>OX438919.1:19485305-20880305 GCA_949316025.1 Lapara coniferarum
CAATCTCTCTCCCTGGCGGTGGAAACGAAAATGTCTGGCGAGGTGCCGCCGGAGTCGTCTCCACGGTCCGACCAGTCAGCAGACAAATCGGGTGACTCTGGTATCTCAGGCGACCACGCACATAGCGATCATAGGGTCGACTCGCCGTCTAGGCACCATGTGAGTACTGTATTACTATTGTAGTAGAATGTTTTTAGAATGTGTTGTAATACACAAAAAGGAATGAAGTAGTGACAATTCTCTTACAATGTAAAATGGGTCGAAAGGTAATTGCATTTTTGCGCTACTGATGCCCAATAAATAATAGCAACGTTATTTTAATTTGTAATACTTTATTCTTCTAACAACATTTCCTTCATGGCCGTCGTCTTGCTAAATTCAAGCTACTATTAAGTGAAGCTGTTTTATTTTGTCAATCCATGCAAGTTAAATTAAAATTATCATTAATCTTATCTTCATTTCCTACAGGCACCAGACTCCACTCCAGCATGGACTCCCCAGCAGGATCTGGGTGACAGCAGTTCAGATGGCGCGGGAGCTGTGCAACTACACGCTGACTCGCCCACAGTCGCCACCTACAGTCCCGGGGCACAGCCATTCAGCCTCTCGCTCCCCCGAGACAGTCAGGACAGGGTGAGTGCGGGAGGAATGGACGCGGGACGTTAGGGGAGAGTGGTTGTGGTATTGATGATTTTTGTAGTGGCTGATTAACAGAGGTTAATAAGAAACGTGTTACTAATTTTGAAACTTGGTCATGGGAATAATAAGTAGAAGCTACTTTCTAGGAAATTAATGTTATTTTAGTGAATATTATTCTGCATAAAAGTTAACAAATAATTAATCATCAATTAAGTAACTCCATAGTTATGCACAATAATCATGAATGGGTTAGTTCATAAGATAGATGGGTCAGTTTCATAGGTGCATGAAATGGCTTAAATAAAATAAACCTAAATACGAATCAACACCCAAAAATCATCACATCATGTAAATTAACAGTAACTAAATAACATTTGTCACTAACAAAATAAAATACACGCTCACCTAACCTCCCGTGGGATATTAAATCACTGATGTGGGAGGATGGTGCACATCGAATACTAGGTTAATTAACTTTAGGTGGAGAATAACTGCAAATTATCTCCTACGGTACGTACTTTCGAGACGAGAAAAGAAATGCAGAAAAAAAAGGATAATATTAAATGACGCTTATATATCGGAGAAGATGACAATATTTATTAATGTTCATAATAGTAGCCAAGTCAGTTACACTCAGTACCAACATGTAACAAATAATATGGAACTACAAACTCCTCTCCTGAAATGAGAAGTGTGTTTCTATTGACGGCATGATTACATCGATTCCTCTGGGTGAGATTCCGCATCCCATGTTTATTATTATTATAATCTAACGTTATAAAGTACATAGAACTATTTAATCGTAGCGGTCCGATAAAAAAAAACAATAAAAACAAAACGCAGAACTCTGAATTGAACCGATGATGGGAGTAATGAGCTTCCCACTATTTTAACTTTTAACAATAACGGAAAACGACTTAGTTACGACTGCTTTCAATACAGGCATAAGGATACAAACAACACAACATAATTAACAACATAACACCATCATCCCTCATCAGACATCCTAACAGAACCGCACCAACTCCTCGCAGCTTAAAGCGATGTCGTGTTTCTACGACTGCTTCCAGGGCAAACAGATACAACAAGGTTTCAACAGTCTACAGAAGTTCAGGAAGTCAGTGTCAGGGGCTCTTGGCGCTGCGTTAGGTTCTAGAAGGTTCGATATAGAACATGAGCCTATGTTAGAAGAACCTGAGCAGAATTGGTTCTTGACGAAGTCAGCACCGAATTCATTGTCAAATCCACTTTTGTACCAGCAGCCTGCGAGAGCAACGGACTGTGAGGATATCAAGGAAGAGTCGGTGATGCCTCCTGATAAGGTAAGTCTTTTAATGATTGTAAGATGATAAAGAATTTACAATATTTCTTTTATACTTGCCTGTTAATTGGAAGCAACAGTAATAATGAAAATGTACCTATTTTGAATTTATTGTTTTTCTTTACTACGAACATGTTCACGAAGTTACAGTTTATGAATTACATGAAATACATGTCACTTTGAAAAATAATAGGTATGAACCACTAGTTAATATTGTTGCATAACTTTCGATACCTGAGCTAAATTCGTCTAATACAAATATTTAATGCTTCTCAAAGCATGAAGAATTTAATGATTTTCCTGTTAGTGATTTTTTAGGACCTCTTAGTGCATGAAATAATACCAACTAGAACAAACACATAAAAATTTTTAAAACAAAGAAGTACCTACAGGCAAAAGAGCATTTCTAAAGTACCAGTTCGTGTGTAATGGCCTCGCCCGGGTGGAATTTTGTTAATGACGAAATGTTTTTAAAAAGTAGCCTCTTATCTTGTAAAGACCAAGAGAAAGACCAAAAACTACATGGACAATTGTGTTACAAAGCGAAATGGTAGTATGCAATGTTTCCGATGGTCACGTCATGGATACGGCAAATTGGAAGAGAAAGGTGAAGAAGGCTGACGCACCATCATGCAGGATTATTAGTCAAGAAAGAGAGACAGAAGCTTATATTAATATGGATGTGGATTGAATCTAATATTTTGATGCAGGGGGAGCCGACATCATGGCGACCGGGCACTTCATATTTATCTTGGGGCGGTCATGTGATGTACCTGCCCCCTGCGCCGGCCGCAGAACAGCCCCTCTCTATGCTTGGGCCTATTGACAGACCTGTTAGGTGAGTCACAAGACCAATTAATTCTAGCAATTTATTCTGCTTAACACTGATGAAGAGACCGCTGTTTTGCAATAAAGTGATCTTTTACGGTGTGATTAGGATAAAATTAAAAGTGATGTTTAAACACGATTTAAAAGTTTATGTGGGTAGTTGACTCTGAACTATCATTATCAGAACTTCAGATCGCAGCGAAAATGGGTCAATCAAAGTTAAATATATATGGCATACGTACTGACAATTAAGTAGGTATCTTTATTGGTTTATTATTTCCTTAAAATCAGAAATTAGGGAATGATGTTACTTAACGAAAGCAGCCGTTAATCAGTGCCATTCTCGTAGGAGCAAATCGAGCGGGTGCCTGGAGGCGGCGGCGCGAGCGGCGCGCGCGGCCCGCGTGCCGTCACACGAGATGCGCGAGCGAGACCGCTCCGCCTCCCCTGAAGTGGCCAGGGCGCTGCCCGCCAGGGTCGAGCCGGCTGCCAATGTAAGTCCTTTTTTTGACAGGGTAATGTTTCAACAGAAGACATTTGCACATTTCTAGTAATCATTGTAAAAGCCAAAAATGTGATATTATTCTAGGTGAGAATACACATGTCGCAAAAGTGCTTGCCTTTTTGCAGCTACGCTATGCCTCCTATGCCTTGGGCGTTAAAGGCGCGAATATATTTATTTGTTTTTGACGAATAATAAACAGAAGAATGCAAATCATTGAGAAAATATGATTGAGTTTTATTTGTAGAAAATAATTTATTTGTTAGAATTGTTACTAATTTACATAGGTACTAAGTAGAGGTGATCATTAAACGTTATGACTGTTAATTTAACTCATTATAAAAAAAATAGCTGTTAATTCTATTAACTACTATTGCAATATTCATTAAACGTTTAAACTAATGAACGGACTGCGGAGGCAGTTAATGCCATCTGTTAATTTATCATTCAACTAAACTTGATAACTATTAATCATAGAAAAATGCTAATAACGCCTCTATAGTCTATAGGTTATTTATTAAATGAAATTTAATACTACTAATAAGTACAAAAATGATATTTTTTCTTTAGCTAAGACTTAAATTATGCCTTGTCGTGATTTGTGAACAATAAAATCGCCACTTGCAATGATTGCAAAAATAATTTTATTTAGGTAACGTCAGAATTGGTAAAAGTGGCCGCCATTTTGAATTTCTTTGTTTTAAGGTCAAATGACCTCAAAATCGGTATGTGGGTATAACTTTAATTACCAAAGACTGATCCAATGTCAGAATTGAAAAAAGTGGCCGCCATTTTGAATTTCTTTGTTTTAAGGCCAATTGACCTCAAAATCGGTATCTGGATATAGCTTTAGTTACCAAAGACTGATCCAATGTCGGAATCGAAAAAAGTGGCCGCCATTTTGAATTTCTTTGTTTTAAGGCCTATCGACCTCAAAATCGATATCTGGGCAGGCCTGTAGGTATAAAAGACGGATCCAATGTTAGAATTGAAAAAAGTGGCCGCCATTTTGAATTTCTTTGTTTTAAGGCCTATCGACCTCAAAATCGATATTTGGTCATGGCTTTAGGTACAAAAGACGGATCCAATGTTAGAATTGAAAAAAGTGGCCGCCATTTTGAATGTCTTTGTTTTAAAGCCAATCCACCTCAAAATCGATATCTGGGCAGGCCTGTAGGTACAAAAGACTGATCCAATGTTAGAATTGAAAAAAGTGGCCGCCATTTTGAATTTCTTTGTTTTAAGGCCAATCCACCTCAAAATCGATATCTGGGCAGGCCTGTAGGTACAAAAGACGGATCCAATGTTAGAATTGAAAAAAGTGGCCGCCATTTTGAATTTCTTTGTTTTAAGGCCAATCGATCTCAAAATCGATATCTGGGCAGGCCTTTAGATACAAAAAACGGATCCAATGTTAGAATTGAAAAAAGTGGCCGCCATTTTGAATATCTTTGTTTTAAGGCCAATTGACCTCAAAATCGATATCTGGGCTGGCCTGTAGGTACAAAAGACGGATCCAATGTTAGAATTGAAAAAAGTGGCCGTCATTTTGAATTTTTTTGTTTTACGGCCAATCGACCTCAAAATCGATATCTGGGCATGGCTTTAGGTACAAAAGACGGATAGAGTGTTAGAATTGAAAAAAGTGGCCGCCATTTTGAATTCCTTTGTTTTAAGGCCAATTGACCTCAAAATCGATACTGGGCATGACATTGATAGTAAAAGTCATATTTAATGTTAGACTTAAGAAAAATGAGCGCCATTTTGAACTTCTTTGTTTTAAGAATGATTGTATTTAAGATAGATATTTGGGCTTGTCTTTAGACAAATAGAATAAATCGAGGTTGGAATTTCAAGAACTGCATTCCATGTTAAATGTTCTTGTTTTAAGGGCTATTGGTTTTAAAATCAAACTCCGCTGGACATGGCCACAAACTATAGTAGGTTATAGAACTTTTAATTAATATGGCCACCATCAATGCTTATTCAATGCTCTTCAATAACGATATCGCAGGTTTGTTATGTCGCAAAATAAAGAATTGAAGAACAAAGAAGTGGCCCGTGGCAGCAAACAGCAAATAAAGTAAATTCTTCTGTGAAAGCATCAAAATCGGTTAAAAATCAGGGAGTCGCTAACAATTCAACTATTGCTATAAGAATAATTAGCCGCGTAGTAGAAATTATCTTCTATATTTTTCTTCCCCCACATCGTTATGCCCTGTTGGTTGATCATTCAATTAATGTATCTTTTTTTTATTTACCCCCCTTCACCAGACTTAAAAGGCTACTCACGTTGATTACCTTATTAATTTTTTTAAGTATTTAATTTTGATGTGACTGCGTATTTAAATTGTTAAATTAGTAAAATTACAACCTCGATTTATTCTATTTGGCTAAAGACAAGCCCAAATATGTATCTTAAATCCAATCAGTCTTAAAACAAAGAAGTTCAAAATGGTGACAACTTTTCTTGAGTCTACCATTAGATCTGTTTTTTACTAACGATGACATGCCCAAGTATCCATTTTGACGTCAATTGTTCTTAAAACATACAAATTCGAAATGGTGGCCACTTTTTTCAATTCTAACATTGGATCCGTCTTTTGTACCTAAAGCCATGACCAAATATCGATTTTGAGGTCGATTGGCCTTAAAACAAAGGAATTCAAAATGGCGGCCACTTTTTCAATTCTAACATTGGATCCGTCTTTTGTACCTACAGGCCTGCCCAGATATCGATTTTGAGGTCGATAGGCCTTAAAACAAAGAAATTCAAAATGGCGGCCACTTTTTTCCATTCCGACATTGGAATGTTCTTTGGTAACTAAAGTTATACTCAGATGTCGAATTTGAGGTCAATTGGCCTTAAAACAAAGGAATTCAAAATGGCGGCCACTTTTTTCAATTTTAACATTGGATCCGTCTTTTATACCTACAGGCCTGCCCAGATATCGATTTTGAGGTCGATAGGCCTTAAAACAAAGAAATTCAAAATGGCGGCCACTTTTTTCAATTCCGACATTGGATCAGTTTTTAGTAATTAAAGTTATACCCAGATACCGATTTTGAAGTCAATTGGCCTTAAAACATAGAAATTCAAAATGGCGGCCGTGTATACCAATTCTAACATTGGTTCTGAATACTATAGTGCTAATGTCCATAATAAATAAATAAATAAGTAATATAAAGATACGTACTAACATAATTTTAAGGTGTAAAAAATTGAACAGTCATTACACCTCAAAGCAGATTTTTTCAATTGTATGAACGGCACGCAAGCGTCATTTACACAAATGTTCATGAATACGTTATAATTAGAAAATGTTTATTTCGATGTGACTGTTATTGTGAAAAAAAATTAACCTGTTGGTTATTGGTTCAATGTTAAAAAATTTAACATAATTAAAATAAACGACGCAAGACACGTGTTGAACATGTTATCGCTAATGCTTTTCACGTAACTCCTTACTTCTTGACCGTTATAACTTAACTATTAATTTAACACGTTATTTTTTTTTAATGTTTAACTTTTAACCATTAATAATTTTTAACCATTAATCACATCACTAGTACTAAATAACTGAAGAAAATGGTTTTCGCGCATCTCAAATCCGGTAACAATTTTTTACAGACATACAAAAATTTTGTGTGTATAACTTAGTTGTTGCGGAATCTTCAAGCATTCTACACGAAATTAACATAAAAATATTTAAAGCATAGCATGTTAACCTCTACTTATTATTTGGAAATGTTTATTGCATATAATTTGTACAATTGTGTAGATATTTCATAATTCTGCATTTGGGAACTTGAAATCGTTCCTATAAAGTAATATTTAACGCCCAAGTATTATTTAAAATAAATACCTTTTTCCATTTGGTCTCTATCACTTACTAAGGTATACTGAGAACCAAAAAACAAGACGTCCTCCTACTTAAGTTAATTCCCAGCTATTAACAAAAAGCTTAATTGATCACCAGCGAGTCGCATGTAAATCCCAACAATACAACTGCTGAATGCAGTAATCGGTGCCTAATCAATCTCGGCAAACGACAGTCATTCAGGGTTGCCAGGTGATCGGGACTTTGCTCTGACCTATAGAGAGGTAATGGATCATGGGGACTGTTAAGACTTCTGAAACTGAAATAAAATTATTCTAACCGTTCCAGCTCCACAGGGAGTTTATCCTGTGATCGCGTGTTCAGAACAAACTATGAAGCTTTATAAATCCTTACATACATTAATGAAATAAAGTCTCACGCCGCGTCTGTCTGAATGCAAATATAAACTCAAAAACTACCGATCGGATTTCTATGTAATTTAGCATGGAGATAGTTTGGAACGCCAGGGATATACCTATGCTACTTTTATCGGAAAATCTCTTTCACGCGAGCGGAGCTGCGAACAGAAGCTAGTTACTCGCGAAATTTGGATATAGTATGAGGTGTCTGTTTAAAAATTATCAATTATAACAGTTCCGCCGTAACTCGCTATTTAAGATATCCACATTATCATTTTATCCAAAGAGCTCTGCTTTTGCTAAAGACAAGGGCTGGTCCGCGCTTCTGATAAATTTTGACATGATTAAATTGGGATTAGTATGTCAGATACGGCGGGAAGCTGCCCTCCTATCACATCATGGATCGAATAACCTCGGCGATACTATGTGGGTGCACTAGTTGCGCCTCTTACTCTCCAGAGATGAAAACATGAAGGATTTATGAACTCATTTTGTGTTGCTAGCCCTAAAATTTCTTCGTCGTCACTTGCCAAACATCACTTCATTTGTTCTTGCCTAGCCATTAACGAGCAGCACATAGCAACCTTTTGTACCACTGTCTGATTTATCGCACGCATTAAATATCATAGTACCTCTCATGGAACCTTGGAGCTAATGGTTTCGATCTAGTTGTTGCAACTTCAATCAGATCTAATTCATGTTTTTTTAGTTTTCCTACAAAATATTGGTGCTTCTAAAGATATTATAATGCGTTTTGTGAGTAGTAATTACCTATTTATTAGTTATTGAACATCTAAACTAATATTTTCCACAAGCACTTATAATTACGTCACAAATGGCTTGCATTTATATTGCTTTAATTCTCTTTATTTTAAATTGCTTAACTTGATATTTATACACAAACTAAGTAAATTAAGAAAAGAAAACGTGAGTTCGTTTACATTTTGAATAATAATAAAAGATTTATTTCATATGTAGAATCGTTAAGAAAAATATTGTGTCATCTTAAAATCGTTGTAAGATGCGCATTGGAATGTAGTGGTGGGCTTGATTTTTTTGTATTGTTTCAAATCTTTAGTAATGACTGCATAGTGAATCCTAATTTGTATTGAATGTAGGCGCCACATCGCATTCCATCGTAATAATAAATTATTTTTAGATTCTATTGTTGTCAACTTCGAATGTAAATAAAATACTGCACGATTTTTATGACTGTCTCTATAAGTAATAACCTAGGATTTTCTGGATATCACCATCTTGTATACGTTTTCCTAAATTGCAAACAATGTTTTAAAAACGGATACTTTTAACTTTAGTTGTAGGTTTCGTTTTGTTCATCCATTTTTGGGATATTGACAACGTAGATTCTATGATATCATGTGCACTCTTGCATGGGCTTCCTTGTACTAGTAATTCTGTCATTACATTACCTAACTGATTAGAGAACTTTGTAAGCAGTTACATCAGCGAAGTTAAATAATAACCCAGTGACATTGCTGGTGTCTGCCACGTCGGTTCCCACGCTTCAATCACACCTTCCGTGTGCAACTGAAAGATTTATATCTTTAAGTACACTGGCCTTGTTTCAGTTCAGATCGCCTTCCGCGTTCATATTTGCTATTATATTTAACAGGGGTTCCAGTTTCTGGGTTTTGAGGAAATATTTGCATTTCCTCAGTTTAATTTTTCGAATGTTAACAACGTTCTTAAAGTAAACAATGGCAATTGGTCTAATTTATTGATTGTTTGATAGAAAGCCTGGCTTTTATTTTTATTTCAAATATCTTGCATAGTTAACGTGAATTTTCCGTCCCTATACAATAAAAAAAGAAAATGTCTAAATTTTTTTACCAAATCACAAACTTATACTGACAAAAAACTAATTCATACTAAAATCTAGAATCTTAGATGTTTTAGAGTACGTATAAAACAAATCCCGTTATGGATTAAAAGTGTTGCCGCGATGTAGTGTCGCGGACGTGCCTACGCCATTTTCGCAGCACGCACTCGAGGGAATTCCTCAAACTAGCCCATTTGTTATTTGAATACTAAGCGGGACCCTCGCGATGATCACACCGTTAATTCTGCGACAATTTGATACGATCAACGCCTGCCAATGGTAAAAAATAGCAGTTTTAGAATAATGAGTGTAGTGACATGCGTCGTAAACAGTTAAAGGCATTATATTTATTTTGCAACGCATTCCATTCTCGTGAAGATTCTCATTATGTATTGTAATGTTTGGCCTACAGCGAGAGTTAAATTTATTATTTGAGGACCTATATGTTAAACTATTGATTACGTCTGTTGCTATTCGCTAGAAATAGTTGAACATAAACTTATAGCCTAATATGAAAACGGCAACGAACTGTAATAAAATTTTGTCTTTTACTATCTCTGTCCGCATAACCATTAGAAATACATCTAATCCCGGATGCCTTGGGTTTTCACGACGCGCGCCGTTTTACGCATTCGAGTTTAAGTGTAACCAAGTAAACATTTCCAGTACATGCCAAACTACTAGACGAAGTAAACGCATCTTAGTACAAACACGGAACCACTCGAAGTTATAGTGATGCAAATTTTCTTTGTTTAAATCAGGAGCTACGCATTACCAACCTCTTCAATCATGCGAGCGAGTCACGAACAGACTTACACGAAAGTCGCCATACGCCGAATGCTGATCGCATTCAAATTATAGATGGTGACGATTTGCTTAACTGATATCATTGTAATGATCGATCACTAGAGACGGTGCGTGTTATTCACAGAATCGGGTGATGTCATACATATACACTCACGCCTGTTATCCCCGAAGCGGTAGGCAGAGGCGCAACTAGTGCACCCACTTTTCGCCTTTATTCCGTCCCATGATGTGATAGGGGGCGAGCCTGTCACCATATCGGGCACAAATTCCAGACTCCGAGCTGATACTGAATAGAAAAACTCAATATCACTGCCCGACCCGGGGATCGAACCCGAGACCTCAGCTTTGCAGTCGTACTGTAATACAACTACGCCACCGAGGCAGTCATGTAACTCGAAATTGTCTCATTCTCTACTGAATAGATTACAAATGATAATTAGAATTTCTTTATAGAAATAAAATCTGTTTCTGTTACTGTACAATGGAAGTTTAACATCTGCCTAGTATATTGGATGATAATAGCAATAATCATTCAAAGATCTGTGTAATTTGAACTGTTTATGGGCAGGCATACTTACCAATGACTGACCTGCAGGTCTAGTCATACTATTGTATAAAACATGTGAGCGAGTTGAATCATTACTTCCTTTATTATATATGAATTTGTGTGTCGAAATAATGAGGGCGTGAATTTATAAATTACATTTGCCTTAGATAGTTTTCCTGTCCACTTATTATGTGGGTGAGCGTTTTAGTTGCTCTGTATTTTAAAAATAGTAGACCTAAGTAGACGTGTGATGGTATTTTTCAACTTTCACTGAAATTAATTTAACAAGATTATCAGCTGGAATGAGACTTTTAGAAGCTTCAGCTGTGATCACTTTGTTGAAATATTTATGCTAGACATCAATTCACGTTTTACTAATCCTCGAAAAGGTACGTTTAGCGATGTCAATATTAGGCGCCTAAATAAGTTTAAGTTCACATTTGACCAGCTTTTTGCATGATATAGGTACTTCAATTCCCTTTAGATAATCAGAATAGCCTCGAAATAGTATGATCGACTACAATTCCAAGACTCCATGACTCAAAATCTGCTTGTCGACGTGAAACACTATTAAATTAAGTGGTGGATATTTTTATAGATCCATTTGCATCGATTGTATTGATGTTTCGTCCATTGTTTACATCGCACATTGTTCAATCTCGTTTTTCTTTCGACTGACAAGTACAAACAGCTTTAGTGCCGCTTTTATACTTTCAATTAGGTCTTTGTGAGTCATATTATGGATCATGAGTTTTCATGTTCTGCGTTTTCTTTGTGTAAAAATATCAGCTTAGTAGAGGGTAATACTTAGTGGTATTGTTTTTAAGTTTCTACCTGAAATATTAATTGTGCAAGTTGTAAGCACACCAGACCGTTTATTAGCAAGCTCTCCTAAATAACTGATGTTATTTAAACAAAATATATAAACTTTTTATAAGTTAAATTAAGATTGAAAAAAGTACCATCAATATAAAGATTTTGATTAGCAGAACACACATGCACCATAAACCATGAGGGAAATTGAATAAAAGGATCGTAAATATCGTTTTTTATTATTACTATTGTAAAGCTCTTTCAATAAAATCTTTCATATTTGAACGTTCAAGTCATTTCTGAATTATTCTATTCCATAAACATAAAGTTAATGGTTAGGGTGCAATTTATGAAAGAAGTCCGCGTTATCAACGGCTGATTGAGTTGCATGGTGGGAGGTTCGCGCCGCGTCGTCTGCGCAGCAGACGCACGTGAGCTGCGCACGCGCATCCCCGTACTCGTGCCAGTCACTCGCGCCACTACAGCACGGTCAGTTACTTGTTTATTTATGTTATGAATAGGGTTGTCAGTGATTATGTGGTTGTTGTTGCATGATTGATTTATTTGATTGTTGAGAGCATTATTTTTAATTTATAAGTTTGTATTGTTTATGTAGTGTCAATTTTGGAAATCGTGTATTTACCCTACTGTGCCAAAAATGAGGTAAAGTTTTGTCGCCGTGTAGTCTAAATAGTTTGATGTATAGTATTAGCTTCTTACTAATCGTAGGAGTGAGTACCTAAAATATTATATCAAAAATAAAAAAAAATATGTTATCACTAATACCATGGTTATTGGTTTGTTCACCGCTTACATAAAATAATCGTTTGTTTCACTCTTTTCTACTTATTGTGTTTCACGCAGGTTTTTATTTCATTATGTTTCTATATGTTTTTGCACTATTTAATTTAAACTTTACCTGTTATACATTATTCTCTCAAAATATTATAAAAATATTATATTCATATATTATAATGAACATTTAATAGTATGTATAAATTCAAATTATGCATTTAGCATCTTACTATAAACCGGATTTTATATTTTAATGTTGTTTCGTACTTTTAACTGCCGCGGTGGCGTAGTTGTATTACAGCATGGCTGCTATGCCGAGATCTTAGGTTCGATCCCCGGGTCGGGCAAAGTGATATTGAATTTTTCTATTCAGTATCAGCCCGGAGTCTAAAATTTGTGCCTGATATAGCGATAGGCTCGCCCCCTATCACATCATGGGACGGAATACGCACGGCGAAAAGTGGGCGCATTAGTTGCGCCTCTGCCTACACCTTCGGGGACAAAAGGCGTGAGTGTGTATGTGTATTTCGTACTTTCAATGAATTAAAATTTATTTGTGATTTCTGAACCCTTGATAATATTCATTGTTTGTGAAAAGAAGAAACGGTCGTCCATTTTCTAATAATGTCATATATTCATGCACTTAATTATGAATGTGCAGCCATATTTTATGTTTCGTATATTCAAGAATGATTCCTTTTAAAATAGGCCTCAGTATCAAAATGTAATGTTACTTAAGCATGTAGGTATATTTAAAAGTACCCTTGAAACACTTCGAACAGTTTAAAAATGAAACATACGTAAACGCGAACGTAAACCACAAAAAATATTTACTTAAATTTTGTTTACCATGGCGTACGTATTTCACATCATTTGTTTATCTGGCAATAATATGCGCATTTAGTAGTCCAGGATTAACGAAAAGACATACGTTTTATATTTATTTTACAATACTTGTTTGTTAATAACACAATAAATATTTCCAGCTCAGTTTACAATCAATATTACAGCTGTATCTGGGGTTTTATTATAATATGATATTAAAGAAAATAAATTACGATTATAAAAAGATATTGAGATAGGTTATAGACTCCTGTTCACCGAAGAACTATGAAATCGGTTCGCAGATTACACAAATATAATCCTAATAATCCGAGTTCGTGAGAATATTTCATCCTAAAACCATACCAGACTCCGAGGAAACAATTTGCAATTCAAAATGCGGGCATCGATTATGATTAGTTCATTCACACGTTTGCAATAATTCATTCGAATATCCTTTAACATTGTACAATGTCGTTAGGAAATCCTGCTGACATTATGCTTGTTCTTGTGCGCTGCATTACAAGTTGACCATCTGTTGTCCTTCTTCAAACGAGTTGGTATTCCACGATAGATTTCGTATAGATTTGCCTGCGGCAATGCAAACCAATCATTTGGTCATCAGCTTGTCTAAATTTGAAGCTAATAAAACATTGTTCAAGGCTGATTGATAAGAACCTGTAGAATAAGGCAGTATTCGTGGTGTGATAGGCGATTCGAAACGAGAATACGGTTTCGACCGCACTAGTCTCTTGTTTATGGTCCCAAAGATCCTCGTAGTTCTTCATGTCGATTAATCAGTCTTATTACAGGCTACTTCGATTCTAGCTCACAGTACTTTGTAACTCAAGGTACTGACTGGTGTTGCCACTGTTTATGGGTGGTCGTATCGCGTACCATCAGGTGAACGGCATGATCGTCTCGTCATTCAATGCAACAAAACATAAAAAGCAGATTTTCGGAAGAGCGGCATATTCGGCCCTCCAGTCTCTTACATGGTTGTAAGTAGTATGGGGAATTGGCAACCATCAATAACACACACACTCTCACAAACTCACTCTCGCCTATTATCCCCGAAGGGGTAGGCAGAGGCGCAACTAGTGCCCCACTTTTCACCGTTATTCCGTCACATGATGTGATAGGGGGCGAGCCTATCGCCATGTCAGGCACAAATTCCAAACTCCGAGTTGATATTGAATAGAAAAACTCAATATCACTTCGCCCGACCCAGGAATCGAACCCGAGACCTCAACATTGCAGTCGTACCATAATACAACTACGCCACCGAGGCAGTCATCAATAACACGTGATCACATAATAACTTTACAGTCGGATGCGTTCGTGCGCAATAGTTCCGTGCAATATTATAAATTAACAACCGACAGTTGCATCGGAAGGAGACAGTATTGGACAATTACTATGTTTACTGGCCGCAATCTTAGTTGGAGGTATAGAGAAAATTCTTTTATGTTCCTTAGAACGATATATTAGCAGATTTGCTGTAGCTTGAGTCTCTTTTAAAAGCATTGCTATATTTGATAATAATTACTATCCACCAAGCAACATTGTGGACTTGGATATTGAGTTTCTTTCCCAGATCGAGTCTGTATCTTCTAGACTTCTAGAGTAAGAATCTCGTAGGTAGCCGGCATACGACAAATTACTCGCTGTTGATAGATTTAATTGATGCAATATTGTTTAATGGCCACCTTATAAGATAAATTTTCTAACACTAAGCTAATCATTCGATACTCGTCAGTCATAGATTCTCAATAAAACATCATGTCACATCTCTAATTATATCTTGTACAGTCAGCCCCATACGTAGCTGAACAAATTTAAAGTTTCAAATCGCCTATATACGCGTTAAGCTGAAATATTTTTTTTCTTCGTTTGAAGTGAAGTAAATCTCTTTTATTTTATTTTTGTGAAGAGAAAAAAAGATTAGTGAGAACACAAAAGTATGTAGGCAATTTGAAATTTTTAATTTGTTCAGGTACTTATGCCGCTGACTGTACAAGTTATGCAGTAATTAGCTTGCTAACAACAAGTTAATCGCAGTGATGCGCGGGGTCAGGCCCGGTGTCCTTGCACGTGACGTCATCTGCAGCATCTTGGTACTGCGCTTGCGTGATGCACTTCTCGTTTTTTGTTCTAGCATTGCAAATTAAATTTCATACCTGTTGGGATACAGTCGCGAATATAATTTCCAATAAGAGATGTTTCTTTCTGTGTCGCCAGAAGATTTGCTAGCCTGTCTTACTAGATCCTACTAATATTATAAAGGCGAAAGTTTGTAAGAATGTATGGATGTTTGGATGTTTGGATGTATGGATGTAAGGATGTTTGTTCCTCTTTCACGCAAAAACTACTGAACGGATTTCGATGAAATTTGGCACACGGGTAGATCATGTCCTGGATTAACACATAGGCTACTTTTTATCCCGGGAAAATATAAACCGGGACTTTTATCCCGGAAAAACTTTTTAATGCGGGCGGAGCCGCGGGCAAAAGCTAGTTTATACTAAATAGTGGTCGCTATTCGACCGTCGATTTTAATATAGGTATTTGTAACACATAATTTTATTTTTCTGCACTCTATATTTTAATTATGCAAAATCACACACTCCTCTCTGCGCAAAATGTAGTTAAAAGGAGACACCTACAAAGTGTATAATATGTCACGTATCAGACGCGACTTGACGGAAATATCCACAATGACTGGATTTCGCCATGTATACGGAGCTGTTCATTTTTGTACAAATTGGTGCCTTCAGTATTTGTTGACATCACTTGTAAGTCGTAAAATACGTTTCTAACCCTGAGGGGTAAACAGACCCCACAGATTATCAACTTATAGCCATATCGATTGTGCTGACAATTCCAGGGAATTTCCTATTTTGTTTGAATTGTAGTACATTAACAATGCATGGATGTAAGTGTATGGGCGCATTCATAAGCGAGATTGATTCGTTAATGAAGTGAGTAAGTACTCGAAACCGAACTGGTTGCTACGTGTCAAATGTCATAACTTGTATTACTGAAATTCTACACATCAGTATCATATGTAGGTATTTGGAACCTTATTTAAACAATTAGGTAAAAAGCAATTCCTGGAATGGCGACAATCAACAAGTTGTTATCACAATTGCTAAAAGTAGCAAGGAATGATAACACGAAATACAACAACACATGTCATATAAAAATTGCAAATCTGTTACGTGACTAACATAGTAATTACTGTTTTCTTCGATATCTCGTCAAATCCATGATATTTTTCATGGAAAATTGGTAGTGTGAAAAAAAATATTTTTACTGGTCTCTCATATGTAATTATCCGTCTCGGTGAGTACCACCGCAATGTGTATTTCTACCGCCAAGCAGCAGTGTGGATGCACTTTGTGTTTCGGTTTGAAGGCAATTGTAGCCAGTTTAACTACTGGACATAATGAGACTTAACATCTTTTGTCTCAGGATGACGAGTGTAGTGGAATGCCACACAGTACATTGTAACTCAAGGTGCTGGATGATGTTGCTACTGTTTATGGATGGTCGTATCGCTTACCATCAGGCGAACGGCATGCTCGTCTTGTCATTTAATGCAATACAAAAAAAAGATGTCACAAATGAGTCAATGACATAAATAAATGTTCACGATGAGAAAACTTGTCCCAAACTTTACAATATTTTGAGGTCGCTTGCTTAATTAACAAATGCATAAAACTCTACCGCTATAACATGTACGTATACTCTTAGATTTACATAAAAGGCTGTATTTATGCAACTCTCAAGAGACAAGTTTCTTAGTTATGTAAATTTATTATAAAATTTTATATAATTATAGAAATTAGTAATCTTTAAGGTAATAGTTTATATTATGTCAAACTCTATTTATAAAAATATTAAAGGACCCTATGTTACTGGCTGATAATGTAGCTTTATATTAGTCAAAGAATTTTTCAAATCGGTCGTAAGTAGTTTCGGAGCCTATTCAATGCAAACAAACAATTGAATCTTTCCTCTATGATATAAATTATAGATTAACGGCAATTTATTCATAAATCGAAATTTATAATGATGCTTAATTTATTGGTGCAAGAATATGTGTTTAAAAAGTGAATGAAGGTCTTTGCTGAGCTATCCCACAAATTATATGTGACATTAATTTAAATGTCGAATGTGGTAATCATCATAATTTAGTAGCTATAATTTGAAATACTTTCGTCATTTTAAAGCTCATAGTATTTTGTTGGTATTATATCGAAAATCAGTTATCAATTTAGAATAATTTTGGATGGTTTGAAATTGCGATGCATTATATTGAGATTAGTCTAAAATATCGTACCCTGGGTGCCTAGAATTTATCTATACATTATGTATTAGAATTTGGGTATACGCGATATAAAGTCGAATAATTTCAAAGGCCTGCTATAAGACTTACTGACGCATATTAAGTAGACAACCATACGTTATGTTGCCTCATTACTGTAACAAAAACTTGAGATCGTTTGTTGACATACACTTGCGATTACGTGATCACTTATAGCATAAATTGTGTTTGTCTTGTGTGCTTCGAAAATACAAGCTGACGATGTCAAATTGTCTTATAATTAGTATGTAAGTTGGACATTTCGGTTGCCTCTCCCTTCAAAAAACAAAGTACGAGACAGCATTCTATGTGTTTCTGAAAATTACGGGCAAAGAATACTTATATAATTCCAATCAAGAGGTTATTATTTATAGTTCATGAACGTTTATGAAATGAAAATATAGAGAATTACTCTCATCCTATTAGTCCAAGCTATCTCACTTGCCCTTTAGACTAGGCAGGCATGTTTTATCCGTGATCTAGTATAGTTAAGGCTCTTATAACACTGGTGAATTGCAAGCCAATTCACAGCGTAGCGAAGGCACTGCGCGTTCGTCCAGTGTTCAGAACGTTATCTTGACCACGGCTAAAACAGCATGGACTTAAGACTCTGGAAACAGTAGCTGTTTATATCCTGGATCAGCTTGTATATATCCGGGTCAAACAGGTTGGTATAATTGTGTCAGCTGAAGAGAGATTATAATCATCGCTAGTCAGTCGACATTCTCTCTGGACCCCTCTCCAGTCTTTTTTATGTAGACAGTCCTGCAGTCAACACCGGGGGAAACTTGCGAATGGGATATTGGAGTCCCCCGGCTTGACGACTGCAGGGGCCTGGGAAGGAAGTGGAAAAGGAAGATGGAAGGGCAAGTGGGGGAAGGGAGGAAGTTTTCCAGGATGGACGGAAAGAGAAGGGGGTGCCATGAAATGTTCCCGGGCCCTTTTAGGCCTCAATGTGTTATCCAACCAAGAGGTATACACATTGAACTGTGTTCCTCGGCCCGCGACTAATGTCCCCCCATGTATGTGTGTGCATTAGGTGTGAAGACCCAGCGCACAAGAATTGCCTCGTGGGGGGGGGAGGGGGGCGGCTCACGGTTACCATCAGAACCATTGGGTCACATTGTAGTGCCCAGAAATCAACAGCTGTCAATCCGCAAGTGACCTTTTTGTGTTTACCTTAAAAAACTGGTATTAAAATCAAGTAAAGACGCGGGCCATACCTAGTGGCAGTAGTGATAAATGAGTACGCATGATTTCACAGTGCTGTTAGGTAACTGCTGACTGTTGTGTTATGACCACTATATGTCATCTATACATATAATAAAGTAGTAGAACCGGTGTGTCTGTACATTTAAAGAAATGTGATTAAAATAAAGGGGTGACTAAAGAAGAGTAATGGAACAAAAATCAGCAATTTTTGTAATTCTTTTCTCTCTGTTTGCTTGCTACTGCATATCTCAAAAATTGCTGAACGGATTTCGATGAAATTGGCACACGGGTAAATCATGTCTTGGATTACAATAGACCTTTTATCCTGGGAAATATAAAGGGGACTTTTATCCCGGAAAAACTTTTACACGTGGGTGGAGCAGCGAGCAAAGCTAGTTTTGTGAATAAACGGGCATTTGTAAACAAAGCATTATATTAGATGCGAAAGCTATTTTGTTCGACAAATTTTCTTTATGCCACATATTTTATATGCCATATAATTTCAACGAGTGCCATATATTTCATAAAATTCACGATGTGTGAATAGGCAAATTGTTCACGGGATTGGAATTGTCCAATTTGTAAGACAAGCTGAGACAATTCAGAATGAAGAACGTTACCTCCAAGTCAATATTATATTTGGGCTTGACTGTACAGAGTGTTCGCTGAGCCGTGCCAATATTAAAAGATGCGCTTGATATGACGATAGACTCGGCCTCTATCACATCAAGGAAATAATCTTTGCTAGCCATAGATACACTATACGTACATACTATATCTACCTCTTTCTATCTGCTACTTCTAAAGTACATGTGTGGGATTATTTTATAGTGGTCTTTATTTCGTACCGTCTAAAGGCGTAGTTCCTATAACAGCCCACCGCGGCGTACTTAAGGGCTCCCATAACCTCGAAAACAGTACACAAAACTTGATTCATTAACATGCATCGCGCGTCGGCTTTGTTCATGTGCGTAACGCAAATATTTTCTATTGTATAATGTGTTTGGAATCTTTTAGTCGATTGCGGTACAGTGATAACCAGTTTGTTCACAAATTGTCATTCAGTTTGTTCAAATATACGTTGATTACTTTGACTTGAAAGTGGTCAAATTAAACGCAATTTACTAGCATACGGTACTATCAGTCTTGTACTACGGGCATATTTCTAAAATTGGCATATTGGTTATTCTTATTTATTGTACATAGGATACTTTTACGTTTTTATTGTTTACTAACGACACGCTCTGGCTTCTCATGGATATTTCTTTTTTGTTTTTTTGTTAATGGCCCTACTGCCAGTAGCCTGACGCGAGTCGGCTTTTCTGACCACACCGGTATTAAGGGTGAACGCAGAAGGCGCTCGCAACCCTGTAGCACTAATTATAATCTACTAAATTTTGCTCACAGCTTCAGCCGCGTAAAAAGCCTTTCCCGCTACTTTCCCTAAAACAAAGTACGACGCCAGCGCCATCTACTTAATGAATAATTAAATATATCCATTATTTCTCATGGGAACAATAACCGGGGTAAAAAGGACCCTATTTGTACCAGGACATGATCCCCTGTGCCAAATTTCATCCACATCTATATAGTTGTTTCTGCGTTTACTTCTAACAAACATCCAAACATTTCACAATCTTTCGCTGTAATATTCGTAAATTAGCCCAAAGATTTATGTTGTTCCGATCGCTACCAAACTTCACAGTATCACACGCTGGCCTAATCTGAAGATTACCTAAAAATATAATTAAAATTGCTTTAATTGTTTGAAGTCCAGAGCGAACGTAACTCTTGAACATATATATGAGTAGGACCAAGCGAACCTTGTTCTACGTGTCGCAGAGATATTACGGATAACTGTACCGCGTGATTGTCTCACTAAACCTCCGCGGAGGGTAAACGTTTGTGACTATATCGATGTTTTACTAATAATTAAAGTAACGTTAAGAAGTATAACTGTAACTGCTCAGTTATCATGTAATCGTAAGTGTAGCAGCGCAGATTTAAGAGATTGACACACGATATGCTTTTGTAACGGGGAGCTCACAGCGTTCTAAGTCGTCATTATATGGGTACATATTTCTCGTCACTTCACTTGCGTGACGAACTTTTCTTGGGTCAAATATATGCCAATATGGCATACCTACAAGTAACCTACAAGTTTCTGGCTATTTCAATATAATGTTTAGGAGTATTGGATCAGACTGGTGAAAATCACTCCCCAATGTTTGCTATATAAAACCTGTAAAAGTCATTTTCTTTTTATTTTATTGCCTTAGTAAGCAAACGAGCAAGCAGTCCGCCTGATGGTAAGCACCATCCGCCGCCCATAGGCTAAAGCAATGCCAAAGGCACAACCAAGCCGTTGCCTTCCTATTGAACACACTTCTATTAATTTCAATTTTATTTTAGTTCGAAATTCTACATTTATATCGATCGTTTTGTAATAGAACTAAGGCATTATACTATTGTGGTCGGCACGCCGTCTAAGGTTTTTTTTTTCTAACAATACAATATAATTATGTTAGTACTAGAAATAATTAAATTAGATTTGCTTCGAGTAACAATATGCAAACAACGTTTTTATAGCTATTGAATCCGCGATGAACCGCGAAAAGGTCACTTCCTTGTCCATGGCACATATTAATGCATTTTGGAGCTAGTTTTCTAATAAAAAACGAATCGTGAATGCATTATAATGATGTCGCGTAGTTAATGGTCATTCGATACAATAATTCGTGCGTCTAGGACGAATCAAATATTATAAATGTTAGATGTGAACGTGTAAAAATGTGAACAGATTTGTATGAATATTATACGAAAAGCTTAATTCATTGATAAAGTCTCTGATCACAACTCAATCCATGTAAAATCTTATCTCAAAAAACTGCACTGAAAAATTCTGGCGTAACAAATAGGCCTTTATAATAATCCAAGACTTAATATATCTGTGTATCAAATTTTAATCAAATGCCTTCAGATGTGCTTGCATCCTAACATCTCCATGTTTATCATATTGGTAAGACAGGATCGGCAGTTGAGATATTTCTAGGAATGTATTTTTTATATGTATAATAGTATAAAACAAAAACCTTGTGTGGGTGTATGACATAATTTACATGATATTTTAAATATCTTGTCCACAGCATATACCCATATTTGGCATTAAACATGCTATTTTATAAAGCAAGTTCAAACCCAATATTTATCATTCGATAAAAATAAAATTATTGCAAAATAACGGCGAGTGGGATATAGCAAAGGTCAATAATTTTTAAACATGTACCTACCTACTCGGGTGTTTAAGAGGTCCATAACTTGTAATGTAGTGTTACTAATTTGTTGGAATAACAGTTATTGTTTTGAGTTATTGACGTTTTTAACGACCTTCTGTTTATTTATTTTGATTGTTGTGTTTACAATATGACTCCTTAGCATGATTTTTATACAACATATTTGCAACTCTTTTTTTTTCCTAATCATAAATTTTATATCAGTGAAGTCTCAAGCCAACATACTAATTACGATTTAATCAGTGATGTTCAGATAATGCAATTGACCAAGTATTTGTTATGTCCTGTGCGTTATTAAAGGAGATGACCAGCGACATCTGTTAGCAGTTATTACAACTACTAACTCAGCATTACCCCTTTACAGGAGTAAGTAAACCGAAACGAGTCGCTAAACTTTTTTCTAATTTTATATTATGATTTTTTATACATGTGAATGGCCATGTAGTGCCTGGTTAATGATTTTATATTTTTATAGAATCCTGAAAAAGAAACAGTCGAAAGCCGAAGTCGAAATCGAGTCGAAAGTAAGTTTAGCGACTCGTTTCGGTTTACTTACTCCTGTAAAGGGGTAATGCTGAGTTAGTAGTTGTAATAACTGCTAACAGATGTCGCTGGTCATCTCCTTTAAGAGAATTAAGTACGGATCCTGAATTTGGCAATCGAAAGCGAGGTCGAAATAGCTCAATTGGAAGAGCAACGGCACGGTTCGCCGGAGGTCGTGGGTTCAAATCCCGCTTTCGACTGTTTCTTTTTCAGGATTCTATAAAAATATAAAATCATTAACCAGGCACTACATGGCCATTCACATGTATAAAAAATCATAATATAAAAATACGAAATATGAATTTTAGTCGCCGTATATTGGTATAAAAACTACCAATATAAACTAACAGGAAAATTCTTGAGGAAATCCCGCGGAAAAACTATGAAGACGTTGCTGTTGTAGTGAGTAGCGCCATCTACAGCGTATATTGAACAACAAACTCAAGGGTCCTTGAAATAATGGCAAGGATTAATTATTTACGTGTACTGCCTCGGTGGTGTAGTTGTATTACGGTATGACTGCAATGCGAAAGTCTTGGATTCGATTCCCGGGTCGGGCAAAGTGATATTGTGATTTTTTAATTCAGTATCAGCCCGGAGTCTAGAATTTGTGCCCAATATGCTGAAAAGCTCGCCCTCTATCAAATCATGAGACGGAATACGCAAGGCGAAACGTGCACCCACACTAGTTGCGCTTCTACCTACCCTTTCGGGATAAAAGGCGTGAGTGTGTGTATTAATTTATGTGCCAGAATTATAAACAAATAATGTCATAATTTGTTCGTTAGGCGTTTCCTACGAAGAAATGAGTTTCAATCATCTGACATGCATGCAAATGTTTCCTCAACCTCGCTCAATCCTTAGTTATTCCAACATTTACAAACAATACAATCAATTACAATAAACAATCACAAAAAAGGTCTCATAAATAATAAATGTCTGTTAGTTTATAGAATCCAGGGCGGTGTGTCACCCAGCGTGGACAATGTGTGTCCTCCACGCGAGTGACTATTAGCTTTATATGATTGGTATTCGTGGCGCAGTGCGTGGGCCGGATATAAAACGAAATGCTTCGGGTTTGATCCCACTGATTGATCCGCAAATTATTGTTTTGTATTTCCTAAAGTCCGTCTTTTATATTGCATATTTAAATGCGTAGAGGTATCCTATTCCTTACAACTATGATTAAAACTCCGTAGGCAGAAACGGCAATTAACGCCTTTTGCTAAATATTTGACCGAACAATATATCCAGGTACTTCCATTAGCCTATATATCTACAGACTATATAAGAAAAGAATTGAATCCTTCAATTATTCTGTATAGGTACACAAGAATTCAGGGCTGTCACCCATTGTTTCTTACAAAGCCCGGCCTTTTCCATAATGGCGATCGATACCTTGTTATAACATTTTTACGGCGCTACGCCTAATTGTTATTTATGTTTGTTACTGTTGCGTGACGACGAAATTAAATAGTTCGTAAATTCTTATAGCTCCAAGGCTATAATTTTTGTAGTGGATTCTCACCTTGCCAGTGTTCCGCATGAATAGAGCCGAAAAACTTCAGGAAAAAAATATGTTTAAGCCATTGATCATCCTGATGTTATCATTTTTAATTTCTTATCTAGGTTTAAGACTTTAATGTTGGCTCTGGGTTTATTTAAAGACCCGCAAATCCTTTTTTTAGGCATAAACGGGCTTTTTTTTAAAATTTCGCTCGCTCTACGAAACGTAACAGCAAGGTTGTTCTTTCACGTTGGTGTTTTGTGACACACTATACTATTCCCCTTCAAGACGGCCCTTTTCTACGTATATAAATACAGACTGTCTCGGTGGCGTAGTGATATAACGCTACGATTGCAATACTGAAGTCTCGCGTTCGATCCCCGGGTCGGACAAAGCGATATTGGGTTTTCTATTCACTATCAGCCCGGAGTATGGAATTTGTGCCCGATATAGCGAATTACATCATGGGACGGAATACGGCCAAAAGTGGTTTGCGCTAGTTGCGCTTCTGCCTATCGTTTCGAGGATACAGGGCGTGGGGGTGTGTATTTATGGATATAATATCACGTCTCGATCTCATAAGGGTAGGCAGACTATAATTTGTCACTTTGCCCAATTCTGCCACACTTCTTACCCTTTTCCACTTCTATCAATCTCCTCACGCCTTACTGCCGGCACTTTAGGGCACTTTTGACCACTCATCCTATAGAGTATAGACAAAATAAATAACTTCCCACTTTAAATAATACCCGATTCATTAGACGTTGAATATTTTGCAGTCGCCATTTATTATTTGACGACCTAAGCGCACACAGCTGCTCAGTCCCTATTACCATTATAAACAAAACCAAAATAAGCCAATAACTAACCGTGTCACACATAACCGTGATGTCCCCACATTGTTCTCGTTTTGTAACTAATACGTTAGAAACAATGAACTGACGCGTCCTTGCGAAGCAAAACCAGCCATACAGACCCCTGTGAATTTAAAACTCAAAACGTATACTAATGTAGAGTAATAATGACGAGGGTAAAGTTACACTGGTTGATGTAGCTTGGTCAATCATTGCGTCCATTCGTCAAGCTACACAATTTGACTGACAGTATTGCGTGACATATTCTATTTCGAGGGGGATTGCTGATCATTCGGTAGCATGATTTTGACTTGAAGTACATGGATTCAAATTCCGATTAATTATTTTTTACTTTGGTTCAATTGCAATGCAATGCGATTAACTAATACTTTTGAAAAGAATTGTAAATGTAAGTCTAAAATCTGTTTATAATATTGTAATGCTGAAGTTGAATGTTAACAATACGAAGCTGATATCCTACTTAAGCCGCATTCCGCTCCTTTAAACAACTATGTAAAAAGCTAAAGTTAGCTCAAATCATAATTCCTATCACATTCACGAGTTAAACGTCATTTAACGAACATGGAACATCTAATCATCACGCGACGTCACATCACGTCGTGCGGTTCACAGGGCGGCTTCCATATCTGTCATCTGCCCTTCCCGTTCAACCGTCAAACACTCGTGTCCACGTGACTATCTAGATAAATAAGCGCCGCTCCACTGTCGACTAACGTCTGTACACGTCGCGATGATAATCTCTCAGGATCGTTAGCGCCACAACACGTTTTGATAATGTCGTTTAAACTGAGTTAAGTCGTCATTGTTTGAATATGGTTGTACCCGACAGTCGCAGGATTTCTTAGGTTTCCACAAACATAGTTTTTATTTAAAAGATGTCACGCGTTACTCTTTACATGCGACGTATGTTTTATAGCGTGTTTTTTCACAGTCGGGAAACTTTTTGTATGATTTCGTCTAATATATTTAGCCCGGGTCGAATCTTCAAGTGGTGGTAAGTGTTAGAGAGGTTTTGATCCTAAAAACTAAGAAAACGTGTACGACATACGTGTAAAAGTGTGCTGCACCGACTCTATATAGGGATGGTATTAGAGGTGGAGGGACAATTCTTTGAATACGTCCCACTTATGATAGATTAGTAAAATCTACCCTTATTAATAGACAGATAAAGCTCAAAAGTAAATACGCCTTATGACGATGCGAAAATGTTTTAACATCTTCGCAGGAACGTCATGGTGCGGCGTGATACGTGCCTTATCTGCCTCACAATTCAAGATAACTAATTAGTACCTGCTCATATGTGCTATACACATCTCTATGGAAACCTCTATATGCCTTTGTTTAAGCATGTTTAGTTTTTTACTTAGCTTTAAGATCAGACGAAAATTATCGTCATTATTCAAGTAGAAGAAATGTTATTTGTTAATACGAATGTCGTGTCTATTCATACTCAAACCTTGAAATAAACTTGATTAAACAGTAACATTTCATATTATTACCTTAATCGCTAAGAAGCAATTCTTTTGTAGGTAAAGTAGGTAGGTTTGACTGGTGGTTGGTTTCTCATATGTAAGAGTCCGTCTGGGTGGGTACCACCGCAATATCTATTTCACCGTCAAGCAGCAGTATGCATGCACTGTTTTGTTTCGGTTTGAAGGGCGCTGTAGTTAGTGTAACTACTGGACATAATGAGACTTAACATCTTATATCTCAGGATGACGAGCGCAGTGGCATGACACACAGTACTTTGTAACTCAAGGTGCTGTATGGGCTTCTGTTTATGGATGGTCGCATCGCTTACCATCAGGCGAACGGCATGCTCGTCATTTAATGCAATAATGTAAAAAGTAATATTGTGAGATAATACGCAATATAGAAACTTTGTTAGATCTAGGTATTTATATTGTTCCGAATAAATGTTTTTCTTTCTTTGTTGCTGTTTTATAAAGACAAACAATATGCAATGCAATCAACCACGTATTATATACTGCCCACTACTGAGCACGGGTGTCCTCTTCTACTGAGAGGTGTTAGGCCTTAGTCCGCGACGTTGGCCCAGTGCGGGTTGGCGGACTTCACATACCCTCGAAACTAATATTCTAATGCGTATTTTCCACAGCGTGACCAGTTTTTTTTTATAGTAAACGCAGTAAACAGTTTCATAACGGAAAAGGTCATGTTGCACAACAAAGGATGCGTTATGCACTAGATAACAATCGGAGAATTAGCGCATCATGCTTAACATCCACTGCACAAACGAATTCACACATTATTGTTAAATAGATGTGCCCTATTTTCCCATGTATTATGCAGTATTTGTCTACTTTACACTTAACATCATTTTACACTACGAATTATATACACATCACATTAGTTGCTTACATATTATTGTTCTGATTTATTCATATTTTATTCGTTTACATAGTAATAGTAGATCACAGCTAGCATTTTTTCTCTGGGTAGGTACGCTTTTATTGCCATCTTACTTCTTACTAATTTTATAAATGCTAAAGTTTGTAAAAATGTTTGGGTTTGTTTGTATTAATATAAATATAAGACGATCATACTATATAGTAGCATATATTACACTGAACACAATGTCATGAAACATTGCTTTAAACTTGTTTGGTTGCATCTATTAAAATATGGATGATTAAAATTGAACATGTCCATCATGTATTCAACAAATTGCCCAAAATAGCGCACGTAATTTTTACTCAACACTCTTGCGATACCCATTTTAGAAACCCACTCCATTAACATGTAAATTAGACGCAATGGAACTGAATTAAAATAATTCCGCAATAAATATTAGCAAATTAGGCCTCTGTGATGAACAGATACGTAACATCACGCTATCACAGCATCGGGGTTCGCACGCTCTAAATACTCCGACCCTAATTGTGACTTTTCAACAAAAGATCTACTTTTCCTTTCTCTAAATAGTTTATGTTAATGCGCAGTCGTTTGAGATTTAAGAATGTCATTATCGTAATCAAATTCTTTTGTAAGTGCTTTACAATTGTGTAGCGAATTGATGGTATGTTATTTATCGTCTTAATGTTCAGATTTGTGGCTTAGTTTATTTCGACTTATTCATAAGGTAACCCCTAAATAATAACATACTTTCACTACTTGTATCTCCAAATTTAGACAGAAGCTCAACTAAAACTCCATACTTTGCCAAACACATACCCAAAAAATCTGATAGGACGACAATCTATCACCATATATTTGGCACTCAATCCTGAGCAAATCAGTAGTTTTCAAATGAAATATGCACTTAATAAATTATGCCGTACATGGCAATGCGCTAAAGAAACCTATAATTCATACTAATATCTTATTCTTACATACCTTATGCTATCACTTTACTACTTCACTCCCATAAGACAGTAGCTTCAGTGACAATATGAATTACTTTCTGTAACAAATACAGGTCACATTCCACTGACCTGGAGGTAGTTATCGTAAATCCGCCGCACCCGACATTATCTAGATTAGACACCGTAATGGAACACATGATAACCTCCATAGCCTACCAGTTCCTAGCTATTACTGAAAATTATTACCAAAACTCATCAGCTAAGAATATTTCCCTGAGCCGTCCTATACGGCTTTTAATCCAATGGCTAGAGATTATAGTAATGGGTGTTTGAACTGAATATCGTAAAACTTTGTGTAAAATTTTATGCTTCTGGAGACAGCCATAATACTAGGCCTTCATTATTTTTACTACCCCATTGTACACTTGTACAATGTGTACTACTGATAGGCTTGAGACATTAGCGCATGGCACTGGAATAGTGCGAGTTTGCAGACTTCACATACCTTCGAAGTTCTTATTTAGAGTTGCCGGTATTGATTATTGAGGTTTCCTCAAGATATTTCCCCTTAGCGCAGTGAGTTATAATTTAATAATTGAGAAAGAATACACATAGCTTGCGACCTTTATCAAATCGACTGTCAACCTAGCATTTCCAACTACCACCAATTAATATAGATGACTTTAATAGATAGGATCGTGGGTAGATCGTATGTAAGTGCATAAAGAACATCCAGAAGAATTAAGCATTACAATAATAACTTTAAAATCTGATTTATGTTTAATAATAACTTAGATAAAATTGTAATTCATACACAAATTAAATAATGAAATATTACATTGTCTATTTTTAGTCTTTTACAATTTTATCATAGTAGAGATTGTAGATAAAACGGCAGGTATGTTAGGCAGGTCAAATTCCATGAAATTTAGTTTTACAACACGAGTTTATTATCGTTTCACTCTAAATATACTGAGAGCTTTTCCACGTACGTTTATACCAAAATAGTTTTAAAACGCAATAAAAAGAACTGTATTTCCATTACAAAATACAGTTAAAGTAATAGTTACCAGGATGAAATAAAGAATGACAATGGAATGCTACCTGATTCCAACCCAAAAGACATTGTTGTCCAACAAATTTTTGCGACGGAGATCATAAAATTATAGTGTCCACGGTTGTACTTTCCCTGAATTTGTAACATGAAAATTGATCTCACGGTTATGATGATTTTATACGGATGTTATTGTAAACAATATTTAAATATGCATTTAATATCTACCTGTAAAGAGTAGAAGACTCATAAATCTAGTAAAGGATTTTTAGAGTACCATAATAGTGTACTCGCCGCTAAATGGCGCCATCTGTTGGCGAGCAGCGGGACTATCTGACTGTAGAAGGTTCGGTGATGGATGATTCTCGAAGGGTCTCGATGTCTCCAGAATGTCGTGGAAACGCGTTAACTGACTTTAATTTGCGAGAGAGTTCCCGACTATTCTGGATCCTTCGAGAACATTCCACAAATTACGACGGTACCGGCAACAGGGTATAAAAGGCGGCGCACGGCCACCGCCGGGCATTCAGTCTTGTTTACAAGAGCGAGCGATAAGCGGACTACGAGCGATAACTCCAAACGATTTCGAGGCGAATATTGTGGATTGTGTTGGAACGTATAGTGAGAGATTTTAATAAGTGTATTTGAGTGTTTAATTATATCTAGTGCGATGTTTTTGTTAGTTTAGTAGTGTTCTAGTGCTAATAAACTTCTAATTGATGCTTTATCGCATTACCGAAATTTTAATTGTTTATCTTGAACCCCAGCACTTAACAATAGTAATATAAAACGATAAAGAAGATACTAGAAAACTTGGCGTAAAATTGGATTATGATTCTAGTAATCGCCGTGATTTTAATAACAATGAATTTTGTTACAGCGTCCATCGAACGCAGGCGGTCGGAACAAGCGATTCACATTCCAGTCAACAGTGAGGCAGCTCGAACGAAGGAGATTGGCTGAGAAGTTGTCCAAGGAGGCGGATTTGAAAGAACAACAGCGGAAAACTGAACAAGAAGCCATGCGGAGGTATAGAAAGATGCTTTAGTTGTATTCGTTTCTTAATCACGTAGGCAATTAGTTAGGAAGGTATGCTTTGTAAGTTTAGAATTGCTGATGATTTTTTTTTATTTAATGTTGTACTTTAATTGACCTTAGATGCCTAATGACTATAGACATGTAGGTACTTGTCATACACACCTTCCCCACGGCAATCCTCTCTGCTCCAGCAATCATACAGCTGCCCAAAGAGGTAAAAATGAATCTCCATAACACAAATTGATCTCTTTTAGGGTTGAAGAGGAATTCCAACGCAAACGTGCGAGGGAGAAGGCGAACATCAGACAACAGCTGAGATTGGTGAGCAGTGGCGCTGCCAGCATGCCCACCCCCACCACTAACAACACAAAGGTAAGGGGACACAATATTTTTCAATATCATTGGGACATAAACACTGTGATAATAGTATTCAGTCTAAATTAGAGTACAGACATGCCAGGACATAAAATACTTAAGTTGAGAATCTGGAAAATGTATGTACGAAAACCGATCACTCTAATATTTGCAGTCTGCTTATGTGATCTTTCATGAATTGCTTTCGTCGTGTGTAATCAAGGTATTTAATTTGCAGACTAGGGACGAGCCTGATGGTTCCTGCCGGGAGTCGCCGGCGCCGGAGAGGACACGCGAAAGGCAGAGGCACAGTAACGCCTCCTCTGAGATCAGCGGGAGAAGCAAGAGCACCACGCCGGTAAATAAACCAATAATGAATATGTATCAATCTACATAAAACATTCACAGCATAGCTTTTATGGCGCACTCAATGCCTCACTCAAGTAACAAGGGTTTTTAAGACCCACATTACCCAAACTACAAAAATATATCTATTTACGAATCACATAAATTACATATGTACTTTGTACGATACAATGTTCTATTCAACAGATTTTCGTTTTACAGACGGATTATGATTAGTTGCGGAACGAGGAATATCAAATTTTCAAATTCCACTTTGATTGTCCGACCTAAGAATCAATTGCAGTCAATAGCCTCACTCAAGTAACGAGGATTTTTAGACCCACATTACCGGAACTACAAAAATCACATAAATTACAAATTTTGTACGATACAATGTTCTATTCCACAGATTTTCGCTTTACAGTCGGTGTATGATTAGTTGCGGAATGAGGACTATAAAATTTTCAACATCTACTTTGATTGTCCGACCTACGAATCAATTCAAGATCCCTTATAATGCTAAGTTAGTGTAGACCAGTGTTTTTCAAACTTTTTCATGAAGCGACCCCTCTAGTATGAAAATATATTTCGCAACCCCCCCCCCCCTCGGCCCTTACCCTTGCCTTTTTCATGTATTTTTTGTTAATTTGTATTGTATAAATACTGGGGTAGTTTTCGTGACTTCTTGCGACCCTCGGATAGAGGTTTCGCCGGCGTCGCGACCCACACGTTGAAAAACACTGGTGTAGACTAATGTGGTGGTGTTTGTGTGTAGATCCGCTGCGTGGAGCTGTCGGAGTGGCGGTGCGAGGGCGCGCGCGTGTACCGCGACTGGGCCGCGCCGCCCGCGCACACGCACCCGCCCGCCTGCGCGCGCATGCCCATGTCCGCGCATGTCATTTGCAACGGTAACAATACTCATGATCCCCATTCGATCTGTTTGTGTATCAGTAGAGGCAATCGGACGTAAAATCTTTTACTATGATATATCCTACTAATATTATAAAGGCGAAAGTTTGTAAGAATGCATGGCTGTATGGATGTTTGTTACTCTTTCCCGCAAAAACTACTGAACGGATTTCGATGAAATTTGGCACACGGGTAGATCATGTCCTGGATTAACACATAGGCTACTTTTTATTCCGGGACAATATAAAGCGGGACTTTTATCCCGGAAAAAACTCATTCACGCGGGCGGAGCCGCGGGCAAAAGCTAGTCTTTTATTATGATAGTAGCAGATTTTTACAATACAATAGCGGTCTAGTACGATTTGCTATTGCAAACAAAACGATAATTGTCAAAGAAACTGCATAAATTCTCCGGGTTTTTAAAAGGAATGGATGACGTGTAGTGTTTACTACATAGGGACCCAAGTATTTACCTAACTAAAAAAAGGGTTCAGTTATTATTATTCCAAACACGAACTCATTATTTTATACACAAGCAAACCATACCATTTTAAATTGAAGTGAGCACATTCGTATTCCCGTGGCTACATCTCCTTTTACGTCAGTTAACGGAAGCCGCGAAAGGTGCCAATGGAACAATTCACAATTTAAGGCAAGATATTGATACGTCCCATTTGTGAGAAAAGCCTTTGCATGAAATTATCGCACCTATAATGAATATAAAATAATAATGAAAAACAAATAAACTGTGGTGGTGTGGTACATATAGGTTAGCGTAGCATTAAGGAGTCAGTCAATAAATGGATGTCACTTAAGACAGTAGTGTTTATCATTTCATATCCCCGGAACACTTCACACTACAAAACACTTACAATTTTGTGAACTTACGGTTCTGTTTTTCTTTTTAATGATCACCTTTGGATATTTTAAATTAAATTTATTGTTATTTTGAATTTCGAAAATAGTCTCCTGAGACAAAAAATGCTTAGATTAATTAAATGCTCGAATAAATCATAACATTAGGGCATTTAACCAAGTATAACATTCACTAACATTTTCAAACAATTTTAGTTTTATAAATGAGTACACTACCAAGATAATAACAAAGGTAATATACCATGGGCACACATCGGAAGTAGAATGATGGCCAGAGGGCACGGCGCGGCGGCCTTGTCACTGTCAGCGCGCATAGGAAGCGGGACACAATCCGCATTCAAGGATCGTGCTGTTTGTGTCACAACTTGCATATAGCCACAGAACAATGAATCTAATATCTATCCTCTATGCATATAGCAATACAAGGGGCAACACTCAGTGTGTTTACCTTCTTTTGTTAAGAAACTGTCAAAGCGAACGTATCACCAGGTAGAAGTATAGGAATGCGAATTTGGTACTTTATCAGAATATAATCACACATTTTGGAGGAGGATGGCGTGTCTCATCGACAGGACTTGCAATTAATTTTCTTCTCCATAAATGCGTTGTTTGTGTATCCATACTCGAAACATCCATTCAAGAAACGGCTGCATTGTTGCTTTTAATAATGCTGTCAAATATCAAGATCAATTAATGTGACACCTCCATCTCGCATTAAATACCGTGAAATGGTATCTAAGACATAAAAAACATCCTGACAATACTATAATCAACATTATGAAGCACTGGTGTTGCTCGCGGCTTCGCCCGCATAAAAAGGCTTTCCCGCTAGAAGAGACCCTAAAACACCGTAATGAAAAAGAAACATCATTTCCCATGGAAGCAAATTACCGGGATAAAAAGTAGCCTATTTCTTAATAAAGGATATGGTCTTGTGTGCCAAATTTCATCCAAATCCGTTCGGCTACTTCTTTTTTTTATGGCATTGAATGACGAGACTGCCTCGGTGGCGTAGTTGTATTACAGCACGACTGCAAAACTGAGGTCTCGGGTTCGATCCCCGGGTCGGGCAAAGTGATATTGAGTTTTTCTATTCAGTATCAGCCCGGAGTCTGAAATTTGTGCCCGATATGGCGATAGGCTCGCCCCCTATCACATCATGGGACGGAATAACGGCGAAAAGTGGATGCACTAGTTGCGTCTCTGCCTACCCCTTCGGGGATAACAGGCGTGAGTGTGTGTGTGTGTGTGTGGTGTGTGTGAATGACGAGACGAGCATGCCGTTCGTCTGATGGTAAGCGATACGACCACCCATAAACAGTAGTAACACCATACAGCACCTTGAGTAACAAAGTACTGTGTGGCACTCCACTGCGCTCGTCATCCTGAGATATAAGATGTTAGGTCTCTATATGTCCAGTAGTTACACTGGCTACAATGTCCTTTAAACCAAGACAACAGTGCATGCACACTGCTGCTTAACGGTAGAAATAGTCATTACGGTGGTACCCACCCAGACGGACTCTTACATATGAGAGTCTTACCATCAGTATTATTTCTGCGCTTACTTCCACCAAACATTTCCACAAACTTTTGCATTTATATTAGTAAGTTTAACCCGTCAAGCCCCGCTTATATATAATTGGGGAATACTTGGATGCCGGCGTCCGTAGCGGGGCTTGACGAGTTAATAGATTTTCGTCATCAGCAGCAGAAACCGAAGCGTTCAGCGGCAGCCCCCGCTCAGATAACTACCGGCTGGAGTTCGCGCGCGGCCGCTCCCCCCGCACGCCGCGCGCGCCTCGACTCCTGCCCGTCCCGCGCTCTCCATCCACCTCCGGGTCAGAGCTGTCGCTACGGCATCCCATCAAGATCAGGTAACGGATAACACTAACACTAGATTATAACTAGATTTGACATATAGAAGTCTAGGTTTAGAGTACGAACGTTAGCTTAAAACAATATTTATTTGTTTTCGTAGAAGGCGTATAACTAATGGATTTCTTGAAACTGTAGTTAATTTGTTATGCATCGTCATTTGAAGTTTATAATTCTGTTATTTAAGTTAATTTGAAAAAAAAAAAGAATAGTTAAGTACCTACTTAGTTGCAATAAAGCTTTCCAATTATAGCTTTGGGGTAAATAAAATTGAAAAAAAAAATTAAACGCATGCAAAATAAGAAAACAATAAGGCCATTACCCAACTAAACTGGAGTAAGTTTTTCGAGCTATATTAATAACGGGCAACTAAAATGCTTTGACAAGGTAAAAGTGAAAATCAGTACAAAAAATACTTACATATAAGGGAGATATTTCTCGTTAGTGATTGCTGGTTTTATATCGTGGGTATTGTTCCAAGGTGGTGAAATAGTGGCGGTGTAGAGCTAATGTCTAACACTAACCTCCCGCGCCGCGCCCTCAGGTGAGTGCTTGTTGAACGCTTATATTGTTAAAGCATGTGCCATATAATTCTTATGAGGTATTGTGATCAGCAAGCGACTTTGAGACTTAAGTCAATGTAAAATAAATATCTTAAAGGGGAGGTCAGGGTATACCTAACCTACATAAGATAATTTGATTTATATATTGCTGTCCACTTATTTTCTATGACACACGTTATTTTCACAGCTCATAACAAGCGCGTAACGTAACTCATCGCGTTTCTCACTATGAAAATTGGCATATAGCATTTAACGCTAACTACACGAAGTTAACGTAACATGGCCGCGTTACAAGCTATCACTGTCATAGAGATATAAATTACGATACGATATGATCACAATTAAACGAACCAAGTGACAGGCGCTTGCTTGACAATTTTAGTTTTAAAAACTTTTAAATTATGTTAAACAAATATACATAGTTTTAAATGTAGAAAACGTAGTATTTAGATATATTAAAACTCACACCGTGTCATATTTTTATAGAAATTATTGTTGAGTATGTATTTGATATTCTTATTGTTATATAAATATATCTATTGTATCACTAAAGAAAAAAATACTAATACTTAAAATATGACACGGTGTGGTTTTGGAATGCATGGCATGTTTTGGAGCCATTAAAATCCAGTAGTTTGATAACATAGACAGAGAGCATGCTTGCATAAAGTAGTAAGTAATTGATGATAACATAAAATTTATTCGAATATTGAAAAGTTTTTTTTTAATTATACTATTTTTCACCAATGTAAAGATTTAAAAAAATATTTACCTACTACTTTTAATTAAAAATCGTTTTTTTTTAACGTAAATATCGTAAATATTATATGCAAATATCGTTCGAAAATTATGTGGTTTGTATACATTAGTATAATATTGTAATTTTATCATTTAACAATGTAAATAAATTTAATCATGCATTAATTAACAACTTTTACTAAACCTATGACAGATTTATACCTGTTAATAATTATTGCTATTATCAATTCAATTGTTATTTCTCTAGGTAATGTGTCATAAGTTTATTCGTTTTTATTAGACGTTTATATTTAGCTAACGCACGTCACTAGGAAATTTTTATTACACTGTTTTTTCTTTAAGTACTTAATAATGCACTCATAAAATATACCAAATATGATAAACAGCAACACTTTCTAAAGCACTAATATTTATATTTTGTTTATTAAATTCATATATTTAATTATCATCTAACAGTGTCCCAGCAAACTCCAACAGCGACTCGACTAAAGAAGAGGCAGAGGAACCCGCTATAGTGCCCACCCTTAGACCTGGACCTACGCGACCTACCCTCGCCATCCGCTGATTAGTCTACATTTGTACATTCTCCAATTATTTATTTAGAATTACTTCACTGTAAATGACTCCACATCGTCATTTGTCAATTGTTTATTATTCAATGACCAGTGTCACGTCTAAGTGATTATTGAAATGTGTCTTCTATAAACATAAGATACGGGATGTGACATCAGCCCCCTTATTCTCTATGTCAGTGTTAGCGCGTAACGCGGCCGTGTTACATTAACTTCGTGTAATTGGCGTAAAATGGTATTCTGTATGCCAATTTCCATAGTGATAAACGCGATGAGTTACGTTACGTGCTTGTTACGAGCGGTGAAAACAACGTGTGTCATAGAGAATAAGGGGGCTGCTACGGCTGATGTCATTACGAAAACTATTGAGTCTTTAAAGTAAAATTTGTGTGAGACTAAATGAAAATGTATAGAAATGAGTTGTGACTTCTATTTTTAAATTGTACATAATTTAAATTTAAGTTTTCCTCGTGTTATTCGCGAGGAGGCCAGGGTATTGCGCAATAAACTTTGCAATAATTAAAAATGCCTTAAGATTAAAATATGTACATTCACTTATATGAAAATATTTTATTTTATAATACATAATATAATCTTAGGCTACCATATAACATTGCGCTTTTTAAACAATTTCAGACCAAATTATTGACTAATTATGTGTATCGCATCCACTTACAGAGTACGGCCTTCAGCTAGTATCAGTATTTCTGCATAATTATTAGGTTCGTATTGAATTATCGTACACACACTTTACCTATACGTATACAATTTCTATACGAAGTAAAAACCTTTGCCCTTTACCATCTAGTTGCTAACAATTACAATAGAAAACAAAAATAAAAGTCCATCTAGACGGGTAATGATTTGAGAATAGCTGTAAGGTTTGGTCACGCGACGATAGCGGTCAGTGGTCCGGGTCAAATGTAATGGCTCGCGTTGTATTGAAAAACTACCTTTAATGTATTGGGAAAGGCTTTCCCAGCTAGAAAGTAAACCCGCTCACGCAAGCTTCTATAAGCTACAGTTGCTGATAAATTTTAAAATTTGAACTCATTTAAAAATAAATTATCAGTCTAGTTTCCATGTTTTTTTTTTCAATAAATATGTAGAGGCCAAAAGAGTCCGTTCTCCCCGTATGTAAAATTGTTTTATATTTACATGGATACAACAAACTTATTTTTCTATATTTGTGAGCTATTTAAAAAAAAACAGACGTACGGCTTCTAAATACTTTTTAAGAATAATAAAGACTCCGACGAGTGCTTTAATTGTTTCGTATAAAAACATTTATTCAATTGTGAATAAGTTCTATTATATTTAGTTGTTTGAATAGTTTGTACTTTTTGCATTTTACCACATACATTTTATATCTATGGTTTTATTTTTAACTTACATGATTTATAGATAAATAAAAGCAGATGAAGTGCAAACTGTTTTAAAACAACATTAATCAGTAAGTCTTCCATTGTTAGCGTTCTAAAGCTTTAATGTAGAAATAACTAGAATTATTATTATATCCCTAATAAACAAGATACATTTGTCACCTCTGCGACCGGAGCGAATATGCTTTTCTACAAGGTTAATGCTTTGAGTATTTAACCAATCAAAGGGTTAATGCCAACGGAATATAAAATAATGTATGCGAATGACGTATTCCTGCGATGGACTTGATGGATGGATAAGATATGTCATTCGCATACATTATTTTCTATTCTATTGGCTAACGCTTGTAGATAACCATCTCGGCTACGGCTCCTGAAATGCAATGAGAAATCTTTAGCCACGTTCAAATATAATACGTATTGAAGAATAGATTAAAAATGTAAACAATGAACGTGAAATGGTAGTGAAACTAAAACGGTGCTCTATTATGGTGCTTTTAAAAAATAACTAATTGTTTCAATGTAATTAAATTATGCGCTGAAAGCTTAAAATAAAAAAAACTTACAAAGAGTTTATTAACTCAATTGAATTAGGTATCCAATACCCTAATATTAAGTTTACATTTTGAGTACATTAAATTTATTAATTGCTGTGAGTCTTAAAATTCTGACTTACGGTCAAAACCAAAAGGTATGATTGTAGTTTTTTATTACGATAAACCTTTGCTTTTTTTATTAACCCAGGTGCTATTTCGCACAAACTTATAACGAACATTTTTTATGGCGGAAAATACAATTAAAGTGGTAACCTTTACCGGTGATCAATCATAATGTAGGGTGAAGGCAGAACTAGGTTACTTTACCGCGCCCACAGGAACAAACAAACCACATCGATTTACTCCATTAATTGTATATTTCGGTGAGATATCGAATATTTTGAACACATAAAGTGAATACGTTTTTTTGCGACTGTCTTTCGCAATAAAACCTTTTTTTCCGTTTACTTAAATAGTGTAAGATTTAAATGAGTTCGAATTATGAACAGAAAAATAAAAAAGTATGTATAAAAAAGTAAATTTAAAATCTTACGAATTATTTTCATTTTCGAGGCAGCCAGTATTATTTGAATACAATAAACCAACTTTAGTAGCAGTATGTTTTAATATCTATAGTGTACTTTGAGTATTTAACATCGTGTAAGCCTTAACTTACGGTATTTTAAAAATCTCCAAAGCTTTTGTATCTATTTTTCTTAAATATGTAACGTCCATTATTTTTAATAAAGATGTATCGATGTACTTACTCATAAGTTTTTATAAGAACAAAGTATATTATAAAATGTAGTTTTTGTACATAAAACTTAATATGGTGCATGTATATAAGTAATTAATATAAATAAACATTTTTGTATGAGATGCTTAATTGTTTTCATTCCAATTATTATTCCCGAAATCAGTCTTTTAATTTCGTAATAAACTTCCACCATAGGTATAATCAATTCATGCTTAGAGATGCATCAATCAAGTTTAACCAATCTTTCGAAATATCTACTTGTTTAATGTTCTCACCCCATCGTAATACAATAGGTTATGTAGACAATTGCGTACGCGTCACGAGTACGATTTGCGCGCTGAAATGTTGGGTTCGAATCCCGGGTCGAGCCAAAAACATTGTGACTGGGTATTTCCATCTTCAAAATTATTCAGTCGCAGCTCGGAGTCAGGAAGATGGCGGTGTGATACCCCCGTCCCTGGTCATGTCGGATTGCCGTCTCACCGGACTATGAGAGTGAAGGAATAGCGAGTGCACCTGTGTATTGCGCACACACTTGTGCACTATAATATCTCCTGCATACCTGGCTGATCACCTTTGAGATTGCCGTGGCCGAAACTGGCTAAGAGGATTACGTATATTTAGGGTTAGGCAGATGCGAAACTAACGCACATACATTTTAGCGAGCTTTACAAAAAATATTATTAGGTCTTTTACAGTGCCTAGAACGCATTGTATTGGCTATTGCCTATTTCATAGTTTTGTTTATCTGACCGCCAACTGAAGTTAACTTGTATCTCAATATTAGTCACAGCGTCCTTATGATCACGCACTGCGAATGCTGTCATGCGAAAGCACCAAGAAACAGACTTTTTATCACAGCATTTCTTCGTACTCATTTAAGTAAAGTTTTTTCACCTGTTGTTAGGGTAATCATTGTTCTATTAAGCTGCACGCGCTCGCAGAGCTACGAGTGCGCCAAGCGCTGCGAGCGCATCCAGCTTAATAAGACCCTGACAAAAAAATAACTACAGTTGATAAACGGGGCCTCAGTATATTATAATCTCTCTCTCGCTATATTAGGTATATTCCATTAGTCAGTTGGTTGGAGTTAGAGTCAGTTTTACAAAATAAAATAAGCTACAACATTATTATAAACATGTTTCCCATAAGAGTCTTGAAAATACTTGTACTAATATATTAAAATTAACAATGGCGTGACCGAAAGCAATCCCCGCGTATAATGAATAATCAAGTCGATTTACACGCAGAAAATAAATTATAAAATTAGCAACATAGCGCCGACACCGGTCAACGGGCTGTAATACGGCAGTGGTGTTACAGCTTTATTGAGAAATACTCTCTTGCAGTGGGTTTAAAGTTTTAAACTATCAAATTCATCAAGTGAGGTCTTTCGCTCTCTAACCAAAGGAAAGGTGTGTCAGTTTTTGATATTCAAGCTATCTTGATCATTATTTTCGTACTAAGACTCTAAACTAATGTACCTACTGCACTGATCGTAATTTAAAGTACTATCGTTCAGAATATAAAATCGAGCATTGAAAGATATTCTTATATCGGGACCCAATATTTTACCATCTTGTTTGATTTGCACTTGCTGATCCTTCAACACGTGTTGTCAGATAAAAAATACATTATGTTGCTTTTAGTGCATTTCGTAGACACGAAAATGGTAAGTGCAAACAACCATACCGAATTCAATTGTACCATTTCAGTAAAATGGTAACCTGTGGCGGTGTGACATGCGCACCACCCACTCTAGGTGTAAAGCACTGAGAGGTTCAGTGTGAGAGCCCACAGCGCGGTGTACACATGTTTATATGAACAACTATTGTGCCTTAAAACACACTTTATAGATCTATAATTAAAGTAGAAAGTAGAAAATAACTTTCATTTCATTATTCATTACACTCAGAAATCAGATGTAATAAATAGTGACTACTTAATATTAACGGAAGCATCAGTAGGCTACAACAAATACTTTTTGATCGGTGTCTTTTGCTTATTGCATTAGAAATCCAACAGAAAATTAATGCAATAAAACTATCTTACAATCCCCATTACTAAAAGTTTAATTGATTCGACATCGACCCTGGCATTCGAAGACGTCCCACTTGGTTCTGGCGGCGCGGCGGTCCCTCGGATTTGCCGGATATCATCTCGTCAGTGCATCGCGTGCGCGCACAAAGCCAAACTGCTGCCGGACATTCCGGAGCCGGCGAGCGCACCGCCGGTGCTGGTGCCTACGCCGGTCCAGAGAAATCAGCCGGGGAGGATCTCGCCGCCTAGCCAGGTGATGATGTCGGCCAAACCGGAGGGAAATGTTCGAGAGACGTTGGAGGATAGAGATCCTAATAATTTGAATCAACATATCCAGGTTAGTAAAAAGTTAATAATACTGGCAACAGTGAGACTGAGCATGTACTGTATGTATGATCAACTGTTTTAGTAATTTATAGTTCCTTTGTGGGTTTGATACTATAACTATAAAAAATAAAATAATACTATGTGAAATTATAACTATATAATTTTACATATTATTTGATTATTTTTGTAATCACTTTTAATAATAAAGAATGACTAGACGAAAAACAAAATCCCTTAAGCCAAGGTGGTGGAATCGGCCCATGACCAGCGTAGCAGAATATAATACCTTCAACTTAGTTCATAATATTGTGCAAGTAATAAGAGAAATCATCAAAGCTAAGGGCTTTACCAAAAAATCAGTGGTATAATTAAAATTTGACGTATTTGATGTTGTACTTTATTAAACCTTTATATGCCCTTCAAAGTCCGTCACCATTCTTTAAATAAAATCGTGAATGTCGTCATACAATAGAATTTATAATAATACTAGCTCTGTATTATGTTTTACTGCTCACTGCTAGACACGAGTCTGCCTACTGGGAGGGTTTAGGTAGGTATTGACAGACTTCATATACCGTCGAAATTCTTATGGAGAATTCTCAGGTACGTAGGTTTCCTCACGATGTTTTCCTTCACCGCAAAACTGAACGATAATTGATAAACAATACATAAGTAACTTCGAAAAGTCAGAGGTGTCTGTCTTGGGTTTTGAACCCGCGGACCTTCGTCTCAGTAAAGCTGTGATTCCGCAGAACGCGGCAGACGGCGGATAGCAACAACATGTGCCGCGACGGCAGACGACACTACTGTGCAGTATTAAATTGTATGAGACAGATTCCGCATACGATGGCAAATGACGCGCGGTAGGTAAGTGACGTCCAGCCGGGCGACATTTGCCGTCGTGTCCGGAATCACAGCTTAAGCCGTTCCATTCACAACTAGGCTATCGTGCACTTCAAAATAATTCATACATATTTTAATTAGTTATTTCAAACTAATATTACGACGACATGCAAATACAACCCTTCACGTCAAGTTTCACTCCGGAAACCTATTTACATTCAAACGCTGGTAATGTCCTCAGTCTGGTTAAAAAATCCACCCACATTCCTATTAAATTGATAAACTGGCATGGTCATACTACCTTCAAGGTCACAACCCTGGTGGAAAAGGCGGTTATTTATTTAGGACGTTCAAACCATTTTCAGGGTTCTTACGTTTGCTGTTTTAAAGAAAATATATCTATACTTTAAAATAATATTTACTAGAATAGTATTGATGAAATCAGTTATTTTTAATATCTGTAATTATTTATCGTTTACCTCTCTACGTTTGGCCTAACATTTCTACATGGAAATTATAGTAGATATGTTTGAATAAGTGGAACCAAATAATAAATTCGATCTGTGGTGGCTTATGATTGAGTTATTGTATTTAGTTTCTATTTTTGTTTATTATTTATCTTCTCGGAGTCTGAAATTTGTGCCCGATATGGCGATAGGCTCGCCCCTTATCACATCATGGGACGGAATAACAGCGAAAACTGGGTGCACTAAATGGGGATAAATGGCGTGAGTGTGTATGTATGTATGTTCTTATTTTTGTTTATTTTTATAGATAGTCGGAGCCACCCAAATAAAATAAAAGAAAAGACTTACAAATTAAATGCTTATAATATCCATGATTCAGGTTCACCTGATAGCTTATTAGTATTGGAATCACAGTAATGCAGATTCGTCTAATGCCATACTCAGGAACAAATATAGATTCTGCCATCCACGATGACGCCCTCTACAAATTTCTCTAATCGCTTACAGCCCAAGGGTGTAACTTTCTGGTTATGTTTTAGTTCTGTAAATACACACTTACTTCTTATGAGTGCAATCATGAGTGAATAATGAATAATCAAAGTCCCCTTAACCCATGAAATTGCAGTTCAAACATTGATAGCGCGCGTCATCGTCAATAACATTATCTATAAATATTATTTGAAATTTTATATTAAGTAAAACGAAAATGTTAAATCACCTCCCATTGTCCCTGTCTTGAAATCGGCGCTGTGTTAATAATAAAAAAGAACGAGTAACACAATATCGCGTGACCATGCCCCTGGACGCAGCGGGCTGAGGTAGCCGACTCACCACTCCTATATCTTAGCGGGGTTTTTATTTTTATAAACTACCTAGTAGCTACTGTTTCTCATTTACATAAAACTAGTTTAAATTGTTTCGTGGAATGAGAATGGCGTGTAGTAAAACAATGTATATTGTAATATGTGTTATAATTAATAATTTCTTTCTCTGTCTCTTAAAGACCTTAGAAATTCGATAGATAAGTATTTCCATTATCCATCTTTTATACTTCTTTATTCTTTTGTCTTATTATTATTTCTTTTAGATGACTCTGAGATGCAGTTATCAATAAAAATGACTGCGAAAACTAAACTGTTATTAAAAAATAAGTTACTAAACTATTTTGTATGTTAAAAAACACTTATTAGGTACTTATACTTTTTTTGTATTGTATGTGAATTATTTAACATACTAACTTTACTTAGATTTTCCAAACATGTTAACACAACAAGTCTATTATCACACTTCTATTAAATCTACCAGTCATTCTGACTGATAGCAAGCAATTTTTAATAAAATACCAAAGCATTATTTGCAAACGCTTCGTTTTATAAAAATGTACCATACCAGCCCTGTAATACTGCCCAGTGCTAACAAGGCCTTAGTCCACCACGCTGGGCTAGTGCGGGTTGGTAGACTTCACATATCTTCGAAATTCAGAGAACTTCTCAGGTATGCAGGTTTCCTCACGTTGTTTTCCTTCACCGTTAAAGCGAGTGATAATTCACAAAGAATACACACATAAGTTTTTAGAAAAGTTAGAGGTGTGTGTACTTGGGTTTTGAATGCGGACATTCATCTCGGCAGTCCTTTCCACTCCCAAACAGGCCATCGCCGCTTAGATATATAAAAATGTAAGGAGATACTAAATAGTAAATGAGTCAGTATTTCTATCAGTAATTGTATCTATTGTTTGTTTTCTTTTAAACTAACAGTCTACGATCATAAATATTTCAATCAGCGTGGTAGCATTGTAATACGAAATATGTTAGAATGTGTCAGTATATGGCGTGACATTGACACATTAGCACCAACAGCGCCATTCCCAATAGCACTCGTGTCAAACACCTGCTTTATCCAATCGCAATAATAATATTTCAATGACAAATGTTATTTTCAAGGATTACGGAAGAACAATTCGAGCTTTCACGGAAATTGATTTCGTCATTTATTTTATTTGATTACTTTGAAAACGATTTTTAAATATTATTTTCTTTTACTGGTATTTTGATTTTACCACAAGTAAAATGGATATAATGCTAAGTTTCAGAGTAGTTGTAGTGCGTCTCTGCAGCAAATTGACAGGTCTGCGCGACGCCTTATACACATATTAAGACAAGTGGAACCTGAAGTTAGGACTATCATAATATTATGTCCGGTGCGTTTTATTACGTATCTTATAAAGACTGCTTCGGTGGCGTAGTTGTTTTACAGTGCGACTGTATTGCTGAGATGTTGGGTTCGATTCCCGGGTCGGGTAATGTGATATTGGGATTTTCTACTCCGGATCAGCCCGGAGTCTGTAAATATCAATAGGCCCGCCTCCTGTTACAGGGGATCTAACATAGCTGGTGAAATGTGAGTGTGATACACCTCTGTCGAACCCTGAAAAGGATAAAAAGGCGTGATTCTATGTATGTATCGCACTCTTAATAAAACAATAACCTAATCCGAAATTTTGGCTAGATGAGTTTGAGCAAAATATGGACCCTAAAGGGCAAGCTGCATCGACTAAGAATAAATGCGTCTTTTCAACATTGGGAATAGGGTCACAATTGTTTGAATTTATGTTCGCTCCCCGCCCAACGTTGTATACAGGTAGTTTTTGTGACGATTTCTACAAGTCAACGATTTTTGATTAGGTCATGGTTTTATTAAGAGTGCGGTATATAACACCTGAAAATTGCGACTGTTTTCTCGCAGATAGTATGGGACGACATAGTAGGAGAGCCAGAGGGCGCTCGGAGCCCTGAATGCGCGTGGCGGCTGAGCCGAGCTTGCTTCCGCAACGCGCGCGATCTCTGCTACACCACGCTCGCCGTGCTGCTCGCGCCGCCCTGTGCCCTCTGCCTCGGCTGCGGGTTCGCCTGCCTCGCCTTCGAGGTACACTGTTATGAACTTATGCGATTCTAATTTCGAAAATATTGATGAGATCATGCATCAAAAGGACGTTGTAAATACATAAGACTTATAATAAATTTGAAGCTATCCTAGATACCATTAGCTTTTTTATACCTGAAAAACCACGAATTTGCAGGTGGATTTAAATTGATGGCAAACACATCAGTGGAATTGTGGTTGCTTTGCAGATCTCAGTCTTCAAGCTAAAATAGGCATTAATAATGAAAAGAAGTTTCTGCCTATGTTCATTACACAAAATTTACTTTAATTAGTTTGCATTGGACCAGAAAACATCGGCTTCAACTATTTCCACCTATCTTAAATCAACGTTACTCCACAGCAAATCTGGTGCACAGCGCCGTGTTTGCGCTGCGTCAAGATCTACTTTGCGTCAGTCCGCACGATGGTGCGGTCGTGTATGGCCGCGCTGGTGGTGCCGCCCATGGAAGCCATCGGCCACATCTGTCGCCACATCAGAGTCAATCTACGTCGCGATGCTCCTGATGAGCCTGATCTCTTGGTCGTATAGGGAAACTTTTGAGAATACGAATTATTGAAAGGATGGGGGGGGGGGGGGCACAAAGGACATGTCCAATAACAGGGCTAAAATTCTAACCAAGACAGTTTACATTTTGCATAGAACTCCTAAAAACTAGCCCTTAAATCTTTTAGCCTTTTTATTTTAAAGTCCGTCGATTTTGAGATTTTTATTTTATTTTGCTTAAATCTACACTTAAAAGGAACGTTATTAAAAAAGTTAGTTATAAATGGAGGGGTCTAAACATACTTTTAAATGGATTTAGAATCCATATTTTTGGCTCTATTATATCCATAAAGATTGACCTTGGTTAGATTTTGAGGCCCAGTTCCCATACAAAAAGCGAACTAGGTACTCCTTTGAAAAATCATGGACGTCATGTATGGATGGCCCCTTTAGCACTTTACCTAGTCAATGAATTCTCCTAATACTGTAGGTATATGATACTATGAACATTGAATATTTGTTCTGCAATACCTTTATATAAGCATACGTTTCGTTATTCGCTATAACTACCTCTCGAAAGTATTCTAGTTGTAAATCAAAAAATTTGCTTTTTATGATAAATTAATTATAATACCTTCAATAGTAATCTTTTGCGCGTTAAAGTATGCACATTGTGTGATGTTCGTACTTTATATTCTAAATGAAGGATTTACCAACTAAGGAAATACATATTTAGTAAAATTACATTTATACATTTCCAAAAACGGAATACTGATTAGGTATAATCAAACTTGTTACTTTTACCAATTTCCACGTTATAAGCACTATATATAATAATATTATTGTGATCCTAGTACTTTCATTGAAGTCTTCTGTAGCATTTCATTCCAATTAAAATCTGTCAAGCGGGACCAGAATCGTCAAAAACACTGACGTCTATTATAGCGTACTAGTATAATAGAAGTCAGTGGTCAAAAAGAAATCAGTGTACCTACATACTGGTAACAATAAGTAGCTAATCGCAAAAAGTTTGTTAAGTATTTTTGAAAAAAGAATTTAATGAAATAAAAATGGAATCTTTAAACTGTTTAAAAAATTATAAATACCAAGAGTGCCTTTAAAAATATTATTATAATTTACTTTAAATTACTTACTTACACTTAATTTTGTTTGAATTAAGTAGAGTTATTAAGTTATTTAAAATTAAAATAAACAAACTGAAGTTTCGTTTAAATTAAATTTATTTGTTCTAGGCAGTTTGCACGCATTTCCTTCGCCTTTCTAGGAAGTACGTTGTTTTTTTTATAGCGGGAAAAGAGTAAAAACAAATAGTAAGGAAATTATCGCTACTAGTGCTTTAAAACTACTTAAATACCGTGCTTCATTTTAGATTTACTAAATACTAAGGATGAATCCCATATCTGACGAAGCATCTACCTCTGCTGCAAAGCCAACAACTAGCAACTCCAGTAATGCAAGTAAACAAACAGAGGGACAATTTGTTATTGCTAAATGTCGAAGGTAAAATAAAAAAAAATGTTATTAACAAGCTTTTCTTTACCAACCAAATAACATTTATTATTATTAAAGTGTGGCGCAATCTAATATGGTAAATAAGTATCTAAAATGTTTTTACTGAATTGTGTTTTAATAGCGTGAATTTACGAAGTATGAACACGTAAATTTATACTTTTATAAATAATTTTACTGGGTATCATTATCACATAGGTAGGTACCTTTTAAACTAGAATCTTAAAATGGCCGTCATAATATTCGTAGGAATGCACAAACACCAATAAACCAAATTATGGAAGGCCAGCAGGAATCTAGTGAGGAGTCTGACGCCGAAGAGGTAAGCGTGTAAATAAAATGGACAGGTAGATACATATCAATAGGGTGTCGAAATCATTACCCTCCCTTACTTTGCCGTGGTTGGGTTAAAATTAGTTCTAATTTTATTCGTTATTCATAATTTTATACAATAACTAATTTATTTATTAATAAAAATCATACACAGTGACTTAATGTAAGTATTTATTCTGTCTCGACAAAATGACAGCAATAAAACTAATACTGGTGGTAGGTCTCTCGTATGTAAGAGTCCGTCTGTGTGGGAACCACCGCAATGTCTATTTCTACCGCCAAGCAGCAGTGTGCATGCACTGTTGTGTTTTGGTTTGAAGGGCATTGTAGCCAGTGTAACTACTGAACATAATGAGACTTAACATTTTATGTCTCAAGATGACGAGCGCTGTGGAATGCCACACAGTACATTGTAACTCAAGGTGCTGGATGGTATTGCTTCTGTTTATGGGCGGTCGTATCGCTTACCATCAGGCGAACGGCATGCTCGTCTCGTGGACGCCAGGGGCGTCCCTCGGTGTGCGGGGGCTTCTGAGCCCCCGCAACAACAGGAGAAGGACCGCAACAGCGGTACGCGCAGGGGCGGTTGCGGACGACAACTTAGACGTGAGTCGGAGGAAGCCCGCAGCCGTCCCTAATGCGCCGAAGATGGCCATATAAAAAAAAAAGTGCTCGTCTCGTCATTCGATGCAATAAAAAAAATTGTACTCCCTCCTCTAAGTGATAATTTAGGTACTTAAAATTTAAGTACATACATAATTTTATATAACGTAACAAAATACTATATTTAGAAACTGCTGGCTGTGCATTGTCGTTCAGGAAAATTAGGCGCTGCTTACTACATTATACAGACTGGAGAGGTAAGTCATGAAAGAGTTTAAATAATATCCATGAAACATGACAAGATGCGAGTATATAAATGAACTGCTCTAAACAAAAATAACAAATATATCTATATCATGTTATTTTTTTTATTATTAATTGTATTTTACACCTTGAACTGATTTTGAAAAGAGCAACACTAGAGTTTCTTGCCCGTTCTTCTCTAGTGAGAACTGCTTTCCGAACTGGTGGTAGAGTTAATATTGACTGAATCTAAATAATGTATAACATTTTATGGGTTCGAATAAATTTATTTCATTTCATTACAAATAACTTGATATCTATGATATTTTAAGCCCGCCAACGTAAGCCTTGTATCACTAAATGAACGCAAATATTATGCCGATCTTAGGTTAGTCAGCTAATCGTATCATGACTGTTCCACAAGCCATTGGCGGGATTTTCACCATATTTACAGTACATACACGTATACAGTTCTATAAAATTTTAAAACAATACTCTTCCACCAATTGTCATATTCTCGTGCAAACTTGTCTACTAAATGCCCAAAATGCCCTCATTGTCTATCTAGCTGTACATACTAGATGAGATTGCAGACCGTCCCCCCGAGTTCCAGATGTTTGCTAGTCTATTCAGACAAGTAGAACCTATAATGGTGCTACTAGATGGGAAGAACCAAGGCTCATTCGTTCAATTTGTGAAGAAGACCGTGTTCCATGACGATAGTCGAGACAGTAGCTGTAAACTAGCCATGTTGTCGGCTAGAGAGTATAGTAAGTAGACGCTGTCAAACGTGTCATAGCTGTTGTATTACAGCACGGCTACAATGCCGAGGGGTTCGATCCCCGGGTCGGGCAGTGATATTGGGTTTTTCTAATCAGTATCAGCCCGGAGTCTGGAATTTGTGCTCGATATGGTGATAGGCTCGTCCCTATCACATCATGGGACGGAATATGTACGGCGAAAAGTGCGTGCACTAGTTGCGCCTCGGCCTACCCCTTCTGGGATAAAAGGCGTGAGTATGCGTATGCTTTCAAACAACTTGACCCAGTGGACGGAGGTGGAGTGGAGTGTGGGAGGCACAAGTTTCCTGATCTACTAATCGTTCGATCGATACGGCGTCGCCACGCGGACGCTTTTCCACGGACGTCTACAAGACGCAGGTCAAATTGTTTACAGCTATACTTAGATCCAATAAAATTAGTTTATGTTTTTTTAAGGGCCGATTTCATCACGATATGCCGATACAATCCCTGATTGCGTATTGGGAACTTATTCTGCCATATAAACTGCAACTTTTGGATTCTCAGATCTCTAATAGATCTGTCAGAAAAAGTCACTAGTAATCATTGATGTGTTAAAAAACCCAATTCATCAATGCTAGTAATGCGTCAGATTTGTTTGTTAAATAGCGTTATGCTTATGTCCAAACATTTCTGACAGGTAGAAGTAATATTTTTAACAGCTTTTATTTTTTTAAATACTGATTCCATTTCTAATTTACCTAATTGAGTATTTACAATCAGAATTTCATTTTGAATTTGATCTAGGTATTTTAAATACTTTTTATCCAACAATCTCTAGATTTTGAAGCCTGCAAGAGACGTATATATTCCCTTTCCCTCCCCAACGAACCCTCCTACTGCTCGGAAGACGACCGTACTATGTTCCTCCGTACTCTGATAGACTTCAGTCAAACACAATCGGTGCACTCTCTTGGCGCTCTGCTGAGGTACTTGGACTTGCACTGGTCTTCTATCAGCATGAGTTTACAAGCCAAGCCGCAGTTCATGAGCCTTAAGATAATTTCTCTGTGAGTTTTTGTTACCTACTTTAATTTTAACACAACTATTATTAGTAACTAACTAGGAAAATACTAATTCTAATTTTAATAAGATTTTTAGCTTTCGGGTGACTTATGGTATCTCCAAAATATATCTTGAAGATAGACTTTTATGAAAATGGACTTTTTCTATAAAAAAAAAAAAAATTCATAATAAACCTATCTCACGGAGAACGTTTGATATAATATTATAAGGCTATTATAATATATAAACTTCCATAAAATCCTGTGTTTTGGACAAAGTAGATATTAAGTACCTATATTAAAGTGTATAGACATTATAGGTACTTTATAAATATATTGGAGCCTAAATAATATTTTAGGAATGACATGGTGACGATAGATTCAGATACGTACCGCGGCTTACAAATATTTTCTACAATCTCTCACCCGAGCAACTTCAAGAGAGGGACACAGGGTAGTAACAAGGAGGGTTTCAGCCTCTTCCACGTGTTCAGTAGATGCAGCTCCACTGTCGGACATAGTAGGATGAGGTAATAATTAACTTTGTGATATACGATAAAGAATATGGCCTTATACATAATAAAAAGCTTTACGAAAAGTTGCATATTCATTAAAAGACTTACCTAAGTGATACCTTAATATCAATTATCATAAGTATTAATCGCCATTCTATATTGTCAAACCTCAAGTTGCTTATGATAGTTGGTCAAAATTAACTCAAACGTGATATTATAATGGACAGTTAAAACTTGTAATCTTTCCCTAATCGATAATTTTATCCTACACCTCTTTAATACACACGGTGAAAAGTGGGTGAACTAGTTGCGCCTCTGCCTACTCCTTCGGGGATAAAAGACGTGAGTATGCGTACACCCTTTAATTTTTAAACCCATGATTTGTGCGAAAAATCTTAATTTACTACATTGCTTCTACCTATAATATCAAATCTCAGGGTACTAATGCAGCACCCAAGCCGTGATCTATCAATCCTCAAGCTTCGCCAAGATGTAGTGGCGTTCTTCATGAGGTCACAAAGCGACTCCATCCTCAGGAATATTTGCTCGTCTCTCAGATTCATCAAAAACGTCAATGTTAGTATTATGGCTCTTTTAGACTATTGGCGATCAATTCGCCGAATAAATATGACTATGAATTGTGAGTATTGAGTAACGAATTCATCCGAATAAACTGTTTTCAAAGTCGAATTTGTGGCTATTCGACCGTACTTGGCGAGTATCTAAATCAGTTGTGAGAGTTTTTGTGGTTTGTCATTATATTATGCAATTAGGTAATACCACGGAGGAATCTTTTCTTCGTGGGTAATTATAAGGTATTTAATTGCTTAAATCAATTCCGAGTACTTAAAAATCATGCAATAAAACATAAAGGAAGAACAGTATTCCAAAAAGTACAATAGTTCTGTTATATATATGCTTTTATTAGCAGTAATAAAGGAAAAACAGGCAATCAAACCACTAGCTATTTGCACACTGTTTATATATCGCTTAGCAACGACTAGCCAACATTCGACATGCGCAGATATACATATGGAACAGTCCCTCCCCCTTATAGCTAAAAAACAATAATTACATATTTCAATCAGTAATACAAAAAAAAAACAAACAATTAACTCATTGGGCATTAGGGCTAGTGTTTTCCGAGTCGCAAGGCGGATCAAATCTAATCGGTGTTATTTCCCGACGCCTGAATTTAACGGGGCCCACATGCGGAGTCATAAACTCTTCGGTATCTTGCACATTCGAGTCATCGTTGTGCTGCACATCAGGAATGACATCGGCATCCCAGTTCTTTTCATTAGAACTCATAACTTGTTCTGTGCAACCCCTAGGTCTTATTTGGTTTATGTGTCTTGTCACTTCCAAATGTATACCCGGAATAAAAACGGAATATAAAACACTGCCCAACTTCTTCTTAATTATGCCCTCAGGCCAACTTATCTTCTTTTTTATGTGGTTTTTCATAATCCACACCGTATCGTTAACTTTAAATTCTAATCTCTCTTTCCCTTTATAGCGCCTAGCCTGTAAGCACTGATTACGTTCTACGGTGTGAGAGAGATCTACGGATGGAGGAGATGTCGTTGATTTCAATAGATCTAACCGTGATCGCAAAGGTCGACCGTATACTATCTCCGCAGGCGACTTTTTGGTGGTACTATTTTTAGAGTTTCTGTAGTCAAACAAGAACTTAGAAATTTGTTCTTGTAACGGTTTTTTACAAGTGTTCCCTAAAATAATTGATTTTAATCCCTTCTTAACTACTTTAACCATACTTTCCGCTTGTCCATTACTAGATGGATGGTATGGTGGTGAAAAAACATGATTAATACCGTTCAACTTACAAAAACTTTGAAAATCTTGTGAAGTAATAGGCATTTACAATTATTAGAAACATCTGATTGTTCAACGGACCTAAAAAATCAAGATGCAGACGATAGAAAGGATGAGGCGGGTACGGCCAGGGCGCGAGAGGCGCTCGAGGTGGTGCGGGTCGCAGCGCCGCGCACACCGCGCAATCTGCCGCCAGCTTCTCCAGCCACGCATCTATTCCGGGAAACCAAACAACTTTCCGCGCTGATGCCTTCATTTTGACTATTCCGAAATGGGAGCTATGTAATTCCTTACAGATAGTCTCTCTTAAATTTTCCGGAATTACTACTTTATGTCCCCGCATCAAACAACCTTTTTCGTAAGATAATTGCAAACGACAATTGTGATAGGATTTCAAATGAATATCAGTCACTTTCCTCGGCCAACCGTTTAACACGTAATGCTTGACCTGGGAAAGCAACGGATCTCGATTAGTTTCGCTCCGCAATCGGTACCGGTAAGTCGCCTTGCAAAACGAAATTGACGTAAGAGGATTGTTCCCCGTCGCTGCAACATTCTTCATCCCGTGGTCCTCCAAAAACCTTATCGATACTATCAATATCTAGAGCACGTGAAAAAAAATCTGCCGTATTATCTTTGCCTCGTATGAATTCTATCCTGTAGTTATAGGCGGACAAAAATATGGCGTACCGCTGAAGTCTGTTAGCGGACACTTCGGGTATGCCTCGATGTGGGCCAAAAATTGTCAACAACGGTTTATGATCCGTGCGTAAAACGAACGGAGATGAACGACCATACAAATACTGATGAAATCGCCTGACTCCGAACACTATAGCTGTCGCCTCTCTTTGAATCTGAGCATATTTTTTTTCAGCTGCAGAAAGAACGCGAGAAGCGTAGGAAACCGGCCTCTTAAATCCATCACTACTTATCTGCGATAAAATGGCCCCTAACCCTGTAGGCGACGCATCCACGGTTAAAATTAATTTTGCATTTGGATCAAAATGCGTCAACACATTATCAGACGCCAAATATTTTTTGATTTTTTCAAATGCATCGTTGTGCTCTTTTGTCCAATTCCATTTAGCATTTTTATGTAATAAACTGTACAAAGGACTCAAAATTGATGAAGCATTGGGTACAAAATTGCGGTAATAGTTAGCTAAACCTAAAAAGGACTGTAACTGAGCTACGCTTTGTGGTTTAACTGCGCCTAAAACAGCTTCTACTTTTCCTGGAGACTTCCTGATACCATTTTTGTCAATTACGTGACCCAAATAACTGACTTCAGTCTTATAAAACTCGCATTTACTAGCTTGCACGGTCAAACCCGCATCTTTCAATCGCTGCATAACTTGGGTCAGCCTTTGTCTGTGCTGATCTGGATCTCTACCCGTAACTAAGATATCGTCTAAAAAGAAAACTACTCCTTCAAGGCCCGCGAGCACGCCCTCCATAGCGCGCTGGAATATAGCTGGAGCTGACGATAATCCAAAAACGAGCCGAGTATATTTGAACAACCCGCGATGCGTGTTAATAGTTGTGAGGTTTTGCGAGTCCTCACTAAGTCTGAACTGGTTGTAAGCCATAGACAGATCTAATTTACTGAACTGAACCCCACCATTTAATCTTGAAAATAGTTCATCAATAGTAGGTAGGGGATATTTATCAATGATGAGTTGTTTATTAATCGTCACAGAATAATCAGCACACAACAAACTACCATTCTTTTCAAAACTGGTACAATTGGGGATGCATAGTCGGAGTGATCTACAGGTTTCAAAATACTTAATTCAAGTAACCGGTCTAATTCCTTATCGATTTTCTCTCGCAAAGCAAAAGGAACTGATCTAGCTTTAAAGAATATTGGTTTTGAGTCCGGCTTAACTCGTAATTCGACGGTATATTTATTAAAAGTTCCTAGTTTTCCCGAAAACACATCAGAAAACTTAGAAACCAAATCTTTTATTCCTACCTCCCTATCTATAAAAACAGCATTAACGGTACCTTTAATAGGTGCCAGTTGTAAATTAAAGAGATAGATGAAATCTCTTCCTAAAAGAGCAATACTGCTTTTTGGACATACAAATAACTCAAAAGATTGAGTTTTACCACGATACGTTACAGAAGTTTTTAAAACACCGCATGTAAAAATTTTGTTCCCGGTATAACTTATCAAATTTTTGTTCGTGGGTGATAATGGTATGTTACAGAAATGTCGAACATAAATGTCTTCAGGGATTATGCTAACCGCTGATCCGCTATCAACTTGAAACTCTATAAATATACCACCAACACAAACCTGCTCAGTCATCGGCTTGGTCCGATCACAACGAATTATATTCACGATCTTACCATCATCTCCAGCATCCGTATTCTCCACGAAGTTCACCTTGTTAACATTACGACACATTTTTCGTAAATGCCCCTTTTGATTACATTTTTTACATTTGTAATTTTTAAAACGACACATATCAGCTTTATGGTTGGAATAACCGCATACACTGCACTTCACTTTGGTTATAGCGAACACATCTTCCAAGCCTTCGTTAGCGGCCGTGGCGATGCCACCGGACGCAACCGCTCCAGCAGCCATGCGCGCACACCGCACGCTCTCCGCCAAGTCTACCGCTTTTGCCAACGTTAACTCGCGTTGTTCTTGCGCGAATAATTTATTGCGCTCGTGTCCTGCTACCATGCCCATTATGAATTTATCCACCAGGGCCTCCTCTAAACATTTGAAATCGCAATGTCCGGCTAAACCTCTAACCCTCGCCGCCCATTGAGTGGGGGTTTCATCCGGCCGCTGCACGGCGGCGTAAAAAATTGACTTTTCTGCGAATCCTAGTCTTTTCGGATTACAATGTCCGTCCAGCAATTTGAGGATCTCGTCAAATTCCACTTCCTCTATTTTTTTCGGCAGCGCCAAATCATTTGCCAACTTATAAGTCGACTCACTGAGTGTGCTCAGGAAAATTGCCCGTCTTTTAATTTTCGCCTTGTCCGAAACATCGGTTATGTCGTTGGCTAGGAACCATTGGGACAAACGTGATTTAAAAGTGCCCCAGTCGTTTGTTGGGTAATCAAACGTGGACAAAACGCCAAAAGTTGTTCCCGATCCCATCCTCGTCGCCAATTGTTATATATATGCTTTTATTAGCAGTAATAAAGGAAAAACAGGCAATCAAACCACTAGCTATTTGCACACTGTTTATATATCGCTTAGCAACGACCAGCCAACATTCGACATGCGCAGATATACATATGGAACAAGTTCCTATATAACGCTTGCTATTTTCAGGGTATATTAGCAAAAATCAAGGCATTATCAGCGAAGCCGTATCAATGGAAATCTCTATACAATGTTAGTACTCTCATAACGCATGTAATTTTAACAATATTTTTAATTTTTTAATAAATGAGACACCGTGTTTTTTAGACATTGTACAATGCTGTGTTGATTTGTGAGATTTGCGAAAACGCAGGAGATTCTAGTGAATTTCTCGTCAAACTAGCTTCGTGTGACAATAAAAAGCTCTATGAGGTATGAACTCGAATTATTCGTATGAAAATTACAAAATATAGATATTTATTAATATCATACATATCAAAGCTATTATTCGTGTTATATTTTACAAAAAAATGTGTTGCCCAAAAATTTTTGCAATTAGGACATTTCTATAAATAAACTCATAGAATAAATATGTCGAAGTGTCCGAGTAAATAACGTCTAGTATCTACTTTTTAATAATTGTGTAAAACCAGTTACGGTGTCAAATTATAATTAGTAAGCGCGACAGTGGAAAGTATTTAAAGGGTGCCTCGCCATTTAAGGTAGTATTCAAATTCAAAATATTAACTACTGGACATAACGAGACGTAACATCTTATGTCTCAGGATGACGAGCGCAGTGGAATGCCACACAGTATTTTGTAGCTCAATGTGCTGAATGGTCTTACTACTGTTTTTGGGCGGTCGTATCGCTTACCATCAGGCGAACAGCACGCTCGTCTCGTCATCCAATACCATAAAAATAGTCGCTCGCGCCGATAGAAGTCTATGCTAGCTCTACTAGTATTCAGTTTACTACTAATGGGTAATTATATTGCTCTCTCTGAGACAGTGTTAGCCTCTAGGCGGCTAGTGTTAGTCCTGGGTTCATCTTGAAATATTCTTCGGTTCAGTCTAAGAGATTCTGTACAGCAATTCTAATAAAAGTTTCTAGTAGATCCTGACACTTTCTTTGAAGTAGATAATGATCAACGAATCGTGATTCTAACATATAAAGTTTATTTATGCGTAATGTGAATCAATCGCAATTTCTATTCGTTGCAGATGGCGTTATATATGAACAGAATCATCGACTTTGATCTCTCTAAATCTGAAGGAAAATTCACTGTCAAAGCGGGAGTTGACCCTGATCTCGACAGAAGTAATTATCCTTACTTATATTCCTTTAATAATAATAAAATAATCTTCTTTTAAACTACCTAATCTCAGTGTTACATAAAGCTTGTGACAGTTAAGTAGTAGAAATAGATGTCCTACTTAGGTTTTTTCCTTCAGTAAAAACTCCGCTCATAAAGTGTATCTCTTACCTACAATTAAGTACCTACACAATATTCCAAATTAGAAAAACAAACCATGGCAAGCCTACACGGCCTAATGTCAGAGACAGCTAAAGTGGAGCTAGACCGCCTACCGCCCTTCATTGAGGAATGCACCATGGTGTACATGCCACACCTAGGATATCTGCTAGGCGTTAAAGCTTGGGCCGAAAACCTCACGTCGCAACAAAAAGAACTACCCGCAATGAAGTTTATGGTAAGAAAGTATTTTTTACGTCTATGGTATTAAATCCTGGAGTAATAATTATTTACATTATTACTTGAGTCTGCAATTAATAATTACATATTAGTTATTTGTATATATAGTATACACACACACTCACGCCTTTTCTCGGTAGGCAGAGGCGCAACTAGTGCACCCACTTTTCGCCGTTATTCCGTCCCATGATATGATAGGGGGCGAGCCTATCGCCATATCGGGCACAAATTCCAGACTCCGAGCTGATACTGAATAGAAAAACTCAATATCACTTTGCCCAACCCGGGAATCGAACCGGAGGCCTCAGCATTGCAGTCGTGCCATAATACAACTACGCCATCGAGGCAGTCATATATCATCATCATCATCATCAGCCTATATATATATATATTTTTTTTTTTTTTATATGGCCATCTTCGGCTCATTAGGGACGGCTGCGGGCTTCCTCCGACTCACATCTAAGTTGTCGTCCGCAACCGCCCCTGCGCGTACCGCGTTTTTGCGGTCCTTTTTCCTGTTGCGGGGGCTCAGAAGCCCCCGAAACACCGTATCGTGTCCGCCTTTTGGTGTCCGAGGCAGCGTGAGACACGCTGCCTCGGACATGTCCATCACGGGGGTCACAGAAGTTGGCTAGACTAATGGGTGGGCGGCACGTCCCGCCCACCCGTGACCCCCGGAGGCCCCTATTAGTCGCCTTTTACGACAGGCAGGGGATACCGTGGTGGAATTCTCCAAACGCCCCCAATCCACAGGGCGGGAGACGTCGGTCAGTCGTCCACCCGACGCCTCCTACGTCTCGTCTGGCGGCGGGAGGGATCACCACTGCGCTGGCGATCCCTCTCGGCACTCTCCTTCCGCGAGAGGACCACCTCACAGAAGTGGGCCACCGCCTGCCAGGCCTCCCGGCCGCCGACCATGGAAGCGACCACGGCCGGCAGCGAGAGGTCTTCTCCGACGACTGTTCTGAGAGCGCTGCGCTCCTCATCCCAGGCTGGACAACACTCCAACGTATGTTGGGCCGTGTCCATTGGGCAGTTGTCACAATAGTGACACACGGCCGACTCCTCTATCCCTACCACCCGAAACAGGAACTCACCGAAGCAGCCATGCCCGGTGAGCACCTGCGTCAGGCGGTATGTTGCCGCTCCGTGGCGCCTGTCCAGCCATTCGGCAAAGACAAGACGCACTGCCTCTACGACCCTGTGCCCCCACGACGGGGCCTCCAGCCTGAGAAGCCTATATATATAGTATATAGATACCATTTTTTTAATCGTCGGCTCGACAAAGTGGCTCACTGCATCTGATGGTAAATGAAGTGAAGCCCATATATGAAGTACTGTATTTATTTACTTATTTTATTGTAACCATATTTCTTATTTTTCAGTTTCAAAACAACGATTACATCCACTACAAGAGCGCTGGATGTGAAGGTAAGTCAATATTTTAATCACTTTTTAATTTAATTCAAGCTCTGTAGTCTTAGGAGTGAGGAAGACATCCAAAACAAAAATTGAATATTAGGTCCCACCGAGACTTGAACTCGGATCGCTGGATTCAGAGTCCAGAGTGCTAACCATTACACCATGGGACCTTAAAACATATGAACCAAAGAGGCCTTATAACTTATTCAAAAGTACTAGTTTTTGGTGACAAATGCACATAAAAATATTTTTGGGATTAAATAAAGGTACAAACAAAAGCAGAAGCAGAAGAAAATTCACATAAAACTTGCTATAATCAAGAAATCATTCCAGATACTTTTTGAATTCAAGAATATTCTCAATTACATTTTAGAATAACATAACTAAGAAAATATATGATAATGAAGTATACGGAAAGTCTAAAATTAATTAGCGCCCATAGGAGCATAGCATTTTTATTTGAACTTTTACTTGAACAAATATCACACAATATAATATTCACAATTTAGATAATTTTAAAATACCCATTGATTGTTCGTTGAATACAATTTATCTTTTTATCAGCTACGTAGAAAAATAATTTCTAAAATACAACGATCCTCTAGTGGTGTCATCTATCCTGTATAGTCTGGAATAAACGTTGCATTGCCTGACTAAACGCTCTGTTGCATCCATCCTAGCGCCAGCTAGTAGGGACTTTCAGGGGCCTTAGTTGAAAACTTTGTGTACGAACCTTCATTTTTACACAACCAAAAAATAAAATATTCTCCATAGTACAATAGCTAGGTAGGTACCACACAGAACTTCGAATTACGAAGCGCTGCATCATGCATCGTGTTAACATTTGTTCTTTAATCTCAACATAAGACTGCGGTGCAAAAAAATTTGTATAAATTGCACCTATTTGTCTTTAAAATATTGCAAGTGTTAGGTAATTCCATTCTTCTATCTATCTTTCTCGCACGCCCACAACGTAAAGACGGTGACGTAAAAGCTTTTACTCACGAATAAACTATTGTATAACAGATTTTTATAAATTTGTGATTTGAATTCTAAGTAGGAGTCTTTTTTTATTTTTGAAAGAACAATAAAATGTAATGTTATAAACTATCCTGTTATTTAACTCCTATTCGATAAATCGCCTTATAAACTTGAAACTAGAACAGTGACTACTTATCCCTTTTGTTTGGTAGAGTTAGACGTGATGATAGGAGACACGTACCCAGAGATAGTCGCTCACGAGACTCGGATAATGATGCGCCTCACTACCATCATAATGGAAAATTTGCACACGCTCGCCAGCGTCATTGACATGTGCGCAGAGCTTGACTGGTGAGTCTATTCAAGAGTTATAACAGACGCTACTATTCATAATATCCATGGGCAGGGCTAGAGTTATTTTTTAGAAGTGGCTAAAGCCCAGAGACTAATAAAATAATTCCGCAACATCCTAAGTTGAGCCATACCAGACTCTAGAAAAAGTACGTACCACCCTAAATGGACTGCGTAATATCCCTCGAAAATAGACGAAAATAGAAAATATAATATTTTGTTTTCTTTAAGTGTCAATCCGCATATTTTACCAAGACACTAGTAGCGGAACATTCATTCCATATCTCTAACACTATTATCAACGCATGCATAGCAAGGACCCGTCCATTCTCTTCATCTGCGTTTTAAAGTTCTCAGTATTTTATAATTACAGTCTCATTGCCATATCGAAAGTGTGCAAAGAGTTCGGCTACGTCCGCCCCATTCTCACAGAAGACAAGATAATAAGCATCAAGCAAGGGAAGCATCCCCTACATATGATACAATGCGATACTTTTGTTCCCAACGACGCAGAAAGTAGTGTTCAGGCTGGCTGCGTGAAGATACTCACTGGACCTAACTCTAGCGGGAAATCTGTCTACATGAAGCAGATAGGTATATAGCATTTCCCGACTTTATGTCCTCATTGCAGCTCTTGTCAACAGTCGGGCAAGGTCGACACACACACACACTCACGCCTGTTATCCCCGAAGAGGTAGGCAGAAGCGCAACTAGTGTACCCACTTTTCGCCGTCATTCCGTCCCATGATGTGATAGGGGGCGAGCCTATCGCCATATCGGGCACAAATTCCAGACTCCGGGCTGATACTGAATAGAAAAAAAAAATAGGCAAGGTCGACGTAAGCATGTATTATTCGATAACTGGAGCAAGCTGTGTAGTGATTAGTGCCACAATCTCCCTACCAACTAACTCAGCCGTACCTTCTTCACCTATTTTTACCGGGCTACAACGATGTCTAATTTATGATGCCTCGGGCCACAACGATACATAAACCTACTTTGTTTCTAAAAATGTAATTAAAATATAACGTTTTATTTTAATGAAGAGTATTAAATGAATGATTCTATTCATAATATACGCTAAGCATAAAGCTCAAATGATCTTGCGAAAAGCTTCTCTAGATTTAATGATTTTTTTTAAGTCATGTAGGCTACTTATAAACGCTCGTGTAAAAAAGCTTCGCGATCCGAAAGCTCCGGGGGCCGCAGATTGAGTACAGCTAGTCCGATTCTTGCTTAAGAAAGACTTTTGTACCAATTAGTATCGGATAAAGATCTGTTTCAATCTATGCCTACAAAGTTATTGTATCTCAACCTGAGTATTACCAGTCGTACCTCCTCTTTATTAAGTATTCTAATTTATCCTATTCTATATTGGTCAAATCCACCAGCGCTGATAGTTTACCTGGCTCATATTGGCAGCTACGTACCGGCGGAAAGCGCCACCATTGGGCTTATAACCCATTTGTTTACACGTATACAAAGCACCGAGTGTGTGGCCGCGCACATGTCCGCTTTCCTCATCGATTTGAGACAGGTAAGTCTAAAATTTAATTTCGTGATATTATCTTTTATTATTAAATGACATCTGGAAATCTTTAGGCGAGGCGCATGTTCAGCAGTGGAACTCAAGTGGCTGATGATGATTAAATATCATAAATTATTGAGACCAAGGTCGGGTCACCAGAAGGTTGATATTACCACCACCGCCCTTCGAGAACCCACAATATTACTATTAGGAATAAGGTAGAGCTGGAAGATGGGGGGGTTTTGTGTCGACGTCATTTTCACTGGTCCCACATTACCCAACAGTCAAGGCAATATCGTTTTACGTCGGTTTTCAGTGAACCCTACCTAATTATTATGCAGTCAGCTTATTCGTTTCATTCAAATTGGTTATAGCGCGACTCTACCACTACTTTCTTCTGCGTCGTCCTCTGCCATTCATTATTTTTAACCCCCAGGGCCCCGACAGAGAAAGAGGGGTATTTTAACTTTAGGTTGTGTATCTATAGGGGCGGTTGCGGACGACAACTTAGACTTGAGTCGGAGGAAGCCCGCAGCCGTCCCTAATGCGCCGAAGATGGCCACCGCGGAGTTTTAGTTGGTATGCCGTGCGGTGTACATAGGTTAGGGACTCGGCCCGGCGGTCGCCCGACGTTTTCATCTTTCCGGGCGGCTCAACGTCGGGTCGTAAGGCACGGTGAACCCAACATAACCGCTCAGTCGTTCCCCTTGAACACTGGGCGGTAGTAATAAGTCACTTTCTCCGCGTCAACAAAAAAAAAAAAAAAGGTTGTGTATCTATGTATCTGTGTATCTGTATGTCTGTCTGTGGCATCGTAACTCTTAAACGAATAGACCGAATTTGTCCCGTTTTTTTGTTTGAAAGCTGGTGTGATCGAGGTGGTTCTTAGTAATAATTCATTTCCAACTTTCACAACTCAAATTGATTTAAAATTTGGTGTACTGTGACTTCGGCAATATTTTTAAGACATTCTGCGGGATACCCAACTCTTTAGTATCTTATAGGAGGTAGAGCGTGTGTGGACTCATAAGAATGGTCTCAATGACTAGGTCTCGGATAAATGATCTAGGCTCCATAATGGAGAATAATAGTCATTTTAAAAGTTTGAAATAAAAGTTAACTTTAAATAACCCCCCGACACAACAAATCTCTAAAAGGTAAAAAAAATAGTGTTTTATTTGTCGTTTAAGTACCTCGGTAATCATTTGACCCAAGCGTCCTCGCGTCGGGTGACCGAACTCCGGAGTAGCGAGATGAAAATAGTTCTTTAGCGGACTTAATTAGGTCTTTGAAGTAATTTTTTATACTGGTCATCTATCAACGAAGATAAGTCTATCAGTACCATTTCTATACAGATGGTTAATAACACAGGATGTTTCTCAGATGTCGCTAGCCCTCCAGCACTCTACTGGCAATTCCCTGCTAATAATAGACGAGTTTGGCAAGGGCACCTCCGAGATTGATGGCCTGGCTCTCCTATCTGCCTGCCTCAACACGCTACTGTTCAGGGAGGAATGCCCTCACGTATTCCTCTCAACGCACTTCCTTAACATCAAGGAATATATCGTTGATTCACCTGTTGTCAAGTTTTTGGTAAGTAATAAATAAAACAGCTATTGTCCTCAATTAGGTATGTTTCGACTAGGAAGCTCTTGCAGCAATATATTGCTCAACAACTTTAAAATACGCTTACACAGGCGGTAAAATATCAATATACCTTTGCAACGGCCGCAAGTCCTGTAAACTTAAAAATTTGTAGGATTCAGCTTGCCGTGGATGTTCACAGTTTACACGGTAAAATTGGTCGTGAAAGTCGACTTCTGCAATCAATTTTTAATTCTTGCTAATCTAAACGTCGCTTTACACTTTAGTATCACTGCCAAGGACCGATTTACTCTGTAGATATTGCTTAGGCTTGCTTTATGTAAAATTTCATGTACAGAATGTTCATTGCCTGCAATATCCTTGAAACAAAAAACTGCTGTTTTTCGGCAGATGTAATTTTCTTTGGTGTTTTTTTTTTATTCTTGTGTACATCAGCCGAAAGTAAAAAACTCACTCGTCTCATTCAACGGAATTTATAAGATGCTTGCTTTTTACCATACTTAGGAAAAAATACATCAACTAAGTTCAACTATCCACTTCTGCATTATAATTCGCTGTAATTGCCAGAACTTTTGAAAACGTAATTAAAATACGTTATACTTTTCGTTTTGATTACATCTTATCTCCTTGAGTTTTATATTCTGTAACCAAAAAATAACCATCATCAATAACCCTTAAAAAGTGGTCGATAGCCGTTGGGAATGGAATGGTCTGCTGAGATAATGTCCGCAGATTCAGAACCCAATGCACACACCTCTGACTTTTCAAAGTTACGTGTGTATTGTTTATCAATTATCGTTCGCTTTAACGGTGAAGGAAAACATCGTGAGGAAATCTGCATACCTAAGTAGCTCTTTATAAGAATTTCGAAGGTATATGAAGTCTACCAACCCGCACGAGCCCAGCGTGGTGGACTAAGGCCTAAACTCTCTCAGTAGTAGAGGAGACCCGTGCTCAGCAGTGGACAGTATATAATACATGGCTGGTATTATTATTATTATTTTATTAGTATACTTTTAGTTTTGTTTACATCTTATCTCCTCGAGTTTTATTTTCTGTATCCAAAAACTACCCATCATCAATAACCCTTTAGAATTTCGAGCACATGGTCCAAGATGGCGAGCCGGTTTTTCTGTTCCGCGTTTGTGAGGGTAGTACGACGAGTAGTTTCGCGCGAGAGGTGGCCGCAGCCAGCGGGATCGAATCTCACATCATACAGAGAGCCACTACTGTCATGGATTGTTTGATGGTAATCTTGCTTTCCTATTGCATAAACCATCTGTGTTTTTACAAGGAAACGTCGAAATGGCACTGTACAGTTAGCCACATTAAACAAATAAAAAAAATTGAATCGCCTCTACACTTGTGTTCTACGCAATTTTCATTTTCTCTTCACAAAAATAAAATAACGGGCATTAACCCTTCAAGCCCCGCTTATATATATAGATGTATGGGAAATACCTATATATTATATGGACATCGGTGTCCGTCGCGGGGCCTGAGGAGTCAACTTTACTTCATACTAAGAAAAGAAATGTTTCAATTTAACGCGTAGAGGCGATTTGAAATTTTGAATTTGTTTAACTACTTATGTGGCTGACTGTACCTGTATTGACAAAAGAATGTAGTTCGATTGCTGGTATGAAAGTCAGGACTTAACGGGTTTGCTACCCAGGGCTTCACCGCCACTTCCCAAGTGCGCTGCCACTACACAAATTAAGTTTTTTTCTTTACTATAATAATGCATTAATACCCGTGCAATTTATTAGTATAGTACATTGTATGACTGCCTCGGTGGCGTAGTTGTATTACAGTACGAATGCAAAGCTGAGGTCTCGGGTTCCATCCCCGGGTCGGGCAATGATATTGAGTTTTTTTATTCGGTACTCGCTCGGAGTCTGGAATTTGTGCCCGATATGGCTGTAGGCTCGCCCCCTATCATATTATGGGACGGAATAACGGCGAAAAGTGGGTGCACTAGTTGCGCCTCTGCCTATCCCTTCGGGGATAACAGGCGTGAGTGTGTGTGTGTGAGTACATTGTATTTAGGTTGCAAATATTAACATAGTACATTTTCTTTGCAGAACGGTCAACTACCACCAGAGAACAAAAAAATAGCCTCAAAACTTAACAGAAATGTGGAGGAGATAAAAACTAAACTCATCACATATAGTATTTAATTAAATAATAAAATTTCATTATATTACATAGACATTCGTATTTAGCTTAAGCCATAACGTTAACGTATAAAGGAATTTAAAAAATACATCCAAAATAAAATAAATTCATAAAATAACACTTAACATATAACACTATGTTATAAACACTTAAAAAACAGTAAATAAATAACATAAGCCCATAACTAGGAATAGATAGCACATTTAAAAAATATATTTTATAATTTAGTAACATTGATTGTGTGAATATGTAATAATAATATTTGATTTCGAATTATTTTTAATCTAATTATCATATTCATAGTCCTTATTCATAACTTAAGCGGGGCCCTAAAAGCCAAAGTAGATCAAAACAACACGCCAGATTAAAATGGTTGGAGCTTGCAACCCTAGAAGGTCGCCTAAATAGGCATGTCATAATACCCTTAAATAAAATTATTCGAGCCTTCTTTTCCTGGCTACGGACCTTTATGTGGAATGCTTCACATTGCTATATCTTACACCGAAGCTATTACGAAAATTCGATAGTTTTCAAGCTATATTTCGTACAATTTGCGACACACACACCACTAGCTACATAAAATTATTTGAGAACTAAAATTAGACATATGGCTTCTATTCAGAGACATTTATTTATCTTTAACAAACACGAATTTTGCAATATTCTTACTTAATTGATTCAATACATTACTATATAAAATAATAAACAAAATTGTATAAATAATGGACTGTAGATATTTTTCAAAAGAAAAATAACTCTTATGCAATACGCAAAATAAATTCTCACTCTTCGACAAACAACCTTTCGCGATCCATATCTACGTACACATTCAGGAATACATGTTCATGAATATTAAGCTCAGTTTCTAACCTGGCAACACTGACGCCATTTTTATGACTGGTCTGAAGTTAGTTCGTTTACCTTTTAACCTAACAGCATTAGTGATGAATAAACATTAGAGTACTTTGTATTCTACTGTGCATTGTTCTATTCAGATAAACCATTTTTTACTAAATAATCAAATAATTTTATTTAACATTTAACGTATATCGCCTTTAATAAACCTATTTTAGCTATCAAATGTTTTGTCTTCTTCGAAAGAATTTGAATTGCGTTGGAAGAAAGAAGACAAAAACATTCTATAAATAAACTACCTGGAGGGTTAGAATGTAAAAAAAACACGACGCGTCTCCGCTTCGTTTTATTGTGATTGGTTGAGAGGCTGACGTATCGGTCTCTCGATCAATCACAAACATCAAAATACCGATACGTCAGTCACTCAACCAATCACAATAAAACGAAGCGGAGACGCATCGTGTTTTTTTTTCATATTCTAACCCAACTGTTAATGAATAAGGTCGTATGGCGATATTATATCCCGATACCTCCAAGTCCGTGTCGTTTCCATCGTCAAGTAGAGTTAACAGTCTTATTACACTGGACGAGCGCAGGGCCTCCGCCTCGATGTGAAGTCGTATGCAATTCGCTAGTGTCATAAGAGCTGTAACTTTATCTAACCTCGGATAAAAACGCGGCCTTAAGTATCACAAGATCAAATAAGTATATAGATGTAAAGATTCAATAAGTTAAGATATACTAAGAATTAAGTTTAAATAATGTAAAACACAAAATAGAAAAGAAAACATAAATAATATCCCTTGTCCTGGATAGGGGGGACATAATAATAAAAATATCACAAGCACAGCTAACCTCAGTTCAAATTAACAAAAAAATCTAATACAGTCAGCCACATAAGTAATTGAATAAATTCAAAATTTCAAATCGCGTTTAAACTTTTGCGTCAATATCAACAATTATTTTTTCTTCACTAAAATAAACTTCACAGGGTTAACTTAATTTTAGGTAAAGAAAAAAGCATATTTCGACTGAAGTTAACGTGCAGAAGCGTTTTGAAGTTTTTAATTTGTTCAGCTCTTTTTGTAGCTGACTGTACATGAAACTCAGCACAGCATAGTCTCATGTTTATTTATCACATTCAGTCTTTTAAAACACTAACCGCGAGACACGTGGCTAACTTCAGACATTTGTAAAGATTGGCGTAACTAGTAAATAAACAGTTGGGCTAGGACGTGAAATGAAAAACACGATATGTCTCCGCTTCGTTTTATTGTGATTGGTTGAGTGACTGACGTATCGGTACTTTGATGTTTGTGATTGATCGAGAAACCGATACGTCAGTCTCTCAACCAATTACAATAAAACGAAACGGAGACGCATCGTGTTTTTTTTTCACGTCCTAGCCCCACATTTATGTTGATCTAACAAGTTAAAATTGTGACATAATGTCGATCAATGTGCTAAAACTTTAAAGGAAACACTTTTCTACAAGATATATTATATATAACACTGCCAGTTTAAGTACATTTTAATAATCTGAATCAGACATTAGTCAATACGAATCAACTTTTAATTAGTGTTAATATTTCACTAAGCTATTTGAATTCTTCTAACTAATTATGATATGCTGATACGAGATCGAAGAATTATCCCCACTTGCATTTTTTTTCAATATAACTACCGTGTTTTTCTAAGTATCTATTTTTTTTAGTTTTTACAATTCGGAATTTCAGAGATGAAGATATTTATCGCCATTTTAAAGTCTAATTATTGTTTTACTAACTACAAGAGCGTTTTATGCTACTGCTAAATTTAAAAAAATAATCGTTTAATAAACCGCAATATAAAATTAAACGTCTAAATTTTTACATGTCTACACAAAAATCTCGAAACTTTATTACTCAGATATTTAATATAAATATTAAAAAAATACTTGGTAGCTTATTATATCGCCATTATACAGATAATTTCTGCCGTAAATAGTCAAGTGGGTGATAGAAGCACGGAGAGAATGTTTTCAAATCTACAAACAGCTTTAGGTCTACGTATCGAATGCTTTCTTAAATTTCGTCAAAATAATTTTTACATCAATAGATACACTTATAATACATTAAATGCTCTACTGAACGTATACCATCGCAAGGGCCGCTCACACAACACGAAGCAAGCCTCAGCACCACGCTAAGCCTTCACATATTTCGAGACTTAAGCCTCTATAGATTGGCACCATTATCTAACATTAATACACAAGCGGTTGTTATCGCGATGGAACTTTGCCACTGCGATATGATATGGCGCTGGTAAGGCAACACCGAGACTTGAGGGAAACGCATAACTTTTACAAATACCACAGTGTTAAAATCAGAGCCTATTAAATCTATGGAGTTCGAACGACCAAAACGCTCTGATTGGCCGTTTCAAGCGCGTACTTGAAACGCATTCAATGCGATTGGTCAATCTGGACTAATATTTTCGTTTGAGATTTTTGCTGATAGGGTTCCTTTGCTACATAAAGATCAATAGTAGCCTAAGAACCCTGGCAACCCCATTTGAGATATCACCATAATTATGTTCACGAACAGCGGTGACACCACAAGGTGTTATGCTCGTTTGCCTTCTATTATTAATTGTGGTATGTACCGGAGGTTTACATGCTCTTCATCTGCTGCATGAGATCCTCGAGCGAGAGTTCTGAGGCGGCCACGGCGCCACCCGTGCTGGACTCCGGCGTGCTGCTGTCCACCGGCACACTGTACGCCACCTGATCAAACACATCGTTATTTTCACCACACACACACACGCACGCACGTACGCACGCACGCACACACACACACGCACGTACGCACGCACGTACGCACACACACACACACACACACACACACACACGCACGCACGCGCACGCACGCGCACACACACACGCACACTCATTCACGCCTTTTATCCCCGAAGGGGTAGGCAGAGGCGCGACTAGTTCATCCACTTTTCGCCGTTATTCCGTCCCATGGGCGGCGATAGGGGGCGAGCCTATAGCCATATCGGGCACAAATTCCAGACTCCGAGCTGATACTGAATAGAAAAACTCAATATCACTGCCCGACCCAGGGATCGAACCCGAGACCCTCAGCATTGCAGTCGTACCAAAATACAACTACGCCACCGAGGCAGTCCAGTCAGTTATTTTCACCAGTACACTAAAACTCGCACAGCCTTGCCGCTGTTTTAAGCCCTCGCGTGCCGGGAGCGTGGATCCACGCTCAAAAAAAGTGTTCAAATTCTGCCGGGAGCGTGGATCCACGCTCGGGCCGATTTCTGCAAAATGTATGAAAACTGAACATCTACAGGTGGTTTCTTTTTAGCTTATTTTTTGTTTCCATTGGATGCAAATCTTAATCATATATGAGAATTGAGAAAAGTGGCCGCCATTTTGAACTTCTTTGTTTTGAGGCCAATTGACCTCAAAATCGATACCTGGACATGGCTTTAAGTACAAAAGAACGGATCCAATGTTAGAATTGAAAAAAGTGGCCGCCATTTTGAATTTCTTTGTTTTAAGGCCAATCGACCTCAAAATCGATATCTGGGCAGGCCTTTAGGTACAGAAGACGGATCCAATGTTAGAATTGAAAAAAGTGGCCGCCATTTTGAATTTCTTTGTTTTAAGGCCAATCGACCTCAAAATCGATATCTGGGCAAGCCTTTAGGTACAGAAGACGGATCCAATGTTAGAATTGAAAAAAGTGGCCGCCATTTTGAATTTCTTTGTTTTAAGGCCAATCGACCTCAAAATCGATATCTGGGCAAGCCTTTAGGTACAGAAGACGGATCCAATGTTAGAATGGAAAAAAAGTGGCCGCCATTTTGAATTTCTTTGTTTTAAGGCCAATCGTCCTCAAAATCGATATCTGGGCAAGGCTGTATGTACAAAAGACGGATCCAATGTTAGAATTGAAAAAAGTGGCCGCCATTTTGAATTTCTTTGTTTTAAGGCCAATCGACCTCAAAATCGATATCTGGGCAAGCCTTTAGGTACAGAAGATGGATCCAATGTTAGAATTGAAAAAAGTGGCCGCCATTTTGAATTTCTTTGTTTTAAGGCCAATTGACCTCAAAATCGATATCTGGGCAAGCCTTTAGGTACAGAAGACGGATCCAATGTTCGAATTGAAAAAAGTGGCCGCCATTTTGAATTTCTTTGTTTTAAGGCCAATCGACCTCAAAACCGATATTTGGGCAAGCCATTAAGTACAGAAGATGGTTCCAATGTTAGAATTGAAAAAAGTGGCCGCCATTTTGAATTTCTTTGTTTTTAGGCCAATCGACCTCAAAATCGATATCTGGGCAAGCCTTTAGGTACAGAAGACGGATCCAATGTTAGAATTGAAAAAAGTGGCCGCCATTTTGAATTTCTTTGTTTTAAGGCCAATCGACCTCAAAATCGATATCTGGGCAAGGCTGTATGTACAAAAGACGGATCCAATGTTAGAATTGAAAAAAGTGGCCGCCATTTTGAATTTCTTTGTTTTAAGGCCAATCGACCTCAAAATCGATATCTGGGCAGGCCTTTAGATACAGAAGATGATGCCAATGTTAGAATTGAAAAAAGTGGCCGCCATTTTGAATTTCTTTGTTATAAGGCCAATCGACCTCAAAATCGATATCTGGGCAAGCCATTAAGTACAGAAGATGGTTCCAATGTTCGAATTGAAAAAGTGGCCGCCATTTTGAATTTCTTTCTTTTAAGGCCAATTGACCTCAAAATCGATATCTGGGCAAGCCATTACGTACAGAAGATGGTTCCAATGTTAGAATTGAAAAAAGTGGCCGCCATTTTGAATTTCTTTGTTTTAAGGCCAATCGACCTCAAAATCGATATCTGGGCGTGGGTACAAAGGGCAGATCCAATGTTAGAATTGAAAAAGTGGTCGCCATTTTGAATTTCTTTCTTTTAAGGCCAATTGACCTCAAAATCGATACTGGGCATGGCATTCATAGTAAAAGTCATAATTATTTATGTGACTGCCTCGGTGGCGTAGTTGTATTACAGTACGACTGCAAAGCTGAGGTCTCGGGTTCGATCCCCGGGTCGGGCAAAGTGGTATTGAGTTTTTCTATTCAGTATCAGCTCGGAGTCTGGAATTTGTGCCCGATATGGCGATAGGCTCGCCCCCTATCACATCATGGGACGGAATAATGGCCAAAAGTGGGTGCACAAGTTGCGCCTCTGCCTACCCCTTCGGGGATAACAGGCGTGAGTGTATATGTATATGTATGTATTTATGTTTAATTATGTTATACTTAAGAAAAGTGGTCGCTATTTTGAACTTCTTTGTTTTAAGACTGATTGCATTTAAGATAGATATTTTTTGTTTTTTTTTTCCGCGATGGCCATCTTCGGCGCATCAGGGACGGCTGCGGGCTTCCTCCAACTCACGTTTAAGTTGTAGTCCGCAACCGCCCCTGCGCGTACCGCTGTTGCGGTCCGTCTGCTGTTGTTGCGGGGGCTCAGAAGCCCCCGTACACCGAAGGACGCCCTTGGCGTTCGAGGCAGCGTGAGGCACGCTGCCGTCCATCACGGGGGTCACAGAAGTTGGCCAGACTAATAGGTGGACGGCCCCTTTCGCCCACCCGTGACCCCCGGAGACCCCTATTAGTCGCCTTTTACGACAGGCAGGGGATACCGTGGTGGAATTCTCCAACGCCCCCAATCCACAGGGCGGGAGATGTCGGTCAGTCGTCCACCCGACGCCTCCTACGTCTCGTCTGGCGGCGGGAGGGATCACCACTGCGCTGGCGATCCCTCTCGGCACTCTCCTTCCGCGAGAGGAAAGATAGATATTTGGGCTTGTCTTTAGCCAAATAGAATAACTCGAGGTTGGAATTTTAAGAACTGCATTCCATGTTAAATGTTCTTGTTTTAAGGGCTATTGGTTTTAAAATAAAAAACCGCTGGACATGGCCACAAACTATAGTAGGTTTTAATTATAGATTTTTTAAATATTATGGCCACTATCAATGCTTAACAGCAAATAAAGTAAATTCTTCTGTGAAAGCGTCAAAATCTGTTAAAAATCAGGGAGTCGTTAACAATTCAACGGTTGCTATAAGAATAATTAGCCGCGTAGTAGAAATTATCTTCTTATATTTTTCGTCCCCCACATCGTTATGCCCTGTTGGGTGGCCATTAAATTACTGTATCTTTATATTTATTTACTCCCCCATCACCAGACTTAAAAGGCTACTCAGGTTGATTACCTTATTCATTTTTAAAAGTATCTAATTTTGATGTGATTGCGTATTTAAATTGTTAAATTAGTAAAATTACAACCTCGATTTATTCTGTTTGGCTAAAGACAAGCCCAAATATCTATGTTAAATCCCATTAGTGTTAAAAAAAACGATGGCATGCCCCCAAGTATCGATTTTGAGGTCGATTGGTCTTAAAACAAAGAAATTCAAAATGGCGGCCACTTTTTCAATTCTAACATTGGATCCGTCTTTTGTATCTACAGTCCTGCCCAGATATCGATTTTGAAGTCAATTGGCCTTAAAACGAAGAAATTCAAAATGGCGGCCACTTTTTTCAATTCTAACATTGGATCCGTCTTTTGTACATACAGCCTTGCTCAGATATCGATTTTGAGGTCAATTGGTCTTAAAACAAAGAAATTCAAAATGGCGGCCACTTTTTTCAATTCTAACATTGGATCCGTCTTTTGTACATACAGCCTTGCCCAGATATCGATTTTGAGGCCGATTGGCCTTAAAACAAAGAAATTCAAAATGGCGGCCACTTTTTCCATTCTAACATTGGATCCGTCTTCTGTACCTAAAGGCTTGCCCAGATATCGATTTTGAGGTCGATTGGCCTTAAAACAAAGAAATTCAAAATGGCGGCCACTTTTTTCAATTCTAACATTGGATCCGTCTTTTGTACATACATCCTTGCCCAGATATCGATTTTGAGGCCGATTGGCCTTAAAACAAAGAAATTCAAAATGGCGGCCACTTTTTTCCATTCTAACATTGGATCCGTCTTCTGTACCTAAAGGCTTGCCCAGATATCGATTTTGAGGTCGATTGGCCTTAAAACAAAGAAATTCAAAATGGCGGCCACTTTTTTCAATTCTAACATTGGATCCGTCTTTTGTACATACAGCCTTGCTCAGATATCGATTTTGAGGTCAATTGGTCTTAAAACAAAGAAATTCAAAATGGCGGCCACTTTTTTCAATTCTAACATTGGATCCGTCTTTTGTACATACAGCCTTGCCCAGATATCGATTTTGAGGCCGATTGGCCTTAAAACAAAGAAATTCAAAATGGCGGCCACTTTTTCCATTCTAACATTGGATCCGTCTTCTGTACCTAAAGGCTTGCCCAGATATCGATTTTGAGGTCGATTGGCCTTAAAACAAAGAAATTCAAAATGGCGGCCACTTTTTTCAATTCTAACATTGGATCCGTCTTTTGTACATACAGCCTTGCTCAGATATCGATTTTGAGGTCAATTGGTCTTAAAACAAAGAAATTCAAAATGGCGGCCACTTTTTTCCATTCTAACATTGGATCCGTCTTCTGTACCTAAAGGCTTGCCCAGATATCGATTTTGAGGTCGATTGGCCTTAAAACAAAGAAATTCAAAATGGCGGCCACTTTTTTCAATTCTAACATTGGATCCGTCTTCTGTACCTAAAGGCTTGCCCAGATATCGATTTTGAGGTCGATTGGCCTAAAAACAAAGAAATTCAAAATGGCGGCCACTTTTTACCATTCTAACATTGGATACGTCTTCTGTACCTAAAGGCTTGCCCAGATATCGATTTTGAGGTCGATTGGCCTTAAAACAAGGAAATTCAAAATGGCGGCCACTTTTTTCAATTCTAACATTGGATCCGTCTTCTGTACCTAAAGGCTTGCCCAGATATCGATTTTGAGGTCGATTGGCCTTAAAACAAAGAAATTCAAAATGGCGGCCACTTTTTTCAATTCTAACATTGGATCCGTCTTCTGTACCTAAAGGCTTGCCCAGATATCGATTTTGAGGCCGATTGGCCTTAAAACAAAGAAATTCAAAATGGAGGCCACTTTTTTCAACTCTAACATTGGATCCGTATTTTGTACCTAAAGGCCTGCCCAGATATCGATTTTCAGGCCGATTGGCCTTAAAACAAAGAAATTCAAAATGGCGGCCACTTTTTTCAACTCTAACATTGGATCCGTATTTTGTACCTACAGGCCTGTCCAGATATCGATTTTGAAGTCAATTGGCCTTAAAACGAAGAAATTCAAAATGGCGGCCGTCTATGCCAAATCTCACAATGTTTCTAAATATTTTAGGGACCATCCATAATAAATAAGTAAATAAATAATTTCAAAATTCGTACTAAAAGAATTTTATGGTGTATAAATTGGAACATCCTTTACACCTAAAATCCGATTTTTTCAAATGTATGGGCGGCACGCAAGCGTTTTTTACGCAAACTGAGCCCGGCATTCCAGGGGTTAATGAACGTTCCCAAACGCTTTATTCAATCCATCGTGAAATGAATCAAAAAGGATAAAGGTTATTGGAAAGAAGCGGATCAAAGACTAAGATTAAGATCATGTTTTATTGAAAACGGCCGGTAGCTCTTACGAAACTAATATATCATGAGATTCATGAACAAGTATTCTCAGTATCACGATGTCCAGAACGCAAAATTTGCGAACCAAACATAATGTGAAACATTTAATTTCAATAGATCTAGTGCTCTTTAAGCATGATCACCGCAAAATAACTAACCCATCAACCACAATACCACATATAGAATATTTATTTTACCTGGACACCATCAACTAGTTTCAAGTTTGCAGAGTCATCATCTTCAGGGTTGTTCTCATCAATTAGACTGATACCTGTAATAAATTATTGGAAAAATATATAAATAGACTCGTAACGAACACACATTAATATATTAAAATGCGAATTGAAGTAATTAAATATCCATGCTAGTGATGTACCCCATTCGTTATCCTGGTGCAAAGGCGCGAGGTCCTCAGTGACCTCGGTGGCGAGCTCCACCACGGGCCGCGAGTGGAACTCCGCCTGGCGTGATCGACACTCCATATCATCACACTGTGGGTTTGGCTGGGAATACAAACGATTTATTATGGACCCGAAAAGCAGGCTATTTTAGGAATCGATTATAATTATATACCACCATATGTCACCAACGCATCCTTGCATACTTCGGACACGTTATACGGAAAGGCGACGAGAATCTGGAGAGACTTATCATCGTTGGCAACACCGAAGGCAAACGTTCTCGAGGCCGGGCACCAACCCGATGGACAGACCAGATTAAGGACTCGTCTGCCACCAAGTTCCATAAATTAGTCGAAGATGCGGTGAACAGAAACCGGTGGAGACAAATAATCCGCTCCAAATGTGGTACATCCAATGATGACCACGATCCTCAGTCATGAGGGACCGACTACAGAGAGAGAGAGAGATAATCGATAATCGCCATTTGAATATTTATATCGATATTGCTGTGCAAATCGATGTTATTTAAAAAAAACTTATTTAAAAGCGTAAATGGACATGACCTTTCTAATTCGTCAATTTATTATGGACATAAAAAACAAGCTATTTTGGAATCGATTATAATCGCCATTTGAATTCTAAATATCGATATCGCTGTGCAGATCGATGTTATTTAAAAAAAAAAGCTTATTTGACTGCGTAAATGGACATGACCGTTCTAATTCGTTGCAATGCCAAAAGCATACTGTAGATAAAAAACACATGTACGATTAATGAAGTAAAAATTATAACATGCTAGGTGGTGGGATAGACAAAATGTAAGTCCATGATGTAATCCATGATGTGATTCGTATCAACGAGTAAACTTAGTTACCTTGAGACTCATGGTGGGAAAAAAATCGGAAAGCGCGCTGTATCCCAGGTAATGGGTGACTGTCCCAAACTCGAGCAGATATTTCAGTGTGTTTTGTACTGAAACAAAATGAAATCCATGTTGAACAACACTATAACTAAAATACACGGAGAAAAATAATATTAGTAAGAGCGTAAAACACAAAAAATAGTGACATCCACTTGTGAAAAGTTATAATTTTTGTTAGTCGACTAAACTGCGAATATAAGCTTACCTAGGAATCCCGCAACGATTCCCATGGTGGTTGGCAGACTGGCGGCGCAAACTCCCTCCTTTTTAAGAGTTTTCTCATCAATCTTAGAAGCTACCACCAATGGAGGGGCACACTGAAAAATTATTAAATACGTACATTGATTTGACTTTGACTTGATTGACTGCCTCGGTGGCGTAGTTGTATTACAGTACGACTACAAAGCTGAGGTCCCGGGTTCGATCCCCGGGTCGGGCAAAAGTGATATTGAGTTTTTCTATTCAGTATCAGCTCGGAGTCTGGAATTTGTGCCCGATATGGCGATAGGCTCGCCCCCTATCACATCATGGGACGGAATAACGGCGAAACGTGGGTGCACTAGTTGCACCTCTGCCTACCCCTTCGGGGATAATAGGCGTGAGTTTATTAAATTAGTTTAATTGATTTGATATTTCAGTGACGTGTGTGGTATTAGGTAGGTAAAATGGAGTAACATCCTATTCAAGGGATTAAAAACTTAACTGTCGTTCATTTGAACGATAGTTAAGTTCGTTATCATATTTTAGAATAGGGAAGAAAGTATGAAATAACTTATTTAATTTTACTTTGATCTGATTCTAATTATTCAAGTGTTGTTCTTTAACAACACTTGAATGTCTTTACATTCGTAACTGTTACCATTAACAAAACTAAATCCTCATTATAATTTTTTTTACTTAATGAGGATTTAGTTTTTAATCTTCATTAAATCACTCAAATGTACAAAAATATATTCTATTGAAGAAAAAAATTGGAAGACAGAAGATAACTCACAGCAAAACACGCTGTCTCCCCAGGTATGATGAACTGTATGTGGCCGGACACGGCGTTCTCACTCACTCCCGACTCGAACCACTTCTGGTTGAGTTCGTTGCACGCGGTGTTGATCGCCATTCGAGCTTCGTAGTTGTCCACGCAGCTCAGCACCAGGTCCACACGACTGCCTTTCAAGCTACCAGTACTAAAAACCAAATTGAACCGTATGATATTGCTTTTTGGGATACATTTTGTGTCTCCGATTTTGTGACTTCTTTAGCAGTTGAATCAAGTAATGGAAGTTACTATGACCTTTTTACGTCTACACTGTTAAAGTAAAGTGAGGCAGTTGGGGGCTGTTTCTTGCATACAATAAAGCGCCCGTGTTAAAAACGTGCATAATCTGTTTGATAACTAAACACAATTAGAACTAATTGCCGCCAGCAGCATTTCCGGACAGAACGACCTGGCGACCTTAAAAAAAAGAGCGTATTTCCACCTAAAAGGCCGGCAACGCATCTCTGTACCCCTGGTATTGCAGATGTTCATGGGCGGCGGTGATTACTTACCATCAGGTGAACTGTACGCTCGTTTGTCTCCTATATCATAAAAAAAAAGTGCAGGCATCTAAAAAAAAAACATTGCCGTTACGACCACAATTTCTACCAAAGACCTCACGTGATAATATCGCAGAACTTCTGGAAGTTGTCAACGGTGGTGATGTTGTAGTTGTGCGCGTCGATGACCACGTCAGGGTTGATGGCCTGCAGCGTGGCGGCAGCGGCGGCCACCTTGCTCAGCCCCGCCTGGTGCGGTTGGAAGAACAGCCGATTCATGTTCGCCAACTCCACTTTATCGTAGTCGAAGAGGATCAACTGACAACAATAAAACGGTTTTATGAACACACTCAATTGGTGGTAGGTCTCTCATATGTAAGAGTGCGTCTGGGTGGGTACCACCGCAATGTCTATTTCTACCGCCAAGCAGCAGTGTGCATGCACTGTTGTGTTTCGGTTTGAAGGACATTGTAGCCAGTGTAACTACGGGACATAATGAGACTTAACATCGTATGTCTCAGGATGACGAGCGCAGTGTAATGCCACATAGTACATTGTTACTCAAGGTGTTGGATGGTGTTGCTACTGTTTATGGGTGGTCGTATCGCTAACCATCAGGCGAACGACATGCTCGTCTCGTCATTCAATACCATAAAATAAAACTTTACACGGCTAGTGAGTCAATCAGCTATATAAAAAAAAACTTCCGATGAGCCTATCGCCGTCCACTGCTGATCATAGGCCTCCCAAATGAATCTCAACATCCCAGTCTTACTAAAAAAAACTTATAAATTAATACTAAAATTGGCTTCGGTTATAAATTTAGAAGATTAACTGTGGCGGCCTTAGCCGGCGCGAGGTTCCGGACGGGAGCAAAAAAACAGAAAGGTCTTGGATTTCAATAATTTTGTACGTAAAATGCAGTGGTGGCCTAAAAAGGGTCATCAGATAAAGTATCGCGCGAGGCCTTGCGGTTGACTGCCCGGTTCGACCCTTCCGACGACACTGCGACAAAATAAAATAATATCGACGGTTTAGTACCAATCGTTCTTACAATACATGAACCAGACTATTAGGCGTTGCATAGTTGATACTATCAAAAGCCATGGACTAGATATAGTACATATACTTCCTTTACTACTTACGTTGTTCTGATAATCTTAAAAAAAATATACAACGAACACAACATTAAAACCCACTTGATTTTAATATTCTATACATAATCATAATTCTACGAAACACTAACTTGTTAGGCAACTGGTTGACCGATAAATATTTGCCAGTTAAAACAAGTTAGACAATATCTTATTAAATAAAATATATTTTTTTGTCATAAGTGTTGAAGATTGGTAAAAGGTAAGCGGATCACCTGATGTCAAATGCACCCTTAGGGCATTTAACATTCCACATAAAGAATGCACCAATAATATTTGATGAAACTTGGGTGTCATGTCGCTATTTGTAAAAAGAGCAGTGAGCTTAGAATGTGCCAAAAACACGATACGACTCCGTTTTGTTTTATTGGGATTGGTTGAGAGGCTAACCGCCAGGCCACGGCCTCGCGCGATGCGTATTGCGACGCGAATTGCGAAGCGGCGAGCGACATGCGACCGAAACAAATGTAGGCAATTGTATGAAGTAGGTAGGCCACGGCTACCGTCGATGCGAATTGCGACGCGGCGAGACTCGAGCGAAACGCGCCTGCGACCGGCGACGCGACGAGCGAATGAATTATGGGGTATATATTACACAGTCAATAATATCGAAATCCTGGAATCGCGATATTATCACAAGATCGCAAATACTATGCCTATAACCTGCGATATTATCACGATACTGCGATACGCATCAATATTGCATCAATATTATGGTACGACTGCAGTGCTGAGGTCTCGGGTTCGCTCCCCGGGTCAGGAAAAGTGATATTGAGTTTTTCTATTCAGTATCAGCTCGCAGTCTGGTATTTGTGCCCCATATGGCGATAGCCTCGCCCCCTATCACATCATGGCGAAAAGTGGGTGCACTAGGTGCACTAGTTGGTTTACGGGCTAATTGACTAAAGCAATATTTAGGCAACATTTAGTTTTATGGATATTTTGGAATCAGCACAACTTCCTCAGTTTTATCATAATTTAAAATTTTCGATATGGCGATAGGCTCGCCCCCTATCACATCATGGGACGGAATAATGGCGAAAAGCGGGTGAACTAGTTGCGCCTCTGCCTACCCCTTCGGGGATAAAAGGCGTGAGTGTATATGTATGTAATATTATTGTGATAATACGAGTATTGACTGTGTAATATATACTGAAATAAAATATGTACTAGCCAGTACCGAGGTGGCCACAGGGCACAGCTCAGAGCGGCGGTCGCGGCGACGGCGCACTGTGGAACGTCCCCATAGAAAGGGCGTGACATGTACCGGTAGTACTGAATGTCTGATAACTGGAAACTGAAATGCATTGTGGAAAGGGGACAATATAACTTTTCAAGTTTTATAATTTTTACCCCTCTAATCACTTTATTTTACCTAATATATAGCGCCAAAGTTGAAGTATCGAACACTGTCGAAAATGACCTCACTGTTTAAGAAAGATATTTGTGGTATTCGCAATAGTTTGGAGAAGTATTTTATAAATAAAACGGTTTAATAGGATACACTTATATAAATGTAACTGTTTCTTTCTAAAAAGACGCTATATTTTATGGTTAAATTAAAGTTTAAAAAAGTAATCGAAGTGTTTGATAAAATCTGTCACATAATAAAAACGCCACGAAACCCCGACCTAATGATACTTGTGTTTGATAGTTCAGAGTAATTAGGAAATTTCGCTAGAACATTATGTACCCCCCCTCGTCCCCCTTTCGAAGAAAAGTAACAAAATAAGTTACACGCCTGCTAAAAATGCCAGAGCATCTACAAGCTGACTACATTTTGTCAATTATGAATATTTCATCAGGTGTTGATATTACACGAAAGCAATCAAGTAGGTTGGTGTAAATAATTTTTAACATTATGCTTTCAATTGTTGTGTCATTTTAATCCATCCTAATATAATAATGTTACTCAAAATAAGTTTTTTAAAGTGTTAGGAAACGCCTGACAATTTCTTTTGAGTAAAGTCCTTGAAATCGTAAATTTAGGCGATTTTAAGACATGTTTATTTTTCATTAATGAGGTTAAAATATACCCTATACTGTAATGTATTTCACTTGTTTAATTGCATTAATGTCAAATTATTGTGTATCTATCCTTAATTTGGGTTTAAACTCCCTTGAAATATAGGCATATTTCAGTATTTTTTTCATAGTCATGTCAGTATTTTTCAAATAAATTACATTGGTAATGGATAGGTCTATTATTCAATAATACATGTAAAAAAATTCAAATCTTTACGTTGTTCCGTTGTTGAGTTATCATAAGATATGTAAGAGAGATACTCATGTCACGCCCTCTCTATGGGGACGTTCCACTGTGCGGCGGTGGACGCACTCGGCATTGCGCGACCGAAACAAGATATTTTGTTTTAGTCGCGCGACCGCGGTGAATTTATAATGGATATTGAATATTTTATAAGCGAAATACTTAGCAAACTTTGGATGAATTTTGCATTTGGATAGTATGAGTTCTAAAAATGAAATTGGGATGGATATTCAGTTTTTTTATCAACCTCAAACTTGTGGGGTTAGAAGGGCGGAGATTCTAAACCGTTGAACCGATTGTAATGAAATTCGGTATTGAGATATCTTGAACGTTGAAAACAATAATGGGATATTAATTTTTTTACTAACTTCTATTTAAGGGAGTTAAAGGGAGGGAGAAATTGAACCGCTATACCGATTGTAATGAAATTCGGTATGTGGATATATGGGACATTGAATACAAATATTGAATACTAGCTTTTGCCCGCGGCTCCACCCACGTTAAAAAGTTTTTCCGGGATAAAGGTCCCGTTTTATATTTTCCCGGGATAAAAAGTAGCCTATGTGTTAATCCAGGACATGATCTACCCGTGTGGCAAATTTCATTGAAATTTGATCAGTAGTTTTTGCGTGAAAGAGGAACAAACATCCATACATCTATACATTCTTACAAACTTTCGCGTATATAATATTAGTAGGATTCATTTTTTATTAACTCCTACTTAAGGGGGGTAAATGGAGGGAAAAACTAAACCCCTGGACCGATTGTAATGAAATTCGGTATGGGGATATAATTTGAACGTTGAAAACAAATATGGAATATTCATCATTGGCCTAATACATCTATTGTAGATGATTTAAACAGCGTCAACTGCGGGCAGTTCCTCTGAGACACTTTCTCTGATGGCTGTAGAGACCAACCCGAGAAAGACAAAAAATCCTACTAATATTATAAAGGCGAAAGTTTGTAAGAATGTATGGATGTATAGATGTTTGTTACTCTTTCACGGAAAAACTACTGAACGGATTTCAATGAAATTTGGCAGACGAGTAGATTATGTTTTGGATTAACACATAGGCTACTTTTTATTCCGGGAAAACTCATTCACGCGGGCGGACTCGCGGGCAAAAGATACTTTTTTATAAATTCTTATTTAAGGGGGTTAAAAAGAGGGAGAAACTGAACCAAGAAACAGGTTATCAAGACTAAATTTGGTGCGGATTTAATGAAGTATCTTATATGAAACCTGAGATTTAATATAAAATCTGAGCCGCTGAAGAACCGGTTTTTTTTTAAACTACTAGGATAACTATAAATATCGACTCATTTGACTTCAGTCGTGAATATTTTCTTGAAATGGAAAATATTATTACGACCTACTTTAAAGTAATAAATACCAGTATAGTCTTAATAAATCATCCGAGCAAGGCTCGGTCACCCAGGTACTAAAAGATATATGGGAAAAAATAAAACAAGTATTTCCTGGTAGTAGTTTCTCGTTTTATGGTTGACTAGATGCATACCTAATCTTGACTTTATTATATCTTGACCAAAGAGCACTTGTTTCAAGGCAATACTGTGCCACTTTTGATAGCGCCATTTTTTTTAAATTCTAAATACGTCAGCCGCTTACGCCGCCGCCGTCGCAGCTAATCGAGCTGTGGCATACCATTGCATGTCGCGTCGCCCGTCGCGTCGCAATTCTCATCGCGCGAGTCCGTGGCCAGGCCGTAACACATGACTGACGTATTCGACTCTCCATCAATCACAAACATCAAAATTAAACGATACCGTGTTACGAGTTGCGTATTTTTGCCTCATTTTAAGCCCACTGAGCGGCTGCGTGAGATAGAGTACAAATCTTAAAATAGTATAAATCCATTGATGTATTAATAATACATCAATCTATAAAACAGTCACTTGCCGCTGTCTGTTCTTATGTATGCTTAGATTTTTTTACTACGCGACGGATTTTGATGCTGTGTTTTTATCAGACAGAGTTATTCAACAGGAAGGTTTTTATGTACTTTTAGCTCGGAAAAAGTTATTAACGCGGGCGGAGCCGCGGGCAAAACTAGTGCAATAATAAAACATGAATAAATGTAATATTATATAAACCGTGCATTACTGCGCTTCTGATATTCAGAAAAGTGTGGGCGTCGGATAATACGTAGCATAAACGATTTGCTATCTTGTCTGACCACCAGTAAACCAATGCAAGGCTGCTGGCGGCAGATCTTTACGAGAGCCTTCTTTTATTTCTTTATACCAGTGCATGCGCGAGACAGGCAGCAAAAACAAATGTAAGTCCTCAATTGCACATCGCACGAGGTCACTCATCTAAGCGCGAGGCCCCGGGCGATTTGCAAATCCCCCTAAGTGTTCAAACACAGTGGGAGCGGCGCGGCCGGTTTCCTGCTCATAGCGTGCAGTTTCTATTCAGATATCCCAATACACGTTTACGCTGAGATGCCCCGCGAGGACTGTGTTTACGATTATACACTAAGGCTACCACTGTTGTCCACATACAGTCTACTTTTAGTGATAGTGATCGATCGTATTTTACATATACACATAAACTTGACTATTTGTTCTTGACATACAAACGAAATTAGCTAACGAATATTTGTTGCCCTAGGTCCGCAGAGGTCTTGCACGACCTTTGGAATGGATCAATGCCAGAATGATAATATTTCATTTGACATATACAATAACTAGAGCCCCGCCCTGCCTTCGCATAGATAGCAAAGCATAATATTATATGCCTATATTTATATTTCTGTCGTGCAAAATATTTATGAATAACTAGCTTTTGCCCGCGGCTTCACTCGCGTTAAAAAGTTTTTCCGGGATTAAAGTCCCGCTTTATGTTTGCCCGGGATAAAAAATAGCCTATGTGTTAATCCAGAACATGATCTACCCGTCTGCCAAATTTCATCGAAATCCGTTCAGTAGTTTTTGCGTGAAAGAGGAACAACATCTATACATCCAAACATCCATACATTCTTACAAACTTTCGCCTTTATAATATTAGTAGGATTCATAAATACACATAAACCATCCTCTTGAATCACTCCGTCCATTGGTGAAAGACGTATAAAAATCGCGTTAAGACAATCAGATGCGATGGGGGGAGTTTCTTTTATCATATGTAATGCTGTAAGAACATATTATCCTTAAAAATTAAAAGATAAAAAGTAGCCGGTCGTTCCCTGGATCTCAAATTATGTTAATACTTATTTTCTCACAGTTCCACCCGAAAGAAATGATTTTCCAGGATAAAAGGTAGCCCACTCGCGAAAAACTATTTTCCCGGATAAGAGTACCGATTTCTATTTTTCCGCGATAAGCAATAATGTCCTCTAGGTTTGCGGTTCCACCCGCAAGATAATATTTTCCGGGATGAGAGTCCCGGATAATTTTTTTCCGGGATAAAAGTACCCTAGGTCCATCCCAAGGTTTTAACAAATGTCCCTTTGAAATCAACGAAATCGGTTCAGCGGCGACGGCTCCACTTCTTGAGAAAAAAAATCCGGGATTAAAGTCCCAGTTTATATTTTTTTATGGCATCGAATGATGAGACGAGCATGCCGTTCGCCTGATGGTAAGCGTTACGACCACCCATAAACAGTAGAAACACCATCCAGCACCTTGAGTTACAAAGTAATGTGTTGATGGATAAAAGTAGCCTATGTTCTTCTCTTGAACTCAAACTACCCCATAATAAATTGCTCGCGGTTTCAACAAAGTTTTTTTTTTGGCGATAAAAGTCCTGATATATATTTTCCCGGGAAAAAAGTACCTTAGGTCCTTCCCACGGTCTGGGTCAGTGGTCGGTTCAGTGGTTTGGCCACGAGAAAAGAAAATCCGGGATAAAAGTACCGGTTTATATTTTTCCGGGATAAGCAGTAGGTGGTTACTCAGGGATACTGTAGCATTCTAATGATGTAAGATTTTTTTAAATCAGTCCAGTAGTTTTTGAGTTTATTCGTTACAAACATACGAAAACATGAATCTTTCCTATCTATAATATTAGTATAGAGCACAGAATCAATTAGAATAAGATACTTACCTTGATTTTTATATTATTCAAAATACGATGTTGAAAGAATTAAATGTCAAAATTCATAATTCTCTAAAATTAACACAATGGACATTATTTACGTATCAAATAACAATCCAAGGATTTTTTATTGCCAACGCCGAAATATAGTAAAAATGATCTAATATTTAATAACAATCACGATGCGAAACAATCGAAGAAGCGATCCAGCCGGCCCATTTATGCTTTTAATTACATACATACATACGGATCGAATACAGAACCTCCTTTTTGAAGTCGGTTAACAAATATCTCTACATCGATGATCAGAGCGAACGACTCAAGGTATTGCGTCACCGCTATCACAATGCATACGTGCGAATGGGATAGTGATATATAACATTACCAGTTGTGTTTAAATGCTTTAGGACCCATCCAGAACCGTAACCTATCCCTTTATAGACCCGGTGTGCTCTATAACTGCGCCCATGCATGACCCAAAACTTTGTCTTGATCTGGTCATTCTGCCTTGCCCTTTGCCTGGTCACCACTGCACCGCCCAGTCATAGCACTCCATCTACATAAACGATATCATATCTACAAGAACTTACCTTCCCGATCCCGCATCGCGTCAGCATCTCAGCGGTGACGCTGCCGACTCCACCTACGCCCACCACCGCGACGGACATCTCTCGGATCTTCTCGTAGTTGTCAACGATGCCCATGCGCTTCAAGGCCATGAGACGACTACAACAAGAAGAATAGCGAAGGTTTTACACGTCAATGTAATTGGAAAATTCGTATGGCCGATAGTGTATGTTGCCAAAATAAATCAACTTATAATAATTATAATTTCTCCTAGCCAGTTTCGGCCACGGCGGCCAATCTCAACGGAGATCAGCCAGGTACGCAGGAGATATTATAGTGCACAAGTGTGTGCGCAATACACAGGTGCACTCGCTATTCCTTCACTCTCATAGTCCGGTGAGACGGCAATCCGACATGACCGGAGAGAGATCAGGCGCAGGACCAACGGCTTTACGTGCTTTCCGAGGCACGGGGGTATCACACCGCCAACTTCCTGACTCCGAGCTGCGACTGAGTAAATTTTAACATGGAAAAACCCAGTCACAATGTTTTTGGCTCGACCCGGGATTCGAACCCAGGACCTCAGCGCGCAAATCGTACTCGTAATGCGTACGCAATACAACTACGCCACCGAGGCAGTCAAAAAATCAACTTAATGTGCATAACACATTACATAATAAAACCATGTATTGCCTTGCCTTTGGTAAACAAGTTCTTTGTCACGTTTGTTTGGTCTGTAATATTTTTCTAAGTACACTTTAGTGGCAAATAATTTATGTTCTTTTTTGGGATAAAGATCTCAATTATAAACCACTAAACTAAACTACTAGTTCATTTGATTATTTGTGGAAAACCTTGCATTCCATAACTCTAAAATAAATAAATGCTCGTAAATTGTAGAGTATTGTGCAATTTTGCAACGATATAGCACAAAAAATTGGCCTACACCATAGGAAAGAACACACATAGCGAAAGATGGGTGCCCTGGATGCATCGACTTTTTTTCTTCCACGGGTCAAAATGCATTATTGCTACCACCACTGAGGGGTTAGTGGAATGGTTATGTTGGTTTCACCGATCTTACGGCCCAATGTCGACACTCGGGAGTATAACATCATCCGAGTGAGCATTGGACCGAGTCCCTAATACTTATACACCCTAAACCGGCATACCAACCAAAACCCGCGGTGGCCTTCAGCGCATACGCGAACCGCCCCTACGCAATGCCGTATTACGGCCCTTCTCTAAATTAGGGGCTACGAAGCCCCTGAACTCCAAAACACGCCTTTGGCGTCTACGTCTGGAGGAGACCGACCACCTGCAATGCCGTCCATCTCGGAGTCGCATATGTTCGAGTAACAGAACACCCCCCCCCCCCCCCATGACTCTATCAAGCCCTGTTGCCAGCCCCTTTGCAGATAAACTTAGGTTAGATGTGTATTTATTTTTAAACAAATTTTATGACATATTTACTCCCTACCTAGGTTACCCACTTCAGTGACTCCCCACATTAATTCCTCTAATATTAGAGGTGTAGTCAGCAGATCTGACTAATAAATAATACATAACCTCACATCTTTTCCCATCACCCCATTACAATTCTATATTATTAATGTTTTGGTCCTCAAATTGCATTTCTACTCTCTCACTTTTCTGCCCCTATCAGCTGGAATGGAACAAATGGTCTATTCTGTGTTGTTGTGTATGATACAAGAGACTTTGTATGAAAAGTAGTACTCTAGTGAGTCCCTCCTAGCATATTTTATTTAACAGCTGGAGTCCTGCTCCAGTCCCCCATGGGTAAGATGGTATGCCTACTTTTTTCAGCCATAGTTTTTCTCCTAAGCCGCTTCAACATTGGGCGGCCGATTTGGCGTTTTTTCCGACATCTTCAATAATCATCATCATATTTAAAATAATTTACACAAAACATTATTCATTTTCTTCTTAAGTTTATCACATTCAGACAGACAGACAGGGCTGGGAGACTTTATTTTATATGTGTGTAAGGATGGCTTATTGGCAACATAGCTTCTATATGACATATCTTTTAAAAATTGTTACTGGCTCTGTTAACTGCCCTGAGCTTCTAAGTCCTATAGGACTTATTATGCGTTCAACAACCTTACGCAAGCCAACATTATTACATGTTCCTTATGTTAACACTACATACAGGCAAAATAGCTTCCTTATATGAGTGTGCAAACTATTTAACGATCTCTCATGTGAATTTGACTTGGACCTGTTTAATACTAATGTTTCTCACCTTAAAAGTATAATTAAAAAAAAATTCTTCTGTCAAGAGTTAATTTGAAAATAACCTGATAGTATCTACTTAGATTCATATTATTATTATAATAGTTAAATTTCATTCTCAATATCTGTTTTAGGAATATGTGGATAGCAATTAAACTGGGAAATGTTATATATTATTTACTTGATAGACAAATTTTAATGTTGTCTGATGAATGGCAAATCAGCCTCTATAAATTACTTTACAATATTTTTAAATGTTTGTATCTCAAAGTGTATAATTGTGCTGCCGACCCTTTAACTCTTGTACTGTATTCTATTTGTGAAAACTTTTAAATTGCCTTCTTATATTTATGTTCCTTTAATATTATTTAAGCTAGATGTAAGTTTTCCGAAAATAATAAAACAAAATAAAATAAAATATCAAAATCAATACCATAGAAATGCTTTAAGTTAACTCAAAACACATGTACAAATGATACATGTACATGTCAATGAACTATTACTTATTAATAGTTCATTGACCATTTGACTTTATATGCAGAAAAGTTATATCAATTACTTAAGTGTTATCTCATTCATTTTTTGTGCTTTGGCCTGTGTTGACGTGCATTATTTAATTATAAAACAATAAAAATAGTCCAAGGCTTGCTTGAATACAGATAATTCTTACAGTTTTTGTTTTTATGTGAATGGTGCAGGAGGCATAAAAAATCATTCCGTGGCTTAGTGACACAGTAGTTAACAGTGAATAAATAAAAACCTATATATTGTGCAAATCGTTAAACAAAGTGAATAGGTATGAAGTTTTTTTTTTCCTGAAGTCTTTAATCTGGAATCTGTTTAAAATTAATTTCATTTGATGGTTGGCAGGCTATTTACAAAACAACTTTTTTTTTCGAAAATTTTAATACATATATAGATACATATACACTCACGCCTGTTATCCCCGAAGGGGTAGGCAGAGGCGCAACTAGTGCACCCGCTTTTCGCCATTATTCCGTCCCATGATGTGATAGGGGGCGAGCCTATTGCCATATCGAAATTATTAAATTATGATAAAACTGAGGAAGTTGTGCTGATTCCAAAATATCCATAAAACTAAATGTTGCCTAAATATTGCTTTAGTCAATTAGCCCGTAAACCATTGATTATGTTTTAAAGTTTAAAAGGGAGGTATTTAGTTTAAAATTTAAACTAAATACCTGAAAATTCTCCATAACAATCTCGAGAGTATGTGAAGTCTGCAAGCACTAAGCCAGTGTAGAGGAGGTAGTAGAGGAGGCCCGTGCTCAGCAGTGGGTAGTATAAAAAATACAGGGTTGATTACATTACATACTAATTTTATAAAGAGGAAAAGTTTGTGAATTTGTAGGTTTATAGGGGCTAGTTTCTAGGGGTGGTATTAATAAATCAATCTCAAAGTGATTAACTTAATTAACTCAAATTTGAGATTAAATTATTAATACCGCCGTAGGATTACTACACCGATTTTGAAAATTATTTTACTAATAGGAAGCTATATTACCCCTGAGTGCTATAGGTTAGTTTTTATCCTGGGAAATATAATGCAAGACTTTTATCTGGAAAAACTTTTTGATGTAGGCCAAACTACTTGCAAATAACTACAATATCAATAGACCAACCAGGCAGATTTCGCAAACCTTAAAAAATCTTATATGTTATGTAGGTTTCCTTAAGATGTTTCTCTATGCCGTTGAAGCAAAACATAATTGACAAACCATACATACATATATAAATGTCAGAGGTGTGATTTGTACCTCAAGGACCTACGCTTAGGTAAAAAGTTACATATTCTGTCACTTCATAAATTTAAAAATATAGATAAGTATCACATATTTTTTAGATTATTTTATTGGCAATAAAATATACATAATTTGAAAAATCTTTGAACTGCGATTGTTGTAACCAGATATTGGTCGAGATAGATGTTCCTGTGTGTGTGCAACATATTGATGCACATTACAAGGTGTAATTATTAAGATAGCGTATATTTTACTTTGAGAATTTCTGTAAAAGCTTCTAATATGTTTATAAACCAAATGCAACAGTTGCTATTGCAAAGGTATTATAAGATTTGCCATAAACCTGTAAGGGTTGCTATCCACTACTTCGGACGACATAACGTCGATTTTCTGTCGAACGGCGCCAGCGTTACCCTGAGCAGCGGCTAATTTAGCCTCTAGCTCCTGCACTTTCTTCTTTAATTCCTCGACGGAAGCCATTTCACCGATTTTGACACAAAATATGGTATAGAAAATTTCACTGTTCACCGCAAATCACCAAGGACTTGACACATTTGCCAGCTGTCAGTGTGACCGGTGACGTTTTGCCACGCAGAATCTGCGTTTCAGTTTACGCAAGAAAGTGATTACTTTAAAAAAATCCTTTTGTAAAAAGAGGTAGGTAGGCAATACCTATTAGGTATTGCATAAAATCATAGATTGCATTGAAGAATAACAATACCTCTTGACATTATTTAATTCGAATAGATTGCTATGGCAAAGTTTATGTGTAGCACCACTGTCTATTTCCCTGTTCTGTGTGTAGCACGAATAAGTTAGTCGACGAGACGCCAAAAGCCATTAGGCATAGAGAGACCTGTCGGAAAACTAAACGAACAGCTCCTCCCTTTTTAACACGCTTTTATTAGCTTCAGACGAATGTATGTATATATTTATGTCTGCATGTATGTAACTTGCACTTTAAACATGATTTTGACCCACTTCAAAACGTCGGATTAAATCGAAGTTTGGTATACTTATGAAGGACCGATGGCAATACAATATTTTAAACTAAAAAATACTTTTTTATAGAAATCAAACTAAATAAATAATACTTAAGTTTCCTTGTGGTTCAATAGATGGCGTCAACATAGAATTAGATCGCGCTACGGTTTTCAAGCAAGCAAACTATATAGTTCGCATGTTTCAAAAGTCTCGCTTTATATTATCAAACTAAAATAATAAGTGGATAAATGTTTTTAAAAGCTAATAACACGCGCGGCTTTATTGAAATCTGGCTGAAGATAGGATATATTTTTTAATAAACTTGAATTGAGAATATTGTAAAAAAGAAAGCGTGGGGTGCATGGAGTCAATAGTTCTAAATATTTTTTTGACAGATAATAATGTGATTATAAGGATTTATCATTCTGATAATATTTTAAAAAGCACCCCACCCTTTTTTAAACAATAAAATACATATTTTTCATATATGCACTATTCTCAATTCAAGTTTATTAAAAGTTAGAATGTTTTCTATTTTTTTGTCGGATTTTTATAAAGCGTGTTTTTTAATTTTTATAAACTATTTTTAATTATTATTTTTATGAAGTTCACAGCACACCCACGTAATGGTATTATAAGTGACTAATATCATGAACGGTAAATATAACTTACAAGCAGTAGGTGACTTATTTTTTAGAACGTTTATTAACTACGATCTTTGCAAAGAAATTATCAGAAGAAATTTATATATTTTTCTTTATTGCATTGAATGATGCGACGATCATGCCGTTCGCCTCATGGTAAGCTATACGACCACCCATAAACAGTAGCAATACCATTCAGCACCTTGAGTTACAAAATATTGTGTGGCATTCCACTGCGCAGTGCGATCGTCATCCTGAGACACACACACCCCACGCACACACACTCACGCCCGTTATCCCCGAAGGGTTAAGCAGAGGTATTACGCCGGCGTAGTTGTATTACGGTACGACAGGAATGCTGAGGTCTCGGGTTAGATCTCCGGGTCGGGCAAAGTGAAATTGGGTTTTTCTACTCAGTATCAGTCCGGAGTCTAGAATTTGAGCCCGATATGACGAAAATGAAAAAAACTTTAACAAAACATTAAACCGCCTTCAAAAACGACTAAAGAAACTAAAAACCAAAAAATAATTTAACATATACATATACACTCACGCCTGTTATCCCCGAAGGGGTAGGCAGAGGCGCAACTATTGCACCCACTTTTCGCCACTATTCCGTCCCATGATGTGATAGGGGGCGAGCCTATCGCCATATCGGGCACAAATTCCAGACTCCGAGCTGATACTGAATAGAAAAACTCAATGTCACTTTGCCCGACCCTGGAATCAAACCCGAGACCTCAGCATTGTAGTCGTACCATAATACAACTACACCACCGAGGCAGTCAAAATACATTTAACTATTATATTTCGGGGAAAGATTTTCACGCGGGTGAAGCTGCATCTGAATTGGTGAATGTTGTGTTAACTTATTCGTTTTTTATTAGGATTTAATGAAGCCTACCTAGGTAGCTTAAATGGCAGCCTACCAAGTTCCTAGGTACACATTACACAATGAATAAAGCACCCTAATATCCGTCGCTGTTCTATAGCATATCTATCACCATTCATCATCGTCATTAAGGTCCTATGTCCTCTGGATGAGGCAGAGGGCTTCCACAGTGACTCTCCATTTCGAACGGTCTTGAGCTTCGCGTTTGATTTCGCTCCAAGTCTTCCCAATGCTTTTCGCTTCGTCGATCACAGTGCGTCGCCAGGTTTGTTTGGGACGTCCACGCTTTCATTTTCCTTGAGGATTTCAATCCATTGCCTGTTTAGGTATATGATCGGGACCTCTTCGGAGGGTGTGGCCAATCCATTTCCACTTGCGGCGTCTGATCTGCTGGTTGATTGGTGTTTCATGGCAGAGTTCTCGTAGGTGTTCGTTCGAGATTTTCTCAGGCCAGTGAATACCGAGGATTTGGCGAAGGCATCGGTTTACAAATACCTGGAGGTGAAGTGAGATGGCTTTGGTTACCTTCCACGTTTCATCATATCTATACTAATATTATAAAGCTGAAGAGTTTGCTTGTTTGTTTGAACGCGCTAATCTCAGGAACTACTGAACCGATTTTGAAAACTCTTTCACTAATAGGAAACTACTTTACTCCTGAGTGCTGTAGGCTACTTTTTATCCCGGGAATTTTTTTATCTCGGAAAAACTTTTTCACGCGGGCGGAGCCGCGAGCACTACTAGTATGTAAAATAGAGACTTATCATTAATTACCTACCAATACACATAACAATTATCTCTATTTTCCTTAGGTAAAACATTTGGTTCATCCTAAGCAAGTAGAACTGTTACTTCTAAACGAATACGATTATGTAAATAGGTCTATAGGCATTTACCTCTCTAAAAATACCTCGTTAGTTTGACAAATGACGTGCGTTTGGAGTAATGTGAGTGGCTAGTCATAAAAAAAGGAGGAGTAACTCGAACACGAGTTCGTTAGGTACTCGCACGCATGATGACACTCACATTTCACTGATACAGTGCAACGCCACGACGTAAAGCAACTGACCTAGTCAACTCTAATAGCTTTGCTTTCTGTAACTGTTAATCTATCATCAATCCAACGAGCAAGTTAAAAACTATCAACAATCACATAATTTGTCTCAAAGCCGCTTAGTTAAACGTGTAGAGTCGTTACTTTATAGTACTATTGAAATTATAAACTTTGCTTTGTTTAATTACAATATGATAACCCAGTGTAGCGAAGCTATTGTTGCAATAAATTCACCCACAAATAGAAATGGCCTCGTAAATAGGTAAGTAATTATAATGTCATAAAAATTGCAATTTGCTTAAATTCTACGTAAAAGAAGTAGCGCATAAATGTTTAACCTCGCGCATAGGAAATAACAGTATTTACAAGTTATATCAGGTGCGTATAAGTACAAAATTAACGTTAGTTATTTGTATTCTTCCATAGATAATAATTTATGATACGTATTTTGTTTTATAATTTAAACATCTAGGTATAAATTACAGAAACATATTTAATCCTCTAAGTTGAAACTCTAGTACCTAAAAATGTACTTTTAGGGAGTTCCACAAAATTAAAAACTACCAATAGGGTTCAATTCACCCTTATTACCCGACCAAATTGAATAGACTAAAGTAGTAACTAACTGCGTAAGTTTCATAAAACAGTCGATAGATTTACTTCGATCGCACAATGTCATGTTGAACGTCAGTTTTTAGTTACAGTTGAGATAGTAAGGCTAACGGTTGCCACACATACTATTACTTACCTAGGCTAACAACTATTGGAGACGATTAAAGTTTATCTTACTTTTAAAAGTTCTCAGTGGAAGCATTTGAATCATTCAAGTGAGTATTTTTTAATTTGAGATAGTATTATATAGGATTTTTTTTGTAAATTATGAGTACTTCCTGTTTTGGTATAGTTGCACCCTCACCAGGCCGACTAGCTATTACAATTATTTTAAATTTAGAACAAAAACATATATTTTAATAGATGAGAAACAATTGAATGTAGTTAGATTAGTAAGTCTCAATTGTCAAACTAAGCTATTAACAAAGTGAAAAAAATAACTGTAATGAAAAATATTTTTAAAGATTACACAATATTAAAATTGTTAAGAAATTAGCATAATATTCAAAAATCATTTCAACAAAGATTTATGAAAAGCATTTTCTAATGCCTATTCGACTAGTGGAACCACGTGTCAACTTAATATTGTAATGAAGAAAAGTAAGGCATACCTATGGTTACTGCTTAATGTAAGTACTAATTTATTATTTGCATTCCGTTAAAATTTTGATTGGTATATTTTTTGGCAATTTGGCTCTATGTACCTAATCTATTTGGAATATGCGCGTAAGGCTTGAGCTTAAACCTGTTAATCTGATATTATTATCATCTGAAACTGCAAGCGCTATTGCATCTCACTTTGTTCAATTATCAGTCATATTGTGTTTTACAGTTTAAATCCAACAGTTCCGTTTGTAAACTGATTCTAGTGACAATTAAAATATTAATGACTAGACTTCTGCTCGCGGCTTCGCCCGCGTGAATGATTTTGTCCAGGATAAAAGTCCCGCTTTATATTTCCCCGGGATAAATTATACATATAAACCTTCCTCTTGAATCACTATATCTATTTAAAAAAACCGCATCAAAATCCGTTGCGCAGTTTTAAAGATCTAAGCATGCATAGGGACAGACAGCGGGAAGCGACTTTGTTTTATACTATGTTAAGATGAAGATGGACAGAAATACAATGCCAGTGTTCGCTCCCAAAATGCTCCGAATAATGTTTAACGTTTAAAAAAACAGAACTTCTATGGCGAAGTTATACAGAGCTCGATTAAAACAATATCGTCTCAGAATATAGGTTAATGTTGCTAAAAAAATGTATTGAATATGTTTAGAATTCATAAGCAAAGTTACGTATCTCCGCAACTGACCTGCACCACTCAATTTTGGCGCTGACCTCCATTTTAATTTGCGAATCGTTATGACCAATGTTAAATTCTAATTATCCTACAGTTTGGGCCAAAAATTATATTAATTTATACGCTACATTATTATTAAATATATCTTAAGACGGACCGCCATTTTTTTTATAATCGACAGTTGATTAGAATTTTTTATATTTTCGCAGATAGATAATTGGGAATAATGTTTGTGTAAAATATACTTAATGGATTCGGATATTCAATTATTATATTTTAATCATCGTCTCGATTATTATTAACAACTTTATTTAGTAAGTAATGAAATGAATGTTATGATGAAATAAACACGGTAGAATTAAAACTTTTTTTTAACAGAAGGCAAATTACCCATAAATTATTTATCTCCGCTGATGAGTGGGTTCACAACGGACCTTACAAAGGGGAATTGGGGAGGAAGAAGGGATAGTAGGCTACCAACTGGACAATCTCATTGATCACACGAGACCCAGCAAAGCTGGAACTTCAAGTCCGTAAGACAGGCGCACCACCGCAGCGTGGTCAAACCGGTCCATTCACAGCCTCACTCTATAGCCTTAGCCTCTTAAAATGAAGATAAATACGTACATACACTCACGCCTTTTATCCCCGAAGGGGTAGGCAAAGGCCTGCGCCTACATTAGTTGCACTAATGCACCCACTGTTCGCCGTGATGTGATAGGGGACGAGCCTAGCGTAATATGAAGAATACTGACGTTTCCTTCAGACCAGTTGTGGGAGCGATAAAGCAATTTCCCCCGCGAAAAAGGGTTTGTCAGTCTTCGGAAAAATCAATAGCGTAGGAACAGAAGGATCAATATGAATTGCCCTTTTGCTAATTTCACTCATTCGATACCTATCTCTTTTTTTTTGTGGCTACTTCGGCGCATTAGGGACGGCTGCGGGCTTCCTCCGACTCACGTCTAAGTTGTCGTCCGCAACAGCCCCTGCGCGTACCGCTGTTGCGGTCCGTCTCCTGTTATTGCGGGGGCTCAGAAGCCCCCGTTCACTGAAGGACGCCCTTGGCGTCCGAGGCAGCGTATGGCACGCTGCCGTCCATTACGGGGGTCACAGAAGTTGGCTAGACTAATAGGTGGACGGCCCCTCCCGACCACCCGTGACCCCCGATTCGATACCTATCTAGCATCTATTATAATGGTATGAAAATAGAACGACGCGGTGGTCCATTAAAGTCCAGTAACTAATGACTCATTTCGAGACTGTTGCAATACAATGCAATGCAATCAGCCCTGTAATATATACTGCCCACTGCTGAGCACGGGCCTCCTCTATAACTGAGAAGGTTTTAGTCCTTAGTCCACCACGCTGGCCTAGGCACGAGGTTGTTGGCTGTGGATCAAATAACGTTTAGGCAGGATTTTCGAGATATTATCCCTATTATTTGTTATGCGCACATTAAGGTTACTCCGTGGTATTTGATATTTTGGGTCATGTCCTGGGCAGGTACCGTTGCGTTGAGCCATTAAATCAAATTTTAGTTGGTGATGCTATTCTATTCTCTGGGTAGCCATGACGCTATGACGTGAGCAATTAGGCACCGACTCCAAAATTGGTTACCAGTGTATAAGTAATGCTATTGTATATAAGCACTATTAAATAATTTTTTGGTTTTTAGTTTTTATAGTCATTTTGGAAGGCGGTTAAATTTTTTGTTAAATAGTTTTTATTTGTTGCTTTTTGTGTTAGTAAGAAATATACCGCCTCGATGGCGTAGTTGTATTACGCACGCGGTACGACTATCGCGCTGGCGTGTTACGCCTCTGCCTACCCCTGAAAACGTAAAAGGCGTGATGTTATTTATTTACGCAAAACACTAAAGAATAAATTACTTCATAAGATTTGCAAAAAAACGATGTGTGAGCCCATAAAATTTGAGGGTTGCCCTCGATTTCTCTAGGATTCAATCATCAGATCCTGACTTCGTGACTATGGGACCATTTCAGAAGTATTTCCTTTCGAACAAAAGAATTTTGAAAATCGGTTCATAATTGCCGGAGTAATCACGTAACATACACACAAAAAAAACATACCGTCGAATTGATAACCTCCTCCTTTTTTGAAGTCGGTTAAAAAGTGCGAATTTACTGTTACAAACTTTTCAAATTAATTTTCGCGAATAATTGTAGTTAGTTGATACCTTACAACAAGTTTGTACGGAACCCTCGGTACGCGCGTCCGACACGCACTTCTCCGGATTTTTTATACCCACATGAAGAAATATACTTCACATTTGTAAAACCATAAAACTAGATAAAATAAACTTATAATTTTCATGCCATAATAACTATCATATTGAACAAAAAAATGGATATTCTTATTGATAGTCGACATAGCATCGCAGAATGGACGTTAAACGAGTTGTTCATTGATCGATTCATAACTGAAAAGCTAACTAGGGCACATGTAGTGATGTGCTCACTAAATAAATACGTAGCGACATTGTCGATAATTGCTGGCGCTGCCAGTTTTTGTTTGTGTTATGGCACACTTACGCTGTCGCGCCTTTTATCCCTGAGGGGGTAGGCAGAGGTGCAAATAGTGCACCCACTTATCGCCGTGTGTATTCCATCCCATGATATGATAGGGGGCGACCCTATCACCACATCGGGCACAAATTCCAGACTCCGTTCTGATACTGAATACAAAAATCCTATACCACTTTGTCGTAGTCTTTGAAATTACTCGTGTTCGATCATTGTGACTTTATCATTATTAATTTTCTGCTTCCTTTTTTTAGAAACCATTTCCGTGTTGGAAATACCCGGGACCATACAAATTCAATTATGAAAGACTAGCTTTTGCCCGCGGCTCCGCCCGCGATAAAAAGTTTTTCCGGGATAAAAGTCCCGCTTTTTATTTTCCCGGAATAAAATGTAGCCTATGTGTTAATCCAGGACATGATCTACCCGTGTGCCAAATTTCATGGAAATCCGTTAAGTAGTTTTTGCGTGAAAGAGTAACAAGTATCCATACATCCATACACGCTTACAAACTTTCGCCTTTATAATATTAATAGAATGTGTCTTTTTGGGCATATCCGCTCCATCATTGCAACTTTTCATAAATTAGATTTCATGTTTACGTTGGTTGCTAGTTGCTATCCAGTTAGAAACTATCACTACATAGTATAAAATAAAGCCATTTTTGACTGGCTTTCTCTATGTATGCTTAGATCTTTAAAACTACGCAACGGATTTTGATGCGGTTTTTCGTAATAGGTAGAGTAATTCAAGAGGAAGGTTTATATGTACTTTTATCCCGGAAAAACATATAGACGCGGGCGGAGCCGCGGGCAAAAGGTAGTCCTATATAAACCTGACAAACGGTATTACACTATCTTTACGTAGGGCTGCCATCATCTAAATTGCCGACGCCGGATAAACACGGCAAAAATCCCGGACATTTGGGCGAAATATGGGTATTTCCCCGGACACCGCTAAAAATATATTTTGCTGTTCCTTCTTGAATGCGGGGAAATGCATGAAGTTTTAACTAAGATTTATTTCAATTTGTCGCTCATCTATTAAAAATGGATTTCCCCTGACAACAAAAGTGTCCGGGTTTTGCCCGGACAATTTTTAAAACCCCGGTCGGACGGCCCCCGGACGCCCTTCAAACTAGGACAAATCCGGGGAAATCCGGACGGATGGCAGCCCTATCTTTACGCCTCTATCCTCACAGGGTATATAAACGAAACAAATACATCAATATTTTGCTATTAGTATTTCAAAATCACGATCAGGGCATAAATATATATAGACCAAATCGTTCTGGCCAGGTCAACTGTATTTGTACCATGGACTAATAAGAGTATATTAGTCCATGATTTGTACAATCAGAATAACCGCATACCTAATAACTGGATCTTTGTATCGAAGCTAGGACTTCTGATTAATATGCCGATATTATTAATACGAAATAAATATTCTAATTTGTTACACGTGCCTTAATGATTTTTATGTTTCATTCCCTCTCCAGTTGGCCTCAGCTGCTTTGGTATTGTTATTTTTTTTATTGGGAACTGGCACAGTATGAAGTGGAACGCGATTGTGTTTATGGTAAACAATGTATTCCAAGCATTGATATATAAAAAAATTCATTGCAAGTGTCTACGATTCATGTGAAAATAACAATTTATACATTTATAGTGATATTTTAAACTAAATATCGTAGAGAAACCATACCATAATCAGAATACTGTTTTAGTATCAGAATACGAATGGGTTTCCATTTTTTAGTGGTGATTTTGCCCTTTTACAACGTATATAATTTGAAAATAGGCTAAAAATCTGTTGTGTGTCATTCGGTGTGCATCACTAGCTGCTGAATATTGTTCAGAGATCTAAATATCTGAAAGGTACAACCCGTTACTGAGTCGTCGCTAAAAAGTCAATGTAAGTACAATACCAAAAGTCTTGAATGTCAAGGTTTTAACCATCTTCACAGGTGCAACGTATATTTGTCATACAAGGTTGCTATGATCCAGGGGCATTAAAATGGACAGAGTACTCCATATCGGCTCGGAAATAATTCGAAACGGTCAAAAACTCGATAAAGATAGAAATAGAAAATCACTTTTATCTAACAAGTTCTATCAATTTAATACGCAAACACCATTTATAAATATTTACACTAACCTGCGGTCATCTGCGTGACAAAACGGCAACGTCGCATTCTGTTGTCTTTCATGTCGCCGATGAGCCGACCGGCAAATACAAATGGATAGGTAGCTCGGTGCATAAGCGGGTGGGTCTCAAGTACAAATTTAAAAATTTTCGCTGTCACAAAGTTACAGAAACCAAACACAAACATACAAAAGATCGGTGCTCGTATCACACAAAGAAATAAATAAACACTATCACTTTTTAATACATTTACATTAGTGTCCTATCACATAAACAAAAAGCAATATTTGGATATTCTCAAAATGGCGCGTAAGCAATAATAAGATTGTACCTAGGAAGCGGCTCAGGCGCTTTCGCAAGGCGTCTCATGTCCCGGAGCAATTACGGCGACACACTAAAAAAAACTAAAACAGTTCTTTGAATTTTTGAAGATTGGAATGACCCAGGTCTATTTATTAATCGCTTCTTTGTTTATGTTACAAAGTTATGATGTAATGTTATTGTGTTCTCGTTCTTATTGTAATAAGATTAAGACTCACTTTGACGTGATTATTGGCTGATAGAGGGGCCACGTCTCCTAATTTTGTTGATATTTAAGGTCACGCACCTTACATGACCTTAGATAACTATGTTTAGACTCTCGGTCAGCTGTTAGGGCAGATATACATCCCGATGTAGTTTTGCAAAGAAGAAAAATCTATACTGTGGCTAAACTATTCCTCCTATTGAACTGAAATTTGGTGTAGAGCTTGTATATGGTACATTACATATGTAGTTAGAAATAAAGCCTCACCGTTTAATCAACCTTGTATAACAAATAATGAATAAGGCTATTTAACTTATTATTCAGACTATGGACATCCAAAGTAACAATTATAAATAATGGATTACATTCGGCATAGCATTAATAATTAATAATTATGTTGTTGAAACCTATTAGTGGCTGAGAGCAGACATTCTTGAGAAACACTTAAATATTGCTTAATGCTTTTATCGTTAAAAAACCGTCCTCGTGCAAGTTTAAATTATAAGCTGATTTTATGTTTTACTGCCTCGGTGGCGTAGTTGTATTACAGTACGACTGCAAAGCTGAGGTCTCGGGTTCGATCCCCGGGTCGGGCAAAGTGATATTGAGTTTTTCTATTCAGTATCAGCTCGGAGTCTGGAATTTGTGCCCGATATGGCGATAGGCTCGCCCCCTATCTCATCATGGGACGGAATAATGGCGAAAAGTGGGTGCACTAGTTGCGCCTCTGCCTACCTCTTCGGGGATAATAGGCGTGAGTGTATATGTATGTATGTATGTAATGTTTAAAACTAGTTTCTTAATTTTTGAATTTATTCGATACAAAATTGTAGATCTTTCCTCTTTATAATATTAATGTAGAAGATCACGCCAGTTTTAAGAAGCTTGATATTATTCGGCAATAGAACGGTTTTGAAAATGACTGACCGTTACGACTCTACGACCTTCTCATCCAACCACGCGTTTCTATTATCCAGGACTTATGCCATTTGCTACATATACTTTCTAAATCAGGCTATGTGTAAATCTGATATTGCTGGAAATACTAGTATTTAGGATCTTATAGATACCAATTTATTTTAATCAAAATATATGGCTTGTCCGTTTCGCTACCGTCAAATAGGCGGAAGGTGGAAAATTTATTCACTGTTCATGAATTTTCTGATATACAGTAGTTCTTGTAGTAACGTTGTAGTCTTGTAGTAAATAGTAGTGAGCCAGTGACGAAATCGGGGTAAGTATTTTAGACATCAATAAAATCTATCAAGTATAGGAGCTATGTAATTGAAACTTTATTATGTTTAGTAAGTCCATTATTGAAATTATAATATTATCCCGAGAATGCTGTTTGGTATAATCCAAACCCAAGCTGTGAGGGTTCAAAAACGACGAATCACTAAGCGCTTCGAGAAAAGGTAGGTAGGGCCCTTTGCATCTTGGCGGGTCACTATAGTGCCTCCAGATAATGATAGCCAATCCAATGTTACTTAGATAGGCTGCTATTATTTTGAGTATTTGGTAACAACATTTTATGTCTAATGTCAGCGATCATATATTATAATTAACCATATTTTAATAGTAACAGTAGAATCCTCGTTAGGTTTAATATCAATGCAATCAATGCTTAACTATTCTTCAATGTTTGACGTGCAGAGAAATCACATGACTAATCAACAAATATTGAGATGTACCATTAATTTTTCATTAATACCATTGTTATATAAAATGAAATTTTTGTAAACATAAAACCCATAAATAATCAAGGGAAGGATTTAAGTAATGTAATGGAAATTCCACAATAACTTCTTACAATGATACGATATAGAACGAAACTATACAACTAGTTAGTAAGTACTTCCAAAAAGAGGATCATGTTACTATCGCCGCGATTAATTATAATTATTGGTGTGAAGCCCTTCTATTAAAAACAAGAGTCATTTGTCCCGTAGTGGGCAAAGGGCATAGGGTAGTATTAATAAATCAATCTCAAAATTGAGTTAAATCTCAGGTAGACATAATGTATTGAATTATGTCTACATGAGATGTAGCGCAAACTTGAGATTGATTTATTAATGCAGCCTATAAAAGGTCCACGAAAAGAGGTCGAAAAGTTTTTCTTGGTGCCGATATCGATTAGTCTTCAGATAAGACCATTATGTTTTAATGCATTCATGTTCCCAATTATGAAGTGTAGTAAAAAATTTAGTAAGCACAAATAACTTCGAAGTAGTTGAGCGCAAAAAGTGTCTGCCAGACGAATGAGTCATTGAACTATATGAGCTAAACCAGGGGCAGTGCTGAGTAATATAATATACCTGGTAGTGTGTCTTTAGTGTTATATGAAATGTTATATTTCCTGAATCATACCGTTGTTGCATGGTAACAGACGTGGAGTAAAATCTTTGCTCTAGTAATTCGTTCTCGTGTTCCTAAACCTGCCTAGCTCACTATCATTAAATGTATACCACTGTAGATATGGCTTAAGGAGTTACAATGATCGATTTGAGGAAGAGATGATCTCGTAAATTTACCAAACACGCCTTACAAAGCTTTTTAATGGTGATATGAAATCTAGGTACGTATGTACGTAGGTATAGCTAGCTAACTTATAAATGCACCTAACTAGCCAGGTAGGTAACTATTCTATTGATGTAAGTAATAAGATTTCTCAAACCTAAATAAGCTGATTAATATAGTATAAGCAATAATCTTGTTTTAGTGGATGCCAAGGAATGCAATTATACAATCAATGACTATTCAATTCCTTGACATCAACTAGCACAAGATTATTGCTTATACTATATTAATCAGCATTCCTTCATGCTTCACTACATAGTATAAAACAAAGTCGCTTCCCACTGTCTGTCCCTATGTCCCTATGTATGCTTAAATCTTTAAAACTACGCAACGGATTTTGATGCGGTTTTTTTTAATAGATAGAGTGATAAGGTAGGGTAGGGTAAGGGTAGGGCAAGGGTAAGGTTTATATTATGTATAATTTATCCCGGGGAAATATAAAGCAGGACTTTTATCCCGGAAAAACTTATTCACGCGGGCGAAGCCGCGAGCAGAAGTCTAGTAATTAATATAATGAATAAATAAAGAAATGTTCCAGTTTCATATATGACTAGATTTCGCTCGGGGATCTGCGCGTGAAAAAGTTGTTCCCAGATTAAAGTACCGTTGTATATTTTTCCGAGATAAAAAGTAGAGATAATGTAGCATTCTAATGGTGAAAGCATTTAAAAAATCGGTCCAGTAGTTTTAGAAGTTATTCGTAACAAACATACAAATATTGCTTATTTAGAATGTTAGTATTATTAGTGATTGATTTCGACAATAATATTACAGTACACGAGAATTAATAACATCAGAGCGTTGACCTTTCGGAAAACAGAGTTATAATTTTCCTGACCCTTCCAATTTGGGTCAACGAGATACGTCTTCAGATAAAATGAAGTATGAAATCTCTAAGGATTCTAGTTATCAAGGATCAACCGTAATATACCCAACTTACACATTACGTAAAAAATGTGTCCTAGGGAGGCAGAATTATATGTAATACATGAGGGATATTTTACAAAAAAATTATTACAAGCATTTAATATTATCAACTTAATTAATAAATAATTAAAATTCCATTTAATCATTTAACTATGCAAAATTAATCCATTAGGTACATTATTTAACACAATAAAAAATATTAATGTTTGAAATGTAGGTATTATATTATTTTTATTCACTTGGCCATTTAGCTAATAAAGAGCAGAAGTATATATAATAATATAAGCTTGAAGGAATAATAAAACGTTTCGTGTTGCTGAGAGAGATATAACGTTGTTTCCTATCTATGTTAGGTACACGTTTCGATGGTAGTATTATTTTAAGCTTCGAGTAACCTTGTAAAATAAGAAAACTATTGGCTACATGCTAGGAGTCTATTTTTTTCATTGTTTTTTATTTTTATTTTTTTTTTGTTTTTTTTTATTCAGGCTGGATTGGCAGTAAGGGCTACCTTAAGATAGGTAGGTACACAAAAACAGAACTGTCCAAGTTTTTGGAGATATTAAGATCTGCATTCACAAATTTTGAATAACTTTACAGTCAGCACAAACGTGGGCTATCTTAGCAAAAACTCCGCTTTTAAACATAAACTTTGTATTCCACGTCGATTAATCTATAAGAACTAATACTTCTGCGGGTTTTTTAATACATCAATGTTCTGCGTATTCAGTAACTGACTAATGCACAAAAAGCAATAATTGTGTGGCGTAGAGTTTTTCTATTTAATATCAGCTCGGAGTCTGGAATTTGTGCCCGATATGGCGAAAAGTGGGTGCACTAGATGCGCCTCTGCCTACCCCTTCGGGGATAAAAAGGTGTGAGTGAGTGTATGAGTTGTATGACATTAATTTCATTTCTTATATCGGACGGTTGGCAGTCTAGAATCCACGTGTAGGAATTTCAAGTTCATTTTTATATAGGTTTTCTGCCTAAAGAATAAAGGCGATAGATACGTATTTGTTGCTGAATGGTCATTCTTTCTGTTTAGCTTGTCGTCACGTCTTCATCAAAAATAATAAAATTGTGCTTATTGGTTAAAAAAAAAATACCAGCCCTGTGTTATATACTGTCCCACTGCTGGGCACGGGCCTCCTCTACAACTGAGAGGGTTTAGGCCTTAGTCCACCACGCTGGCCTAGTGCGGGTGTAGACTTCATATACCTTCGAAATTTTTATAAAGAACTTCTTAGGTATGCAGGTTTCCTCACGATGTTTTCCTTCACCGTTAAAGCGAACGATAGGTAATTGATAAACAATACACACGTAACTTTGAAAAGTCAGAGGTGTGTGCCTTGGGTTTTGAACCTCCGGACATTGTCTCGGCAGACCGTTCCATTCCCATTATTAGTTATGTATTCATAAATCAGTCATTACCACAAATTATTATTATTCGGGTTATTAGTACAAATTATAAAAACAGAATAAAAAACGTAGGCATATCCCGTTGTGCGCGTTACGCCAAGCCAAAGAGCTTTATAATACTACGACGCCAAACTAGGTGAGACGTGGATATTATTCATTTGAGGTTTGATGGACACAAGACATGATTTTTTGATTTACCTGAAATAGATTTACGGCCTTATTCGTAGAGTTTTTAAACTTATTTTAGTTAACAAATGTTTAGTCTTCATCGAAAGAATTTTGAACTGAGTTGGATGTTGAAATTATTGTTAGATTAGGCATTAGGCTTGTATGAAATGCCCTAATAAACAGACAGAATTGTTTTAAAAATACATTTTAGATTTATTAATACAATATATTCAACGAGTGACCCCGACACTCCGAGTATCGTGCCGATAGACAATGAATAATCTTTTAGTCCGTAACCGAGAAATACATCTAAATCTGTATAAATATGAACGAATTGTAAATATCCGTATAATATTTACATGCATTTCATATTTTTATCATTTGTTAAAAATCTGTATAAATACCATTGACCAGAGAGTAAAGATAAATAAAACTTTAAACCTGGCAGCACTGTGTAGCACGCGGGATGCACGATAGTGCATCTGCTAGATCCAGTGCGGTGAAATAGCATGCTGTATATCAAGATGGAACGTGAGTACCGGTGTACCGAACCGATGGTAGGTCTCTCATATGTAAGAGTCCGCCTGGGTGGGTATCACCGCAATGTCTATTTCGACCGCCAAGCAGCAATGTGCACGCACTGTTGTGTTTCGGTTTGAAGGGCATTGTAGCTAGTGTAACTACCGGAGTCCGGACACAATGAGACTTAATAACTTATGTCTCAGGATGACGAGCGCAGTGGAATGCCAGACAGTGCTTTGTAACTCACGGTGCTGGATAGTGTTGCTTCTGTTTATGGGTGGTCGTATCGCTAACATCAGGCGAGCGGTATGCTCGTCTCGTCATTCAATGCCACAAAAAAATAATAATAAGGCCCTTAATTTCCTCAACACTTAGTTCTATGGTCACGTATCATTTCGCAATAAAAATCTACAGCATTTACTACCATAAACACCTTTTACCCACTTCGAAGACTTAACTTTCAAAATGATATATACTAGTTCTTGCACGTGCCTGACCAAACTTCCGAGGCAGATTTACTCAATACTATACCCGTCCTATGGCTTCATGTTCGCTGTATTGGGTAGTGAAATTGTCGAAATTCAGTCGGAACGCACATAACGTAACTTGGGAATTGACGTTTCATAGATTTCTTACGCTAATCAATTGCCCACCTTGTTCATAGGTACAGACTCAGGTGTAAAAAATTTATCATGAACTTAGTTGCTCACGCCTGAAGTAAAACTCCATTTGATCGCGCCAAATGGAGACGACCGCGTTCTGTACTGACAGATCCAGAGGACGAAATCACTCTGGCCATCGCGAAAAGATCGAGCATCAAAAGCTCTTACACTCCACAAGACCGCTGTACCGTCCTCGCCGTCGAGGACCTCGTCGCGTTCCCCGTCACTCTGACCTCTCTTAGCAGTTCCGGCCCGCGTGCCGAAGACTACTAGGTACGATACCACTAAATAGGATTAGGTTAAAAACCATCTTCCCCAAACGCTGATGTCTTATCCTCTCAGTGGCCGCCCTGAGCCGAGTTTCGTGACCCGTTAGTGGGTCGCCCTCAGCATGGACGCTTAATTTTAAGGGTTGCGAGCGCCTTCTGCACTCACCCAAAAGACCGGTGTTCTTTCATAAGCCGACCCTCGTCAGGCTAGAAAGAATAATGTCAGGGAAAAAAAAAATGAGTTAAAAGCCTTTCCCACCACAGTCACTACTAACTTTATTGATCCATAGCGCTGTCACAACAACACCTACGCTGAATAACCCAAGATCACGAGCGCATACTTGATGTGGCCATGTAGAGCAGTGGTACCATAACTATTCTGCGGCTCGGGGCAGCAGATCTTTAAGAGGAATTCTACCTGAAAAAGTGAACAAACAACGCTATAAAGTGATCTTATTAACACGCTTTTATTAACTTCATACGTAATACGTATGTATGTATGTAACGGAAACTTTAAACATGATTTTGACCCCCTTCAAAACTTCAGATTAAATCGAAATGTGGCATACTTATCAAGGACCGATGACAATTCAATATTTAAAACTAAAAAGACATTTTTATAGAAAATCTAACAAAAAAATTAAAAATAATATTTTATTTATTTGTAATGACATCTGTTGGACTATTGTAGAATTATAATTAAACTGGCTATTCTTATTTATAAGAAAAATCCTACTTGTCACAAGATGGCGCTTTCGTTTATTTTTAAGTGAAATCTGTGGAACACTAGTAGAATAGAACTAAAAACTAAAAATAAATAATGATTTAAAAAAAAATAAAAAGCACGCTTTATAGAAAATCCGACCAAAAATAGAAAACAATTTTTAATAAATTTTAATTATTAATAGCGTAAATAAGCAAAAAAATATTATATTAAAAAAAAAGTGTGGGGTGCATGGTGTCAAGAGTACTAATATTTTATTGACAGATAATATGACTAGAAGGATTATCATTTTGATAATATCCTAAAAAGCACCCCACGCTTTTTTTACATTTTTTTTTTATTTACACTTCTTAATTCAAATATATTAAAACTTATTTTGTATTTTTAGTTGGATTTTGTATAAAGCGTGTTTTTTATTTTTTTTTATTAATAACTAACTTTTGCTGACGGCGAGCGACTCCACCCACGTGACAATGTTTTTCTGAGATTATCTACTCGGTCGGTATCGAACTCACAAAGTAAAATTGATTTATAGCATGATAAGAAATCTAAAAAGAGAATGGGTAATATGTTTTACAATAATCCTTCAAATTATTTCTGTACTTTATACGAACGAAGTTGCTGGCAACCGCTAGTATTGAGTAAATGGAAAGACGAGACTGCAAAGAAGTGGATTTAATTATTTCGTCAAACCATTCGGTTTTATTTAACTACTTCAAAATGGGTTATCAGTATATAGGTATTCTTAAAAAAAAATCGGTTTTTAGTTATCTTTCAAGGTGGTTTAATTTTTGTTAAAAAGATTTTCCTACATCTATTGTAACAAGTTTTTCACACGGGTGTCCAATGGTGGTCGCTTTCCAATCGCGTACTTTACCATTGTTTTAATAGCCCGCAACGCAACAAAAAATTTATACATGCGCCTGCGCAGGTAACATGAATCGAGCGTCGACGAGCACGGACCGCTCGGAGCGCACGCCACTTGTGCAGCCCACGTATGTGTTCGAGTCGAGCCTCACACGCAGCTACCAGAAACGGCTCCATCGGATGCAGTGCGCGCTGTGCGTCGGGATCATGTAAGTGCTCTTCTTTCCATCGGGACCAAAAAAGGGCTCCAATTTCAACAATTTCGTAGGTGACATGCTTTGCCGATTTACAGATTAGTGACCTTAATTGGACCTACTTACGCAAACGGGAACCAACCCAAAAGCCCATAAATTTGACTTGGTCATAAAAGAATGGTCACAATTAATAGAAGATTTATTATTTTCATATAGAGTTAATTGTCCAAATACCTCTGTTGGTACTTTATAAAATGCCAATCATTTTATATCAACCAACTAGTTGCAAAACAAAAATATTCTAGTTTTTACATCAACTATTAGAAAATATTTTGGTTTGGGTTGGTTCCCGTTTGCATAAGTAGGTCCAATTATAAAAACTAAAAAACACGCTTTATAAAAATCCAACTAAAAAATAGAAAATATTTTTAATAAACTTGAATTGAGAATAGTGTAAATAAGAAATATACATTATATTTTATTGAAGAAAAAAAGCGTGATGAATTAAAATCGTATGAAGATAATTAATTAAAACGAGTTCCAAAGTTCCAACTCTCAATTTGTTTAGCCGTATTATTTTAACAATTTTGTTAACGTCACGTAGGTATGTTTGTCATTGTGCGCGCAATGCGCATCGACAATTAATCCATTCTATAGTATTATACATGTTCTTTGATTAATCCAATCGGTAATTTCACATACAGATATAAAGCATTTTGGACTGTGAATTTGATTTACCAATGCCATTTACAATGCTGCGATTTTGCAGAACAATAAGATCAAGCTGTGCTCATGTATGGAAGTGAATGTTGGTTTGACAGAAGCAGCAGAAAGGTGGAGCTAGTGGTGGAAATGCATTACTTAGTTTAATATCATGTGGAGCCACTATTTCTTATCACAATAAGAGAACATTATAAATTGAAAGATGATGTGGTGAGTAAAATTACAAGAAATATGCTGAGATAATTTGGTCACGTAGAGAGGATGGTTGAAAAACGAGTTACGAAAGGTATTCTAGAGAATGTGAATGGTACGGATAGAGGGAATGCCTATGACAAGCAAAAATGTATGAGGAGAACTATAAATGTGGAAGAGGTGAAAGAGCTATGTCATTATCGTGGGATGTCGCGCTCAATAGTCTCTGCTTCTCTCTGTCTCTGTGTATGAATTTAAAACACTTTTTCATTTTGATTTTTGTTGTACATTTGTTGAGCGTAACCTATTTTGATACTTGATTTAATTTTAATCTATACTAATATTATAAAGCTGAAGAGTTTGTTTGTTTGAACGCGCTAATCTGAGGAACTACTGAACCGACTTTGAAAATTCTTTCACTAGTAGGAAGCTACATAACTCCTGAGTGCTATAGGCTACTTCTTATCCCGGGAAAATATTTTTGTCCCGGAAAAACTTTTTCACGCGGGCGGAGACGCGAGCACTACTAGTAAACTAATAAGTTAACAGAAAGTCCACCGATTCTGAAGCGATACGAAGTTCGCTGGGCTAGCTAGTTATATATAAAAACATATTAGGTACTTACCTAACCCCAGATATTAAATTTGTTATTTTGGATAGCAATAAACATTCTACAACTCATTTCATGCAAAATAATAACTAGGCAGGTATAATTCTTACATCATTAAGTTTGAGCTTATTTTGAAGGTCAATGGTGATTATGCGTCGATTTTAGCTGAGTCTAACCGACCTTGTAATTAAGTAGACTTGTTTTGAGTTTAAAAGAATTAACACTTCATTATTAGTATAGATTCATTAGATCTTATTTAAAAAGATCTTGACCGTCCATAAGTACCTACTGCCAATACCAAACAACATGGATGAGTTCCTTATCGAATAAAGATAAATATTAGGACTCTGGGCATCTAGAGAATTTCACCACGCCTGTAATTAATGTTTTCCACAATATCCCCTTTTTATCGCTATATCAAATATTTATCCTAAATCTATACTATAGAAAATGCTTGGTTATGTAACGGCTAATTATAATTTAATAACCGATATTTTAGTTTTATAAACGTGATAGAACGCGTTGATATGCTTACCCGACAGGGCACTATTTACACTATGTGCAACAAGATCGTGACCGGCCTAATTAAATAAAATTATGTATTGAAATAACTGGAATTGATAAAATAGTAAGTTCATCATTCATACTTTGATGCTTCAATATCAATATGGTGACCAGTCTTCTCTATTGTTTTTAATTGATAAACATTTTTGGGCCATAATATTCACAAATTTTTCAGTGTAGTCCGTGATAAAACTTTTTATTTCTGCTTCATATTGCGGCTAAGCTCAGCAACTATTTGGGCGCTGCATACACGCAAATGTAACTTTCTTAAGCCCCAAACTTTTTCAATAGGGTTTGGGTCTGGCGAGTGTGAGAGCCAATCCAAGGCCTTAATGTTCTCAGTCTTTCACGCGGTGAAAGAAAGTGTCGCTTTCTTTAAGCGACACCTTAACCAGATATAGGTTATAGTAACCAGAGATATGCTGATATCTTTAACATTTCTTGCAGAAACGCAAGAAAAAAACTTTTAACATAGGTGTAGTATATAGTATATATATAGTATTTCGACTGATGACGTCTTACTTAATTTACCTCATTTTAGTAGGTCATCAACAATTTTATCACGTGAATACCCACTTTACCCATTTTATCACGAATACTATTGACCTTTTTATAAACTTGCTGCTTGGTTTAGGGACATTTTACGTCCTTTCGGGTGCAAACTCAAAAACGCTTCGTAGCGCAGCGTGTATATTCCACTCACAGAACAGAGAACTCATGGCATGAAATTTAATGTCATTCCATGTAAGCGCTTAAAGTGGCTCAGAGATAACGAGGCATTCATGATAAGGAATCATTTAATTTGATGACAGAAAAATATAATATATAAAAAAAAATATTGAATCGAAAATAAAACGCCGGTTACATTCGTATCGAACAGACATTGTCTATCACATTAAGCAATCTGATTAACATTTCAACTTTATTATTACTTCTTTATCAGTGCTGTTCTTGGAGTGGCGCTTCTAGTCGCCATCTCCTACAACCTGGCGCAGGATATCCCTGATGACACCGATACTGGCTTCAACGACACTCAAACTCTCAATCTCCAGGCTATGCTGCAGTCTTCGAACCCTATGATGAGAAGAAGGCTCACGTTATCGCCACCTTTGATGCCATTGATGAATGTATCGTGGCCTTTGAAAGGTAAGACTTCGTATGTTTTATCAGTAACTAGTGTGGTCTCTGAAGAGTGTTGTTTCCGGAACATTTATTGTATTTTTTTTATTATTACATTGAATGACGAGACTAGCATGCCGTTCGCCTAATGGTAAGCGATACGACCACCCATAAACAGTAGCAACACCATCCAGCACCTTGAGTTACAAAGTACTGTGTGGCACTCCACTGCGCTCGTCATCTTGAGACATAAGATATAGAGTCAGCAGCTTAAGCTGAACAAATTTAAAATTGCCCACATTCTTTGTGTTCTAATTAATATATTTTTTTTGTCTTCACGTAAATAAAACAAAAGAGATTTTCTTCACACGAAGAAAAGAAATTAGTTTAACTTAACGCATATATAGGCGATTTGAAATTTAGATTTTGTTCAGATACCTACGGTGCTAACTGTACAATCTCATCATGTCCAGTAGTTACACTGGCTACCTTTCTTTCCTTCAAACTGAAACAATAGTGCATGCACACTGCTGCTTGGCGGTAGAAATAGATATTGCGGTGGTACCCACCTATGCTCTGAAGTACTATTGACGGCAGTTTATCTATTCGTTAACATTTAATGAAATCCTCCTAGCCAGTTTCGGCCACGGCGGCCAATCTCAACGGAGATCAGCCAGGTACGCAGGAGATATTATAGTGCACAAGGGAGTGCGCAATACACAGGTGCACCCGCTATTCCTTCACTCTCATAGTCCGGTGAGACGGCAATCCGACATGACCGGAGAGAGATCAGGCGCAGGACCAACGGCTTTACGTGCTTTCCGAGGCACGGGGGTATCACACCGCCAACTTCCTGACTCCGAGCTGCGACTGAGTAAATTTTAAGATGGAAAAACCCAGTCACAATTTTTTTTTTGGCTCGACCCGGGATTCGAACCCAGGACCTCAGTGCGCAAATCGTACTCGTAATGCGTACGCAATACCACTACGCCACCGAGGCAGTCAAACCATTTAACTGCGTTTCTGAACCAAGCACTGCAAGATAAATTGAGCTTAAACTTCCTTTAATTTAACTGGCCAATTTTTGCTGTTTATCTGTTCCATAACTGTTTGACGTGTCATTTTATGACCATCGACGTTAACCGAGTTAGATATTAGTTACAATATAGAGGGACATAATCGATACGGCCAATCACAACAGTTTCAGTACTATTATAAATTCTTAAATTTTAAACAAAATGACTTAAAACACAAATTCGCAATCTTGTGCAAGTATGCCATAAAACATTTTGTTGAACTGTTTGTAACTTTTTTTTTCAATTCGGCAATGATGTCATTCATCTGCCAGAGAATAATAACAAATTACCACAAAATAAAATTAAAATAATGTTTAGGCGTTGATTTATGTTAAAATAAGTTATTTTGGTATATAAAATAATTATTAGTTACGAATTTTAGTAACAAAATCCATTTTAAAGTCGACTGCTAAAAAAGAGCCATCTAGTAGCAAAATAAGGAACTGGTTGACGGTTTCATAGTTATTGAATGCTTCATTATTTATGTTCAGAAACACAGTGAAGTTAACCGACGTTTATCTTAAGTTTAACTTTAATGGATCAATAGTTATTTAAAGTATAACTGAGAGATTCAGAAACCGGGCCTAGACGGACTTACAGACTCTTAAGAGACCTACCACGAGTAAAATTAATATTGGTAGAGTTTTTTTTATCATTAGAGTACATATAATGTCTCTGAACACATTAAAATTAAAAATGTTTTTTAACGACGTCTAAATAAAAGTGACTGAACACGCTCACAGTGTAAATATCGGTGACCAGCGTGGACACAAAAATTTTGAACACGCTTATAGCAACAAAAAAACGAACTACTTTTATAAAATAGGTATTGAAACAGATTATATAAGAAGTGAAGATATCACAAGGTTTTATTTTTATTGTATTGCTATAAGATTTTTGTTGAATTTCTTACGAGTGTAGATTTTTCAAAATAACACGTCATTTTCGTATCTTCATTTAACCCCTGAAGGGTTAAATTGTGTAACATCAAAGTATTCTAATTATTTTTTCGCTCTTAAAATTCGTTATAAACACAAACTGTGGATGTTAGAAATAGATGTGGCGCAAATATGGAACATGTCTTAGATTAACATCTCGTCAAGAATGTTATACCCATATGGATTTTTCATTCCGTTTAACAAACTGAAGAATAAAATGTGACGTCACAGCTATCTGCTGTCTCTCTCTTTAGAGTGACAAAGGTTTATTTTCAAAACCAGGACGTAACATAATTAACTGTCCATAATAATATGATATGATATAATATGGCTGCCTCGGTGGCGTAGTTGTATTATGGTACGACTGCAATGCTGAGATCTCGGGTTCGATCCCCGGGTTAGTCGGGTCGGGCAAAGTGATTATTTTCCATTCAGTATCAGCTCGGAGTCTGGAATTTGTACACGATAAGGCGATAGGCGAGCCCCCTATCACAGCATGGAACGGAATAACGGCAAAAAGTGGGTGCACTAATTGCACCTCTGTCTACCCGGGGGATAAGAGGCGTGAGTGTGTAATAATATGATATCGCACCATAATATTTATTTTTATCTCTATAAAGTAATGCGGTTTAAATTAATTATGAAAACCAACTACAGCGGCTAGTAATAGTTGATATTTAAAAAATATAATTTGAGTTAGAAAGTTTATTCCAAACAAAATTGGCATATTTACATACTTTTTTGGTATGTGTAGTTCGGAACTACTAGTTCCACTTACATAAAAAAAATACCTCACCACGCGGTGGTGAATTCAGTGGCGGCCTTGGAGGAGGGGGGCGAACCAGGCAACCGCCTGGGGCCTCGCAGTTACAGGGGCATCTTGCAGCTCATTGCGGGCCCGTTTTTTGGCACCTTACTTACAAAGCTGTTAAAAAAAATTATTTGCTTCGCACGGAGCTCCGCGTGCTTTTTTTTTTGCTCGGCACACAGCCTCACATTGTATATGTTTTACTTTCCCCCGCGACTGGATATGTTCACGTTGTTTGCCGGCCTTTATAACCAAATATGGAGACTGTAAGGTTAGACAGAAAAACATTGGGATATTTAAAAATGAAAACTACAGTTATTGCTAAATTTAAATATAATAAAAAAAAAATAAAAAACATACTCATAAAAGTAAACAATCATACATAAAAAAATAATACACATTTAGGAAGTTAATAACCTAATTTTCAGTAAGTAATTTTGAAATATTACGAATATCTATTTTGTGTGATTTTACAATTTTTGCGAGTATTCTGCGAACTTTTTTCTGTAATTATCCATAATAATACATATTGTGTTTTAGAGATATTCTACTATGAGTTGTGTAATTCATGGTTGCAGAATTATTTGCAATCCAACATCTTGTGTGAAATTCCATAGGTAAGTTGATTGTAAACAAAGTTGTGTAGATATTTATAGCAAAAGTAATAAACACGTGGATGTTTTACAAATTACAATACCAAATAAATTCTTGTTTGAGAGCCATGGAATCAAAAATTAACGCTACATTCTGCGGGTGAGGTTTCGTCCTTAAATTTATTTTTAATATTCTAAAACTTCTGTGAAGAAGCCAACAAAACAATTAAAGTTTGCTAAAGATCACCATAATGTGCTCTCTTTCGGCAAATATATCTTTGAATTTATAAAACAAAAATGTTTTCGGCGACTAAAAGTGTAATGTTAAAGCAAAAGTCTTTATGTCATCACTATATGTAATTTTTCTTTGCTTGCTACTTGGAATATGCTTTTAAAAAAAATCTCAAATATTAGCAAAATTTCACTGCAAAATATTTTCAATTTCAGACTGTATAATCATGAACAACTTTAATAAGAAATAACTTGTAATTATTTTTCTTCTTTTATCTCTTCATCTTCTGCTGCAATACTTTCTTTTATTTCTTTAAACTTATTTCACTGGATGTCTTCACATTAACTGATATATTGAAATCTTTCAAGTCTTGACGTTTCAATGGTGGTTCATATTCATTTCGCTGACATGTAATGTAAAAAGTAAATATCAATCAATAATAATATATTTAAGTACCTATACATTTTAGACAGAGGCAGAGGTGCCATTTAGTACACTCAGATATCACCCAATGTACCACCGTTATAAAATTTGGTGGGTCGCAAGCTTAATGCCCTATCCTACTAATCTTATTATATTATAAAGGCGAAAGTTTGTAAGAATGTCTGGATGTATGGATGTTTTTTTCATGCAAAAACTACTGAACGGATTTCGATGAAATATGGCACACGGGTAGATCATGTCCTGGATTAGCACATAGGCTACTTTTCATCCCAGTAAAATATAAACAGTGACTTTTATCCCGGAAAAACACATTCACGCGGGCGGAGCCGCGGGCAAAAGCTAGTAAATAATAAAGTCTAAGTGGATCATAATTATACCAGTGAAATGATAAAAAATAATATACTTACAGCATGAGTTTCTGGTAATAAATAATTATTTTTGACATCTACTGCCATATTCCGAGAAGTAGAAGACACATTATCACATTCAGAATCATAATCTTCTGTCTTTAAATGTTGACTAGTAATTCTTGCAGACATCAAATTGACCTTTTAATGGTATTTATATTTAACCACGTTTTTGCTTATCTAGATCTTTAAGAAATCTGTAAAGAGAAATACAAACTCGATTTTATTTTAAATAAAAGTTTCAATAAATCAATGCTGGATACACTGAGAACTCGATTGTAACTGTTGATCCTCAGTTTTTATTTACGATGATTATTTAAAGATTAATAAGCTTTATAATATTCATTAGTAAGGCGGCTAGTATTACAAATACTCTAGCACCATTGTCAAACCGGTCCTCCAAAGCTTACACCATGGTCACCCTAGCCTCTTGTTTACATGCACTATTTACAATACAAAAAATCACATTTAACATTACGTTAATATGAAAAAAGTAGTCATATATAAAGCAAATCACATTAAGCGAGGTTTTTCTACAGTTCATTTATAAAATATTCACGTATTTTGTTACGATTCGTATAAATATTGATAAAATTATAATATGTACACAATATTGATGACAATGAACTTACCTGTAGAATTTCACACTAAATGATGGATACCAAATATTTCTGCAACCGTGAACTACACAATTCACATTAAAATATCACTAAAACACACTTATTATTGTAGATAATTACGGAGAAAATTTCGAAGTGAACATTTATTTGACAACTATATTGACATCGAACTTAACGTTTTATAACAGTGTTGCCGAAGTATGTATTCGCAATCACCAATTAAATGAGGAAATTTTTTAAACTAAAATGTTAATAAGGATAAAAAACCTTAAGGATATCTTATTCAACAAGAATAATTCTGAAATGAAAATAGTACTTATATCATTATATAAGATATGTTGGGAATATTTATATATACATGATTGAGACGACAATAACGGTATTGATATTTTTTTATGGGTAGGGAAATAATCCGTAAGCTTTGGCAACATAGGTTAAAGAGTGAGTGAGATAGAATACAACACAAAAGGTAATTTTTTTGTCTTCACAAAAATGTGTGTACCGCTCTCTCCATTAGATAATATTATAAACTTCTTGCATCTCGTGCTCGCATATCGTTTTACAGCCAGTTCAACGTCAACTACATCACGATGCTGTCAAAAATTAAAAAGTGCGCTAATAATAAAAACGCTACTGAATATAAAGCCGGTTACACACTTACGACATGACATCATACGACAATCGCAGGTTTTTTGCCAAGTCGAATGCAAACACTTTACAAATCTACTCTACTTGGATGTTAATTAAGCATTACCATGGTAAATTCATTGTTATGAAAAGTATCTAGGTAATACATATTTTATAAAAAATCTTAATTATGAAGTATATATTTTGCCTTTTATATTACATGTATTTAGAAAAGAAACAACCATCAAATTCATTCTTCTACGTTCATGTATCAAATGAACCTGCGAATGAAATATATAGTGAACGTTGCAAATATAGGTTTCTTTTCTTACAGAAATTGTTGACAAGTGTAAAACTGGCCTTAGCTATTTCAGGATGACTTTGATAATCAACTAGATTTTTTACCGCGGCTACGCCTGTTTTTTCGCTAATGTATGACGACTTAAACCTATGGTATGTTTTAGTGTTATGCGGCTACAGTCACCTGAAACCTTTTATTTTCTTATAATAGCTTGTATTTCAGCCAGAATAGTGAACTACATGCTTACAAAACCCCTATCATTGTGTATTTTTGGTTTCGGCACAATCAGATTGCGTTAAATTAATACAGACTGCAATTAAAATTTAGAATATAAAACAACATAAAAGTTTAGTTATTTCTAAATTACAGACAGATGTGCCAGTCTGACTTATTTTTATAAATTTCTTTAGTGTCAATAATTCCAAATTTTATTTATATATGATTCTACAACTGTCATTGTGTAATCTTGAAACAATTAATGACACCTCTCTGACGTCAAGCACGAAATGACAAAGACGAAATACTGCTCTTCTATTTAACATGATGTAAAAATCGCATTATCTTAAAGTGGGCACATACGATGCGATTTGGTACAGCATATCGCATCGTGTGGGGCACGGTTCGATGGACATTATTATTATTATTGTTGGTACGGCTGGTTCGATGGCTTGTCCATCAAACTTGGTTGGATACAACTGGACATCGCATGGTACGGTTCGATCGTGTGGCGTGAAGAGTGTACCGCCTGACGAATTGGTCGCATGATACCAAATCTAATCGTCTGTTAGTAGTATTACGCGTGTCTTGGATAGAACGAGAGAGTCATACGATTCTCTATAAAATAGAAAAGGATAAACAGAAAGACATCAACGGGTTCCCATTTTTATTTATTATTCCTATTTAATTTTATAAATTTATGCTTCAAGTTTTTTTACTAATCACTGCAAAAATATACTACTACTTGTGGGATGATATGCCGCACTTTGTAAAGCTAGATAAGATGTTTTACTGTTCTCCTCACACCATTTCACTGCCCAATAGCTCATACTTTCTCCCTTTATTTCGATTTTGCTCCGTACTGTCATTGCAGAATAACTTCAAACTGAGTGCTATGCAACGGCTACCAGTGTAATTCAACTACTATTTGGCGCTTCAGCGGATGCTGTATGACTAGACAACTGGTTTATTGATCTGTAGAATGTTGTATGGTAATGTGATGGGGTCCTTAGAGAAGGCAATTGTAATAAATGTCAGGAAGTCATTCCAAAATCATTCAGTAGGTAGATAGACTGTCAGTTATTTATGACTTCTACGCACAATGCAAAACACAGTTCAACTTCACGAGCGAAGACGCCTTCCATAACTAGTTTACGAACTATATAATTTTATAATAAGCAGACAGATTTCAGTTTTAAAATTACCCTTGTGTAGATTTTAAGTTGAATAGATCCTGCTAATAAGGATTGTAAGATAGATTTGATTTTGACAATATCATATTGTTGATCTTCTAGGATTCAGTAAGCCTAAATGATACTTTTGAGATTATGGACCTTAAATATAAACGTGTGTGCTTTGCCACTTCGAATCTCAAATCATCTATTGAGGGAAGGAAAAAGTTTGAAAATCGACAGGCATTGGATAGTTAGGCATGTTAAGCAAAAATCTATGGGAAATTTACGGAAACAAAAAAACGGAACTTTAGTTAAATAAAACATTGAGATGATACTTGAAGGAATAAAAATCAATATTAATGAAATTCAATTACCTATATAAGTAGGCCAATAAATAACTATAAACAAGATAAAAAAAAATCTTTAAGATACTTGCGAACATAAATTTTCTTAAACTGTATACATTATTTATTTATTTGTTTATTTACGAATCTATATATATTATAATAAAGAAGTAGAACCGGTGTGTCTGGATATTTAAGGAAATGTTATAAATAAATTATAATAGTTAATAAAAACTAAACAATACGTTTTATAGAAGATCCAACTAGAAATAAACATTAATACATTTGTTTGTTTGTATCATGTATTTCATTTTAAAAACAAGCGTGGGCCCCAGCACCCATACAAAAAGCGGACATCTCCTTTCACCATGATCGGTTTATTTTATTTCCCCTTTTAACCTTCTTTTTAGGGGTTAACAAATATTTTATATTTATTTTCAAGATTCAAGATATCCCCATATTATTGTTAAATAGAATTAGTTCAGCGGTTTAGTTTCTCTCCCCTTTACCACTGTCAATTTGGGTTTAGTAACAAAATAATATCTCATACTAGCTTTTGCCCGCGGCTCCGCCCGCGTTAAAAAGTTTTTCCGGGATAAAAGTCCCGTTTTATGTTTTCCCGGGATAAAAAGTAGCCTATGTGTTAATCCAGGACATGATCTACCTGTGTGCCAAATTTCATCAAAATGCGTTCAGTAGTTTTTGCGTGAAAGAGGAACAAACATCCATACATTCTTACAAACTTTCGCCTTTATAATATTAGTAGGATTTTAGTAGGATTATAATATTAGTAGGATTTATTTTCAAGGTTCAAGATATCCCCATATTATTTTTAAATAGAATTGGTTCAACGATTTAGTTTCTCTCCCCTTTTCCCCTCTCACATTGGGTTTAGTAACATAATAATATCTCATATTATGTTTTTTTATTGCATTAGATGATGAGACGATCATGCCGTTCGCCTGATGTTAAACGATACCACCACCCATAAACAGTAGCAACACCATCCAGCACCTTGAGTTACAAAGTAGGTACTGTATGGCATTCCACTGCGCTCATCATCCTGTGACACAAGGTGTTAAGTCTCATTATGTCCAGCAGTTACACTGGCTATAATGTCTTTCAAACAGAAACACAATAGTGCATGCACACTGCTGCTTGGCGGTAGTAATAGATATTGCGGTGACCACCCAGACGGGCTCTTACATATGAGAGACCTACCAACAGTAAAACAATTTTTTTATGGATCCTAGTTCAATATTTTGCCCATTTAATCTCTATACTTTGAGCCTGGTTAAATTCTTCACATCCTCTTTGGTATGGGAATATCTTAAGCCTGGAAAATAAATATAGGATGTTCATTCATTTCTTTTACTCCTGACTAAAAGAGATAAAAGGTGGAGAAACTAAACTCCTGAATTGATTGTAATGAAATTGGATATAGGGATATATATTTATATTATTTATTTATTTATTTAATTCAGATCACATAATCCATATAAATTAAAATCACAATCAATTACTTATAGCTACTACATTAATTATATTATTACATTTCCCAGAGCTACTTTCATCCAATAATTTTGGAAGGGACAGTCAAACCGCTCAGCGATCACGCTTAACATGCCGTTACTACTGTTTCTTAGGCGCTGCAGCATGGAAGAAGATTTTTTGCGAATTATGGCTTGAAAACCATCCGTCCGCGCTTCCGCAAACATACGAGACGCACTGCATCGCCACGGCAGACGCAACAACACCCTAAACGCATTATTATATTGAGTGCACAGAGCTCTGTAAGCCCGTTTCGTATAACTCACCCATAGGCCACTCGAGTAGAAGGATTGGCAATAGGCTTTAAAAAGCGTCACCTTCACTGCGTTCGTACATCGAGTAAACCTACGGACGAGCATATTACTACGTACTGCCAGAGCCCTACGCTCCCTCTCAATATCCTCGTCATCTTGAAGGTCACTGGTCACAATGTGACCGAGGTACCTGAAACTTTCAACCTGTCTCAAAGCAACCCCATCAAGCCGAACCGGAGGCACATAGGTAGGCGTGTAACTACCTGCTTTGAAAACTAAGAGCTCACTCTTTTTAGAGTTATATTTTAAACCATGTACCTTTGCATACGTCTCACAAATAGATAAAAGCACCCTTAATCCATTGACTGAAGGATATATATAACCTTAAAGATAAATTTCGGATATCATTGTTTTAACCCTTAATTAAGGGGATTAAAACTACTTATTATAAAAACAAAGTCCCCTATCGCATCTGTTTGTCTCTCGAACGCGATAAGCTCAAACCCTACCGAAAGGATTTTCATGCGTATTTCACCAATGGAGGGAGTGATTCAAGAGAAAGGTTTATTTATTATGTATATAATTCATAAATATTACCATAGAAAAATATGTAGGTATATAATATTATGCTTTGCTACCTGTGCGAAGCCAGGGCGGACTGCTAGTAGTAAATAAAACTCATAGTCAAAAACGGCGCAGTGGCATGACAAAATGTTTTGATGTCATTGGTTGGTTTTCGGCGCAATTTTTGGATAACAGTCGACGAAAGCTAGTTGGTATGAGTCTTTACGCGCAATCACATCGTTTTTCTCATAAATAACGTCATAATTCTAAATAATATTAAGACAATTTATTGTTACTTTCTGAAATATTATTGAGTTCTGGGACTCTTCGCGATAAAATCGTAATCGTTTTCGAAATATTTTTTAGTGAAAAGTGCAACATTTAGTGCTACTACATTCTTCATGAAAGAGTTAGTAAATTAAAACTTATTTTGTTATATTTGTTTATTCATCATAAAACTGTAAAAACTACTTAACTGAATAATTATGCCATATGTTAATATTCAGTCAAAATAAAGGTCAAGAACATAATGTAGCATGATAAGTTACTTTTGATTATAAACTGGCCGCACTGCATACGAGTGCACAACCCTCTCAGGAATCATGTTATAATTTGATCTGAAATTTTTCAACATATACCCCTGATACTTAGATATAGTAAGTGAAAAGGGTATAACAGTCCACAAAAGCAGCACCCGTTCACGAGTATGACACCTGTGGCTGCCATCGGCCCCCTCAACGATATTAATGGGAAGTGGCCAACATGGCATACGCCGTCTCCGAAGGCACAGTTGTAAAATACCTAAATCATAGCAAATCATCAGATTCAGACAGCCTATCAGCAGATTAATTTGACAAAGCAGGTTCATCAGAAGTAGGTTCACCTATGGTAGACAACAACTTTCCGCTTTTTATTACGTCTGAGCCAAAAGCTTCTACTTCAGCATTTACAGGCATGCCTCCGAATTCTTCAGAATTTATATTTATTTATGATATAATATCATTATGTACTGTTCTATTATTGAGCACGGTCCTCTTGTACTATTGAAAGGGTTTAGATCTTAGTCCATCACCCAGGCCTAGTGCGGGTTGGTAGACTACACATACCTACCTACGAAACTCTTACAGATTACTTCTTAGGTGTGCAGGTTTCCTCACGATGTTTTCCTTCCCAGTTAAAGCAACTGATAATTCACATACTTAACTTTAGACATACATAACTTTAGAAAAGTCAGAGGTGCTCGCCTTTGGGTTTTGAACCTGCGGAAGTTCGTCTCGGCATTCCGTTCCAGTACCAACTAGGCTATCGCCGCTTTTCGTTCCAAGATTTAATAAAGTATTAATATTTGAGTTGAAAACATAAACGAAAGTAGGTTACTTATAGAAATATTTATTCAAATGGTTTCGACTTAATACCAATAAGTTGTTATTCATTATCAAAATACTTTTTACTAATATAGTCTTCATGGTAATTGTGATATTATTTTAGAAATTAAGAAACTGAACATGTATGCAAAATACAATCGGTTGAGGGTAATTGCTTCAAATTTGACTTGCAAGATTCCACCCGAACAAACGTACGTACATACATTGCAAATCAAATAAAAACTTTTAAAAATAAACAAAGGTATTCATGAAACCATCTTTGATTGCCTTTGTTGAAAAATATAGGTATCAATTGCAGTTACTGCATTGCTAATACGGACATGCGAAATTATTATCAATGTACTGGCCAAAAAAGTTTGGTCGTCTTCTAGTTCTTGGATTAGTGACAGCATAACCGTGGATGCAGGTCGCTTTTGACAGGTCCATCTGGAAATCTTTGGGGGAGGCCTATGTTCAGCAGTGGATGTCAAGTGGCTTATGATGATGATGATAAACGAAACGAAATGAATGAGCGAAATAAATGTTCTCCAATAGGTCTTAGGTACACATCTCAGATTGGGCAAACGGTTTTTAACCTAGGACTAAGTTCCAGAAGGCGTTGCCGTCAGAAAGATCATTTTTGGAATAGAATGTAGGGCCGAATCCTCATTGTGGACCAAGTGCGGTGTAAGAAGTTTTCACGACGAAACGTTTTTGTGAGATATTTTAATCGTTCTGTTGTACCTTCCGGCAAATATTTTGACCTGGTTGGGTTAGATTAGTTCCGAATGAGTCTAAATAAATTGCCTCATACTAATTCGCGCAAACGCTAGCCCTCATATTAATTCGCGCAAACGCTAGCTGTAATTGAGAGTCATTGGCCTCAGTCATCGATTCTACATTGCATCCTTGTTTGTGACTTTGTGTTCCATTTCTTCTAAAGGTCTGTGACTTTAGTTTTAATGAAGGGTGATTTAAGGAGTATTAATGTATCTTACTGCGTGTCTCGGTGGCGTAGTTGTATATGGTACGACTGCAATGCTGAGGTCTCTGGTTTGATTCCCGGGTCGGGCAGTGATATTGAGTTTTTCTATTCAATATCAGCTTGGAGTCTGGAATTTGTGCCCGACATGGCGATAGGCTCGCCCCCTATCACATCATAGGACGGAATAACGGCGAATAGTGGGTAGACTAGTTGCGCCTCTGCCTACCCCTTCGGGGATAATAGGCGTGAGTGAGTGTGTGTGTATCTTACTTATGTTACCTTACTAATATTATAAATACGATAGATTGTGAAAATGTTTGTAGGTAGGGGAGACCGGGGATGGTTTGCGATAGGGGCAGGATGAATAATCGTCAATAACTCGAGCTATTTTAAAGTGTTGCGTTGTCCTAATATACACGAAAAACCGTTAACTGTTTACGAACCTTCACTGCAAACCCGGCACCGCGGGCGCACGTAATCCGGGAGAAAAAACGATTTATCGAAAAATGATACCTATGAGTAATTATTTACGTCTTAATATTATTTGTATTGAAACCTTTATACTCAATGCTATGTAATTTTAAGCAATTTAAAGTAAGAGTTTGGTTATTGATGATTATTTTAGTGTAATTTTTTTAGATTTGGACACAGTTTTAAGGTACTCACATGTGGTTGAAATTTAAAAAAGTTGTTTGGGGCTGGTAGACAAACTTTGTGTTGGGGCTAGTTGACTACCTAAAAAATGTACTACGTAATAATCGAAATATTCCTCACATGGAATAAAGTGAATTTTTTGTCAAATTTATCAAAAGTTTGTTATTTTAAAACCATGTCAATTTACAAAATAATAACTAATCGAAACAGTAAATCTTCTGCTGGTGGTATGATTTTTGTTTCCGCCTCAGTAACGAATATCGTACAAAAAGTGCCAAATTATATGTAAATTACGTAAATGTTACTGACATTTTGTCTCAATAAGGCACATTGATAATAGTAAATAAGTATTTGTTGTGTTTTCTTCTATTTTACTGCCGTATTTTATACCAAACACTTCGTAGGCCAATTTACCCCAAGTGAATAGTCCAACAACCCCTGGCATGGGGTAAGTTGACATGATTTTCTTGTTCCACGAAATGGCTTTTATACACTATGTTATAAATAATTGCGAGGTTTTTGGTATTTCTTTTGGAAGCTTATTAGTTTACCTATCGAACCTATTGGTTTTTTTGACATTGTATACTAAAACAAAAAAATTATAAGCGTCCAAACCGAAATTTGGTCAACTATCCCCGGTCTCCCCTATACGCAGAAACAACAAAACTGTTTTAATTGAAATTTGGCGCACGGGTAGATCAAGTCCTGGATAAACACATAGGCTTTTGTGTCAATTTGCTCTAATTGAAAATAATGGACATTTGTAATCATATTTTTATGTAGATGACGCTGACGTCGTACAGGTGGCGCTCGCTATAAATTGTTACCGCGTTTGAGAGAGTTTTGTAACGGGAAGGCTATCCACGCGTGCAATGTCGCGATAACTACTTATAAAATCTTTTAAAATCGATAATCCTACTAATATTATAAACGCGAAAGTTTGTATGTATGTATGGATGTCTGGAGGTATGGATGTTTGTTACTTTTTCACGCAAAAACTTCTGAACGGATGAAATTTGGCACACGGGTAGGTCATGTCCTGGATTAACACATAGGCTTAATTTTATACCGGGAAAATAATAAGCGGGACTTTTATCTTGGAAAAACTTTTAAACGCTGGTGTAACCGCGGGCAAAATCTAGTACTGAATAATTTCACAAGCTTTATAACTTGTAGATAAAATCCGCTGAGAAAGAATCTAGCCTAAAAATTCTTTCGATCTGTCTATTATCGCCCATCTATCTAAATGATTTAATTTGAGGAACTAGAATACTCATAAAACAAATATATACCATCTAGACTTTTTTTCATTTATTTAATGAAAAGATAAGCGAGTCGCTTGCCTGGTGGTATTCACGACTGCTCTATAGCAAGCCATATAGCATATATCGAGAAACAGAACTTTAGTCTTATAAAACCCAGTTTGCACTGGCTATAAGTGCTTTAATCCGGTAAACAATAAAGATTGCAGTGTGCCGCTTAGCGGTAGAAATAGACTGCAGCGGTATCTACTTAGACTTTTTTGAATTAGAGGTCTACCTACAAGGTACCTAATCAGGCTTTATTTATTCATAACCACCAATAGGTCTTATAGTTCAATAGGTAATCTATTATCAGGTGTTCCTGGCGGCTTCACCTACGTTAATACCTTTGTCAGCAAGGACGTCGTCAGTCGATGACCCGGAGGGGCGAGTTGATACGGAGAATGAGAAAAGTGTAATTATACGTAAAGTCGAGAGCACATGAAGCTTTTCACCTGTGGTACGAGCCTTGTGATAGCGGTACAGAGTCCAACGTGTAAAGCTTCATAAGTTCTTGATTGTAGAATAAATAAAACTTAATTTAATATTGCCAAATGTCAATTATTAAATTATAATTGACATTTGGCAACTTTTTTAGAAACTCTAGGGGACGGGGGGCAGCTGCCCCTCCCTGCCCCCCCCCCCCCCCTTGGCGACACCCTTGTTTGTCAGGATAAAAAATCATTAAAAACAGTAGAGATAAAAGCTAGTCGCGAGATTTACTTTTGTCAAGATCAAATTACATGCAATTATTGTATTATCTACACAAGTAAATCTAGCGACAAGCTTTTATCTCTACATATTACTAAACAAAGTCTGATTCAATTTAAAGTTATTTCTTTCTTTTTAGGGCATTTAAACAATAGCTTCTTTTTTAAATATTTCGTATACTTTTTACTTATCTTTCGAGTTATTCTCAGCAAGCCCTTTCATTTGATACCCATATTATAGGAGTGCGTAAAAGATAACCAGTCCGTCATCTTCGCGTGTCCGAAGTATTGGATTCAGAATGACGTCACTTAGCCATCAATTACCACTCAAACTGAACGTGTATACAAAATTTAGTAAGAAACAAATAATTATGTAATTTATTGTTGCGGTACACGTGATACATACAGGGCCACGACGACCCAAGACAGCGCCTCTGTGTGAATTCTATGATGCGCCACTGATTTGTATCGTCCTGTTTCGACAATAATATTTTTTATTATTCAAATTAAACAATGCAATGCACAGATAATTTTTATTAGTTTTATTTTAGTAAATGAACTTTTGTAAGACATTTGTAATAAGATATGTAAGTTGACTATTGTAGTGACTGCGGCAGTTCCTTTCAATATAAAGCTCATAAACATAGGGTAAAAATTCAAGTAGTGTAAAGTTAAACCACTGGCGTAGTTTTGTCTTCGGAGACTCGTACCTACTCACCTATAAAGAAAATTATGTTGGTAGTATTAAGTGTAACATTTCATCCTGATTCCGGTGTCCTTATTGTTTTGCCTGTGTGCGCCGCACACTTCGCACATAGGGACGGCGCGGCGCGGCCCTAGATACTTAAAAAAAATCTAACAAAGTACAGCATATTCACCGCAACAACTAGGTGGTCATCTCAGCGTAAGCTGTGCTATGAAAACCAAAACATAGCACTGATTTCAGTGGCCACCTAATTTACTGAACGTAAGAGAAAAGTTTGTTTGAGGCTTTGTTGGAAGTCTACTAGTATCTCTAGAACTACTGAACAGATTTTCAGAATTCATTTACAAATAGGAAGCTACATTACTCCTGAGTGCTACAGGCTACTTTTTAACTGACTTTTTTCAAGAAAAGGAGGAGGTTCTCAATTCGATGGCACCGATTAATGTTATCGTAAATTTAAACATGTATCATGTATCTAGCTTAGCTAACAATTGAAAATAATTCCGATATATACCTATATATATTTTATAGCATTGAATGAGGAGACGAGCATCAACTGATGGTAAGCGATACGACCACCCATAAACAGTAGCAACACCATTCAGCACGTTGAGTTACAAAGTACTGTGTAATGGTAAATTATGTTTTGGGTTTTAGTGTTATTGTTTATTTTTTTGTTAAATAGCTTTTTATCCCGGAAATGTATAAAGCGAGATATTTATCCTGGATTTTTTTACGCGGACGAAACCGCTGGAAAGCTAATACATTAAAATGATAGCCAACATTCTACGGCTAATGTAAAAAAAGTACTTAATTTAGATAACTACCTTATACAAGCCATTCGAGGTTCAATAAAACTTGACATTTACAATTAGCGCCTTTATAATTACAATGACGTAAGTGCAAATACTATAAAATCGAGAAAAACACGTTTGAATCTTTCCGTTCACCCTTTTCTTAATAAGTTTTTTTCAAACAACAATATTTATTTAATTGTGAAATACACAAATTCTTAAGCATATTTAGTTTAATATTGATTAAACTTATTGCCATAAAACTTTGTTGTGTTTTATGTCATAATTTTCCAAAATTCAAAGGACGTACAGTTAGGTCGATGTTCTACTAAAACAACAAAAAAATAGAGAGGAACAATAGCATAAAGTTGTCATATATAAGAATGTTTGTTTTTTCCAAACGTGTTACAGATCTTGTAATAAATGATGAACACCTACATAAACGGGTATTCAAAAAATGAGACAATTTTCTTTGTATATTTTACATTTTAATTTTAAATGAACCTCTAAATTATTTTTTAGTGCAATTCTGATCGTCGACTTAGGAAATTACGATATACTATAGTATGGGACGTACGTAACGTACGTTAGTTTTTCGTTCAGTCGATAGTGTGATTTCTTAAACAAATTAGTTGTCATAATATGGAAACGTTATTGGTTTTTGAAATGAATTAATTTCGCGTAAGTTTTACGGATGCAAGATTCTTGATCTTGCTTTATTCTTGTATGGAATGATAAACAAGCATCTACATATTTTTTAATGACGCATCTGCATAAAGTACCTTGAATAGACCAGGCTATGATTTGTAGGAAATTAGTTTTCGCTCCTGGTAGCTTCTATCCACGTTTCTTTCTTAATTTATAGAAAATCCAATTAAATTCAATAAATAATTAAAGTTTATTTATTTTTAGTCACATCTATTGGACTATAGTAGAACACTACAACAGAAACTGGCTACTCTTATGTGTAATAAAATTATTTTGTTTATTTTTTAGTGACATCTGTTGAATTTAAGTAGAACCGAACTAAAAAACGAAAAATAAATACTTGTTTAAAAAAAAACTCAAAAACACTCTTTATAGAATATCCAACTAAAAAATAGACAATACATTTGAATTATAAAAGTCGATGTTGCATTCAATAGTTTACCACTTTTAACATGTTGTGGATTATAAAGCCAATTAAGCGGTTTTTGAACTTGCGTCATTGTGATTCCAGAGGTGAGAATTTCTTATACAATCGATGTGGTATTTAGGACTGGCAGTTGATTTTATACTGAACTAGCTGGCCCGGCGAACTTCATATGGCTTTAGAATAAGTGAATGTTCTGTTAGTTAACCGAACATTCATTAGTTTTTTATTAAGGTTTAATGAAATATCAAAATAAATGAAGCTCAACATATGTACAAAAATCATAATGAAAATGTCATATATTCAAACACGTACAAAGAGAGAAGCAGAGACTATTGAGCGCAACATGCCAGGATAATCGCATCTTTCACGTTGAAGGTGTTTATCATATTATATTTCGCTGATTATGGACATGCCCTCCATCCGTAACATCAATAGGTACTTTTCGTGACTGCCTCGTTGGCGTAGTTGTATTGCGTACGCGTTACGAGTACGATTTGCGCGCTGAGGTCCTGGGTTCGAATCCCAGGTTGACCCAAAAAAAAGCATTATGATTGGGTTTTTCCATGTTTAAAATAACTCAGTCGCAGCTCGGAGTCAGGAAGTTGGCGGTGTGAACCCCCGTGCCTCGGAAAGCACGTAAAGCCGTTGGTCCTGCGCCTGATCTCTCTCCGGTCATGTCGGATTGTCGTCTCACCGGACTATGAGAGTGAAGGAATAGCGAGTGCACCTGTGTATTGCGCACACACTTGTGCACTATAATATCTCCTGCGTACCTGGCTGATCTCCGCTGAGATGGGCCGCCGTGGCCGAAACTGGCTAGGAGGAAGGTACTATTTGTAACTCTGAATCATTCTCTTCTCGTGTCCAAATTATCTTAGCATACTTCTGTTAATTTTAGTCACCACATCATCCTTCAATTCATAACGTTCTTTTAGATACTATCCCCATGTGATGTAAGAAAAATAGTGACTCTACGTCATGATATACTCTTTAAGGAGTGAATTTTCACCGGATTTACTCGACATACCTTCACATACCTTCGAAATTATTATAAAGAACTTCTTAGGTATGCAGGTTTACTGTTTTCCTTCACCGTTAAAGCGAACGATAATTGATAAACAATACACACGTAACTTGGAAGAGTCAGAGGTATGTGATTTGGGTTTTGAACCTCCGGACACTATCTCGGCAGACCGTCCCATTGCCAACTAGGCTATCGTCCACTATTGGCCATTGCTATTGCCACCTTATGGAAAAGACTTGATAATCTGGTTCTTCTTAATCGCGGCACTGTAAGTAACAAACATTTCAGAAAAATCGTATGAAGAGAATTAATTAAAACGAATTCAAATATAAACACGGCGAACACTGAATAAAAATAGGTGAAATCTCAAAAAAAAATGCTAATTAATTGCGTTACTAGTGCGCGCATATGCAATGTAAGGAGGTAACATGACATCTAGACACGCCGCAGCGTATCAAGCCAAGTTCAGACAAAGGAACTGGCTAGCCAGCGCCGAGTGTAATATTAAACGAACCACTTGGTGCCATTTTTGACCATTCTATAACTCAAAACCCCTTTAACGTAAACACATAAAACTACGTGTGCTTCATTATATCCACAAGGCCATCTAGAAGCCCAAATTTCATGAAGCTAGCTTAAACGGTTATAAAGACATGAAAGTCAAAAAGTCGTAAATTTTAATACTGACTGACTGACTGACATTGCACCTAAATCTAACCTACTTCCAGATGACTTAGAAGGATGACATTTGGAATCCAGCTCGATAATTGTGTGTAAGCATAGGAAAAAATCTAAAAAAATATATAAAAAAATGCGGGGGGTCCCCATACAAAAAAAAATTGTAGCGTTGGAACCGTTACAAGCAGATATTTGAAACTATCCCAATATATGTATTATTATATTTGCTATATAACAGAAGTATAAAAATAAAGTTAATAAAGCTGAAGAGTTTGTACGTTTGTTTTTTTGTTTGTTTGAACGCGCTATTCTCAGGAACTACTGAACCGATTTTGAAAATTCTTTCACTAATAGGAAGCTACTTTACTCCTGAGTGCTATAAGATACGTTTTATACCGGGAAAATATTTTTATCCCGGAAAAACTTTTTCACGCGGGCGGAGCCGCGAGCACTACTTGTCTATTCTAATATTATAAAACTGAAGAGTTTGTTTGTTTGAACGCGCTAATCTCAGGAACTACTAAACCGATTTCGAAAATTCTTTCACTAATAGGAAGCTACTTTACTCCTGAGTGCTATAGGCTACTTTTTATCCCGGGAAAATATTTTTATCCCGGAAAAACTCTTTCACGCGGGCGGAGCCGCGAGCACTACTAGTTAAAAATATAACGGTTTAACGGGTTAATTAGCATCTATTTTGAGCGTGTTTGTATTTGAATTCGTTTTAATTCATTTTCTTCACATGATTTTTTCTGAAATTTATCAGCGAAAAGTGACTACATAAGACGAGTTCGGTAGTATTAAAGATGCTCTTTGATTAATCCAAACGATAATTTGGATTTTGGACTGTGTTTTCGAATTACCAATGTTATTTCCAATTCCGCGATCTTGAAGAACAAAAAGATCAAGTCTTTTTCATAAGGTACATGGCGGAGAAACATTTGGCAAAATCAAAACAGTCTTTTGTACATTCGTAAACTTCCAAAAGACTTAGGTACCTATGACCGTATGCCGAGGAATAAGCTGTGGTCAACATTGTCGTTAACGTAAGGGACTGAGGGCCGTCTGGTGAGGGCATTGAATTCTCTACAATAAGAACTCCAAAGCCTGTATCAGGGTAAAGGGAGCAAGAATGAGGATTTGCAATACTGTACTGTTGCCGACGCATATGTATGGAAGTGAATACTGGTTTGGCAAAAGAAGCATGAAAGTCGAGTACCTAAGCGCGGTAGAAATGCACTCCTTTCGGAATATATTATGTGGAATCAATATTTCCTATCGCATGGGGATAGCATGATAAGAAAACTTTATAAATTGAAGGATGATGTGGTGACTAAAATTAAAAGAAGTATGATGAGATAATTTGGGCACGTGGACAGGATGTTTGAAAGGTGAATCACGAAAGATATTTATCGAGGGAATGTGTATGGTACGGATGGAGAGGATGTCCATAACCGGCGAAAATATATGAGGACAACTAAAGTGGAAGAGGTGTGTCATTATCGTGGCATGTCGCGCTCAAGTCTCTGCTTCTTTCCGTCTCTGTGTATGAATGTAATGGGACATTTTCATTTTGATTTTCCTTCAGTTATTGTGGTTAATTCATTTTGATAATTCATTTTACCTTAATAAAAAACTAATAAGTTAACACAACATTCATTGATTTTGAAGCGATACGAAGTTCGCGGGCCAGCTAGTATAATAATGAATGATAATGATAATATGTTTCTTATGTTCATGTCACATTATTGAAATTAATTCATCACTGTATTAGTTATTCAGAGTGTCTTGTTGTTTAAAGCTCCACTTTATAGAGATTAAAGGTCAAAATTATTAAGAAAACAATTAATTAACATATACATGGTATATCCTTATATAAGGGCTATTATAGCTACATGTAATTTTATAATTAAATGTAATATTTAATTATATTTAACTGCTTAAGTTGAAGGACGCTGACGCCTATGACACGATTAATACTAATAGGTAAAGCCGTCAATGGCATACTCTAAATAAAAAATATATTGTGTGGTAGCTAATGAGTTGATTTTTAACAACTGTTAGAATATTAATTCGTTATTAATTAAATTTCAACTTGTAATAAAATTTCATTAAACTTTAAAAACTGACATGTGACACCTTCCTGATATAACGATGAATAATGGAACAACCTGTACATTTTGTCTTGTTAATGTGATCATTTAATTCATATAATAGGTTACGCTATTGCAGCCTATCACCATTTTTTTTTACTTTTATTAAAGATTTATGTCATAAAATCTAACACAGAATTACCAAATTTCGGTAAAAACTCAATAAATTGTTAGGCTTTGACATTATGATGAGCGCAATAGAAAAAAAATACACAACTATTGCAATATTGTGGCATCGTGATCAATAAACGTGCTAATTCTAAATTTAAAAAACAATAAATATCAATGAGTATAAATAAAACGCTCTGTATGCTTTCCAGTTAAACTCTGGTTTGCAATACAAAATCGATGTTAATTTTAAGTGTAGTATCATTGATATAAAAAATGTATTATACTGTAGTTATGCAAAAAAGATATATGCTTCGTAATATATATTGTGAAGTGTTCCTACTGGGGAAACCACGTTAAAAAAGCGCCGAGTGCACTACATCAGAAGTGATGTGGAAATATGTGAATAAAATAGAAAAACATTGAAAAAGAAACAGTCGAAAGCAGGATTTGAACCCACGACCTCCAGCGTACCGTGCCGGTGCTCTGCCAATTGGGCTATTTTGACCCTACTCTGGGCTATCCAATTTCAAGTTCCGTCACCTCCTTTAAGGGATCAAATACGAATACAAATTATTTTATGAATACATAATAATATACATTCACGCCTGTTATCCCCGAAGGCGTAGGCAGTGGCGCAACTAGTGCATCCACTTTTCGCCGTCATACCGTCCCAAGATGGGATAGGGGGCGATTATTTTATGAATATAAAGCTACATTACCAGCAAGTAACATAGGCTACTTTTTATCCCGGGAAAATATAAAGCGGTACTTTTATCCCGGAAAAACTATTAGTCGCGGGCGGATCCGCGAGCGAAAGTATAGTGCAGAATAAAATTATAATCTCAATGATGTTTTAAAATATTCTCAATTGACATTGAAAACTAAATTATGCTACTTAGGATTCAAAATAAGTTCCTAATAATAAATAAATATATTATTGGATAAATGAAATCCAAAAATGCAACTGTAGGTAATAAGATAATGGGTGAGGTCACTGTTTTAAAATTATGATAATTAGAATTGAGATTATCTTTTCATGTAAATTGTATATATCGTTCAACGAATGTCGTCTTAATTTTTTTTACGCAAAATCTAGCAAATTTCAATAAACCTATATCACAAATGCCGTAGCCAAGATGCCTACTTACGATTGTAAAAATAAATATGATTCATTCATTCATAAAAAAATAAATGAAAATTATTCATTTGGACTTTAATAGAAAACATAAAACAATATGGCATATTGATGATATGGAAATGTTATATCCTAATGATAAGCTATCGCTGCGATATATCATTTCCATAAGATAACGTTAGCTTTAGCGATTGTAAAAAGGATCATGGCTGCGGACCCAGCTCTTACTTAGCATACTTTCATCCAGGAATAAAGCAATCGCAATGGAGTGGAGAGCCTCCGACGAAGGAGAAGATTGAGAGCGCAGTCGTGAAAGGCAAGGCTGCGCTCGACGAGCTGATGAGGGTAGAAAACCTAAGAAAACCCCTGGGGAGGAACACTCCAGCTATTAGGGCGCAAAGAGCGGCGGCCACTCAGGCAGACGTCAAACCCATGGCAAGCATCGCGTTTGCTGCAGAACATGCTACCAAGGCGCTGCTTGAAGGGTAAGAGTTTATAAATATTTCTTATGTTTACGCGAATGTTAGATATTCAGTAGCCAGCCTTCATGGTCACGGGGCGAAACGTCGGGAGAAAATTTAAAAAAATAAACGGGGTAATTTTACAAGCTAACAAATCTGCCCCTATATGGTAAGTTATTAGTTATTTAAGTGCTGTTGCTACAAACATAAAATTAGGTAAAAGCAGTTCAGCGGATTCTGAGTTCGTAAAAATCTTATTTGCTATGTATTATTTAGATAGAACGTACCTTGCTAGATAGAAAAAAATGGTGTTTCAGTGTTAATAATGTTAAAATGCATTATGAAAATTTTGAGCGTGTTAAAACCAATGTTTTACAATTACACAGAGACACATCAAATTAATTCATGATTTGAGATAAGGATATGAACTATTTCTTGTTAAATTAATGTACGCATTATGATAATTTTGAGCCTGTTAAAACCAATGTTTTACAATTACACAGAGACACATAAAATTTATTCATGATTTGAGATAAGGATATAAACTATTTCTTGTTAAAGGTAAAAATTATGAATAGGGTGACTTCTGACTGACATGTTTTACAAAGATATTTCAGGTTTAAAATATTAATGTCAGTCATATCGTGTCATACATCATCACTACATAGTATAAAACAAAGTCGCTTCCCGCTGTCTGTCCCTATGTCCCTATGTATGCTTAGATCTTTAAAACTACGCAACGGATTTTGATGCGGTTTTTTTAATAGATAGAGTGATTCAACGGGAAAGTTTTTATGTACTTTTGGCCCGGAAAAACTTATTAACGCGGGCGAAGCCGCGGGCAGAAGTCTAGTATTAGATAAATAATACTTGCGAAATTATGATTTTCTATTTAAAACGGGACCTGCCTCCTTGGTACCTGTATGTTTTCTTTTTGCAAATATAAATAAGTGTTTTATGATCGTGTGTTACATATTTTTACTTTAAAACGTTTTCATTAGCATACCAAGTTAAATTGTATAAATAAGTGACCTTAATATTTATGTTAAATTATTCGCAGCACTCAGCATTATTTATACAATATATATGTAGGTGTGACGATTCATTACAAATGAGAAGTAGGTATTTAAATTTAAACTAACTTTTGCTCGCGACTTTACTCGTATAAAATTTATTAGGTACAAAAAAATCTCGCAATGCGCTAGTTCCCAGAGTTGGACGGGAAATAGCGAACAAAAGCTAGCAATAATAAAACGTAAAACGTTCAAACCAAGGCTGCTCAACGCCAGACCTATGGGCCACGTTAAGATGTGGCTCGAGGAGGAATTTAATTGACCCATGCAGAGAGTTTATAGAAACCCTGAAATATTGAGAAAGTTTTGCTTGCCGCGGTAAATATGAGTCGCATGAGCACGAAATCGTCCACCTTTTTCTTAATGTTGGATTTATATTAGACAAAACATAAAAGCAATAAATAGGAACCGCCAGTGGCCCGTTTAAATTTTCTGATTGACCGTATGGCCCGCCTATTACAAACGTTGAGCAGCCCGGGCTCAAACTGAAAAAAAATATATGAAAATTCTCCTTATATAAATACCTAAGGACATTCACCGTACTTCCCCAAAAATAAATACAGCATTAAACTAATCCACCCTATATCATCCCTAATAAGGATATTTACCCACACTACTAATTAACTACAAATTCATAGGATTAGAATTTAGGCCAGCAACACCCGACAGGTAATGCGATAGGGTATGAAACCACGAAACAGTATCCGCGAGTTTGGCTTCATTTCGCCTGGCTGACCACAGTTATATATGTGTAAGGTTCCAATTCGATTTCCGTTACCGAATCAATTTGCAATAGAATAACAATACGAGTATGAGAGCAACACCCTACAGAACGTTAAATTGTAAATCTATGTTTAATATTCGGTACACAGCATAAGCATACACACTTTTACGCCTTTTTATCCTCGAAGGGGTAAAGACGCAACTAGTGAATCCACTTTTTGCGGGGAATTTCGTCTCATTGTGTTATAGGGTACAAGCCTACGGCCATATCCGGCGCACATTCAAGACTCCAGTGAGTCTGGACTGATAGTGAGAAAAAAAATCAATACACATTGTCCGGGATACTTGACTCATCAAGCCCCGCTACGGACGTCGGCGTCCGAGTATATAGGGTTTCCCCATATGTCTATTTTATATATATAAGCGGGGTTTGACGGGTTAAATAGTAACGTTACTTCCATAACAACCTTTTCATCCGCAGCTACAAGAAACTTCTCTTTCTACCGGCGCGGCGTCAGGTTACGAAGCCAGTATGAAAGTGTAGCTCTTAATTAGATACCGTATTTCTACAGCTAATGAAATCTTGCTATTGTAACCCGTAACTTAATATATAGGGTTGCGAGCGCCTCCTGCGTTCACCCTAAAAACCGGTGTGGCCAGAAAAGCCGACTCGCGTCAGGCTACTGGCAGTAGGGCCATAAAAAATGGTATTCCGCATTTATTTCAAAAGCTTATTTTACCCAAACACTCACGCCTTTTGTCCCTGAAGGGGTAGGCAGCGGCGCAACTAGTGCACCCACTTTTCGCCTCGCATATTCCCATGATATGATAGAAAGCGAGCCTATCGCAATATCGAGCACAAATTCCAGACTCCGAGCTGATAATGAATAGAATAATCCAATATTACTTTGCCTGTCACGGGGATTGAACCCGAGACCTCAGCATTGCAGTCGTACCGTAATTCAACTACGCCACCTAGGCAGTCTTCAAAAGTAATGTAACCTGTTTTATACTTAGTTAAGTACACACCACACACTTGCCGTTTTTTATAAGCTCTTTAATTCTATAAACTTGTGTTGGGGTTCTTAATAGAGCTAACTTTAATTGTACTATAAAAGTAATCAAGAATTATATTGGACAAGTTTATAAAAATAACCTCGGGATATCGACAACTCTTTTCTACTTTTATGACTCGGAGTATCAACTAATTCAATGACCGTGCTCAAGTAAAGTCAAGGCTCTTATCGAACTGGAGAATTTACAGCGAGAAAAAGACGCCGCGTGCTCTTACAGTGTAATAAGACCGTTAAATTTTCCATATAACGGATGAAACCACAGGGTTTATGATATGTTCTCAATTCTGAGATCGTGCAACCATAATAGGTAAGTATATTATGATGTCATATTCTTCCTGCAACTTAGATAGGAGTGTACGCTTAATATATACTGTTAGAAACATAAGCGATTTTTATTTAAATAAAAACTATTTATTAATGATTTTACATAAGCACTTTTAACAGAAATACTTTTATAAAGATAGTTATCAGCAACTAACCGACCAGTATGAAGTCAATGATAAACTTACTCAACTGAGATCGACTGCGAGACTGAGCTGTGTGCACGAATGAATGCAAATGGCGGTACGGCACCCTTTTTATATACCCAACTACCACCTCCACTATTAGTTTGGCATTTCAACTGGTTTTCAGTTAGCGTGTTACAAATACCGTTACAAAACTTTTATGCTATCAACACTTAGTACTCCCTCACCCATAACGTGACATACATCATGGGACGGACAGAGCAACTTCTTCACCTTCTCCATAAACATGACATACATATACACTCACGCCTGTTATCCCCGAAGGGGTAGGCAGAGGCGCAACTAACGCACCCACTTTTCGCCGTTATTCCGTCCCATGATGTGATAGGGGGCGAGCCTATCGCCATATCGGGCACAAATTCCAGACTCCGGGCTGATACTGAATTGAAAAACTCAATATAACTTTGCCAGACCCGGGGATCGAACCCGAGACCTCAGCTTTGCAGTCGTACTGTAATACAACTACGCCACCGAGGCAGTCATGACATATAATTATTAATATCTACATTCCAGAGCGCAGACTGTGCCGAACAGCGACGTCGGCGTGGGTCCCCTCATCAACGATACGCTGCCTACGCCGTGGTACTGCAAGAACCAAACCACACCTTGTCCTACAACCAAGTATCGCTCCTTGGACGGCACGTGTAACAACCTCAACTATCCTTACAGATGGGGGGTGTCGCACACTCCCTTTAGGAGAGTCTTACCGGCTGTTTATGGAGACGGTAAGGATTTAATTTGACTATTTTGGAAGTAGTAAAGTTGGAAAATAACATAACTCCAGTTTCACAGATAGATTGGAGGCCCAAGATACGCAGAGAGGCCCGGATCTCTGTGTTAATTCAATGGTATCTTCCATGGAGTTTTCGAGGAACTCTCTAGTATGGTGCCCGTCATACCATTTTGCCACTCACCATCACAGTGAGATTCATCCCCACTGCTCGGATTCAGAGCAGTATATAGTCTGTAGTAGCATGGTACGCTTTCAAAGCTCTTATTTACCACGCGCGTCTAGACGTTGGAATGAATTCCCTGCATCAATTTCCCGAGAGTTATAAAATATTCTTTAAACAAGGATTAAAACACACACATATATATATATATTCTTTGTTATAAGAAATTTTAAACTTAACTACTTAGATTTCTAAGTATAGTTTCTTTCAATTTATGATTTTGATAAAGTCATCAAAGACTAGATTATAATGTATGTATCATATTAGTTTAAAATACTTGGTTTTATGATTAGTATATTAAATAATAAAACTTATCTTTTATTGCGCATAAAAATTTGGCCTTATTTATAATTCAAAATCGTGTGACGCAAAAATAATGGCCACATCACAGATCGGTGGGCGGATGTAACATGATTGTTTTAAACTACGAGATATCTTCAAACGAAGAACAATAATTTAAGTCGGTGACAGCAAACAGGCTAATTGATATTCATTCAGCAAAGCACAATATAAATGAGCCAAAGGGGTCTACATATTATTAACATGTAGACCCCTTTGGCTCAACAAAAATCGCATGATAAATACAGTAGTAGTAGCACAGTGGGTTTTAAAAGGTCTTTTCTGCTACGCAGTGCAAACTTTGGAATAAACTCCCTGCATCGGTGTTTCCCGAGCGCTATGACTTGTCCTTATTTAAACAAGTCTTAAAAAGAGCGCTCTCCTCCCGGTGGGCAACGGCTTGTCTGTGCCTCTGGCATAGCAAGTCCATAGGCGGCGGATGCTGCTTACAATCAGGCGGACCGCTTGCTGGTTTGCCGATGATATCATTATAAAAAATGTACTCTGAATTGTCATCAGCTTCCAAAGTTGGAAATCATTAAATTGAATTGGACGTTTATGTAAATAATGACTTGATTCTAAAGTGGCATAATTACTAGTTGATGAAAAACCCTAAAGTTATTATATAGTTATAATAAAAAGTTCGGTTTTTATGATAAGTAGAATTCACTTGTTTCCACTATTTTGTGAGCTTCAATGTTAAGCAATTAAAATGGATTATACCTTCATCTATCACCAAGTCATCAGCAAAAAATATAAATAATCCGATCTCTTTACTATTCATACATCGGTCTAATACCTAGAATGACTCACAACTTTGATTACCAAACACAATTCACGTGTTTATCCTCAAAGAGGTAGGTAGAGCCTAGTGCGCCTACTTGTAGTGTGTATTCCATCCCATGATGTGATAGGGTGAGAGCCTATTTCTATATCATGATTCTATAGCAAACGATTACACTACTTGTACATGAAATTATGTACAAGTAGTGTAATCGTTTGCTAGCGTTCGAACGTCACTTGAGGTGGCCACTGAAAATCAGCGCTGTGCTGTGACTCACGTCGCAGCACAGCATTATGCTGAGTGGCCACCTACCTGTCACGACCACGACATGCAACGTAATAATATATATATTTTTTTTGTGGGGTGTGTATATCTAAGAAAAAAAGGTAAATTGTATTATAGCCTTATATATCATATTATTGTATTGCATTATTTTAAGTGAGCTAATATTTGTTTCTTAGTTTATAATTGTATGTCAGTTGTGTCTGTGACAAATAAAATATATTTCTTTCTTCTTTTCTTCTTTCTTTCATATCAGGCACAAACTTTAGATTCCCGGCTGATACTGGGAAGAAAATATCACTTCAATATGCCCGACCCGGGTTTCTAATTCGAGACCTCAGAGCGAGCAAGTCGTATTGCGCACTCAATCTCCACCGAGGCAATCAATATTCCATTATCGGCTCATTTAAACGATTTCCCATAAAACTTCCCAGTTAATCGAAAATATCAATGTCATATTAAAATTAACAAATTAACCTTCGAAATTAACAAGCTCGTAAAACTAATGCGATATTTATTGAGTAACCACAGTTAAACCTTTTATCTCAGTCTCTTTGATTCAAGTTGTTAGTTTGCATTCCTAATTTATCGCAATTCAAACATTTCATTGGCAAAAATCTGAGCAAATAAAATTACGTAGGCAGATCTGATATGTAGCTAATCTTCTACTTGAATACTCAATAATATACATCATAATCGAAAACCTAAAACAGGAAAATTTCCAATTAACCTCAAAAAAACCCTAATTCCTTTAAAATTGTAGTCATGGATCGTCGTGATTTATTAAGTCACAGTAAAAAAATTGCAAGGAAGAAGCGAATGCAGCAGTTATGGAAATACATCCAAATTAACCTATTGGCATTAGCTCGTCCTCTATTATATGAAAACTAGCATAGTGAAATATATGTGCATCTCAATATTGGCTAAATGAAAATGCAAATCCAAATTTGTGTGATAAGTGCCTACTCCTAAAAGGAAATAAGGCGTGATACTATGCATGTGAAGCTCAGTCCATATAACTCAACAATGCACAAGAAGTGTATTAATGCGCACATAATCTGACGCCTGTCCAGGCATCAGTTCTCCCCGCACAGGAGTGAACGGCGCGCCGCTCCCCAGCGCCCGTGATGTCAGCGTGACAGTCCACCGGCCGAGCTACGCGCACGACTCCTCGTTCACCGTCATGCTGGCTGTATGGGGACAGTTCCTGGACCATGACATTACTGCCACCGCACTTAGCAAAGGTTCGATTTTGGTGTAAATTCTTGGAATTTTGTTAGTGTTTTTGTTTTAGATCTGAACATCCAGGTCGCTTGATTGATGTGATACAAGCCAAAGACGTCATACTTTTTCGTATTACTCAGTATTTATAGATGCGTCCACATGCTTATCCAAACGAGACAAAATAATGTACCATCCAGAAATCTCAGACTGGGTTTGGAATACAAGAAATTGTAATTAATTCAAACTGAAATTTTTTTTTAAAGCTGGAGGCAATCCATATATTATTCAAATATCATTTGTATTCATTGATTGACTCGATCAATGAATACAAATGATCAATAATATAAACATTCGTGACGTTGTATTCAGGGCAGAACAGCTCAGCGTTGTCATGCTGTGACCCAGAGCAGCCGCCGCACCCGGAGTGCTTCCCGGTGCTCTTGGACGTGGAGGACCCGTTCTACCAGGACTACAACCTTACCTGCATGGAGTTTGTGCGCTCCGCACCGGCGCCGACGTGCAATTTTGGTATGACGAGTATTTTTATCATTCAGTTGATATAAAATTATACACTTGACCAACATCCTGTCCAGGGAGTCATTTAAGATTAAAATAGATAAGTACTTGGGTTTGATTCTACAGCTAATTATTGGGAGGTGTAAGGTCGAGCAAGTAGCATTCTAGAAAAAGATAACTGTGTGAAGTTAGAATTTCTACAGGACGCTGCGATAGAATCGCACTCTATCATATCACGAGCTGAAATTGAGCTCGGCAAACAAGTTCTAACTAACTAACTAGAGTAACTCTTTACGTAAAAAGGAATAACTATCTTCCAGATCTCTGTTAATGCTGGCATTTGCCATGGCATATCTGTCACATTCTCTCACACTTATGTAACCAGGTCCTCGCGAACAAATGAACCAAGCAACAGCCTTCATCGACGGCTCCACAGTGTACGGTTTCGCTCAGACCACCACCACTAAGCTCCGAGCCGGTTCTGAAGGACTACTGAGGATGCTGGTGGTGGGAAACCGCGAGCTCCTGCCGCCGTCCACCGACCCTAACGATGGCTGTAACACATTGGAAATGAATGCGATGGGACGGTACTGTTTTGAGACAGGTTTGTTAATTATAATTAATGAGAAAATTTTCGCCTGATAGTGAATAAAGGGCAGTGGCATTAACGTGCAATAAAATATTAAGAGTACTTTAAGGTGTCGGATATCAAAGCTTGGTTATCCTTAAATAAAATCAAAAATAGCTACTCATTGTTATCCATATGAGTAGAGTTTCCTGTACGAGAGTAGCGTCTGCTATGAAAACATTGCTATGGGCTATTTTGATAACATATATTTAAATTTGAAAATCAATAGTTTGTTGTCGCTACACATCATTGTGACATATTTTGTTTGTATCAAAATTTAAATAAAGTACTTAATTGTTTATTACTAATATTCAGAACAACTGGGTAATTTATAAAATTATACTGAAATTTTTGATCTTACCTCTAAGATCAATCTAAGAAATCTGAGATCAAAAATCTGAGAAATGAGAAATTTAATTAATAATTTTAATTTAGACCATTAATTCACAAACTGTCATAGTATTGTAGTTCGATAACCTACACGGTACGTCTGAGGTCGCAGGTTCTATTACCGAGTCGGTATAAATATCTACTTTTTCGGCTCAGTATTAGCTCGGAGTTGGAGATTATGCCCGGAAAACGCCAGTAGTCTACAAGGAACCTAACATTGTTTTACAATTGCTGCCCGGAAAAGGGGAAAATGGTTTGATAATATAATAAATCCAAAATATTGATCATTTTAGGTGACGCTAGAGCGAACGAGAATCTGCACTTGACGACAATGCATCTGCTCTTGGCGCGGCAGCATAATCGTCTTGCTATAGAGTTAAAAAAGAACAATCCCAGATGGAGTGACGAGATCGTGTTCCAAGAAGCGAGGAGAATCGTCGGGGCGCAGATCCAACATATTTCATACGAAGAATTCTTGCCTTCTATCCTTGGTAAATTTCATATCCGTACCATATAAAAATATACATAATAGTAACTTTTTAATTATAAGAGTGTTTGATATAAGGATCGAGGCAAAGTTAACCTACATATCATACGAAAATATATCTATTTGGAACTTTTCATCAGAAAAGAGATTATCACACGAAAGTGCCAGGAAAGCTATAAAAGGGTTTTCCTATAATAGCTATAATTGCTTAGGTATTTAAAAATTTGACTGTATGTCTCATGGTCTATAGTAGATTAGGATCAGTTTGGGTAATGGTCATATAACGACTCTGTACCTCGCGCCGGAGCTGTTTGGGTTACCCCCTTTCTGATCATTAAAACGCAGAACTAGCTAATGGAGGATCTGTAAACTAAAAACCGCTTTCTGCTAGGCATCGATGTGATGTGGGCCCTGAACATGACGCTGAAGGACAGCGGGTACTCGGACACGTACGACCCTACCGTGGACCCTTCCATAGCCAACCACTTCTCAGCGGCCGTATTCAGATTCGCTCACACACTTTTACCGGTAAGTTTTTTTTATGCAGAATGTAAGAAGACTGCCTCGGCGGCGGAGTTGTATTTTGGGCACGGTATAACTACCACTCAGGTTTTCGGTTCAAATCTCAGGTCGGGGAAAGTGGTATTAGGTTTTTGCTACTCATTATCGGTTCGAAGTCATGAATTGTGGCAATAAGCTCGTCATTTATTACATGGTACCAAACATAGCTGGCTATATTTGGATGTGTTAGACTTCTGCCTACCCCTAAGAAAGGAAAAATGCGTGACGCTATGCATGATTAATTTTGTTTTTATATTATTATTCTTTCGTAAATTAAGGCATATGTAAAATAAGATTTAAGTCAGGACCTATTTCATAAAATTGAAATAAATTAAAATAAAGAAGAAATCGCCGATAGCGATAAGACATTATTATAGCCATAGCCATTTGTACTTCTTGTTTTAGTGTTGTCTCTATTGTATAGGTATGTATACTTTATGTTTTGATGTACAATAAAGAGTTTAAATAAATAAATAAATAAATAAAATAATAAATTCATTCATTTGAACGTACGTAAAATAAGTATTATGTAAACAGTATTATCTTGTTACCATTTATTTGGGAGCATAGATTAGAGTGTGACTTCTGTATTCGGTCGACTTATATTTACATGACGAGTAGAATTTACTCAGAGGTTGTCAATTACCTAAGTTTACCTTCCGCGACATACCTAAGTACAATCCATTCTTAAAACAATATCATGTTATGTACAATAAAGGAGTTATAAACATTTTCCAGGGTCTGATTCACAACGTGGACGCCAGCAACGGCTCTGTCAACTACATTCAATTGCACCAAATGTTGTTCAACCCCTACGCCCTATACAATGCCAAAGGCCCAAAGAATGCCGTGCGTTCTGCTCTAAATACGATGGTGCATGCCGTCGATCCCCATGTCACGACTGAAGTAAGTTTACCTTTATGACATGATCGATATTATTTTTAAATTGTAGAAAAGTAATGATTTCACTGCGTCTGAAGTAAATGAAATGATGTTTAGAGAATACAATATTGTCAATAGGTACTCGGTAGTAAAAGTTTCACTTCCAGATACATAGTACAACAGAATTGACAAGTCCGAAACCAAATCACAAACATGTGAATTAAAGTAGAGCCTCCAAAAACCTATCTTTATAGCTCGACGTATTTAATGCCAAGTACATACTGTACTTTCGCGTAGTAAAATTTTATATAATCTTAGTACATATATACATACATTTATGAATAATTGTAATGCACGTGCAAAATTGTAGACCACGATACTCAGTTAATTTATTTTAAGCATGTTAAATTCAATTTTTTTTTCTTTTACCTTATATTTTTATATAAGTTATTTAGATTTGTAGTGCTATCTGAACACAAACTGTATTCTCGCAGGATGATTTCCTCGATACAGGCTTGCCTAGTGAGGAAATCGAAGGAAATAGTTCGCAGATACATTGTGATCAGCAAAAACATTGTTCTACTGTTTTAAGTTTAATTTAATTTGTATGTCATGTTATATGTTTTTTGCTGTAATAAACAATTATTATTATTATTATTAGTGGAATATTAATGAACTAGTAAATATGATCTATCTTATAGTGGCCTCTGCCTACTCTCCAAGGCTACAAGCGCGTTATTAAATAATTGATCAACTAATTCAAATGTACATTACTTGAACAGCTAAGCAACCACCTCTTCGAAAACCCGGTCGCCAACCAGTCCACCCCATCCCAACCAACTGGACCATGCGGGTTGGACCTGGTCTCTCTGAACATCCAGCGCGGTCGGGACCACGGGCTGCCGCCGTATGTCCAGTGGAGAGAACACTGCGGACTCTCCCGGCCGAAGACCTTCGAAGACCTCAACGCTATATTCGACGAACTGTCTCTTAGTCGGATCTGTAAGATCTACAGGTAAGTTATGTATTAGTCTAATAGAGTTCCTTTGGAGTAAAAATTCTGTAAGGTCTTGGATTTTATCTCCAGGTTTTGCATAGCCATACTAAACATGGGAGGAACCAACTCATCATTTAATGGACCTCATTACGGAGATTGACATGTTGCTTGGTAAACACAAAGTTTGGGAGTATTGATATTCGTAGATTATATTTTGGATTTGCGATCCAGATTACAAAAAATCAAGCGTTACTCGATCTGAGAATCGCATCCGGAGCTCCTTTGTAAACAGCCCGTACATGCTGCCACGAGGCCAGGAAAACAATATTTCCTACTAATAACTAGCCAAAAAAAATCAAGCAACTACTTGCTCATTGATAATTTTTCTAATTGCAGTAGCGTAGAGGACATAGATTTATACACTGGAGCCCTAGCAGAGAACCCCAAAGGTCGGCTCCTGGGGCCAACCCTGACGTGCCTCATCGCGGACCAGTTCCTCAGACTGAAGTTCGGCGACAGATTCTGGTACGAAACTTCTGATCCGACTGTTGGATTTACTATGGGTAAGTACTTGGAAACTCTTTGTATTTCGAGCTGTCAGTGTAATTTCTAGTCTGATACTGATTAATTTCTACCCTTGCTGAGTCTGCAAGGGTTATGAGATAGAAATATTTCAAAATTATACTACAATCAGATAAACTATGTACATGAATGACTCGAGTTTGTCATACACCCAGAATACTTACAATGTATTGAACGATAACCCTAATTTACGGTAAGGTACTGATCTATTCTGATAATTTAAATTTCACCAATTTTCTTCACGCACGAAGCTCAATCATTATGACATGGTTCCATAATGTATATTAACTGATATTCATGTCATTTTAAACGCCACAGAAAAACACAATTTACCCAAAATATAACTTCCACCCATAGGCGTAACTAGAATAATTTTCCAGGGGGGCCAGTGTCCTAGACTAAAAAATTAAAATGACTTGCAGGCTGTGTACTCGCAGTTTTGATAATTTAGATCCTGGTAGGATGCTTCAAAATTGGCTGGTGCCAATCCAGGGGTGGGCACACCTCCCCTGCCCCCCTTCTATATACACCTATGCCTATTCACCCTTGCTAATTCCACTTTATTATATCAGCAAAAAACATTCTAACAAGCATGTTCCAAAAACGATTTACCTTAGTTTTTACGACCGGCTGATTGCACAAAATTACCACACAAAACGTAAATTGGACTGACGTCACACTTTCCGCGCAACTCTTTGTGTAGGGAAAATGTTACTTCCTATTTATCTTGATAGAGTATGATCTGCCCTTTAACCCATGTAATTAATTGTGAACGTATAAAATCTTTTAAGTTTACATTATCGTATTTAGTACTTGTTTACGTCATGACATGTGATCTTTTGTAATCAATGCGCGATTAATGAACTTTCATGACACTTGCTTTCTCCTTTTTATTCTGATTGTTAAACAATCTTGTAGGTACTCTATAATCGGTTTAATTAAGAGGTTGTTATTATAAGGATCGCAAGATGGATAGGTCGCAAGGCGTAATGGGTTTAAATGACGCAATATGAAATTAAATGAATCATGTTTAAGATATAACATCGGGCGCAACGTTTCAGACAAGTAGATTGTGGTCAAATACCAATTCTTAAGGCCAATGCCTAATTGGAGGAAATTTTACACCATATGTCAATGCAGACTTCCAGGAACCATCACAATGACTATGATGATTCAGTTTACTCCCTTCTATAAATAAAATAATGATACTATCTCAAATAAACATTCCAGAACAACTGGAGGAAATCCGAAAGACAACACTAGCTGGCATAATTTGCGCAAACGAGGCTCTGTTAGACCAGGCCCAACCCAGGGTTATGGAAGTCGTCAGCGCCACCAACCCATTGGTCGACTGCAAAGAACTGCCCCAACTAAGCCTCAAACCCTGGTACAATCTGGACGGGTCCACGCCGGAAGAAGTGAAGAAAGACAGGAAAGACGGAGCGAAACCAAAAAAAATCTACTGAGTAGCGAATTAGCCTAGTATCCCAATGAGTAACAAATGGATGATGTAATGTTTGTCTCAATATAGTTCAAGTACCCAATCTCTAATATCCGAGACAGTACAAAATACCATTCAAGAGTTTGTAGGCTGCCGTACTAGAGAGGTATTGAAAAATTCCCACTGCGCTGGCAGAGATGCATCGATAGCATGGGTGCATATTTTGATTGATAGAAATAAAAAATATACCCAAAAAAATGACGCAACTTTCTATGCCTAAACGGCAATTTCGTAGCTAAACACCTAATTTAAACTATAGTTTATTTTAAGAATACAAGTTATGTAAGTTACTTTAGAAAATATATTTTTTTATTGCATTAAATGGCGAGACGAGCATGCCGTTCGCCTGATGGTGAGCGGTACGACCACCCATAAACAATAGAAACACCATCCAGCACCTTGAGTTACAAAGTACTGTGTGGCATTCCACTGCGCTCGTCATCCTGAGACACAAGATGTAAGTCATATTATATCCAGTAGTTAAACTGGCTACAATGTCCTTCAAACTGAAACACAACAGTCCATGCACACTGCTGCTTGGCGGTAGAAATAGACATTACGGTGGAACCCACCCAGACGGAATCATACGGTTATGACACACTACCACCAGTAATTTCATTACTGCCTCTGAGACCTGAGTTCTAAACACACACCTATATTATGTTGCTCTAATATTTTAGATAGGCACTACATTATCATTAATTTTAGAATTTAGATAAGTATTAAGTTTTAGCTAACAAACATATATTTTTTTCTTTTAATATTATGTATTCTGGTTTTACCCTAATTTTAGGGTTTATAACTGAAATTATGGCGTATCTATTTTCAGGATTTGTCGTCAATGATTGTGGTTTACTTTTAACAATACATAAATTAAAAGAATGTAGTTGCATTCCTAATTGATTTTATTAACGAGGTTTGAAATAATTAAGTATATTTTTAAACGGGCACCGCAAATGGCTCCCACTGCACCTAATTGTAAGCAGAGTGGATTCAAAGAAGAGTGTTGACGTTTATTGTACTGACATAAACCGTTTCGGTGAAAATCGAGTAATTTATCTGATTTTGGGCGCTGTTTTTGGATCGATAGTCAGTCTTCACTTACACCCTATTCAATGAAAAGCATTGTTATGTAAGTAGTATTAATCAAAAACTTTTAAAAATTCAACCAGGAATGCTTGGGGAACTAGGTACCAACGTCTTGTAGCTTTTACATTTTTTTCTTATTTTGACTGTTTTTTTTACAATGCACAATATTGTCCTACCATTTACCACCATACCAGCCCTGTATTATAATATACTACCCACTGCTGAGCACGAACCTCCTCTACTACGAGAGGGTTTAGGCCTAGTATTGTCTTATTTTATATCGTTTATGTTTATCACCTAAGTATTGCTTTTTTTTTTCAGTTGTTATTGAGTTCAATAATTAATTAAATAACTGTACACCTACCTCTCTAAAGACAGTGTATTTATTAAAAATGAATATTATTAAACTTAATGTTTATTTTTGTTTTCTTTTATATTTGTTAATTTCCGTTTGTTATTTTGTTAAGTTATAATTATTATTTTACATTTCATTCAACAATATCATTCATCTAACCCACCAATTAATTATCTAGTTTCCATACTCCAGTAGCGTAATTCATGTTTATTATTCACAAAGGAAAACATAAAGTTGTGCTGTAAAGGAGCTCACACACAATGTAAATATTTTCATACTTACTTTATGCTAATGAAGATATTTACAATTGTAATATTATTTTCCGTATTATCCACTGTACCTACTCTATAACTTAGAAAATATTTTGAAAAGAACAGCACAAGAGTTTCTTGCTGATTCTTGTCTGGTGGAAACCGCTTTGCGAACTGATGGTAGAGAAAAATTTACGGAATGGAGGTAATTTTTAACATTTTATAGATTTGCATAAATTATTTCATTTCATTTACAACCTAAAGCCTTTATTATAATCATTGTCGAAAAAATTATATTTCCATATCGATGTTGAACTAAACCTATTTTTGCGGTAGTTCGATAGTCCGATGTAAATATTTATCTGTGTGTGGGATCCTGAAATGTTTTTATACGCATTTGTAATCTTAGAGCATTCATTTAACAATAGTCTAAGTTTATAATACGTGTTTAATTTATTGAATATAAAATAGTTAAGTGAGTATACATTAAATACCGAGTCATTTTTACATTATGTTACTAAATGAAACCATTTATTTGTCTATACCTCTGCTAACATTGTGCCAAAGATCGTTAATGAATAACGAATACTTTCGATAAAAATCGCGGTTGTAGTACTCCAGTTTTTTGATAATTTTGTAGTTTAATGCGAATATGGTGTGTGTGTAAATGTATTTCTGACCGAAACTGTAATGTTGCTGCTGCGACGAATTCTCCTAGAGCAGTCATAGTCGCATTAGGGCGTGTAAACTTAAAGTTACTTTTTATTGATATTTATTTTGTTCGAAACTTACACTTTTTTATTTTACATCTACGGTTAAAATAACTCAATGGAAAACGTTATTTTCAACGAGATAGGTATGTGGTTTCATTTATTAACGCAATGTCAAAATGACCCTGTATAACCATAATTGTAAGTAAAAAATAACATTATCTTCATTAAATTGTATATTATTGTTTCATAATGTCATTAAATTTATAGCTTAATAACACGACATTGATTTGTATAAAACAACGTACAATCTATATAAAAATTAAATACTCATATTATAAATATATTGCGCGGAAATATAGTACAGAGCGCGACAGCCCTAAAACATACTTATGAATTTGCAAGAAATATTAATAACTAGGTATGGCATGTGGAATTTCATTAATTTATGTTTCTTAAGTGAATAAACGTTTAAGTTTTATTATTATTATAAATGGGTTTTTTATTTTATTTAATGACTTGCAGAAACTATCCCGCCCTCACCGCGCCACTGTAACTATTGTAAGTCAGGATCAACAGTGGCATAAATTTTAGTACACCGAGCGTTGAAGCTCGGCGAGGCTCAGAAAACACAAATTAGTCATAACCCGTAACGAAATAAATTAATTAGAAAGCTAGGGAGGAGTTGATAAATATACTTGTCACTGACTGAAGTGGCAATTCCATAAATTGCAAGTATAGGAATTGAGCATTGGCCAGCGTATTACTGGTATTTAGAAATTTGCCCGGATTGTTTTATTCATTGTTTAAAGTTAAGGCTCTTATCACACTAGCAAACTGCAAGTGATGTTACAGCTAGGCGCTCTCGTCTAATGTTATTATACCGACAAATTTTGACCACAGATGAAACAAGTTTGATTTCACATTTCATAAGATTCAAGTCGATTTTATTTGACAGTTTTCATATAAAACATATAATGTCCCAGAACAAAGAAAACAGTTGTATTTGGGAGCATAGTAGAGTGTGACATTTGCATTTGGTCGGCTTATATACATTTATGTGACGAGTAGCATTTATCAACAAGCGGTGAAATCGGCCTTTAGTATTCAAAAGCAGCTTAACAGTTCCCAATGCGTTGCAATTCGAAGCTCAGAGTAACGTTACTTATAAGCATTCTTGGAGCTTACGATGAAGGGTGAAACCCGTCATTTATTCTGAAAAACTATATATCCGTTGCGAATCTAGTGACTAGTCTAACTTCCTCCATTGTACAGGATATCAAACAAAAAACTAAGCACAGGGTCCATTACCATGAACGGGGCTGGCCTGAGTCATGCATTAGCATCACCGTATGGATGACCGTAGGTGGCCGCCGACCTTGTCAACTGACAATGAACCAACTTGTGTTTGCACTTCGCAAATACACAGGGTAAGGTTCCGACATGACGGAACACGGTCTATTTTTGTGAGAATAAGAATATCGCAGGTCAGTGCAGTGTCGATGCATCTGTACTAAGTCATGGGAAAATATACAAATCATACACACATTACGCCATTAGCGACCGACATTTTTTTTAAATTTGGGCTAATATTGAATAGAAATAAATAGCGGTAATCGCCTAGTTGGGAGTGGAACGGACTGCCGAGACGAATGTCCGCAGGTTCAAAACCCAAGGGCACACACCGCTGACTTTTCTAAAAAAAGTTATGTGTGTATTATTTCTGCATTATCGTTCGCTTTAACGGTGTAGTAAAACACCTTGAGGAACCCTGCATACTTGAGAATTTCTCTGTAAGAATTTCGAAGATATGTGAAGTCTACCAACCCGCACTATTCCAGCGTGGTGGACTAAAACCTAACCTCTCTCAGTAGTAGAGGATGCTCGTGCTCTGCAGTGGGCAGTATATTTACTTAATTCTATAACAACGTGGCATGAGCTTTCAAAAAAGGCACCGAGTCCCCTTTAGCTGCAGACGGCTCTAAAACGCATGCGTGATTTGCATTTACCTCCCCAGTCAATGTACATGTTGACCAACAAAACACCAAAGCAGTTAGTCACACGCAGCCAAACAGGGTCCGTGCAGTGGAGAAACCGGGCGGTATCAAGAAAAAACATAAGCTCAGGTTAACTGCCATACTGCCATGCAGACAAGCAATTATTTCGTTTACACAAGAAATAATTACAATAGCGTGATTTTTCGCCATACAACCACATAGAGGCCACACGGTGATAACGAGGTTAAGTCATTTCAAATGAGCTGAGAAATGATACGTCTTCATCACGTTTGTGTAGATATCTCTCACACTGACAGCGCACGGCGTCGCCCCTGTTGGTTCCCTGCTCGGTTTCGCCTGTGTGTCTGACTAAACCTATCTAGGTATATAACCCATAGATAGATACCTAGGCCTCAAATGGTGTAAATACGTAGGTAGCGGCAGGGGTTGCAGAATCGATCGCGTCGGGGCAGACTACAATGGCGATAATGAATCACTGCCGTTTTATTCTATGCCATGGACGCAGACATGACAATAATTTCATGTTTTAATGTCTTTTATTGAAATCTACATTACGTATTTCAGTGAATCTTTCGAAATCCATTTTCAAAATTCTGGCAAAGTACAGGTTTTTGTCTTCAATCGTTTTTTTTTTATATTTTGAGTGCTGGCCGCTGTACCTGTATCATGGTTCCAGTAACCGCGTTAGTATAAAGAAAACCCTATTCTTGATCCCTAGTTAGCAAGACCGATAGATTAACCTAACTAGTCCCGGATACTTACTCGAAACATTACAGCAAACTATCACATCTCAGAGAACAGAGGTACTTTTGCGGTCTAGCCGGCGCATTGCTATAATCAAGTATGTCTACAGTGCAGCGTTCTCTATCACTTATAAAGTATATCGACTAAAAATCAATAATCACGGTGTCTCAGACAAAAGCCGTTCCAGAAGATAGAACACTTTTGCAATAGTTAGCAATACGGTTGTATGACGTGAATATTAGTCATTGTTATAATATACTTTGTTTACGTCTCGTACTGTTTAGCTAGAAAGTGCCAATTTTAACTGTAATTGTGTCTTCCACCTCTTGTTTACTCAAAATATGATTCAATGTATATTTTCCACGACAGAATGGAGACGTGTGCTATAGTGGAACGACCGATATTTACGAGTCGAAATCAATCAAAACTAAATGTCAGCGCACGTTTATTCATTTATGTAAATTTGAGGAAATATTTCTTGCTTTAGAGCATTACTTTTCAAAAGGGGGGCGCGCCCTTAGGGGGGCATGACAACATGTGAAGGGGGGCGTGGGCCCACAAAAAGAGCTCAGTTTTGTTATTTTCTATCCCTCTGGTACAGTAGGTAAGACTTTTTTTCTGCATGAAATGTACCCTGTGCCGCTGTTGTACCTACTTACCTGACAATGCATACACGATAATTATTACAAACTAATCTATACTAATATTGTAAAGCTGAAGAGTTTGTTTGTTTGTTTGTTTGTTTGTTTGAACGGGCTAATCTCAGGAACTACTGGTTCGAATTGAAAAAATATTTTTGTGTTGAATAGACCGTTTATCGAGGAAGGCTTTAGGCTATATAACATCACGATGCAACTATTAGGAGCGAAGATATAATGGAAAATGTGAAAAAAACGGGGAAATTATTCATCCTTGAAGGCTTCCATTGCGTGCGCTGCGAAAACGGTTCAAGATACCAAAAATATATGTATGAAAGAATTATTCCTCTTGAAATTATCTAAAAAAATGTCCGCGACAGTATCTGTCTATCTTTTAAGATTAACTCACTAGAACCGTTTTTATGGTAATCAAATTTGGTCGAAATTAATGCATTATTTGTTAAGAGTTGTATCAACGTCATAATATTAATCTTTATCCAAATCATGTCCAAATAAATGTGTTGGACAGAGTGATTCAACGGGAAGGTTTTTATGTACTTTTAGCCCGGAAAAACTTATTAACGCGGGCGAAGCCGTGGGCAAAAGCTAGTTTTCATATAATTGGTAATGATACTTGGTGATCCCACTGGCTCCCTCTTCCTTATATCGAAGCCAAGGGAAGAATTACTATTTTAGGCAGTAGAATGGCATGCCAAAAAATACTCCTTGCTTAAAGCTTACTTGCTCAGACTGTACAGTTTTTAGCAATTTCATTCTTCTTTAGTTTCAATAAAGATGGCAAGTATTCTATGATTAATCTTTATACTATGTAATTAAAATAAGAAAATCTGCAAAAAAATTAAGGTAAGTTTGCCAAAACCCGACTCGTGGGTATTTGAAAATGAATGAAAGTATATTAAGCGAAAGTCAACATTGGGCAGTGAAATTCATAATCTTTGCCTATCCTATGTACTAAGCGTGATACTATGTAAAATATAAAAGCAAATAGACAACCATATCTAAAACAATTCCAATACAAAATATTTTCCTGGATGATTTGGCAAGGTCAAGAAACGCGCTGGGCTCAGCCAACCTACAGGATTATTGACCGCGCCAACACGACCCACATAAAGTTATTAAGTTATACGACCCTGGGATGTACCGGATTGTTACCATTCACGATAATAGATGGCGCTGATTGTATATGCGTTATTGTTATCATTTTTTCGATTCTTTTTCTACTGTCAATATAGTTTAAAACATTTATGTAAATAGTATTATATAGTATGTATTTCAGTTACTAAGTACTTACCTGCGATTGAAATTGCAAATTTTTTATTTACATTTTTTTATTCATAATAATAAAATACAATTGTAGGTATTTAGGTGCGTCGATTTTTTACTCAGTATTAATTGTTTCATTTTGATAAAGTTCACTTCAAGTGCCCAAGTAGTAAAATACTTAGGTATACAATTACTCATATTTCATATTACTGAGAAATAATAGAAGAGAACCTAACAAAAAAGAAGATCCTAAGAAATGAATCATTTTCCTAAATAAAGTCTCAATGTGCAATTTTTCTGGATAATAAAGAATTATATTTTAATTTAGGACTTGGTCTACTGGTGTGCCAAATTTATTGAAATCCCCTCAACGGTAGGTACCTATTAAGCACTTATAATATCCAAGCATATAAAATGGATACAAACTTTCACAAATGTAAGTAGGATATGTGAATGCAAATACTAATGACTATCGGTCGAACCAGACGACGCGTTTCCTGGGATGTAATGATTTTATTTTTAGCCATGTGTCATGTAGGCCCGCCGGGACGAACCCTTATCGTTTCATTATTATGGTAAAATATATACATGAATAAGTTATAAAATTTAGTTATTTTTTTATAATTGGGTGCGACAAACTGACCCTACTACAACTTATGGTAAGCGGAGTGGAGTCTAGATAGAGTATCGACTGAAGATAAGGTTGCCAGGAGTCCGGTTGAAGCCGGATATAATTAGGCTTTTTGAATGCGTGTCCGGCCAACATGGATATACACTAGGGAGCTAAAAAAAAGGTCGCCGGGAAAATGGCGCCCGAAAAATCGTATAAATACTAAGACACAAAATCCTACTAATATTATAAAGGCGAAAGTTTGTAAGAATGTCTGGATGTATGGATGTTTGTTCCTCTTTCACGCAAAAACTACTGAACGGATTTTGATGAAATTTGGCACACGGGTAGATTATATCCTGGATTAACACATAGGCTACTTTTTATCCCGGGGAAATATAAACCGGGACTTTAATCCCGGAAAACTTTTTAATGCGGGCGGAGCCGCGGGCAAAAGCTAGTCGTTAATAATTTAGAGTGTCCGGCCCTTTTACCCAAATGTCCGGGTAAACTGGCTGGTCTGTCCGGCTATTAGGTTCGACGACCTGGCAAACCTAACTGAAAGTAATTATCCGTCGCTAGTCGACACGATTATGCCGACCTGTGTGAACCGAATATACACAGGCTGATCCTGGCACGCGGCACACTTACGTGGGCCACTATAGCGAGTTTTAACACGTTCTGTACGGTGGTCGCTGTCCAGGCGAATAAAAGATATATCTTACCACCAGAAAGTTATCAAAAGCCGTGGTTTCTATTGAAAGATGTCCGCTTTTTGTATTGCTGGGCCTCAAAATCTGACCAAGCTCAAACTTTATGGATATTGAAGGGGCCAAATCTTGGATCCATAAAAAAAATATTTTTAGACCCCTCCATTCATAGCAAAAAAATTTAAAAACGTTCATATTAAGTGTAGATTTTAAGCAAAATAAAATTACGTAAATCTCAAAATCGAAGGTCTTTAAAATGAAACGATTTATTGTAAAAGGCTAGTTTTTAGGAGTTCTATATAAATATATATAAACTGTCTTGGTTAGAATTTTAGGCCCGTCTTTGGACATGTCCTGTGTTATGATTTAGCTTACACCCAGTTAGTGTCCTTTGTAGGTCACATGATATTATGTCTCGTCAAATAATTTTATCATAACAATGGATGCATCATAAAGTGGACGATAGCCTAGTTGGGAATAGAACGGTCTGCCGAGACAATGTCCGGAGGTTCAAATCCAAGGCACACACCTCTGACTTTTCAAAGTTACGTGTGTATTATTTATCAATTATCGTTCGCTTTAACGGTGAAGGAAAACATCGTGAGGAAACCTGCATACCTAAGAAGTTCTTTACAAGAATTTTGAAGGTATGTGAAGTCTAACAACCCGCACTAGGCCAGCGTGGTGGACTAAGACCTAAACCCTCTCAGTAGTAGAGGAGGCCCATGCCCACCAGTGGGACAGTATATAATACGGGGCTGATATTATTATATGGACGCTTGTGCAGACCGACGAAATTGTTTTTGTTCACGGATGTGGTATGTTTGAACAGTGAATCGTCCCATTACCTACATAAAGTTCGTAATATTCTGTTGTAGATTTCGGCCAACATAAAGCATTAATATTATATTATTGCGACCTTGCAACAAAACGTGAAAAGTAATTATGCAGACTGCAAATAACGTTCTGCGTTAATGGAAAATTTGTTTAGACTGCTTTGTACTTCGATGAATAAATAAATAAATCCTCCTAGCCTATTTCGGCCACGGCGGCCAATCTCAACGGAGATCAGCCAGATACGTAGGAAATATTATAGTGCACAACTGTGCGAAGTACACAGGTGCACTTGCTATTCATTCACTCTCATAGTCCGCAGAGACAGCAATCCGACATGACCGGAGAGAGATCAGGCGCAGGAACAATGGCTTTACGTGCTTTCCAAGGCACGGGGGTATCACACCGCCAACTTCCTGACTCTGAGCTGTGACTGAGCAATTTTAAGATAGAAAAACCAGTCTCTGACTTTCAATGATTTTTCGCCCGACCCGGGATTCGAACCCAGGGCCTCAGCATGGAATTCGTACTCTTAACGCGTACCTACGCAGTACAACTACGCCACCGAGGCAGTCTACGAGCCAGTGTACTTAGGTAAATACGAACATTACTTTGAGATCGTTGTCTCAGCTTGCTCAGTTCAATACATAGTTTTACATAAGGAATATAATATGAATTCTGTGTGATATTATTTAATAAATATGTCACATAAATATTATTACAAACGTCTTACAAAAGCTCATTTTCTAAATTAAAACTTATGAAACAGGTTATAGGACGACAAAAATCGTAGGCTCTCGATAGATTTCGCACACAGGCGCTGTCTTGGGTCGGCGCAGCCCTGCTCATCTTCATTTACCCTTGTATTCACGACAAAACAAACAAAAACAAACCACAAGAATGGACGCGATCGCCAGTAAATATAAATTTGTTAATGAACGAGCGCGAAGGCCGAGTGATGTCAGGACCCGTTAGTATCTGGCTGAATATTTTCGACCTTGCCTCGAGTTGGTATCGCTCAGGCATAATCCGTCGAGGGAATACAGTAATCCGCAGGGCCATGCATTGAGAGGACTTGCCTACTTAATAGTATCTTGTGTTATTGTTTAGTTACATTACATAAACTTAAAAAGTAGATATAAATATGTAATCTATTACGCTCCAAGATACATTATAGAATATCTAGAAGCCTTACGGGCGATTTCACGGCTTGCTGATAAACGCTATTGGTCACATAAATGTATAAGCCAACCTATGTATAATGTATAAGACAAATGCCACACCTAATGCCATAAATTAATGTTGTTTCTAACAATAATTATTATAAATATTATATTGTTAGCTGTCAATTTATTTGTTAGCTATCATTTTATTTATTGAAGGTAGTAACCAAATCCCCACCGACCAAATCCCTATAAAAGGAGTGGCAAGCTGTCTGACAGAGCATTCTGTTGCGAAACGTGCACGCGTGAACATCAACTTGGGAATTTAGTATTCTGGTAAGATTTTGAGACCTTCTCTTTGAAAGTTATTTCTATTAAGTGCAATTTATGGTTTTCGTTAACAATTTAGTATTTGTTAACTATTGTTGATTATCTTTTTAAAGTAAAATTAATTAGAATGCTAACATCAGAAGTGGGATAGACAATGCCCACAGAAATAGATTATGTTCAGTACATATGTACGCTATGTGGAATACGTACATGGTACGATGGAAATATTTGAATACCGGCAATTTACGCGAAGAAAAATAAATTGCACTGAGAAATATCGGGATAAGAACTAGTCTGCAATGTGAATAAAAGTAGTCGTGTGGTGTACAACATAGCCATCGCATATACGTTTGTGATGACGTCATGTGTATACGACTTCGAATGAACAAGTGTTTACGTGTACCACGATTGAACTGTTCGTGCTCAAGCGTTGTTTTTGGTGTTCAAACGTTCCTGTTGGTGTTCAAACGTTCCTGTGGTGCTCGAGCGTTCCGGTGGATGTGCAGCGTATGGTGTATCGCGGTTGGTGTCCTGGGCAAAGGGAGCGGGTGTCAACTGGCGGTTGAAGCAAACTGCTCCATCACAGAGAATGTTCATCGGTGACTGTAAAGGAAGATTGGTATCGTATGACCCATAACCCCTCTTTGAGGGTTCTGGTTTCTTTTATTTCTTGGTAACCTGTACAAATATTGAGATCTTGTATATCAGGGCATGTGCAGACATGAATTAACGAGAAATTCGTGGTTATTGTTGGTACAGAGCAGTCCCTAAACTTGAGGACTTGAAGAATTAAAAATACCTGTTGTAGTAAACAGTGACTGTACATGGCCTTGGTTGACAAAACAAGTGATCTTGGTGCATAGTGTTCGGTCTGAAGGATAATTCACCACTTTTGGATGATGCGAGTGGATTTACTTGTTGTAATTATGAGATGGCTGTTCAGAAAGTTTAACGCCAGATTTTATTTAAGGTCAGAATAGGACGAACGGTGTGTTGATGTGATTTTCTTTGATTGCAGAGAAGTTCGCCCAATGTATTCACATTAACGGTCCTGTAAAATAAGGCCTCTAAAAACCATATGTGGGAAGGCTTCTTCAGATCATCAATGGAACCCTACTTAACGGAATCGCAGGAGTTTGTGAAGATATGCGCTATGGATTGTTGTATTTTCAGGGCGAACCAAAACAAAACTCTTGTAAGGCCTAGTGTGGCATAGAGTTGGATGAGAATAGATTTGACTAACTAGGCATGCAATGCCTGAATAGCTCCAACATAAGCCATCGATATGTATGTTTCGTGTAAGTCCTTGTGTGGCATCGACATACTTTTGTTTCGTGTAAGACCTCGTGTGGCATCGAGATTCTTTATTTCATGTAAGATCTTGTGTTGAGACGTTTCCGTTTTCTATCAACTGAAGATGCGACTATAATTAGAGCCCATACCCGAAGCAAAGAACAATCTTTGCGATACAGATCCTCCGATATTCGGAGATAGCATCGGCGACTTTAATACTTCAGGAGGTGATGGCGGAAGGGCGTTTTGGAGGTGCTGTCTATTTTGTAAAATACGTGATCGAGGACGACCACATTGTCAGGAGAGGCCGTGTTAGCTGTCAATTTATTTGTTAGCTATCATTTTATTTATTGAAGGTAGTAACCAAATCCCCACCGACCAAATCCCTATAAAAGGAGTGGCAAGCTGTCTGACAGAGCATTCTGTTGCGAAACGTGCACGCGTGAACATCAACTTGGGAATTTAGTATTCTGGTAAGATTTTGAGACCTTCTCTTTGAAAGTTATTTCTATTAAGTGCAATTTATGGTTTTCGTTAACAATTTAGTATTTGTTAACTATTGTTGATTATCTTTTTAAAGTAAAATTAATTAGAATGCTAACAATATCATAATTTTACGCATTACTATATCAAATTTACTGTCTACCTATATGTATGCGGGTTTTTAATACATCAATGATGTATGCACATAAACTTCGTTGAGAAAATTATAATTTTGAACAATACGTTGTAAGAGCTATTTTTAACATTGCATACGAAGCAGCAATTCAAATACTTCTAATTGATATTAATAGTTAAGACGTAAGGCACTAAGATATTATTAATTACACTTATGTATTCAATAAGTCAATTACAATAAAATATATACCTATAGATATATAAATAAAATTGAAGTGTCTGTTTGTAATATTGAAATAACCGTTTTTTATATGAATATATATACGGCACATACCTACACCAATATAACATTTTATAAAATTTTTGCCTGTCTGTTTGTTCCCGGTAGGTAATCTCTGAAATGGATGCTTTTATTGGCAGGTAGCTGATGTGATAAGGAGTAACATAGGCTACGTTTGTTTTAGAAAAAATCTTTTATTTTAGAAAAATAACTTAATGTTGCACTAAAAAATTAAAGAATCGGCTGTTAGGCGGCACGAAGTTCGCCGGGTCAGCTAGTATAAAATAAATTCCTACAGATTAATGACGACACTCTTCAATTTAAGGGATATAGATCTACAAGATATGGTCATTGGCGAGCAAAATATTTCTCAAGTTCAAGTTCAATGAATATAGAGCTCAAATTTGATTTTATTTTCACCATGAATTGTAGGCCAAAAATGCTCTAGACTCAGATCTTTTCATCATATCGACCTAGATGTGGCAGGCAGCATAGTACATTTAGTTACACTAACGATCAAAAATAAACACGAACGTCACAAAAGCCCAATTCCAATTCAAATTTCAAAACACTGAGCTTACGATAAAAAATGTGTTAAAAAACACCAATTATTTATATTCGTTTGTTTTAAATTTTGTAGCGGTTATTTAGATGAAATCTATTTAAAGAGAACTTAATTTAGCATTTTAGAAGACGTAGGTCACGGTTAAAAATCCAAGCAGTGGGGAATATTTGGCAACACACGTTTCCACCGATGTGTGAGGTGCATTGTCTCAACATCGTGTTTGGATTGCAGCCAGCCTGTCAATGTCGAAATATTTAAATGTCTTATTGTTCGCACACTTCCTCCCCACACGATGTATGTATGAAAAATAGAGCCTCGTTTTACTGGGGAATTCAACAACCATGATGCACAAGATTGCCAATTGTTTTGCTGTACTTTCGAACACAATTATATTTCTAACTACTAGTGTTGACTTGATATTAGATACTCCAATGCAGTCGTCACCCAAAATCCTTAATAGTAAAGTTCCATAACGGCCACAATTTCCAAACGAGAGCAGCAGGTGGAATCATCCGATCCAACTTTTTGAAGTCAGTTGTAAAGTTTGTTTATATATTGATACAAATAAAATTAATAAAATTTTTGTCCATTCGTTTCTTGTTAATTTTTACATTGTAATACTCTGCGGTATTACGCTTCATTAGAACGCAAGGTTCTGAGCCACACGCATCTAGAACTTTACAAGAACAATATTTCCGATATGGTATCTGAGCACCATCTTGCTGATCACTGGTAAAATACCTCGTATTCTCTAACTTTCACTAGCCCTACAAACAATCCTCGGTAATGTTTTAATTAATTAGAAAGCATGTGGTTTCTTTTTGTTATTATTATTCAATGTTTCGTAAATATATATCTTATAGCTTAGGGTAGGTAGGTACTTAAAAATATGTGATTTAAAGATTACTGTTACTTAAAAGGGAACAAGAGGTCCGAGGTATAGGGAACATTAAAATTGCAATTTTGTTGCCCCGAGGTTATTATAAGAGACGCTCGAGGAATCTCCAACGAGCATCTGCTTCGCACCTGTTGGAGTAAGCGTGCATACTTCAAGTACACGATATCGGCTCACTTCCATACATAAATTACAATCTTTAAGGATGTATCAATGATTATAATCAGATAATATAGAGTAGAGAAAAATACAATATAGAACTATTAAAACTACTCGGTGGCGAAAGATTTATAAAACTGTAAAAGCATCAAGATACTGCAGCTTCGTCCATACAGTATGTGCGAGTTATCTATACTAATATTATAAAGCTGAAGAGTTTGTTTGTTTGTTTGAACGCGCTAATCTCAGGAACTACTGAACCGATTTTGAAAATTCTTTCACTAATAGGAAGCTACATAACTCCTGACTACTTATTATCCCAGGAAAATATTTTTGTCCTGGAAAAACTTTTTCACGCGGGCGGAGCCGCGAGCACTACTAGTTATATAATAAATCGCCGTTAAACTTATAAGTTTCTATATGCATAATATGTTATTATAGTGTACTTTCGTTCGAATAAAAAAAGTCTCGTAGTTTTGTATCTGTGCCAACTGGCGTCTAAATAAAAACGAATAACTTTTGCTATGTGTATTTATTACATTTAGACTTAGGTAGTGTTTGGGAGGATGACCTTAAAAAAGTTGCTGGACCTCAATGCATGAGGCATTGAGGATAGCTAGATATAGAAAGAGATGGAAATCTTTAGAGGAGGCCTATGTTGAAGGACAAGATGTTATAGGAAATGTACCGATCTTCTATCATAAACAAGCAAATATAGTAATTTGAAAACATTATCAAATATCAATAAAGGCTTATTTGATTATTATTTATTTAGGTAGTGTTTTGTTTTTTTCAGTCCAGAAGATAGGTAGGCAAGTCCCGAGTAATCATGGCTATTGTCGATCAATTATTAAATTATTAATTAAATTAAATTATTATTAATGTTTTATAGTCCGTGTTGCTTAGACGTTGTCCATAACTTCACAAGTTATTGATTACTGTATTTGTTATTTTCTCTTTGAGACATGTGCTCTTTATATTTTGCATGAAGTGTTCAGTTTTTTATGTTGTGCACTTAGTTAAAGTTAATTATGTACTGTATCTTTTTTGTATTAAAATTCGGTGTAGCAACTGTTTGTCAACCTATTAAAATAAAATAAAATTAAAAAAGGCAAGGGAAACTAATTTTGACCTCCATAATCATATTTATCCCAATACCGTCACCGATAACCCATAACCGTCAAGTCGATATCTATGGCATAAACCCGGTCGAGCTGGGCCAAATAAAACCAGAAACTCACCGACGCGCATGTATATAAAGTATGTAAGGTCTTAGTTATCTTAGGCTTGTACCACGCCCAATTAGTTTAGTCATATTATACACAGCTCTTATTAAGGCCCATAAAACCTCTTTAAGGTACTCAGGCCTTAACTTGTAAAGAACAATGCCACTGACCACTCCGGACTAACTTGTTCGGGTCAAGGAAAACTATTTCTCGGTATTGTTGCGACTTAGTTTGCGGAAAGGGTTCATTGTATACAATCCAGTTAGTTCTGTTATTACCTCGGAAACAAGTGGAGTCATGGCCGTTGTGATTTCTAAGTTCTCAAGTGTCATTTTATTGATTTCGGAGCGTAACTTATCTATAGGTAAAGACGAAAAGCTTGTGATGTTGTTTGCACGTGTGTTCACCTTGTAGGTGCTTTGCTCTGGAACTACTGAATCAATATTGAAATTAATTCACTAATACGAATATACATTACTCCTAGGGGCTATTAGCTGCTTTTACTTTTTATGTAAGGGATAGTCTAAAACAACCAACTAATAACCAAGTTTAATTAAAACGAAATTCAAACAAAGAATGCCAGTAAAACACTTGTAGCCGTTGGTTTGAGTGTTTGGAAAATTTAATGGCATTGGCATTGAACCTCCTACAAACAATCGGAATTATGTCATATGCGCCTACGCCTTATTATGCAAGGTATGTTATTTATAACGCCCCGCAGTTTCTTCCTACTGCATTCACAGCCGTCTTCAATCTTAGCTGTTCCGGCTTGAAGCTAGTTTTGAACGCGGCGATTCGAAGACGACTAATAAGGGCGAAAGAAGGTAAAGTTAAAGGAAGATGAGTTTAAAAATGTTGACGATATCTGTAACTTTGTTAGCTTGAAGAATCAAAGATTTATTATTCTGGTAGCTACTGCAGTAACTACGCTGGACGTCAAGGGTAAGATACAGTAAAAAATCATAATTATAGTAAAGATTGTTAGCGATATCTTTGTGTCTCTTAAGACCAGTCTGGCAACTTTATAAATACCCGTAAGTAACGCGACTCGATGAAACGAACCTCTATGGCGAGGTTTCCCCCATGAATGTATTATGTAATATGTACAAGTAGTCATTACTCTTTAGAATTTATATTTATTTGAAAAATATTAACAGTGTAATTAATACATTTACCCGGATTGAAAAAAATACTCTTCGAATTAATGTTTAATCACACTATCCTAATTACTACTAGATACACATCTATTTAAAGAAAAAAAAATCTATTTCACCAAAACAACTTTTTATACAATGAAATTATTTAACAATAACCACACTAGGCTGAGTCTGTCTTATGGCGATCATAAGTAAATATTTACATATTGTTTACTTTTAAAAGAAACAAAAATAATCGGCTTACGCTAACGTAATTCTAAAAATATATTGCCAGGATCTAGATTTGTAACGTGATTGTAATTAGGTCATGTTATGTGATTAAATTTTTGGCATGTGTATAATTCTTACAGTTTTATAGGTCACGATATTCGTGATGACAAATGGCAACAACCATCAATTTAACTTCACAATTGTTATGACTAATAACCCAGTGCTCCAATTTTATAGTTAGTAAAAGTGGGCACATACGATGCGATTTGGTACAGCCGAACCATTAAAACGGTATGCCATCGAACCATATCGCATCGTGTGGGGCACGGTTCGATGGACATTATTATTATTATTGTTGGTACGGCTGGTTCGATGGCTTGTCCATCAAACTTGGTTGGATACAAATGGACATCGCATGGTACGGTTCGATCGTGTGGCGTGAAGACTGTACCGCGTGACGAATTGGTCGCATGATACCAAATCTAATCGTCTGTTAGTAGTATAAGATGAGTATTTGGGTTAAAGTCACAGCTAGATGGAAATCTATGATTTTCAAAGTTATGTACTTACATAACTACAACAGACTAACATTTAACATTCCACTACTCAAAGACAACAATACAACATTTCACTTGAACTATTAAAGATTGTAAGCAGGGCCTGATTAACCATTAGGCTAATTAGGCTGCAGCCTAGGGCGCGAGGATTGGGGGGGCGCGCTGAAATCGTGTCATCGCATGCACTATTAATCTAGCATCATTGCATCTACCCTACATATTACAACTAGACCGAGCCAAAATACTAAAACTAAATGCGCTGTGAACTGAAAAAGCCTGGGACTCCTTGATTTGTTACTTTAAAAAGCGCGCGAAAAACAAACTGATTTATCACTCGAATCGGTCGGTGGTCGAGCGACTCGCTCGACTGCGATGTTGCCAACTCACTCGTCTCACTCACTCGCTTGGAGCGACGTCAACGACGCGCGAGGACTCCCCAGTGGTTAATAGTCAGTATACTTTGCCGCGCTTCATTCTCTTTCGTTAATCGTCGTTCGTCCGTCATATTATCACGCACTCGAATATATTCGTTTTTTGGTGATTGATATTTATTGTCCTTTCCTTCATATTTCGGTATTTTAATAAGACTATGAGTAGTAATGAGAGTATTTCGCTAGTAAAAAAGCCAAGTGGAGCAGAGTACAGAAAAAGAGCAAAAGAAAAGGAAAAGAAGAAAGAAAACATTTTAAAACATACTCGTAAACTGGAAACATTTTTTACGAGCTCTGCAGAAAGGAACAAAACGGTGAAGAATGCTGAACTATCGCCAGCGATTTCTTGCCCTGGTCCTTCTATCGCGGACTGTTCTTACGTTTCTCCGTCCAACACTAGTCCTATAGTAGCGACGACGCCGACGACCTACAATGAAGACGAAATTCTAATAGAAGAAAAGCCGTCTATTCCGTCAAGTGACCTTTTTTTTTTAACGCGGAGAATGTGACTAATTACTACCGCCCAGCCTTCAAGGGGAAGACTGAGCGGTTATGTTGGGTTCACCGTGCCTTACGACCCGACGTTAAGCCGCCCGGAGAGATGGAAAACGTCGGGCGACGGCCGGGCCGAGTCCCTAACCTATGTACACCGCACGGCATACCAACCAAAACTCCGCGGTGGCCATCTTCGGCGCATTAGGGACGGCTGCGGGCTTCCTCCGACTCACGTCTAAGTTGTCGTCCGCAAACGCCCCTGCGCGTACCGCTATTGCGGTCCGTCTCCTGTTGTTAGGGGGGCTCAGAAGCCCCCGTACACCGAAGGACGCCCTCGGCGTCAAAGGCAGCGTGAGGCCTAACCGCCACGCTGCCGTCCATCACGGGGGTCACAAAAGTTGGCTAGACTAATAGGTGGACGGCCCCTTCCGCCCATCTGTGACCCCCGGAGGCCCCTATTAGTCGCCTTTTACGACAGGCAGGGGATACCGTGGTGGAATTCTCCAAACGCCCCCAATCCACAGGGCGGGAGACGTCGGTCAGTCGTCCACCCGACGCCTCCTACACGTCTCGTCTGGCGGCGGGAGGGATCACCACTGCGCTGGCGATCCCTCTCGGCACTCTCCTTCCACGAGAGGACCACCTCGCAGAAGTGGGCCACCACCTGCCAGGCCTCCCGGCCGCCGACCATGGAAACGACCACGGCTGGGAGCGAGAGATCTTCTCCGATGACTGCTCTGAGAGCGCTGCGTTCCTCATACCAGGTTGGGCAAAACTCCAATGTATGTTGGGCCGTATCCAGTGGGCAGTTGTCACAATGGTGACACACGGCCGACACCTCCTTCCGTACCACCCGAAACAGGAACTCACCGAAGTAACCATGTCCGGTGAGCACCTGCGTCAGGCGGAACGTTGCCGCTCCGTGGCGCCTGTCCAGCCAATCGGCAAAGACAGGACGCACTGCCTCTACGACCCTGAGCCCCGACGACGGGGCCTCCAGCCTGAGACGTCAAGTGACCCTGGACTGTGGCATGTAAACGATGAATTTCGAGATTATATTGTTAAAAAAGGACTGCAACAATATGAAAAATTAGACGTTTCCAGATCAGAAAGGTAGTATACATACATATACACTCACGCCTGTTATCCCCGAAGGGGTAGGCAGAGGCGCAACTAGTGCACCCACTTTTCGCCGTTATTCCGTCCCATGATGTGATAGGGGGCGAGCTTATCGCCATATCGGGCACAAATTCCAGACTCCGAGCTGATACTGAATAGAAAAACTCAATATGACTTTGCCCGACCCGGGAATCGAACCCGAGACCTCAGCATTGCAGTCGTACCGTAATACAACTACGCCACCGAGGCAGTCTAGAAAGGTAGTATAAAAATTAAAAAAGATTTCTATCTAAACATATGTTTGTGATAAAGCTTGTTAATGGCGAAATTGTGAAGAGAAGCTGGTTAGTATACTCAGAATCCACAGGTCACGTGTTTTGTGGTCCTTGTAAATTATATGGAGGAACATCCATATTTGCCATAAGTGGATTTAATGACTAGAAATTCTAACTGATCATGACAATTCTCCGGATCATCGTAAATGTTTGGGACAATAATATGTATGTAGAGAAAACTTTTACAACGATTGGATACCCAAAATAATCAAACAATATAATGACGAAATACGTGTAATAGAAACAATTAAGTTTTTAGCTTCTCGTGGCCTTCCATTTCACGGTCAAAATGAAATTATTGGATCTGCACTAATCAGAAATTTTCTTAGCTGTATTGAGCTTATATCCAAATTTGATCCTTTCATGGCTGAGAGTTTGGTGAGATTTGGACAAAAAGGCAGAGGTGCTCCATCTTACTTGTCATCCTCTATAATCGATGAATTTATTTTACTTCTCGCTGATAAGATAAGATAATTTTTATTTGTATAAACATGAGTATACATACGCACATGAGTATGCAAGATGTTTCATAATTACAGTAGAGACATCATGTTTAGCCGCAGCAGCGGCGTACTGATGAAGTTCGACTTTCGATTATTGGAGAAATAAAAAAAGCAAAATATTATTCGATTAGCATTGATTCTACTGCAGATATTTCACACACCGATCAGTTGACATTTATAATTCGTTATGTTTTGCCTGACGGAGAACCTGTCGAACGTTTTGTCACCTTTTTATCCAATTGCGGTCATAAAGGTGAAGACATGGGGAAGGCTGTTCTGGCGACAATTGATAAAACTTTGGGACTTGATATTAAAGACTGTCGTGGCCAAAGCTATGATAATGCTAGCAATATGTCTGGTCTTCAGTCAAGAATTAAGAGGCCGTATCTAAAATTTTGACTGTTTCAGCTTACTCTTCATAGTGATTTTTTTTTAAATAAGCTGATCTGATTAATTTATAATACATTATCGGAAAGACTATTTCAACACTAATAGAATAAACGAGCGAGATTTTTCATATCTTTTTTTTAATTTCAATCTAGCCACCAAGTTCCAACGTCTGTTTCAGAAATTTTGTCGTACGAAGACTCAAACTTGTCGTTTTCAATCAAAATCGTGCTTGAAACTAATTAATAAAAAATACTATTTATTGGTATAAAAGTCGCCTAAAGGATAAATGCAACTTCACACACTAGATGACCACGCATATGGTGAATGGCCGCAACAACTAACTTCTCTATAGAAATTAAGCCAATACAAGTCATGCGGCCAAACACGACATGGATTTGGTTTTCTACTTGGTAGCCTGGAGTCACTTGTCATGATTTTGGTCGTATAATTCGCGAGGTCGTATAAAGCGCCTTTATGTACGGTCAGCTAAAAAAATGGTTTGCCACGCTAAGGCTGAATATCTTGTAGATTAATGGACCACATTAGTTGCACTGATCGATCTGAAAACGTTTATAGGTAGAATGAACCATGTTAAAATTTTCACACTAGTAAACAAAGTCAAACTATTATACTACTTTTTAGGCCTACCGTATCACTTACACCTGGCGGGGGCGCGTCCTCATAATTAGCCTAGGGCGGTCAGAACTCTTAATCAGTCGCTGATTGTAAGTCGGAGATAGTTAATGGACGCTAGTATGTAATTATTGGGATGTTGAGGTCAACAGGAATATAATGGGAACTGTCTGCCAAAACGGAAACCTCGAGCGTGTCTCGTGTGCGTTCCCAAAATAGGTGTATAAGTAGGTATTTTTATCTTTTAGGCGCCGTGCAGACGCTATTAATGAGATTTTTTCCCAGCAACAATTTGCGTCATCAATACCTTACAGGAGCGTACTTACCTTAATTTTTTAGAAATACTTCCTAAACGTACGTAATTTTTTCAACCCAGATTGGATTATATTTGTAAACGAAATGCTTAACCTTTCAATTGGAAGCAAGTCGTGTCCATGATTGGATCAATTTTATATACAGCTTCGTAACTACTACAGCGCAATTAAGCATTTTTTTAAAGTTATACTGTTAGTCTAAGAGTTATACTTAGGTGCGTTGAGAAAAAAATATGAGAGCGAAATTTTAAGATGCGCGCGCATCATGTAACGAAAAAGGTTGAAGCCGTTTAATGAAAACTTTTTTTTATTATTCAGGAAAACGCCCTTACACTACACGCAGAGAAGTAGAGACGTTGCAATGTTTGTCTATTGATAGGTGGAATATCTTCAGCAAGTAGTATGGATTAAGTTCATTGTAATATTATAATCTAACTAGCTTTTGCCCGCGGCTCCGCCCGCATTAAAAAGTTTTTCCGGGATAAAAGTCCCAGTTTATATTTTCCCGGGATAAAAAGTAGCCTATGTGTTAATCCAGGACATGATCTACCCGTGTGCCAAATTTCATCGAAATCCGTTCAGTAGTTCTTGCGTGAAAGAAGAACAAACATCCTTACATCCATACATCCAAACATCCAAACATCCATACATTCTTACAAACTTTCGCCTTTATAATATTAGTAGGATGTAGTTATTAGTAGGATCTAATTAGTATTAATCTAAAACAATAAACGAGTACTGAGTACTGACAAGCAGTTAAACTAATAAAAATAAAGCTATGAAGTAAACTGACTTAAAATCTACACACACTACCAAATTACTACAAATATTGTCATAGTAACAGTATAATTTCAGGTCAACAAAAACAATGTCGGTAATTTATCCACAATAATGCTTTATCTAGTAAACACACGTACAAATGAAGTGTGCTGCGTGCATGCATGCTAACTGCACCTTGAAGGGGAAAAGAAACGACTAGAATTCCAGAACTTTCGACGCTATCGCAACGTGCTTCATACAACGTTATAAAGTAGATAATTTATTAAGAGCCTATGTAAAAATACTTAAGTACTTTTAAAATCGATTATCTCGTAAATTGCTCACACCAGAAGTCTGATTATTGGATATGTGTAACTTGAACATGTAACTCAATGATTTTTCAACTCCAAAACACAATTACTAAACATTTTCTCGATAGAAAAAAAATCCAAAGTTACCTCTGATATTTTCTATAATCACGGTTTATATCCAAATGGTGTAATATATACATTCGTACCTTGATTGAAATACAAGAAATCAATATTTTCTGGTGTTATATGAGCGCACAATTAAACTGAATTAAATAGTATAATCACAATTAAAAGAAAACTGTTTTGGCGTTTACGCCATTTCATTTTGGCGTGTGCGCGCGCCTCCATCACGCTCTCTCATACACTACAGCTAAATACGCCATCGCTGTTGTGGGAGTGGTGCGTGCCGGCCTCAGTCGCCCGGAATCTTTGCTTGCGACGGATGTGCGCCTGATTTTATTTTTATTTATTGCCGTACGGTTTTTCTAGATCGTAAATATAAAATAGTTATTTAACATAGTTATTCGTATAAATTGTCAATTAACATAGGTGTTTATTAGATAGGTAAATTTATTAGTTAGTTTAAAATAGGTGTTCAATAGATAAGTAGTGTAGCCGTTTCCTTTATTTTGCAATGGGCAACAAAAGGAAAAAAAAACTGAGCAATAAACAAAATTTGAACCGTTTGCGGGACCTTGCCAACAATATGAGGGCAACGAAAAGGTAAGTTACATATATATTATTATTTACCTGGTTTATAATTATTGCCTCGGTGGCGTAGTTGTATTACAGTACGACTGCAAAGCTGAGGTCTCGGGTTTGATCCCCGGGTCGGGCAAAGTGATATTCAGTTTTTCTATTCAGTATCAACCCGGAGTCCGGAATTTGTGCCCGATATGGCGATAGGCTCGCCCCCTATCACACCATGGGACGGAATAACGGCGAAATGTGGGTGCCCTAGTTGCGCCTCTGCCTACCCCTTCGGAGATAACAGGCGTAAGTGTTTTTTATTTTTTTTTTTATTTTGCCATCTTCGGCTCATTAGGGACGGCTGCGGGCTTCCTCCGACTCACGTCTAAGTTGTCGTCCGCAACCGCCCCTGCGCGTACCGCGTTTTTGCGGTCCTTTTTCCTGTTGCGGGGGCTCAGAAGCCCCCGAAACACCGTATCGTGTCCGCCTGTTGGTGTCCGAGGCAGCGTGAGACACGCTGTCTCGGACATGTCCATCACGGGGGTCACAGAAGTTGGCTAGACTAATGGGTGGGCGGCACGTCCCGCCCACCCGTGACCCCCGGAGGCCCCTATTAGTCGCCTTTTACGACAGGCAGGGGATACCGTGGTGGAATTCTCCAAACGCCCCCAATCCACAGGGCGGGAGACGTCGGTCAGTCGTCCACCCGACGCCTCCTACGTCTCGTCTGGCGGCGGGAGGGATCACCACTGCGCTGGCGATCCCTCTCGGCACTCTCCTTCCGCGAGAGGACCGCCTCGCAGAAGTGGGCCACCGACAGGCGTAAGTGTGTGTGTACAAACTAAATTTGATAAAAGGCGTATGTGTATGTGTGTGCTGCGCCGTACTGAGGTCTTGGGTCGATTCCCTGGTCGGGTACTATAAATTAGTTCTTCAGTTTAGTATCAGGCTAGTGTCTGGAAAGATGACATACACATCGGACGTAGCAAATGAAATAGGGATGTGTTACACCTATACATACCCTTGATGAAAAAAATGCGTGATTCTATTTTCATGTTTCGTTTTAGGGCAAAGCTATCGTCATCAGAACCGACGCTTATTACCAAAATGGATTTCCAGACCTTGTCTTCACCAGAACAACATAGGGAGTCGCCGGTTTTTATAATGAATTTAGATATTCCATCTTCTTCGACTTCAAATAATTGTGGGAGGTGAGTGTGTTTCTTTGTAAAATCTAAAATAAAGTCCCATCCACGTTAGGTAGATATGAGTAATAATAATAATATTATTATTTTGAGTCAAAAATGGTACACTAGCAATATAATTTGGACCTTGTATTTGTTGGTGTAGTTGTTGACTTGAGCATTTTGAAATTTGTAGGTATCCGTTATACTCTAACAAACATAGATTTTTCATATTATTAGGTATAGTTTATTATTCACTTACATACATATCTATTACCTAAACACAAACTAAGGTTTTTTTCAGTTGGAATAAGATTGCTCACCAATTACAACACGTAAATATTGTTTTTTTTTGCCTACGTAAGAGTACCTACCTGCCCACACTTCCCTTATCACACGTTATTATGCTCAAGTCGTTTGCTGGCTATAACATGAAATAATGTGCACCAGTTTTGTTTTCTTTTGTAGTCCAAGAGCCAGGCAACGGTAAATTTTCGTAATCGTAAATGGTTATGGTTATTAACAATGCCTAATAGTTTCCGAGAAGCATTCTTTTAGTAGCGAGTTCTTTTCAAACTAGTTAATGTCGGGACGTACTTACATTGACGGTTGTCATGGCATTATTTATTGTTTTTAAATAATTTTATTATTTTACAGGCCTGCAAACATTTTCAATTCTAACCTACAAGAAGAAAGTGTAATGAAAATGTCATTTCAAAATGTAGAAAATATCACTCCTCAAACTTCGCCCTTACCCTATCATTTAGTGGTCAACGACGTAAGTGCCGGCTTACTCGACTCATTTTTATTGGATATTGGAAAAAATATTAAACTGTTTTGATTCTAAAAGTGTTTGGATTTTTTCAGACTACATCTTTAAACAACGACGAAATCAAAGGCCACAGGATAATTGATGTTAATCATTTTATAAAAGAGCTCATTAATATATCTGGACATGATTCTTTATTTAATTGCGGTTTGCATTCAATAACCCTTAAGGAAGTAATCCAGAAAGGGTTGACGTCTAAATTTAAAGCACATTGTAATATGTGTAATAAAGAATTTGAAATTAAGAATTCTACATATGATTTAAATAAAAATGCTGTAGCTGGATCAATGGCTGCAGGATGTGGTCATGCACAGTTAAAGCAAATCACAGCAGCTTTGGATTTACCCATTATTTCATCACATCAGTATAAAACTAGCCAAGATGAGGTGTGCGATGAATGGGAGGTGACAGCATGGGAAGAAATGAAAAAGGCTGGTAAACGCGAAAGAGAAGCTGCTGTAAAAGAAGGAAATCTTGATAAAGACGGCATTCCCCTCATTGACGTTATCGTAGACGTTTCATGGTGTAAAAGGTCATATAGAACGAATTATTCTGCTTTATCAGGTACCGCCGCCATAATAGGAAAACGATTTGGTCAAGTTTTATTCTTAGCAGTGAAAAACAAATACTGTTGTATATGTGCTAGAGCGGAAAATCGGAATGACGTCATAAAACAACATGAATGCTTTAAAAATTTTTCAGGTTCCTCGACATCAATGGAGAGTACCATTATAAGTGAGGGTTTCAAACAGTCAATTGCAATGCATGGCGTAATTTATGCCCGATTCATTGCTGATGGAGATAGTAGTACTTACGCAAAGATTCTGGAAACTCGGCCGTACACTTCTATAACTGTAGAAAAAATTGGATGCAGGAATCATATATTAAGAAATTTTTGTACCAAGTTACAACTGTTAAAAATAAGTACAAAATTCGCAATAAAAGAAAGAAAAATATTAACGAACAGTTTAATTTTAAAAGGGCGGAAGTATATTACTGACTCCATAAAAAAACATAATGCATCTAATGATTCAAAATCCGAAAGAATTAAAAAGTTGCACTATGATATTGGCAATGCAATGTGCCATGCATATGGCTACCACGAAAATTGCAATAGAGATATTTGCACAGAAGTAACAGAATCGTTAGATATTAAAAATAATTTAAACACACATTTGTTTAGACAAATTTGGTACTTAGTTAGTCAAGTCGCATCGCAAGCAAGAAGCCTGATTGAAAATGTGGATAGCAATGTTGTAGAAAGGTTTAATGGGGTGATCACAAAATTGATCGGTGGGAAAAGAATAAATTATTCTCTCAAACGCTCATATCAGGCTAGATGTGCCGGGGCTATCGTTTCCTTTAACTCAGGAAAAATACTCACAACCGTGCACCAGAATATTTACAACGAAAGCCCTTTATCACAAATAAGGAGCTATGAAGAAAATGTACTCCAACAAAGACTATAAAACCGAGGAAAACACAAGAAAAAGAATCGTAGACTGATTCGTCGTAAGTTCGATTTTACATACGGTGCAAATGTTTACGAGCCTGATATGGACATGGAGACTTTTGAATTAGCAAAAAAATCTTTTTTAAAATCTCTGGAGAAGACAAAAGAAGAGCGTCATGCAATAGAACAAAGAACCATTCTTCAGAGTGAAAGTGGGGAATGGCTTGAGTTAAGAAGAAATTTATTAACCGCTTCGAATTTCGGCAAAGTTATAAAAAGAAGATCAAACAATACGTGCACTAATATTGTGAAGAGTATGCTGTACAGGCCCAATCTCGAACATGTTGCTTCAATAACCCACGGAAAAAAGTATGAAAAAGTAGCTTTAGAACAGCTGTCCAGTCTAAATAATATAAATATCAGGCAATGTGGTATTTTTCTCGATGAACGTTATCCTTTTCTTGGCGCTACACCCGATGGGGTTGCTGATGAAACACTTATAGAAATAAAATGCCCTATAGCACCATATAAAATTGGCATTGATGCTGCAATAAAAGCAAATAAAATGCATTTTTGGAAACAAAACAAATCAGGAGAAATTTATGTTAATAAGAACTCAGATTGGTATTTTCAAGCCCAAGGTCAAATGCATATTTGTAAATTTTCTAAGTGTTTGTTAGCTGTATGGTATGGAGAGAATAAATTTAAAATAGAAATACTGCAGAAGATGACCAATTTTGGAAAGAAAAAATGGAACCAAAATTGTTATCTTTTTATTACGACTGTATACTACCAGAGCTTGTCGATCCTCGGCATACAAGAAATATGACAATTCGAGATCCAGTTTATGTTACTCAGACAGTTGCTGACAAAGAAAATAAAAATAATGCAAAAGATAAAAGAAGCAGACGATGAAAATAAAGAGTTTTATAGTAATGCCAAAGAAAATAGAGGTGGTAATACAAAAGAAACAAATATGCAGAGATGTGTGTAATAATATTTCGTGATACATTTTTTTTTTATTGATATTTTGGCAATTATTTACTTACTTGCTACTGATAGTAAGCGTCTTTTAGATGCTGTAACTTCCGTATTTTGAAAAATACAATATGGCTAGGATGTCCATTTTTATATGATAAGGTTTAGATAGGAATTTTGGATTGGATTAGACACTGGTTTCATTTCACTCAATGACTGTGAAAATAAACAAAACTGTTATCTATTTTAATTCAACTACCTTCGCTTACGTGTCCAATAAAGTATTTTTATTTTATATAAAACTAGCTTTTGCCCGCGGCTCCGCCCGCATTAAAAAGTTTTTCTGGGATAAAAGTCCCGGTTTATATTTTCCCGGGATAAAAAGTAGCCTATATGTTAATCCAGGACATGATCTACCCGTGTGCCAAATTTTATCGAAATCTGTTCAGTAGTTTTTGCGTGAAAGAGGAACAAACATCCTTACATCCATACATCCATACATTCTTACAAACTTTCGCCTTTATAATATTAGTAGGATGTAATGAAAAGCTTTGTTTATGCTCTGCATTTTTTTAAAAGTGTCTATATTGGTAGCGTTATGAGAATTTATGTTAATTTTGATTGTAATCTCCGTCGATAGTACCAAATAAATAAATCAGTAACTGTCATATATGCGTTTTATTAGATATTCGTAAATCGTAATATAATACTAATTTTACTTCAACCTAAAAAAATATTTCCAAAAAAATGGACAACACCAAAAGTCATTTTCATGTTAGGTACCTTAAAGTAAAGATTACCTTACCTCAAAAGTAAAGATTTACAAAATATTTTGTCATAAAACAAACAAACTCAATTAACTTACAGTAACGTGATTCTATAAATATTAACAGTAGAAAATAGAGAAACGCTTAAAATTAGATTGACAGAATTTATCCTATGTGTATGTGTGTGTATTTGTCTATGTGGGTTCGTATGCAATGCAATGCAATCAGTCCTGTGGCAATCAGTATGTAATATTAAAAAAATGTATATACACTTATCAGTTACCTAAGAAATAATTCTAAGAATATTTTCAGTATCATACATACATGAAACTTAGTAACAGCTATTTTATTTGCAGTTCGTTTCTTGGAATGTGCATGAGGTGATATTATTTTGTGGTAATCACAAAGACTCTTAGTTTGCGACCAGCAGCACCTTTTGTGATTTGATTTCATTACACTATATTATACTGACATAAAGTTATCAAACGCTGCCAAGCTCTTGGACTATAAAATCACTTGTGTAAGTAGGAAAGTACGAAATCCAAAAATGGTCGCTTTATTTTCATTTCAGATATTGATAAATAAATAAATGGAGAATAAATTACAATAATATATTACAAAAAATAATTACTCTCCGATGGCGAGGTAACTATGTACAAATATGTAAAAAAAGGAAGGACAAAATAAAGAGAATAATGTACTAATAAAAATATTTGTACTTCATAATGATACCTATAATATGATGTAGTTTGTGATATTACGATATATGATAACATTAAAAAGAACTAGCTGTCACAATTAACAATTATATATTATTGTTATCTCACAATGACGCCTATTCTGTATTTCGAGTGATAATAGTTTGGCGGGCTTGGGCGTAAACACCCGACGCAACGCCAGGATGCTCGCGATGTTTGGCAGCGGGGGCCGCGCGCCGGTGCGGCGCTTCGTACTTTTTACACGTTAAACCACGCCCATCGCGGTCCAAAATGTTATTCTCATAGGCCCTTAATTACAATAATTCATCGAGAACTATAGTATGTCATTTGCTATGATGGCGAACATTTGGCAATAGCGCGCCAACACAAAGTCAACGCGCTAAAATGGTTTATTTACTTTTACATTCATTTGACGTATGAATTGCTTTGGTCGTATTTATAGAATATCATTGGGATTAGGTTACAATATGATTTAAATTAAGCTATTCATTTAATTTTATGTAAGTTTTTTTCATTATCAAGATATTATAATCGATAAATTTTTCATATACAGGTATGTAAAGTCTACAACAATACCTACCTAAAATTGCTTTTTACTTCATGAATATTAATTAAATAAAGTAGGTGCATAAATAATAGAAAGATATTCTTTATTAGTCACAACGCTTGTTAGGTAAACATTAATTTGCAAATCAAAACAGTGTAATAAAATTACCGCGTCGCATCGAACCTTTTCTTTTTCAACGCATAATAAACCTAGGTACGTACAGGTAACGTACTCGTAGGAACACATTCTAATATAGTAAATACCTGATACTATCTACCAACACAAAGGTGTTATAAGCTTTCATATCTCTTGTTCTACGCCAAAGACTTTATTTATAATATTATCTATCGGTACGTCACCGTTCTGATAGATATGAAGGACGGTGATAATTTGTAATTTGGAGTGTTCTCGTGCGCCTGCCGACGCGACGCGACGACCAACATTTTATACGATTATAATTACCCGGCCAAGTAGTCAAGTCATGGCGATAAGTATACGGGCTCAGAAAGCGTGGCACCCTCAATTCGGTGGAGTAATGCAGGTTCTCGCGAAAGTGCGCTCTTGTGGCGTGGGTCACGCGTCACGTTTGTTGGACACGTGATGGCTGGACGCACGTGTTCGGTTATTACATTGTGTTGCCAATTTAGTGGGATTGACGTTATATTGGGAATTAACATGAAGAATATTTTTTACGTATTTCCGAAGCAAAGGATAGAACATATTAATTATAAATTATTGTTAGTAAAAAGGAAAATAATCAGTTTTTTAAAATACAAATGTGACCAAATATTGCAAGATAAATGACTCATAACAATAGGGTAGTTGACATAGTTAACAAATAACTAAGTGTTGTATTGAACATTATAGAATTTAAGGTCCTAATTAAGAATATTTGACTTAAATTACAAATAAAAATTATTAAATATTTTATTTTGCTAAATTAAAATACGAGTTTTTGAATCTGTGCATCATTTACACGAAACGCCTTAGCGACCAAGACCAGAGTGCGTGACGTCACAGTGTAATAAACAAAATGTCTTTCCGACAAACATTTTACGCGGTTCATTGCAAGCTCCGATTTCAGGATTATTTATTTGATTATTTCTTGTCCATAGTACAGTTTACCAAGTAAACATGGATACTGAGTTTATTAAAGCCGACAGTTGAAATTTGCCAAGAACAGATTCATTTATAATCGCAAATTTCTTCGACTCAAATCCGGACGTTTGTTCTGCAGAATTCAGGAACGTGAAAACTTCATTGTAAGTACAAAACTATCCTTTTCTGATATTTTGTTCCATTCATAATAGATTACAGTTTGATTTATGTACTTACCTTTACTTTTTTACTGTAAAATAACCTTTCTATGTGATGTTTTTTTGTAGGTTATAATTTATAAATATAATTAATACACATAAGATCGCTTCTACGAAGAGTTGCTCGTATTGTGGTTATTTATGAAGGTTTATTTCTATTTTTACAGATCATCAAGACAGTCGCATGGTGATGATGCCATTAGGTACGTCCAATTGAAGCGTGACGCGACTTTGTGCACTATTCAATGTAAGATATGCCCTGAGTACAAAGTCCGTCTGCCACCATATTCTGTCGGTTTGATAGTGGAAGAAAAAGAGGGCATAGTTATAAGTGTCCAGTGCCATGATTGCCCTGGTTCACTAAGAGGATGTAAACACGCAGTAGCTTTCCTTATGTGGGCACATCGGAGAGGAACCACCATGTACATCTATTGAATGCTATTGGAAGAAGTGAAAGTAAGTTAGCAAAAGTAGGAAGCACCTTGAGATTTACAAGGGTTAGAGAAATGAAGAGAAATTCTTCTACAACACATGAAGACTTTGGTGATGTTGTTTTAAATGAATTTTTGGTGCAAGGCAAAAAAAGGAATTTATGTAGGTACTACACAAATCCTTAAACATCAACCTGACTATAAAGTGCCCAACATTCTTCAGTTTTCCATGCATTATTTAAGCATCAAGCATAACAAAGAAAGTGACTGTGAAACATTTTACCCAAAATTACTATGTTTTTTCACAAGAAAATATAAATTTAGTGGAAAGTCTGACTCAAGCACAACAAAATTCACGCATGGCACGAGTTAAGGTATTATTTATTTTTAATATATAATTGCATTTTAAAATTGATTTGTCCTTTAATCATGCCGCAATAATTGAACTAATTAGGATATAATTTAAAACAATGTTCTAGAGTAGCATTTCCCAACTTAGGGCTCTGGACATATTTAAAGTCTGCTGCAGCGACTATATAACCCCTAGACTCCTAATAACAGACGATCGGCTTTGGGCAACACATCTGACAAATAGATCCAATGTAGCTTTCCGTTCAAAATCTTCAAGTCAGTAGCGACCACAACTGTGAGCTGTAAATACTTCCGTGTTTGCGAATAAATAACTATTGTAATGAACCCGTGCACAATAAAATGGTGTGGTATAAATAGCCATAATTCAAATATTCAGAAAAATGGCATTACATTTCACAGGTAAGTCAATAACGACACATAATCACATTTTATTTAAAATTTTACGGAGTTCATCTTAGACTGGCCATGTTGTGTTTACGCGCCATCTTGTTATATTTGCATCTCTTTCCGACGAAAGTACTTTTTACATTTTCTATTTCGTTTTGTTTTTTAACATTAAAAGTAAGTGATACACCAAAAGGATTTGTCGATAGTTCTATCGATAAAATTAAAAATGAAAGAAACTGTCGCCCGAATACTCAAACGCTACTCAACGAATTAATTTATCTGCGGCCTATTTAATTTTAACAGGCTTCTTATTTTAAATGTTTAGTTCATTAGTAATAGTTAATTCATTTTAAAAATGATTAGGATATATTTTTGACTAGCGGTATCAGAAATAAATGTTATTAGGATTTTTTTTTTATTTTGTTTGTTGATTATAACGATTGTTTTGAGTTATTCTTTGTGTTATTCCTACAAGTCAGCTCAAATATTCTTGTTAATGTCGTTGAGACTTACTAAGCGCCATCTGTCATTCGATAACATAAAGAGTTTCGTTAAAATATTAATATGTTTAATAAATAATAATGATATTACTATAAAACTTTATTGCATAAAAGTAATATCGATACAAAAATCGTGTTTTCATTTAACTCGTCCTATCCCTATGCCTATGTTTCCAAGGTTATATAATGCGATAAGGTGTTGGAAGAACCAATCATAATGCAGTACCCCGCTTCCTCAAACCTCAGGTAGTTGACAGAATTAATTTGAAGAGAAATATTGAACATTAGGAGTCTAGGGGTTATATAGTCGCTGGTCTGCTGATTTCAAAGTTAAAGCTAGATTAATGTTGAGAGTGTGCCTAAAAAAAGGCATTTTAATTTTATTTAAAGAGGTCTGTGATAATCATCTTTGCTCATTTAAGAGTTTGCACCTAAGAAAGGGTGGGAAATGCTGTCTTAATGTAACATGTACTGGAATAATATGTTCCCCTGTTAGATGCAATCCCAAAATGTAAATTGTGTTGTCTGTGTTTGTCATTCACATGTTAGGCACCCATTTTACAGGGCATCCTAGTGTGGGATATACATATAATGAGTGGCCACCAGTCAGTTTTACATTTAAAGAGACTTAAAATTGTATTTTTTTTTCAGGTGTTGCCAGAATAACAGCATCAAAAGCATTCAATGTTTCATGATGCAAAACAACTGATGGATCCTTGGTTGCCATAATAATTTTAAATTGCCATAAATTATATTTTAGCTAAAGTAGTACATTTTTGGAAGAATAATATGTACAAAACTTTAATAGATTGTATATGTTATTCTTACATATTTTTCTTACATGTATTTGTACATTCCTGTCCAGGTATTGAATCCCTTCATTTGGATTTTATCTCATTTGTAGTTATTTCTTTTCTGGCCAGCCCAGGCTGGCTTTTTTGTTTTTGTTTATTTCTCATCATTGATTTTACACCCAATAAAAATGTTGGTGTTATATAAACGACCTTTGGTAATTATTATTAATATAATCAATTTAATGTATCTTATCATAAGTGCAACTACGTTTGTCTAAGTGATGAATAAAGTATTTTGTTTTATTTTTATGCACTTTATTAACTTAAATAGGAAAATAAAACATTTCTGTCAAAATTTTGATTTTATTTGTTAAATATTTTAATCAAGGAGTCTTTTAAATTACTTAAGGCACATGCAATAGTAATGCAATCACCCAAGAACTTAATGACATAATACCATTAGGTGTGTCATGTGCTGCTAATAAGGTATTTTATTGTATGGGCGTTTTTAATATCAGACCATGTAAGTCTGATGGACAGATTGTAATGGATGGACTTTTGGATTTCAATTTCCCAGCAGTCTATTATGCAATTAATATTTCTGTATGTATGCCTAAAAGCAATAGGTAAGTTCTGTTCTACAGCAGTTTTATTTGATTTTATAATAAAACATTGTAAAGCGTTTGCAATTTGTACATTTTTCTTAAAGATTTCTGGCATAAGAAGCCGCCATACCAAACTCATTAGCAAGTTCAACTAATTTTGTGCCCAATCTTATTTTTTTAGGCATAACAATATATTTTGAACAGGTATACTCATATTTTTTTTAATGTCTAGTAAAAAAATACATTCTTTTGGCACACTAATGTAAAACCTTGGTTTATCTTGTATTAATTGCATACTATTTGCATTTTTTTTTATCTAAGACTGAATAGATAGTGAACAGTCAGTTTTAAGTTGTAATTTATTGATTCCTCCGAACATGCCAATGGCTCATCTTTAATGGTAAATAATTTTCTTTTTATTTTACTGTGACCACTTTTATTTTTTATTTTTACTGGTAGGACTCTCATGTGTAAGAGTCTGTCTGGGTCGGTACCACTGCAATGTCTATTCCTACTGCCAAGCGGCAGTGCACATGCACTGTTGTGTTTCGGTTTGAAGGGCAATGTAGCCAGTGTAACTACAGGACATAATGAGAATTGAAAGAAATAAAGAAAAGAAAAGCAGTTTACTTTGGGACTAGCTTAAAACTATGAAAATTTAAACAAAATGAAAACTTAAAATTAATGTTTTCACGAAACGGCTCCAGTTCAGCATCTTATGTCAACGTCTTATGTATCAAGATGACGAGTGCAGTGGAATGCCACACAGTACTTTGTAACTCAACGTGCTGGATGGTGTTTCTGCTGTTCATGGGTGGTCGTATTGCTTACCATCATCGAGATATTACAACAGATGAAAACTGTACTGCTATGGATGTTGTTTTGTATTCACTGAAACCTCTAGTCTGTAAGCTTTTGCTTCTATATTTTGGTTTAAAATTTAAGTGGACTATTTCACTTTCTGATTCTGGATACACTTTGATAAATTTATTTTGGTTCATTTCAATGAGATCTGACTTTTCATCCATTACTTGTAAATCTGAAAGAAAAATTGTTTATATTGTAATGAAACTGTAATATTCTGTTATCTCAGCTGACAAAAACTATAGGTATATGCATACCAGGTTTTACTGAAAGTTTTAAGGGTCAAGGCATGACATAAGTATTCAGAAACACTTGTCCAAGTTTTGTGTTGATGTTGAGTAAAGTTCTACCAACATGAATGATTAATTTAGCAAAATATTTCATGTTTCTCATAAATATTGTCTATGAAAATCTAATTTTCATTTCTCTAACTGGACTCATAGTAATACATACGACTATACCTACAAAATGCAGTGAACCACACATTACACAAATGCATTGGGACAGTAAATGCGAGGGGTAATAATAGGACAGCTTTAGGTATAGATTTACCTCCAGTCCCTATGTTGTGATTCTATGTTACTAGTGGATGGTGTATCCACAGTTTCTGTCTGTACAAGTAATTCTTGTATTAATGCACGCTGGTATTTACTGCCACTGACCGAGGCATACTTTTGGCTGTTCTCTTTAAACGATCAGGTTGACATTCAAATATAGAAAGTAAAGAGGAGGGTTTCATTCGTATTGTCGAGACAGAACCCTTAACATTGTATTCCATGTCCTTGGGCAGCTGTAATATAGACAAATCAGCGTTAAACAGGAAATGAGTGCGTTTAAACACAATGTTTTGCAAACAACTTTGCTTTAACCTCAAAATGTTACTAGAGTACGTACCTTTAAAGGAGCTACGGTTTTACGGAACGATCAAGATTTATAGATATTTTAAAGTAGTACTACTCACATCAAAATGATCCTCGCAAAAATAAATTGAAGATTTGGGTGATGCACTGGTCGGATCACGTCGTGCTAACTGCACTGTACCCGCCACTTTACAGTTTACATGAAGATTTCGCGATTGTGGCACATGGATAAATAATTTATAAGGGCTTTTGATACTTGTATTTTGACACAAAGGAACGGCACATATTCTATGGCACTTTGAAGCCATTTTTTAAAGGATTTTTAATAAAAAACCCGTATTGTTTACATTAAGACTATTACACTGTGACGTCACGCCTTTGATTAGTCACGTGATTAAGCGTTTTAGCGGGGAATACGAAACGCATTTATTAAAACTGTCTTTTGGTTATTAAAATGGCTCTAAATATAAGAAAAACAATTATCAAGCATATTTTTAGTGAGTTTAAAACATTTTGTAGTACTTTTCGAAAATTTGTCAAATACCCTATTATTATCATCTAGCTTTTTTGTATAACTTTCAACGGACAACTTTAATTTATTATTAATAGCAAAAACGTGTTTCGAAACTCTCTGAATCAAGTGCTAGTGTACTTAATGATGTCTACTGTGTACATTCTTTTAAACAAAAGCATATACATTAAACGATACCATAGTTCTATAGAATCATTGCAATAAAAATAGATCATAATTTTTGGGTGATCAAAATTTCAATTTGGCAACCCCACAAAATACCGGTTTTTATCTACTAGCCACAGTTCCACTGTAGTCTCGAACAAACTCGAGCTTGCTTCGTGCAGCATCGTTCTCTCGACTATTCCATTATACTACCGTTATTAAATTATCTGTGCATTAAAAACTAAACTCTACAACTACGAGCATTAGAGCTAAATTAATAACTCACGAAAACACCGTTTTTGTACCATTTTGCTATCGTAAATCACAATGAAACTTCTGTTTCAGCCGAGAATATTCCAGATAGATAACTATGTGAGTAAATAATCATAGTTATCGCAAACCGGAAAAACAATTTGTAGGTAGGTATTAGCTATTAGCTAATTTATGAAAATGGCTGACGATCTAATTGGTCACGCTTTTAGCATTTAAATAATTATTTACTTGTATTGATGCTTACGGTAGTTTTAGTTCTGTAGAGAGAAATTGATTATAATACACAGTTCTATTGTATTATTAAAAAAATACTAAGTAGATAAAAAGTACTTTTCTACTGTAAGAAGCCTGTAGAAATTATTAGATGGTCAACCTTTTTTTTTATAAATAGGTAAACAATATAAAAAAATCTACTTGTTTTATTTTTCTTACCTTATAACTTTTAAAAAAATATCGAATTTTTTTTATAAGAGCATTTTCAAAATCAGCTAATATCGACTGCGCAGTGCGCCATCGCAACTCCCGTTAAAAAAAACACAAAACATATTTTTTTCTTTCCTAACTTTAAAAAGCAAAAGCACGTGGCCATTCAGCCTTGAATCATTTACGTAACATGGTTACCTGTTATACAATACATATTGTATTGTAATATTTATCGCTTTTCATTCGTTTGTGAAAAAACTTCTCATACCTTTTTGCGTGAAATAACCTGATTTTGTGTTTATGGAAGAATTATAGGACATTAAAAGAATAAAACAATGCTTTTTTTTATAAACTACTGAATAATGCATTGCAACGTATATGCAGCAGAAACGACACTTTAAAACAAACTTGTGAAAACTCAATGTTTTTCTAGAGCCCAATATTATAATTATGTCTGTACTTAAGTTTGATACTATAATAAAATTAAATAACACCCTTGTTAAAAACATTCAATTAGATTTAATAATTAAACATTAATATCAAACATTTAATGAAAAATAAAGCTTTGATAAACTCTACCGAAAAATAGAGACGTTTAAACGTGTTTGTTTTCGATTATCTAGTTTAAGCTTTTACCTGAATGATAATAACCATAATAATAAAAATAATACCAGCCCTGTATTATATACTGTCCCACTGCTGGGCACGGGCCTCCGCTACTACTGAGAGGGTTTAGGCTTTAATCCACTACGCTGGCTTAGTGCGGGTTAGTAGACTTCTCATATCTTCGAAATTCCTATAAAGAACTTCTTTGGTATGCAGGTTTCCTCGTGATGTTTTCCTTCACCGTTAAAGCAAACGATAATTAAATTAAATTAAAATAAACAATACACACGTAACTTTGATAAGTCACAGGTGTGTGCCTTGGGTTTTGAACCTACGGACATTGTCTCAGCAGACCGTTCCATTCCCAACTAGGCTATCGTGGCGCCCATTACCAACAGTGCGTCCATAGACAATCAAAAACTTCGTGACTCATTCATTGATTTCTTAGTATCGTAACTTCCTCTTCAATATCGATTGCACTAAAGATGATTTTTTCTAATAAGTGAATGTATAATCGATACCTACTTGAGAAATATCTATCCGGCAACGTAAGACTCATTATGTTTGTAAACTTTTTTAGTTTAATGGCGAATCTGAGTGAGAAACGAAAGAATCCGAATTGCATTGTCAGCTGCAGACTCAGTATTTAATGTTATTGGAACAAAATTAGCTAACTATTCTTATTCTGTATTTCAAATATGTGGGTGTGATAAGATACTTTAAGTTGTTGTAATTAATATTTATTCCGTGTTTTATGTTATTAGGTGTCTATTATGGTAATCTAAGCTCTATGAGTATTATTACACACAAAAACATAAAAATTCCGACAAATTCATTACTTTTCTCGAATTTTCCACACGTATCAACTACTCTACTATCTCAATACAATAATATTATACGGCTTGGCACAACAGATTGATTAGAATAAATAAATAATGAAATACAACTTTATAGAATGGCGATAGGCTCGCCCCCTATCACATCATGGGACGGAATGACGGCGAAAAGTGAGTGCACTAGTTGCGGCTCTGCCTACCCCTTCGGGGATAATAGGCGTGGCGTATATGTATGTATGTACAACTTTTTAGAATATACTAAGTGTACTGCCATAAAAAAATCTTCAATGAAAGTTATGCAAGACGCAAACGGGATTTAGAAACCAGGCTAATAATATTGGAAGACGTGTAATAAATAGAGTTAAGAATACCGTGAACTGCTCCTACTACCGCGCTTAACCCCGTTCTATCTAGATATTTAACCTCATTGGTTCTATCCCACTGACTCTACGTACTTACGAGATAGAATAAAAAAGAAAGACAACAAATTAAAGGTTAATTTACATGAATATTCCTTAATAAGTTTCATTAAGATGTATTAATGTGTTTGATCAATACTTATCTATCCTATTTTTAAGCGGAAGAGTTTGTTTATTTATTTGAAAGCGTTAATCTCAGGAATTACTGAACCGAGTTCGAAAAATATTTCACTAACAGGTAGCTGCATTACTACCGAGTGCTATAATAGACTAGGTACTGTCTATCCCGGGAAAATATTTTTTTCCTGGTAAAAAAATTCACGCTGGCGGAGCTGCGAGAAATACTAGTAAAGCATGCAATCACGCAATATTACTGAAGTAGGCTGTGTTAGCTTACTTAAAATTAAAATACGTGATATTTTATAGATTTTACGACCAATGTTTCTATAAATAAACGAAAGCTGTCTACGTTTTCAGTCATGAAACATTACGTATAACACTTTCTAAAGTAATAAATTGGAGCTAACTTCCAAAATAAAAAACCTTCACCAACAATGGCATCTTAGACGGACAAACTAATTTCCTGCTCATGTACTGTAACTTGACCTTTCTCTATGAGTTTATGTAAAATTATTTCATATCAGTTCTTTTTTCGCCCTTCTCCTTACCCACTCCTCCCTTTTGAAATCGACAAGGCACTCATAGGTAATTCTCGTGTACGGTATCCATAAATGTTTAAGATCACTTTCGTTTGCCTGATTCCTGCTATTAGAAATACAATGTAAGTAGAATAATTGGGTACATCTGTTTCACCTGTAACCTAAGGAGGTCGCAAAATAAATTACTTTCTTTCGAAAGTACTACCCAGAATCGTACGACATTGAAAGCTCCCACATTGGGCCGTAAATGATTCAAAATTAATTACGACGCGCCGCGGAGTAAGTTTGCATTCGGTTCGAACATGTTGCAAAAATGTTGGAATTTCATCCGCCCACTAAACTCCAAAACTAGTTGTTCGGACCAAGTAAGCTATGTAATTTATGAACGTGCACGGATTCCAATAAATATTTCTTTTTATTATACAACAAAATCTTGTCTCACCAACCATGAAGGTTGTAATAGAAATGTTATGATGTTTAGGATCTTCAGGTTTCTTCCTCTGCCTTCTGCAGTTGGTTTAAAACAGCCAATGTTAACCCTCTATTAAAAACAATAATGACACCAACTTTCTTCTTTTCATCTACAAGTTTTCAGCTAATTTCGAGGGACAGGTATAATGGTTGATAAAGAACTAACCACTTTGCTTTAAGTATTAAAAATATTTATTCATAAGTCCCTAATTGAAAGTTCTGATATAACACTCAACCGGGCCCGTAGCCAGTGGAAATTTTGGCCTAAATGTATTGTTTGCACATAAACAAACAGCCAGCACAGCTGTTTTATATGTGAACAATCTATCACTATTATCAGCGAGATAGCCGTAGGATTCCTCCGGCGCGGACTGTTATCTAATATGTTCGATTTTGTAACCGGTTCTACAATACACGTGAGCTCCTTATCGTAATTTTTTATAAAGATGTATTTAAAAATTACTAGACTCCGGAGCATGCTTTAGGTATTTGGAAAGCCAAACATTTGTTCAATATTAAAACAAAATTATTAAATTTACGTTATGAGATACAATTTTAGCTATTTTACTGGAGCAAGGACAATACAGTATCAAGCAGTATTTTTTTCTTTCACTTAAATTTCTGTAATCTGTAGGTAACACCAAATTATCTAGTGATGTACTACATGTGTAACCGCAATGGTAATTATAAAATCTTTACAGCGATTTTTTTGTCTGTCTGACCGTTACAGAGCCGCAGACAAAGCTAAATAGGAAGAAAGACTTTATTAACAAGATAACAATATTAATTAGCGTCACAAGCACCCGATAAGATAGTATAACGTCGATTTTTTAAATCTAGAGCAGCATTTCTATATTTTTTTTGTGGCTCATGAGTATGTTCGAGTTTTATCTCATATCATCAATATAAATAAATATACAGCTTCCATCGATATCTTTCACAAATGCAATTGCGCCAGTGTTGATCGTGTGAAACAATAAAGCTGTACCCGCACTTCGGCTTATCATAGCATCACCCTAATCAAAAAGTCCCATTCTCTGACAAAGCTGAGCACAGCTTAAATCTAAGATTTAATAACTAGGTAATAGTCTCATAATACCCAGAAATAATCGAGGCACGAAAATATTTGTCCGATTGTGGGAACAGGAATAATAAACATAAGGAAAAAACATTAAAAACAATAACTTATTTTGCAATTTACGTACCCTGTTTTTATATACGGGCGGGCAGCGATAACCATTCATACACACAAACATAGCACCGTGCCTTTTCTAGTGTAAGCAGAGGTGTATCATAATTATCATACCCGTATCTCGCGACCTAATGACCCTCTTGCTAGTTACCGGGCACAATTTCAGACTCCGGACTGATACTGAATAGACATCGTAATGATTACAGTATTACGCTAAAGACATATTTCTTTGCATCATAATTCCGCCAGCTCAAGCGTAATTTTATAGCAAAACGACAAATTTAAGTATATGATATGTTTTTATTCGGTCACGGCAAAATGACCCCATTGCACTTCGATAAGCAGACTGGAGTCCGATGGAGTGAAGCCTAGCGAGAGATAGTTCAGTGGGATCTAATAGTAATGGAAGGTCTAAAGTCAGTTCGTTGAAGGTCAAACACATCTCTACACGTTACAATATGATCGAGATTAATCTGCGTGAGTCACGCTCATTTACATAAAAGCATCTGCTCTCCCATCCTACTCTTCCGATGACCTAGATCCCTTTCAAAAGGCCTATCGTTGGACAATGAGGTCGTGAACATGTCCCTCCTACGAGCATTAGTTCATTCCAGTTCGTTTTTCGGTCGAGTCATTGGCATGCATTCAGATTTTTGACCTGTCCGCACATTGTTTTCATTGCTATTTCGGTATTGAAAATATCGATCTAATTTCCAACAGTGTAAATATTTAAACAATCGTCCAGTTCCTTGAAGGGATTACTGGAGTTGAAATAGGTGTCTAATTGTATAATCGATGAACAGTCTTGATGTGCGCCCTTTAGTGTTCGTTGTTATGTTATTTGTTACACATTACTAGATTTGGTGGTTCATAAACGACGGTTCCGTAGAACAAAGTCGTATATGCAAAATGAAGCTTTTCAGTAGAGCGCTTTGAAAGTCTAAGTTAATTGTGAAAATCACAAGTTATAGTGAACAAAACATTATATTCTATAGGGTTCAGTAACAACTTTGAACTTAATGTGTGAAAATAGCACTAATTCGCACATGAATACAAACTAACGACTTTCAAAGCGCTCTACTGAAAAGCTAACATTTTGCATATATATATACGACTTTGTTCTACGGAACCGTCGATTAATGTTTTTAGAAAAAAAAATCGTTTATAGTACTCTGGGATTATGTACAGTCAGCCACATAAGTAGCTGAAATATTCAAAATTACAAATCGTTCCTATACGTTAAGTTTAATTTAAACAGTATTTTTTTCTTTGTGTGAAGTAAATTACTTTTTGTGAATAGAAAAAAAAAGTGGTAAGAACACAAAAGTGTCGAGGTGATTTGAAGATTTGAATTCGTTCAGATACTTATGGCTATGACTGTACCGTTAAGTTAGACCCATTTGAAAGACATTTAATTCCATATAATAACTGGGCGTTCTAATACCGAACATCCAACGCCTAAGTGTACCTATCTTAGGCACTCTATATTCTCATACTCGGTACCTTACTCAAAACTCTGTGTTGCTAAATAGAACTTTCTAGACACTCGTGAATCATTTACCGTTAGTTGTATAAAAAAACATACAAACTGAAACAGCGGCTCACTATTTAACTGGCTCATATTTTAAACCTACGATAATAGTTCTGGATACTATTTTTAAGACATATTTTAGGGTAAGTTTCACTCGTTCCTGATAAAGCTTCACATCTGACATATAACGCTATCTACCAAATAAACCAAACACATAACTAGTGAGTTTTTATGACAGATATTTCTATACGAGACCTGCGAAACCCGAACTTGTAATTTATATGGCGCATACTTTCCGACTACACTTTCACGGAAAGCATGTGGTAAAATCAGACCTTACATTTTAATTAGATATTAATAATAATATAATTAAATTAGTTGTTCATATTAGCAAGTACTGCCTCGGTGGCGTAGTTGTATTATGGTACGACTGCAATGCTGAGGTCTCGGGATCGAATCCCGGGTCGGGCAAAGTGGTATTGTGTTTTTCTATCGGTATCAACTCGAAGTCTGCAATTTGTGCCCGATATGACGATAGGCTCGCCCTCTATCACATCATGGGACGGAATAACGGCGAAAAGTGGGTGCACTATTTGCGCCTCTGCCTACCCCTTCGGAGATAAAAGGCGTGAGTGTGTGTGTATTAGCAAGCAACTGGATGCATAAAGCGGCAGACCGGGCTCTGTGGCGTATCTTGAGAGAGGTCTATGTCCAGCAGGGGACTGCAACGGGCTGATGATGATGATGAGCCAGCTAAACATTCTATGATAACATTAACTCTCACATACCGTAGTTTTCGCTATAAACGCTATGCGACAAATATCATTCTATTTATAGTCCATAAGGGTGGCAACCCTCTGGCAATCTGCCAAACACATCGCCCCCATAATGTAAACGTTAATAATCTATAATAGCTCGGCATAAAAAATACCATGTAGACTGTCTCCGTGACGTATTTGTATCGCGCTGTCTCGGGATAGATTCCCGGGTCGAGCAAAGTGGTATTGAGGTTTTCTGCTTAGTATCAGCTCGGAGTCTGGTAATGTATCCCATAAATATCAATATACCCACCTGTACAAGAGACGTAACATAGCTGGCGAAATGCAGATGTGTTACACCTCTGCCTACCCCTGAAAAAGGAAAAATACGTGATGCTGAGTATCTATGTATTTAAAAAAATACTTTCGCTATAAACAAGCCTAGGTACAACAATGCATTAACTCTTCTAGCCGCGCCGCCCACATATGTGTTAAAGGTATTGCTATTTTACAAATCGATAGAATGGGAATAAAATATTTTGGCCTTATGTCAAAATGAAATGATATTGCATTTTAACATAAGGCCAAAATATTCTACAGAAAAGCTTTTAACGAGGATTTTCCGAAACACAAGGGTTGATTTAGAATAAATACATTTTTTTATAATCGGTTTCATAAGCATATTGTGTCATCTGAATACTGTGTATTTATTACATAAAATATTTCTACTAACAGAGTGCTCGCAAATTTTATAGCAATTGGAAAATCGTGGCAACCCTGTTAATATTGATTCGTAAATGTGATGAATGAGAGAGTAAGGTGCGACTGCTAAATGCTATATGCCAAGCGTGAGAGAGATAGCCGAATGCGTACAGCTTCCTTCAGCCGACGTATTTCAGAACCCAGCGAACGGATTATGTCAACATTTCATTCAAAAGAATTTCAATTCAAATAAATCTTACTATGTTCATTATGATTTGGACTCTGACGTAAAGTCGTTGCGTTTAACAAATTTTGCTTTTAGATATAACTTAGTCAAACTTGAATTAAGACAAAAATTGCATACCAATATTAAACAGATTCCATAAAGTTGCATATGTGCCTACAAGATAACGCAATCCATATTTAGATACCTAGTATCTCATTTAATAAATCTCATTCGTATCAAATCAACCAACTAGTTGATCTAAGAATTAATATTTGAATAAGAACTAATGGTAAATATTTTAATATCGTCTGGCCGCTTTTCACAGAAATGCGATCAATTGTACTTCACGGTACTTATCGGTTTTACGTCATTGTCGATTGCGATGCAATATTACTTCCTTCCCTTGCTTCACATTTGTTAACGTAAACTGAAGACGTATTTGTAATTGAATCGACGTAAATTGAACACTTATTAATAATAAATAAATAGATTTTTTCATAAAAGTAATTAGGTACTTAGGTATATTAATAAATAACGAACATGTTATGTAACCTTAAAAATAGGAATATATAAATTTACTTGAAGTACCTACTTAGTTTATTTATATAAACCTTTTAGCCCAACCAAACATGAAAGCACCAAATAAGCTGATTCGTTCGACTTTACTATGAAGGACTTGTATAATTGTGTAATAAATAATAATCATCTTGTAACTTCACTATAAGTACAAAGATCAAAAGTATTAACGTAACAAATTACAAATAAATGTTACACTCATGATATTACACGATTTCCTATTTTTATAATAATACGATAAAGTACATTGTAGTAGGATTAAGAGACAATCAAGAAATGCCTGTTTTAAAGGTCAACAACGCGCAAGGTCCACATGACGTACCCGGTGTTGGTTACGCTTATTTTCGGTCCCAGACTGTAAGAAGGATGAGCCCATCGTTGTACTGAGTACCCAAGCTCATACTTCAATTCCAAATAGCCTAGCTTGAGGGCCCCGACCCTAGAAGAGGACCATTGAACAAGAAAAAGGTGACCGTATTTTGTCCTAGCGACGACTCCATACATTTACCACGAGCCTTCAGGGGTGTAGTTACACCACTACTAGATCGCAAGGACATGCCATTCCTGTATTATTTTTGTTTTTTATTAACGTCGGGTGAAATAATATTCGGTTTTTCTAATCAGTATCAGCCCGGACGCTGGAATTTGTGCCCGATATGGCGATAGGCTGGCTCCCTATCACATCATGGCACAGAAAACGCACGGCGAAAAGTGGGTGCACTAGTTGCGCCTCTGCCTACCCCTTCGGGGATTAAAAGCGTGTGTGTGTTCTATTAACGTTAAATATTGTAGAAAGGCATCTTGTCTAGGGCCCCTGATGGGTTTCCCGGCTTGAAACCGAACCCAGAACACACGGCTCACCGCCCAGGTAAGGCTCATGACCTATCAGATAAATTTGTCTGACACTATTCATGTTAAGCCATTCACAGAAGGGAAACCGACAAGGAAAGACGCGAAACACCATCGGGAAGTCCGACACAAACGAGTTCCATTGAAGATTAACCGAGTGGATTGTAATTATGTATGTGAATACTACTACTGACTGATCACTGAATCATCGCCTCTCGAGTATGACGTGGATGGAAGCCTCATTTAATAAATACCTACTGTATTGACTGCCTCGGTGGCGTAGTGGTATTGCGTACGTATTACGAGTACGATTTGCGCGCTGAGGTCCTGGGTTCGAATCCCGGGTCGAGCAAAAAAAAAAAATTGTGACTGGGTTTTTCCATCTTAAAATTTACTCAGTCGCAGCTCGGAGTCAGGAAGTTGGCGGTGTGATACCCCCGTGCCTCGGAAAGCACGTAAAGCCGTTGGTCCTGCGCCTGATCTCTCTCCGGTCATGTCGGATTGCCGTCTCACCGGACTATGAGAGTGAAGGCATAGCGAGTGCACCTGTGTATTGCGCACACACTTGTGCACTATAATATCTCCTGCGTACCTGGCTGATCTCCGTTGAGATTGGCCGCCGTGGCCGAAAACTGGCTAGGAGGATTTCATTCATTTCATTTTTTTTCACTGTATACTTTTTGTTATTTTGGATATCCTTTTGCAGTTGTCAACAGTAAAAAAGCAAGTGATAGTGTGAGTGATAGAGACGACGCTCTACGAAGTCAAATATACTTGATTAGCTCTTTCTCTGGGATAGCCCTATATTATACCACCATCTATAACAGGGTCACAATAACTGTGCACTTCTCTGGAATCCGATGCCCCTCCCTCTTTTCCTTTGACCTCCCCGCTTAAATTCCATCACTACAAAAAAAGATTTTTTGATATTTTTAGTGATACTTATTTTCTCACAGTGTACTTAAGCGTCGATGTGACGTCACCAAAGCGAGGTGCACAGATATTTTGACCGTGTAGAACAAATTTTGCCTACTCTTCGCTTAGGTCCCAGGAACTTCAAAAGCAATACACGTTTAGAAAACTTAAAAATAACAAATCTGAAAGCCGCACTAATAAATAATAACATTTTAAGATTAACAGCATATCAAATGTAAACTCTATGCAATAACGGGGCTGAGGAAGTAACTTGCTCTCGAAAGTCGAAACGTATTGGAAAACTAGTTTACGTGAATCACGCTACCGCGAAACAATTAGCCGCAGTTTTATACGGATTTACCGGTAGATATCTTTGAATGATTTCGAACCAAAGATCTATATATCTGAATAATAAATATCTATTCTTAACAGGCATACACAAAAAGACCAAAATCTTTTGTCATAGAGATAATTTTGGCCACATACGATTAGGTAGCAAAAGTGAAAAATATTTACCGATGACATAACATTAATTATATTGTTGTAACAATCAAACTTACGACTTTACGTGTCATATACGCTCAATACTCGCTGCGCTGCAAACGATATCATAGAAAGTAATAGGTTAACACGTTCGTCAAGACAAAGGTACAAATGAAAAACAAATAATTTTAAAGCGGATTGAACTTTTATAACATTTGTTTTTAAAATTAGAGCCAATGTGAATTGTGAACAATGTTTTGTTGACATTTTTCAAGTAGATGCTGCTTTTAAACATTTTGTTTTTTACTAAAACCCCTCTCAATAGTAGAGGAGGCACGTGCTCAGCAGTGGGCAGTATATAATACAGGATTGATTGCATTACATTTCACTAAAACAAACCTTAATGTAAAATGCCAGTTTACTGCAATAATTTGCTCAATAACTACTCACTACTTCGATATGGTATTGTATTATAAACAAAGTTACACTTGTTACATAGGTACTTATGCCTTAAATGGTCAAGAATTCAGTACACGGACATAATTTATCTCTTGTATTAACAAGAGGTAGATCTGAAATTATGGTGAATATATTATTAGAGTATTGTAGTTTGAACACAGGATTGGGTAGGTAATTAATCATATTAAATCTAATATTATAAAATTCTCGTGTTGCGGTGTTTGCTGGCAAACTCCTCCGAAATGGCTCGACCGATTTTCATGAAATTTTGTGTGCATACCGGGTAGGTCATACTTTTCATCCCCCTAAGTGATAAGGATGGCCCACCCCAAAAAAAAGTTTTTTAGACTCTTGAACGGATTCCGATGAAATTTGGCATAGGTACAGATAGATCATGTCCTGGATTAACACATAGGCTACTTTTTATGCCGGGAAAACTTTTTAACGCCGGCGGAGCCGCGGGTATAAACTAGTAAAGATATATAGTTATGCTTGCAATATCGAAACATTCCAAACATATTAGTTGTGATCAGTTTCTGTCTCGTTTTCGTAAATTCCGTGCAATACTAATAGGTACGATCAGGTAGTTATATACGCTCGGAGTGTTGGCTTCGCGCCAGAATTTCCTCATAATTTTTGACCCGGAAGCAATTCTAGCGTTATTCATCAAAAGCATGGCTTTTTAAGCCGTTTTGTTGATATCAATGTCACCGACTTTGGGAATAGAAAAATTTCTCCATAAATGTAATTTGATTGTGTTATAGGTTGGTTGGTAATACCGCAAATTGCTAGTGTCCAAAAATCTAATATGTTATATCGTCGACGATCTACAAAATAAATGCAGATTATTTATTTTGTTCTAAAACCGGAATGAAAAAATTACGTCTATTCCAAATCATGCATAAATTATGGATATTATTAAGTATGTCGTGAGATATCCATAACGGAGCGTAATTTCATAGTAGGTAGACAAGTTGGTATATATTAGTTTTGCAAAATTCTGCAATGTTTGCTGCATCACGGGTGTTGAAAGAAGGAAAGATGCAATTCTATTGAAATGTATATCCATATGTTTTTTTAAATAGTTAGAATGTTTCAATAGTAACTTACTTGCACCTAGTTACTAATAGATCAAACGGATGAGTTTTACTTGAGATTTGGGAATAATATTGTTCATTTAATTTACAAAAAATTTAGGTGATTCATTAAACTTGACACCGCCTTACCCTGATGATTTGACAAGTCCTAAGTTAAGGCTGAACCTATACAGAGACCTACCTACTGCTGCACCAGTGGGGTCACATCCTATAACAAGTCGAAAAAACCGGATGCTTCCTCGCTCCCGCAAGTCGCGTGTCGGGTGCGGCCGGCGTATATCCAGTTGTGAAGGCCGACATAAAAATTGCTACTCAGTTTATTTCTATTACGATGTGGGCTTGAATGAAACTGTTTAGTCGTAAATGGGTTATCCAATTCTCTTCGGAAACCAAAAAGAAACAGTCTGGTCTCACCCAGACTAAAATAGTTTGCATAGTTTTAACCAAACTCAGATTTTCGACGGGGAATTAAGTGAACTGCGATCCTCCAAAGAAAAAGTTTAAGGCATTTTAACAATATGAGGAAACAAGATTTCTATCGATAAGAATATTTATTAAAATTTTATTTTTCTGCGGTCAGGATTTTTATTTCCGCCGCGAGCCCAATGACCTTGTATCCACATACCACCACATACCTACTAATCATTATGACACATCGTGCCAAAGAACTTCCATTTTGCATTATTCCATCACACTATCCACTACTATAGTTAAATTAAATTAAAGAACGCCGAGTTCACAAAGCTAAAGCTAAAGTTTTTAGTTTATAATTCATTCCTGTGGGAATTCGTAGAACCAACACTTGAGAATTTATGCTGTACCTACATAACTTCTATTGTTTTATAAAGATAGTTACGGATTACATCCTGTAATACAATTTTATTTTGGTTTTGGGAGGATGACGTCTCAGTGTTCCCAAGGCGTAGGCAGAAGAGCAACTTATTATATTAGCATTGAGCAGCAGTCTTCAGCTTAATGGAACTATTTCCACATAGGGACTTGCCTATAAATCTAAAACTCACAAAATGAAAGACCATATTAATAAATAACCAATTCAATATTTACAATCCCGCTAATGTAATACAAACTACAATATACTTATTACAAATATAATACAAACTAATACAAAATTAATGTTTCGGTTGGACTGCGGAGCGTTTATACTATCATAAATAGGCATGTAATTTGCCATCTGCTGACTAGCGATAGGCCAAAATTACGTCGTGTACTAATTCAGTTTATAGGTCGTAAGCCAGATGTTATATCTATACTAATATTATAAAGAGAAAAGCTTTGATTGTTTGTTTATTTGCATTAAAGAGGCTCCGAAACTACTGGACGGATTTGAAAAATTCTTTCACCATTGTACCTAAAGCTACATTATCAGCGAGTAACACATAGGCTAGTTTTTATCCCGGGGAAATATAAAGCGGGATTATTATCCCGGAAAAACTTATTCACGCGAGCGGAGCCATGAACAGAAGTCTAGTCTTTAATAGAAGTACATATTGGTATTATAAATGATTATAATAATATTAATATTTTCATCTCTAACGGAAACCAGACATAAACACAGTTTTCTAATTACCACGGCGTCAAAGTTGAATGTATTCGAACAGACCAAATGATGTCTGTTTATATGTAAACTTTTGCATTAATCTATAATACACAAAACCCAAAAATTTACGAACATTATCGTGAAATGCTGCATTTCTCCAGAGTGTGGGGGCGGGCGGCGAGTATTTTTGCCCAATGACGTCAGATGTGGCTCGGCCTCCACACGACTGTGGCCTTTACACCAGCGATCAGTAATGTCGAGATGAAGTGGATTTATAATGAGAGACAATGTTATAATCACAAGATGTTCACGTTCGTATTAAAATAGCTGGAAAATGTGCCGTAAACAATTGTTAATTTGATTGTCCTTAAAAGCTATGGTTATTTCTGTACGTTGTACCTAATAGAAGTATTACTATTATTGCATAAATTGATTTTAAAATTGTATGGTTAGGTACAAGTTACAACGAACAAAATACAAATAGACTATTACTTCCTGTCATTCAGCAAAACGACAAATATTTGGTGTTTGCTAACGGGCGCACGACATACTTGAAACTTATGCTTTCGATAATAAAGTGTATTCTTATTGAAAAAAAATCTTTTATGTTTTTATAGTATTGTTATATTTTATTGCCAATTTAGAATCAATAGATATCTGCGGACGCAAGCACTGCTTTCAATGGGATATATTACACAGTCAATAATATCGTGATCCTGGAATCGCAATATTATCACAAGATCGCAAATGCTAAGCCTATATCCTGCGATATTATCACGATACTGCGATACGCATCAATATTATCTGATATTATTGACTGTGTAATATACCCCAATGAAAATCTTTTTGGCGCAATGTATGGATGCCAAGCGTGACAAACATTTACTTAATTTATCACTGTAAATGTATGTATGTAGGTATGTTATGCTTACATTTGTCTAAAACGTTTACCGTTGGCGCCTAACACGTAAATATTTAAGTCACGAATAACGTAATATTATCGAGGTCTTAGCAGTACCATCTGAATACTAAACTTTAATACTTACTATAATAAGGTAGGTAACCGTACAGAGAGCTGTAATAAAACCACAATGCAGTAGCACCAGATGGCATTTTACAGGAAACCAATACTAATTTGTTTTTAATATTACGAAGTATATTAAAATAAATAAATCTCGGAAAAGTTATCGCCGTTTGTATGGCTGCGCGCATCACTAGCCGCCATCAAGGTCCGTCGATGGTGGCCATGTCAACAGACTGCCGTTTCGTCGCCGCACAGCTGTTAACACAATGCTCTTGTTACGCAAAAACACTATTCGTTTTCCACAATACTTTCAGGACAGTCATTAATTACTCGAATGCGTTTGGACCACGCCTCTTCGCCTTAGGCGAGTGGAGTCACTGGGAATTTTTAATATTGTAAGAAAGGTAATCAAGTAATTAATACTTCATGAACTATTTTGTTTTAATTAAATTACACGTTAAAGTTGTTTAATTTTAATTGACATTTGACGTCGTTACAATCACCATGACAGAAAAATATGTCACAAATGTGTTCTTTCCCTACATTTAAATTGTTTTGAACTGGACGTACCCTAATCACGCTTGTGATTTGTGCTACGTTTATTGTAGATATTAATGTAAGCCAGGAATTAATAGATTTGTTTATTCGAGTCCACTAAAAATAGAACTAGAATCTACAAATCACCATGACACGAAGCCAAGGCGCCCGTGGTATGTTCAAATTACATGTAGATGAGACAAAGATCAGTGCATTGGTATGTTGGTAAAGTGAGTTATGTCAGGTTCCATTCCAGTGCGGCTCCAGACACGTGCACGCCACTGCACACCGCGCTCGCACTCGCTAAAATAGTCTCACGTGGGCCGACTGCCCCCTAAAAGACTTCCCACATTATGTAACTAGCGGTACAATAAAACACGTACGTAGCTAATCGTATGTTTGTTTATTAGTCATTTAACAGCAATTATAAGTGATAAGCCGGCCACTTTCACTGTCACTACTTCCTACATAAACCGCCCCGAAACAGAATCACAACAATGCGCCTGCAAAACACATTATCGAAACACCATTTCGGCGGCATAACACGCGCAATTGTCAATTCCAAGTTTCGTAAAACTTAAAACTTACAATTGCTGTCGAGCCAATATTTACACGTAAAAAATATGTACAACTTAATTAAATTAATCACATAACACTCGCACGAGTCCGCCGTACTAGAACGCACGAAGACCACAAAATTAAAAGTCCAACATTCACTCGGTCGTAATAACACAGCTAATATTTAGGCAGCAACATGAGTAAGTTCCTACATGATCGAGTAGGAATGTCCCATCACTAGGTTTGAGCATATAAAACTGGCGTTCTGACATGTCCAAACTATGAAAAATCCATTTACTTCTTTGTCAAACAGGCAAATCTGGTCCAAATTCCCATCGGCACTGTTCAGGTCAACTTCCATTCAGCAGCACTACTAGCTGAGCAGTCAGAACCATCATCATTATACACTTAAATCTGGTCCAATGAGATATTCACTATTAATTCTAATTGGGTAATGTATCCATAAGTATTTCCTTCACTCCTGATGACAGACGGTCTGGAAACTTGATGTCGAAGGCAACAAGCAAGTCACCTTTCCTTGTCGGCTCCTTCGGGAACGGCAAACCATAACCAGGGAACCTCTTCACTGTGTGGGGCTTCACCACTTCACCTTGCAGGTTCACTGTTAACTTCTCACCAGACATGGTTGGTACTTCAATGATGGTTCCACATAGTGCCTGTAACAAAGGAAAGTTTGGGTCAGCGACATATGACTCACATTAATTAACAGCCTAGTGTCAACTGTGGACTGATCTAGACATACAGTAACCTTATCAATAATGTTTATACAACATGTGGCAAGAATACAAACACATTGGGAATGTCCCACATTACCAACCACTCAACTGCAACATTTAATGTAATAAATTTATCTGCAAATTGCAGACACCTGTTACATTATGTACAAAACCAGCCATTAACAGATTAACATGTTCTTGTTCTAGAATGGTCTATTGTTCCAACCCGTTATGGTTGTTTACACAATGTTTTATGTGTACTTTCCCTAACATGATGAATGACAATAGGCAATGGAAGCTTACCTGTTTGAGCGATATCTTGGCCGTGTATCTGACGTCGCTGCCTTCACGTTTGAACAGGGGGTGCGACTTGTCGCGGATGATGAACACGATGTCCGCGGGGATCTTGTTGCGGCCTTGGTCGCCCTCTTTCTGGAACGTTATCTTCGTGCCCGCCTTCCAGCCAGGCTTCACGTGTATCGTCAGCACTTTGTCCTCCTTCTTCGATGTGCCGTCGGGTTGTATGACGCGGCGAGAGATCTTCATTTTCTTAACGCAGCCGCGCGCGATGTCTTCGAGTGACACGTATAGATCGTGTTCGATGGGCGGGTCTTGAGATTTCTCCTTCCTACTTGGCGAACCGTGGAAGTTGAAACTGTGGCTTCGGAACGCGCCGCCGGGGCCGCCTGGCCGCGCTTGCCCCATGCCCATGTTCGCGAACGGGTCCATGTCTACGTCCATATCCCGGTCGAAGAACATCGTGGTGCCGCCGCCGCCTCCGTTCAAATCGAAGAACGCTTGGAACGGACTCGCAGAGCCGAAGAACTGCGCGAACGTCGCCCTTGGATCTCCGTGGAATGTGTATGAGAAGGATTGGCCGCCTCCTGGGCCGTTGTGGCTGCCCATTCCGCCCTTGAGGCCCTCTTCCCCATGCGCATCGTAGATCTCCCTTTTCTTCTTATCAGAAAGCACTTCGTACGCCTCTGCGACCTCCTTGAATCTCTCCTCGGCACCGGGAGCCTTGTTCTTGTCCGGATGGTATTTTAGTGCCAACTTTCTGTACGCCTTCTTTATGTCGTCATCGGACGCGCCTTTTGATAGACCTAATATTTTGTAATAATCTTTGCCCATCTTGAATCCTGTAACAAAAAAGAAAATCTCCCGTTAACCTCCGGACGACTGACACCTTTTTTGGTGATGCACGATCATAAGCGCTAAATAAAATGCGATTTTTTGGCAAGTCTACTGGATATATACATTTCTTTTAACTTACGATGTACATTATAATAAAATTAAAAGATACTCACTTGCAATAGAACCTTCTATAAGTAATCCAGTCAGCAGAAAAAGCGAAATTATTAAAGTAACACACACAACACAATTCAACACTTCACATCAGCAACTTCACAAATGAATGAAACGCAGCGCTGCCGTCGCGCCAAAATATATACATTAAAACGTCTAGAACATTCTGGGACCTTCACCCGATGCGAAAAAGAGATAAAACAGCGGACGCGCAATGGACCATGCTTCGGGGAAGAAAGAGATAAATATAAATTGAATAGTTCAAAATTCTGCGAGTTCACGTCATATTCTCAGCCCGATTAAAACTAGAAGGTTCTCGTTATACAACAATGAGATCAATCAGTACGTTTTCTATTACAAATACTAATCATAGATTTATTTTGTTATGTACTTTTTATTATGTCTACAGAATCTTTTATACTCTTTTTAATTTTATTATTTATAGTCGTAGAACGTCTATCGCCATATCGGGTACAAATTCCAAACAACGCGCCGGGCTGATGCTGAATTCACTGCTCGATCCAGGAATCGAAACCAACACCTCAGCATTGCAATCCTACTGTAATACAACCAATTTGTCTCTGAATACAACTACGCCACCGAGGCAGTCTGCAGATCTTTTTTTTTATTACAATATTATAATAATTATGACTTCTTCTATTTACGCGAATGTTAGACATTAAAACTATTTTGCGGATTTTATCACGGTTTTTTAATTTATATTTTCTTGGTCCGAAAAGTTAATGTTACAATATCTACCTTCATTTTTTAGTTTAAAAAAAAAAAAAAATTAATTGTATAATTAAAAAATGAAGGTAGATATTGTAACATTAACTTTTCGGACCACCAACACCTCAGTCCCCGCCGTGAACACGAAATGCTGAAAAGCCTTCGAAACGTCGGGAGAAAATATAATTTAAAAAACCGCGACAAAACCCGGAAAATAGTTTTATTATAATTATAATAATTGTTATACTTACGCCCGAATACTCAAACGCTACTCAACCAACCAAGTTATCTGAGGCCTACGTAATTTTAGCTGGCTTCTTATTTTAAATGGCATTCTCAAACGCACTTTACAAGATTTGATGGAAAACTCAGCCGAGGAGCAGTAATTTTGCTACAGATTATAAAAAGTTTGTTTTCGATTACAATTTTAATAAATTTGATATTTATGTGTCATTTCACGCAGTATAATTTTTAAGATGTTAAATATAAATAAATCGAATAACACAATGCGCAGTTCGAAAATGATTTACAATGTTATAATATGTCTATTATATTTAATTTTCGTGTGTATTTTATGTACTATGTGCAGATGGTACATAGTAAAAATGGTAAGTACGTTTAAAAACCATCCTAGGTTTTTAATATGTAGGAATGGCATATTCATTATTAGAAATAGGTTATTAATTATTATATTCTTAACATTGATGTGATGAGCTTATATTGGCATTATATTGCCACTTGGCAGTATGTCAGGGTTGACATTAGCCGCTTTAGAAAAAAAATAAACGAGTCAACAACAATAATATTTATAATTCTTATTTCAGTTTTACCCTCAGAAGTAGGCATATTTCCAAACATTTACAAAATATGCTAACTCAACTGCCATACTACGCACAATACGATGTACTACCGTTGGTTGTTTCCCGTGAAAAATAACCCCGATGACCTTGGGCTATCGGTTGGATGGTTTGGTTTCTTTTTGTGTTCGGCTGGATATAATCCCGATTTAAATAATATAAATGAAGAACTGTTTCCTTGCTGAGTTGGAATCTTCTTTTACGATAAGTTAAGATAAGATATGCTATATTTATTTGTCAAACATTAACATTAAATTATCATTATTGTATTCTTCGAAAGCGTTTAATTTCTCTCGATTTCTTCCTTTTACACCACACTCCTCTTCAGACAATGATGACAATGAAGAAAAAAACGATTTATTAAATCCAAAGAGAATATAATTAGTAGTTATTACGCAATAAAATTATTAAAGATTTGAACGTAAATATTTGAGACTAGTCTGAAGCAATCTCAAATTGATCTCGATTAACAGCCATATTTGGAGGCCTTACATAGCTGTCAAACTTTAAACAGTGTTTGTGAATACCGTTTGAATCAATAAGCGGACCTTAAACTGAGTCGCCTTAAATTTATGGTTAAGAGATAAGTGACGTTTCAGTATACCAATTTCACCAATAACGAACGCTTAAATACGTAAGGCCATCTCAAATATTTAAGTAGCGTTTGAGTATTCGGGCGTTACACTGTTATTCTAAGACTTACACAAAGCCTTTTCCGCAAAAAAAAAAAAACAATCCCTGTATCGATCCATAACGTCCTCTACATAAAGAATTGATTAAAAATAATAGTTTATAAAAACTAAAAAACACGCTTTATAGAACTAAAAATAGAAAATAAATTTGAATTAAGAATAGTCTAGGTAAATAAGAAAAATATATATAGGGTATTTTAATGTAATAAAAGCATGGGATGCTTTTAAAGACATCATCAATATGATATTCCTTCTACTCATATTGCCTGTCAATAAAATATTTATAACTATTGTCACCATTTTTTTTTTTTTTTTATATGGCCATCTTCGGCTCATTAGGGACGGCTGCGGGCTTCCTCCGACTCGCGTCTAAGTTGTCGTCCGCAACCGCCCACCACCATGCACCCACGTTTTTTTAACACGCTTTTATTAGCTTCAGACGTAACTATGTACAATGTATGTAACTTACACTTTGAACATGATTTTGACCCACTTCAAAATGTCGGATTAAATCGAAATTCGCCATACTTATCATTGACCGATGGCAATACAATATTTTCAATCAACTTCCAAAAAAAGAGGAGGTTCTCAATTCGTATTTCTGTATTTTTTTTTAAACTAAAAAATACGTTTTTATAGAAATCCAATTAAATAAATATTTAAATTTTCCTTGTGCTTCAATACATGGCGCTAGCATATAATTAGATCGCGTTTATAAGGAAGCGAAACTATATAAGTTCGCATTTTTTTTTAAATCCTACTTGTTTTTTAGTGAACTAAAAATTAAAAATAAATAATAGTTTATAAAAACTAAAAAAACGCGCTTTATAAAAATCAAACTAAAAAATAGAAAATATTTTTTAATGAACTTGAACAAATTTGAGGATAGTGAAAATAAGTAAAACATGTATTTTACTGTAAAAAAGCGTGGGGTGCATGGTGTCAATAGTTATAAATATTTTATTGACGGATAATATAATATGAGTAGAAGGATTATCATTCTGATAATATCTTAAAAAGCACCTCACACTTTTTTTACCATAAAATACATGTTTTTCTTATTTACACTATTCTCAATTCAAGTTTATTAAAAATTATTTTCTATTTTTAGTTGAATTTTTATAAAGCGTGTTTTTTACTTTTTATATTTTTACATTAAAATACATTTTTTTTCTCATCTACACTATTATTGATTTAAATTGACTTGATTTTTTTTTTAGTTGGATTTTCTATAAAGCGTGTTTTTTTAGTTTTACCTATTTTTTATTATTCATTTTTTAGTTCTGTTCTGTTCCGATTTAATTCAACACGTCGAAGGGGGTCAATATCATGTTCAAAATATCATACATACTCACGTCTGAAGCTAATAAAAGCCGTAGATCACAGGTCGACCATTCATTTTCTAGAAAATTATTACAGCGTGACAGAAATGCATAAACAGAAGCTACGTCTACTGATGAGGTTTTTACAGTTTGAATAATATTTAAAGACTTATTATAATATTTTATGAGTTTACCGACGCGAGGTACTTTCGGAATGAAATTTATAATATTTATTTGTAAATTGTTGATAATATTTAATGGAAATATATTTTTCAACTTGACAACACCGCATCATTATGTCAATTGTCGCGACGACTTGTTTTGATTCATGCAGACTTTCAATTAGCGAATTTTCGAACCTAAACCATAGGCATTAGGGCTTCAATTTATTTTTAAAAGTCCATTGACATCGTAAAGCTTGATGCAAATCATTATTCATTGCCTTGGTAATAAAATTATTGATAAAGTTGTACACCCAAAGAGCATTATAATACTACGGAAAGTTGTACACCAACAGTCTATTGTTTTATTGAAATTATTCATAAATGTCGTAAGTGCCAACAAATTTGTGTTACAATTGAAGGAAGTATTGTGTGTTAAATAAAAGACGAGTACGGTTAAGTGTTTATTTATCTAACAAGTCGTAAGAACAGTGCGTGCCGGCATCCTTTGTACTCGATGTCATAGTATTTCTCGTAGAAGTCTTGTATCAGCTCCTCCACCTGCAAAATGATTTCCAACGATTTACTGCAAACAAAGTGTGATGTGTGTGCAGAGATCGCCCATGAACCTTACATCGAGTGCTGCGAATGTGAGACGAATCTTTGTTCCGGGTGCTTTGCGGCCGGTAAGAATACAACTACGCATAATAATGACCACAAGTATGCTATAAGAAGAAATGATTTCCCACTCTTTGAAAATTGCAATTGGTCAGCAAAAGAAGAATGCAAATTACTTTCTGCACTATCAACATATGGTTATGGTAATTGGGAAGAGATATCGAAAAGTGTACACACTCGATCCAAGTTAGAGTGTCAGGAACATTACAAAAAGTATTACATTGAGAATGTGCAGTGCAAAGAGCTAAAAGTATTGCCAGAAACTAAAGAGTCATTATTTCCTAAACCTATCACACCTTACCTGTACAATACTGATTTGTGTACAAATCCACCAAGAAATAATGTTGGTGATCAACACTTGGCTGGGTATAATGCATACAGATCAGAGTTTGAATTTAGTTACGATCACAATGCTGAGAGCATTTTTAATATAGAAGACAGTCATTCGGAAGATGAGGACGATGAATGTATGGATGCATTAAAAGTTTCATTGGTGAACTCTCTGAACACAAGGTTACGGGAAAGGCGAAGAAGATACAAAGTCATACAGAACCATGGACTTATAATGCCAAATAAACTGATAGCTTGGGTGCAAAAATTTGATGTGACAATGACGAGACAGAAAGCAGAAAGACTACTCTGCTTCATGCAGTTTATGACTGGAATGCAGTTTGACTCATTTATGGAAACCATGAATTTGGAGTATGAACTTATGCAAAGATTACTGAGGCTCTGCCAATTCCGTCGGAATGGCATAAAAACGTTATACTCAGCTAGCATTTACAAACAGTTGAAAAGAGATAATGACATGCTAATGAAAGAGCAGAAACACGCTTCATCAGTCATGTTCAAGAAATTTGATAATCGAACACCAGCAAAGAGTACAAGTGTGTTCTGCAAAAACAACCAATTACTGAAGTTTAAAAGGAGATCTATGCCACTTGAGATAATAGATTTGCCAGGATTCTGCCGTCTCTCTGAGGCGGAAAAGATTCTCTGCTCCAATTTAAGACTGATACCAGAGAATTATTTGGATATTAAGGAACAACTCATAGCACAGAACAGCAAAATGGGCTGTCTACGGTTACTAGATGCTAGGAGGATAGTAAAAATTGATGTAAACAAGACTAGACAGATCTATGATTACTTAATGTATGAAGGATTTATAAGTAAACCTATGTAAATAAATTGTTTTTCGAACCTCTTGTTTTTAATTAAGTTTACTTTAAAAATTTTCGTGGAAGCATTGTTGAAATAAAATATTAAAAATGATGTATCAAAAACTGCTATACCTCTTCAAGGTTGGGGGCATTGTTTTTAGATTTAACAGATGTAAAGTGGTCTATGTAACAAGAGTCGTCTCTGGGTATTTTCTAAACATAGGTTTATTAAAAAAGATAATACGTGAACTGAAATTAACATAATTCCATGTTATGGAAGTTCCAAAAGTGAAATTACACAGCAAACAGCCATTTCTGCTGTACTTTTTACCAAAAAAACTGACAGATATTGTCATTGCCAAATTAAACATTTTGTTAAAATTTTTACACTTCTTGATATGGAATCTATATATTTTTGGTCTTCACGGTCCTAAAACAGCATAGGTGCTTTATGTTCTTAGCATTTTAATACTATAGTTTAGACCACTTAGTTCACATAGCCATTGATTAGAAAAGTTTTCTTGTATAGATTAACATTCTGATAATACTTACTTTGAACCCAAACTTCTGGTAGAGAAATATGGCAGGGTTTGTTGGTGAGACATGCAGTGTCACATCTTTATCTGTGCATGTCTGTATAAAAAAGAAAATTATGTAATACATGAAATTAATGTTCCAAAAATCCTGCTCAAAGATATCTTGTTTGGGTGTCAGGAACTATAAGTGACTTTGTATAAGTACATTTGTCTAAGACTAACAACATTTGTATTACAAACTATAATAGGGACAGATATTTTACATAATTCTTTTTTCTGGTGTTTGGAATTAGTTGAGATGAATTGTTTTTTATTTAGCTGTAATATAGTTAGCCATGTATTTTCTGGGAATTTTTTTTTTACATTTATGCAAATCACATCTATTTATTCCGAGGGGTTAAAATATGGCCATCTGTGTTGAATGGTATGGTTCAGGAGTCTATACATATATTTCTATAAACAATCTGACTTGCATTTTTAGTTCGTACGTCGATACCGCATACCAACCATTAGAATGAAGCAGTAATCACAAAAATACCTGTAACAAGTGATACAACATGAAGGACGCTATCTTAGCATTCCTCCACTCCGGTCTAGTCAGCACAAAGGAGATGTACGCAGTGTTGTAATCAGCATCGGGCACTAAGAAAGCGCATCCCACCACCAGCTTCTTATATGTCACCACGCAGCTGAACTCGGGGTATTGGAGGGCTTCAGTTACTGCCAAGATTAAGTAAAAAAATTACCTAACAGCCATACACATTTACACCTTTTCTCAATAAACTATCTCAATAGCTTTTTCAATTAATCGTGAAAATGGACTAATGAGTACAAAGATTTTATTATCATGTTTACAAGACTTATTGATACAGGATTTGTTTAATCTCGGGATAGGATAGGAGATTACGAGTCGTTCATTGAAAGTGGCTATTAGCCTATACACCATACTAAGCTAAAAGTTTTGTATTGTCAGGAACTAAAAGGGATTTCGATCTTGTAAAATTCCGAAACAAATATTTGCATTCCAACATTTATTTCGAATCGAAAATCAGACTCGTCGACTCTTTGCTCTTCTCTTCGTGTTGTGAAATTGCGGTATAAACAATAACTCTAACTACAAATTGTAAGTAGCTACCCTCTTTTTGCAACATACTGTACAATGCATATAATATTCAGACAAATTCAATACTAATAATACGTACGGTCTATACCAGGCCAGAAGAACTGCGCGCATAGATTGTTGACCGCCGCTATGTGTTGAGGTTTGACATACGAGTAGTCTATGGTCGCTGTCGGTGGCGGCTCGTAGCCTTTTATATGCCTGTATAAACATATTTTACATAACGGCTGTCCCTAGTTAAAGCATCCAAAGTGAAAATGCTTACATTAGGGAGAGAAATTAAAAATTGTTTTTGCATAACTTGGTCATTGATATGTATAAGTAATTGTAGATTAATCTATATATATAAAAGCTAAAAGACACTCACTCACTCATCCAGGGCCGCAGCTAAGGGGGGGCATTTTGGGGCAATACCTTACCTTAAGTCACGTCACGCATACACACGCCCGAAACAAAAAAAAAATTGTTGAAGAGATCAAGTAAGATTTTTTACTTCGGCCCTACTTGTAACCACAGCTATCTTAAATTCAAGTCTAGCTACGGCACTGCACTTATCACGAAAACTCAGAGACTACCAGTTCTAGGAGTCTTAACTTTTGCATGGAGGTTCCTTATAGGACGTAGGTGCTCACTAAGACGGGATTTTGCGTAATTTAGCCCCTTAGAGGGGTTAAAAGGGGTGACAAACTTTGTACACAATAAACTCAAAACTATCGAACGGATTGCGATGAAATTTTGGTATTGTGATAGTTCGAGACCATGGGAAGGTTTTAGGCTACTTTTTATCCCCAGAAAATGTATAGCGGGACTATTATCCAGAAAAAACTTTTTCATGCGCGCGAAGCCACTGACAAAAGCTAATTAATCATAATTGTACGTACCTAATTAAGAAATGGCAAAATTATGCAAAAAAACAATCTTTAAGTTTCTTACCCAAAAATAAGTATTTTCACCTTCGATACTTTATCTAGGGATAGTCTATAACTATTAATTAGATTTTTAGGGTTTACTTCTACGATAAGGGAAAGAACTGAAAGCAGTACAAAATATGTATAAATTATTTGAAATACATATAAAAGCTCAGTGATAATATCCAAATCTTCATTATTCTCAACTATCCTCAAAAAATTGTCTGAGAAAGTTGTTAAAGTGATGAGTATAAGTTGACATAGCTTTGATTTGGTATCTATAGCACTCGTATAATATTAAGCATCGATATTTTATGGGGAATGTAGGTTATAAATTATTGTGCCAGTTGAAAATGTGAATCACAAATAGTAAATATCTTGGCTATAAAATGAGATTTACTAAGAGCACCATTGGTTCTGGATATATATACATTGGAATTTATGGTAGTAATATAAACTGAGAAATGCAGAAATATATGTATTTTTGGATAGAAATTTAGAATTAGCCACTAGTGTCGAAAGGATTCATGTTGACCATGACTGAGAAGCGTTATTCTACAGAACCCTCTGTGCGCATTTCTGTTGTGCACTAGGCAATTATTTTATTGTTTTTTAATAGGCTCCATAAAACAGGACATTTAGCATAGCACACCAACACTGCTTGTAACCATAAAAAAAGAGGACATTACTTAATTTTCGCGCCTTTTTGTTTATTTTAAAATTCGAACGTTAAATTCTGTTTCCAAAATTAGTTATACTTACTTATTAGTCTTCCTAAGCAGCTCATCGGTGAGTTTGAGCCAGAGTGGTTTGGTATCCGCGTCCCTCCGTATGTATGGTTTGAGTGTAGCCCCCGAGTACGCGGACCTGAACGGCGAGGCCTCCATATGCGACAGGAGAAGCATGCCGTAGTTTGTGCTGGCGATCGTGCCGCACAGGTTGTCCATCAGGTACTGAGGAAAGTTGTGATTATTGTATGTTAAAGTAAGTTCATAGTATATTTACAACAAAATTTGATAAATTCGTATATGTATATGCCCTGTTTATACTGAAGAATGTTTTCTTAATGCTTATTAAGACATCCGTTACTATGTAAAATACTAACACTACAAATACTTGTCTCAGCAATTTAAGTTAAAAATAAAATTAATAAGTTTCTGTCTATTTACAAACTAGCAGATAGCATCAGCTGCTGATGTTTCATTGGATCTAAAGAAAAAAATAAGATACGAACCGATCTTTGGAATCTGTCCAGCACTCTTTCCACATTTGACGAAGTCTTTGTATCGTCTGTTACGTAACCTCCAAGCAGCTTGACGGCCCTTAGGAGAAGAAAGTTTCATATTAACACTTGTCACTTATGTTACTCAATTAATTTGGTTTTAGAACTAGGAGCAGTACTGGTAGACCTATCTCAGCTTTGAGTAGAATCTCAAGGAAACTCTCAATTTACTTGACTCCTCAAGCCCTGCAACGGACACCGGTGTCCATATATATATGGTTTTCCCATACATTTAAATATATAAGCGGGGCTTGAAGGGTTAATTATTATATAAACAAAATGCATTTTTAGCACCATTTTTCTGCTCAGTTTAGAACTCATTAATAAACTATATTCAACTTTCCATGGCTCTTAAATTGTTTATTAAGATTTCATTAAAAATTACCTGTCCAAATCAAATATAGGCAAGTGTTTATGTCTCTTCAACCTCCTTAAAGTCAGCTTTGCCTTAAGCCTGCACAAATACGCCTTTTTGTTAACATCCTTCACCTTGGGTATCATATTCTCCACTTGTTTCAACAACTGTATCTCCTCGTACTGTGTCATCTCCACAATATCCGGGCTTGATTCCGGCAGTTTTTCCACCCACGGCATGTCTACAGAGTTGAGTTGAGTGGAGAAGAGAGATTCCCTTTTCAAATACGGTTTGTCTTCCACCTTCTTCTGCTTCGATTCTTGAGGTTTTTTGTCGTGGTCTGAGCTTTGCGAATCCGAATCGTAGTATAATGCTGATTGTTGAATCGATGTTATGCTTGACGAATCACTCTGAAACAGGTAATGATAAATATTGTTGAAGTACTATACAGTCAGAAGCATAAGTAGCTGAACAAACTCAAAATTTCAAATTGCTTACATACTTTCGATTTCTTACTAATCATTTTGTTCTCTTCACAAAAATAAGATGTACTTTGCTTTGACTCCTCAAGCCCCGCGACGGACGCCGGCGTCCTGAGCGAAATATATTTTGGCGCCTCTTTTTTTATGCCGACCTTTTTTAAGTCCCAAGTGTATGACTTTGGCTTAGTGTTGGGTAGGACATACAAGAGGCGGTACATTTGTCCTGTACATGACGTCAAAATGTAAGAGCGGCTCAATATTTTTTGTTGTACTACTTCAAATTTCATGTCGCGGTAGTCGCAAAGTCGTGTTACTCATTATTTATCTCAGTAAAACTATAAGACGGGGATAGAGAGAGAACGAAAGGCATGCTAAAAATTACAATAGTACGTTTATTATTGTAATTTTTAACATTACGATTTACGCGACGACAGTTGGGTCAAAATATTACTCGGTACAACGACGAAGACACTTTTATTATTTTACTTTTTAATTTTTAAATTTTAATTTAATTTTTAATGATGAAGTGTACAGTGCTATAATTTTTTTACAAGTTTAGATGTTATTAAAAAAGGATAAATACACACACACGCACATACCTTTTATCCCTGAAGGGGTAGGCAGAGGTGCAACTAGTGCATTCACTTTTCGCCGTGCGAATTCCGGCCCAATACCAGAGTCTGGGCTGTTATTGAGTAGAAAAACCCAATATCACTTTGCCTGACCCGGGATCGAACCCGAAACCTTAGCACTGCAGTCGTTCCTTAATACGACTACGTCACCAAGACAGTCAAAAAGGATAAAAGATAATGATTATATTGGAACATAATCTTAATAACTTCAAGAGAAATGTTGCCTCTGCAAGGTATAAAATATTGTTTACTCAAAACTTACTTGCGGTGGTAAAACTTGGTTGGTTGGTAAGTAATCAAAACGATTAAATTCTAAATCAGAGAAGGTCGATTCCTTGGGGGTATTTTGTATTGAATCTTCATATACACTGTCATCTAGTGCTTCATTTCTGTAAAAATGAGTTTGCATTATAGTCACATTTCTAATGTTATATTGTGAATTAAGATACAATAATATTATCTTGTGTTTTTCCCTGGGCGGAAGTCTATAGGCTGTTTGTTATAAAAACTAAATCAAATATTTTTTACAATGTGCTTCATTTGCGATAAAAGGAAAAATATAAAACTTAATATTGATAAGGAGATAGACCCTAATTTATATTATGGTAAAAAATATATGACACAGGAGAAGGAAGACCTAGAACTCTTTTAAAAAGGGTGACGTCAGCTCTGCCGACGTCACAGGGTTCCAACGCATCATCATCTTCCATGATGTGAGAGTAAAACTCCAACTTGGCCTACATCTTTTATTTATTGATGCTACAAACTTATTTCTGGATCTCCGCACAGTTAAAAGGGTCGCAAGAGACTGTCTAGTATCTACTTCAAATGCGAGGTGCCCTATTTATACCAAAGATTTGACATCTCGACTGGTTTTTGCATGATTATTATTTCTAGATACTCGAAGCTCCAATCTATATCATACTGTATAATCTTATTTAACTATTATCGGTGGGAGCCCAAGGATTTTTTTTTATAGTTTGAATGACGAGACGAGCATGCTGTTCGCCTGAAGGTAAGCGATACGACCACCCATAAATAGTAGAAATATCATCCAGAACCTTGATTTACAAAGTACTGTGTGGCATTCCACTGCGCTCGTCATCCTGAGACATAAGATGTTAAGTCTCATTATGTCCTGTATACACTGGCTACAATGCCCTTCAAACCGAAATACAACAGTGCATGCACACTGCTGCTTGGCGGTAGAAATAAACATTGCGGTGGTACCCACCCAGACGGACTCTTACATATGAGAGACCTACCAACAGTAATAATTGATTGTATACCTGCTGTCCGAGTCAGGATTGTCATGGCAGGAAGTGCTAGAGACACCGCTCAGCTCGTCGGAGTCGACGCGCCGCTTCTTGCACGGTACTGCGTCGCCCGAATCGGAGTCCTCATCATTGTTGATTAGATCCTTGTAACCTGATAACATACATACACTAACGCCATTTATCCCCGAAGGGGTAGGCAGAGGTGCAACTAGTGCACGCATTTTTCGCCGTGCGTATTCCGTCCCATGATGTGATAGGGGGCGACCTATCGCCATATCAGGCACAAGTTACAGACTCCGGGCTAATACTGAGTCGGAAAACCCAACATCACTTTGCCCGACCCGGGACTCGAACCCAAGACCTCAGCATTGTAGTCGTACCGCAATGTAACTAAGCCACCGAGGCAGTCCTGAAACATATTATATTAATAATGGTGATAGTCGCAAGGGTGTAATATCGTAGTCTTAATTCTTTCTTTTTACCCCCAATTTAGATACTTGCCGACTACAGACAAATAGTCACGAATACGAGCGTGAAGACAGTTATTCGGATGTATTCGTTACTCATTGTCTTTAAAATTATTCGCCAAAAGTCTAAAGAGGCATTATTTATCCATATAAGTAAAAGCGAAAAGTCACTCATCACAAAATCTCAGAAACTACAAGTGCTAGGAGTTTAAAATTTTGCGTGGGGGTTCCTTTTGCGACGCAAGTGGTCAATAAGTCGGGATTTTGCGAAATTTTGCGAAAATTTCGATAAAAAGGGGTGGCAAAGTTTGTACGCGATAAACTCAAAAACTATGGAACGGATTTTGATGAAGTTTGGTAAGGAGATAATTCTAGACCCTGAGACAGTTTTAAACTACTTTTTTCCGGGAAAATTTATAGCGGTACTTTCATCCAGGAAAACTCTATCGTGCGGGCGAAGCCACAGGCAGAAGCTAGTGCCAAATACCGAAATGAGCAAGCCACACTGGTGACTTGCTAAAATGTTTTTCAAACTGAAACACAATAGTGCTTGCAAAATGTGGCTTGGCAGCAGGACAATATATAGCATTGGCAACTACCCATACAAGTGATCTACCATTTAGAAACTGATATGAAAATTCAATACTGATTTTAAAAAAACATAGGTACTACAATTATTGTACTTATAATGACAATGCTATTGATAAGAAACATTGTTTAAATCAATCGGATAAAAGTTGTATCTTACAAACCCATTTCAACTATTTTGTCCAGGAACAATGACTTATCCAAAGCCATGCGATTGTGCAGACGTTTAGGTTTCTCACGCGATGCTTCGTGTACTGAAAAAAAATAAACTATGTGAATCTTTGAACATAATGTTTATAATACTACAGACTATTTGTAAGTAGCATTTGTTGATATGAACATTATACAGACTGTTTCAAATATGTGTCAAGAATAAACACTGTGTGTAATTAATTTTATAAGTAATTGGTGATGCTAAGGCAAACTACCATATTTAATAGCGATAAAGGTTTAAAACTGCAGATGATTGATAACATCATCCAGGACTATTGTATAAGGTGTGAGAGGGTGTTTTATATGCATATTATTAACTTGCAACACTTTCACAATTCACAAAATACATGACAAGATTATAAAGGGCCTTAAATTTGTGTTTATTTTCCATTATATACCTATTTTTTAAATATTTGCTTACATATAACTGCAGCAACAGCCGGCGAGAATTTGTGGAGGAGCTTCCACCAGCCAGTTTCTCCAAGCACTGCAGATCCTGACTTGAAGAATAATTTATTGTATACCGACAAAACCCCTGCAATGGTTCCCACCCAATATTTTTTTTGCTTTCTGGAATGTATCAAAACATAATCAATATGGTTATTGTTAAATTTTTTTTTGTATCAAAATAAATATTTCAAATTTCTTATAGAACATGTAATGCCCATTTAGCAACATCAGACAGAACTTTGAATTACAAAGTATTGTCTGGCACAACACTGTACTTATCACCCTGAGGTATAATACCCAGTTATGGTGTCCTTCAAAGAGGAACACTACACACACACACTCATGCCTTTAATTCACAAAGGGGTGAACAGAGACTAGTGCAGCCACTTTTCAGTGTGTATACGATAGGGGACGAGCCGACCCAGGGAGCGTATCTGTGACCTCAGCATTGCAGTTGTACAATAATACATCTATGCCACTGAGGCAGTCTAAACAAAACACTAGTTTTTACACAATGTTGCAGAAATAGATCTAGACAGATTTTCAGAATGTCAATAAGCTGACTCTGAATGCAATAAAATTATGATTACTCAGTACTCACGAATGTGCTCCAAACAATGCCTGCCAGTTTCTGTCAATGAAAGAACAGATATGTGTTTTATAATGGAAATAGCCATGGTTACTGATCCCATACAAGTTGTTGCTCAGGTGATTCAGCGTCAGGTAGACCACACTGACCCTGCAATATATTATCAGACAGCAAATTAGTGTGTTATAATTGACTAGCTTTTGCCCACGGCTTCGCCCGCGTTAATAAATTTTTCCGGGCTAAAAGTACATAAAAACCTTCCCATTGAATCACTCTATCAAACACATTTATTTGGATAAAGATTAATATTATGACGTTGATACAACTCTTAACAAATAATGCATTAATTTCGACCAAATTCGATTACCATAAAAACGGTTCTAGTGAGTTAATCTTAAAAGATAGACATATACTGTTGTGGACATTTTATTAGATCATTTCAAGAGGAATAATTCTTTCATAAATATATTTTTGATATCTTGAACCGTTTTCGCAGTGCACGCAATGAAAGCCCTCAAGGATGAATAATTTTCTATAATTGACTAGCTTTTGCCCACGGCTTCGCCCGCGTTAATAAGTTTTTCCGGGCTAAAAGTACATAAAAACCTTCCCGTTGAATCACTCTATCAAACACATTTATTTGGATAAAGATTAATATTATGACGTTGATACAACTCTTAACAAATAATGCATTAATTTCGACCAAATTCGATTACCATAAAAACGGTTCTAGTGAGTTAATCTTAAAAGATAGACATATACTGTCGTGGACATTTTATTAGATCATTTCAAGAGGAATAATTCTTTCATACATATATTTTTGGTATCTTGAACCGTTTTCGCAGCGCACGCAATGGAAGCCCTCAAGGATGAATAATTTCCCCCGTTTTTTTCACATTTCCCATTATTTCTTCGCTCCTAATAGTTGCATCGTGATGTTATATAGCCTAAAGCCTTCCTCAATAAATGGTCTATTCAACACAAAAAGAATTTTTCAATTCGAACCAGTAGTTCCTGAGATTAGCGCGTTCAAACAAACAAACAAACTCTTCAGCTTTATAATATTAGTATAGATTTAATCTGGATCATATTTAAAAAAAAATTATGAAATTTTAGTTCAATACATTAATACTGAAAAGTGAAAACTAATTGTATCATATAAACTAGGCGGTAAAGGGCGCAGGTCTACACTCTTTTTTTATTTTTAAGTCAAAACCATGTGAAACTGACAAAGGATTGTACCAACAATTGTTAGGACCTTTATTTTTCTTTTGGCTACCGCCAGAGTTTCCGCTTCGGTTGAGGTCGCCACTAGTACACACACTGTGACGGCCGTAGCGGCGCTATTTTTCACCTGGAACCTTAGTTATCTATCTTCTAGAGAAAATCATCACATGTGTTTACCTCTCACTTACCAAGGAAACTTGTTTCTAGTAAACACTTCACTCTTATTTGGCCCGCAATCTTCGCAAATGAAATCAAAAAACACGTCCGTAACAAAGTCTCCCGGAGTGCCGGGCCTTTGTAAACATGAAAGGTGCACAAAACACATACAAGTCCCGCATACGAGCCCTGGCCGATACTGCTTGCTTTCTTCTTCGTTGCAGTATTTACAGTTAGTAGTCATCTTCGTAATTAGACAGATATATGACAATCAGTTTACAAAACCCAAGTTGTTTTGAATTTTGATTACAATTTCCATAACCTCAAAATACTATGTTGTCTTTTGACTTTTCTACTAATTAGTTGTCATTTGTCAACCAAATGTCAAACTTGATTTTTATGTTCGGATAAACTTGACTCGCACATCTAATATTTTTAGTATAGTTCTACTAGAGTCCGACCGAAACTGGTTTTCTGGCCGAAACCGAAAACGAATATTCGGCCGTGGCTTCAGTTTCGGCCGAAACCGAAACTCACATGGTCAAGTATAACATTCCTTAAAATACTGAAATTTGGTGCATTTTACCCATTATTCTAGATTAATTAGGACATGAAATGGAAACACAGTATATTAATTTTGTTGCAATCATTTATTTAATATAACAAAAAATATTAATAATATTATTATTTTTTCAAATTAAGTTCTCATAACAAAATGTTTATCAGTTAGTATTTAAAAAATATTTCATAATAGTTAACAAATTTATTTATTTATTTATTTATTTATTAATTTGGAAGACTAACAGCTATAAGTAATTAGTTATAACAATGGTGTAGTTAACGAACGCCAATTACAAGTCTTCACTTATAGTTAAATAATTTATTAAAGACGATATTTTAGTATTAAACAAATATATCTTACTATTTAATATGATTTCGTAATATTTAATATATCTGATGCACCATTTCATAAATATTAATAAATATTTATTTAATATTAAAAAACCGTCTCTAAATGATTTGTTAACTATTAAAAAATCCCTCTGTCAGTGTACAACGATTTCGGCCAAAATTGGCCGAAACCGGAACTGCTGCCGAAACTTGATTTTTGGCCGAAACTCGGCCGAAACCGAAACCGAACTTTCGGTCGGACACTAAGTTCTACGTTGGTATCCGAATCCATCCATACTAATATTATAAATAGGAAAACTGCGTACGAGTTTGTTTGTTGATTTGTAGGGTCTAATCTCTGGAACTAATGAACCGCTTTTGGTAATTCGTTCACTAATAGGAAGCTATATTATTTCTGAGCGTTTTTTATCTCGGGATAATATAAAGTGGGACTTTTATCCTGGAAATATTTTTCACGCGGCCGGAGACGCGGGCAAAATCTGGTGTTTATTATACCTACCTACATGAAACACTAAAGAGTTATTATATCAAGACGAAGAAGAAGCATCTCTATCTAACGCAAACGTATTGTAGGCTTAGATTGTAGGTACCTTTCCTTTGTGCTTATATCCAATATAATCATTAAACAGAACACTTACTATCAGTGGCGAGGGGTGAAATTTTTCAAAAGGTAACCCGAGGCAAAAATTGCCTCAGTTAACATATCGCACGGTGTGCTCGAAATTGGTCAATTTAAAGCTGATATATACTAATATTATAAACGGGAAAGTTTGTAAGAATGTGTGGATGTCTGGATGTATGGATGTTTGTTCCTCTTTCACGCAAAAACTACTGATCGGATTTCGATGAAATTTGGCACACGGGTAGATTATGTCCTGGATTAACACATAGGCTACTTTTTATCCCGAGAAAATATAAAGCGGGACTTTTATCCCGGGAAAACACATTCACGCGGGAGGAGCCGCGGGCAAAAGCTAGTATATAATATATCGTCTATCTCTGTCAAAATCACGCATCATGCAGCGGGACTCGGTGTGCCATACCTTGCGTCTCGCACCGCACCGACGCGCGTGGACGCGTGTTTCTCCGCATGTAGGCGCGTGATCTGCAACACCGCGCGTGAATGCGTTTTCTGTGTGTTGTACTATGCGTTTTTCAGTACAAAAAGAGATACCTACAAGCAACGTAAGAACACGCATTCCCGCACAACGCAGCGTGGTGGGGGGCAGTGTGTGAAGCGCATAAAACAGTGGATCCCAAAGTTGACTGGACGGTAACCCGAACTTTTAGATTCACTCTTGGCTGACATCAGTGCAAAGAGTACCTATTATAATTAATAATACTAGGGGAGACGTAGAAGGGTTGTGATAAATTTTACTTAAGGTAACATATCTCAGTTAAAAACAATCCAATCATTCATTGATGTATTGGGTTTTTAATACATCAATGCAATCACTACGAAATTTATAACCGATAATAGCTAGTTCTTAACATTATATGAAATCAAGAGAAAAACGTTTAAAATTATAAAAACTAAAAAACACGCTTTATAAAAATCTAACTAAAAATTTAAAATAATTTTTAATAAACTTGAATTGAGAATAGCGTAAAAGCGTAAAATATAAATAAGCAAAACATGTATTTTCTTTAAAAAAAAAGTGAATGCGTGCGTGCGTGTGCGCGTGCGTGTGTGTGTGCGTGTGTGTGTGTGTCTGTGTGTGTGCGTGTGTGTGCGCGTGTGTGTGAGGTGTGTGTATATGTAGAATTTTGGAATTTCAAGTAGAGTAGAAGAGGCTTTCTATGTCATCATATGTTTCTTCCATGAGCCAAGGCTGTACTTTTTTTAGTTACGTGTTTGTTAACTTTATGTATGGAGAGAATTTTATTAATTTTATTATTGTATAGCTTAGAACTAAGATAGTAAAAATTAATTCTTGGTAGTTTAATTAAACACATACAGAAACACACACATACGCACATTACTCTTTTATCCCCGAAGGCAAACTCCTTCGGGCACAAAGATGCAACAAAGCACTCTCTTTCCGCCATGTGTGTTCCGCCCCACGATGTGATCGGTCGCGAGCCTAACGCTACACCCATCAGATATAACTTCTAGACTCCGGTCTGATACTGAGTTGAAGAACCTGAGAAAAACCCTATCACTTTGCCCGACTCGTGGATGGAACCCGAGCCCTCAGCACTTCAGTCAGCCTCATCGAGGCAGTCACTTTTTCCCAATATACTTAACATTTGCCGGAACCGGGATTCAAGTCTGGGGCCTCAGAGCGATGTCATAATGCGCAAGCAACATTACTACACCCGAGGGCGATTAGTCTGATATCGATTAAAAAAAATTGTTAAGTAGGTACACAAAACAAATAGGCAATTTGTAGTTTCGAATTCGTTCAGCTACTTTGGTATTGACTGTACTTACATACGTAGTTAGGTTTATCGCTACGATAAAGTCTACCATAATATGTAGGTAGATGATTTTTCCATGGGTACCTATGTTTTTTTAGCGTAGGTAATGGTATTTCCACCTTGGTCTACTGGCAGCGTTTATGGGTAGTCAGCAGTGCTATAAGTTGATATTTCTTACCCAATTTGCTAAAGAAATATTTCGATTTGTTATATCTAGCGCAATATTAGTTGCGGTTCGTAAAAACTTAAATAAGTATCTCGCGAAAAAAGATGTACCTAGGTATTTCGCCAAGCCATATTAGAATAAAGGCAAATGGAAGAAGGAAAAAAGAAATGATTGCATTATATTCAACATTAAAAATAGTGTAAATAAAATGTTTTTATTAACAAAAGCAGTCAAAAACCACGATTTCACAACACGTCACGCTCTACGATGGGCCATTTGTCTACTGAAATCATCGATCCACTTGCGAATGTTATCTTTGTGGATTTGTCTAGCCATTTTCACTGACTGAGGGTCGGCGGGGTTACTGGCCATGAGGTCCAAATGATGGGCAGCATCGATGATGATCACTGCCTTAACAGAGTCGCTTACACTGTTCAGAACGCCTCCTGTGAATTTAATGATATGACAAAATTAATGTGAAATATTGATAATAAATAGGTTCAACAGATTGGGCATTACGATACTTAAGATAAAATGTTTCAGGGTGTCGAGCGCAGTCGATTGCCTGCATAGCACTTTGTAATGAAAAGTTCTGTATGGCGATGAGCTACGTTTATGGGTGGTCGTATCGCTTGCTATCAGGCGAGTGGCATGCTCGTCTCGTCATTCAGTAATAATAAAAAAGGCACATTATAGTACATCCTACTAATATTATAAAGGCGAAAGTTTGTAAGAATGTATGGATGTTTGTTACTCTTTCACGCAAAAACTACTGAACGGATTTCGATGAAATTTGGCACACGGGTAGATCATGTCTTGGATTAACACATAGGCTACTTTTTATCCCGGGAAAATATAAAACGGGACTTTTATCCCGGAAAAACTCATTCACGCGGGCGGAGCCGCGGTCAAAAGCTAGTATTACATAATAGATTTTTAAAGTGGTAAAGCCGGCCTATTGTTAAAATAACTATGCCTATCTATAGGTACCTACTCCATAACCTCAGTAGGCCTGAGGCCGCGCGCTTGATCGTAATATTGCTACTGTCTCATAGAGGCACATCGAAGATCGGGAGCCTTACATATTCTTTTACAGAAATGTATGGGTATGTTATATGTATAAAACCATAATCTTCATCATGTAAGGCTCCAAAATTCTATTTTTTTTTCGATAAAAATTAGCCTAGGTATGCTTACACTTTTACAAAAAATATTTGATGCCTTTTTGTAATAACGTTAAACGCTCACCTGCAGCCCAAGGGTCTAAAAGGCCATTACTAAAAACGATATTGGAAGCAGCTTCCAACATGGCCCCTCCGTATTCTATCCTGGCCATGTTCGGCCGAGGGTACACGTTGTATTTCTTGTGACACGCCTCAGCGAACTGAGTGTAATTCCACGGAGACGGTTCGAACATATCGTTCTTTCCTGTAGTGCAAATGGGCATTACCATCTCTGTGCAAGCCTGAGGAAAGAGAAAGAAGATGTAAATAACGGAAAATAGTCGTTAGTACAGCGAAAACGATAATGAGGCGACTAAATAAAAAAATCTATTACCTGATAATCCCATCCAGAAGCATTTAAATTTCCATAATTGTCACCTTCTGTGTAATTTAAACACTCCTTCTTGTTATTAGTAAACACGGAAATAACTTTTCCTACACCCTGAAAACAAAATAATTGTTGTGTACCTAATTATTTAATTTTATGGAATAATGAGCTATGTAAGAAGACTGAATTGGAGGTAAATTCTGACTCAGACAGATTAACGCTAAATATAAAAACCCAAATAAGATTCCTAGTTTTACCGCTTGGACTTAGTGTTGACAGAAGTTAATCCTATAATTACCCAATTGAATACTGCCTACTTACACAAAAAACATAAAGAAAACCCTAGTAATAAATGCGTACCTCTAAAAGTTCCTTGTCCGTCAAAGTCTCATTTAAGTATTGGCAAACAACCTTCACGGGCTGTGCTGGTAAGGGCATCAAAAAGTCTGAGGCGAAGGGATAATTCACCATAGCCATCGTCACGTACATGGACTCTAGAAATTCTACCAAAAAATTCGCATTTAAAGTAGAATTTGCAGGACCACAAAGATTCCAGTTCTGACGAAGCCATTCGGAGGTATTTGCAGACGCCGCGTAGCTCCTGAGAGAAAGAAATAACATTGTTAATCTAATCACTATTGGCAGCGAATTTAGGATGTATACTTTCATGTCCTATTATTCTTCCTAGGTTGGCCAATCCTATGTTTGTACGGAATATTGATACAGGGAAGAATTTCTGTCGGTGCCTTGTACCTACTCGTGCCGAAGAAAGTTCGCTTCAATTCCAAGGCACTCCTTTAAATGCCACAGCCAGTATCGGAGTTTTTGGTATCGAGATATCGAGTGACGTTCAGCTTCGCGGTCACCTAGAGGGTAAAGCCAAATTGGCCTCAAAGAAGCTTGATGTGCTCAACAGATCGAAGCGATATTTCACGTTGGGCCATCACCTGCAACTTTATAAGGCACAGGTTCGGGCCCACATGAAATATTGCTCTCATATTTAGATAGAGGCTCCCCAGTTCCAGCTTCTCCCTCTTGACCGCGTTCATCGACAGGCAGCTCGTATCGTCGACGACCGTATTCTTTCCGATCGGCTTGATTCTTTAGCTTTGCGTAGAGATGTAGCGTCGCTCTGCATTTACCACGGGGAGTGCTCTGAAGAATTGTTCGGATTTATCCTTGCTGCTGAGTTCCATCATCGTACAACGCGGCAATATTCCACATTCCATCCACATCACCTCGGAGATTGGCAATCCACCTCAGTACGTTTCTGCCGACATTTTTTACCACGTACTATAAAACTATGGAACCAATTGCCGCCAGCAACACCAATTTCCGGACAGATACGACCTGGCGACCGTAAAAAAAAGCGTATTCCCACCTAAGGCCGGCAACGCATCTCTAGGCCCTCTGGTATTGCAGATGTTCATGGACGGCGGTGATTACTTACCATCAGGTGAACCGTATGCTCGTTTGCCCGCTATACCATAAAATAGACAACATAATAATATTTTAGTCTCCTATTAATAATAGCATTTTTAGAAACGGATAGAAAATTTAAATATTTACATTCTGCACATATGTGCGGCCATTGATGAAGGAGGTGCATTATGGAATCTTGAGGTAGGTAAGTATGTATATTATGTTCTAGTAATGAAGTAATGAAGTTCTAGTAGTGTACATTGTTAAATGGAACTCTCCTTGAAATAGTATGTGACGTACGCATTCCTAGGCATCGGTTGACTTGTCGCGATATTGTATTTCCTATTGACTAGATTTTATCAATTTTTTGCTTGATTCAGTGATAACCTGTTGATCATATCTTAGTTAAATGCAATTGTTCACATAATTTGTTCGATTCGGTAACTAATTATTTACTATCTTCTAAATTTAAAATAGAATAGACTAGGCTGATAAAATTACTTATCCGTTGAGAGCTAAACAGTCGTTGCATGAAATACTTATTGTATTCTTATTATTCTTAAGCTAAAGACGTAAATAATGCTTGAACATAAAAGATGACCATATTTATTAATACCTGATGAAACTCCAGGACTTCCTTATATTATCAGCGCACTTAGAATTGGCTACTTTGTAACTGGATGTTACTATTCTGTTGAACACCTCGCAGGGTACCATGTCAGGGTACATGTGTATGGGAGCTGACGCTGCTATAGCCCCTGCCACCACGTGTGGATACTTCATGCGGAAGTATGCGGAGAGCATGCCGCCATACGAACCTGGAAATGAAAGTACCTATTCATCATTCTAAATGAGAGAATATTTCTCAAATTTCTATTCAGGGAAGCATATTTTAATCAAATTTAATGTTGTTATAACTGCTTAAATAGTAATGATTGAGTTATGTATTGAAGTCATTTGCTACGATATTAATTAATGGATGGATTAGCTTTTCCATTTTCTATATTAAAGTGAAAATGTATGGAACAAACAACAAACACTCCATTCGACCGTGCCAAATGGAGACGGCCGCGTTCCGTATTAACCGATCCAGAGGACGAAATCACTCTGGCCATCCGCCGTAAGAACGAGTTCTTGAAACTCCAATACTCCACAAGACCGCAGTTCCTTCCTCTCCATCGAGGACCTCGCCGCGTTCCCTGTCGCCCCCCCAACCCCTCTAGCAGTTCCGGCCCGCGTGCCGATGACAACACAATCTAATAGGATTAGGCCTAAAAAACAATCTTTCCCTAATCGTTGATGTCTCATCCTCTCATCCTCTCAGGGGCCGTCCTGAGCCGAGGTTCGTAACCCGCTAGTGGGTTGCCCTCAGCATGTTCACTTAATTCAAATGGTTGCGAGCGCCTTCTGCGTTCAGCCTAAAGACCGGTGTGGCCAGAAAAACACACTCGCGTCAGGCTACTGGCAGTAGGGCCATTAACAGTAAAAAAAACAACAAACAAGTTAACGGTATCTAAATTACAACGTTCAAATAATAGTGTGCTTGCATGGGTGACGCTGAATAGCGGAAATATTTAAGGCCTTCGTGCTTCAGAGAACATGTTGGATCTTGATTTAGGTTTGCTGTTGTTAAGTTATAATGTGCTTGGGCTACTATTGGCGTAGAATGGGTTATAATATTTGGAAGTTATTATTATTAATAGCATCTTCGCGGCTGTATTAGCCTGGAAATCCTTCCACGGAATTAATGTACCACAATATTTATTAACCGACTTCAAAAAAAGGAGGAGGTTCTCAATTCGACGGTATGTTTTTTTTGTGTGTATGTTACGCGATTGCTCCGCCAATTGTGGACCGATTTTCAAAATTATTTTTTTGTTCGACAGGAGATACTTCTGAAGTGGTCACCAAGTCAGGATCTGATGATTGGATCCTGGAGAAATCGAGGGCAACCCTCAAATTTTATTGGCCCATACATCGTTCTTTCGCAAATCTTATGAAATAATTTATTCTTTAGTGTATTAGCGTAAATAAGATCACGCCTTTTACGATTTCAGGGGTAGGCAGAGGTGTAACACGCCAGCGCGATGGTTGTACCGCGTGCGCAATACAACTACGCCATCGAGGCGGTATATTTCTTACTAGCACTAAAAAGCAACAAATAAAAACTTTTTAACAAAAAATTAAACCACCTTCAAAAACGACTAAAAAAACTAAAAACCATAAAATCATTTAATGGTGAATAATTAATATACGACAGCATTACTTATATACTGGTAACCAATTTTGGAGTCGGTGCCTAATTAAAATTACTAGCTAAGCTAGATACATGAATAAATATGCGAAAACAATGATTACTTAAATATTTTTTAACTAATTAACTACTCACCGCCAAATGCAATAACTGGGTATTTTGGTTTCAGTGCATTTTTTTGAAGGTCATTTATTAAATCAGCATAATCGGCAAGCGCTTGAGCCGATGTCAAATACCCTATATGTTGGTTGTCCAATGATTTGTCACCGAATGGCATTGAAGCACCATAGTACCTGAAATAAATATTTTTTATCTCAGTTCATCTACGGCAAAGTTTAATAAACAATCTCAATCTTAAATCTAATCAAACTAAGCTATTTGTAAGAAAGTAAAATAAACTTTAATCCTATTGGTCTATTTCGCGATTGATAAAAAAAGCCTTTTGGATTGTTAGTTGAAAACGGTGTTTAGTTGAATAGGAAACAATTTCCAGGTAAGTAATTGCATAGAAAAGTAAAACAATTGCAGAAATATTAATATTATGTAGCATGTAAGTATTTACTTACTTAATTTGATGAAGATAATAAAGCATTATTGGATTTTAAAAATAATGAATTGAACTTTATGTTTTTGCAGTGATAAACTATTAGGTATAAACTACTAGGTTTTGCCCGCGGCTCCACCCGTATTAAAAAGTTTTCCGGGATAAAAGTCCCGGTTTATATTTTTCCGGGATAAGAAGTAGCCTAGGTGCTTCCCAGGGTCTTAAACTATCTCCCTACCAAATTTCATGGAAATCGGTCAGTGGGTTAGCTGTAACGACTCGTGAGAAAAAGAAAATCCGGGATAAAAGTCCCGCTTTATATTTTCCCGTGTGTTAATCCAGGACATGATTTACCCGTGTGCCAAAATTCATCGAAATCCGATCAGTAGTTTTTGCGTGAAAGAGGAACAAACATCCATAACATTCAGACATCCATATTTCGCGTTTATAATATTTTATATTAGTAGGATAACCTATGACTACTACGCTGAAGTTTATATTAGATTAACATATCAAGTAATATGAAGCCTTGTTATAATAAACCTTAATAATTAATATTGTGCCCATAATAAGTAATATACTTACCTATGCTCAGCAAAGACTAATTTTGCCTTAAATTCAGCAGCAATGTCCCACATAAAGCCAGTGTGGTTCGCGAACAACTCGATTTCACCCTGCAAAAAAAAAAACACTTAATTTACTTTGTGTAAGCGCGGTGCATGAGGGAGTCCTTCTAAGCAGACCACAGGAACTGTCTATTTCTTCAGTCAAGAAACAGAAGCACTGGTATTGGATCTATTTACCTCTATTTATTATATCTACCTATTTTTTTATTTTCTACCTATATTATATTTTTTCGACTGACGAGAAACGGTTAATCTGCACCAGTCAACACAATTAAGCCAACCTGTTTGAAATCGTATCTACACATTACATGGGTCAGTATGGCGGGCTTAACTTCTTATGTACAGCAGTCTGAACCCATACTATGCATACTATACAGCCCCACCACCGGCAAATATGTCCTTATAACGCAGTGTTGCACTCTTCATTCAATTTTAAAAACGTGAGGCTCCGGCAAAAATTTCCCCTAAAAGGCCTGTCTCGCTTTTTAGTCAAATGTAAAAAATGAGTCTCCTATAAACTACATACATAACAATAAATATGATATCCACGACATAACAATAATCTAACTGACCCTACATTACAAGTCTCGCTTGTAACGTCAGCTAAATAATTTATTTATTGAGGATATTTTTTATAATCATAATATGGTTAGATTTGTAGAGATTTACGCGATAACGGAAGGTTATCAGTGTTATTATAATAATCAGTGCCTAGACTGCCTAGTAATTACGTCATATTGATTTTGACATGTTGACGAACCACCTCTGACCTCAGATGATAAATGCCGTTGGATCTGCCAACTAACTAAGCTTATTAGGGTTTTCGATGATAATATTTGAAAAAAAAAGTACATTTATTTCATGAACATTCTATGCGATGCAATCTTTCAAAGTTGGAATAGGCTGTTCGATCTTCTATTATTTTCTTCTTTTCAGAAGGTACAAGATACAGGGATAAAAGTATCCCACAGGACATAGGTCGGTACCTACATAAAGGTAAAAACAACATCATTCAGAATCCTAATCAGTCCGCTAGTCCTAGTCAGAATTGGATCAGTACATTGAGTAATTAATTGGGAACATTTAAACTTACTTAACATCCTCATTTCCTATTTAGGTATATAAATAACATTACTACAAAATATACCTATATTATTTTATTACATAAATACCGACTGAAAGAGAGTTAAGTATCTCTTTAAATAAACTTGTTATAGTACAAAGTGCAAACATAGATAATAATATTATGTTTTTGAAATAAAATACAATAAAACAACGTACAACCTGACCCGCAATGAAATTTTTGTTAATCGTGATTTTAATAAATACCCATGTTCCTTACCTATTTATGATTGAATAAGACGAATTGATATGACTTAAACGCTTTGAAGTGTTTATAGATAATATGCAACATAAATTGCGAATTGCATACCTAGTAATAAATGTCCCGACATTTAATTGAACCAACGACCTTTCGGTTCATAGCTCCCTGGCAGCTGAGACATGGAATTATGTTACTAGCAAACTCTTATAATAGGGTATTTTAAAAACTGCTACTGGCTGAAAAGCCTGTGAAACTCCGAAAAGAACTGTAATATGGGCTAACTGGCATATTAGGTATCTATTGCCATTTCATCCTGGCCATCACCAGCAACTTCAAAAACCGAGAATGCTTTCGATACCAAAAGTGATTAAATTATCGGGAACATCACGGCGGGGGAAAGACAACGAGACATGAGTGCACTGTGCAAATGCTCTCGGCTAATCGCAAAAGTGTGATAGGAATACTTAGTAATTCGGATTCTTGTAAGCAAGTTTGTCAAGTGACTATGCCGATGACCGTGATATGAATTATGAAGATAGAATAGTTGTTGATTTACAATATTCTAATTAGTCGCATTGTGCCACAGTATAAATACAGGGTCATTTTGACATTGCGTTAATAAATGAAACCACATACTCGTCTTTGCCTCCGCTAATATTGTGCCAAAAATCATATTATATGAGAAATAAATGTTTTCACTTTTCACCACAAATCGAAATATTACTTTCCTGATTTCTTTTATCATTTTTTAATCAATCAATCAATCAATAATTCAAGTAATTATTCGATTTATGGTGAAAAGTGAAAACATTAATTTCTCATATATTTCGGAGTAGGATGATGGAGGTATGGGCGAAGATGGTATGTCCATGTTTTAGACTTCGTTACGATTTAAGTCTTCCATAATAATTAAAAGCCGGTTTTCTCATATAAACGTAATATATTTCATCTCAACAACAATACAGAGTAATAACAACGTTCTGTTGAGCTAGCCGACTAAACTTCGAATGCCATGAAGCGCTTTTTTTTTTTGTTCCTGACTAAACTCTTTCTAGCCTGACGAGGGTCGGCTTATGAAAGCACACCGGTCTTTTGGGTGAGTGCAGAAGGCGCTCGCAACCCTTAAAATTAAGCGACCACGCTGAGGGCGACCCACTAACGGGTCACGAACCTCGGCTCAGGGCGGCCACTGAGAGGATAAGACATCAGCGTTTGGGGAAACATGGTTTTAACCTAATCCTATTCATGTGTTCGTAGTCTTCGGCACGCGGGCCTGAACTGCTAAGAGAGGTCAGGGTGACGGGGAACGCGACGAGGTCTTCGACGGCGAGGACGGTACAGCGGTCTTGTGGAGTGTGTGAGCTTTTGATGCTCGATCTTTTTGCGCATGGCCAGAGTGATTTCGTCCTCTGGATCTTTCAGTACTGAACGCGGTCGTCTCCATTTGGCGCGATCAAATGGAGTATATGTACATATAGACGCTTTACGGATAAGCGTGTTGCCCTGAAGCGCGTCTGCGCTCTCATTATAAAGGTTCGCACCCCTCTACATAATTTCATACTACTCGATTCATTGAAGTCAACAGTAATACAATATTCATAAATAAAAATAGTCAAATCAACAACTTATTATACAAATTCAAATCAATCTGCAACATTGTGTATTACACTACGTTTAAAAATAAGTAGTTCATTTTTAAATATCACTATGCAATATTGAAATACTGGTAATTAACCAGCATCCTATTTTATAGTATTTTAGTCACTCCGACATGTATGATTTTTGGCACAATGTTAGCGGAGGCAAAGACGAGTATGCGTTTCATTTAGTAACGCAATTTCATATTGACTCTGTATATTGTACTAAACTCACACCAAGTTTGTACTAAGAACAAAAGGCCACTTATTTGAATTGTGCCGTTAAAATGTACGATAATGTACGATAAGTATCATAGAAAAATATTTATTTTCAACGAACCCAAAAGGCTGGTATGATAGAAGTCGATGACATCGCCCAAAAAGGAAACAGTGGTGCCATTCTCCATTCTAGACTCCGAGCTGATACTGAATAGAAAAACTCAATATCACTGCCCGACCCGGGGATCGAACCCGAGATCTCAGCATTGCAGCCGCACCACAATACAACTACGCCACCGAGGCAGTCAAATACACATAAAAAGAAGCCTATAGCACTCAGGAGTAATGTAGCTTCCTATTACTGAAAGAATTTTTGGAATCGGTTCAGTAGTTCCAGAGATCAGCCCCTACAAACCTACAGACAAACTCACAAACTTTTCCTCTTTATAATATTAGTATAGATTATACATCACGCATTTTCCCTTTTTTAGGAATAGGCAAAGGTGTTATCACACTTATATTTCGCCAGATGTGTTAAAATCTATGTAATCCTATTGCCATTTAGCGGATACAGTTCCAGACTCCGGGATTTATTGTGCAGAAAAACTCAATATCACTTTATCGGAACAGGAAATCGAACTTGAGACCACACAACAGTGACAGCAGTCGTAGCGCAATATAAATACGCAATCTAAGCAGTAAGTACCCAGGTTTGGTATTTCTAACACACTGAGCACCGGGCGGTATTCCGCGCATATATCACTCCCAGCCACGTCTCCCAGGATATGACAGGAGGTAAGATAGATATCAATCTCATATTGTAATACTGGAGATGTGTTTTCCGAAATAACTTATATAAATAGTTAATCAGTACCTTATAGGTATATAGATAAACAACATTATTAGTAAATATAACAGATAAGAGCAGACTTGATTGTAACCGACTTCAAAAAAGGAGGTTCTGTATTCGATCCGTATGTATGTAAATTTGTATGTCCGCGAGTTTCTCAAAAACTACTTATCCGATTTGGATGTGGTTTTCTATATTCAAATGTATATTTTTCAAGGAAGGTTTTGGTATATAATTTATGATTTTTACTTATCGATTTTCTAATAACGGATAATGACGTGACAGTTTCCAAGCGTATGCCATAATGGGGGGAAGGAAAAATATACGGACACCCCCCCCTCTCTATATATGCCTATGTTTATTAGCCTATTTCACCATGTCTGAGTAAACGTTAATCGTCGAATGTAATACTACTAACAGACGATTAGATTTGGTATCATCGTACCAATTCGTCACGCGGTACAGTCTTCACGCCACACGATCGAACCGTACCATGCGATGTCCAGTTGTATCCAACCAAGTGTGATGGACAAGCCATCGAACCAGCCGTATCAACAATAATAATAATAATGTCCATCGAACCGTGCCCCACACGATGCGATATGGTTCGATGGCATACCGTTTTAATGGTTCGGCTGAACCAAATCGCTTCGTATGTGCCCACTTTTATACAGGGCGACCAAATACAAAACCCAAGCTCCCAAATAAATGGTGAACCCGAGTGCATTCAGCCCTGTTTTTTACCTTAATTGGCGGATAACACTTACTTGTACATTGTGCACAGTGCAACAGGCCTTAAGTGAGATCCGAAAGGCCAAACTCTAACCGCCCACCCTTGTTTAAAGACCGGCATCAGATCCAGCATTGTTTTAAAACTGTAGGTGTTTATGGGCTGGCGAGATCAATTTACATTCGGTGATTCATCTACTTTGTCAGCATAAGTAATAAAAGAGCTTACATTATTTAGAAAGACCTTATTCCTCCTAATTGCAAAGGAAACGCCGAGGAATCTGTATCCTAAGGAGGAATGAATACAATAAATTATTTTGTAAAGTTATATTAATAAATCCCTGTATTAGTAATGATTGAATACTTATACGTGGTCTCATTGTTTTAATAACTAAACGAAGTAGATATGAACAACATAAAGGTATTGTTAAAATACTTAAATTTTAACTGCAAACATAAAGTATCTATTATTAGTACAAGGAAAAATAGTCTTTGTAAATGTTTTATCTAAATATGTGACATCAGAATTCATATTTAAGCTAAAGGCATTTTAAACGTGCTGTTTTAAATAATAATAAGAGGGTAATTTATAATTCATAACCCGTTTTTATCGTTACTATGGTTACAACATTCATATTCCAAATAATAACAATAATACATGCACCTATGGAGGGTAGAAGTAACGCTCCATAGTTCCACCGAGGAGCGTAATAAGGGAAAAATAGGTAAACAACGGAAAGTTACACGGATTTAAAATGAGAATATCATAAGTTTCCAGGTCGCGCAAACATAGTTTGGGTTTTGGTTTTTAATTGAAAAAAAAAAGCGAAAAGCTAGATATTTAAATAGTTTCCTGACAATTTATACAATTTAACAAACACGACGAAGAGAGCATTATTTTGTAAAGGTTACTACAACCAAATATAAGGTTGAAATAACTATCGCTTACCTCATTCCCGGTGTAAAAGAATATGGGCCCGCCGCCCATGTCCCAGTAGTCGTCGCATTCCAAATATTTGATCTTGAACGTGGTGTTGGTCGCGAACCCGAAGTGATCTAAGGGCACCGTGAACCATTTCGTATTGTATCTGTACTCGGAGCGCACGACGGAGAGTAGAGTGAGGAGTACGATGTACCGCCACATTATGAGCGTCGGGACACAAATCAGCCTAACGTTACTATACGTCCTCACCGCGCGGCCTGACGGATCGTATTAAAGTTCGCGCTTAGTGTAACCTTATGCATATTGTACAGTGGTGTTGTCAAGTTATTTGAAATGTTATGCGGAAAATCTTACTTCTTACTTATATTACAAATCTTAATATCTATGTATATAAAAGTGAAAGATCACTCACTCACGCACTCAACACGAAATCTCAGAAACTACAAGTGCTAGAAGTCACAAATTTGGCATGGGGGTTACTTTTAGGACGTAGGTGCTCACTAAGACTGCGAAATTAGGATTTTGTGAAATTCTAACGAATAAACAACTGCACGGATTTGTATAAAATTTGGCACGCGTTTAGAGCATGACCTGGATTAACACATACACTATATCCCGGTATTTTGCTTCGATGGGAAATAAAGGATATTTAAAATCTGATTCTTTAAGTAAGTGGCGTTGGTAATGCTTAAGAACGGAAGATAAATTTTAGGTTACTAAAAGGAGAGATACTTATTTTGGAAAGTGGTTACCAGAATGCTGAGGTGGGTTGACATGGTCTTCTCATACATAACGTTAGCTTTAACGATTGTAAAGCTCTACGGTCACTAACGAAGGTGACACGCCTTATTTCGGGATGGCCAACAGATATCGCTTTTATTTTTTTTTAAACTTTATATACTACATAGAATGTACATATGCGGACTTTTAGCCTGAACTATTCTATTAAAGCCTGCCTTCGGGTGAAACAGAGATGAGACAGTGTATTGTAGAACTGGAACAGTTGTGGGCGCGTGTGTCCCGTTATCGAAGTTTATTTGACCCTTGTCTCAGCGTCGGGGCAGGATGTGACCGATTGGTCCGGTTATATCGATGATACTGCTTCTTTTTATTTGCACCTAACTTTTTTTTATAGCGCATAAACATAATAATACTAGCCCCGTGTTATATACTGCCCTATTTGGCATGGGTCTCATGTATTATGCGAGTTTACGTCTTTATCCACCACGGCGGCGTAATGCATGGACAGGCTTCATTCCTCTTCGGAAATTACTTAAGTAATAGGTGTGCAGTTTTTCTCACGATATTTTCATTCACCCTTAAGTCGAGGTATTATTGATAAACAATATACAAAGCTTCGAAAAATCAGAGTTGTGTGCCTTGGATTCTGAACTTGAGAACCTTCGTCTAAGCAGTCTGTTTCATTTCCAGCTAGTTTATCGCGCACACATTGTGCATAATAATTAATTAGTATAAAACGTAATCCAATTATAATATTAATACTTTTTACTGACAAATGTCTTAAAATCTCAAATCAATTCAGAACACAAATCAAACCAAATCAATTTATTGCACTCCACAATTGTTAAATAGGTTTACAAATTAAGAAAACTAAATAATCGTGGAGCCTGCAGGGTACGGCAACATAGAAGAGAGGGAGAAACTGTTTTCTAGAATGAAATCGTTGTTTATAATAATTGTTTTTGTAATTTGTGATAAGTAGTGAAATTAAATATTTTACTATGTCATACACTTAAATTTAATATAATTATATTTAATTCAAACATTAGCTAATTCAGAATTGTTTAATATTATAACTATTTTAAAGTAGGGTGTCAAAGATATAATTATAGTTCTTCGTTAAAAAAATCAATTTAAGACACGTCACAATCGATGACACATTTGTTTATTGAACTCATCGATCCACTTGCGAATGTTATCTTTGTGGATTTGTCTGGCCATTTTAACTGACTCGGGGTCGGCGGGGTTACTGGCCATGAGGTCGAGATGATGTGCAGCATCAGGGAGGACCACTGCCTTTACCGAGTCGTTAATATTGTTCAGGATTCCCCCTGTAAAACGATTTGTGTGTATGTACCTATCAACAGGAGAAGGACCGCAACAGCGGTACGCGCAGGGGCGGTTGCGGACGACAACTTAGACGTGAGTCGGAGGAAGCCCGCAGCCGTCCCTAATGCGCCGAAGATGGCCATACAAAAAAAAATAAAAATAAATGTAGGTACCTATAGTAGTGCGGCTGTATGTACAGTCAACCACATAAATAGCTGAACAAACTCAAAATTTCAAATCACTTCCACGCATTAAGTTTTATTGAAAAAAAAACATATATTTGTGGAAAGTAAAGTTAATCGCCTTTATTTTATTTTGTGAAGAGAAAACAAAAATTGGTAAGAACATGAAAGTGTAGACGCAATTCAAAGTTTTGGATTTGTCAGCTACTAATGTGGTTAACTGTACATTGTATATCATCAATGAATCCACTTAAGTATGCCACGAAGGTACTACTAGCTGCCAAAAGTTATATGCTCCGACCCTAGTAGAGTGGATGGGCATCCATAGCTACTCAATGTCGCAAGTGCATTTGCATAGTTTTCAAAAAATCTTTATACTAATTTCATAACAATTGATGTAGCGACTCAGTTTTTTGTTATTTTATTTTCTTAGAGTGAACTTAAAGAAAGATCATAATATTCCATTTTCATTCTTGTTGTGTTTGAAGGTACCTAGACAACTAGACAGGTGTCAGGTACTATAGGTTCAATAAAATTCATCCTTCGGTATAATTAAATGCTTATACAAACATGCAACAATATTAAGGAGCCCTTCAGGGATAACAATATTCAAAAATTATTATTCAAACCACCGCCACATTCATCAAAATTGGTATAGCTGTGAGGACGGTGTCGACAGAACAGACCGACTCACTTTTAAATTTATATTGATTTGCAATTAAGTTAATCACTTACCTGCTGAGGTAGGGTCCCGAAGCCCGTTACTAAATACGATATTGGAAGCAGCTTCCAGCCTGTTGCCTCCGTACTGTATCCTAGCCCAGTTAGCTTGAGGGTACACGTTGTATATTTCGTAGCACGCCTCGACGTAATCACTGAAGTTCCATGGAGACGGTTCGAACATATCGGTCACTCCTGTCGTGCAAAGGGGCGTAATTATCTCTGTGCAAGTCTGTAATATACAGAAACGTTGGAATCGTTAATAGTTAATCCTTTACTAGTCCATTTCGGCCAATCTCAACGGAGATAAGTCAGGTACAATTAAGTATATAAAGTTTCTACTATGCTTCCTCTGGATAAAAAGTTGAGATAATATGCTCCTACGTGGGTTAAATGTTAAGCATTTTTCTTAGTACAAATTGCCAGTGGTAGCCGGCGCCAGGCGCCAGATGAGATCAATAAAAAAAGGTCCCCGATTTCCACAATTTTGTAGGTAAAATGTTCAACATCGCGAGGTCCGTCGTCTCAGCACAAGGCCTTGGACGGTTGCCTGGTTTGAGCACGTGGCTATTGTAAAAATAAGTAACTTTGCTTCTCCATATTTTTATTCCTTACCTGAAAACTCCAACCACTAATATGTGCAAATCCATAACCAGCACCTTCTATGTAATTTAAACATTCCTTTTGATTATTTAAAAACACTAAAATAACTTTTCCAATTGCCTGGAATTAATAAAATAATTTTTGTTAGTAAGTACAAATTATTTAAATATTTTGTTAAGTATTATTACATTAAAAGCCCGAAATATGCGGACATGACTGTAGGTATTTCGGTGTAAATCTTAACTGCACCGTTTACGCCATAAGCAACAACAATAATTAGAATATTTTCTATTATAACTATTTAAAATGCCCGACCGAACTCATGTTAGGTTAGCACGTTATCGTACAACACGCTGAAGAGTTATCCTGGCGACCATATTGGATCGCACCGTCTTTTGTTGGACAACAACATTATTGATATACACCATATTTACTAACAGATGTAGTGTAGCTACAATACGGGGCAAAAATATTAAATAAATAAAGAAATCCTCTTCAGTAACAGACATACCTCCAAAAGTCTTCTCTCCGTCAAACTCTCGTTTAAATACTGGCACATAACTTCCACAGGCTGTGCAGGTAACGGAATTATATAATCTGAAGCGTAGGGGTAATTCACCATCGCCGTCTTCACATACATGGAGCTTAGGAACTGTACCAGAAGATCAACGTCTATAGGAGAAGTAACAGGACCACAAAGATTCCACTTTTGACGAAGCCATTGGGAAGTATTTTCAGATTCTGCGTAGCTCCTGAAATAAGAAATATCTCGTACGTGTACATGTCACTAATTGCAGTGAATTTACGATGTCAACTCTAGTAATTTCCATCTTTGATTCCCAAATTTAACAATCTCAATGTCTCTCAGTTTCAATTTCGAGAACCCATACTAGATTAGACTAAGCAAGGTCTGATGAGATAATTATGTTAGAGCCATTCATAATATTAATGAGAGCATCAGATTCTGAATTAAGAAATAAATTACTTTTCTACCTTATTAAACTCCAGGACCTTCTGATATTGACAGGGCATATAAAATGTGCTATTTTGTAACTATTTGTTACTATTTTGTAAAACGCATCGCAAGGCACCATGCCAGGGTACATGTGTACGGGCGCTGATGCTGCTATTGCCCCTGCCACTAAATGAGGGTACTTGATCCGGAAGTACGTTGAGAGCATGCCACCGTATGATCCTGGAATGAAAAATTTGCGGGTTTTGTTAAAAAGACTGGGTTTCAAGAATATAGTAATAATAAAGTTCCAATACGGCATCATTATCAGATAAATTAAATTTTGTTAAGTAAAGACAACAGACATCCTAGGGACGTATCCTAGGGCTGTGTTAATATCCACGATATTCTAGTACAGGCAGATTGATCCTAAATTACTGCCGAAGATCAGAAACATATTTGGAATAGCCTTGATCTAAGGTTATGGATTGAGCTTATTGAAAATCTAGTGTTAAGTACTGGTCACCATAGAAACAAGTGATCTTGCTTGCTGGAACTGAACTCTCCAGCAAAGCCTGTATCTCGAATGGTTCGTTTTATTCTCGAATCTTTCTAGTTAAATTAATCAATCTATCGCACCGCCCAATGATGAACGTAGGCCTCCCCAAATAAGCGCCAACTATCCCGGTGATGAACCGATCACATTCATCAGCTAATCGCTGCCTTACTTACTTTCTCGTTAAGTACTCACCGCCAAATGTAATAACAGGATATTTTTGTTTAAGTGCATCTGCTTGAAGGTGATCTACTAGATTAGCATAATCGGCCAGCGCTTGAGCAGTTGTCAAATATCCTATGTGTTGGTTCTCCAAAGATTTGTTACCGAATGGCAGTGATTCACCATAGTACCTGAAATAAGTTCTTAGATCCATTAAATCATATATGCAGAGTATCTTTTCAAGTATGCTTGGATTAAAACTATGAAGGCCGAAGAATAGCGACTAATGTTCGCAGGGGCCTTAGGAATGACTTTGATCAAAAAAATACCTGTATCATAATAATATTAAGAATACTTACATAAGGTAAAATAAATCTATTGCTTTTGCTATAATCATCAGCCTGCATAAAAGTTTGTACCATATTCGAGGTTCATCTCATAGAAACAGGTATCAAGTAAATACTAAATGTGTGTGTGGACGATAGCCTAGTTGGGAATGGAACTGTCTGCCGAGACAATGTCCGGAGGTTCAAAATCCAAGGCACACACCTCTGACTTTTTGAAGTTACGTGTGTATTATTTATCAATTATCGTTCGATTTAATAAACTTCTTCTTTCTTTCTTTTTCTTTCTTTAACGGTGAAGGAAAACATCGCGAGGAAACTTGCATACCTAAGAAGCTCTGTATAAAAATTTCGAAGGTATGTGAAGTCTGCCAGCCTGCACTAGGCCAGCGTGGTAGACTAAGGCCTGAACCCTCTCAGTAATAGAGGAGGCCCATGCTCAGCAGTGGGCAGTATATAATATAGGGCTGGTATTATTAAATACTAAATGTGATACTTGCTCGTGAAATATATCTTATGCAATAAAGTACCTGCAAGTAAACACTTGTAACATAGGTAAGTAAATCTACTTACCTATGTTCAGCAAACACCAATTTTGCCTTAAACTCTGAAGCTATTTCCCACATAAAACCAGTATGTCTTGCAAAGGACTCAATTTGACCCTGTAATAACGTAAAAAAAATATTGACTAGATCGTAGACCTGTCGTATGTGTAAATCGGTCTAAGGTCCAGACTCTAGGCAGATACCAATTGGTTGTGATGCGTCGTTTATGCGATTTTTTTTCTACTTGCTTCAATTCTTAGAACTTGTTTATACGGGCTATTTAGCTACAATTCAGCCGTGGACCGAGATTATGGAAGCCTTGGTAATAAAAGGCTTTCCTAATCTAGGTCCACGGTTAACATAAACTGTAAAGTTTATGTTTTTCAAACCAAGTCTTTAGAGTCGAAATTATGCGTGTCTTATCATCTCAATAACGTGGTAATCCGACCAACGTTTTGCAAGACGTTGTCGGATTATCTATGGCCTCAATGCGCGTCGTGCGCTGTGCTAATTGCCACGCGTTAGTTTGATAAAGGTATTTAGTTACTTTACTATACATACATATTACATACGTATAGTTTGCTAATTTAAGTATACCTAACGTGCTACGCATAATTTATTCATGATAACAATAGGAATAATTTACTCCATATTTGTTTGTCTCAGCTGGTAAAAGTAATGAACCAGACCCAACTATCATTTATTCATTTCTACACGATAGTGTAGAAAGCTACTTTGTAGCTTTTCAGACAAATACGTTCAACATCGAGTCTTCCGTTCTGTATCCGAGTAGCCCAAGTTAAAGGGCTCGAGGTGTCTCAATGTACAACACAAAGACTCACTGCTTTCACTTGGTCTACTTCAGTTTCAGTTTGTCGGTAGATGTCGTTCTGTGCCGTCACATTAAAGATAATGATTGAGGCTGTATTCCCTACTTGAACGCACGTCATTCGTGTTGGGACGAGTGCGGGTGACCGTATTCCTCGGGATGTTACATAATGTGGGTAGGCACATGTTTCAGACTTCGGACAGTTTTTACGAAGCTACTCCGCGAGTGTAAAACGGTCTTCAAACGATATTTCATATGCAGGAATTACCATGTAGGACTGGTATATACGTTATCTTTAAAATGATTGTTATGCGATCTAACTTTATTGGGAATGGTCCATTACCGATCGCTTATTAATTTTAGCCACTAAAACTGTAAATGGGCTCTCTAGTCCAAGAACAGATGCATCTGCATCTGTTCTGCGGGTACACAGCTGTGACCTACATTTTACCACTTACAAGAAAAGGTCTAAACATGTTTAACTTACCTCATTCCCGGTGTAAAAGAATATGGGCCCGGCACCCGTGTCCCAGAACTCGTCACATTCCAAATATTTGATCTTGAACGTGGTGTTGATCGCGAATCCGAAGTGATCCAAGGGTACCGTGAACCATTTCGTGTTGTATCTGTACTCCAAGCGCACGACAGAGAGTAGAGTGAGGAGTGCGATGTACCGCCACATTACAAGTTATCGGTACCACGGTCGGTACAGTCTATAAGTCCTCAATACGTACACTCGAGTGGGTTAATCACATAATAAAGTTTGATATGGTGGCACCACACTTCGATACAGCGTATTTGCTTAGATGTATGTTTGGTCCAATATTTTAAGTATATTTAAACGAGTAGGTTCCAGGCCAAGACTTAAAACTTAATAAAATTAAAGTAATAATTTTAATGAGCAATAAACTTTTCGGAATTGATTGAGTGGATTATGGGGTGGTTAAAGATGATTCAGAGCGCGGTAGCGTATAGTCTTTGGTGTAGTCTCTCCTACAGAATTAGTGAGAAAATCATATTGAACAGATTTAAATTGTTGTTTTCGATTCTGGTGTGATTACAATAAAACACAATTTTGGTTAAAATGATTTATTAGTAAATATTTAATATGTAATAAAAACAAGTCGCATCGCCGAAGCGCGTAACATTAATATCATTAGGTGTGCGGATAACAATCGTTTTTGTATCATTCCGAATACTTATAACGTATAATTACTTATAATAATTTGTTGTGCTCTAGGAAGCTCTATCTAAATGGATTACAACATTTATTTATAGATATCTGTACTTAAATGTTCAATGTTGCCCCAGGAATTTTGTTATTAAGAATATTAACCCGATGTCTGCCTATCTATCCAATCATCTATACCTACTAATATTATAAGGCTGAAGAGTTTGTTTGTTTGTTTGGTTAAACGTGCAAATTTCAGGAACCGCTAAAGCGATACAGAAAATTCTTTCACTGATAGGAAGCTATATTACTCCTGAATGCTGTAGGCTACTTTTTATCTCAGGAAAATATGTTTATGCCGGAAAAATTTTCTTCACGCGGGTAGACCCGCGAGTATCTACTAGTTATCTATAATTTTGGAATAATACCCAAGTAGCGGATTCTAATTTCAACAGATTATATTTTATTACAGAAAATAGGTATCTTAAAGTATAAATCAAAATAAATGTTTAGGGTACGGAACTTCCCGTACGCGGTTGCCACTCCCGCTATACAGTCATGCTTCATTCGTCATTACAATACCTCTTATAATATGTAAGTAGGCCATGTATGTAAATATTAATTAAATTAGCTAACATCAATGAATATTGAATAGCACCTATGACTTAATTGTGGTGTTCAACGCAATCCTGTCTACAAAACTTATTTGTATAATCTACTGTACTCTAAATTACAATATAACTGGCAAATTCTTCCGTGGACATTTCGGAGTAAAAACTGTAAATTTTCCCCTGACCATTTTTGAGTAAAAACTTCTTTCAAGGGGACATAAATCTCCAGGTTGTTCAGTGTCGGTTTTTTGGTGGAACCGCTAGCGGAGTGGACGATAGCCTATTTAGAAATGGAATGGTCTGACAAGTTGAATGTCCGCAGGTGCAAAACCCAGGGCACACAGCGTAATGTGTGTGTTATTTATCAATTAACGTTCACTTTAACGGTGGAGGAAAATATCGTGAGGAAACCTACATACCTACCTGAGAATTCCCCCACAAAAAAAAAAGTCAAAGGTATGTAGTCTGCTAACCCGCATTAGACCAGCGTGGTGGTCTAAGGCCTAAACCCTCTCAGTAGTAGAGGATGTCCGTGTTCATCAGTTGGCAGTATATAATACAGGGCTGGTAAGGTATGGTATGGCTCCCGTATCATCGAGGGTCCTAGCTAAGGGGTACAAGCTCCTGATTAAATAACTACCGTGGCCTGAAAGAGAACATAAGCAGGGAAGAAAGGGCAAGGAGGAAGGTTAAGTAAATAGGAGAAGAGGCAAAAAGAGAAGAAAATGTTCGCAGGCTCGTTAACACCCTAGTGTGTGGATGCTATAGATGCTACATTGTAAACTCGGCTTGCTGCTAATATCCCCTTATAAATGAGCGTGAATTTGACGTGGGGACCAAACAAAGGGAATTACGGGCTAAGGTAGACTTTCCCGTCCACACACCCACCACTGCATCTCTTGTAAGCCAGTATCAGCAGTGGCAGTGAAGCTGGGCGAGTCTTTGAAAGGACTGATTAGTCTTGACCCGCAACGAAATAAAAACAAGTAGAATGACAGGGAGAAGTTGGAATATAAAGGGTAAAGTTACTGCGAGTAGACTTTCTTATACGTGTAGACATTCTTCATAAATGATTCTTAAATACAGATCAGGATTTCAAGACTATCATAGTAGCCAGTGTAACTACTGGACATAATGGGAAAACTTATCTCAGAATGACGAGCGCAGTGGAATGCCACGTACTTTGTAACTCAAGGTGCTGGATGGTGTTGGTACTGTTTATGGGTGGTCGTATCGCTTACCATCAGACGAACGGAATGTTCATCTCGTCATTCAATGCAATATAAAAATATCTGAGTGATTAGACATTCATTGCAAAGAATGTGAACTGATTCATGCGACGTAGGCGGTTAATAACTACATGCATTTAGCGTGCACGCCGTGTGGATGCACCCCACGTCTCACCCATCTCGTTAATGCATGACGGCAACACCGGCCGTCATTATCAGTTTCCTCATTCTTTCGCATAAAAAAAATAAAGAATATTTTACTTTTTTCGTTATGGGCGTTCAATCTTTTGGTCCACAGGGAAGCAATTAGGAATTATTTGTATTGAATACCTAATTATTACAAGTACCTACCTAACACTTCGGTACACCAAATTTCATACTCAGTATGCATATTTTGGTGCTCATTATTCAAGTTTTTTTTTTTTAATTTTAGATAACGTAAGTTTTCCTTTTTTTATCGGTATTAAAGGTAGCAGGAACACACTGGATCCCCACCGCTTTTGACAGGTCCGTCTGGAAATCTTTAGGGGAGACCTATGTTCAGCAGTGGCCGTCGTGCGGCTAATGATGATGATTATGATAATGATGATGATGAGTAATAAAGAATTATTATTATCAAATTACTTAGTTGTTACCCTAATGGATATTTTCCGATGTACCAATGTATCTTAGCATTGTGCAGACATCTTGAGGTGGCTATAATATTCACTATCAAAAATCTGAACACAACTATTTTATTTTCGTGTTACATCCACCAGTCTAATCATCTCCATATCCGACAGGTGTTGTCCTTGGAGGCGGTGATGATGGCGTCGCCGGCGTACGAGAACGCACACGAGAAGATCTCACCCTGATGACCTGACAGCACCTGGAACAAATAACAAAAATATATAGGAGTGCGTTAATCTTCACCAGGTATAAAATAAATATTGAAAACAAAGTCTAGTTTTGTACTTGTGATTTCTACGGTAATTTAAAATTTAGCGGCCCTATTTCAATTTACCTGGATGCAATTCCCCGTTGTTGTATTCCATATTCTAGCGCTGCGATCAGCTGATGCGGTGAGCAGACAGCCTCCAGCTGGACTAAAGCAAACCTGAAAAGATTAATATATTTTGTGAATAGAAAAACATGGAATAAGAATTAAGAACTACAAAAACGAACTATTAGCTGCTGTGCATAAATAAAACATAGGTATAATAATTAAACACTGTCAGAGTCCTTTCCCGGTCCAAGTATTGTCAAAACAATGTTTGTGAATTCTAATCTATTTTTTGTCATCTAAATTTTGTCCAGTAGGTACCTTAGAGACTTCTTCCCGGTGCCCTCTCATGACGGCGAGCTCCTTGAAGTCCGACCTGACGTCGTAGATGCGAGCGGAGCAGTCGCTGGAAGAAGTCGCCATTCGTTTGCCGGCCCAGTCGAAACAGATGTCCAGGACCTGATGCAAAATGTCTCCATTTTAAAACAATAACAAACACGTATCACGCCATACTCCCAAAGGGGTAGACAAAGGTGTAACCAAGACACCCACTTTTCGCCATGTAGGTATGTTTTGACTTTTGTCTCATTATAGGAGGCGAGCCTATTGCCACAATATCTGACACAAATTCCAGACTCCAGCTGATACTAAGCAGAAAAACCCACTGTAACGTTGCAACGTTAACGCTCTTCATAAACAGTCTATTGTTTGAACTGAATGAGTAGTGTTTACGTAGCTGTAATTATCAATCGAAACCACTGTTGTCTCGTATTGGCTGATAGATTTTCAATCGTTTAGACATACCTACGATTGAATGACGCCTGCATAAATAAGCGTGCAATGTCACACTCGCCCTCTCTTGAATCTTCTAAATCCTGAGTTTTGCTCTTCTCTTACGGTAAATTTTGCTACTTTACTAATTTACGCCTCGATATAATATTTACTTTGTTTTTACAATTTACTTATTTAAAGTCCCAGTGAAACAATGTTTGTTCGAACAGCTATTCCGTATCGCTTTATTTACTACTCATTTTATGAAAATGCTGCAGAGCATTCACGCTCATGTGACGATACGTTGTAAGTATCATTCGGACTAGATCTGACCTCGTCAGTATGGCCTGCAACGGTAGCCAGACACGACGTCTTCCTGGCATCCCAGAGCTTCGCGCTGCCATCCAGGGACGAGGAGCCGACCAGCGAACTGTCCCAGTTGAACTGCACGTTGGATATCTCACCATCATGACCTTGGAATACTGCCACGCGGCTGTAGAAGTATTACGTGGGATTGGTAGCAATCTTGGGAATGAAATCCTCCTAGCCAGTTTCGGCCACGGCGGCCAATCTCAACGGAGATCAGCCAGGTACGCAGGAGATATTATAGTGCACAAATGTGTGCGCAATACACAGGTGCACTCGCTATTCCTTCACTCTCATAGTCCGGTGAGACGGCACTCCGACATGACCGGAGAGAGATCAGGCGCAGGACCAACGGCTTTACGTGCTTTCCGAGGCACGGGGGTATCACACCGCCAACTTCCTGACTCCGAGCTGCGACTGAGTAAATTTTAAGATGGAAAAACCCAGTCACAATTTTTTTGGCTCGACCCGGGATTCGAACCCAGGACCTCAGCGCGCAAATCGTACTCGTAATGCGTACGCAATACCACTACGCCACCGAGGCAGTCAATCTTGGGAATACATAGATGTATAATCTAAGTATACTAATCCTTACTAATATTATAAATGCGAAAGTAGCTTTGTCTGTCTGTCGCGCTTTTGCGCCAAAACGGCTGAACCGATTGAAATGAAATTTGATAAACAGTCTAGAGCCTGAGAAAGACATAGGCTACTTTTTATCCACGGAAAATATAAAGCGAGACTTATATGCCGGAAAACCTTTTTCACGTGGACGGAGCCGTGCTCAAAAGCTAGTATTATATAAAAAGGAAAACTTTGTGAGTTTGTTTGTAAGTTTGTAGGGACTAATCTATGGTATTATTGAATTGATTATGAAATTTGTTTTATTAATTGGAAGCAACATTATTCCCGAGTGCTATAGGCTACTTTATCCCCCGGAAAAAGATTGATTTAGAAATAACTTTTTCACGTGGGTGGAGCGGCGGGCAAGTTAGTGCCTGATATTCTTAACTCAATTTAAGCTATTGAAGCTTAGGGCTACGCGTGTCGATGTTGAATGCACATTCATGTAAAAAAATATCATTGTATGAAAAAAACTATTGTTTTTTTTTTGTATAAAAGAAAAATAAATGACAATAATAAAAGTATATATATTACTGGACGATTTATCAACGTATATATAAAAATATGGTTTTGAATATAACTATAAGATTAGATCGAAACGATCAGCACATCTGATAGCGATGTCCAAAGCCTGAATGGACCTTGGCCGAATCAGGATTTGGTACAAAACGAGTGTACGTAAATAATCATAGGCATTGTGAACGGTGCTTGTAATAATTTTCAGCCCGTATTTTTCAAGGTATGCGTAGTCCTTCAAGTGACCAAGAATAATATTTTTAGTAATTTATTTGAGGATTTTATCACCACCACCGCAATATTAATAGCAACTATCCTACTAATATTATAAAGGTGAAAGTTTGTTAGTATGTATGGATGTCTGGATGTTTATTACTCTTTCACGCAAAAACCACTGAATGGATTTCGATGAGATTTGGCACACGGGTAGATCGTGTCCTGGATTAACACATAGGCTATATTTTATCACGGGAAAATAAACAGCGGGACTTTTATCCTGGAAAAACTTTTTAACGCGGGTGGAGCCGCGGGCAAAAGCTAGTTCTAAATAAACCCTGATACAATGCATATCAAAATTGATACCCAACTAAAAGAAAGAAGTTTGAAAAAATATTAGGATTGCTGACTAGTTTTCAACAAAGTTTAAGTCTACGCCTTTTCTTATTATCGCAGCTTAAGATTTTGTGAGCATTATTGCTATAAATGTTTTATCAGGCGCTTTTGTTTAAACTTACTCCTTATCCCTGGTGTCCCACATTGATACGGTGCCGTCGAAGGAGCCAGTGATCATCCTCTGCCCTTCGTTAGGGTCAAATTGTAGTGCGATCACCTCTGCCGTGTGTCCAGTATAGGTGTGGATTTCGGTCCCTGAACGGAAATATTATAGATTTAAGAGACTCTTTTAAAGTGAACATAACAATGTACTTAGCTAACAAAAAACATACCATATCCACTATATAAAATTACATCAACTTTCAAACGGAGTTTCGGAGTAACGATGCCACAGACAACTTTAAACTTATAACACCCGTCTTTTTCCGTTTTTGAGTGAACTATCACAACTCAGTGATGCTACAAAGTGTTTCCTAATTCGGATTCGTAGTGTAGGTGACCGCTAATATTTGTGAGCTGCTGTGACGCCTAACATGCGACTAACAGCTCATTTCGTCATTCATTGGTCTATATATTATTATAAAGAGAAAATTTTTTTTTTGTTTGCAATGGATAAACTCGAACTACTGAACCACTTCTAAAAATTCTTTCACCAGTATAAAGCTACATTATAATCAGCGAGTAACATAGGCTCCTTTTTATCTCGCGAGTCGCGAAAACATAAAGCGGGGCTTTTATCCCGGTAAAACTATTCACGCGGGCAGAGCCGCGAGCAAAAACTATACTAAATAACACTAAAGTCTAAAACAATAAAAAGACACATAGATTGCTTTCTCACCAGTTCTAACATCGTAGAGTTTGGCCGTATGATCCATGGAACTGGTGGCCGCAAGATCACCCTTCGCGCTGAACTGCGCGGCGACCACCTCTCCCCGATGTCCCCAGAGTGTGGCCAGACATTCCCCCGTCTCCGGGTCCCAGATCTTGGCTGACTTGTCGAACGAACCGGTCAGCACGCGATTACTGTCAAAGATATTGTGTTTATTAGATTGGTTGGAACTATGTATAAAATTTCTGGTACATATTTGGATAAAACATTTAAAAGGAACATGCATTCTATTTAAATAAACATCATGTTGGACGATGATAACCAACTGAGTAGAAAACAAAAAAAGAACGTTTTATTATTGGACTCGAAAAATGAAAAAGATTTGAGAGCGGCAGTTTTAAGTATTTAGTAATATTTTATTTTGAATGTATTCTATAAAACAAACTCAACTGTTAAAATGTAGAACAAACTCAAAAGCGAAGACTTATCATCAATAAGTACGAATATTAACCAACCACGTAGGAAAGTTGAAACCAACGCAGTAGACGACATTTTGATGGCCCGTGAACGACTTCAGTTCCTTGCCAGTTTCCACGTTCCATAGCTTGCAAGTTCGATCGTAGCTGCCAGACAGACACCTTCAAAATAAAAGTAGTATCAGCAGGAACATACTTTTTGTTTCAGTACCGGCACGGCAAAATGGTCTCATCGCACCCAGTAAGTGCAACAAGTACCTAATAGTTGTAGTAGAATGGTAAGTGAAGTGGAGCTCAAATTAAATGTCGATCGGCAAGAGATAAACATCCCCAGACGACTGGCACAGTTATGTCGGATTACTTAATTGCTTCTTTACGCTTCACTTGAAGGATGAAGGACCCCGAGTTGTAGAAGGAACATGTATCCTGGCAAACTCTGTAGATCTACTTTCATAGTCGACATATTTAATCTTGCTTAAATGCATGCTCTAGGTATGTCATGTGGATACACTTCGATCGTTGTGTCTCTATTCTCTACCTATTATTCGAGCTTTAAAACTAACGCTTTTTTATAAGTGACCATTATTCAAATGCAAGAAAATAGTCGCTGGTCTTAAATTTTGATGTTTGGAGTTCAATTTGCATCACATAACGTGTAATAAGAATGGTTGTCAGCCCAAAAGTGATCGTACGAGTTTAATTACATTTATGACGGTCCGAACATCCAAAAGACCAACAAGAATTGCAAGCGGTCTGATCAAATACAGACAGCGAAGAAACTAAGTACGTAGTCTATGAAAATGCAGTTTTACTTAGTTAATAATACATGTAGGTTACAGTCAGCAGAATAAGTAACTGTACAAATTCAAAATTTCAAATTGACAACACACTTTTGTATTCTTATTAATATTTTTTTATCTCTTCACAAAAATAAAATAAAAGAGATTTGCTTTACTTCATACGAACATTTTTTTTTCAGATTAACTTAACACGTGTATAGGCGATTTGAAATGTTGATTTTGTACAGATATTTATGCTGCTGACGGTACATGTGCGTAATATTATCACTATGATATAAGGCAAGTACCTAATAAGTGTCTTTGCTATTCTAAACAATATTGTAAGGTCTTATTTTAATGTTCGCAATTGCTTCTTTTCGCTAAAAAAGACCCAATTTAATTGTTTTATACAACATAGCATATCTAGCTAGCTTATAAAACAATATGGCAGCATTTCAATCCTATTCTTATTTAAACGCTTCATAAATACAAATCTTCACCTGCTTCCAGTCTTGTCGAACGCCACATTCGTGAGAGGCAGTACATGTGTTTGTAAAGTCTTGTATATGTAGAACCTCTTCCCCGCTGGACCTTCGTGCTCGATGCGCTTCTTCAGGATGTCCAGGCACTGCTCGAGCTGCTCGCGCACGTCCTCCGTGATCAACACCTCCTTCATGTAGAGTCGCCTGGCTATCTCTTTTATATCTGAACTGTAGTAGAAAATATTTCAAGGATAAGGATAAAGAGTCATCACGAAGGTATTTTTATGTACGTTATAATTAACAATATTTATAATATTGAATAGGTCGACTGCCTCGGTGGCGTAGTTGTATTACGGTACGACTGCAATGATGTGGTCTCGGGTTCGATCCCCGGGTCGGGGAAAGTGATATTGAATTATTCTATTCAGTGTCAGCCCGGAGCCTGGAATTTGTGCCCGATATGGCGATAGGAGTACTAGTAGAGTAGGCCCGATCCCAGCAGTGGGACAGTATATAATACAGGGCTGGTATTATTATAACGATAGGCTCGCCCCCTATCACATCATGGGACGGAATAACGGCGAAAAGTGGGCGCACTAGTTGCACTTCTGCCTACCCCTTCGGGAATAAAAAGCGTGTGTGTGTGTGTGTGAATAGATCGCATTTATTTAACACCCTAATTCCTACTCATACTAAAATTACACCTCAATGGGAAAGCTTTCCTAGAAATAAACGTAATAACCGCTAAACGGATTTGGATGACGTTTGGCTCACCGATAGAACATATTCTAGATTAATATTTAAGCTACACTTAACCCTACTCATATCCATCATAGTCCCACAGTATCCAAATAGGTACTGGCGGACTTTTATCCTAAGACACATCGTTCATCGTAAGCTGCGAGCAAAGCATTACTAAATAAAGCAAAGCAAGAAATGTGATCAACGATTTAAACGCAAAAAAATTGCTAAGAACAATGACGGTCTAGTAATTCCTAGGCAACCGATTAGAAATTCCTGGAGGGATTTAATACGAACAACGCCTTACTTACTTAGCGTTTAAATCCAGCAAATCTATGTCTTTACTTTTCACTACACCTTTCTGCAGGTATTCAAGTATCAAGCCTGGAGGATGGTACCTCAAGTGAAACTTCAACAACTTCATTTTATCAATGTAAGAATTATAAAACCATTTTTATTTATTTTAGTAAAATTATTTCAAAAGACAGGATTACGTCAACAATCCGGTTGCCATGACGCCGTGTAAACCTTTTTTTTGCATTTATGGTTCTAGTCAAGCGTGTCAAGTTCGCTCAAAGCAAGTTCGCAATCCGATAATTATAAAATTGCCTGCAGTCATTGACTAATAAGTAATTGCATAGTGAGACGTGTAGCATATAAATTACTTGTTAAGGGAACATAAACAATATGTTGTTCATAATTTGTTGAAGAAGCGATAGCATGACAAATAGAACAGAGATCGTAACTAGAAATAATACACACACACACACACACACACACACTCACGCCTGTTATCCCCGAAGGGGTAGACAGAGGCGCAACTAGTGCATCCACTTTTCGCCGTCATTCCGTCCCATGATGTGAGCGATGCCATGGGCGAGCCTATCGCCATATCGGGAACAAATTCCAGACTCCGGGCTGACACTGAATAGAAAAACTCAATATCACTTTGCCCGACCCGGGGATCGAACCCGAGACCACAGCTTTGCAGTCGTACTGTAACACAATTACGCCACCGAGGCAGTAGAAATAATAATTCTGCATTTAATGAAAACTAGTGTAGGCTGCTTCTAACAGGTAGATCTAGAAATCTTTGGGGGACGCCTATGCAGCAGTGGACTTCTAAAAGCTGAAAAAGAAGAAGTGTAAACTCATCTGCCTCGTAATAAATGTTTTTTTCCTGTGAACTGTACGCATCCTTACACTTAGACTTACTATAAGAACATTAGTGTTTTTATCGACCCTCAAAACGGCAGTGAAGAGGAGAAGATACCCATACTTGGCAATGGCACAGCACTACAAGAATGATAAACTACAAAAAACTGAAATCAAGTATGAACAGCGCCAAGCCGTATCACGTATCCGTACCTATAACTTACCTGTAAATAAACCATATCCTTTCGTTTGGCAACATTCTGTCGTTTTCGGCATCTAGTTGTGAAATTCACACGCTATACATTATTAAACTACATACTTCGTGAATATATTAAGTACAATTTGATAGAGCAGTGTTACAAAATGCATTTTTGGCGGTTTTCGAAAAATAAAAAAGGAATCTGTGCCCGCTATCGCGATAGGTTTAGGATATCACATCATCAGACGGAACACAATTGGAGAAAATTGGGTGCATTGGTTGGACCTTTGCCTATACCTTCGGGATAAAGGCGTGATGTGTCTGTTGTTTTATGCAAGAAATAAAAAATATATTTTGAATAGGCAATTGAAAAAATCTAGTTATTTCCTTATTTACCTAGTGTCTAATGTAGAACAAAAATAGTTTAATTTTTTTTTTTTGTTCGGGCAGGGCAAAGTTATTCCACTGCTGCCGATGGTAATATGGATAGGGGTCCAGATAGAGTAACGACTGACGAGCAATGATTACCCCCCCCCCCCCTCCCTCTCTCTCAGTCGACACAATTATGCAGGCCTGTTTATACTGATAAAATATACTGACTTCACGATTAAAACTGGTCAAGATATTATTATAATAGTGCACTATAATGCGGAGGTCTAAAATAAAAAGCTACATCACACGTAACTACTGACCTTTCGGTTTCGAGTTCCAATGTCGCCAATGAATGCAGTCTACATTTATAAGGAGCGTAAATGAGTGAAACATTCGCGTCTTTCGGAGAAGTTAATATTATGCAATGTTCTAGAATCTAGATAAAATATATTTAATGTTTTTGTAGATAAAGTTGATTTTAGTTCATATGTAAGGCAGGTACTGGTTTTGCAGATGTTCATGGGCGGCGATGATCTCTGACCATCAGGTGAACTGTATGCTCATTTGCCCCTGTAAAATAAAAAATAAAAAACTAAAATACTTTGTACCCTTTTTTCACATTGCGCGGATGGAGGAGTATAGTATTTGGCATAATTAAAGTTCATATAGAGCAGGACTGTACAAAAAAAAATGTGTAATAATAACATAATATTATGTGTTACCAACATATTAATGACGGTTGAAATTCGACCACTAGGCTACCAATATTATGTTTAGGACAGCAAGAAGTGAAAACAGTAATAAATTAAAACATCCTGACCTTGATGTCGTAGCTGTATTCCGTACGGAGTATTACTTTCGTGCTAAGATCTTGGTTTCAATTCTCGGGCCATCTGAAGTGATATCTCATATAAGTTTTTTTGATTAATATCAGCTGAGAGTCTGCAACTGTGTACAGTAAATAACAATAAGTCCTCTTTATTACCTACGTGAGACATATTTTCTGAAATGGTGGTACGTCTCTACCTACCGTTAAAAAGACATTAAGGCGCGATGCTAAGTAAACAAAACTTCCTTACTGATGGTAGGTCTCTCATATGTAAGATCACATCTGGGTGGGTACCACCGCAGTGTTTATTTCTACCGCCAAGCAGCAGTGTGCATGCACTGTTGTGTTTCGTTTTGAAGGACATTGTAGCTAGTGTAACTACTGGATATAATGAGACTTAACATCTTATGTCTCAGGATGACGAGCGCAGTGGAATGCCACACAGTAGGTACTTTGTAACTCACGGTGCTGAATGGTGATGCTACTGTTTATGGGTGGTCGTATCGCTTACCATCAGAAGGTCTACTCTGATAATCGACAACGATATATCGGAAACGATACGCTACTGCTCCGAAAGTATCGCAAATACCCTACTCTAACAATTGTTCGGATTCATTATCTTTTATCGTAAACTACCACTATCTGAACGATCAACGAATGAACGAATCATTATTTGCCAATGTCGTCTATGAACCTACTCTAAATGGTAATCGTCAGTGACGAACATTTGATTTTGACATCGCCTCAAGCGTAATTTTTGCGATAATCGCAACGAGACCTTTTAGGGCGTCGTCAGCATTATCGTTACGTGTTATGTTTGTGATTTTCGAGTAAATTCTCTCGAAATTTGGTGTACAATAAAACAATCTTGGATCATATACCTTGTAGCAACAATAATTATCACAATTGATGTTATTTGCTTTGAGACAATCACAAGATTTTCTTTGAAGTTCACAGGGATGAAAATGTAGCCTTCCATCAAAGAAGAAAGCAGCAAATAAGTTCATATCAGCGATTTTATTGTTTTAAATGTTAGTTACGTTTGCTGAGGATGTATCTAATTAAAATGATTAAATTTTCTATAAGGTATAATACTTTGTAGTAAAGCAAGAATAAAAAAGAAAAAAATTAAACAAGAATATAATTATAATAACTGCCCCTGTGGCGTAGTTGTATTACAGTACGATTGCAAAGCTGAGGTCTCGGTTTCGATCCCCGGGTCGGGCAAAGTGATATTGAGTTTTTCTATTCAGTATCAGCCCGGAGTCTGGAATTTGTGCCCGATATGGCGATAGGCTCGCCCCCTATCACATCATGGGACGGAATAACGGCGAAAAGTGGGTGCACTAGTTGCGCCTCTGCCTACCCCTTCGGGGATAACAGGCGTGAGTGTATATGTATATGTATAATTATAATAAATCATAATAATAATAATAATAACAATTTTATTTGGCACAAACAATTTTGACAAAGAAGTAGGAACATCAGTAATTAAGTACATAGAATTCTAAGAATTATGTTAGTACTTACAGCTAGTTTAAAATTAAACACTACATTTGGCAGGGGGCCCCAAACTAGGCAGTGCCTGTATCTTGCGGACCATAATATGAGTCTATACATTTATGTATAATACACTCCTTAACTGTCTGTGCCTGCGGCGGCGTCGTGTGCCGGGTCGGTCACTTCCCTGCAACATGGTTGAGGAGGCCGATGGCTGGCACATGCGTCATACTTGTGAACGGGTGCTGCTTGTGTGGACTGGTCTGCCCTTTTCGCTTACTACATCTAAGTATTACGGATAAACTTAGGGATTAGGGATAAACTTAGATTAATAACGACATCTTGAAGAATTTCAGACCAAATTATTACATGATTCCTGAGAGGGTTATACACTCGTATAGGATTTTAAAATTTATTACCTTTTTTGAGAGTATATAAATGAACTGCTCTAAACAAAAATAACAAATAGATTTATATCATGTTATTTTGTTTTTTATTATGAATTGTATTTTTTACCTTGAACTGATTTTGAAAAGAGCAACACTAGAGTTTCTTGCCCGTTCTTCTCTAGTGAGAACTGCTTTCCGAACTGGTGGTAGAGTGAATATTGACTGAATCTAAACAATGTATAACATTTTATGGGTTCGGATAAATTTATTTCATTTCATTTCATTTCAACATGTATTTCATTTTTGTTTTATATTTCCACAAAACTCTTATATTATATAACTAAATATTTGTTTAAGTTCTGACTTTAATACTAATTTATTTATATATATATTATATGTTAAACAATAACAAAACTAGGCATATGGCAAGAATAAAAGGAAGATAAAATAACATAAATTTTATTCAACCATAATTAATGTGAAGTAATATGTATCAGTCTTGTTTGAGATCATTACCTATAGGTGAGTTTATTCAGCTTAAAATATTTTCTGTTTCTAAATAGCTCAGAGATAGAAGCCACTTTGTCATCTCATCACATCATTTGCTTCATGTAATGAAAGGCTTTTTAAGTTGCAGTGTCTTAGCACTGAGTTATAAGTGTGAGCTCTAACGAACTCCCCAAATCTACGTCCAAAAGAAGTTTTAATTTTCGGTAAGGGTAATCGAAAGATTCTTTTTTTAAACAATACGGGTAAACTTTCTAGTTTTAAAAGACATCTGTTATTTTAATTAACTGTTTATATTTTTTGTATTATTAGCTAAATAAGTAAAAATAAAAGTTAACTAAGTAACATTTATTGTTCCCTGTAAAGGATTAAAAAAGCTGTACTAGATTTATTACAATTCACTTATTGTTTTAGGACAACCAGTAGTAATTACATTAAAACTTATCTGTCTACATTATGGTAAAAAACTTACAATAGTATGTTAAATGCTTTACCTATAAATGCCTAGTATGCATTGAAATGTTGAAAAAATATATCAGAATATTGACAATTTTAAAGTATTATAAAATATTTATATAAATTAAGAACACAACTACTAATATACATAATTAGAAATTTAACAGACCCAAACCAAGTTTTATTAATTTAGTATTATAGATTTCCAGATTCTCATTAATATCACATAATTCTATGCAAATTGTTTATTTCACTTTACACGTGGAACAATTGTTTTTGGACAGTGCTTCTTTGAACTTGAGTTGGCCGCAGTCCCATTAAGCACCGGGTAGGACCTAAACAAAATAATTCAGTATTGTAATTAAAATATGTATATATGAGAGACAATATAATATGTAAAATTATCTTAAATTTATTATAATAAACTCTCATGTGTTTCATTGTTGTAACGCCAGGCCAGACATCTTTAAGGGTTTAGAATATTCAGTTGTCCTCTATGTGATTCAAACCACCATTATATTCTATATGGTCTCTGCGGACAGCTAATTATATTGCAAGATATTTCTTGTCAGTCTACATTCGAATGTAATTTATCATAAATTTACACAACATGGAAATAAAAGTAATGTATCAATAAAACATTAATTACCTTTAGCCTCAACTTTATTCTGCCATCCAAACAGTTCAAAAGCTAACCAACTTCCTCCCACAACCACTGTGCTTGAGCATTCCCATCAATTATCCAAAGTATACTTTTTGCTATGTCTTTATGCTCGTGAAGGAAATTGAATGAGACATATAATTGGTTGGTACTGATGATGATTGAGACACATACTAAAAACATAAAATATGTATGAGAAAAAAATCACATCATGCTATGATAAATTGTAGGAAACTTTGCAATTACCTAATGTTAAATATATGAAACGTACCGTAACTGTTCTTCTTCTTCTTCTTTGGTTACTGGCGACATGCATGATTATAAAGCTATTCCGCCAATATTACGTTGTTGTTGTTGTTGCAGATTGCAAAGTTTGTTGAATGTTTTTACATTGGAGACTTTGGTTGGTGGGAGAAGACAAACGAAGGCGATTGACTCTTGTTGTATGAGATGTTATATTGATTTACTAATCCTTTTTTTTTCAACTGGCGTAATGACTTGATGTTTTAACGATGTTAGTAGTCTACAACAACACAAGAATAATTATTTTTACATGTATATGATAGTCACATAAAACAACACAATCAAACAAATGGATACTTACGATACAGTAAATTGTTGTATTTCGATTTTTGAGTAAGGATATTGTTTACAAGTTTGATTATTTGATATTTATTAACTCTTGTCAACTTCACAGCGTATTTGACAGTGACTCCATAAAGGATAATTTTTATTTTTGTAAGTTTTGCACAATATCATTCACTCCGATTAACGAAATAAAAGACATAAACTTAGTCTATAGTTACGATAAACGATAAAGTATCCGTACATTTGTTAGAGTAGGCTGTTTGCGATACTTTCGGAGCAGTGTCGTATCGTTATTGACACAGATAACTATATATTACAGTGTTGCCAGATGTTTGACGGTTGAAGTCGCCGAAAATTCATTGTGAAGTAGCCCAAAAGTCGCCTCTTTGTATATGGAGAGGTGAAGGAGCAAAAAAAAACCTCCCCAATTTCTAATTCCTACTGGTCCATCGTGGCGAAAATTCGAAGTAGCCGTAGTCGCCCACTTGTGTGGGGACGCGGAGAGCAAAAAAAAAATAAGGTCCCCAGTTTTCAATGATTGTGTGTAAGGGGGTACCCTCAAAGCTATATAAATATCCTCAAATTCGACAAAAACAATGCATAAAACACAAACTTTCCGAAGTAGCCTAAATTGGCGACTAATCACGATTCGCGTAGCCTAAACGGCGACCAGTCGCCATTCGCAATTTTTGGTCACCCCAACACTCTTCAAGATAGCCTAAATGGCGAAAAGTCGCCTAATCTGGCAGCACTGGACTGACTATAACAAGTTTGTCTTTTTTTTATTTATTTGAATATTACAGCTCTGGATACTAGTCCATTGAGCCCGTCCTTCATAAATTTTTATCGTTAGTCCTAACTCTTAAGTCCTAACTACTATGTCGAAGTAAAGCAGTGGCTACCTTACCAAGACATTATCGAAGAGTTTTAGAAGCAACAAAAATAAATACTTGATTATCACAGTTATTTCAATTCACTTCATTTGAGCCCTTTAATAGAACTATATTGGATAATATACCACCATAATTATGCTATATAACACTAAGTATTACCAAAATAATGAATTAAAACAAGAGCACCTCATGACACTTTCGAAGTTCCCGCCAAAACTCCCAAGTTTGTCACAACTGAATATTAGTTAGAGACAGATAGGACACTAGGGTTGGGCAAAAAGTTTGGCACTATCTCCGTACGGCGCTAGTGTTGCAGATGTAAGGATAGGTAGGTAGGCACCTATAGGTGTTTGTACCAACTACTATTATTTTTGTTAATACTTATTTAGGGAGTTTGGTCCAAAATGAAACAAAGATTAATAATTATTTATTTGTATTCCTCAGCTTATGTGATTTACATTTATTATATGCCATTATTGGAGGACCGCTCATTTTTAATACATACTTTTCTTCAATATCCCCCCTTAATATTTTGTTAATTATTTTACACCAATTGTATATGTGTAATCTTAGAATTAGTTTTAAAAAAAATCACAGACATTTGTCTTATGTATTGCGCAACCCAGCCAGTTTTTAATATTTTTAACTTTGATAGTACAAAACATGTACTCAGATCACCTTACACACGATACATGTAAAATTGGGGAGCTTTTTAATAGCTCTTCGCATCCCCACGCAATTGGACGACTTTAGGCTACTGCCAATTTTTGGCGAGTTGGGCCAGCATTCATCTGGAATTAAAGACTTTTTTTTGCTTCTTTGCCTCTCCATATGCAACGCGGCGACTTTAGGCTACTTCACGATGAAGTTTTTGCGACTTCAACCATCATATATCTGGCAGCACTGGAGTTATGACAAACTTGGGAGTTTTGGCGGGAACTTGGAAGTGTCATGAGGCGCTCTTGTTTTAATTCATTATTTTGGTAATACTTACTGTTATATTGCGTAACTAGCTTTTGCCCGCGGCTCCGCCCGCATTAAAAAGTTTTTCCGGGATAAAAGTCCCGGTTTATATTTTCCCGGGATAAAAAGTAGCCTATGTGTTAATCCAGGACATGATCTACCCGTGTGCCAAATTTGATCGAAATCCGTTCAGTAGTTTTTGCGTGAAAGAGTAACAAACATCCATACATCCAGACATCCATACATCCATAAATACTTACAAACTTTCGCCTTTATAATATTAGTAAGATTATGGTGTTATATGATCCAATATTATTCTATTAAAGGGCTCAAATGAAGTGAATTGAAATAACTGTGACAATCAAGTATTTATTTTTGTCGCTTCCAAAACTCTTCAATAATGTCTTGGTAAAGTAGCCACTGCTTTACTTCGAAATAGTAGTTAGGACTAAGGATAACAATTTATGAAAGACGGGCTCAATGGACTAGTATCTAGAGCCGTAATATTTAAATAAATAATAAAAAAAGACAAACTTGTTATAGTCACAGATAGGCGGAGTTTTGGCGGGAACGTGGAAGTTTCATGAGGTGCTCTTGTTTTAATTCATTATTTTGGTGATATTTGGTGTTATATTGCATAATTATGGTGGTATATCATCCAATATAGTTCTATGAAAGTGCTCATATGAAGTGAATTGAAACAACTGTGCCAATCAAGTGTTTTCTCGTTGCCGACAAAACTTCATGATAAAGTCTTGGTTAGTCACTGCTTAACTACGACATAGTACGTAGGTAAAAAAAAACCCAACGAAAAATATCACTTAAGACGAGGCTGTATGGGTGTGAACCCTTTGCCTTCCCTACAAGGGAAAATTATTAAAAAAAACACACACACAGATAGGCATACCGCATACTCATAGTTGGGTAGGACACGACACAAAAAAAGAGTTTGTAAGACTAGCCTCTTTTTCTAAGCCAGTACAATGTCCCACTTCAAATGAGGCGAGGCGTAATGAAGCTCGGTGATACATTTGAAGTAACGAGTACAAATATGACATACTAGCTTTTGCTCGCGGCTCCGCCTGCTTTATAAAGTTTTTCCGGGATAAAAATCCCGCTTTATATTTTCCCGGGATAAAAAGTACCCTATGTGTTAATCCAGAACATGATCTACCCGTGTGCCAAATTGCATCAAAATCCGTTCAGTAGTTTTTGCGTGAAAGAGGAACAAACATCCAGACATCCAAACATCTAAACATCCATACATCCATACATTCTTACAAACTTTCGCCTTTATAATATTAGTAGGATTTTCATTGAAAAATAACATACTATTGTAATTTGTAGCATGCCTTTCGCTCCCTCTCTGACCCCGTCTTATAGTTTTTCTGAGATAGATAGTGCGTACGACGAATTTGCGACTACCGCGACATGAAATATGAAGTAGTACAATAAAAAATGTTGAGCCGCTCTTACATTTTGCTTCATGTACGGGACAAATGTACCGCCTCTTGTATGTCCTACCCAACACTAAATTAGTTGGCAGACAGCGCCAAGGAGAAAATAAACACTACGTTAGAGACAGCGCGTTAATTTAAAAGTATCTTGAAATTATAATATATTTAAACGACGGTATAATATATTTAAATATATTTATTTAGTAAGTATTTTTGAGTCGATGTCAAAATTAAATGTTCGTCACTGACAGTTGCCATTTAGAGTAGGTTTACAGACGACATTGGCAAATATGTTTCGTTCGTTCGTTGATCGTTTAGATAGTAAAAACGATGTAACTGAGAGTAGGCTTCGACACGACAAATGTCGCGATATATCGAATATCGCTTTTGGGAGTCGACACCCAGGCGAACGACATGCTCGTATCGTCATTCGATTCAATAAAAAAAACCTTTTAAACTAACACAAATCGACCTATAAAAAATTCGGGCCCAGTTTTGCACTAAAAACTGTCATTGTATGCAGGTATGACGAGCATAAAGGGACATTAAAAGTCACCGTAAACGTGGGCGTTGGGACCTGAAAGCATGAAAGTAAACTGGAGATTAGCCAACATGGAACAAAAGGCTACGATATGAAACCTACAGAGAAGTATTCAGGTATTTTTTAGGGGTGTCATAAGTGACACCCCAAAAAAAATACGTAAGCGGTTACCGTGCTTGATTTTTATATATATTATTTTCATTAATGTCCTGAACCAAGTTTCACACACAGCCAATACATAAAAACTGTTTAAAATTATGAAAAAGGGCAAATTACACCGAAGCTGTTTTTGTTTACTATTACTTTAAGTTGCTTAGCTTAGGCCACTTCCTCCGTATTTTATACTAGTTGTTGCCCACGGCTCCATCTGCGTTAAAGCCTTTCCCGGGATAAAAGTCCGACTATGTACTTTTCCTGGTTACAATATGTCTATGTCCTTCCTTATAGTCCAAGCTTACTCCGTACCCAATCGTATCAAAATCGGTACCGCGGCATTGCCGTGAGAGCGTTACAGACAGACAGTTATTTTCGCTCCATTTTAATAATAACTTATAGATACTGCGTGGAGTTATTACCCCCTACTTGAGTTCTAAGTTCTGCTCTTTCGCTATTCGGCATGTGTGTCACTGTGCAGGGCCGCAGGGTACAAAGACGTAAGGTTCCCGCGGGAAGATGAGAGCTTTCATGATTTTTCTTTACCACTGTGTCATATATTAGCAGACGTTTGTTTTTATCGGGATATGTGAATATTAATGGTTTATATTCGAAAGTGTATTAGTGAATTGAAATGAAATAATTTTGTTCGAACCCATAAAATATTATACATAATTCATTCATTATATATCATCACTCCGTCAATATTAACTGTACCACCAGTTCGCAAAGTAGTTCTCACCAGAGAAGAACGGCCAGGTTCTAGTGTTGCTCTTTTCAAAATCGAAATCATTTCAGCACAATACATGATACAGAAAAAAAATACAATTAAGTAGTTTATTTTGTTTGGAGCTGTTCATTTATTTTTGTTTGTTTCATGTAGTATTTCTGTTTTCTTTTTCAAGTGCAATCTTGTATATATAATAGGCTTTAGTACCCATGGATATTTAATTATTGTAATTTTTTACTTTGTTTGTTTTTTTTAATTAAGATCAAACGTTGGCAGATATTTTGTTACAATGAGACTTTGGCAACAAAAAAAAAACTTTTAGATACAATGCTATAATTTGAAATGCGAATAAATATTAAAATGGAAAATCCCTAAAAAGGCAGACAGGCTAATTTAATTACTTATTTAATCATGAAGCGTAAATTATACAACTCAGACTTTTTCTTCGAGTTTTGTAAATAAGCTGCAGCTTTCCAGATAAATAAATAAATATCCATATCTAATTATATTTCGCACTACCTAAAGATGAACTTGTCCAGTTTTATTACCAAAACGACACCAGGAAGTGATAAAACTGGAAAACAGTTGCCTGAAAATGGAGGGAGATCTCGATTTGATTCCCGTGTAACACAAGGCCCTAATTAGTTTTTTATTATCCAAACGAGTATAGTCTCTACATCATTATGTAATTCCAATAAAACTTTTAATTACTCTCAGACCCACTATTACCGTGACTCATAGGTAAAATAGGCTCAAAAGATATGCTAGAATCATTAAAATTGCAGTAATAAATTATGATTAATTTATAGGAGGGTGCGCAGTGAACCTTTAACGACTGGTAGAGTCATTGACGCTACTATCGCAATTATTCCTGGCCTAACGTAAGTATACTAAACTTAGATTATTTGTTACTTGTTCAAAATATTTCCAGTGGACGGTAAACATCAGTGTTTCAAATAAGTGGTGTTTTAAATTACACAATGTATCGTAGCTTAATAGGGTATTCGACAACATAAAAAAAAAAAATTATAAAAAATGTATGCCCTCCAAAATCTAATGAAAAGAGAATCCCACGCTTTAGGTAGTAATTCAAAAAGTATGATTTTTGAAAGGGAACCTCCATTTAAATACACAATAGTTGATAAATTATGTGAATGTCTACCAATAGAATAATTATAATCATTACAGCGTCTCTTTTAAAATAATAATTTTTGATATAGAACCTAATGCGTGGGAGCCATCGATTTATTGATTGCTATTCGAAAAGTAATTATAAAATTTATGTTAGTAATAATGATTTTTATCTTTGCCATAAGAAAAAATGTTTTTAGCTGAATTGTCGATAGTTTACACAGTACACACCAATGGAAATTGAAAAGAAGAAGAATATTTATTTTACGTCATAAATATTAAAATAATAATTGTTTAAAGTTATAACTTACGACGTCACATCATAAAAGTAAAAAAAAAAGAAATATTACTCATTAATTAATGTTTAATTACAATGAAGACATTAAAGACAATGTATGAAACATAAGGTGTGTCTACACTGGACGATAAGTTGTTGGATTTCTCTCATTCATTTCTTACAACCTTGATTTATATAAATGGCATGAACGTTCCAAAATGGTTCAATCGTCAAGCGGAGCTTAGATTATCAAGAAAACTTGCAGAAGTTATCTTCTGCAAGTTATTTTTACCGTGTAAACATTAACAGTAAGCTAACTTTTTGAAAATTTTGAAACCTGCAAGACTTATCGCATATGTATAGAATTCTTGAAATATTCTCGGTAGTTTCAATGCATCTAGAAGTTTTTGCGCAATTTGTTGCTCACAGAAGTTGTTAGTCTAAACGTAGCTTTAAAATCGTAAAGACCTAACGGTAAAACTATTAACAAGCAACACCGCCGTCACATTACCTTTGCCATTAAAAAAATATTTCATAAGCTATGAATAAAAACCATAGGGGTAGCGAAGCGTGAAGCCAGGTTCGCCGGCAGCCCTGCATCCTGTCGGACAGGTTGCGCGGTCCTTGACCACCTCAGGCCTCAGTTCACCGCTCGACAGGTGCGCGTGCGCACGTATCCGCGACCCGCGCATTCACTTTTACTTTCTTACGTCAGTGATTCCGTAACAGTTTTTGTGTTGTGTTGTGATTCAACCTTTTTTTGGATATGTGCTAGTCGAAAGTTAAGGTAAGGTTTTTTGATGTCTAGTTTTACGAAGGTATCTTTTACCTAGCATAATAAGAGTTTTTGGATTTAAGTAGTTCAAGCAGGTTTGTTTTTGCGTATGATAGTATGCGAATAGTGTAATTAAATTCATTTTTATGGCGTAGTAAATAAAGTCTGCTCATTTTGTAGAGCACGTTTCGTCGCACCATGATAAGTGGAATAACTCGTTTTAAAATACTTTCTTTTTTCTTAAATGAGGTTCAAAAACTAGTAATCTTCAATTTTATTGTTAAAAATAATAATTACTTTGTATGCAAATTACATAGCGAGTTACGCGAACATAGCTCTACATTTTCATACGAATTCAGTCAAACGGTAAATATAACTTTTTATCATGGAGTAAATATTTTATATAAAACCTATTCACACAAGTAATTTTTATCTCAGCTACAATATAGCTTACTCTTACATAATATGAAGACGGTTATCAGTATTAATGAGATTAAGGAAACCGGATAATCTTCCGAGTTATGCAGTTTCAGTCTTTATGTTTTGTGAAATAAGGAAAATATTCCAAATAACGGTTTTCGTTATTGTTTTTATTCTTTTTGTAATATTTTTAAGATAATGATCACGCTGTAATATTTACATAAACATTGCAATTTGCAACGTCTCTATCTACACACTATCATCTACTAATGTTACATAAAGATAAGTTTGTAAGTTTTGATAGAAAGTAATCACCAGAACTATTGATCCCATTCTCATAACTCTTTCACTAGTGGGAAGCTACGTAATCCCCAAAAACTATAAAACAGACTTTTGACGCCTTAAACGGAAATATTCCCTGGCCGCGTCAGTCTATCTGAAGGAACGTGATACGCTCAAAACTATTTGACAGTTTTCGATGACATTTGGTATGGAGATAGTGGACCCTGGAAAAGATACAAACTTTTTATCCTGGGAAAATATGCAGACTTTATTTCTGAAAAAAATATTTCACGCGGGTGAAGCGTGAGCGAAAGCTAGCAAATAATACGGCACAGCAAAAGCTGTACCTGAATCTCCCGCTTTGGTGGCCTTAATCAATACGAAAGCTTTGGATGAAAGATCTCTGCGGGGCCGTTTTTACCCATTGCCGAAGGAAAGTAATGTCTTTTATTTGTGCCCGTTGCAAGCGTGAAGCTTCTTGAAGCGTGAGACCTTGGACTTTTGCCCCGTTCATCACACCCTAAGACCGCCACAGCTCGCTCGAAACCTATTGTAAAATGTCATCATCATCATCAGCCACATGACATCCACTGCTGAACATAGGCCTCCCCCAAAGATTTCCAGATGAAGCTGTCAAAAGCGGCCTGCATCCAGCGCGTTCCTGCGATCTTTGCCAAGTCGTCTGTCTACTTTGCAGGTGGACGGCCGTCGCTGCGCTTGTCAGTACATGGTCTCCACTAGAGAACTTTTTTGCCCCATCTGCCGTCAGGTCTTCGAACTACGTGCCCTCTAAAATTGTTAAATGTGCTGTCTAAAATTGTTAGTGCTATTTTTTTAATAACACTCTAGATGCTTGATTAGCTTACAGTAAGGATAGGATTTAATGCAGGCCGCTGGTGACAGCCGACAAGTACGTCTGGAAATGTTTAGGGAATGGCCTGGCCTGAACGTAGGTTCACCGTTCAGCACTGGACTTCATGTGATTATTGGTGATAAAGCATAGATTTTAATAAGTAGACTATACTTATAGTAGAACTAAGAAGAGTGTTTCGACAGTTTCGGGAAGTTTTTTTGATAATAAAGGTTTTCCCTACGTGTAGTCGAATTACATTGAACAATAAAATTGCATTCTTTTACGGGTTATTTTTTTATGAACATGAAAAATCTTATATTGTGACTTTTCATATTTCTTTTTATTAAAATTTAATTGAAATTATAGATTTAGAAATATAGTAAAATAAATGATGAGATTCTTAAAAAGTTTCCGTTAGTAGTGAAAGTGATCCGCTATATATTTGCAACATAGAATATTCATAGGAAAGGAAACCTCATAAATTGTAGCTTTAGAAACCGCGAATCCTCGTATCTAGTTATATTGTTACCTTTACGCATAATAAGTAAAAACCTGTTTGACTCGGAGACCGCAGTAAACATTTTTATCTACACTAATCTAAAGTTGTATGAGAAAAGATCTCATCGTATGACATGGTGAAAAGATGGTTCTGTTTGCACCTCTGCCTACCCCTTGGCAGCATGATGTAGGTTTGTTTATTTTTAAAATGAGATATGTTTTAATAGTAATAAACGATTGAGATGGCAACTCACTGATTGTAAGCTACGACGTGATAAACATTACAGCAACGACTGAGACCTTAATTTCAAGGCACTGCAGCAATGCATTGTGCCCACCCTCCAGTGATATTAGATGTTCAATTCACTACAAACAGTGTCTTAACACTGCTGTTTGGCAGCAGAAATAGACGAACCGCTGAATAAAGTAAAGCAAAGAATAAAGTCACTGTTAGAAATTTCTATGAAAGCTCATAGTGAAATCTATAAACCTATAGGTTACGTTGTCTGAGAATTCAAAACACGCTTGTCATTAACACACGTCATAAGGTATCCAGTAATCATTTGAGCCTTGAGGAAAATGCGCAACAGAGGACCCGCCCAATATCGAACCTCGCCGAGGTCTGCGGAATGCCGCCTATTTCCGTTGAAGGTTTATACTAGAGCGTGTTCTGTTCTTTCCTTATAAGACCTAGATATAGAGTTCTGTTGCTCCTATCCGGGTATCGTGATTTCAAGATCGCAAGTAGGCTGATTTAAGCAAATTAATATTATACCAGTATTAAAGTTATTTATAAAAATAATAGAGCAATATTAATATTGTTATAACTCCATATTTTGTGAAATTGTTTGCAAGTTTTTAGACGTGAACGCAGTAACGGCTGAAAATGTAGCAAAGATATACCAGACATTTAATCAACAGGCGAGTTCTGGTCTAAAATAAAATACAACAGGGTCTTTTATTCCTTGAAAGTTGAATTACATGGACGGACCTACGAGTAACACCTAGGATGATATAAAGATGTCAACTCTCTCGCTTAGAATCTTGAGTATCTTGCAATTTTTTTTGTCCCTGATTAAGCTCTTGCTAGCCTGACGAGGGTCGGCTTATGCAAGAACACCGGTCTTTTGGGTGAGTGCAGAAGGCCCTCGCAACCTTCAATACTCAAATCAAGCAAGATCTAGCAATACTCAAAGCTTAGAATACGTAAAACTGGTTCTCAGTATACAAAAATATTAAAGAATCGAGCTTTATTATATTTCGCATAAAAAGCGCCATCTTTCTGTCTTTTTTGCACTGGTGTGAGAAGGTAATGCTGTCCCTCTCTTACACTCCCTTAAACCGGTTTCTCGTGAACCTGCGACGGGCGTAAGAAGTTTGCGATAAAAAAAGGTTCTTGTATTGAATTTCGTGGTAGAGGTTTGAGATACCTGTACGTATGTACGTATCTACATATTATATAATACACATAATTATGTTCCAAAATCCAAATAGAAGAACTCGAAATAAGCTTTGTGTTAATTGTTCTTGTTAGAGCAAGTAACATTTGCGATGGAGGCTAAGTCAAATATCAAAGGGGCTTTTGCTGGACTCGTTTCTTTTTTTTTTTAAACTGAATAAAGAGGCGATCAAGTTATTGGTAATAGTAGTACACGTATGTCCTAGACGTCTTACGAAGTTTCAATCATTGTGGTATGTTGCTGTATTTAACATAGAGTCTAATATTTCAGTTATATTGGAAATGCCAGATAGTTCTATACGGGCAAACAAATAAAATTAAAATCGTTTTGCATTTAAGATTTTACTACAATAAAATGTTCTTCATAATACAAGACCGCATTAGATTTTTTGTTGACTTTGTTATTATTGGTTAGGTAACAGAAAACCAAAGATTTTTATGATATAAAAACTTGAACACAACGGGGACTGTAGTTGGTGTGACTATAATGAGATCACACTGACGTCAAGCGGCATTATTATATCTATCTCCTCTGTGATAAAAAAAACACATAAGCCAATAATTATCGCGATAATCAACGACGATGTAAGGATGTAACCCTTAGATAATAATTTAGACATAAGATTTCAATATCCTTTTTGATATTTGAAATTTATTTAGATTTAACCATTGATATGTATTAACGAATTATTTTTACACCAGTGGATCAGGAATAGGCATTGACATTAACCTTAGTGTGACCTGAGTATGGAAACATGGTAGTATGGTAAATAGTTGCTAGATTTCTCCGGTAAAAGTTTTAACACACAGCCGCCTGATCCGTCGACGTGAAGGAGTGACTGTATTCTGTCAGGATGAAGTCAGTGTATTTTAGAAGAGTTACGCATACGCATACTCACGCCTTTTAACCCCAAAAGGGTAGGCAAAGGCGCAGTAAAATCACTTTGCCCGACGCGGGGATCGAACCCGAGACCTCAGCATTCCAGTCGTACCGTAATACCACTACGCCACCGAGGGAGTTTAGAAGTTTTATTATAATAAAATCGTGGTGTAACCACGTCTACTTAATATTTATTATATTATTACGATAAATCTCAGTCATTATTTGCAGTGACGATAACGGTCTTCTCTATTTAACTTTTGAAAGCTAGGCCCCTATTAGATCGAATTCATAAAGCGGAATCATGGATTAAAGATAGAATGGATAGAGTTTAGCATCAATTTACTAAGAAAACCAGTGTCGCCAAACTCACACATGCGTATATTCACATACTATCAACTTTTCATTATGATTGGCCAAAATCAGCAATAAACATAAAACGTATAATACAAAATCATTTGCATTAAATTTAACCTTAATGCCATTCCATAAACTTCATATTTTAAAAATTCACATAAATTCATACGATATTATTCCTTCAGCCTGAATTTTGATTTTAATTCGATTTCATTCCACTACTCCACGCTAGATGGCATATAATGGTGATGGCATTCATAAGATCTCTATGGCTGTCGATTTAAGAAAAGTTTTTGATTGACACCAAGTACGCTAAGCATGCGTTAATAGTGTTGCACCCATATGATACCTTTTTGTAAACCTATCGATGTTTTTTATTTTATGGCTAAAAATTATAAATAACATTAATTAATGAAATTGACTTATTACAAAAATATATAATATTATTTTGATAAGCGCCGGAAAAGATGTTGAAAATATCTTGAACAAAATTTTCACTCAGTAAATTAAAATTTATTTTTAGTATAGATTTTAAATTCTTAATTTAAAATTTCAATACTGCAAACATGTATGTTAAATTACATAATGTATTACCTACACAGTATTACAGTATAGCTAGTTTGCAATAAATTATAATGAGTATTTATACATATTATAGTAATTTCACTGCCCGAGTTAAATAGAGTAAAGTTTAAGGAAAATGTCAACCGGTAATAATACCAGCCCAGTATTATATAATGCTCACTGCTGAGCACGGGCCTCCTCTACTCTTGAGAGGGTTTAAGGCCTTAGTCCACCACGCTAGCCTAGTGCGGGTTGGCAGACTTCACACACCCTCGAAATTCTTATGGAGGATTCTCAGGTTAACAGGTTGCCTCACGATGTTTTCTTTCACCGTTAAAGTGAACGATAATTGATAAATAATACACACGTAACTTTGAAAAGTCAGAGGCCTTGGGTTTCGAACCTCCGGACATTGTCTCGGTAGACTGTTCCATTCCCAACTAGGCTATCGTCCACTGTCAACCGGTAAGGGAAGAAAATATTTTTTAACGGTTGGCACAATTATGCCGGCCTAGTAGGCCGGACAAAAGACATTGAAGTTTGTTCCAGTTTAATAGCACAATTACGAAGTTCTTAACCTTTTGTTACGGGTTGAGATAGAAGAATACACTAAGCAATGGTTTCGCAAGCCAGCAGTCAGCACGTGCTTCACCTCAGGAAGTGTGAGGATGATCAAAGGTTAAACTTGTATTCAGTTATACTTTTTATATTTTTCTGTATAACATCGTTAGCTATATAATATGTATTTGCTACTATAACAGTGGGTTAAATAAAACAATACACACCTTTGAAGTTGATATTATATTTATTTACTTATCGGCTAAACTTAGCTCAAGACAGAAATACAACAAAACCGGGTTCCGGCTAATAAGGTAAGTTCTCCCACCTTACCTTATTAGCCGGAACCCGGTTTTGTTACATACTTTTTTCGTAATTTAAATACTTTTGTTGTTTAATTTCGAAAAATACCTATAAGAGTGTGTCGTCGATCCTATAATGCAGAGTCAGGAATCGCTGAGGCTTTATGCAGCTGGGGAAGATATCCTACTCTCTGGTGATGCAGGCAGTTTTAACTCTACCCGCGATAGACAAAGTGAATGATAATTGTGCCTGAGGTAAAACTCCCGGGAATGAATAGAGAACCCGCAAAATCGGCAGGCCGGCGAGTATTCTCCTGTCAACTTCCGCGAAGGATTCCTGATATGTTCATCGTGCACTAGAGTACAGGTACAGCTGATCATGGCGAACACTCCGCGGGGCCCTTGGCCAAGCCTTCGTAATTTATGGGCACATACGAGCCAGCGACGAAATTACGTGCTCACACGCTTGGTGCTGCCGCTCAAGAGGTCGAAGAGATGTCGTTCACCGGTAGGGTTGCAATCCCAACCAGAGATGAACTGAAATTGATATAACCAAAATTAGAACCAGACCACTCACAATTCTCAAATGTACGTTTTAAATCAAAGTAATATTATTACAAATACTGCACACGCAATCATAGTTTTTAATACGTATGTAGCATTTATTATTGTATACAAACAAAACAAGCAGCTGGAAAACTGACAACACTATTCGCACTTGTTTTACAACACACGACTTGTAGGCCAAGGTACACAACCATACAGCCTTCAATCCGTTCATGTTTTACGAAAATAATTAGAGTATGGGGTTTGAAAGTTTTTATGCTACAACATAGCGGTTTAGTGAAAAATTGATAATTATCGATAACATTTTATCGACCATGCATGCACTAATTGAGTAGCGGTGACACTGTGAATTGGTGACAAATCATTCTAGAACAACTGATTTTCGTTTCCGAAAATTAACCTTATGATGAAAGAAATAAGAAACACTTTAAATTGTAATTTTTGTGCCATATTTGACATAGAAAATCAATATACGTTTTTCAGTTAAATAAGCAATAAACCAGAAAATATTACTTACCGACGGTGTGAAATACCTCTGTGGGACACATTTTTGCTATAGCTATGATTTCTGCATTCCAGAATAGCACAATAGGGCATTTTAATATTTTTAACTATTTTTTCTAGTTATTAAAGCTTTGACAATGCGCAATGACGACTGAGACCGCTCAAACGGGAGTTAGTGCTGCCTTGCTAATTAGAGGGTGAAAGGTTACGCCCACATTATAGTTCTATCTCTATCTCTGTTCTGTGAGCGGAATAGTCCTTTCCTTAAATGTCAATTTCCCTCTAAAATGTAAGCATTCATCGGCGAATGTGCCAAGTAATGTTCTATCAGTCTACAAATATGAAAGAAAGATATCGTAATCTTGCATGACCATCAATAGCTTATCAGTGCGTTGTCAATTAAGTTCATATAAAGTAATCCTAAGGAAATAAATTAAACGAGACAGCACTGTCGTGTAACTGTTCGGACACTGCACGGCTCAGTGTGAACTAACAATAAAAGTGAGGAGCTGTTGAATAATGTATCATTTTATATTTGAATGCGATAGGTATTTTTATTTGACATTATGGAAGCTCTACTAAAATAACATTATTTTTTAAATTAATGTTACAAGATTTTAATTTGAGGCAGTATGCATAATGGTCTGCATAGATTTTCGTGATATGATAGAAATGAGGTCTATAGCCAATAATGGCCATATATTATTTATAACTGTAATGCAAAATGTTATTTCATTAGTGTGTTCCTGAAGTAACATATTAAGTTTTGATAAAAAGGCATAGAGATCAATGCTTGTGATCGATGCTAATGTTATTTAAGGTAGGTAATGAATCGCTTAAAAGCGAATCAAAATAATTATGTTAACTTCTTCCTTACGTCGAGTTGTGTATAGTCGACTTTAGGACTATGAGCGCTGAAATTCTGGGATCGATTACCAGGTCCTGTAACTACCCCGTGATGGACGGCAGCGTGGCGGTTAGGCCTCACGCTGCCGTTGACGCCGAGGGCTTCAACCGCAGCGTTGACGCTGGAGAACAACCCCCCAACAACAGGAGACGGACCGCAATAGCGGTACGCGCAGGGGCGGTTGCGAACGACAACTTAGACGTGAGTCGGAGGAAGCTCGCAGCCGCCCCTAATGCGCCGAAGATGGCCACCGCGGAGTTTTGGTTAGTATGCCGTGCGGTGTACATAGGTTAGGGACTCAGCCCGGCGGTCGCCCGACATTTTCCATCTCTCCGGGCGGCTCAACGTCGGGTCGTAAGGCACGGTGGACCCAACATAACCGCTCAGTCGTTCCCCTTAACACTGGGCGGTAGTAATAATTCACTTTCTCCGCATAAAAAAAAAAAAAGGTCCTGTAAATAAAAGTTGTATAAGAATACGGCACTATCACGGCGAAATGTAGGGGACGCTAGTTGTACTTCTGCCTCTAAATAAAAGGACAACAGGAATCATTTTACATATTGTATCTATGTGTCATCGAGTCAATTTCAATATATGAAATTCCACAAACTCAACGAAATTGTCATCCACGCGCATTAATTATTTGGAAGGCGGATAGAATGTTCGATGGTACATTCGAATAACTTGATGGATCGATTATGTCAGTGCGCCATTTTAAAATAGCGGCAGTACAAATGACATGTTTACTCATCGTGGTAATTTATAAGGTGCTTGGTATAATTTTAACGACTTTTGGATTACTTGTAGATACGTGCGTGTTTATTAGATACGTGCCGTGTGGAAAAATAATTTATTTGAAATGGTTTACCTTCATTTACCATTCGAAATAAATAACTTTAGTTATGTTAGCAGCACGCTGGATGCAGGCCTCTTTCTCTGGAAATCTTTAGGGGAGGCCTATGTTCTGCAATCGATTGTTTTTTTTTTATTTACGCGGAGAAAGTGAATTATTACCTACTACCGCCCAGTGTTCAAGGGGAACGACTGAGCGGTTATGTTGGGTTCACCGTGCCTTACGACCCAACGTTGAGCCTTCCGGAAAGATGGAAAACGTCGGGCGACCGCCGGGCCGAGTCCCTAACCTATGTACACCGCACGGCACTACCAACCAAAACTCCGCGGTGGCCATCTTCGGCGCATTAGGGACGGCTGCGGGCTTCCTCCGACTCACGTCTAAGTTGTCGTCCGCAACCGCCCCTGCGCGTACCGCTGTTGCGGTCCGTCTCCTGTTGTTGGGGGGGGGGGGGGGGGCTCCGAAAACCCAGCGCACCCAAGGACGCCCTCGGCGTCAACAGCAGCGTGAGGCCTAACCGCCACGATGCCATCCATCACGGGGCTCACAAAAGTTGTCTAGACTAATAGGTGGACGGCCCCTTCCGCCCACCCGTGACCCCCGGTGTTGCCAGCAGAAAATAATTTAAGTTGAGAAAGGGTAACGTTAAAGCTTATGTTCTGTAGACTTGTTCAATTATGGATTCAATTTTCAAGTCGGACAAATAAAATACTGAATCTCTGAAACACAATTACAATTTTCTAATACCAGACTCGAAGGTCGGTACAATATAATTGACAAGCGTAATATACAACGCCTGTTGCTTAGTTATGTGACCACATTTCAGACGCGTTCCTGGACTTACTAACCTAACTGTACGCACATTACGCAGACTCGCGGAAACCATCAGAGAGCTATGGGTGTTATAGTCATTTGCGGTCACGGTAGATACCACACGAGTTTATGGGGTTTGTAATGGTATATAATGACCGGTCTGACAACAGACAACGAAGTAATTATTAAATTACCTCGTAACATGCTTGTGAAGCGGTGGTTTTGTAGATCGATATTTTTGTACCATGAGGTGACTTAATACTTAATTGGGTTATGTGATGGCTCAGAATTCCAGAGGACAAATACAAGGAGAGGAAATTATCGAAGTTTGAGGTGGGATGAATTATTAAAGCAATACATTGTAGCATATGCAGGCAAGCAAGCAAAGCGTAGGTTATTATTGAAATAGGCTATCTCCATCACTCGATAAACAATGAGATTGTTGGTTTATTACGCTGATTATGATTTCTATTTACTAATTCAAAGCCTCATTATCCCTGACTGCTATAGATTACTTTTATTCTAGGAGTGTGGTTTCATCCCGCAAAACCCTCCTGCTTGTGTAATGCCCAGAAATTTCACAAGCATCAATGTTTTGAACTAGACATTTAGTGAAAAGATAATGAGTTTTCATCGCAGTTCGTACATTATTTCACAAGAAAATAAATACAAGAACAAACTAGTCGTTAGACCCAATTGGAAAAGTAATAGTAACAGTGCCTTTAATTGTTTAATTTGCCAATAAAATTGCTTTACTTTTATTGTTTGTAAGCTGTTAATTTCTTATACTATCAAATTGACTCAAAGTCACCTTCATATACTACGGTCGCAACATTGATCTATTAAAAAAACCCTACATCAATGCGTCGCAATGATATCGGCCAATAACTGATTTTTGCTCCGATTTATATGCTTGTATCTATATTTCATTTTGTACTTATTAAGCTCGTTGTTTCATACGTGGTAAAGAAAAATAATAATAAAGGGCTTATTACATTAGACAAGCGCGCAGCACCTTCACCTCGCTGTGAATTCGCTTGCAATTTGCCAATTTTATAAGAGCCTTACCTTTACCTGACCACAGATGGAACAACGGGGCCTTAAACATACTACTCAAATTGCTGAATAAACCAATTAGCAAACTGAATACTATAGTGCTAATCAGAAAGATTATCCATAAATCGTAATCATATGACAGTATAATTTGCTTCCAAGTTGGAATGTTCACGGAAATTAAAAAATACATATATCTCGATTTCTTATTAATTGAGAATAGCAGGACTTCTTATTTTTATGTTTTAGTACCATGATGCATTTTCAACCCGATTGTCAATTATTAATCGGTAGAGACATTTATCTACTGGTATTATTTATTTGAGAGCAAATTATATAAGCTGACACATTGTTATTAAATCAATTATAATAATTGTCGGTTAAATAAGAATAAGGAAGTGAATGGAATGCATTCTTTCACGTAATGGAATCTTGCACGTGTGTCTCACATATATAGGTATTTTTAAACTGTGACGTCTTTATCATTTTTTGTTGTACGAAGTATAAAGTAGCAATAGTTATCTCGTGCATTATAATTTTTATGCTCATTAACACACCAAGAAACTGGAATCTGCATACTAATGATATGTCATCTCTCGGTAACATTCATTGCTATGCAGACGACAGCACGGTGCATGGGCGATATTTCACTGGGCCACTAGGTACGCGGGGAGTCACTGATAGGCCGCGTGAGAATCTTGTCATTGAGCTCAATCAGACATTGGATCGTATTTCCGATTAGGGTACATGCAACCTGGTTGAGTTCAATGCCAAGAAAACTCAGGTATGCGTGCTCTCACGTGCAAAAAATCCCCGTTCTCTCCCCTCCCTAATCTTCAGGGTACTCCACTTGCAATGCGGAATGGCCTCAATGTCCTGGGCATGGATATTCGTTGTGATTTGAATTCAGGGAACCACATCGAGGGCATAATATATGCCACTTCTCGTAAGGTCGGAATCCTGAACAGGGTGCGGAGGTATTTCACGCCCGATATGCTTAGCCGTTTATACAAGGCGCAAGCGCGGCCGGGCATGGAATACTGTTCGCACCTCTGGGACGGATCCGCCAAATATCTACTCGATGCCTTGGATGGATTGCTGCGAAAGGCTAACCGCATTGTAAATGATACAGACGTGACCGAAAACCTGGAACCACTGCAGTTGCGTCGAGATATAGCCTCACTCAGTGTATTCTATCGTCTGTATCATGGGGAGTGCTCTGAAGAACTGTTTCTCACCTTTCCTCAACAGAACCACGCGAGCTGGCTTACGGAACCGTAGCTTCGTGGTCTTCTCCATCCCGGCCCGTATCAAAATGTTCGGAAATTCCTACTTTTGCCGTACGAACCATTAAGCTGTTGAACAGTTTGCCGGCACACGTGTTCCCTCCGTCTTACAACATGGGGTCCTTCAAGCGGAGCGTGAAGAAGCAATAAGCAGGCTGGCATAATTGTGCCGACCGTTAAGGCATAATCTTGTCCCTTGACGGTTGACATTTTTTTGGACTTCACTTCGCTTAACATCAGGTGCACTGAAGACACTTTGCCGAGGTAAGAATTAAAAAAAAATTAACCATCTAAGTCGCGTTATAGCTTTGCTGTCTGTTGAAAGTTTAATTTTTATCCTATTTATCATGCGTCATTGTGTGGAGCCCTTTTTTAACATACAAACAAATTCTAGTCAATACTCCTGATAGAATCAGCTACTAGTTAGTAAAAGTCTTATCAAAATTAGCCATTTCGGAGATTAATCGAAAGAAGCAGGCAACCCACACCTGCATTTCGCGAACATTTGACAATCACTATCAATTGTTGTGTATCGATTACTTCCAACCATCACCGTAGAACGTTCGGGAAATGGTTACAACAGATTGCACAAGTCCATAAAGACATTAGGTTGCGCAAGTGAATTTTTCGAGACATCAACGTTGTACCATTAGTCCACTAGCACGTGCTGCGCTTTGCAGAATAATAAGCTATGCTGGCATGGTGGCATACCATATTCGTCCTTATTACTTTTACTATAAATGCGAAGCATGAAGATGTTTGGATTTTTGTAAAAGGAAACGCAGAAACAGCTGAACGTATTTTGATGAAATTTGCCATGAAAGTATTACACATTCTTGATTAACATAATATGAGTATCTTTTTATCCGTGAAGTATCTACACAGTGAAATTTTTATTGAGCTAAAGTATTTTCATGTGGACGGAGCCGCAATCAAAACTAGTTCTTACTAAAAACTATTGCAACCTTCAGTCTGTGATAAAGCTAGATTAACCGGGAGGTAAGATATTATGATGTAGACATTTAAGTCGTTGATATATCAGAAATATGAATAGTTAGATATATTATGGATATAGGACTCAGCACACGTTGCAACTTGCATGTTGTAAACTGGGAATCTTAGATAGACAAGACAGCTCTCATACATACATGCTTAGTATAAGGAAAAAGGGTTTTCATGAAATTCTCAAGACAATTATAAAATTTTATGTCAAAAGGACATGTCCAAAAACGGGCTTAAAATTTTAACCAAGATAGGTACTTTACGTATATTTGGATAGTTCTCCCAAAAACTAAGCCTTTATAAGCTCCGATGGGGTTGACATGTCCGTATGGATAAAAACCCCAAAATAAATTTAGATTAAAAAAAAAAACTAAGCCTTTGCAATAAATGACATAATTTTAAAGTCCTTCGATTTTGAGATAATATATGTAATTTCATTTTGCTTAAAAAATACAGTTAAAATGAATTAAAAAAAAAAATTATTCATACAACATCCATATTTTTGCCCCTTTAATATCCGTAAACTTTGGGCCTGGTTAACTTTTGAGGCCCAGCACCCATACAAAGCGAATATTTCCTTTGACACCAGTGTGCTTAGGATGTGGCAAAAAAACATGTCGCAACTCCGTTTCATTTTATTGGGATTGGTTGAAAGAAAAACACGTGACTGATGTATTGGTCTCTTGATCAATCGCAAACGTCAAAATTAAACAAGACATTAAACAAGGAAATTAAACAAGGCACACAAATCGTAATTTTTAGACAAAAATACATACATACATATATATACATATACACTCACGCCTGTTATCCCCGAAGGGGTAGGCAGAGGCGCAACTAGTGCACCCACTTTTCGCCGTTATTCCGTCCCATGATGTGATAGGGGGCGAGCCTATCGCCATATCGGGCACAAATTCCAGACTCCGAGCTGATACTGAATAGAAAAACTCAATATCACTTTGCCCGACCCGGGGATCGAACCCGAGACCTCAAGCTTTGCAGTCGTACTGTAATACAACTACGCCACCAAGGCAGTTGCATAGACAAAAATATTACGTCTAAATTCAAGTTTCTGTGCTCCTAAATGAAAATGAAAATAATAAGATCTGTTATCTGATAGCCATCTTTCGCTCGAGAGTGACTCACGTTTTCACCAATAACATCAAATTAATAAGGTCTTGATTACATAATTATAGAATGCACGCAAAATTCTCTACAAAAATGACATAGTCGTAGCGAACATTATTGTTTTTCCCCGTGATTCAGATGTTATAAAGATATAAATATTTACTTAGAAACAAATCCCTCGATAACAGAAATGTTTGCAAATCTTGCGCATATATGTATAATGATTACTATTTTAGGTGAGAAACATAGCTTAGATTAGAAATGTAAGTAAAATAGTGGTATCTAGAAAACGTTCTATTGTTTCACTTCCTAGAATTTACTACTTGTGTATGTGATGTGATATTAACTTCTTGAATTAAAAGCAAAATCATATTATCAATAATCAATATAAATAAATAATAGTATGACGTATAACGGTTGGATTTTACTTAGATTGTGAGGTTAGAGAACAAACTTTTTCAAAAGTCCTACTTGGCGCTCGAGTATTCTATACACTTGTTGCACGAGAATCACAAAACAAATGGCGGCAACTTGCTGTCAATAAAATTATTTTGCAACTGACAGTTGCTTCAAAAATCAACAATTAGTTAGGCAGCCGAGCACTTTTTATAAATTTCTTTCTCAAGAGACACGACACAAGATCAGCTGGATTAAATCCTTTATATACCCTTGAGATATATCTCTCGTCCAAATTAATTAAACAGTAATGTACTACATCAGACTTTGTACCAAAATAAAGAAATATAAAAACCATAATATCATATACTCTGTTTATAGTGTACAAGGTGTAAAACATTCAGATGGGTTAAATCCAAGGCATGAGGCGTGTTCCAGCCAATTTTCCACCGAGACGCCTCGCGCGGTACGAGCCGCTCACTGCTCCGGAAAATTATATCGTATTTGTCAGATAATATTGAATTATATTTGTTCACTAAAGTATTTTTACGTGCTTTGAATATGCACATCAGTGTGTATATACAGGAGACATTAATGCTAAAAATGTAAAATAGCTTTTATTTGGCAAATAGTTTTGATATTTTGATAAGAACTCTACAGATATTATTATTACTAAAGTGGCTTTTCTTTAGATATACCCCCAATAGAATTCATCTAAGGATTAAAAATTGGCGCTTTTATAAACATCTAAGTATGTAAGAGTTAATCATTTCTCGACCACGCTTCTTCATTGTTACATAACTATACATACATACATACATACATACATACATACATACATACATACATACATACATACATACATACATACATACATATACACTCACGCCTTTTATCCGCGAAGGGGTAGGCAGAGGCGCAACTAGTGCACCCACTTTTCGCCATTATTCCGTCCCATGATGTGATAGGGGGCGAGCCTATCACCATATCGGGCACAAATTCCAGACTCCGAGCTGATACTGAATAGCAAAACTCAATATCACTTTGCCCGACCCGGGGATCGTACCCGAGACCTCAGCATTGCAGTCGTACCATAATACAACTACGCCACCGAGGCAGTCTATACATTATACATTAGCTCAATTTTATAGCAACATGTCAAATTACTTCTAACTTGTATTTTTAAATGGCCTTACGATCCATATTCAAAGTTTTCCGTTTTATTTAAAAAGAAAAATAACGCATTGAATAAAACTAAATTTAAGTTAATCCTTGTCATTTAGTTTAATAATATTATTGTTTGGGCAAACTGTACCTTACATTAATAGTCAGTACATGAAGGGCCAAGGTGTCCCTTTTTGTTACGTGAAACGGAACTTATGATCGATGACGTCACGCGAGAAAGGCGCGTCCTATAGATATTAACAGTATTGTAAGTATGGTGGTCTAGCAATGTAGGGCTGGCTGTAGCATGGGAGCTATAGACTACTAGACAATGAAGAACGAAGGGATTGCGGGATTATATTGGAATAAGTGCTATTTTTTTTCTAGTTGTCCTATTTATTAATGATGTGATAGAGGCAAGCAAAACTATCAAGTTTTGTGCAAAACGCCTTACACAAAGTATTTAATAGAATACCCAGCAAATTATATTTAAAGATCATGTTAACATACTCTTGGGCATCAAATACTAGAATAGAGATTTGTAGGCTGAAGGTGGTTAGTGGCAACCCTGAGTACGCTGTGCATAATGTTCCGATTCCCATAGTGCCGCGGCGCATTGTTGCATTGTTACATGTTTATTTCGAAATTAGTCATTTTACGGTCACTGGAAGTTATTGAGATTTCACATAATGTTTTATTTGTTATGATAACCACAATAGATGATAACGATGATGAAATATTCCATTAAAATCAATATAATGAATAACATCGTAAATGATAGCTGTAAAAGGTGATCAATTTATCGGTTCAAATATTCGGTATTATTTACTAGACCGAAACGGCTTCATTTATCAGTGACCCACTCTAATAATAAACTTACCATGTAAAATCTGTGAAAATTTCCATTTGACCGGCAAGGGATAAAACTCCAACCAAATAATTTAAACATTTAGAATATCATCTCCGACGAGTCGGCATCTCGTTTCTATCGGAGTCACGTCTCTACTGCACCTATTTTGAGTAAATTAAAGAATTTTAAGACAGTTTTGGTTATCTACTTATATTTATTTCCTACAAACGTGAATTCAATACAATTTACATCGATTAACATCCCCATTCTATATAGTGTTTTGAGTACAGATCAAAAAGTATCAGGACAATGAATCTGAAATAAAGTACGCTAAAGGTATGGTTTTGTTCATCGAGTTTCACGTAATATAGTTCACTAACATTTGCCCGCGGCTCCGCCCGCGTGAATGTTTTTTTTCGGGATAAAAGTCCCGTTTTCGATTTTCCCGGGATAAAAAGCAGCTTATATGTTATTCCAGGACATGATCTACCCGTGTGCCAAATTTCATCAAAATCTGATCAGTGGTTTTTGCGTGAAAGAGGAACAAACATCCATACATTCTTACAAACTTTCGCCTTTATAATATTAATAGGATAATAGAAGTAAATACCGTTTATACAAATACATAGACCATCATATCAGCCACATTAAGTCCATTGCTGGGCAAAGGTAGGTCTCCCCTAAAGATTTCCAGACGGACCTGACACAGAGCAGAATGAACAAATACATCATACGGGGAATCGCATACTGGCGATGTCCATTACATTATTTTATTTTTCCCTATTGTAACGGGACACTCCTAATATTTGAATATTGACAAAAAGCTGTAGTAGATCTCTTAATTTATTTGTTTAGTACCAAATGCCGCCATCTGCTGTTCCATCTTTGTATCCTTCATTGTTATCGTGACTTTCTCAACCCTTATTTTGATTGATCCTTGTTATATATTTTTATATGCCAAATCATTGCGATGAATCACAAAGTACAATCGATGTTATTCGTCTAAAAGGAACTCAAAGTCCTTCATATTAGCATATTGTTGAAGTCAGTTAGGTCATACCGACATAAATGGAGGTATTTGGTGACCATGACTATTATATTCAAATCAATATCAAGAAAATAAAAAAATATATGTGATATAACTGTGACTGCGTAGTTGTATTGACAACGCTCTGAGCTCCCGAGTTTGATCCCGGGTCGGGCAAAGTGGGCAAAAGGGTTTTCCTGCTCAGTATCAGCCCGGAGTTTGCAATTTGTGCCCTGTGCCCACTGCCCAATATAGCGATCGGTTTGACTGTATCATATCATGGGACGGTTGACATCATTGCCTACCCCTTCGGGGATAAAGGCGTGATGTGTATTTTGTAATTTGTCTCCGCTGTTGTCTTAAAGGTTTTTGTTTTCAAGACTCACCGAGTTTTACATTTCAGTGCTAAATAATTTGCTTTATATTTTATATTAATGCCTGGAAATATACTTTAGGAATGGAACGCACAATCATTTGCCTGCATTAATTAACCAATTTACACATATTCAACATACATATATGACTTCAAATAAACTGCGGTTTTTTGTAGTAATAAGCTATCCATTGTGCCGCTTGAATCGCCTTCATTAATCTCAATATACTTACATGAAAACTCACCTCTTTGGTCAGCCGAAAACGCCTAGATACCGTGTTTGGTGTCCAGGCGAGTCACAAAAACATGTGGATTTAATATTAGAAACAGCCATCTAATTTACATGGGATTGTTATTTATTCTTGACATCGTGAGGATAGCTTCCATAGACTCCTTGCGGCGGTACATGTCGTCTAAGATGAGAAGTTACATGAAAATAATAGTTTAAAATAACGAATTGTCACTGTAGTATATCTGACGCCTATGTAATCTCTTCGAGTTCAGTCTTCAATCATCAATAAAAGTTATTCATAGAAGCAAACTTAATTTATATAATTAAGTTTGCTTCTATGAATGAATGAGAATGTATGAATGTGTGAATGTGAGTAAAGTTCTAAAATATTTAACAGTTCTATTCAGGTAAGTTAGAAAAGCATCTTAGCAGTGTGACGTAATTATATTATTTGACTGCTACGTATATTTACTTATTTTTAACCGTCTTTTAAATAAAGTATTTTGTTTATAGGACTGAAGATGTCTTCGGAAGAAGGCGGGTGCGTGAACAAAGCATTCGACGCGGTGGATGATGGCTTTCACACCATCGACTTGCGGTCATCGAGGAGAGGCAGAGGGAAATCACGGGTATGATTACTAATTATCATAATTTATGAATAGTACTTCAGCTCAGCGGATTAGCAAGCTGAAGTCATAGTGGGTAGGGCACATAGTTCGCAGAACTGACGGAAGATGAGGCAGGAAAGTTCTCGAGGGAAGACCACGCATCAGCTACCGTAGTGATGGGCGTCCACTTGCAAGATGGACAGACACCTTCATAAAGGTCGCAGGAACGCGCTGGATGCAGATCGCTTTTGACAGGCCCGTCTGGAAATCTTTCGGGGAGGCCTGTGTTCAGCAGTGGACGTCATGTGGCTGATGATGATGATGAATGCTACTTAAAAATATTAAGCGTTTTACCTTGTGCTATGTAAGGGTTTCTTTATGTCTACATGGAGGGTAAAGACAACGAAAGAACTAGACTAGCTTTTGATATTTTCTGACTGTTTAGATTTAAATTACATGAATCCTTCTAATATTATAAACGCGAAAGTTTGTATGAATGTATGTCTATGTTTGTTACTTCTTCAAGCAAAAACTACTGAACGGGTTTCGATGAAAGGACATGTCCAAAAATGGGCCTGAAAATCTAAACAAGACAGTTTATATATATCGACGGTCCCATAGAACAAAGTCGTATATGCAAAATGAAGCTTTTCAGTAGAGCGCTTTGAAAGTCTAAGTTAATTGTGAAAATCACAAGTTATACATGAACGAAACATTATATTCTACAGGGTTCAGTAACAACTTTGAACCTAATGTGTGAAAATAGCACTAATTCGCACATGAATACAAACTTACGACTTTCAAAGCGCTCTACTGAAAAGCTAACATTTTGCATATACGACTTTGTTCTATGGGACCGTCGATATTTGGATAGAACTCCTGAAAACTAGCCTTTTGCAGTAAATCGGGGATTTTAAAGGCCTCCGATTTTGAGATACATGTAATTTTGTTTGGCTTGAAAACTGTACTTAATATGAATGTTTTTAAAAAAGTTGGTTTGAATGGAGAGGTCTAAAACTATTTTTTTAATGGATCTAAGTTCCATATGTTGCCCCTTTAATATCCCTTAAGTTTGAGTCTGTTTAGATTTTAAGGCCCCGCACCCATACAAAAAGCGGAAATCTTAGGCACACGGGCAGATCATTCCTGAATTAACACATAGGCTACTTTTTAGCCGGGGAAAATATAAAGCGAGACTTTTATCCCGGGAAAACTTATTCACACGAGCGGAGCCGCGGGCAAAGGCTAGTATAATATAAATAGGGAATACAGAAAAGGTCTATTCTTTACTAAAAGTTGGTTTAAGAGACTGAACAGTTAACTAAAGCGGCTAGAAGTTGACTCTACGTAGCGCTGTAATCCTAAATATTTAATTAGAGCTAAATTAATCACAGTACATGATTTTATCGCTTAAAATGCAGTTTATATTTACAGAAAGAAAATACTTTAAGCGGAATAATAGAGTAAAAGGCCATTTTAGCAGCCATTTTACATGGTAGCACTCGTTTTCCCTCCAAATGCCATAAATATGGCGCGAATTTAATTTTGTTCCGAATTCAAATTAAAGTCACGTCAAGTCGGCCGCACGTGCACAGTACTCGCGCAGAATACAGATCAAAAACACGATTATGCACTTCCTTGTTTTAGAAAAAATACTTAATTTATTTAAATTTAAAAGAATGGTGTTAAACTTTTTCTTTCATTAAAATAAACTGTTAGTTATACGTATTTTAACTATCTTAAATAAGTAATGAAATTCAAGAGTAATATAATAATTCTTGTTTTGTTACTCAGAAAATTATTTGCAACATTTATGGAGATAATAATAATATTTAATAGGTAAGAATTTTATTTTAACTTTTAGCTTTGGCTTCAGTTTAGTAGTCACAGGTTTACAATATCATTAAGTAAATATATGTCACTTCCTAAAAATTAGGTAGGTACTTCATATCATCATTAAAATAATATATAGTGTTCATTTTATACAAAAGATTAAAAATTTGAAACATGTGATCAAAATAATAGTGACTAACTTAGATTTAAAGATAATAAAAGCATTATAGTAATTAATTTATGTATCGAACATAAATTAGTAGAAATCACTGTACATACATGACAGCTGTTTTGTACATTTTAAATATAATTATATGATAAATACTCTCAAAGCAATTATGGCAAATTACTTATTGTTATGGGTTTAAATAATATTAATATTCTATAACCTACAAGGTTGACGTGTTGTATTACTTCTTTATGACGTGATGTCGTACGACGCAGATTTTTTGTCATATTATACTTAAATATATCTAAAATATGCAACGTATTTTTAGTGCAACGCGAAAGGTACATGAAGGCATTTAATTAAAATTGTAAATTCTATTAAATTTGCGTTCTCTACAATACAGATTAGACCACAGCTTAAATAATATTCATAACATTACCGATTTAATATATTGCATTGTGGATAAATGCCAATTTTTGTTACCTGCAATAAATACTATAACAACGTGTTTATGCAGCCAAATAAACTTTGCAATAATATCTGTCCAAAGGTAACCTCATTGTTGCTTCATTGAACCTTGACGAATGGTTCATTTGTACACGTTTTGTGGTTAGCATTCATTGCAGTGAATTCACATAGCTGATATGCAATTTTAGCATCCTATGAGATATGTTTGTGGCTTTTAGCCAATAAATATCTTTATCGTATTTGCTTGATAGCGATGACAAAGTTCTGAATTCAAATAATTGATAGCAGCACTAAACCTGTGGATGAATTGATAAATAATTACCTATATCAGAACCGGTAACACTTAGTTTGACCTTTGAAGCAATGAAATAAAATAGTTTTAATCGCAATTACTGATACTAGTAAGTTAGTTCAATAAATGATTAAAAAAGAAATGGAGCGACGATAATTGACAAGTTTCAAACAAGCCTCGTCGGTTTTAAGCGTTGATGACGACAGTGACAAACTAGCAAGCTTTACCGACCTGTTAATTGGTCGTTCAAATTTTTTATACTAAGTAATATTTGTTATCAATCTAAACGTAACTGCATTACTAAAGACTAAAGATACGCTACTCGCAAACTAAGACTGTGACCACAATCTTTTTCTATACTTATCTTTTGCAAGTTGAATATACAATTGAGTTTTATTTGGCCGTATAATGAAGTTTTAAAACATTGTAGAGCCCATGAGTTTATATATCTTTATATCAGCTTTACAGGAAATCTACCCCTACTATTGTTGTATCTTCAAATGGTACATATACTATCCACCCCATTGCTTATATACGGCTGCAGGACGGCCGTGCCTTCAGTGTGTCGCGAAGGGTCGCGTCGCCCGCCCAACACGTTGTCTCCGTCACGGGCGCGCTTCGAAACTTTATACGACGCGCGCGAAACCGTAGCAATGTTTTAAAATTTGACTTAGAATTTAATATTGGACAGTGGATGCTTGAAAATGGTAAATGTTTTAATTAAATTGGGCCTTTGGGCGGAATAATAATTAAGGAATTATGCATTCTTGAATAAACATTTTCAGTGATGTTTGAAAGGGGAAAATATAATTTTCTATATTGCTGGAAAATAGCAACGGTGATTAAATATTTAAATATAATAGAGAAAAAAATATAATAAAAATATAACAAAGAAAATAACTCATATTAGCTTACAATTTGAAGCTGTAAATAAAAAAGAAGAATCTACAATTGCTTAGGTCAATATATCGACCATAAAAAGTAACAATAAATTATAGAAAAGTCTAGTTGAAATGGCTGGCAAATATTGTGATGCAGAGCATAGGTTCAAATCTGATTTTAAAAACCATGCTTTGCAAACATGACGGTATGTTCAACATACGAAATTGCACAATTACGATGAATATTTTATTAATCAGATCCTTCGTATGCGAGGATTTGGCTGGGTAGTACCACCGCAATGTCTATTTTTGCCGCTAAGTGACACTGTGCAGACACCGTGTTCCGGTTTAAAGGATACCGTAGTCAATGTAATTACTGAACATCATGAGACTTAACATCTAATGTCTCAGGGTGATGAGTCTAGTAGAGTGCCTACAGTACTTTGTAATTAAAAGTTGGGTTTGGTTGTGTATGGCCAATATAGTAGGATTTCTTCTTTGTGTAAGGTGACCGAAAATAGGGTACTGTACTGCATTAAGTAGCTACTAAGAAGTGAGCGATCAGAGATAATTTTATCGTTCCTACCTGTAACAGAAAATGAGAAAAAAATGTTGCTCTATAGGATTAAATTATCGAGTGTGAATGAACGATGAAACAAATAAAAAATGAGATTTGCAAATTTTTCATTCTTTTTGAAAATAGCCCTATATCTAGAGCTGATTTTACAGCTTCCTGATAAACTCTCTTTGTCACATAAATGTATAAGCCGACCAAATACAAAAGACACACTTTAATATATGCTCCTAGATTATTTTTAGCATATCATCATTATCATTAGCAACTCCATACAGATTTTCTAATTACAAAGTACTGCGTGGCAGTCCACTGCCCTCGTCACTCTGAGACATAAGATGGCCCACTGATTACGCTGGCTACAATGTTATACGACCACCCATAATTGTTCTGTAAAATTAGAATCAAAGTTGGTTGACAACTAAAGCAGTTATTCATATTTGAATTATTGTTTTTAACAAAAGTGGGGGCGTAGTGGAGATATCGCGTTATCTCTTTCGCACGGACGCCACATTATGGCTGGTGACATTCGATGACGTCACAATCTACTTTTTCCGTTATTTGACAGATGCCCCTTCCATCAAACTTCAAAGCTTTATAACTCATTTATTATTGCTTGTATTTTAAAAACTTTTTCCTCAAGGTTTTAGGAGACATACATTTTGATAAATGTATTTCAAAAATAGTAGTCAACTACATTATTATTAGGCAAGTTCCTTATGCATTATTCTTAGTAAATAATACTTGTTTCATTATTATTTTATGCAAGTATCCGTATATTCACGCCGCTAACTTCTGACCTGTCAGAGATTATCAATGAGTTAATCTCATTCTAACAGTAGTGTTATAAATGTAACATGCGTTCAGAATAGATAAATAGAATACAACACGTGACAATAACTAGTATATAATAAGACCCGCATTATGACCTCCTGTTTTTTGGAGAATGTTTAGGCGTTAGTCCAATACGATGATTTAGTGTGGGTTAGTAACATTCGTAATTCCATGGCCTTCATCCTGCCAGAGTAAGGTAAAGACGAAACTAATGCATCCATAATACTTTGAGTATCCGTTCCATATTTAAAAGTTAGTGTCTGTTGCCGTCGTTATCATTATCCTCATTAGCCACATGACGTCCCCTGCAGAACACTCCCCGATTTCTAGACGGACCTGTCAAAAGCGGCTTAAATCCACCATGTTCCTGCAATCTTTATCAAGTCAATGGCCATGTTTGGCACAAATTCCAATCCCGATATACTCATGTGTTTCCTGAATCGAAAAAGCACCAATTTTTGTTAGTCGATTTAGGTATGGAATCCTGAACTCAGGATTTACATCTCAAAAGCTTTGCCACTTGACTAATGAGACGCATACTACAATATTACGAAATGAAAAACCTTATTAAAGTTAGCTAATTTTCAACAAATATAATTATTATCTTGAAGACTATTTCCATACCGAATAACTTTACGCTTTTCTTTTTAATTTTCATAATAACTAAGTATTAAGAAATAAAACACGGTATTTTACAACTAGGCAATAAAATACTGTAAAACTTGTTTAAAAAATGCTTTTTCGTCACTTTCAAAGGTGTACCTTGAAGGTGCCAGAAGCCATTAATATTTTAAATACGAAAGAAACTAATCGATCAAATCACTATGTTTAAATAGTTCTTATTAAATTACGTGCGTTCTGTTCTGACTTGTTTGACCATAAATTAACTATAGGCTATGCGTGAGTTACATTTTAAATATTTTGTATTTAAATATTTTTTCTTGATTATTTTCGATGAATGCTTAGATAAATCAAGTTGGACTTCAAATGTCCATTATTTGTTTTTGTAATTAGGCGTATAGCGTGTTTAGGCATCGCATGAGAACTTGGCTGTTCAGCACTACCGCAGACCTTGTGTTATTCTTAGAAAAACTCAATTAATACAGACCAAAGCCCCTTTTCATGGTCATTACCACAACCTGAGCTCGAATGGTAATAAAAAGGTCACAGGGCGCCTGGATTCTTTCACAAAATATTATATCAACTTCTTAGTTCCTTTTTTTATGTAAGTTAAAGACGCCCAAGCCTCTTGACAATATGATTTTGGTCTAGAAAAATACGGTGGATATTTTTTGCAATCACAACGATGATAAATTGAATGTTATTTGAATTAGCAAGAATTTTATTTTTCCAATCCATCATTCTCTTATTGACAAAGGTAACATTTCAATTCGATTTTCTGATGCTTGGGTCACACTATCGTTTCATGGTAATCCATGAGACGAAGCCTTGTACTATTTATCATAATTTTGGTGGGATTCATTAAATTACTAATTTAGTAGTCCATCATTAGATCGACGGCTCCCAAGAACAAAGTCGTATATGCAAAATGAAGCTTTTCAGTAGAGTGCTTTGAAAGTCTAAGTTAATTGTGAAAATCACAAGTTATAGTGAACAAAACATTATATTCTATAGGGTTCAGTAACAACTTTGAACTTAATGTGTGAAAATAGCACTAATTCGCACATGAATACAAACTAACGACTTTCAAAGCGCTCTACGGAAAAGCTAACATTTTGCATATACGACTTTGTTCTTGGGAGCCGTCGAGATATTCTAGTGTTTATTTCATGCAATATTTTTGGCGATTTTTCTACGCTATCGCGATAATGGACGTTATAAATTAACTTCACTGTGGCAGCATTTGACAGTGGTCGAGCATTTATTCACTTAGACAAACTCCTATTGAGTGTTACCACTCAGAAATTCCCTCGTAAATTGGCTTAAAACCTCTTAAATCAATCTCCTCATCAGCTTAGTCCAGTAACATACGTTTATAAAGGCACAAAGCACGGGATATCAGCTACATTATGCTGCGCCTCTAGCTATTGTGTTCTTTGTTACGTTAATACTATGGAATCATTTCATTCAGCACAAAGCATGACACACTCAATGGCGGGATGGATTTTATATCGTATTTAGGACACGGTGCTTAGTTAACTCGTTTAGTTTTCTACACAACTTACACGTGCGATATTTATTCATTTATTTTACATGTGTAACTTGGTGTTGCTCCCGGATTCGCCTGGATGTAACGCCTTTCCTGCTACAAAACATCCTAAATCACTAGCGACCCATAGTGCTTTACTACGACGCCAGCGCTACTACTTGAGAATCAGATTAAAAATTAAAATAGTTCCCATGAGAGCTAATAACAGAGATAAAAAGTATATGTGAATCTAGGACTTGATCTATAAGTACGTGTGTCGGAACTTGTTCTACGATTATAGTGTTTAAATAATATTTCAGTTTGAACTTTTTATCAACAATTCGCATTAATTATAACATTAGTAAAATCAGGTTTATAAGTCCCATAACTTATTTAATCGTCCCACATTATTTACCTATATTATTACCCAGCTCAGATCGACAACATAATCATAACCAGTACCTATTACAAAAGTAATAAATTATTTTATCAAAACTATCGCTGGTGGAGGTAGGCTAGTGCGTTTTGGTTCGGATAAAATGTAATTTTACCTATTGTCATGTTTTCTTTATTTATTTTTATTTGGTCCACCAACGGTTTTCACATTTTTACATTGTGTTACATTATAGCTATATGACAAACCAACTTATAGGTAAACAAAGCTTGCATTATAAAAAAGTTATAACTTTAAACTAAGTGATAGTTTTAAACGATATACCATACCAGCCCTGTATTAAATATTGCCCACTGCTGAGCACGGGCCTCCTCTACAACTGAGAGCGTTAAGGCCTTAGTCCACCACGCTGGCCTAGTGCGGGTTGGCAGACTTCACATATTTTCGAAATTCAGAGAACTTCTCAGGTATGCAGGTTTCCTCACGATGTTTTCCTTCGCCGAACGATATACTTATAATTAATATACATATAATAGAAATTATGAAAAATTAATATTGGCGTGGGGCCCATCTAAATGAGAAAGTCAAAAAAGATGAAAACAAAAACAAGATAAGAACTAGTTAATTCCAACAAAGTAAAATATTGTTTACTATATTTTTGTAATCTTAAAATCGCCCTGTGTGGCAAATAAATCATAAAGCCATCCATCAAACAAAAATCAGTAAATTATACCAGATTTTTATTATGTACCTAAGTTGTAGGCGAGAATTTCATTAGCTTTGATATTTGAGAACATTCTATTCTAATTTCACAACTGTACTTTAGTTATGCTAGTAATTGAGAACTTGACAGGAATTTAAAACCGGTCTTTACATCTAACCAAACATCGAGGGCTACACTATGAAGTTTGCAATTGAATACCTACGTTATTAGTACAAAAGTTTATGAATATGTTTTTAAGAAGCAAACGCAGAAACCTCTATTTTGATTTATGCATTCAAATGCCAAGTCTTAGATTGTTATTGACAATAGCAACACCACCTAGAATTTTGAATTATATCACTGCAGTAGAGCTCTAGAGAGCTCTTCACCCGTCACCCATCAACCATTATTATATCATGAATTTCACTTTGTATAATGTTTTTAAAATTAAAAATTAATAGTAAAAAATGATTTTTAAAACAAACATTGATTTAAATGTCCTAAAAAATAACTTTAAGTTGAATTAAACTTTGTTGTATACTATGTAGAGACAAATGTTTGTGGCGAGATTTACCAACTTTTGTCAGAGGTAAAGACATTTTAAAGTTTATTTTTAAATCCTGCTTGCTGCAGGACTCCTTCTTAACCTAGAACGGGCGTAGCTATAGCTTTCACATGGGGGAGTTCGAGGATACCAAAAGAAAAAAAAATATGATAATAATGTGTACAAGTTTTCTGGCCCAGATTATATTTGTCGTAAGCTAAGGGAGGGGGGTTAGGACAAGCGTTAAAAATTCGGAAAGAAACGAATTGTTTTTTTCACGGAAAAAAATTTTTTTTTCGGCTATTTTCTTCCTTAGCATTGAAAAATTCAAACCACGTGAATGGATGAAAAATTTTTTTTAGAATTTTTTTTTTAAATTAGTTACAAATGCGCTATCAATAAAGAAATGGTATCAGTGATTCTTTTTGTGTTGGGTTCAATATAGACTGCACTGGCAGTGTTGACTTATGTGAAAACATAAATACACACAAAATTTTATATATTCACAATGATAAAATTCGAAAAAACCTGGTTTATTTCGGTTACTTTGTTTTTTCCGAAAATAGCTCGTTTTTTTCAAGAAACATTCGTTTTTTTTTTCGATTAAACTTCTGTGAAATTTTCGAATGTTACACTGAAAAAAAACGATGGATTTTGAACGAAACGGGAATACTCTCAGTTTTTTTCAATGCTAGTCAGGACCCCCAAAACCGCCCCTTACATAATAAGCCAATGGCTAGAAGATTATTAAATTAGAGGACACTTGAATTCCTTATTTTTCGTTTTAATTTATAATCCAACGCTGGACCGCGAGTATATCTCAAATATGATTCAGACGAAATTCTTGTACGGCCGCGGTCGGAAACGCCCACTGTATTCCTTTTTATCCTGGACAACTGAATGGCGCGTGGCATTAAATCTTGATTAGGACAGACAACGATTGTTTGATCTTCCGGTACACTAATTGGTAGACTGGATTGGCCCTTGATTTATGCTTCCATATCATACTAAGTTAATGTTTAGAATAAAATTTTATTTAACTTGACTTGTTGAAGCATTCCCAAATGTAGAGTTAGTGGGAGAATGAATGCCAGGAAACATATAACATACATAATACAAGAATTAATTTGGATAAGTCCTATGTCGTAATAAGTTTCCTCAACTTACAAGAGTAGAGAGAGGAAATGAATTATTTTAGCTCGTAGTTTTTATCAAAATTCGCAAATTAGTTATTTCGTTGTCACAAATAGTTTTGGTTCCTTTGTATATCTACGGTCTATTTTTTTCTAGCCCGGTGCAGAAGACAGTGACTCCGCGGGCGCCACGGATGAAGACCGCAGCCTACTCTGTGGCTGGGGTGTATTCCGACCACGATGGCTGCAGCGGTTCAGGACCGCCAAATGGGCACTGTTCTGGCTATGCTGGGCAGGGGCTATACAGGGTGAGTTACTTACGTATTGACGTAGTGTATACAGAGTGAGAAGTTTTATGAACTTATTTATTGAAGTAGTCATGTAGAGCGCAAACAATGATAAGTCATATGGTGTAGGAATAAAAATGGTATCGAAAGTAAGCAAGGAGAATTTAGGCTGAATAAGAAGACACCTAAGGAGATTAAAGCAATAGATTGTGGTATCCTGAAATTTCTTTATTTTGTGACATTTTGTTTATTCATACGTAAATCGATAAATGAATACCTTTAAGTTTGTAAGTTAAATAATATTGCGACACCAAATAGCGATCAAGACAGTAAATCTCAAATGAATGAGGTTCTCAACGCCTTACGGAATTATGTCATTTCTTGTAAATCCATATTACGTTGTGAGCATAACACGGGATGGGATGCATTATTATGTAGAAAGCAACTCGTGAGAAACAATACCGTTCGCACACTTTCCATATGAAATAAAGTGTGCCGACTGCCGATGTGCCGCAGTCTGTTGAAAAACTAGCTAATGTGCATATTCATACGGGGAAATGAGCGAGGGTTCTGTCTATAAATATAGCGTTTCCTTAGAATGAATCTAGACAGTTCCGACTTCCGAAGTTGACAGTCATCGGCTTTTTTGTTCATCCACCATCGTCATTCTTTTTTTAAACAATATTTTGCGTCAGGATGTTCTATTTATAATTTATATTTGGAATGCGAGCACGGTACTTATGGAAAGAATCATCAAAGTGATTCATTCCGGTGAATCTCGTGCATAACATTTTGATGAGTCTAGTGACGTAATAATTTTTGTTGCCTCGCTTCTTTTAAGGTACAATTTACTAAACCAAAAATTTTGTTCTTGATTCGATCCTCGGGACTGGCTAGATTTTTTATCTTTTTATGGCATTGAATGACGAGACGAGCATGCCGATCGCCTGATGGTAAGCGATACCACCGCCCATAAACAGTAGCAACACCATAGCACCTTGAGTTACAAAGTACTGTGTGGCATTCCATTGCGCTCGTCATCCTGAGACATAAGATTTTAAGTCTCATTATGTCCAGTAGTTACACTGGTTACAATGTTCTTCAAACCGAAACACAACAGTGTATGCACACTACTGCTTGGCGGTAGGAACAGACATTGCGGTGGTACCCACCCAGACGAACTCTTACATATGAGAGTCCTACCACGAGTAAAAACACCCACCACAGCCTCCACTATTCGCGGTGATCCTTCCAACTTATATGGCACTGACCTTTTCGTGGAATTCATGTGTTTTTCCAAAACCAAATTTTGAACTTCACAGCTGTAAGTTTCAAAGTCATGTACGCTGCTAGTAAAATTACATAATATTATCTGAATATAAAGTTTTATTGTTATAATGAGTCTAATATAAACTATTTTAAATTAATTTGTATTTTTAAAGTTATCCGAAGTAAACCCTTTAGAACCATTTTTTTTATCGCGGGGAAAAACTCGTTATCGCTACCACCACTGGGGGGTGAGTGGAACGGTTATGTTGGTTTCACACAGTCTTACAGCCCAATGTCGACAATCGAGAGTATAGCATCATCCGAGCGAGCATTAGACCGAATCCCTAACCCTATCTACGCCCTACACCGGCATACCAACCAAAACCCGCGGTGGCCTTCATCGGCGCTTATGGGACGGCCCCGGGGTATCTTGTTACACGAAACCGCCCCTGCGCGATGCCGCATTACGGCTCCTCTCTAGGGCAGGGGATGCCGTGGCGGAATTCTCTAGGTGCCCGCGGACCACAGGGCATAACCCTTTAGAACCCTAAAATAACACCAATTTTCCGAAAATCATCACTACAGGAAAAACAATCATCCTATGCGAATTCTGCCGATGACCTTTGGCCAGCGGAACCCCAATAAATAATAGGTTATTGGTCACGTCACGTCACAGCAACGTTCATCGTTACAGTCGCTGAGCGTTACACACGCAACACGCCATTTGCGTTTCAGTTTCACCTTGAAACACTGCACCGCTATGACGACAGTTGAAGAATTTGGGTTCCGGCAGCCACGAAAGTTTTTTAAAAGATTTTTAGATGGGAATTTGTTTTACGTGTAGGGTGGAGAGTTAAGGAAGTATTCGTATGTGGGCTCTCATACCATACCATACCAGTGTATTATATACTGAGCCCTGTATTATATACTGCCCACTGCTGATCACGGGCCTCCTCTACAACTGAGAGGGTTAAGGCCTGAGTCCACCACGCTGGCCTAGTGCGGGTTGGCAGCTCTTAAGGCGACAATAATTACGCCATTCATTTATATTATTCTATTTATATTATAAATGCAAAAGTTTTTGAAATGAAATCCTCCCAGCCAGTTTCGGCCACGGCGGCAAATTTCAACGGAGATCAGCCAGGTACGCAGGAGATATTATAGTGCACAAGTGTGTGCGCAATACACAGGTGCACTCGCTATTCCTTCACTCTCATAGTCCGGTGAGACGGCAATCCGACATGACCGGAGAGAGATCAGGCGCAGGACCAACGGCTTTACGTGCTTTGTAAGTTTATATATAACATATGCGAAAGTAAATATGTTTGCATGTTTGGACTTTTGTATGTTTGGATGTTTGTTAGAAGTAAACGCAGAAACAGCTGAACGGATTTGGATGATAATTGGCCCACAGATAGACAAATGTCCTGTTAACACAGGCTAGTTTTTATCCCGGTTATTTGCCCTCATGGGAAATTATGGACACTTTAAATCTGATTCTTTAAGTAGATGACGCTCGCGTTCTATAATGGTTTTGGGACTTTTTTAGCGGGAAAGGCTTTTTACGCGGGCGAAACCGCGATCAACACCTAGTACTTTATAAAAACTGAAGTTATATCATAAACTGAAAACCTGCTATAGCGGCTTGTACAAAAAATATTATTTAATTTTGAACTCTAGATGTATATATCTATGTATAACAGCTAGGGATCAAATTTGCACCTAGTTTCTGATACCTATACCTAAGCCCGCGCCACAACACTTGTGTCTTAGTACAAATTCAGGACTATGTATTATTTTGCGCTAACATAATTACAATTTCATTTTTAACAAAAATCACGAAAGGCTTCTCGACTCGGGGAAGACATATTACGGTACGCTGTAACTGTTATAAACTTTATTGCGATCAAAGCCACGTCATATCTCATGCCTATAAAGCATGATCGATTTTGCGTTTCTATTTCAAGTTCATGGTACTGTTTTGTCTAAACGCAGTCGATGATATTTGTGGAAGAAATCAGTGATATTTTCACGGTGTGAGGGTCAATTAGTGGCTAGCTAATTATCCGCTTCCATGCAATAAGTGAATACATTGTTTTTCTCGAAAGTTCTCAGTCCTAATTATCTAAGGCCGCGTTGTTTTATCCGTGGCCAGGTAAAGTTAAGGCTCTTATCACTCTGGCGAATTGGATGTGAATTCGCAGCGAGGGGCAGGTGCTGCGCTCGTCCAGTGTAATAAAGACTGTTAACTTTATTTGACTACAGAGGAAAAATCACGGGCTAAGTCTTCGAAAAAATGATCTGACTAATAAAATCACTTCTGAGACTCTTTTCTTTCTTAAAAACTATATTTTGACACAACTTACAGCTATATAATGTTACTCGATGACAGTCAGTGTCAGGCGTCTGCGTAACGCCTTATAAATGAAGCTTACCCATCATTTTCCAGTAATCTAATCGATGGGAATTATAAAATAGAACAAAGTTTGAACCGTCGGCCCGTCGACTGCAAACAGAACACTTAAGCAACAGGAAGCTTCTATTAAACCCAAAACAAACAACGGAAGGTTTAATGAAATAATAAAATATATTAATTAATATTAACAAAAAATACAAAGCGCCCCCTTGCGGAGATAACTAGATTTACACGGCAATTTGCTCTTTAAATTGGGAGTTTGGTGTCTTTGTTAAAAGATGGCGATTTAGGTTTACATAAATGATGAAAATAACATCTGGAAGCTTAGAATGTGAATAAAAAAACACGATAGGTCTCCGCTTCGTTTTATTGTGATTCGTTGAGAGACTGACGTATCGGTATTTTGATGTTTGTGATTGATCGAGAGACCGATACGTCAGTCCCTCAACCAATCACAATAAAAGGAAGCGGAGACGCATCATGTTTTTTTTTTCACATTCTAAGCCCCCTGTTTTTCTTATATGTTTTGTAACTAATTTAATCATGGCTTAATAAGAACATTTCTGTTAATTATTTAGTGCAGAGCCTTTGCCTGTTTCAAATATTCAGTCAGTCAGAGTCCCTATAACCATATTATAGGGACTCTAAATATTTGAATGTGACGAGTGCCTTGCAGTGTATTGGACTGCTATGGAATGGTATCTCGTCGTGACTTTTAGTTGTAGTGGTTTTTATATATCAATACTTGTAGTATTTAAAACGTATTTTTTAAATTGCATCGAATGATGAGACGAGCATGCCGTTCACCTGATGGTAAGCGATACGACCACCCATAAACAGTAGAAATACTATCCAGGACCTTGAGTGACAAAGCCTACTGTGTGACATTCCATTGCGCTCGTCATCCTGAGACACAAGATGTTAAGTCTCATTATGTCCTGTAGTTACACTGGTTACAATGTCCTTCAAACCGAAACATAACAGTGCATGCACACTGCTGCTTGGCGGTAGAAATGGATATTGCGGTGGTACCCACCCAGACGGACTCTTACATATGAGAGTCCTACCACCAGTAGATATTAGTATATTCCGAAAGAGTTGGAGTTGGCGATATATGCTCCTACTTTATACAATGCGTCATGAGATAGGACATATCTGTCGACAAATAGGAAAAAACTTATTTAACTACGGGCAGATAAAATATGTCTTTAAAATGCGAAAAAAAAATATATTTTTATTATACTTCATTAAATTCCGAATTTTACGCGTTTTTTGAAGTGGATTGGAATTAAAACCGCTCCATTCTTATCGGTTGTAACATTGATATCAATTTTAAGCACTTTAATTTTGCTTGGGCCAAAATTAAATGCCAAAAGACACTTAATTGTTTGCTACCGTAAATTTTATTTTATAAAAGGGAGAAATTTTACCAAATTTTGTATCAGCGCTTAATCTTCGCTAGCTTTCGTGTGTACTTCTAATGCAGTATTTTCTGGCCTAGAATTTTTTTCAACGGGGTCCGGGCTGTTAATAGGGTAGTCGATTATTATTATTTTCATACATTTATCAAAAATGTATCCCATCTAAAATCTATGGGAAAAAATCTCAATAATTAGTAAGCTATAAAGCTTTGAAACTTGGTGGAAGGGGTAATTGTCAAATAATAGTAATATCAGACTGTGACGTCACGAACTATAACGCTGTGCGTGCGCGAAAGAGATAGCGCGATATCCCCAATACGCCCCCGCTTTTGTTCACAATAATACTTCAAATATGAATGATTTCTCTATTGCTCAACCAATTTTGATGCTAGTTTCAAGGAAAAAAATATTTTTCGTATTATTTTCAGTTAAGTACGTATAAAATAATGTACAAAATATAACATAAGAAACTACCCTATTGTGAAGAACTTCCTAGTTTTTCTATAATAAATTATGTAGCTGGTTAGAGTTCCCAGGGTTTGTTCCGATTGATCGTATGATAGAGCATGCCTATTACCATATCGGAATATCTAAATTCCGGGCAGGTCTCATATGTTTTTATTGCGTTTACACATGTGATTCATATTCGTTGTAGAGTGCTTAACAACTTTATTTAAAGTTTTTAATAATAAACAGCATAGGGTACTTTTTATTCAGAAAGAATGCACGACGTAGTAAGCAAAAGTTACAAATACCAATACTTAAAATAGTAATATTCTCTTTAAGCCAAATATAAAAGCCCTATCTCCATAACTTAATTCCTCTAAAACAATATTAATATGAACTATTAAAACTTGAAAAACAACAAGCATTTATAACCGGAGTTAGTGACGTTGGCGTAATTTCCCGGGAGAGAGTCCCGGAGCACGGGCCCGGGATCTCATCCCGGCATAACAGTATGCAACTGAAATGTCTTAAGCCAAAACCTAGGGAATAACCGTACGAAGATTATTAGAATTTAGTTTGCATTGCATAATAATTTATGGGAAGGAACTCTATGACTTTCTTTTAAAGGTTAATATTTTTTTTAGTGTGTTTGCAAGTTGCACAAAGGTCTCTTTGAAGTGAGAGTCAATTGAAGTTAGTACCGCTTTCTATATCTGCCATTCAGCAGTGTTAAATCATTATTATTTTTCAGTTTAAAAATATATTTTAAGTGTATGAATGTTAATAGTTCTCTTCTAAGTGAGATTTGTTTGGAGTTGGTACCGCTTTGTCTATACCTGCCATCCTGCAGTGTTCAAGCATTATTATGTTTCAGTTTAAAGGACATTGCAGCTAAAGTATTTACTGGGTATTATTAACCATAACAATGGTGCTGACGACCGCAGTTCAGTGACACGCTGTGTTTTACAACTGAGAATTATTTATGGCCTTAGATACCGAAAAATGTTATTTGTTCTTGGACCCTTTGTATTTTACCCTACCAATCTAAGTATAGCGTGCCGATGACGATGATACCAATTAATAAGATTAGGCTTAAAAACCAATCTTCCCTAATCGTTGATGTCTCATCCTCTCTCAGTGGCCGTCCTGAGCTGAGGTTCGTAACCCGTTAGTGGGTTGCCCTCAGCATGGTCGCTTAAATTCAAAGGGTTGCGAGCGCCTTCTGCACTCACCCAAAAGACCGGTGTTGTTGCATAAGTCGATCCTCGTCAGGCTAGCAAGAGTTTAATCCGTAACAAAAAAAATCTAAGTGTAATGTCCACCGTTAAGTGAAAACATTTTTGAAAGATAATTAAAATTATTCTAGCTGCATGATGCATACAAGTAGAACACAGGGTGACATAAGGGAACGAGCTAAAGATTTTCTTATGGTCACTGTAAAGGCAGATAAAAATATAAATCAGGTATTTCCCACTAATTTTATATTAGGTTATTACTGTTAAACCACGATCCATATTTTTACAAATGTGGTTATAAAAAAAACAACGAATTGTAACAAAGGTGCGTGCGGCAGTTTTTATAAACAAAAGTAATCCTATACCCGACATTTCAAAGCCATTACGCCGCGTGCACCGAGTTTCATACAATATAGCTGAATGGTTTGCCCGGTACCTACAATGAGTACGGGATACTGGATGCGATCACACCTTATTTTGGGAAGAAATAGTTCTTACTAGATTTTGCCCGCGGCTCCGCCCGCGTTATAAAGTTTTTCCGGGATAAAAGTCCCGCTTTTTATTTTCCCGGGATAAAATGTAGCCTATGTGTTAATCCAAGACATGATCTACCCGTGTGCCAAATTTCATCGAAATCCGTTCAGTAGTTTTTGCGTGAAAGAGGAACAAACATCCTTTCATCCATACATCCAAACATCCAAACATCCAAACATCCATACATTCTTACAAACTTTCGCCTTTATAATATTAGTAGGATTTAATAATCAGAATAGATCGAATCCTCCGAGATTACTGGAAATGAGATAAGATAATATGTTGCACCTGATAGTGACCTTTACACAATGCACTTTACGGTAAAGCTCTAACCATCGTATATTCTGTTAGGCGGTTCAGCATAATTCTGACGACTGTCAGGTGTCATAATCTAATGTGCATACTAATATATTAGGACCTCGGATTTTTTCTGGAATGAATATTTTTAAACAAACAGAATAATCCGCGAGTAAACGCTACTCATTACGATCTACTTTAAATTGCGCAATTTCGCACACATACGTGTAAAGGTGCTTCTACACAAACAGTATCCGTGCACAAAACTTAGTTCCGCCATAAATCTGCATTAAGCTTGGCTGGCGGTGTGGCCGAGGAGTTATGGCCCGCGCCCGCACCCGCTCCACCAACAGGTGTACGCGATGTGCCCACCGCTTTATTTTCTGCCCACTTCGCATTTTTAATGGCAAAATATGCAAGTGTCACCATCTTTATTTATAGACTCGCGTTCTTAATTTAAACTCGCAATTTACGTCGAGATTGTGGCATAGATAATAAAAAGTTATAATTTAAAAATAATTGCAGATCTTATTCGTTTTCATATTAAATTAAAAATGGTATTGTTCCTATTTGGATGTAGTTCTCTCTACTCTAATTCACATAGTATGAAACAATATAAAATCTGTTAGCTTCTATTGCATGAAAAATGCTATATTCAAATGAAGAATAGTTTATGGCATTCGGAATCAATTTATTTTTATTGGCAGAAGAATTGTAGGCATTGTCGTAGGAGCAATTTTCCTAACCTTCCGTCGGCGCTGCGCCGCATACTAGAACTCTATTAAAGCCCGCCCCTAAAGGCGTCTTCAAGTAACATGATTTAAATATGCATGCAATATATTTCTACAACCCTACAAATTTCAACAAATCATAAGATTGTATGCGGCACCAGGAGATAATCTTATTTTTATTAAACATGTTTACCCCCATACTTATTTCCTACCCCTACGTTGCATAGAAATACGTTATATATTGCGTACTATTAATTGTCATTACTTGCGAGGGCTCCATTTAATAATCTTGTTGAATTCCATAATATTCATATTTAATTATTAACACATTCTACCTGCATTGGAAACGATTCACCAGTTAATTAAAAGTAAAACTGACTAATGATATGCATCAGTTACTTATTAATTTCTGTTAATAATATTTATATTTCGAACAATGGCATAGTTTTAGAGAAAATTCATATAAATACATACATATTTCGAATATATTTTCCTTTTCCATTTTTAAACTTTCAAAAACGATAATGATGCAGCAAAATATATTTCGATGCTGTGCAAGGCGCGCACTTAATTCTCAACGTAATCAGGTACGAGTAAAAACAACGTTCAATACTAATTAAAAGCTAGAAACTTGTTGTACTTTTTCTAACTGCATTAAGTTAAAAACTAAATGAGAAACGATAAAAATGTCTAAAGTTAAATGAGGTGCGCTCCTCACCTGCAAGTCCCGGCTAAGTTATGGCTAAGTTGGAGCAACTCTTTGTTTACCTAGACTAAACAAAAACCTACCGTTAGCGTTTTACGCCTTGGGATATTCCGATGTAATTAACGGTTTAATCCGCTAATGGTGATGAGAAATATAAATTTGTATTAGTTTGTAGTTGATTTTAGTCAGGATTTTGAATTGCATTGTAATTTTAAAGCCCAGGAATGCGATTTGTAATACATATACAGGGTCATTTTTACATTGCGTTACTAAATGATACCACATATTCATCTATACCTCAGCTAACATCGTGCTAAAAATTATCAATGAATAACGAATACATTCGCCAAAAATGCTGGTTGTAATATTCCATTTTTTTTATCATTTTGTAGTTTAGCGCGAATATGCTGTGTGCGTAAGTATATTTCTGACTGAAAGTGTGTTGTTGCCGCTGTGACGGATTCTCTTAAATTAGTATTAGTAGCATTAGGGCGTGTAAACTTAAAGTTACATTTTATTGATATTTATTTTGTTCGAAAAATACACTTTTTTATTTTACATCTATGGTTAAAATAACTTAATGGAAAGTGGTTTCATTTATTAACGCAATGTCAAAATGACCATGTATATTTTATTTACTGTTAACTATAATGCTTCATTCATTTAGTTTATATCAATAAAACATTTACTTAGGTACATAATATATTATGTATTTGAGATATTTTCAAGTTTTAGATTGCTTCCTATGTCCGGTTTATCGTTTACTTCATCTCAATATCTTAAATCCGAAACTGATATCACTACGCTCCAAGCACACACAGAAACGGACAATATCTAAAATCAAATTTACATTACGATATGCAAATACTAATATGGAATCTAAAATGAAATAGGGAAGACGTCCAAAGATATAAGTTTGCAACGTTTTTGAAGTATCTTTGTAAACTGGTTGTAACCCTACGTGGTCTTGTTCGAAACTTATAAGACTTTGTAAAGTTTAAATAATGCAATGTATTAATCAAAAGTTGTGACGCGTAATTTACACACGTTAATTAGTTTGGCACCTCTGGCTGGACTTAATTTAAAAAGTTGCCGGTGTCAGAGGTTGCCAACAGAGGGCCGACAGCGTTGGCATTAACAGGATTTTGGTACTTCCCGTTTGAATTTAGGCAACGCACTGCCCTCAAAGGGACTACCAGGAAATGAGATTAGATGTAAATTAAAATGATATTTTTACATGTAAAATATTTTTAAATTAGTTTTTAGGTTGTAGCTTATAAACACCTCTGTTGATAAAAAAAAAGATACTCAATGATAAAAAAATTATTCGTGGAGTTTGGCGGGAAAAATGAGTTTGTAATTTTATTATTAAATCTTAGATCTTCTAGATCAGTATTTTAATAACGGTAAACAAAAACACTGGAGGCCCGGGGTATTTATATATCCCGGTAAAAGTTCATTGAACTATTATTACATTTTCCTAGTACAAGGATAATCCTACATAGAACTCAATCAGTAATTTATATTGAAACAAATAAGTTGCAATCACCGTCGCCGAGGAAGTTTCGTTGTTAATAAAAAGCAATAAGCGCCCCTTGTCCAACCAGTCGGTGTAGCAGTTAATAAACAACTATTGAATGTAGCATAGGTAGCTTTCCCGATTATTAGCAGGATCCTAGTAACGTCCCACTTGGAGTCCAGCGATTCGTGAAATCGCGCGCCTTGGCTGTACCGGGGGCAAAACTACTTATTTATTAATTTTAAAATGAAATAACGATAAAGTAATAATCTGTTTCAATACTTGAATACCGACTAGAGAATAGTAATGCATAATGTCAAGGAAAAAGCATACCGACCAAGGAAGTTTTTATTAGACTTAGTATGCATCATTGTGTATTCTTCATTGATGTTATTCTTAGAAAAATAACGAGATGTGAATACTCGAATATTATATTGTCATAACTAAGACCTAAAAACCTCACAGTTTTTTACAGATTTCAAATACCACCATTATTTAGCATAGTCTGTTAAAAAATGAAAACTTTATTTAATCATATTTTGTAAAGTCCCGTAGAGCCAAGCTCGGTGTGAATGCAGCTTAAGTGTTCCCGCCGCGCCGTGCCAAGTGTATGAGGCTGGTAGGCGAACAGTTTTAAAACTGTCCGATACACCCAGTTGATATCAGGAAATATCTTTTCTATATAAATGGCCAGTGTTCGCTGTTAGTTGTTACACGCCAAATACCGAAATGGGGTTAGGAATTATTTCTTTGTTGTTTTTTTTATCATGGCACGTAGCGATCTCCAGTTGCTGATAAGTTTATATTCTAAATATAATGTTAGTCAACAAAAATTCTCCAGCGCTCTTTACTTGTTATTACAAATATTTTAAAAGTAAGGTTTTTATAGAGAAGTATAAAATATATTTAAGAAATATACCCATATTTCAAAGCAAATTTGAACAGGCCCGAGAGAAGATAGGAAAAGAACGTTAGGTGTTCTAGTATAATTATTGCAGAAATCAATCTTCGAAAAGAAAAGGTTAACTTAGCTGCCATGAAGGAGGAAAATATTCATATCAATGATTGCTAAAAATCAAACGGAATCGAACTTATTGCTTAAACGAATGCTGCAATATAGACGTCCACATACGCATACTCATGCATTTTATCCCCGAACGGGTAGGCAGAAGCGCAACTAGTGCACTGATTTTTCGCCGTGCGTATTCTGTCCCATGATGTGATAGGGGGCGAGCCTATCGCAATATCGAGCATAAATTCCAGACTCCGAGTTGATACTGAATTGAAAAATCCAATATCATTTTACCCGACCCGGGAATCGAACTTGAGACCTTAGCATTGCAGTCCTACCGTAATACAACTACGGCACCGAGGCAGTCCAGACGTCCACACGAGGGAAAATTTTATATTAGTACTTTTCCGGACGTTTTATTCTCTGTCAAAATTTTATTTACCTGCAGCTTAGTCACAACTTCAGAAATCTTACGTAATATCGGGATTTGAATCATAAATGAGAATATTTTATTCTTCCTTTCCCAATATCTACAATAGATGCTCTCCTTTCTCCCCACTTATTGTAATTGAAACACTCAAACAGTTCAATTTCATTAGCTCTTAAATTTCAATAAGGTCGATGTCACTGCCTCCACTCTCGACAACCAGTCAACCGTATGTTTGCTACGTAATACAAGTTAGCGATTTATTCAGTTGTTTTTATCATTAATCACATTTTAGTACTAAAATTATTTCGTACTTAATAAAACATGAATATTAATTATTAATTAACGAATGACTAAAATGTAGCTGAGTGTTGAGGTTGTTATAGATACTTAAACATTATTGGTTGAAAAATGACAAGATTTTTTCATTCATAAGAAAACGATAGAAAGAGAGAACGAGAAAGTGGACGATAGCCTAGTTGGGATGGAACGGTCTGCCGAGACAATGTCCGGAGGTTCAAAACCCAAGGCACACACCTCTGACTTTTCAAAGTTACCTGTGTATTGTTAATCAATTATCGTTCGCTTTAACGGTGAAGGAAAACATCGAGAGGAAACCTGCATAATACGTAAGAAGCTCTTTATAAGATTTTCGAAGGTATGTCAAGTCTACCAACCCGCACGAGGCCAGCGTGGTGGACTAAGGCCTAAACCCTCTCAGTAGTAGAAAGGGCCCGTGCCCGATAGTGGGACAGTATTTAATACAGGGCTGGTATTATTTTTTATTATAAGAAAACTGATGACTTATTTTTTACTGTAAAGTAAAACCTTTTTTTTTCACTTGTTTTTATCCAACGCCATCAAGTTTTGAAATTCGAAGGAACGCGACGTCGCTACCTAATGCTTAGATGTCGAGCCACATCCAACCTAAAACCATAATTCTCCCGCATCAGACACTCAAGGATGCAAAAACCGGCAAACCTGGCTCTGAGTACGCCACTTGAAACTTCAACTTCCAATCAACGTACTTCGTCAAATTAGTCGCGCGTGTAATGGAATCAACTGAGCTCGTAGGTACTTGTGGTTCAGGTGCTAACTGCCGTGAAACTTGGCTATGCATGGATTAGCCGCGACTCAGTTAATGTCTTAACGTTTGTTTTTACCTGGCAACGCATAAGCTGATTTTGAGGGTTATGGCGGGATTAGAATTAATATTTTAGTATTTTTTTTGTTGCTAAGTTTGTATGGTAGAATTAGAATTATGTGAAATGATTTTTGAGCGGAACGGTGGAAATTATAATACACATTTAAAATGTTAACAAGAAGCTAATAAGAATGCACAAATTTCTTATATAATGACGGTCATACAAGAATTGTAATTATAATAGGTAAAGTTGGACGAGGCATGGGCCTTCACTACGATTATGAAAGTCTAGGCATTATCACATTATGCGCGCATTTGGGTTTTCTGTTAACTAAAAAGTGAATTATTAATAAGCACTGAATGCGCTCGTCGTTGAAGTTACTTGCCATTAGATCAGGCATCTAATAGTCATAAAATGTACTCACAAATACCGCGGTACATACCTTATTACACTAACAAATTAATTAGCTAGATAAAACCTACAGCCAGCCACAAATCTGCGGTGCGCTGCGTCCATACGTCAACATGCCCGGACCGGACCGCGGGCCGGAACATTTTTATTGTTTCCGGGATTTAGTCGCGGATCCCGTAATACCTAACATCAGTTTGGATTCCAGACGGACACGGCTATTAGTCTTAGTGTAACTAGGATTTCCTTTGTTTCTTTGGACTGTTTGTTTTAAGTACAATAATGCATTAATTCTGTAGCTTTTCGCAGGAATTGTTCGGGGTTTCTATTTGCGTAAGTAGTTGGTGAATACTTTGGAAGGTATAAAACCTTTTTTTAGTAATTAAAACCGATTTTTAATAACTTTTTTTAGTTTGTGGGCGTTGTTCCTTCTGTTCAGACTATGAGGTTACCACTTACCACCTACAAACATGATGTCTGTATCACCATCAGTACAAAAAATACAATATTTCTTGTTTTAATATCTAAAATAGTTTCCCCTTTAGATATCAATAAACTTCATTAGCTACTTTCATTCACTATTTTTACTCTCCTTTTTAACACATTACTTTGATAGCTGATCGAAAATACACAAACAAATACGCTTATGAATTTCAATGCGCGACATCAGATGCACCTTTTCATGTCGAGTAATCCTTCAGACAATCCGATTATATCATAATGTGATCATGCATTGTGCCGGACCGGAACAAGCCTCTGTACATTTTATAGCAGTATTCGAATCATTCTACTTCACTATGGGAAATTAAATTCATTTCTAATGTGAACACAACTTCTGTTATTTTTTCAGTCATATTTTATTTGGGACATTTTGATCATAGTTGGTAAATGAATTTTTCCTTTTATTATAATTTAATTTCATAGAACAAAGATTACAAACAAGCCAAATTATAGAGTTCTTAAAATTAAGGTCGCAGATACATCAGTCATTCTAAAATCGAAAGCCAGGAATCAGTACGATAGTCATCAGTTATCTGATTGTTATATTTATAGTTTAATATTTTTAATGATGATCCAGAAGCTCTGTAAACAATGAAAGACTTTGATTTATAGCGCAATGAGTATGATATTGCATTTTTAGTCTAATTAATCATCCTTTACACCTCTAACAGCATTCACTAAAATACTTGGGCTATTCGTTTGCAAACCTTATGAAAGGAGCTTACGAGGTTGTGGATACACCGAGCGCGCAGAATGTAGGTTAATGTAGGGGTTATTAGTAGAGTAATTTCCTATATTTAATTTTATACATTATTTTATATGTAACAGAAAATAATACGAAAAAGAAAGCCTTCTGTGAAATCAGCACCAACATTGGTTGAAAAATAAAGCAGTTATTCAAATTTGTAGTATTGTAGTGAGTAAACGTGGGGGCGTGGTGGGGATACCGCGCGCTGTCATTCACACGTATGCAGAGTTATGGCTGGTGACACCCAAAGACGTCACAATCTGATATTACTGTTATTTGAGAATTACCCCTTCCACCAAATTTCGAAGCTTTATAACTTACTTATTATTGCGCCTCGGTGGCGCCTCGGTGGCGTAGTTGTATTACAGTACGACTGCAAAGCTGAGGTCTCGGGTTCGATCCCCGGGTCGGGCAAAGTGATATTGAGTTTTCTATTCAGTATCAGCTCGGAGTCTGGAATTTGTGCCCGATATGGCGATAGGCTCGCCCCCTATCACATCATGGGACGGAATAATGGCGAAAAGTGGGTGCACTAGTTGCGCCTCTGCCTACCCCTTCGGGAATAACAGGCGTGAGTGTATATGTATGTATATGTATATGTATTATTATTGCGCCCATATTGAAAATTATTATTCCCTTAAATTTTGGATGGCATAATATAGTTTTGATAAATGTATTAAAAAAATATAGTCAAGCACCCTATTATAGACAGTGTGACAGTCTACGGTTCCCTTCCCAGATTCACCAAAGGTCCTCGTTTTAAGTTTTCATGCTGGAGTAGATGTAAGTACTGAACCAAAGCACTTAGACAAGAACTGGTTTGGACTTATTCCATCTCCTTAGACCGAAAATAGAAAAGGATTCATGATTTAATTCCCGTGAAAAGTAGCAGCAATGATCTTACTATAAATTACAATATTGTTTGGTACCTCATTCCAGGCAATGGCCTCACCTGGGGATTCTCTTATGAAACGAAAGTTCCGAGGTAGATAGCCCTCAAAAACTTGTGCTTCTAGACTACTATCGCGATTCGCACCAGGACAATAATTACCGATCCATATAAAATTAACATATATTTTATTATGTCCCCATTGCGCCACAGATCTAAACCGATAATTTCGGCGGTACGTGACTCGACATCCCAGTAACGTATCTAGAGGTCCGCCTTGCCGAGGGCCTATTGTTTGCGCCCGTTTAGCGAACAAACAATATTGGTTAACTAATGGATTCTCATACCGAACACGATCTGTATAAAATTTACGAGAGTTATTATGCGTAACCATTCCATTACTTTAAGTAGGTTATTTTGCTAGATGGCAGTAAATATTAAGTGGTGGCTGCGGTTTAATTATTGGCCATCTGTGAAGCATCGAATCATGATATTTGATAATTTTGCCTCCATTAAATAATAAATTACTTATGATAATCTTCTTTTCTTTCGCTTTTTTACGTTTCTTAAGTAGAAAAAGTCTTCCACTAAAGAAGTTAACATAGCTTAGGTGATAGATAGTGGATTTTGCTAGTGTTTTCGTTCGCGTAAAACCCTTTCTCGATAAAAAGTTAACTTTACAGTCTAGCCTTTATTCTTTAGACAGGGTTGGTTTTTAAAGCTTTTGATTGACTGGCTCGGTGGCGTAGTTGTATTAAGGTATGACTGCAATGCTGAGGTCTAGGGTTCGATCTCCGGGTCGGGCAAAGTGGTATTGGATTTTTCTATTCAGTGTCAGTCCAGAGTCTGGAATTTGTACACGATGTGGCGATAGGCTCACTGCCTATCACATCATGGGACGGAATACGCACGGCGAGAAGTTGGTGCACTAGTTGCGCCTCTGCCTAACCCTTCGGGGTTATAAGGCATGAGTGTGTGGAATGTTATAATCGGATTCGTGGTCATTCTAAAGATCTCTTATAGAATTCTAAATAAGTAAATGCACAAACTGCCGCTGTTCAAATTGGTTAATCACCAATTTAGATGCCCATCAAACCTCATAAATGACGTTAATTGCCAAGGATGATGATGTGCCATTATCATTAAAAGTACATGTGCTTCCTAAATGTATAAAAATAGTACTGCATTTAAAATAATTTTGTATAGACATCGTTATTTTACCATAAATGAATATAAATAAACCGTAATTAGTATTTATTGTAGCGTAAACCCATTTCCTGCTTCGATAAAACTTTGCAATATTTATGGTAATTTTTACACAAAGCCATTATGTCGCAATATGGATAATGGTTTTAAACAGTGCGTTCCGAACATTATATGACGCTGGTATATATTCAGATGAACAAACATATTATTATGAAAGATTTTTCTAACAGATAGATATTAGTACCTACAACGTCACAATATTTTAGTTTAGTCGCAGAAATTAGGTAGGTATGGGTTGTGAACCGGGAGGTCTCGGTTCAATTTCCAGGCCGGTTCACACTTGTAGCAAAAAAATTAACCCATAAAATATAAGTTTTGCCCTTAGTATACAAGAACAAGACATAATTATACACTCCTAAAAAAGCGCAACCAATTTTAACAATCCATTCAACAGTCCAGTTTAAAAGAAAAAGAAAAAAAAATATTATATAAAGATTCAATGGACAATTGATGACAAAAAATTAAGCCCGGAGTTTCTTTCTGCCTTTCTTCTTCGGGTAGTTAATAGTCATCGCTTAGGTAGCTAGTGAAAGGCTGGTAGGTTAGCTAGGCTAGGGCCTGTAGTGTCCTCACCGGTGAGGATCGCGACGCGTGCCTCCCATTAATTTTAATAAAAAATATTCTTTTTTTATCTCTTTCCTGCCAGCCCGAGCTTGGCTTCTTTATATTTAGTTTACATTGATTTTGCTCCCTTTAAATATGTCTTTAGTTATATAAGTGACTATTTGTAATAATAATTTTTAATTGAATGTGTCTTGACATATCATAAGTGCAACTATGTTCGCCTACGTGATGAATAAAGTATTTTATTTATTTTATTTTATTGTTCGAAAAAATAACTGAAAATAATAGATATCGACACACGCCAGTCTATTTTAGAGCCGTCCGTCGGTCCGTCGGTCCATCGCAACGTCCGGCGTGTCCGGCTAGGACGTGCAACATTAATCGCCGGCATCGATGCGTCCGATTATTTTTGTATGACCCATTCTTATATTATTGATATTGATTTCGGCAGTTCCGAATTTATCGATGGATTGACTGTTGGGCATATTTGTTTTGATAAAGTTTTAGGAACTGTAGAGGGATAATTTCTGTTATTTCAGTTATATTTTTATAGCAATAAATATACTAGGTTCGGTCATTTGATGCTTAGTGATTATGCCAGAAAGATAATAGTGTATTCTCGACCTTATAGGAAATCGAATGGAAAATATAAAGGGAAAAATTATAATTGATCGTAGGAAACGCAACATGCAATGGTTTACACCGGCTGTTTGTGAGAAAATAGCACCAACGCGATTGAGCCCGAACATTCATGTTGTAAACAAAAAGGTTTATATCGTGACTCTGCCACTCATAGTCTATACGAATATTATAAAGAAGGTTGTGAGTTTGTTTGTAGGAAGTGTTCTCTGGAACTACTGAACCTATTTTGAAAATATATCACGCGTGCGGAGTGGCGAGCAAAAACTAGTTTTTTTTATAAAAAAGAAACGTAAATTTAACCTACAGGCTTCGTGGCATTTTTAAGAATCTATACATAAGGGCCGATATCTAATAAAGAGTAGATAATAATCAACACATCACGAACTCATTCCCACTATTTTCCCTCAGGTATGGTGGTAAACGGGTTCGTGAACGTGGTAATCACGACCATAGAGAAGAGGTTCGGGCTGCGGTCGATGCAAACGGGAGTCATTGCGGGAGGGTAAGTGAGAAAGAAAGTAAGCATGTGGCCAGTGACGGACTTAGGGGGGCGAAAGGGGCAACCGCCTAGAGTCTCGCGCTAAGAGGCAGAAACTACAAACGTCGCAGTACAGTGCGCGCGCGAGGATGGGCACAAAACAAAAAAAAAATACTCTGCTTTGGCAACCAAGTAAAAAAGCCTCTCAAAGATCTGCCGCCCACTGCGTCGCATTAGCTAACGCCACCATTGTATATGGCTGTGTGAACTTTAAAAAATATATATCTTCTCAACGAGATATCAACCATTGTCATAACGGTGACAATCCTGGTAAAGCTTGATGGAGCAAGTTGGTTACCGTGAAAAAGCGTCTTTCGTTAGTCGACTCTATATTTTAACTACATTCTACTTATAAGTTGCAGTGACGATATGGTAAAAGAATGCTATTTTTGCAGGTACGACATGGCTTCCTTCGCTTGCCTGGCACCGGTCACGTATTTGGGAGGAAGGAGCGGCTCCTCCAAGCCCCGCTGGATCGGGCTGGGCGTGCTACTCATGGGGACTGGTTCCCTGCTCTTCGCTTTACCACACTTCCTCGTACCACCTAACAGGATAGCAAGCATCGAATCGGATGATCTGTGCAATCCTAATCGAACGGTAAATACATATTTTGTATTACGTATTCAACGTAATTGATTAATTGATTGACTGCCTCGGTGGTGTAGTTGTATTACAGTACGACTGCAAAGGTGAGGGCAAAGTGATATTGAGTTTTTCTATTCAGTATCAGCCTGGAGTCTGGAATTTGTGCCCGATATGGCGATAGGCTCGCCCCCTATCACATCATGGGACGGAATGACGGCGATAAGTGGGCGCACTAGTTGCGCCTCTGCCTACCCCTTCGGGGATAACAGGCGTGAATGTATATGTATATGTAATTGATTAATATTTTCAAAAGAAATCTTCATCTACGCTATGAATACCTGATAAGCATAGCTTGTTTACACGGGAATATTATGTTTGCTACTTTTTAAAGAACGTTGTTTTTGAAAGTATTTATTAATGCCTTTCGAATCAGTTCACAATTTAATAATGTTGACATACCTTATCAGTGCTTTAATTTTTATATCTTTCTTTTTCACTACAAGAAATTACAAAAGAATCCAGACTTTTTCCACTAACCTCTTTATCAGCAACAAATTTCCCCTATCCAGTCAAGCCGATGTGAGGACACCACGCCCTCAGAAGGTGGTTCATGGGCGGTTGCCGTTTTCGTGTTCGCGCAGCTGCTTCACGGCGCGGGCGCCACACCACTCTTCACGCTCGGCGTCACCTACATAGACGAAAACGTCTCTAAGAAGATGTCTTCAGTGTATTTAGGTGAGTTTTGGACGTCTAAATATTTGAAACAAGATGTGCATAATAATAAATCTCATATCCGACTAGATAACCCGAACGGTAAAATCAAAATGGGAAACAGTAAACGGCTTAAACTGCAAAACATTATACACAAAAAACATTACAAGCTAAAAATTTTATTACAATAAAAGTCCTTGAATGGAATGGGATAATAGTCCAACATACCCCGACTTTGTAAGAGAGTCGGCGACATAACATAGCGTCATATAATAACCATTGATATAACACTCATATGAAGGTATAATGTGGCTTGCTCGTAAGGGGTAATGCTCGGTCCGGTACTGCGCTTGGCTATAAACACAAGAAACCACTCGCTTGTATTGCCTCACTTTATAATCTCAGCACTCCATTTACGAAGGAGTTACTTAGCTTCATACTTTAGTAATGTGCGTTATGGGGTAAACGGGAACATTTCGAATATGGAATGGGGTGATTACATACATGAGAATAGAAACGAAAGAGGTTCGTTGCTTAAAAATGTTACTTTGCTTTAATTTTGCAAATCTCTCTTAGTTGTAAAAGGAAATTTAATTTTAAATTTAAAAAAATACATACATAAACAATCACATATAAAAATCTTGCATCCTATAGATTTCACTTATTAATGTTTAAAAGCTATTCTTCAGAATATTTGATTGCGTTGCTTATGTCCCGCGAAATGTTATTAACAGTCGAGACGAATTAATAGAATTTCGGTGGCAAATACCTGAAGTCAATCACACAACACCGCAGCTCGCAGACGATTATTTGCATCGAGTATGTTGAAGCGTCTGCGTCGGAAATGCTTCTAAATGCATTTCTGCGGTCGCAACTCTATTAACTGTATGCCGGTTAATGTTGATTTCGAAGTTAAACTATTGTTCACGTTTGCCCCATCGCATGGGGTAAATGGTAATAGTTTTTAATACAGTTGTAATGCAATATATAGGTGTTATAAAAGTTGTAAGGTATAAATGAATTTGCCCATAAAATGATATTGATTTCGAAAATAATAGCACAGGAAAAGTACCTAGGTTTAAAAGAAATGATTTTATGAAAGGTACAAGCTGTATTTGACTACTGATTTAATAGTCGCGTCGTCTTCTTTAAAAAACACTAGTAAAAGTTACTACTGGTTTACGTCAATCTACATCAGCCTATTTGCAATTGATTCGCAACATAAATCTGCCAAAACCTAAAAGAAAACTTATTTATAACACCATAGAGGCCGTATAATACACAAAAAAAGCTATTTCGAATAAAAAGCGTTGGTAACAGCCGCTTCACCATTCAAGCTCTCAGTTCGCTTCCCTCTCGAGGATAAGTGGCCGCGGAGGGCAAGGGAACCGTATTCAGAGGGCCGGCAGGGCGTGATGTGTGCGCCTCTTATGGTATCGAGAGATTTCAACTCGCTTAACCACGTGCTATAGTAAAAGCTATAATAAATAACAAAAAATAGAAGATAATGTTGTGATACTGATTTGGATCAAATGTAAAATTAATGAAAACACATTCATGCATAACGTTGGATGTTTTGTAGCAAAGTTTTATATAAAAAATATCTCCATGACTTAGAGACATGCATAATAGTCCGCCTATATACTTTCATATATTAATTGCAAATAAATAAATTATTGGTTGCGGACCTCTAAAAGTACCTATTATTTGGTCTCCTCTGGCAATATCAACGATAACACAAAATGGTAGGTACTGGTGGTAGGTCTCTCATATCCCCGTGATGGACGGCAACGTGCCTCACGCTGCCTCGGACGCCAAGGGCGTCCTTCGGTGTACGGGGGCTTCTGAGCCCCCGCAACAACAGGAGACGGACCGCAACAGCGGTACGCGCAGGGGCGGTTGCGGACGACAACTTAGACGTGAGTCGGAGGAAGCCCGCAGCCGTCCCTAATGCGCCGAAGATGGCCACCGCGGAGTTTTAGTTGGTATGCCGTGCGGTGTACATAGGTTAGGGACTCGGCCCGGCGGTCGCCCGACGTTTTCCATCTCTCCGGGCGGCTCAACGTCGGGTAGTAAGGCACGGTGAACCCAACATTACCGCTCAGTTGTTCCCCTTGAACACTGGGCGGTAGTAATATGTCACTTTCTCCGCGTCACCAAAAAAAAAGGTCTCTCATATGTAAGAGTCCGTCTGGGTCGGTAACACGGCGGTCGCAATGTCTATTTCTACCGCCAAGCAGCAGTGTGCATGCATTGTTGTGTTTCGGTTTGAAGGACATTGTAGCCAGTGTAACTACTGGACATAATGAGAGTAACATCTTATGTCTCAGGATGACGAGCGCAGTGGAATGCCATGTAGTACTTTGTAACTCAAGGTGCTGAATGGTATTGCTACTGTTTATGGGTGGTCGTATCGTTTACCATCAGGCGAACGGCATGCTTGTCTTGTCATTCAATGCGATAAAAAAAAACTCAATCGGAAACATATTATATCACATCATACAATGGTGGCCATACCGATTGAGACGGCTAGGCTCAATCACAATAGAAAAAATTGCAACGCGACTCTATCACTTACAAAGTCGTTATCATTTTCAGGCAGTATTTATCAGACTTACAAATCAAACTGCACCGACATTGTAGACATTGTGATAGTCACTTTGCATTGCAAATACTAACGTAAAATAATATTTGATTTACAAAGACCAAAATCAAAGTATAGTTGAGGTAGCTTCCAGCTATCAGTGTGTTGTAACCCTCGCGCCGTGAGTTGCAGCTTTCAACTGTGAAAACATCGTGTTGAGAGAATGGATTTATAAAGGAACGCGATACTGGGAGCGTTTAACACTTCACCCGGTATTCCGCAGCGTATCAACACTGTTACCATAGTATTACGTGCTAATGGAGATCCACATATTATGGTTTGGCATGACCTTTTTGCTTTTTAAAGGCAAAGAAAGTAACGCGTGCGGTTTTTCAGTAAATGCCAGTGATAAAAAACAAGTGATTATTTCAAAATCTACTTATATTAGTTTATTTTGTGGGACCTATGTATGTATAAGGGTACTTAATGAAGTCTCATTAAAATTTACTAACAATATACTAAGCCTGGTATTATTCAGCTGTTTATTGGGAAATCATAGCCGATTATTGGAGGAGCATGTCACCTGTTGAAGTAAAAGAAAGTATCTGGAAGGAATAGTAATATCGTTATATATTAAGAAATAGTATTGGCCTATGAGGTGTCGTAGGCAACAATAACAGTATTGTGGTCCAACTGCATGCAGAGATAATCCGCACTTACTCACGCATCGTAACGACTGATCTAAATAAGAAAAAAACATGCATGCACGAATCTTCGGCAAGAATTTACACGTTCAGTACATACATCGAGTTTCGCCACTCGAAACTACTCGAAAGGCAATTGTCGTTTACGAAACTCTTTGCAGCTTGGATAAACGAATAATAAAACTCCGTAAAAGGCAACATTAAGTCTTTGGAAGTATCATGCATGCGATTATTTATGCCATAAATAGAATCTTAGTGATTTTATTCACTTTTAAGTACATTATACATGTGATAATTTGTAATCGTATAATTACCCAAAATAATATTTAGTTTTTATAAATAAATACTTGCTTGATATTAAAGGAAATATCTTTAATAATATTGATAGTTCGTTTACGCCATACGCTACTTGTTATAATACAAATTATCAACAGAAAAGTAAACAAAAAAATTGAGTAGCTATAATAATATAAGTAATTGATTTAATCTTGTTTATTATGACATTATAATTATTCCCTCTTATAATCGAACTTTAAAGGTCCGTAACTAAGGACAAGGACATTCACTTCCGTTTCGAAGCTCAAGTGTTTTTTATATCTTATTTTAATTTCTGTAGGTACTAAAGTGGACGATAGCCTAGTTGGGAATGGAACTGTCTGCCGAGACAATGTCCGGAGGTTCAAAACCCACACCTCTGACTTTTCGAAGTTACGTGTGTATTGTTTATCAATTATCGTTCGCTTTAACGGTGAAGGAAAACATCGTGAGGAAACCTGCATTCCTAAGAAGTTCTATATAAGAATTTCGAAGGTATGTGAAGTCTGCCAACCCGCACTAGGCCAGCGTGGTGGACTAAGGCCTGAACCCTCTCAGTAAAGGAGGCCCGTGCTCAGCAGTGGGCAGTATATAATACTGGGCTGGCATTATATATTATTATATTATAGGTACTAAAAGCTACTATTTTACCTTAATATATTAAGTAGTTATAGTTATCCCAAATCTTTTTAACCCATCTGATTGTGACTTGAAGGCTGGAAAAGTACAATAAAATAAATGGGGAAATATGCTTTACCAGGCTTCAAGGACGCTTATTACCCTTGTTTTAAATAATAGCTATCACTCACACAGTTCGGTATTCAGTATAAAAAAATATTAAAAGTTTAAAAATTCAACATAACTTTTCCCAATCTGGGAATCGAACCAGACCTCAGCTATACAGTCGTAACTCGTACACAATACAAAGACTAGCGAGGCAGTATACCAAGTTCTTCTTCTTCTTCTTTTCCAGGTGTTTACTATACGATGGCAGTGGTCGGTCCAGCGCTGGGCTACGTGGTGGGCGGCCAGATGCTCACGATTTACACGGACTTCCTCACAGTAGACTCCGGAACGTAAGTCATATAATATGTATTTCTATTTGGCAATAACGGCCTCAGGGAGTGACGAACAGGCCCACTGTGCATGGCTTTGCACTTTGAGGGCACAGCCATTTGCACGAGGCATACAAATCATTTTCCTCCTTCGGCAATTAGGTAAAAAGGCCTCGCTAAGATCTGCCACCCAGAGCCTCGCATTAGTTAAGGCTTCTACTGGTCAAAGACATCTGAACAAGCTAATACGACGCATCTTCTATTTTACATTACGTCATCCCACAACTTTGGATTTAGATCTATAAGTATTGGCCATCACGAGCATGGCAAGGGGCTGTTAAGTTAGGGATTCTTTTAACGTTGTGTACTTATATAATTTCGAAGCCATTATAAAATAAGTTATCAATAACATTGTTTTAACACAAAATGCGTAGGATTCCACTTCGTTATATCCCAAATTGTCGAACTTTATATCCAGTGTTGATTAGCTATGAATATGACGAAAACAAGTTTGAAATGCTTTCAGAATATTCCAAAGTTTCGAAAAAAATATCGCTGTCGAATTTCGAACTCATCTCATCGCACTAGTAATCCTGTAGACATACTGTAACAATGTGGGTGCTTCATAATTTTGGGAAACGTAATAATGCACCGTTTAAACTGTTTGAGCCTACATCTAAAATATTATTTTTGAGATATCTAAATACTTACTTACCTACTTGTGTACTGCTAGTGCTTTTTTAATAATTAGGTTGCGTCCGGTTGGAAAACGAAAGTTAATTTATTTGACATTGGCAACATCACTGAGAAAATAACCAACAGGTATAAGCATGTTTAGGTATTCTTACGGAATTGTGGACTCATGAAAATGTATTTTTTATGATATGATGCCTAATACAGAGATTAAAAATGAAATAAAAAATATTTAACTACCTAGGTACTTACTTTTATTTGTTTGCTAAAAGCAATTCTACCTACATAGAATATTCATAAACTAAAAAAATCCAAAATTAAAATATTAAATTTTAACTGGAAAACTAGCAAAGGGTAATCTCAATAATTTTCTCAAAGGTTTGTAATTCAGACCGATACACGCAATTTTCTTCACAATCACAAACAAAGGCAAACAGAAAGAGCCAGACGCGTGCTAAACTTTTTTTTATTTATTTTTTAATATTCCATCCCACCAGCAACGGCAGGGCTTCATTCAGCCAACTTACCTTCCCGCTTTCATCTCATTGTGGGCACACGCGGCAGCGACTTTTCGCCAAATTAATTTCACGGTATACATATACAGGGTTTCCCGAGGGTCGTAGTAGGAGTTTTCAACGACCTCTGTACTGTGGCTTCATCAATTTTACAAGTACTATAGCTACCTTTTCAATAGCTGTTTTGATAACATGTTTAATCTTCGGGTGTAATGGAATGTTATCAATTAGGTACGTAAACGTGCTATGGCTGCCAAAATTAAAAATTAATTTACTTAAATAAGTACTTGAGTAAACTTTAATAACTCTTTTATTTACGTCAAGTTGAATGTTACAATTTTGAGTTTGGGTGGGTTTTTAACACATCAATGGTTTAGGTATATTAAATAATGTATTATTTTGTTGTATTTATCATCTACTTACATACATACATACATATACACTCACGCCTGTTATCCCCGAAGGGGTAGGCAGAGGCGCAACTAGTGCACCCACTTTTCGCCATTATTCCGTCCCATGATGTGATAGGGGGCGAGCCTATCGCCATATCGGGCACAAATTCCAGACTCCGAGCAGATACTGAATAGAAAAACTCAATATCACTTTGCCCGACCCGGGGATCGAACCCGAGACCTCAGCTTTGCAGTCGTACTGTAATACAACTACGCTACCGAGGCAGTCATCTATTTGTTTTCGAAAGGATTCTTGCGTGTTAGATTCCATTATAAAAGAGTATTGGGTTTTCGGCAAAATAATTATTTAGATATAAAATAAAATATTCTTTTTAAATCTAAGGTTGTATACAAGTGAGTGTCAAAAAATTAAGCGATAATTTTAGGGACATAGCAAAACAACCCCGCTGCTTTTTAAATCCTTATTTACTACACACGAAAGTTATGTAACAGTCGTGTGATTGTACTTTGTAGTAGGTAATGCCGTCGTGCGGTATAATTTATTAGGCTTATAAAGCGATACGTTTTAGCGCCACTTTTTGATCATGTTATTAATGATAAGACCAAAATTGTCCCATGTATGCAAATATCAAGTGTGAAATGTAAATAAGAGAGAGATATCCATTTTTTAAGATATTAATTAAACAACGCATTACGTTGCTATAGGTACTTATTGGAATGCTGTCATTGAAGTAATTTTCTCAAAATATCACACAATACCCTTCTCAGTAGTAGAGGAGGCCCGTGCTCAGCAGTGGGCAGTATATATATATATATATATATATGTGTGTATACAGGGTTGGTTGCAATGCATTGCATCACACAATAATGCCAGTACACACTCATATTTAGTACCAATTTAATACGAGGTATAAAATCACAGACAGACATCCGACGTAAACAAAACCCTTTAGTTAGATGGTTGAGCAGCTCGATGGATTTGCATAAGAAAACATGCCCGTACGCGTAATAATAATGTAACAGCACCCCCGGCTCGGTGGCTCTCAATTTATGCTGAAGAACCACTCGAAAATATCAACTGACGCGGTAATAATTCCATTTATATGGACGCGACTTTACTTAGTTTGTTTATGCAGGGATTGCGTATTACACATTATGACGTAGTAGGTTTCTCGATGTAATCTTTTGTACCTGCCTTGGTGGCGTAGTCGTATTACGGTGCGACTGCAATGCTGAGTCTCGGCTTCGATCCCCGGGTCGGGCAAAGTGATATTGGGTTTTTCAACTCAGTATCAGCCCGGAGTCTAGAATTTGTGCCTGATATGGCGATAGGCTCGCCCCATATCACATCATGGGCCGGAATACGCACGGCGAAAAGTCGGTGCACTAGTAGCGCTCAGATTACCCCTCCGCTTACTCCTAATAAACATCTAAACAACTTCTCAAAACTTTTAAAGGTAGGTAATATTAGCAAGATAATTTATACTTTTATAGCTCCACTTATTACAAGTTTTTTCCAATATGTTTTGTAGTTAACCTTAGTATTTTTATATTCAGGTTAGGAATAACACCACAGAGCTCAGTGTGGATCGGTGCCTGGTGGATCGGGTTCATACTCTCCACGCTGCTGTGTCTCATCGTGGCGATACCTTTACTAGCCTTCCCACATGAGTTACCAGGTATGAAGATCTTTTCCCTTGTATCTGATACCTATTGCTTCAGGAATAAGGTACCTTATGGACACTTACCTACAGGCTACAGCTGATTGTTATGATTGATGCTGTCATGGGTTATGTCGCAGTTAATATTTCAGAGACTAGAGAGTGAAAAGAACGAATGAGTTATTTAAGATTGTCCATAGAATATGTAGGTATTTAGGTACCTATAATTATACTGTGTTTATTGGGGACTACAAAGATTAGCGTCATCATATTGCTTGCAATGTATGTTATCCTGTCTTTCAATAAAAATCGATTCTATTACATAGGTGCGGCAGAAATCAGAGCATCCAAAGTATCGGAAGCGCACGAAGGCGCGGCTTCGAAGTCAGCGGCGTTCAGCGCTCTCCAGGAGCTGCCCCGAGCCGCTGCAGCACTGCTCACGAACCCAACCTTTATATTCTTAAACTTGGCGGGGGCTAGCGAAGGCATGCTCATCTCGGGGTTCGCTGCCTTCCTTCCGAAGCTGATTGAGAATCAGTTTGCTGTGAGAGCGTCAGATGCTGCTTTGCTTTTAGGTAAGACTTTATAAAATATTATGATGGACTAGCTTTTGCCTGCGCCGGTGGCTCCACCTGCATTAAAATGTTTTTCTGGGATAAAAGTCCCGCTTTATATCTTACATGTCCCGCTTTATATCTTATATGTTAATCCAGGACATGATCTACCCGTGGGCCAAATTTCATCAAAATCCGTTCAGTAGTTTTTGCGTGAAAGAGTAACAAACATCCATACATACAAACTTTCGCGTTTATAATATTAGTAGGATTCTTCATATCTGTATTGAAACTTGCCGTCGCGTCGCTTGGTTGATAAATCGTTAGAAATAAAGATGTATGCCAGACTCTACATCTGAACTGTAATGTAAGGGTGGCCTAACTTTTCATAGCATATATATTTGACTGAGATAATACATCTATTACCTACCTACCTACTCTAAAAATAAGTATGAAGAATTGTACAAAATCCATTAGGTATGTCTTTGATACTTTCTTACTCTATCAAAATCAATTCACCACTTTTCTTGCAGGAGTAATAACAGTACCAGCGGGGGGTGGTGGAACTTTCCTCGGTGGATGGCTGGTCAAGAGATGGAAGCTGGCTTGCGCCGGTATCATCAAGTTGTGCGTAGGGGCCACCGTCATTGCTGCGGCCTTCACATTCTGCTTCATCCTCAACTGCGAAGACTATCCCTTCGCCGGGGTCACCGTTCCGTACAACAGTCCTGCTGTGCCTGGGTAAGTGCTTAAATGACAGCGAGAAGAATGTGTTCTATATTGTGAAAGGGATGTTTTTTTGATTCCTTTATGTACGTTGATAATTATTTTCCTACGTATGCAATATTATCGCAAACAAAAGTGGTTACCTATATAAACGTAACATTAAGTTAGGGAGACCAGTTTATTATTTGGGTAGGTACCTGCCGCACTGGAAGCTATTCCATAATATTTATTTTGAAGAAATAGCTACAGCAACACTACAATTTGGATCTTCCAACCCCACACGTCGCTTATAACTCTTGTCCATCACAGAGCTGACCGTCTAACCTCACAATGTAACGTGGCGTGCGCGTGCGCCGCGGCCGCGTACGCGCCCGTGTGCGGCGCGGACGGCGCCGTGTACTACTCGCCGTGCCACGCCGCCTGCACGCGCCGCGAGCTGCGGGGCGACGCGCAGCTCTTCCACCACTGCGGCTGCATACGGCCGAGCGATAATGGCAGTCTGCCTGTCTATACTTCGTATGGAGGTTTGGAGTTTGACGTTTATTTTATTTTTATTGGATCGCCAGGGGATTTTAAAATTAAGTACATAAATACAAATACACTTAAATCGTGCTACCCAGTTACAGTCAACCATATCTAACGCTAGGTATTACTTTAGACTTAATTTAGTTACAAAGAGCAAAAAGAAAAAATATACATCAATAATTCCAATACAGCAGACAATAACTACAAAACAATAACACGAGAGGAGCTAACCAACATAAGTACTTAACACTGTACAAAACAAATAGTAAACTAAACGCCATTCAATATAATTATTGACGTTGTTATTGGTTATAGAAATAGGGACTCTTTTGAGGGACTAGGGAGGTGTAAGAGGTGAAGAACGTAGAGACGTACGTATAAAGTACCTGCACCTTGAAGATGCACACGAAAGTCTTTGGTATTTAGCCAGCGAATAAAATTGACCTAAATATGTGAAATATTATGATAAAACCCTCGAATTACCGCTGATTACACAATTTTTGCCCTATCTATAACAAGGAAAAGGTTACAACAGAAGTACCTAACTAATAGTTGTATACGTTTTCCAGCGAGCAACACGTCGGTGGAGTACGAGGCGATCAACAGCATCTGCAGCACGGATTGCCCATACCTGTGGCTCTTCGTGGGGCTCTCCTTCAGCGTCATGCTGTTCACATTCCTCGCCACCATGCCGGCACTCTCCGCCACGCTCAGGTTCGTTGGGATTTCAACAGATTTCGCGCCATGGCTACAATGCGTCCCTATTCTTGACAGACGGTATCGGCCCATCCACAATGGCCAGCTTTATTCTAGGATGTACATAAATTTACCGGCCAATCCGCTTACTACGCCTCTCACATTCATCAATATTTTACAGAACGTAGGCCTTCACAAGAGAGCACCAACAATCCCGGTGTTTAGCAGCCCGCATCCATCCGTTATCTGGTCCATAATGTGGAATTTAAAGCTTGATCATGGGTACAGGCGCGAGATTGCATTATGTTTTTATCATATTCCAGATGTGTACGAGAAGACCAGCGCTCATTCGCGCTCGGTATCCAGTGGATCAAGGTTCGACTCCTGGGCACGATCCCCGCGCCGCTACTCTTCGGCTTCCTTATCGACCTGTCGTGCTCCCTGTGGTCCAATTCCTGCGACACGACCGGCGCGTGTTTGCAGTACGATAACATTGACATGAGCAGGTAATTTGTGTATGGCTTTGTTATAAATACTATTCTTGGAAATCTTGAAATCAGTGTTTTGATGATGACAGAAATGAAAGACTAATTGATATTGCTCGCTTCTTTATGCAATTAACTTTGATTGAATAAGCACAGAGAAATAAGTTGAGAGAGAGAAAGATTTAAAAATAAGCTTTTGTAATCCTACTAATATTATAAAGGCGAAAGTTTGTAAGAATGTATGGATGTTTGGATGTATGGATGTTTGTTCCTCTTTCACGCAAAAACTACTGAACGGATTTCAATGAAATTTGGCACACGGGTACATCATGTCCTGGATTAACACATAGGCTACTTTTTATCCCGGGAAAACATAAAGCGGGACTTTTATCCCGGAAAAACTTTTTAACGCGGGCGGAGCCGCGGGCAAAAGCTAGTGATAAATAATTGTAATGATAATTCTAATATTATAATCATATACACATTAGGCATAGAATTCCTATTACTGGCTTATTTGAATTGTTTAATTTTAATTATAATCGATTAAGTTCCTAACATTAGAACTACTTTTTCAGGTATATGCTCGTCCTAGCATTAGTGGGGAAACTCTGTTCTCTGCTATTCTTCTTCCTCGCGTGGTGGTTCTACCGCCCACCAGGCAGCAAGAGTGGCAACGCTGTAGTCCCATCTGTAGACCTCGTGGTCTGCGCCGAAAAGACCAACGGGACCATTAATGGCGTCACAAACGTCCCCAACGGAATCGAAAGAACAAATGGATATTGTAATGCTGCTTTAGAATGTAGTGACCATTTGTAGATCCCTAAAGGCAGTATTATGGAAATGAAACTGCCAGGAGGTAGATATCCTGAGTATTGATTATGAAGATGTAATGATATTTAATGGACTCTGAATGTTGTGTTAGAAGAACTGAAAAAATATTGCAATGTTTGAACGTCTAAAATTTGAAGGATTTTAGATCGAACTCTTGGAATGTCATTATATACTTTAGGTTATTAAATATTGATGTTGCGAAAAAAGTTGTATGGATATGTTGACTGATTGTGAATTAGGTAATTAATATAAACTTTTGTTCATTGCCGGACACTTCACAATTGAATTGAATGGAAATATAGTCAACATTACGATGATAATTTTAATAGTGTCCATAACATCAAGAAGACAAGTTGCTAATGCTCTAGGATTGTTTCAAAAATCCCACGAGTTATTTTAACGATGAATTACCTGTTTATTGTGTACCTACCCTAAAGTTTCCCTAATGTTTAAGTACCTTCTTGGGAAAAGTATATATCTATATCTCTCAACCTTATATTCATAAAATTATAAAATATACTTAGGTCGAAATTTGCATAGAATTTTTCGATCAAACATCAAATTCTGCGACCACTCTCGATCATTTTTGGATTTAGAAATTTGTTAAAACCTCACCATGGCCTTCCACAGTTGGCCTCAAGTGGAGCTTCTGATATCAATAGCTCTATGAATCTCTTTCGAATAAAGGGGCATCATTAAGTTCTAATAATATGTAGAGTTGTGTACCAACTAACACGTTAAGTTACATATTAAGCTCACACATTCCAATAGAGTTCATTATCTGTGATTTAGTGACAGTAGGTTGTGTAGCAGAACTCAGGGAGAGAAGGGAATAAATGCACGATTCAAATAATTCATGTAGATAGGTACATTATATCAGCAAATATTTCAAAAATAGTCCCTTTGCCTCCCTAAGTCAAAGAGAAAAGCAATCCGGTCCCCTTTCAAATAAAATTATATGCGTCTGAAACTACACTGCCATTGTTAAATAGCGAAATAAGTTACACAAAAGAAGCTTATGACATTTTTAAAATTTTACGATACCTTACGAGTCGTGGACATTTCACCCAAAGAAATATAAATACGGCTGTAAAAATTAAAGCAGCAGCCCTGCGGGTGCTCACGTTAATTTATAGAAAACACATGCACAGTTTGTATATTTTCACAATAGGGAAAATATTGATATCAAAGGGCCGTAAGCGACAATAACCTTATCACCACTTAAGCCTAAAGTGTTTGTTTAAATATAAGGTACAAGAAATTAAGCACAATTTTGTAATATGACTTAGGTATGGGTATTTAAAGACCACTTAAGATGGACTTAGGGCAGTAAGTACTACTTCTATACCTAAAATTCTGATAAATGACATAATACTGCGATTTATATTAAGCTATTTATGTGAATCGTTGTTAGGTAAATGTAATGCCTACATAATATTCTCTGACACCTCTAAGGGGCCTTTTAAACCCGCTTGCAACTTTAGTTCCCGTTCAAGGTTGAGGTAGAATAATTATTGTAAATATTATGTTTTAATTAATTATGTTTTTATTAATTTAATGACTGCCTTGGTGGCGTAGTTGTACTACAGTACGACTGCAAAGCTGAGGTCTCGGGTTCGATCCCCGGGTCGGGCAAAGTGGTATTGAGTTTTTCTATTCAGTATCAGCTCGGAGTCTGGAATTTGTGCCCGATATGGCGATAGGCTCGCCCCCTATCACATCATGGGACGGAATAATGGCGAAAAGTGGTGCACTAGTTGCGCCTCTGCCTACCCCTTCGGGTATAACAGGCGTGAGTGTATATGTATGTATGTATGTTTTAATTTATTTGTTGATTTTGTGAAATATAGACGTGTTTTGGTTGAAGACTGATCGTTTTGTAGTAAGTTCGATACGCTTTGAGATTTCTCAATTGAACTCGCAGATAATGTATTATTTTCTGTTATGTGGTGTGCCGATACCTACCTACAAACTGTTTACTTGTATTGTAGATGATTAGGTATTTGTGTTTACTGATATAGAGCGAATTGGACGTACCTTTAGATAAAACATAGACAATGGCCGGTATGCGCTACGAAAGACATTATAAAGTATTTGTACTTCTTCTTCTTTAGCTAGTCTCTGTTGTATTATTTTTTTTCACTCTGCCTTATATGTACTACAATAAAGAGTTTATTTATGAATAGAAATCACACGAAGTCATCTAATAAAAAAAAACAATCTATAAACACCAATAATCACGAATTAAAGATAGAATGGATAGAGTTTAGCATCAATTTACTAAGAAAACCAGTGTCGCCAAACTCACACATGCATATATTCGCATACTATCATCTCTTCATTATGATTGGCCAAAATCACCAATAAAGATAAAGCGTATAATACAAAATCATTTGCATTAAATTTAACCTTAATGCCATTATATAAACTTCGTATTCTAAAAATTCACATGACTTCATACGACATTATTCCTTCAGTCTGAATTTTGATTTTAGTTCGATTTCATACCGCTAGTCCACGCGAGATGGCGTATAATCGCAATGGCATTCATAAGAACTCAATGGCAGTTGTTTTAAGATAAGTTATTGAATGACACCCAGTACGCTACCCATACCGGTAATAGTGTTGCACCCATACGTTACCTTTTTGTAAACCTATCGATGGTGTTTGTTTTATAACTAACATTAATAAATGAAATGGACTTATAACAAAATTATATAATATTAATTTGATAAGTACTGGAAAAGTTGTTGGAACTGTCTTGAATACAATTTTAACTCAGTAAATTAAAAATTATTTTAAATTTTAAGTATATATTTTAAATTCCTACTTTATAATTTCAATACTGCAGATATGTATGTTACACATACTATATTAGCTACACAGCTTATATAGCTAGTTTGCAATAAATTATAATGAGTATATATACTTATCATAGGGATTTCACTGCTGGGGTTAAGAGAGTAAGAGTAGACTTCACGTCTAAGCAAAACGTCAACCGGCAAGGCAAGAAAATATCCTTTGACGGACAGCAGAATTATGCCGGCCTGCTAATAGCTTCTGCAAGTTCCGTTTTAAGGACCCAATATCATAAGACTTGGAAACATTCGTGCCCGGCAACTGTTCCACAGTTTAATAGCAAAATTACGAACTTCTTAACCCGATTGATATGGGCTGAGATAGAAGAAATCACTAAGCAGTGGTTTCGCAAGCCAGCACGCGTGGTTCCCCTAAGGAAGTGTGAGGATGGCCTAAGGTTAAACTTTTGTCCAGAGCACTCACCAAGACACGGACGATAGAATACACTAAGTGAGGCAATGTCTCGGCGTAACTGCATTGATTCCAAACTGAATAGTGCTTTGTGCTGTTTATGAGTGGTCGTATCGCTTGTTGAGCGACATGCTCGTCTCGTCAAGCAAAAGTTGTTTAATTTTGTACCTGGATCTGACTCGGTAATATTTTACGCTTTTTGGGGGCAACAATTTCTTGTGATTCGTTTGAAGAAGATACGCCTGCGTTTAAATTTATGATTTCAGATTTACTTTGGAATCCACCACCCTAAGAAATAACATTAACGATGAGATATCAAGTAATACTCATAATATAATATCAAGTAACATAGCTGATCAAACATTGTTAACCTATAAAGCAGACAGGCACATTTATATGTAATTAAAAACAATTATGTAAAACTATGTGTTGTCTCAATAAAAAGCTTTTCCCGTTAGAAAAGCCCCTAAAACGCAGTACGACGCATAGAAAAAATATCCATTATATCCCATGGGAGCAAATTACCGGAATAAAAGTAGCCTATATGTGTTAATCCAGGGTATTATGATCTGGCTGCGGACGACAACTTAGACACTTTAGCCCGGGGAAACCCGCAGCCATCCCTAATGCGCCGAAGAAGGCCACCGCAGAGTTTTAGTTGGCATGCCGTGCGTTGTACATAGGTTAGGGACTCGGCCCGGTGGCTCAACGCTGGGTCGTAAGGCACGGTGAACCGAACAAATCCACTCAGTCGCCTCCCTTGAAAGGCTAGGTGATAGTAATAAGTCACTTTCTCCGCGAAAAAAAAGGGTATTATGATCTACTCGTGTGCCAAATGTCTGAGTTTACTTCTAAGAAACATACAAACCAAACAAACATCCCGACATACAGAGATCCAAAAATTTCCACAAACATTTGCATTTATGATATTACTAAAATAAGACAAGAAGTAAGATAAGATTAAAAAGGGTATTTTTAAATAATAACCTATAGTTTTTTTAATAAATTTATGTAGTAAAATAAAACAATAAAATAAATATTATGGTGTGTGGCTTTCTTATAATTACTTATTGATTGATGAATTAGAATATTTATATGAGCTTCTGCATTCACTTTAAAATATTGATTTCCCCTTTTTTTTACATTACACATCTTCTACAAAATGTTCTGAACATATTACGGAAAATTTGGAAGGAAACCAATTTAACCTTCCCGTAGCATTGATCCAACTTTCCTTAATAAATTGATCTTTTGGAAAACTGAAAATTAACAATCTATTATTGTTTCATTAATTAATTATTATATCGACCACAGCTATGCATCACAAGCGGATCATGCATCAGATAACTTTTCGTACTTTTCTGCATAACATAACGCTTCAGTGAAAAATTAATAATTATCGATAATATTTTATCGACCACGCATGCACTAATTGAGTAGCGATGACATTATGAATTGGTGACAAATCATTCTAGAACAACTGATTTTCGTTTGCGACAATTAACCATATAGTGAAAAGAATAAGGAACATTTTAAATTGTAATTTTTGTGTCATGTTTGACATAGAAAATCAAGATACATTTTTCAACTAAATAGCAATATACCAGAAAATATTACTTACCGATGGTACGAAATACCTCCGTGGGACACATTTTTGGTACGGCTATTATTTTTGCATTCCAGAATAGCATAATAGGGCATTTTAATATTTTTAAATATTTTTTCCAATCATTAAACCTTTGACAATGCGCAATGACGACTGAGACCGTTCAAACAGTGAGTTTGTACTGCATTCTAAACTAGTGTATCAAAGGTTACGCCCACTTTATACTTCTATCTCTATCTCTGTTCTGTGCCAATAATTCATCAGAACAGCTTTATTTAAATTGTCTACGAGTTCGTTGAAAATACTTTCACGATTTCCAATTTCTGTAAATAACATTAATTAAGTACATGCTTACAAAAGAACTGAATCGAGACTTACTTAAATTATGTACCATTATAATATGGTTGCCATTCAGATTGACAATTCAGAAGAATTACCCTATTTGATTAGAAATTTTAATTATCAGTGAGTATAGAGCATTGGTATACACAAGAGCACAGCATTCATCTTTAAGAGGCCTAAATGTCCAATAATAATAATAATAAATAATCAACTAAATAGTGTGCAACTTATTTTGATTCTCTGCCTGATTGACTGCCTCGGTGGCGTAATTGTATTACAGTACGACTGCAAAGCTGAGGTCTCGGGTTCGATCCCCGGGTCGGGCAAAGTGATATTGAGTTTTTCTATTCAGTATCAGCCCGGAGTCTGGAATTTGTGCCCGATATGGCGATAGGCTCGCCCCCTATCACATCATGGGACGGAATGACGGCGAAAAGTGGGTGCACTAGTTGCGCCTCTGCCTACCCCTTCGGGGATAACAGGCGTGAGTGTGTGTGTGTTATTTTGATTCTCGTACTTAAGTACTATTTTCGTCGAGTAAGTACAAAAATAGGAATGTGACAACACTAAATTAATGTGCACTCTTTTTACACCTTTCCTGATAACTTCTTTTTTTTTTTCAAATAGATTAATCCCAACTGCTAATGAAAGTATTCTTCTGGATTGTTCATATAAAAACATATATGTCAATAACTATACCTAACATATTAATAAGTACAAGATGTAAGTCCAATTTTTAAGAAATTTTACCTGTTTTTTTTCTAAGTTCTAACGTAGGTAATATATACCTAATGATTACATGTAAGTGAACCATTTTGAAATAAAACTTTACACTGGTCAGTCGAATTAAAAGGTTTGTAAAATTTCATAGTTGTTTTATTCTCTAACTTTTATTCGCGGCTCCGCCCGCGTGGAAAAGTTTTCCGACATAAAAATCGCGCTTTACATTTCCCACGATAAAAAGTAGCCTATGTGTTAATCCAGGACATGATCTACCCGTGTGCCAAATTTAGTTGAAATCCGTTCAGTAATTTTAGAAATGTGAACAGAAAAACCGACAGAAAAAAGTTACAAAATCGGTGATTTGTGTTCCATTGCTCTTCTTTACTCATCCCTTTTCTTTTTTTTATCATTAAATGTACAGACACACCGGTTCTACTGCTTTATTATATGTGTAGATTTTATGAATAAACACATAATAAAAACCTAAAATTGTACCACTAAATGATTATGGTGATATATGATATGGTGATTTACACACAGGAATTATGCGCAGCATTGCAGCCGTACCGTAATACAACTTCTCCACCGGGGCAGTCAAAAAGAAAATGATATAAATAAATACAAAATCATTATAAAATATCATATCAATATATTTCAACTTTAAAAATATTTACAACTTAACAAAATCCATTCAACGTTAGTGGTACATGATGAGCTCAACACGATTAGAAACAGTCGAGTTCCGTTATCGACGAGATGGAATTGATAAAATATTTCTAAATAGTTACTTCATAAGAGGTATTTTCCTAGTTTACTTTTGCACGCGATAGGCAGAGAATAAAGCCAACAGAACATCAACGAGCATAAGGTCGTAGCTTTACATTCGCTTTGTGGTCAGCGCCGATAGAAAATTTAACAACTTAATATCAACCTTTTTTATACAAACATACTGTCGATAATTTACCCCGTCAAGCCCCGCTTATATATATAGATGTATGGGGAAACCCTACATAATTCGCAACTGTAGGATGAAACCGACACAATAAAAAAAAAATGAAAATTGGTTTATGTTTATAAAATGACTTAAAACGAAGTTCTCAATACAACAATACCTCAAACACACCATGTTCAAGCGGGAAAAGGACCAATATCACAATAGGGACCAGTTTTAAGTAATTTTATGACGAGAACTCAATTTCAGATATTTTTGAATTGTGTCATTTTCGTTCTAAAGGTGCGTATATGGACGCCGACGTCCGTCGCGGGGCTTGACAAGTCAATGTAACAATATCGTACTGAGCAGGAAGGAGCAACTTGCTGTTTGAATATCAGCTATATATGCGGATTCATAAAGTTAAATTTAACTTATATTGTTTCACTCCATCCATCAGGGCCGACTGTATTTCATTGCAAGTAGGTACCTACTAAGTGAAGATTTTATTTGCTGTATTTTGATTAACTGGCTACACAAATGGATTTCAATACAACATGATTTATATTTTGTGTCATATAAGTGAAATTTGATAGTCCATTTCGAAAGGGCAGTATAGCAATGGACGGAAATAATATTAAAATATGATGTGATAAAGTTTTACATAACAGTGCCCCCAAATTAATAGTTGTATAGCTTTTAAGGCATGTCTGGTCCAATCAGAAGAATTTTACACCTTGATTATCTTCGAAATCCATAACTTCACAGCGTCCTTTCATTTCTAATGTTTTTAATGCTTTGATGAGAATATTCATGTCTAGCCCATGGAACTCTGAAAAAAAAAACAGAGAAAGGATATAGAAGACTAAAATGATAATGTGATTATACCGGGTGGAAGGGAAATGCTCTCGGAAACGAATACAGGTGATAGTATTGGTGAATCCAGACGTGATGGCACTAAAAAAATCGCGATCGCATTGTTACAATTTTAGTGGGATTTTCTCAAATTTCTGTACAGCTTCCCGTATAGATAGATAAATCAAACTATTATTCTGAAAAACATAGTAAAAAAGGTCAATATTTCAAAAAAATCGTAATGAAGCACGTACATCAGCTGACGGGTTAACGACCGCGGTGCCGGCGCCGCGCGGCGACCCCCGCCTTGGCGGCGTTTGCTTTGTAGTTTGTACCCTACCCAGTTTTTTGTACGCTTTACATTTTTTTTTTTTTTTTTTTTTTTTTTATAAAAGGCCATCTTCGGCGCATTAGGGACGGCTGCGGGCTTCCTCCGACTCACGTCTAAGTTGTCGTCCGCAACCGCCCCTGCACGTACCGCTGTTGCGGTCCTTTTCCTGTTGCGGGGGCTCAGAAGCCCCCGAAACACCGTACCGTGTCCGCCTTTTAGTGTCCGAGGCAGCGTGAGACACGCTGCCTCGGACATGTCCATCACGGGGGTCACAGAAGTTGGCTAGACTAATGGGTGGGCGGCACGTCCCGCCCACCCGTGACCCCCGGAGGCTCCTATTAGTCGCCTTTTACGACAGGCAGGGGATACCGTGGTGGAATTCTCCAAACGCCCCCAATCCACAGGGCGGTACGCTTTACATTGCGCGCATGAATTACGGAAATACTAAAATCGTAAGTATTATCGCTTAACTTTGCAAATGAATATAGTTTTTCGTTAATATTATGGTTCTTCTCTCTTACCGTTCCGGTATAGAGAGCGTTTCCCTTCCACCCGGTATGATGAACTATATTTTATGATACAATGTAAAAATGTAGTCAATACATCGCATCTTTAGGATGAAAACGACACAATTCAAAAAGATAGAAAATTGACTTATCGTCATAAAATTACTTAAAACGAAGTTCTCAATACAATAATAGTTCAAACACAGGCATATTCAAGCAGTAAAAGGCAAAACTGGTATATTTATTGGTCCCTTTTTTATTACATTTTTATAAATAAGAGACTAGTTTTTAGTCATTTAAAAATGACAAATCAATTTTCAAAAAATGAATTGTGTCGTTTTTGTTCTAAAGGTGCGACATTTTCAACAGCATATTACTATAGAATAAATTTTTACCACATATAACCACGTAGAAAAACTACAGATAGGACAGAACAGTATACGTAATATGTACACTAAAATTACTAACAAATATCAAAAATTACAAAATAATTTAATCCGTCAAGCCCCGCTTATATATAGATGGAAAAACCCTATATGAACGGACACCGGTGTCCGTCGCGGGCCTTGACAGTTTAAGCTACCAAAAATATTCAAAATACCTTGACCAGCAGTGTCCTCGCCCTCTTTCAGCTCAAATAGAGTACAAACAGAATTGTTCAGACCGTTGTCACATGCCCAACTATATATCATATTGCCCCATTCATCCAAGGAATGCCAATAGACTTCCCAAACATTTTTACTTTTATCCAGAGCTGACGCCCTTCCACTTTTAGCCACGTGTTCTAACACAGTTACTATCGCCTCCTGAGATAACTTCCTATTTATTGTAGCATTATTAAATAAAGGACTATTCTGTGATTCCCTAACATCTATTGTTGATTGTTTTGTGGCCTTTAAATAATCAGTAATCAGTGCTTGCCACGCTTCTAACTGCTTATCTCTAGTTTCTGTGTGCGGTTGAATTCTGGAACAAAAGTATACACCGTAATGTTAATTTTCCAGGAAACTAGGTTGCTATAATAGAATATATTATTCTAGTATGATTTCCTGTTGTATTATTTCATATTTGTCAAAAAATTTAATGTATATTGCAAAGAATTTTTATCTTCCCATGAACAATGACTTTCATAGAAATGTTTGAATTATTGTAAGACTGAAAACTACGCCAATAAATTTATTTTTAAGACATCATATTAGAACACTAGCTTTTGCCCGCGGCTCCGCCCGCGCTAAAAAGTTTTCCGGGATAAATGTCCTGCTTAATATTGATCTATCTCATAGGGTTTAACCAGCGTTTGCAATGTAAGTGCAAAATAAAAGCGTGTTAAAAATGTGCTTATTTATGACATCACATTACAAACTTCTAAAATTATCAGTGTTTCTCTATTATATAAAAACCGCATAAAAATCCATTACGCAGTTTCAAAGATCTAAGCATACATAGGGATACACAGATGGGAAGCGACTTTATTTTATACTATGTAGTGATTAGTATGAAGTTTTACCAGAAAAATAAAGTATCTGTCCTTTAGCAAATTTGCATTGATGTGACTTGATTATATTGACAGTTTACGGGCTAAAGAACTAAAGCAACGTTTTTATTTTATCTTATGTTCAATAAACGGAGCAAAATGTACTGATACCAAATACCTATGAATAAAACTCATCATCACAATAAAATCAACCTAAGTCAATTAGCCTGCAAACTATCAATATAATTATTCTAATGATACTTACACTGTTTCTTTCCAACATATGTTTGATAGATTTCAATCATTTCTTTTTCATTACCCATTCTTTTAAGTACACTTTTAAATGACTTTGGTTCTAAATCTGTCACGGAAAGTTTGTATACAATTTTTTTATCATTTACTTCTATGAATGGGTAACATTCGTCAAATTCTGATGAGAAACTTATCATAATTGAACAATCCTTGGCCACAGCTGATATTAAAGCAGTATGTAAGGGTTCTAGAGCTTTAAAGAAAAGATCTCTATCATTTGGTTTGTGTAAGTCAAATTTATTACTATCTAACTTCTCTAAAATTATTGGCACATAATCAGGATTAGTTTCTGTAATTTCATTCATATTTATGGATTCTGTTAGTTTTTGAATTTGCAGTAAGTTATACAAAAAAGATGTACTTTTTAAAATATTATTTGTGTCACACCCTTCTGGTATTTCATCTATATATTCATGTAATAATGTTGATTCACAATTATTACCAAGTAGTATATCAACAATAAAGTCAATAAATATATCTGTAGTATCAAAAAGTCCAATAGATTTTATAATAACATTAAAGTGTTCCCTCTTACTTTTTTCATGAAAGACAAGGGTTCCATTTTTGAAAAATTTAAAATTATTCTGTGGGTTATCTATTAAACATTTCAGAGCATGTTTCATTCTCATCCTAATCCCAGAAAACAAGTCTAAAGGGCAATAATTACTCACAGATTGTATTTGGTTTAGTTGTAATTTTGTGTACTGCTTCAAACAGAAATAACATTTGGAATATGCTTGCAAACTTTTTGACATGAAACCTTCTTTGGGTTTTATTTCTACACAGTAATTTGATTTGAGTTTAGAATTGACTATAGTAAGATTTGGAGCTTTTATGGCGTGCGGGCTAATGACAGATTTAAATATTCGATTTTGTGGACGAAAATCATGTAAAAGTCGACTTAGTTCGTATAGTATGTTTGAAGGCAGCTGCACGGTCTCTTCTCTCACGATATAATTGCTTTGGAGTAGTGGATACATCACTTTGTTTACGAAATCAACGCCGATTTTCGTGTGGATAAAATCCATCGAAGGTCCATCCTCTTTTATTAGGCGGAGGACGTAGTCTGTCTCCAATAGTTGCAGAACAATGTGTACGTTACCCTCGTTAACGTACTTCCACTTTTTCTCGAACAATTCCATGGTTTTCAGACACACACGACACTAAATTGCTAATACGAAATAACAGGGTTTACTTACGTAAAAAAGGGAGGAAAGTTATACTGCCAAGGCCACGATATCTCTGCCATTATGTAAATCTATAAATTGACTATAATAATTACAGCTACGTAGAAAAATTTTGTTTACTTAACTTCTATGAATAAATAAATTTATTGAGTTCTGATGTCACACTCATCCTATTTGACAATTGACATTAATTTTGTTCGAAATATGGTAAGAATGTTGGAAATGAAATAATATTTTAGTACCGATATATCGATGTGTTTTAAATGGGTAATTAGTAATTACAAACGATTTATATACATTTATAATATTGATTAAATTCTATTTTCTTTCACCCTGGTAAACGGATGCAATAATAATATTGTAGAACTAGTTCCACTCATAAGTCATATGTGATATGATGCATACGCTTTGATAGGGGCTGCAGACTGCAGTCCGTAGTACACTATTTATACATTCAAGTATTTGTTGACCTTAGTTTAGAAAATTACATTCCAGAGTCACTTGTATCCTATACAGATTTCAATGAATGCCCTTTATTAGAAAACTTTAACCGCTCTGTGATTGCTGGCGTAATTATTAAACCAATAAAGTTGGTGTAAAATTAAATTATTTTATATCTTGTATCGATATCTTTATTCTTCTTCTTTTAAATTATAGCTTTCACTGATTATCTACCGGTGATTTTGCCAATGTCAAGTAATGATAGGAGATACAAAACAATGAATATAAATTCTTAGAATTAAAAAGTTGTCGCCATGTCGAAAAACAAAACACCGATATCTTTATTTCCACATCCCTAAAATATGACTCAGAAAGACTGTCATGTTCCGATTTAAATAATCACAGTATCGTCCAGTGTTGCAATTCACAAAATTAGCTTTATTACAGATTTTTTTTATATTTAAAATCTCTTGCATCTTAAAACATAAAATATGATGTAAAAATATATGCAATCAATAAAATTAAAGTTTGTTGGAAATATGGTTTGAGTTTTATTTGGGTGATATTCACGTTGAAGGTAAGGAAAAATGGCAATTTTTTATTTGAGCAGTCATTATGACATTTTGTCAGACCAAAATTGCAAACCGTGCATTTCGGGTCGTTATTTAAATAATTTCGAAAATAGTCTCTATTATTTTGTTGCTATGTTATAGTCGTCATATATTATATAATTTTATCACACTAAAATGATTACACTTAATAGGAAATTGAAAAAAGAGCATACTGAGCCTAGTAACGGCATTACAAATGAACCTTCTCGGCGTATATCCGTGAGAGACAAATTGCTGGTCAAGGAAGTTCAGGAGATGAACGAGAATCTTCCGGCTACGTGTAGTGTGAACTTTGAAGACCCAAATGTGTTGTGCGATTTTGTGTTGACTGTTGCGCCCGACGAAGGCTACTGGCAAGGTGGCAAGTTCAAATTTAGTGTTTTCGTTACGGAGGACTATAATATGGCTGTGAGTTTTATTCCTTTCTATTTATGTTAATCAAATGATCTTACGTTTAATATTTCCTTTATAGTATTTGGATATTTTAAAATACCTATTCAATTCAGTGGGGCCAAAATGATTTACCTGAGATTTTAATTACTCAGCTTAGGTTAATATAGAATAAACATCTAAATATTACACACTTAATATACTTCTGTCTCTCGCATGTTAAGAAGAAAAACTAAAAAAAACTGTCTTTCAAAAATAAGCATTTTAAAATATGTGCATAGTATGTATGTAATATATTAAATCATATTATGTTGGTTTGAATGATATTTAGCAGTAAATTAAAACATTTTTAATAAGGTCAATCACACAAAATACGATTAGGATAAATGAAAATTCTATAAATATTGTAAAATTTACACATATTTATGTACATTTAATCAGGATTTAAATAAAAGTAGTATTTTTGTATATTTAATTACTTCAGATGTTTGTTTAAATTTACCATTCTATTTGATGTTTCAGCCACCTCAGGTAAAATGTCTAACTAAGCTCTGGCATCCAAACATAAGTGTTGAAGGCGACATTTGCCTCTCCTTGCTGCGTCAAACTTCCATTGATGAGCATGGCTGGGCGCCCACACGAAGACTGAAAGATGTTGTCTGGGGACTAAACTCACTATTTACTGTAAGTGTTTGACAAATAACATTAAGAATATTTTTTTGTAACCTTGTACCCCAAATACAATATTTTTTATATTTGGATGTCAATTGGTTTTAAACTTTTTGTATGTAATCCTTTGCTGATAGGATGGTTCTTGTCAGAATTGGACTTCAAATATCACCAAAATACATATTACATAGTGTAATAAAAATACTAAATTCTACACTTCAGGATCTCTTAAACTTTGAAGACCCGCTCAACATAGAAGCATCGGAAATGTACAATAAGAACAAATCAGACTTCCAGGCGAAGGTTCAAGAATATATAGCTCAAGGGAAGAGATGAAAACCGGCGAAACGGCGCCGCTAAGCAAAGTTAGTTTTCAATATGTGAACATGCGGTAACTGTGAACGTGAATATTGACAGATTATTCAGTACTACCATCATTTCTACCAGTTATAGTTAGGAATATTTATAATGCAAATGAGGTTTGATGAGTGGAGGCTCTCTGTGTCACTGTCAACTTGGATTTTTACTGCCTCCATAAGTTAGATTGTTAATATATAATATTTTTTTTTCTCGTCACAAATGTGTGCATGTCATTAAAACAGTGTACTGTAATGGCTTCTAGGGTTTCTTCTGAAGTTTTTTTTATATTGTTTAGATTTGTAGGATTGATATTTTTAGTTTGTTGATTATTGTCATCAACTGTCATCATATAGTGTGGAAGATTCGGTTTGTACAGGATTGTTTAATTTTTTTATCTATTGATTTTCTTTAATATCTACTTGATTAAAGTCATGGTTATTACATCTCATCAGTCTTGTGAAGTCATAATTAATTAAGAACCAGTAAAAGATGTTCCCCTTATTTTTGTACTGTTCTTTAATCTGTCTGATTTAGGAAAAAGTATACATCCTTGGGTCAAAGGAAATTCTGCACATTGTAACAAGATAACTCTAGTCTGCCTGATTTATGTTTTTAAGAAAAGCAGTTTCGAAATCAACTTGTATTGTCTAATATCCTATATTGATGAATACACATTCAATTTATATCTGCTATGTGATGACTGACACTGACTGCTACAGCTTGCATATAGTGCCAAACTTTTTTATAAAACAATTGCTAGCAGAATATTATACTATGCACATTTGGCATGTTGCTAATTCACAATATATTTATTTAGCTATAATATGTCTGCCATTGAAAATAAGCAATTCATTGCATATTCTTTGCACTTTTGCTTAGATTACTGTTAGTAGCAACACTAATCATGTGCGACATGACCAAGATTTTGCTACATTACAAAATGCCACATTACCATCAATATTCTTTTAATAGAATTATAAGAATCAAGTTGACTTGAACCTGGGGCCACACAGAAATTACGTATGTACCACAAACATAAACCAATAATAATAATAATAATATATTTTAAATGTAGGCTATACACACTGAATGATCTGCACAAAATGTAGTTAAAAAAATAATACTCCAAAATAATATTTAGAAAGTCCAGAAAAAGTAGTTACGATATATTTATTATACTGTAATATATTTATTTTGGTGTATAAAAAGCAATTATGGGTATAAATAATAAGGCTATTTCTATATATATATTTTAAAATTACAATTATATTTTTTTCATTTGTATCCTTAGTTTTATGACTGCTTCAATGTACACCTTAAATTGTTTTATATTTCGCATGTTTATGCTAGTCATCTGAGGGGAGGTTTTTGGTGTTATGTACTGTTTCATGAGTCCCTTGAATCGCCTTCCCTCGAATAAGGGGGCGAGGGGTATTGAATTGTGCTATGTTGCGCCCCCCTGCCATGTGATAAGCAGCGACGTGCGCTCTGGGACAAAGGATTATACCCAAATAAATGCACTTGTATTTTTTGCTTTTAGAGCAGAGTCATCTAGCATGTATATTACATCTAATTTTATACTCTCTCAAATATATTATTGTAAAAATCTTTAAATGACATATGCATATAGCATAATCTCAGTGAAAATACAATGTTTTATTTGCCACTTATTTAGTTTACACAAGTGTTTTTTCTGTAACATTATTGTAAGTGCTTTTTTGCCTTTTACTAATTTGCCCAAGAGACTATAATATGAATTATTTTGTCCTAGTTTAAAAATTCGCGTATATTGTCTTGGAGACGACTAGATATGACAACATGGGGTGCATTATTTTCGGATGCGATCGTTTAGTAGCAATAGCATTTGGCTGCACATCTGCATCAATTGCTTACAGGTAGTCATTATGCAGGGTCATTTTAACATTTCGTTACTAAATGAAACCACACACTTGTCTCCTTGAAAATAACACTTTCCATTAAGTTATTTTAGCCATAGATGTAAAATAAAGAAGTGCAAGTTTCGAACAAAATAAATATCAATAAAAAGTAACTTTAAGTTCACACGCCCTAATGCTACTACTACTACTCTAAGAGAATTCGTCGCAGCGGCAACATCACCCTTTCAGTCAGAACAACACTCCCGCACACGCCATATTTGCAGTAAACTACAAAATTATTAAAAAATCGAAAGTAAACTTAAGATTTTTGGTGACTACATAAGTTTTCCATGGGTTGATTTTTGGTATAATATAGCAGAGGCAAAGACGAGTTTGTGGTTTCATTTTTTAATGCAGTCAAAATAACCCTGTATAAAGTATGACATTTCATACTGTGTTTTTTTTATTGTAGGTATTTCTATAGTCCCTTGAAACTTTGTATAAAAAAGAACTGGTCTCATAGTATCGAATGTGTTCAATACTGTGTTCGACAATCTAGTCCTGTCAGTGTCTTTTTTCTGCTGGGCTATTACTTCTCGAGTCATTTTTTTCATAATTATTTTACGTGGCTGATACTTCAATAATTTCCCTGCTTACTAATAACCGCTATTTGTCGCATAAGTGTATAAGTCGATTAAACACAAAAGATTCTAGGAACATAATTGAGAATGTGACCTGTATGGTTGGCTTAACATTTCTGTAACAAATAATGTTTGTCAGCAAGTGTTAAAATCGGCCCCAAGTCTCCTTCAGTTTAATGTATAATTTTATAGTTACTAGGTAACTAGACCATGAACTCCAATAGCTGCCTATTTTATAATCCAAACCATGGCATACATATGTACTTAGAAAAATCTTCAGATTAAAGTTCAGTGAGCTTTTATTTTTATGTAGATTTCTGTTTGTTACTTTAAAAGTGCTTCATTTACTATGTGTTATATCGAAGGCAAGTTAAAAAACCTGTTGAATAATTGTCAGTAAAAATTATAATTGCAATTTATAATTATTACAAACGGTGTGATTTTCCTTTTTTAACACAAATTATAATCTTTGAAGTATACGAATTATAATCGAAGAATTATGTAATTTTCATAAATATTATGACAAAAATGTAATGAGCTATTATTCCAAAATAGTGTAAGTAGAGAATACTTAATTATAGACATTATCATATAATTTTTTGCATGCAACTTTAATCTGGACTTTCCTTGCCAATTTTTATAAGGTAATTATAATTATTTACATGTATTTAGACTGGTGTATAATTAGTAGATAAATCAATGTTAAATTGAAAGTATCTTTTTCTTTTTTATTACACGCTGTATTACATTAAAGTGTTCATCATAAAGTACTTTGAAACTGTGGTCCATGTGGTTGACTACACAGTTTACAACCATTTTTATGATTTCGTGTTTAAACTGCATGTCAATAGAACTTTTATTCTCTAGGGTAGTTCATAATGTATATGATTGTAACATGAATGAATTATTACGTGTCTCAAAAAAATAATTTATTCTTAATGAAATACATTAAATCGAATAATAGTCTCAATGTTTCTAAATGATTTGAGAACGAAAGAAACTGATTAGGCTCGCTCCCTATCACATCATGCGAAAAGTGGGTGCACTAGTTGCGCTTCTGCCTACCCCTGAGGGATAAATGGCGTGACTGTGTGTATGTTAAAAAAAATAAATTTGTAACAACATTGATCTCAGCTAATTTTAAACGATTTAGATAGCGTATTCTGGAATACAACAATGGTTAGGTCATCCTTGTTTCTCTGTTACTTTGTGTCAGGGCTTTTGTCTCTTTATTTTTTCTACAAATTGTACACCAGTACATCGCCGAAATTAAAGAATTGTATTTATAGTATTTTTTTTACTTATTATGTTTTGTTATAGGGTTGTGTCATAGAATAAAATGCTGTTTGTATCATAAGATCTTTCGCTCTTTATTAATATCAATTAATACTGGAGCATCGTGTTATATACCAATTAGTATAAATAAATAAACAATAAAAAAGAATTGTATATAATAAATAGCTTAACAGTAACAATTTTTTTCGTAACAAAAACTTATTTTGTGACTAGACTTTTCGATTGTGGTTGAAATGTACATGATAATGGATGTTGATGGTGTGGTTGTAGACCTTTGGAACTATTGCAGGGTTTTCTTGGGATAAAAACACGTTTATAATTAAAAAATATAAAAAGTACAAAACGAGCGCATATTTTCATAGTAAATGAACTATAGGGATGTGCCATTTTATGTCTCGACATTATTTTGTGTGATGAAATCATCTCATAAACAATAGTAATTGTTAATATTAATCATTATTGTATGACGAAATTTCTACTAAAGGACATGTCAAAAAATGGGCCTGAAAATCTAACCAAGGCAGTTTTATTGGATAGAACTCCTGAAAACTAGGCTTTTGCAATAAATCGTTAATTTTAAAGACCTCCGATTTTGGGATACATGTAATTTTGTTTGGCTTGAAAATTACACTTCATATGAATGTTATCAAAAAAGTTGGTTATGAATGGAGGGGTCTAAAAATATTTTTTTAATGGATCTAAGTTCCATATGTTGCCCCTTTAATATCCCTTAAGTTTGAGCCTGTTTAAATTTTGAGGCCCAGCACCCATACAAAAAGCGGACATCTCCTTTGTCAATAGTTCCAAGGGTGTAAGGCAGTAGTGGTAGAATGGTAGAATGGTAGAGCGGTAGAATGGTAGTGTGGTGTTCAGTGTGGTAGCGCGGCGAATGTGGTGGCGGTGAGCAGCTCGTCCTGGATGCTGTTGGAGCGCGTGAGCAGACGCGGCGAGAGTTGTCCGAAGGCGGTCGCCACGCTGTCCGCCGCCGACGACTCACGCACTTTACGCTCGTGGTACTCGTCGGAGAATTCCTAATGGACAACCATTTTGATCATTATAAGGTACTCAATAAGAGTCCTTGGTTGGTCCTCTGATGGTAAGCAATATGTCTACCAATTAATGTTAAAATTCAATACCCAGAACCTAATGAATTTTCCGTTAATCCGGCTCGAAGGACCATTTCACATATCAAATTATTGAAAGCCACGTATAGTTTCTTTCTCCTACATTCGTACCATAGACAACTAAAATATAATTTAATATGGTATCCACTACCCACTACTGTAAAAATATAGATGATTGTGGAATCAACCGTCCATCGCTGATAAAACAATCCATACCTTCAGTCTGTTGCCGAGGAAGACAGCTCGTTCGCGTTTCTTGTTCATGAAGTCGCTCTGTGTGAGCCAGCGGTGTTCGTGACACTCCTCGGCGGAGGGCCTCTTCAGTGGCACCTTCTTAAACAGGAACATTAGGAATCGCGTCGCTTCCTGCAAAACAAATATATTTAGGTGGTGAGTCTCTTTATTTTATTGCATTGAATGACGAGACGAGCATGCCGTTCGCCTGGTGGTAAGCGATACGACCACCCATAAACAGTAGCGACACCTTCAGAACCTTGAGTTACAAAGTAGTTACTGTGTGGCATTCCACTGCGCTCGTCATACTGAGACATAAGATGTTAAGTCTCATTATGTCCAGTAGTTACGCTGGCTACAATGTCCTTCAAACCGAAACACAAGTGCATGCATACTGCAAACTGTAACTGCGACAGCCTGCCTAAATAAGCACCACAGGAATGTTGCCGCTAAGCAGTATTGTGCACACATTGTTGAGTTCCGGTATGGAGTACATTGTAGCCATTTAATAAGTGCATGCAGTGCTTTATGTTTAAAAGTTTTGAATAGTTTGGAATGCTTACCACCAGGGGAGCAGTTTATCGCCTCTTTTTAGAACTTGTATTTAGTCGCGATTAAGGAGTTCGTTTCAAGACAGTACCTGAGTGATCTCCTTGTAGAGATGCTCGAAGCGGTACCGCACGAAGGAGATGTTCTGCTTGGTCTCGGCGTCGTCGGAGCCGCGGTAGGGCGACTTGCCCGACAGCATGATGTACGTGAGGACGCCCAGCGACCAGATGTCCGTCTGCGGGTACGCTGGCTCGTCGTTTATTATCTCAGGAGCTGGATGGAAAAAAATAATTGTAACATCAAATTAGATATTACTATTGTATAAGTTTCTACAATTACGTATAAGATGCGCTTGAACCTGTGTCTGTATTCCGAGTACAGGATGCCTAATGCCTTCTTTCTAATTGGCACGTATACGATTTACGATATTGGAAGGACATAATTATTTTCTTTTACGTATTTAAATAGTGGTTTAATAAGAAAAAAAGTAATGTATACCATATAATATTCAACATAGATTTACCTTTGTATTCTAATTCGCCGACCTGTGGTACACTAGTGCCGAGCTTCGTGACCTTATGCGCGGAACCGAAGTCGACGAGCTTCACCTGTATGGCTCTGACTGAGGCCATTACCACGTTGTCGGGCTGAAGATCGAGATGGCAATACCCTCGCCAGTGCAGGTACTGGAGGCCGTCCAGGATCTGTGTGACAATGGTCGCTACCGTCTGCTCCGTGTAGTCGTGGCGACTGGACAGGTATGTGAGGACATCAGCACCTTGCAGTTTCTCCAAGATAATGACGGAAACTGGCGAGCCTGGTGCCTGGTAAGCTCCTAATAAGTTCGATATCCTTTCGTGCCTGAGCCTCCTTAAGCATTCAAACTCTCTCTGGATCTGGACTTCTGTGTCCGGTCGGTTCTCCAAAATCTTGGCAACGACGACGTTGTCGTTTGTCTTGTCTACGCCCTTCACTACGATGGAGAACTTGCCGCGCCACAACTCCGATATGAAGCTGTACCTTTCTGTGAAAGTGTTCGCTGAGTACCAATCTATAGGGTTTTCCTCGGTTGCGTAGTCCAATTTCGGTTTGTCTTCATCTAGAACGATCTCTTGTCCGGATTCTGTGAGTTGCTGCAAGTGTTTCATGGCTTTGGTGACCTCGACTTTGGGAGCGCCGGCTTCTTTCGTTTTAATTAGGTTTGTGGGTATTCCTTTATCGCTCCATCCAATACGGTTGCGGGAAGATAGCCTGAACTGATAGCTCGTGTCTGGTTGAAGGTCTCTTATTACGAAGAATTCGTGGTCGATGTTGCTGGCGACGTCTTTCCATTCGACGCTGTCGCCTTCCTTGTATTGTAAGCTGTAGCAGACAACAGGCGAGTTTCCGTCGTATTTCGGTTGCTTCCATCTCAACAGTACTTCGGTGTCGGAGATTTCCGTCGCAGTAGGACTGTCGGGTGCGTCTGGGTTTGTGGCTTCGACTATCCGTGTCCTAGCTACTGTTTGTCCTACTTTGTTTCGTGCTACAACCTTATAGTAGCCTACATCGTGGTGCATCGCCGATTCGAATTTGAGGCTAGACCTGCCATCTTCTTCTTCTACGATTTTGATCCTTTGTCCCTCGGCGATGACCATGTCGTTCTTGAACCACTGGATGACGGGTTTAGGATCGCCCACCGCGTAACAAGATAGTTGTGCGGGTTCCCCTTCCCTGACTGGTAGTGTCTGAGGCTTCTCCCTGAAGAATGGAAGCTGTCCATCCTTTTTGGACTCCATGAATGCTTGTGCCTCGGCGTAGCTGTCGAGGCGGGTGCCGAGCTCGTGCCTGAGGCGGCGGATGGTGTAGCTCTCGGTGCCATAGTTGTTGATTCTCTCGCGACGCTCGTCGTCGATCTCCTCGTCCATGATGTCCGTGAAGCGACGACGCTCGCGGATGATTGGAGTCTGGAAGTAAAGAAAAACATTTAATAACATGTAGTCAAACCGTTATGATAAACAGCAGTATATGATTAAGAACATATTCACAACATTCTACATTTTGCTCTTATCGATCAATAAATTGTAAATTTTAATTGTATGCTCGACATTGAAGATTTAATCCAGGAAGTGAGTCCTTACCCTGGGATCGTAAGTATCGAAGACGTTGAGGCTGTAGCCGGGCGAGCGGTCGCACGCCACCTTCATGTACTCGCGGAGCCGCACCGGGAACTGCGTGTCTCGCAGCTGCAGCAGGTACGTGTCGGGACCGTTCTGGTAGCTGGAAAACACGAATATATCATATTATCTCTAAACTATACATACTGGCATAAGATATAAAAAAGAAACAATCTAATGTATGTTGTCCAAGAAATAGTATCTAGAACTTTACGGTTAATTCGATTGCGTAAAAGTATTGCAGTTACACCTCTCAGCGATTTATTAAAACTGATAATAACTAAGAAATTGCATGTACACTTACTGGCTCTCAGATGTAGCGGACACTTCCCAGTCGGGATGGTCCCACTGCTTGAATTTCAGATCCCAATCCGCCGGCTTGCGGTCGCGCGAGCTGAGGTCGCGGTCCGGAGTACCTGACGGAAAAGTTCATTAAAAATAATAAAGTAGGTACATTACAGAGATGATAAAAGAGTTTCTCGATCTCCTCAAAAATACTAAATATCCCATGAATGAGAGAATAATGAGTATGGCTGTAGATTGGGGCCGTATGTAACTAGATATAGCAAGAAAAGCAAAAGTAATAGGAGAATAGTGCATACAGAAAACGTAGTACACTAGTATCACTGGCAACCATACATACAAAAAAATCTAGGAATCATGGTGGATGTAGCAACCAAATTATTTCTGAAGCAATACCAGAGTTAGCGTGAGATAGAGAATTGACAATTTACCTTCAGGAGTGTATACTTCTCCGGGCGGGTAGACCATCCTGGAAGGATGTTCGAAGGCGCCGCTGAGTGGTCTGCGGCGGAACCACGTGCGGCACTGGGCGTTACTGGTCCAGTCCCTAAAAATGATATAGTTATATTATACAACCAAACAAAAAAAAAATTTAGGCGGAAATATGTGCTAAAATAAATTAAAGTTTTGTCAATATGATTGATGTTGTTTTTTATTTTTTTTCAAACTTGCAAGTCTCAGCTCCATTACACGACTAAACCATATGTCGATTTACTAATATTCAATATGCACATGTTTAAATTTGACCCACTTACCTGTACAGATTGTAGTAGTTCCTCAGCCTATCAGTAGTGATCTGATACTCCTCTTGATAGATCTTGTCAGCCAGTGTCAACCACGGGTGCGACAGCGCAGTATTAATATCCATCCTCTCGTGCCAGTTGTACACCAGGAGCTTGGAGATGAAATCACGGCACTCGATACTAAGGCGAGACCACCACTCCTCGTCGTGCCACTCCCAACGTCCTTCACGGATCCTAGTGAGGGTCTCACGGTCGTTAACGCCTCGGAAGGGAGAGTGACCACTGAGGAGGATGTAGGTGATGATGCCGACGCTCCAGAGATCAGCGCCGAAGGAGACGCCGTCACCGGATGCGACCTCAGGCGCGACGTACTCAGGCATGCCGTAGTCGAGGGCGGCGTGCTTGTTGAACTGGATGCGGCGCGAGAGGCCGAAGTCGCAGATCTTCAGCTCGTCGCTGCCGGCGTGGGAGAGGAGAAGTTCGCCGATCTAGAACAATCAGTACGTAAGAGAAACTCAACGAGATCTACTTCAGCTGTGAGTCTAGACGTCCAGGTCTTGAATCCAAAACTTCAATAACAGGTAATCAAATTTTCAAATTGAATAATTATTCAACATGAAAAATACGCTAATATGGCGATGTGTGGAAATGTTAATAAACTGCGGAACTTTACCATCAGGTCCATGGAGGAATTTTTAAATTCTCCACATCTTGGAAATTTATGATCGCGTAGGTGCTACATACAACGTTAAAGAAACAGGCAATAATATAAGTAACGTAAAGTAACTTAAGCGAATAACGCGCGATAACAACATGTAAAATCACGAAAACTCACAGTAAGTCCAAGATGGGCGACACTATTATCGTGCATGTACTTCAATCCTCTCAGCAGCTGCCTGATGTATCCAGCGATATCTCGTTCCGTGTACGTGGTAGATCTCAGCAGACGGTCCCTGACAAGCTCACCCCCAGCAGCTAGCTCGGTTACTAGCGCCAGTGTGTGGTCGTGTTCGTACGCGTCATGCAGGCGGATAAGATGGCGGTCGTTGAGCAAGTTCATGATGTCCAGCTCGTTCTTCATGAAAGGTTTTAAGTCGGAGTTGCCGTGCATGATCTTGGCTGCGTAGTTGCGACCTGCCAATGTTTGAAGATAAGTTAAATATTTTTATGTTCATTGACATTAGGTCTACAGGGGAAGTGATTGTTCTAATGACAGACTTCTTGGGATTTTCTTGACATGTTCTAGACTTACGAAACTTTTGCTAATCTAATTACCTATTCGCTATCTCTATCTAATTTGATACATTTATCTAATCTAATTTAATAATCTCTATTTATTTAATTTTTGTCTCCCGCTTTGATATGGGGAGAAGTGGACAATTATTATTTCCAACTCCTGCCTATCTTTCTATTTGATTAATTTCGTTGCGGGTTACAGACAGATTAATGTTCCCTAAGACACGTCGAGCTTCACCGCTTGGTGTCATAAAATGTGTGCCACTGCTGATCCTGACTTACAGGAGTTGCAGTGGCGGGTGTGAGGGCGGGATAGTCTGTAATATCTCTATCTAATTAGCACTGCCCAGAGGAATGATAACTGAATATAATGTGTAGTTATAGGTATCATCCTTGAATACCTTGCTATACTTCTGCATTAAATGTATTGTTTTAGGTATATTCTTGACTAGAAAGAAAGAAAGAGAAAGAAAGATTTATTGTTGGGACAATAACAGTATAACATATACATTAAAATGTGAAGTAAAGAAAACCGGGAACCCTCATTCAGCTCCTTGCCGCAGTACCAGCCTGACTGATACTGCAGCGCTGATTTTCAATGAGGGTGTGATTGATGATTACAACTGGACTCGTTGAGACTAAGTGGTAAATTAGCAGTGTGTAGTGTGTGTGTCTGTGTGTAGCGTGTGCGTGTGTGTCTGTGTGTAGTGTGTGCGTGTGTGTGTCTGTGTGTGTGTCTGTGTGTGTGCCTGTGTGTGTGTGTGTGTGTTGTGTGTGTGTGTGTGTGTGTGTGTGTGTGTGTGTGTGTGTGTGTGTGTGTGTGTGTGTATACAGACCGGTGAGCCTCTCGGCGGCGTGGTAGACGACGCCCTGCACGCCGCGGCCCAACTCGTCGCCGAGGTCGTAGTAGTCGCCGAACGGGTCCGCGCGAGGCTTCACACGCGGCGGGTGCTCGCGGATCCTGACACATACCATAATCACAATCATCAATACAGTCACCGTATAACCTCCATCAATCAAAACAATCATTTTAACAAAACTAGTATCGTAGATTAGGTAAATAGAAAAACGAGTCGTCAACACACTTGTGATTGGTCGGTTTGACGTACAACGCGCCGAAGTGCAACGCGATTGGTTCCTAGTCGATGCTCGTTGTCCATTGGCTTACACGTGCCATGCAGCTACTATACACTTACGTCAAATTTGTACATGACATACGCGAGCTCGCCCCCATTGCTGTTGATCTCTGGTCATGACATATGCCGTTTACCGTATCATGAAGGAAAAAGTTCAACAGAGGCGACGTCATAATGTCACAGAAATATTACTAACATTTTATGTGCCCTTAGGTGCTTGTCATCCTACTAAATATAACATTAAGTATCTGATTATTATGTTTTGCAACCCACCTGTCAGAATACTCGTGTTCGCTTTCCTCTACATGCAGCATGGCGGACGAGCTGACAGACCCGGCGACGTTACGGGCAGAGATGGAGTACAGACCCTCGTCCTTGAGGATCGCGTCATTGATCACCAGGATGGTGGTGTCCGGCTCGATGAACTGGATCTGGTGATGAAATATAAATTATTTTGTCGTCAATAGGATATGTTCTTACTACTGTAAGTTCGTATTTTAGATAAGCGTTTTATAGTAACACCATATTATTTTTATTATAAGGCTCTACTTAGCACTGAATTGAGTTCTTCATCAAATTGGAACACCACGGAATTGCACATTGCTATTTAAGGAAAGAAATATGCATTCGGATGTGGCCCATGATAGACCCTCGTTCTCGAGACATATTCAGAAAATAGTAACGATTTTAGTCAATTATGCCTGTAATTTCCTAGTACTAGAGTTTTTAAACTTTTCATTCACAACTGTGTCCTTACCCTAAACTATTAGAAACTTCTTGATATAATTACTGACCTTGATCCTGGCACTGGGAGCCAAGGGTTGCCAGTCCTTGTACCATTTGATGTCTGGGTAGGGCACGCCGGTGACCCTGGCTACGATACGCACGTTCTTGCGCTGCAGCACCACAGCCTCCTCAGGTCTTTTGATGAAGGTGGGGTATTCAGCCAGCTCGAGACGGATTCTCTGTCTCGCCTGCCCATGCTCGTTGGTCGCTACGGCTTCGTACCAACCGGCGTCGCGTTCCAACATCCTGGACAAGACATGTGGGATGAGACTAGATAAAATTGATTTCTCTTATTCTTAACTGGTATTAAAAATATTATAATTAATTTAATGCATATTGACTTATTATAACTGCAACTATGTTCGCCTACGTGATGAATAAAGTATTTTATTTTTTATTCTTACCAAAAGCAGGAGCTTCGGCTTGATTTATGAGTTACTAGCTATTGCCCGCGGCTCCGCCCGCTTTAAAAAGTTTTTCCGGGATAAAAGTCCCGCTTTATATTTTCCCGGGATAAAAAGTAGCCTATGTGTTAATCCAGGACATGATCTACCCGTGTGCCAAATTTCATAGAAATCCGTTCAGTAGTTTTTGCGTGAAAGAGGAACAAACATCCTTACATCCAAACATCCATACATTATTACAAACTTTCGCCTTTATAATATTAGTGAGTTATTATGTATTGCAATTGCATTTTACCCAATTTCTAATTCTAATTTATTAACAAAATTCAATAAAGCACTTCATATATAGGTACCTATAGCATCACGCCTTTTGCCCTTTACTAGGATAGGCCGAAACATACCCACATTTTGGCAGCCATGTTAGGTCTCATGTATTAGAGAGAGTACAATTAAAGCAGTGCAGTTGTGTGAAAATATGAATTCAGTCGTTGATACTACAATACGAGCACTTACTTATTGATAAATAGAGTAGCCTGTCCATTCCTGGTGTAACTCCAGTCATATCTACCACCAATTTCAATGGGCTCATCGTTGAAGAAGTAAGTCATCTTAGGCTTGGGATACCCATACACGAACCAGAACAGGTTGACATTGTGTCCCTTCACACCATACTGGGAGTCATGTTCCTGGCGGAGGAACCTGGGAGCTTGAGCATAGCCGTCATGAGGAGGACGCTCGATATCAAAGTCCTTGGGGAAGTAGGGGGAGGTCTCCGGCCTGAAGTCGATTCCTGGTTCGAGGTAGGGGATGAACTTAGGCGGGTCGGGTTCGAGCTTGGAGCGGTGAGTGATGGCGTAGGGCGAGGGGTCGCTGACGCCATATTTGTTTTCAACGCGGATGCGGAACTTATAGTCGCGGAAGGGCTCGAGGTTGCGGATGTCGCACACACACGAGCGGAGCCCCGTGCGGGCTGTGAACCAGTCGCCGTCGGGCATCTCGCACATCTCCACCTAGATACAAAGGATCGATGATTTCCTATTTCTGTTACCGTAATACACAATATAAAGTATGCCATTAACTGTCTTAATTAACGAAATTCATTGTCTAAAGAGACTGTTAGTTCTATGCACAATTGATTCTGTGAATGCAAAAAATAAACATTTGTTTTGGCTAGACAGGTTATTTGTTCCGATTTATTATAGGAATTATAATAGCCAATATTTTATTTTAAAACCACTACAATAGATGCTGTTATACCTGGTAAGTGACTGGGAACCTCGGTCCGTGTGGTATGGACGGTTTCCAGGAGAGAGTGAGGTGCCTGTCGGCCATGCGTGAGATGATCGGCCGGTCAGCCAGCGGCATAGGGATGCCGGTCTTCTTCATCTTGTCGAAGTCAGAGTACTGGTCCGAGATGGGACGCTTGCTGGTGTGAGGCTCTAGGGCTGGAATGAACGAAAATAGTTTTGAAATATGGTTTTTAATTTAATAGACTGTAAATTTGATGCTTTGTTTTCAAATCCCAGATCAGTCAAATACCTTTATGAGATTATTCTTGTATATTACAAATAACTTGCGTGGATTTTTGAAATTTTAACTCTGACATGGCGGTGAACGCATCCTCTATCAATCTCAATTGTTCGTCGACCGCAAGTTGTACTTATAATATTGTGTCGGTACTCACTATCATAGGTAAGCTGTGCGGTGCAGGAATCCTCTCCATGCGGGTTGTAGATCCTGCAGCGGTAGGCGCCGGTGTCGCTGACGTCCACGCCGCTGATGGTGAGTCGCAGCAGGCCGGTGGACTCCTTGTCCATGCGGATGCGTTCGCAAGGGAACAGCTTCACGTCGTTGTGGAACCACTCCACGTCGGGGTCGGGGGTCCCGGTGGCGCAGGCCGTGAACTTGGCGCTCATGCCGCGGAACACTTCCAGGTCACCGATCTTCTTCAGGAATGAAGGTGGTTCTACTTTTTGCTTGCGAGCGCTGTGCAAAGAAAATATTGATATAACAATACTAGTATATAAAGAATTTTAGTAATCATTTTATTGTTTCTTTTTTTCAAAAGAGAAATAGGTTTTTCTAAATATATCGATATAAACTTTTTTATTGCAGTTGAATAACTAAATCAGGGGTGATTGCGGACGATAACTTAGGCACTTGCGACAGAGGAAGCCCGTAGCCGTCCCTAATGCACCGAAGATGGCCACCGTGGAGTTTTAGTTGGTATGCCGTGCATGGGAAGGCTTGGTGAACCTAACATAACTGCTCGCCTGATAGTAGAAGTAGTACTAGATACGGCCGCCCTTAAATAGTAGCATCATAAAAAACTTTTATTTAAAAAGTATTGCGTGGACTCCGCATAAGATGTTAAGCTTCATAATGCCCACTAATCACGCTGGCTACAATATCCTTGAATACAACAGTATTCAAGGATATTGTATCCTACTAATATTATAAAGGCCAAAGTTTGTAAGAATGTCTGGATGTATGGATGTATGGATGTTTGTTCCTCTTTCACGCAAAAACTACTGAACGAATTTCGATGAAATTTGGCACACGAGTATCATGTCCTGGATTAACACATAGGCTACTTTTATCCCGGGAAAATATAAAGCGGGACTTTTATCCCGGAAAAACTTTTTATAGCGGGCGGAGCCGCGGGCAAAAGCTAGTTACAATTAAAACAATCGAACTGACATCTTATCGACGACTTCCAAGTAAGCTTCACACTCGGCGACGCCCTCCCTGTTGGTGGCGACGCACTTGTACTGGGCCGCGTCGGCGGGCGCGAGGTCCCGCACGTGCAGGCACGCCGCGTCGCCGTCGCGCTTCATGCTGTACTTGTCCGACGGCCGCAGCAGCTGCCCGTCCTTGTACCACGAGATCTCCGGTGCCGGGATGCCGAATACGCGGGCTGGGAACTTCGCGTCGAATGTTGGGAGCTGGGGGATTTTTTTTAAATGATGATAGCCCATGAATATGATCATAAATGGATTCTTTGCTCCTGCATTGTAATGTTTAAACCAAAAGAGTGGAAATAATGTTGCCTACAATTTTTCATCCCGACAAGAAAAAACTGTGTGTTGTAAGTGTTACACCCCCCCCCCCCCCCCCGACACACACACACACACATAATTATGCTTCCACATATATGGCCTCCACCAGAAAAAAAAACTACATTAATCTGCGTTGTCGAACTGCTAATTGTTTACTGCATACCTGCTGCAGATCAGTGAACTTCTGCGCGAATGTGGGTGGTTGGAAGACCTTGCGCACGGTCACCTTGCCCTCAGACGAGTCCTCGCCCAGCGGGTTCACGAGCTTCACGCCGTACACACCTGCGTCGGGCACCTCTACCGGGTTGATCTCTAGACCGACCTGAAAACATTCGTATTTTCGTATCGATATCAAATAAATCGATGCTGAAATCTTATCGATAATTTATGCGTCAGTAGTCTAAAGATATGAGATTAAAAACATTTTCAAACCAATTATATTGCCATTTAAATTATTAATCTATTTAAAAACATATTATGATGTTGGATTTATTTAATAGGAATTTGTTATGTTACCCTCTTTCCATCGCAAGTGAGCAGTATTTTCTCATTAGGCTTGAGGGGCTGTCCGTCCTTGGTCCACGTGACTTCAGGCACAGGGTTGCCCACGAAGGGCACTGTGACCGACAAGGGCTGTCCCTCCTCGGCCGTGATGTCGCGCAGGCCGTGGATGAACTGCGGGCGTTCTTGTGGAGAAGAGTCATCTTGACGGCCTGAGGATTAAATTAGAGGATTCATTGTACGATTTGTTGCTAGTGGATTTTGGTATATAAAGATTTTTTTAAAGAGCCAGGAAGTGTTTAGAAGGGTATTAGCGAAAGTATCGGGTTCAGACAGGCTCGATAAAAAATCTTAAAACACAGCGTGGCACTTTATCCTAGAGTTTTGTAAAGGTGTCAGATCCTCCCCCTTTTATGGAGTACTCAAAATTCGCATCGAAAATTGCTGCTACAATACTACAGGGTAACGGAATCCATTTAAAACTCTCCGTGACGTAAGGTTTAGAACAGTATACTCACTGGCAACTTTAAGCTCAGCATTGCTGGCCATCTCGCCCTGGTTATTGACAGCAATGACTCCGTACTGTCCGGCGTCAGCAGGCGTGGCCGTGTCGATGAGTAGCGCGTGGGATCCATCGGGTTGGGACACTACGCGAACGTGGGTGCCGTCCGGGACTATCTCTTTGCCGTTGTGAGTCCTGGGGAAAGATATTGGTTTAATCTTCTAACTTATAGCACCGCTTTGCTATGAAGGGAAGTGGACAATTAATATTTCCAACTCCTCCCTATGTTTCTTTTTGATTAATTTCGATGCGGGATAAAGACAGACTAGTGCTCCCAGAGACTCGCTAAGCCTCACCGCTCAGTGTCATAAAATGCGTGCCACTGCTGACCCTGGCTTACAGGAGTTGCAGTGGCGGGTGTGAGGGCGGGATAGTCTCTAACTTATCGCACCTTTAGAACAAAAACGAAACTTTTTGAAATGTGTCGTTTTCGTTCTAAAGGTGCGTTATATTGGATTTAAAACAAATTTATCGATTTGAGTCGTCATGGATATCCTACTTCCTACTAATATTATAAAGGCGAAAGTTTGTAAGAATGTATGGATGTTTGGATGTTTGGATGTTTAGATGTTTGGATGTATGGATGTAAGGATGTTTGTTCCTCTTTCACGCAAAAACTACTGAACGGATTTCGATGAAATTTGGCACACGGGTAGATCATGTCCTGGATTAACACATAGGCTACTTTTTATCCCGGGAAAATATAAGCCGGGACTTTTATCCCGGAAAAACTTTTTAATGCGGGCGGAGCCGCGGGCAAAAGCTAGTCGATTATAAAAACGTTTTAGAGTTGTTATTGTAAGTTCTGGTGTTGGTGGACTGTGTTGAAAATTAAATTGCTTACTCACCATTTGATGGTAGGCGGAGGATGCCCAAGAACCTTGACTTCCATCTTGACGGGGAATCCTTCGATGACTTTCGTGGGTTGCAGTTCAGCAATGAAGGCGGGCTTGCGCTCCTTCTGCGTCACTTCTACATTGGCTTTGGATGCAACCTGCGAAAATGAAATATCGACTTTTTTATCCTTCATTTATCTATACTAATATTATAAAGAGGAAAGATTTGTCTTTTTGCTTGTAACGGATTAAATCAAAAACTACTGGACTGATTATAAAAATTCTATCACCAATATAAAGCTGCATTATTAACGAGTATAAAAGGCCACATTTTATCCCGGTAAAATATAAAGCTAGACTATCAATCCCGGAAAAACTCATTCACACGGGTGGACTCGCGAGCAAAAGTCTAGTTAGATATAATTCGACAGTCGAATGAGACATGAGGTTGGCAGAATGTCTGAATACATACAAACATATACACTCACGCCTATTATCCCCGAAGGGGTAGGCAGAGGCGCAACTAGTGCACCCACTTTTCGCCGACATTCCGTCCCATGATGTGATGGGGGCGAGCCTATTGCCATATCGGGCACAAATTCCAGACTCCGGACTGATACTGAATAGAAAAACTCAATATCACTTTGCCCGACCCGGGGATCGAACCCGAGACCTCAGCTTTGCAGTCGTACTGTAATACAACTACGCCACCGAGGCAGAATGTCTGAAAAGAAAGCAATAGGGAAAATAATACGTACCTCGCCGAGTTTGTTGGTGACTGTGAGCGAGTAGACTCCAGCGTCCTCGGGCTTGCAGCTGTCGATACTGAGGCCGATGATACCGCCTGGCTGGTTGATGAAGTTGATGGCTTGCGACGGACGGATCGGCAGACCTAAAATAGATAGTAAAAACGACTCTATTACAAATGTCACAAGGTGTTAATGATAACCAAGACTTAGTCTAATAGTGGGTGCTAAGATCACAGCAGCTTATCTATCAGTCTACGATGTTATAGGTACATCTGTATGAATTTTTAACTCATGCAAAAAAAAATCAAAGAAAATTTTTAATTTTCTCATAAGTTTTTATGATTTTAGCTAGATTTTGTATTATGTTTGTGTGATGGCTTTATATAAATGATGAAACAGACGTATCTTGACAAAGATATATTTATTGTTAAGATACATAACCAAGCAGTTGCCATCGGGACGCAGGAAGTGCTAGTCCTAGTGATGTGACGACACAGGAATCACAAGACATAGTTATGTCACTATACATCATTATGTAACAGATTTAACAAGTAAATGAATATGGTTTGTACTCACCATCCTTGAACCATTTGACTTCAGGCGCAGGGAACGCCATTACTCTAGCCTCGAGTTTCAAAGGCTTTCCGACTACCGCTTTTACGTCTTCTAGCTCTTGGCTGAACGATGGTTTCCTTGGAGTGGCTATAAAGTAAATGAAAATGGTTACTCAACAAATATTTCTAATGTGTTTATGTTTGCATTGCATTTTATTTACGTGTAATTTGTTTATTTCATGGTGTTGTGTGAATAGATATTTTGTATTTCCAGAGCACGTTATACTAACGGTTAACAGCAACAGCGCAGAGTGCGGAGTGATCGCCGTGCGGGTTGGAGATCACCAGCTTGTACGCGCCGCAGTCCGCCGGCGTCGCCCGCTCTATACACAGCTTCACTGTACCGTCGGGGAGGGACACTTGCTTCACGTGAGGATCCTCAGGGGACAGAGGGACACCGTCCTTGTACCTTTGAACAAGTTTGAATTTTAAGATGTAAATCTATTATTTTGGGGCCGGCATAAAATGTGTAATGGTTTAAGACCTAAACCCCCTCGGTAGTAGAGGAAGCTCGTACTCAGCTGTGGGCAATATATACTACAGGGCTGATTATATAAAATGTATCGATTGGCAGAGGATATTCAACTCTATCTAGATCTTATGTAGTGGCCATAAAAGTCACATAAAATACAAACAACGAGTTACCTTTATTAACGTTAAGCAAAAACGCCCATAACATCCTTCATCCTCCATTTGATTTTTTAAATTTATTTTCACATCACGCAATAAAATAAGATTACAGATATCTATACTACGATAGAATTTTCTATGTCGTTAGGTATATATTTCAGTAACACTATTAATGAACTAAGTATAACTTATATTACTCAGTAACACTATTAATGAACTAAGTATAACTTATACTACTCAGTAATACTATTAATGAACTAAGTAGAACTCACCACTTAGCAGTAGGTATGGGGCTGCCATCGACCTTGGCCTTGAGTTCTAGCGGCTCGCCCTCGTCCACGTCCCTCTGCCGCTCGAGCTTGTGCGTGAAGCCCGGCGCCGCCTGCGCGAGGGACACGGCCGCCGAACACTCCGCCTCGCCCGCCATGTTCACTGCGCGGACCTTGTACTGTGTCCAGAGTAAACATTTGTGATCATTGATTTTTTAGCATATCCATGCCCTTTTATACATACACACTCACGCCTTTCATGGGCGTAGGTATAGCTTTGACATGGGAGGGGGGGTCCTACGATATAAAAAAATATGGCGTGGGTTCTTGCCTTGCATGACACTGTATTTCAGAAGCTAAGCTAAGGGGAGGGGGGGTCTGGATCCCCAAATGTCAGCGGTCAGTGGGGTAGCGTGGTTCATCGTGAGCTAAGGGGGGCGACACCCTGAAGGCCCACGCACCCTCTTAAAAACGCCCATGACGCCTTTTATACCAGTAGAGGCACAACTTGTGCACCCACTTTTCACCGTGCATATTCCGTCCCGTGATAGGGGGCGAGTCTATCGCCATATCGGGCCAATTCCAGACTCTGGGCTGATACAGAGTAGAACAACCCAATATCACTTTGCCCAACCCGGGGATCGAACCTGAGATCTTGACATTGCAGCCGTACTGTAATACAACTACGCCACCAAGGCAGTCTTTTATGTTAAAATTTATTTTTCAATACTTCTGCAATTTTAGTAGCTGTGATCATCTGTTATCTATGACTATGTTGCCTCTTTGCATATCTTTTTTTTTTTTTTGTTTTTTTTTGTCCCTGACATTACTCTTTCTAGCCTGACGAGGGTCGGCTTATGAAAGAACACCGGTCTTTTGGGTGAGTGCAGAAGGCGCTCGCAACCCTTAAAATTAAGCGACCACGCTGAGGGCGACCCACTAACGGGTCACGAACCTCGGCTCAGGGCGGCCACTGAGAGGATAAGACATCAGCGTTTGGGGAGACATGGTTTTTAACCTAATCCTATTCATGTGTTCGTAGTCTTCGGCACGCGGGCCGGAACTACTAAGAGAGGTCAGGGTGACGGGGAACGCGACGAGGTCCTCGACGGTGAGGACGGTACAGCGGTCTTGTGGAGTGTAAGAGCTTTTGATGCTCGATCTTTTCGCGAATGGCCAGAGTGATTTCGTCCTCTGGATCTGTCAGTACTGAACGCGGTCGTCTCCATTTGGCGCGATGAAATGGAGTATATATAGACGCTTTACGGATAAGCGTGTTTGGGTGGTTTACCGCCCGATCGAAGTAGCGTCTGCTGACCATATGCATAAAGTGCCTGATGGTCGGCATGTTGGTGTCCACGTGGAGGTTGCGGTTGCGAACGTACCACGGGGCACCAAGAGCATATCTGAGCATTTTATTTTGTAAGACCTGCATACGCTGAAAACGAGCAGGCGGTAAATGGGCGAATACGGGCGATGCGTACGTCATGATAGGTCGGATGCATGTCGTAATGATCCTAATCTTGTTGCGGATCGACATTTTACTGTTCCGGTTTAAGAGCCAGTGCAATTGGCCCATCGCGAATGCGGCTCGCGCGCGTACCGCGTTTACATGTGGGATGAAGGTCAACCTCGGATCAAGGGTCACTCCTAAGTATTTAGCTTTGTCCTTCCAAGGGATAACCTGGTCGGACACGCGGACTGAAAACTTTGCATATTTAATGTTTTAAAACTGCCGATAAGGAATATTGTGCACACTGTTTTGTGATTATGAAATTATGCAATGTAATGTAGTGTAGTTCTTTATTCTTTCAAAATGTGGATGGCGGCCAAGCGGCTTTCTCGTCTTGTCATCTATTTGCATAAAAACACACTCCAATTACAGTAAGACACCACCAACCTTGCCAGCATCACTAGCACTGAAGTGCTTGATCTCGAGCTCGCTGTCCACCTGCCCGCCGACCTGCGTGGTGACAGTGCGGCGCTCATCAGAGGAGATCTCCTTGCCGTTGAGGTACCAGAGGACCTCGGGCTTGGGCACGCCGTCGCATCGGACTTTCAGCGTGCAGTCGTCGTAGTCTTTGACGGTTTGCTTTTGTAGTGGTTTTGTGAAGACTGGGTCGCCGGCTGAAGGGAATAGTTAATACTTGATGTTATGATAAATGTAAATGGGTCAAAATCATAATCATATAAGCCTACCGCTTGATCGTTTTTGCATGTTATTAAACTATAATAAAATTGACTCCTCAGCCCCGCGACGGACACCGGTGTCCATGTATATAGGGGTTTCCCATACATCTATATATATAAGCGGGGCATGAAGGGAAAACTCGTAATAGCAAGACAATACGCGTGAATTATTTTTTTCTACGATTAATATTTGACATTCATATTATGCTGATTTATTGTTACAAACTTAAAAAAATAACTCCCACTTACTATGCACGGTAAGCTTGGCCTGTTGCGAGGTCTCTCCGATCTCGTTCTTGGCGGTGAGCGTGTAGACCCCCGCATCATCGACTCCGACCTTCTTTATCACCAGCTGGTACTTCTCCGCGGCCTTGTCTTCGATGATCTCGAAGTGAGTCGTCGGCTTGATCACGTAGCCGTCTTTACTCCTGTAAACGGTAATCACATTTTAATAAGGATCTAAATCATGATTTCAAATGATAACTAAGGCTAATGTAGACTTCTTAGGGTCGTATTAATAGATTCAACTCAATTTAGCTATGAAGTGGTTATCAGCTGAGATGCTGTCAAATTAAGATCAGCATCTTAAGATAGTCGCTATTTAATGAACCCATATTAGAATCAGCACAAATGATACCTTAAGTTACAATATGTAACACATTTTGACAGCTAAGTTTTGTTTGTGTAAAAGCACTTACTCAGGTGAGAACAAGCTCTTAAGTGACAGCTTAAGTGTGGTTTATTAAATAGATCAATACATTAAATGTCTACTTGAGATTTTACTCAAACTTAATACCGCCCTTTTATTTTTTATTACCACTTACCATTGGATCTCAGCGATAGGGTTGGCACGGACATTGGCGATGAAGGTGGTCTCTTCATAAGGTACAGCCGTGACATCCTTCAAGCCTTCGATCTCAGGCCGCAGCAGGATGTCGAGTCTGGCAGAACTCTCACCCATACCATACTTGTTCTTCGCCTGGATTGTGTATTCACCGGTATCTGTGTGACGACCTATGAGGGTAGGGAGTATTAATAAATTTAGATCAGTCTTTGGTGTTTTGATGATGAATCATTGATGTCAAGACCACGGAAGATGAAGGAAATGTGCTCGCTTTCTAGTCTAATTATCTCATTATATATTGTTACTAAACTAAAAAAAAATGTGGAATCTATTCTTCTACATAGCAAAATTAAAAATGAAATACTTCAAACTTTTAGATTTTGATGAGTATAACGATTGCTATACATCCATGACCATTTAGTTTTAAAACGTCATAAATTCGATATAAAAATTCATCAAACACGCCATCAAAGTTTATGACCTTGAATGCATTATTGTTTCAAATGAACCTGATCCGACGAGATGAGTCCTCACCAGTAGGTATGTGGAGCGTGAAGGTGCACTCCTTCAGCCCATGCTCAATATCCTTGGTGTCAGCGGAGGTGAGTATGGTGGCGTCGGGCACGAGCTCGGTGCCGTTGAGCAGCCAGGCCACGTGTGGCTGCGGGTCGGCCGTGCACACCGCGCGGAGCGACACCGGCGAGCGCTGCAGGGCGCGCACCGCCTGCAGCGGCTCTGTGAACTTGGGCTTGCGAAGCTCGCTCTCGGCTAGTGGGGGGGAGACATTGTATGTGGATCAGCTACGCGATGATGAGCTGAATGGTTCGTGTGATTCGTTTGATGCAAGGTTTAAGTAATAAAGGTTTAATTTAATAACGTTCAACTAAAGTAAGTTAGTAAAAGGAAGTTGAAGTGACACTAAAGACTCTTTTTGATTTATTCTTATTAAACCTAGCAGAAAATTCAATTATTTTTCATGAAGTAATCAATGAATGAATGCAAACAGTAATAAAATTATAAACTTGAAAAATAACTCACGTGAAACAGAGAGCTCAGCCTTCAACACATTCTTGCCAAGATCATTGCCAATCTCGACCTGCCATTGTCCAGCATCTTTGAGATCAACCTTATCAATCTCCAGTTTATAAACATCTCCGTCATTGGTGATGTGGATCCTGGCGTTGGACTTCACCTCTTTGCCGTCGTGGAGCCAGCGGACCGTCGGCTTGGGCGTGCCAGACGCTTGAACAGTGTAGACTAGGGGAAGCGACTCGTACACGTGGCCGTCCTTCAGTGAACTTTCTTTGAGGGTGGGGGGTGCTGCAAGTGGAATAGTGCATTAAAAGTATTGTTTTAGTAGTGGGGATAAGAAGAACATCGATTAGAAGCGAGAAATTAGAGATATAAACACTAAGTCTTTTAGATTTCACTGTTGAGAAGAATTTATGAAGGGAATCACTGAAGAGACTGGACAAAGATAATAATTCAAAATCTATAAAAACGATAATAATATTTCTTATGAAGTAGGTATATACATAGAAAATAATACATAGAAATCACAAAAGAATATACCGAAATAACCAATTATTGCACGTAATACTATGTACATGAAGAACATCACAAGAATTTCCATCGAAACCTTCAACCAAAGCTATAAGAGAAGCTCCTACGAAAGAAAAGAATATATACATTTATAAATACCCAATAAATTTGCGTACCGCAGTATATACAGCGTTTGTTACTGGAATAAATGTTGTCGAGTGTACTGTACTTACGAATTTTTGTGCCGTAAACTGCAGAAATCTGTGTTGTGTGTGTAAAAAGTGTATGATACATACCTTTGTTGTGTGTATTTCAACTGTGCATTAAAGCATGTCCGTGCAAGCATTGCGTTGAATATCGTAAAGAATTACCTTGATGATGATACTGACGTCAGCAACGATTTAACATTTTTCCCGCAACGACCTCCAAATATTAGTATGCCAGAAGGGAATGTTATTACGCATGCGTTCTAAAACAAACATACGAGAGCCATTAGTCGAGTACATGGTATAAATATTAACGGGTGATTCTAATGATCTGTCATTTTATTTTTTATCTCATATGAGTTTAGTTAGAAATATAGATTAATGTTCTTTTAAGAATATTGTAAAACGACAGATCGTTATGGTGGTATTAGCTATTTCAATTTCGGACTATAAGCGAACAAATATGTTATTATCCCTCGACACTGCGTAGCGTTACATCATCAAATGCCAGCCTTTCATCGCGTCACGATCCCCGTCTCAAATATTTTATGTTTTTTTGGACAATTACCTTTTTCGTCTTCCTGATTCAGAATATCGTCTAATATGCTCCTTTGCCTCTGGCTTCGTCTCAATAATGCTTCCAATTCGTTGTCCTCCTCTTCTTCTACACTAAATAGTTTTGTTTCACCTTTTCTCTTTCTTTCTACACTAGTTTCATTAACATCTTTCGTTATACTATCTAATTTTTTTTCAGGCCCAAGAACAAACTCTTCTATAATTCGATTCTTGACACCGTCTACTTTGCCTTTAACGTTCTTGTTATCATTTTCATCAAATTCTTTTGAAATGTGAATGAGTTTCTCTGTGATATCGTTTTCGAATATTTTTTCTGATTTTTCCTTAAGTATTAAAGATTCTTCATCGCCTTCATCAGTGAAAAAGTCTTCCTTAAATGAAGATGACCGTACGTAGGAGTCCTTGCTGAACACTTTTCTCGTCTCGTCAATTTCAAATATGGTTTTCGAAAGATCTTCGATGGAAATCTCTCTAGATAAAGATTCATTTTGCCAGCTCAAGTCATCTTCAGATAACGACAAAATTGAAACCGCCCTATTTGCTAAAGTTCTAGTACCCTTCGTGCTCTCAGCATCAGAATCAGTTTGTGGTTCTTCAATAATTCCATATGTGCCTCGCCTAATGTAATCGGGTATTGTGAAGTGGCCCAATTCAGATAAAATATAGCTGTGAGAGGCAATTTCTTCAATTTCTAAAGAAGTTGTGTGTGGTTTATTAGGTTTAATAAACTTTCTGCCATCAATTTCGTCATCATCATCGTAATAGACGGAGGTTGAAGTCATTTTGTGTAAAGTGCGCGTTTCGGCCGGACCTAACATTTAAAATAGTATTATATTGATTTTTCGAAACAATATTTATTGAAGATCTAGTTACACATGCATTTTGATGTATTGCGTTATTAAAACGAGAAGGTAATTAAGCAATGTTGTCGGATGAAAAGTTAGGATGAGAGACTAAATGATATTAGAATTGGGTAGAGGTGGTAGGAAGCATTACACTGACCTGTAATTATAGCGCCATGAGACCGAGAACTGCTTACTTTGGACATAACTATAGACCCGTCGCCAGCTGTCTTGAACGTTGTAACTGTTTCGAAAACTCGTCCTAAACATAACAAATCACACGGGCCTGTTAAGAACACGGGTTAAAAGCATGCAACAAATGAGCGCGAAAATGTGAGATTCTCGCATACTAAGCTGTCGCAAAGTTGATTTGAAGCGCGAAGCATTTTTATACCTTCTATATCTGCACTTAAGGGTTCTTCTGTAACAGATTCCTTTTTGACCGATTTAAGTTTGGATGTTTTCAATTCTTCATCTATTGGGACTTCTTCTATTGTTTCTGGTTTTGTAACACCTTTCTCAGCAATTTTTTTTTCGGTTAATATCTCCTCAATTACCGGTTTCTTATCTTTCTCATTATGATTTTCATCCCAAAATGACTTTTCTTCAGCCTCTTCAGGTTCTGTTACAGATTTCTTCCCTTTGTCACTTTTGGAACCATCAACATCTTCCACTTTAGGCTTTTTCACTTTTGCGTCATCATCAACATCGTCCCAAAAAGATTTTTCTTCAGCTACTTCTGGCTTTGTAGCAGATTTCTTTGCTTTGGTACTCTCCTTGGGTTCTATTTCTTCTATTACAGGCTTTTTGGATTTCTCGTCTTTGTTGTCGTCATCCCAAATAGATTTCTCTTCAATAACCTCAGGTTCAGAAATAGACTTTCTTGCTTTTTTACTTTCAGGTTTTTCTACTTCCTCTACTTTAGTTTTCTTTGCTTTCTCATCATCTTGTACATCATCCCAGAAAGACTTTTCTTCGACTTCCTCTGGTTCTGTGACTGACTTCTGGGCTTTATATGGTTTAGGTTTATCAACTTCGTCAATTATTTTTTTCTTAGATGTAGCGTCTTCGTCGTCATCCCATATAGATTTTTCTTCTATAATTTCAGCCTTAGCTTTCTTAGCTGTTTGTTTTACTGCTACATCCACATCATCTTCTACTGGTTTTTTAGCCTTACTATCAAGTTCAGTTTCAATTTCTTCCTTGCTGATTCTCGTATGAACTTCTCTCGCTATTAAACAACAACAACAAAATGATAACAAAACAATGGTTATTGTAAATGGGGTCATGTGTTAGATACATCACAATGGAATGGAAATGTGTGGGATAACGCGGGTTCGATGCACGTTTGTAAGTGATTAAATACAGCATTCAGTTTGTGGAATGCTTCATCATACATAAAGTCTACCAAATTGTCAAAATTGGCATCTATGGACACCACAAAAAAAAAACTAAATCGTGCTTAGTAGTAATCTAGGAATCAAATACTATGTTAATTCAAACTACTACTTCACCCGTTACCGCCATCTTGTCCAGTTGTGCGACAGTGCTGTCAATGGTGACAGAACGAGACTGCTAGTGTCTTACCATTTGTGTGTGTACATGTGTTGTGTGTCATGTGTGTGATTGTATGCTGGAGCTGTTTGTTGCATATGTAAAATTTAATCTTTGACATGATACTTTTTTTTTATAACATATACGCTTGCGTTTGACCACTATCTCGCCTGATGGTAAGTGATGATGTGGTCTACGATGGAGTACACTTGCCTAGATTATTTTGCCCTTAAAAAAATCCGCTTCTTGTCCCTGTCTGCTATTCTACATGTATTCTAGCGGAGTCATACTTACTGTGGACGGTGACCGTACTCTTAGAGGAGACGCTACCCATCTCATTCTCAGCCCTGACCTCGTATTCTCCGCCGTCTTCTTCCTTCACTAGAGTTACTGTAAGATGATAGTTCTCCAATCTGTATAGATAAAGAATGCATTAACAACCTTTATTATTCCATACCATATTAGAAACATTGCTGAAATGTATAAAGCCCTTTACTGGTAAAATTAGTTTTGTTGGTAATATTTATTTAGGTTATATTAACTTGTAAAAGTAAATAATTTATATTTTAAAATGGTTGCCGTGTTACCTTTTTGTATCCCTTTCGATCCTGATCCTAGCATCTGTGGTGACCTCCTTGCCGTCTTTGTACCACTTGACCTTGGGCTCAGGGCATCCTTCAACCTCTACGTCCAACTTGAGGGTCTGGCCGGCGTCAACGGTCATATCAACCAGGCTCTTGGTGAAACGCGGCTTTCCTAAAATGGGAGAGTGTATATTATATTGCAGTTAAGCATGTAACTAAGGCTGTTTCGAATCAATAGATGACATGGGTTTATTAGATGGGAATAATTATCTACACTCTACAGTATCTAAAACATCTACAATATGAAGCTAAATCATATTTCTGTGAGACATTAACTAAACCCTATCTATCGTTGCATAAAATGTTAAAAATTTAATAGTGTTGTGAAGAGCTAAAGTTTGCTACTTTGGATATATTAAGATAATAACATACAAAATGGACGATCAGTCTTTGGAAAACCTTTCCAATGGCAACATCTTTCAAAACTGTGGGCACCTTTATATTCCCTGAACAAACATCAGAACAGACGAAGCCTTGAGCAAATGTTAGCAAGCAAGTTCCAATAGAATCAACTTACTGTTGACGGTAAACGTGGCCTGGCAGCTGTCCTCGCCGAGCTCGTTGGAGACCTTGCAGGAGTACTGGCCGGAGTACTCCGCGGATACCTCCTTCAGGATCAGCTTGTGAGTGTTGCCGGAGTCCACGCGAGTGAACACCGACTTCTTCTCCGTGATTTCCACGTCGCCGAGGTACCTGGAGATTATTTTAAATTGAGTTTTGCGCTATTTGGAATATTTAGTTATAACTTCGTAATGATAAGTCAGTGAGTGAAAGATAATTTTTGTTGAATTGCTTTTAACAATGGCTCATGTTACGACTGCAATCTTAGGACTGTTTAGATTCTAAATTTTAGAAACGTAGGAACACCATTAAAAAGAGATATCCGCTTTTTGAAAGGATGTGCTGGGCCTCAAAATTCAACTAGGCTCAAACTTTATGAATATTAAAGGTTCAAAAATATGGATCTTAGATTCGTTAAAAAAACACTTTTATACTCCTTCATTCACAACAACTTTTTTTTAAAACGTTCATAGTAAGTGTAGTTTTTAAGCAAAATAAAATTACATATATCGCAACATCGGAGGACTTTAAATTTATACGATTTATTGCACAGGCTTAGTTTTTGGGAGTACTATACAAATAAATATAAAGTACCTTGGTTAGAATTTTAGCCCCGTTTTTGGACATGTCCTTTCGATCTCATTGAATTACGTTCGCAATGTGTCCATACCCATATTTATAAACTTTATTAGTATTGCCATTGTTAAGCCTATGCAAGTTTATATCCGTCAAAATTTACTTCTAGTTTTTTCGATTCCAACACTTTATTTATGATTTTTATTCTTTCTGGCTATCACCATTCACTGCAGACTAAGGCATTACATTTAAACTACAAATACTACATACCACTTAACGCTGGGCTCTGGGTAAGCTTCAACGGCGACGGTGAACTCTACGTTAGTGTCTCCGTCTCCAGCGCTGGTGTCGCGCAGGCGCTGCGTGAGGCGCGGGGCCGAGCGCACGTGCAGCGCGCACGCGTCCGACGCCGACCCGTGCACGTTACGCACCTATACGTACAGGCACCAAGAAGAAATAAAATAATAATAAAAAACTTGAGAGGTGTCAAGGGACACCCGGATGGAACGAAGTTGTTTTCGATTAATTAGTGAAGATATTGTAATAAAATTTTATTTCTTTTAAGTTATAATAATAATTGTATATTTCATTAAAACGTTACCACATCAATGAAAACATTTACTTCTACCTACACAATAGATACCTATGTCATCGAATCACGATCATCACCTAAGCAAGCATTGACATTAAAATTAACATACAACTAACGAAAAAAAAACTACTCTAAAAAGCATTTAAATAAAAAAAGACAATTTAAATCTTAGAGTAAGTATAACTACGTATACATACTCTAAGATTTAAATTGTCTCTTTTTATTTAAATTTCAAATGTCACTTTTACGGCCAGTTCTTTATTGTTACTGGCTGGTTTCACAGTGCAAGTATCAAAGTGTCGTGACAACTTTTCGTAAGAATTTTTTCCGTCTAGCTCCCTTTCACAACGCGCGATAAGGAACTTCGTTTCAATACCAGCCCTGTAGGGGTATTATACAGGGTCATTTTGCCATTGTGTAATTAAATGAAACCACATACTTATCTCCTTGAAAGTAACATTTTCCGTTAAGCTATTTCAACCATATGTGTAAAATAAAAAAGTGTAAGTTTCAAACAAAATAAATATCAATAAAAAGTAATTCTAAATTTACACGCCCTAATGCCACTATGACTGCCCTAGAAGAATGTGTCGCAGCAGCAACATTACACTTTCAGTCAGAAATAGGTACATTTACGCACACACCATATTGGCACTAGACTACAATATAATCAAAAATTTGAAATACTACAACCGGGATTTTTGGCGAAAGTATTCGTTATTCATGGATGATTTTTGGAACAATGTTAGCAAAGGTATAGACAAATATGTGGTTGCATTTAGTAACGTAATGTAAAAATGACCCTGTATACTGCTCACTGCTGAGCACGGGCCACTACTACTGAGAGGGGTAAGGCCTTAGTCTACCACGCTGGCCTAGTGCGGATTGCCAGACCTCACATATCTTTGAAATTCAAAGAACTTCTTAGGTATGCAGGTTTCCTCACGATGTTTTCCTTCACCGTTAAAGCGAACGATAATTGATAAACAATACACACATAACTTCGAAAAGTCAGAGGTGTGTGCTTTGGGTTTTGAACTTCCGGACATTGTCTCGGCAGACCGTTCCATTCCCAACTAGAGACTATATCTAGGGAAATCTACTAGGGAATATCGTCCACTTTTCGTCAACCAAGAAGAAAGAAAGAAAATATTTATTTGTAACAAGCATGATTACAACATAAATACTCAGAATTCTTAAATTAATTTTGCTCCTCACAAAACCCCCCCAACTCAGCATAAGCTGGTAAAAACCAGCGCTAGTCTTCCGTTGGGCCGTTTTGTGTACCAGTATAAGTAGCTGAACAAATTAAAAATTTCAAATCGCCTACATACTTTTGTGCTCTTACTAATGTTTTTTTTTCTCTTCACAAACAAAATAAAATAGATTTACTAAAGAAAAAAATGTTTCAGTTTAAGTTAACGCGTATATAGGCGATTTGAAATTTTGATTTTGTACAGATTCTAATGCTCCTGACTGTACACACATACCACTGAGTCTTGCACCTGCTTGCATTCTAATGTGGGGTCAACTCCAATAGGCATTTTGCATGCATTATAAACACTGCCTCGGTGGCGTAGTTGTATTACGGTATGATTGCAATGCTGAGGTCTTGGGTTCAATTCCCGAGTCGGGCAAAATGATAATGAATTTTAAATTCAGTATGAGTGAAATCTGGAAGTTATACCCGATATGGCAATAGGCTCGCCACCTATCATTGGACGGAATACGCACGGCGAAAAGTGGGTCCACTAATTCCGCCTCCGTCTACCCTTTTGGGGGGATAAAGGGCGTGAGTGTGTGTGTGTATATGTAATATTATAAACACGATTTTATTTAGTGACGTACTTTTTATGACCGGATTATTTAATAATAGAGTACAATATTATATGGGAAAATACGTTGACCAGTTTTTTTATAAAACAAAATGAAAACGGATTGAGTTTATTCCTACATATGGCTCAAAAGTAGACTACTTTTCATTACGACAAATTCAGGGACACTAGATTTTAAACAAAGTCATAACGACACATAAATAATTAATAAATATAGCATAATTAACTAAAGTACCTCGCAGGAGTACTCGCCGGCATCGGCGCGTGCAGCTGAAGTGATGACGAGCGAGTGAGCCGAGCCAGACGACGAGATCTTGATCGTCGAGGATTCCGTCAACTCGGTCTTGTTCTTGAACCTGCATTACAAAAAAAAACATGAGAAGTTATTAATGTAACAAGATAATTTTGTTAACTTAGTAACTAAAATCACTCATAAATGTATAAAAATCTAGTAATACCTAATGTTTCTTAATTAATTAAACCTGTTGGCTGCACGTCCAAAATTGACATACTTTTATTCATCATCATCATCATCATCAGCCACATGACGTCCACTGCTGAACATAGGCCTCCCCCAAAGATTTCCAGATGGACCTGTCAAAAGCGGTCCGCATCCAGCGCGTTCCTGCGGCCTTTACCAAGTCACCGGTCCACGTTGCAGGTGGAGGCCGACGCTGCGCTTGCTAGTACGTGGTCTCCACTCGAGAACTTTTTTGCCCCATCTGCCATCAGTTCTTCGAACTATGTGCCCTGCCCATATTTGTTGTACTTTTAATAATTCTATATTCTTAAAATATAACCTACATTTCTGGAGCTTTCGCATTAACATGGACCAATCTACTAATACTAATAAAAATCTACTCCAAAACGACCAGTACCATTTCACAGTGGGTGCAGGCTCGGATTCCGTCTCGATGTTGAAGGTGACGGTCTCTTTCTCGTCGCAGACCTTTGACTCGCCCATCTTCTTCGTCACCTTGGGCGCAGTGGTCACGTGCCACTGCCAGAAGTCCGAGCATTGGTTCACCTCGTTCCTGGATTTAGATATTACATTTTAAAATTAATATGGAAGCATTTAGTCATACCTTTAACCGAATTAAAGGAAAGGAGTAGGTGCTCCATTCGTATGTTTGATTTTTTTTTTGTTTATAAATATTGTGGTTGTATGAAGTAATTTGTTACCTTTTTTTAAACAAAGAAAAAAAATTACAATCCTGTAATACAATACTATCTTGAGATTAGAATAAAAACATTTTGAGGAAACTTAAACCTGAATTTTAAAGGTATATACAGTCACCAGCATAACTAGCTGAACAAATGCAAAATTTTAAATTGCCTACATAGTTTTGTGTTCCTCCTAATCTTTTTTTTCTCTTCACAAATATAAAATAAAATAAATTTGCTTCACTTCATACGAAGAATTTTTTTTTCAGTTTAACTTAACGCGTATATAGCCGATTTGAAATTTTGATTTTGTACAGATGTTTGTACTGCTGATTGTACAGTCTACCAATTTACATTAGACTAGTATGGTGGACAAAATTATTATTTACATTTCATTAGTTAACATTGTAAATATTTTGTTCATACTAACTTGGCGACCACAGAGTATGATCCGGAGTCCGTAAGCTTGGCATCCTTGATGGTAATCTTGTATATCTCCTCGGATTCCTTCACGATGACTATCCGTTCAGAGCTTTTGATTTCGGCGCCATCTTTGTAGAAAGTGACGTCAGGGGAGGGGGTGCCTTCCACTTCAATAGTCACTGTGTGGGTGGAGCTCACCTAGAATGAAGTAGAGGTTAGAATTATTAGGTAAATTGTAATTACTACTTGTAACTGCCCTGCTAGGTTAAAGTTATTACTACTATGTATTACAATCCCATACTATTATAGCATTTAATAAAATTATTTCTTTTCTTAACCTTTTACCATCGTGATGACATTCAGTGATTGATCACTATCGCGAATCTCCTCATCCGAGCCTAAGCCTATGCGTCTGTTCGCTTATTAAATCTTCGAAAAATGCAATTTAAGTGATCACCATGCAAGTCTGGTTCTCAATCTTCTTCTTTATCTTGGGTGGTTGTTTGACGACCAGGTGCAGCGTGCTGGTGTCCTCGCCGAGGTCGTTGGAGGCGGTCACGTGGTACTCGCCCGCGTCCGCTGACGTCACGTTCTTTATCACCAGCGACATGCTCTCCTCGTCTTCGTATAGGAACCTGGTAGGAGACACCGTAGGTAAAATCTACTAAGGCCTAAACATGTAGTCGCAATGTCTTGGTGTAATCAATGATGAGTAAAATCTTTACAGAACTGATATAACATACACACATACATAGTGTTACGCCTCTATCCCATAAGGGTAGGCAGAGACTATGGATTGCCATTTTGGTCAATTCTGGCATACTTCTTTTGTTTCCTCCACCTTCATCAATCTTTTCATGCATTCCCACCGGTTTAGGGTTTTTTTGAACTGGCTTTTACGAAGAATGTCAGATATCAGACATTCAAAGATTCGTGCGGTCGACTCTTACCGACTCTAACTGATATAACATTCCACATATAATAATTATTGAATCATTGTTAAGATTAATCGCACTCAATTTAGCAGCAAATTTGACTTACTTATGCCTGGTATCAGGCTCAACGACTTTCCCATCGTGTTTAAACACGATGTTGGGCTTGGGGAAGCCCTTGCACTGCAGCTCCAGCATGGCCGACCCGCCCATGGATACGATGGCTTCGCGGTGTTCGATCACTAGGGTTGGCTTCTCAGGCTCGCGGTGGAGTTCGTGGACGGCACCTAGAGGATATTAAAATGTTGTTGGAGAACATGTCAGTATAAAATTATTTTTGTTATCAGTATCAATTGGAAATGTATACCTGTAGGCAACTAGGCTATTATATTTGGGTCTTCATGATACAGGCTTGCCTAGTGTGGAGACTATAGTCTTACCATGGACTATTCAATTTTTATTTTCTACGTAGTAGAGCAAATGTTCATGTGGTGTTTATTTAGCTCCACCAATACAAATTCAAAATTCAAGAAGATATATGGACGCGTTGTAGTAAATTAAAAGGGGGAATAAGAAGAAGGGGAACTGGTGTGTCTTGTACCTTGCACAGTTAGTTCCGCGGAGCAGGAGATGTTGCCGGTGCTGGTCTTGGCGACGCAGGTGTAGAGCCCCGCGTCTTCAGGCTTGACGTGCTGGAACACCAGCGCCAGCGAGTCCTCGTCATCACCGAGCAATACCTAGAAAAAATCAAAGCTTCAGACCTTTTTCAGACGAAGTTTAGAGAAAACTATGACAAAGTACTTTAAGACAGAAAAAAAATAGATACTTTCTTGTATCGCGACTTTGTCTTACCTTAAACCTGTCTTCAGGGTCAAAAGGTTCTCCATCACGTTTCCAGGTGAAGCTTGCTTTTTCACCTTTTGCCAGCAAGCCTTCACCTCCTGGTAGAAGCTCTCCGAAAATGTTCTTATCGTCTAAAAAAAGAATTATTGTACCATATTTACAATGTAGATAGATTGTTATGTGGATTCTTCATAACAACTTCCTATTACCCAGAAGATTCTGAATGACTTAAGAAAGCTTTGAGACTCTTTATCCCGGAAGGGGTAGGCAGAGGCGCAATTAGTGCACCCACTTTTCGCCGTGAGTATTCCGTCCCATGATGTGATGAGGGGGCGAGCCTATCGCCATATCGGGTACAAATTCCAGACTTCGGGCTGATACTGAGTAGAAAGACTAGAGTAGAGAGTTTAGGTATTGTTCGTTATTTTTATTTTAGGATACTATGACCCAAGATTAACTAAAGAAATAATATTTCTAGTGCTAAAACATCTTAGTACCAAAATAAATCGAATCAATAACTCCACTTAATTTCTTGTTCATCACTTAAAAAGTCAAACCTACTGCCCTTTTTAAATACATTTACGTAACAGTAAGCGTATTTCGCACATTAGTGTCACGCGAGTCAACAAGTGTCTAATTCCGATGGCGGATGAAGCTATAAACAACTGCTGGAGTCTGTCCAAACGGCGTAAAAATGTGGTACAACTCTATTTATAGGAGTCTCGTGCCATTCATTATAGGATAACTAATTTAGTGTTATCCTACACGTTTATTTATAAATTGTGGCTAAAAATGGTCGAGAACTTGACTTTCAATGGCAGAAATAACTTTATGAGGTACGTTTAAATTTTATTGTGATCTAAACTTGCTCTCTTAGATTTTTTTTACGAAACTAATGATTCTGATACTATTTGATTTTGTTATTTTTTTTATTTCAACTAAAATGTGATATAAATGATCTGTAAAATTTACTAAACGATCTAGAACGGCAGTTATAATAGGATCGTGTTCATCAGTTATTTAATGTAGCATTTTTAGATTTAGATCTAAATCTTCAACATGATTTCTCAAAACTCAAAAACCGTTAATATTTTAAAATTTGCATCCTGATGATGGAGTGATTGCATAGCAAAAAAGCTACCATCTAGTTTGTGTGCCTCGGTGGCGTAGATGTATTGCATACGGTTGGATTTTTACATCTTAAAAGTTACTGAGTCGCTGGTCGGTGTCAGGAAGTTGTCAGTATAATACACCGTGTCAGGGAAATGACTAAGCCGTTGGTCTTGCGCCTGATCTCTTCTGGTCCTGTCGGATTGCCGTCTCACCGGACTATGGGAGTGAAGGAACACGGAATGCACTTGTGTATTGCGCATATACTTGTGCACTATTATACTCTCGCGTACTTGGCTGACATGCGTTGAGATTGGCCGCCGTGGCCGAAATTCTAGGACACAGTACTTACCAACAACAGTGACAGTGGCTTCGGAAGTGACGTCGCCGTAGATGTTCATAGCGCGGCAGGAGTAGTTGCCGGCGTCGGCGGGCACCACGTCCGCGATCACCAGCTCGTAGCAGCCCTTTTCCGCGCGCGTCCTAACGATGGAGATGCGGTCCGTGTCCGATGTGGTCACAATTTCCTTGCCGTCGCGGAAGCTGGTAATAAAAATGTTGATGGTTTAATTTAGACCGAAGATTGTAGAGAGCTATAAATCTTTTATCTTACACTCAATACTAAAAAGCACTTGCAAGATATTTAAGATATTACACTAAGGAAATTTTCATGAATCGTTACTGGTTAATAATTTGTGTGAAGTTATACTTACAATTTAACTTCAGGATTAGGCGTTCCCTTCACTCTCACCATGAAACGCAAGTAGGTGTTTTCCATTATTTCTGTATCTTTCAGCGCTACCAAGAAGTAAGGCGCGTTTAGAGCGTTCCTTTCCTTTCTTTCTTCAGGGGTCACTACAAACATAAATAATATAATGTCAGTAAACTAACATAAATTGCTCATAAAAGTCTTGTCTCCGTTTCAAAAGGCCTGTAAATTTTCTACAATCATAACACCGCCAATCTGTTCACAATTTCGTGCACTTTCTAGTTCCTGTACCCAATATACCTGTAATATATGAATAAACAATTAAAATATCTTCTAACGAATGCTAAAACACATCTACAGTAAGCTCATTGCTTGTGGCCATCGCTTGTAGCATTTAATTATATTGTCATGCGCGAGACTTAGGTGCAAAATACAGGAAAATTATCAGCAAGTAATAAGGTATTATTCTACGTGTTATCCGCTATACGATGTCTTAATCAATGATCGCGATGAGACATGCACATTTACGGACGATTTAAATGATCACAATTATTTCTGGAAAATTAATATATTATTGTTGTTTGGGAAAGGTAGTAAAATTTTTCAATTGTTTTTCTCAAGATTATTCATTAAAACTGTTTAACATTAAACACTGTGAAGTAACTTAGGAATTTAAAAATTGAACTGAAATTTGAAGATCGGTATGTGAAGTCTGCTAACCCGCGCTGGGCCTACGAGGTGGACTAAGGCCTAAACCATCTCGGTAGTAGAGACCGGTATAATTATCTTTCCCAAACGTGAAAGAATGAAGGAAACAGTGGACTCACACTCGTGAACGACTAACTGGGCCGTGCAATGTGCGTTCCCCTTGGCGTTCTCAGCCCTTGCGGTGTAGACCCCGGAGTCGTCCTCCCTGCAGTGCTTGAGCTCGAGTCGATGTAGTCCCGTCTCGTGCGAGATGGAGCAGCGGTCCATCAGCCGGTCCGTCAGCGGTTTGTTGTCCTTCAGCCACGTTATGTGGACCAACTCCGACGACTCAAGCAGCCCGCATTCGAACACAGCGTTTTCACCAGCTGGGGAGTCAGATGTTGGTTATGGGGAGCCCGTACGGTAGCAAAATGTTTCCGGTGCAATTTTAATATTGATAAAAATATTTCCGTCTGCCGTCACTTATAAAGGTCGAAAAAAGAATACAATATTTGTGTTTCTGGAGCACACCGTACGAACTCTAAAATGTAGAAACAGTGTAAGGGTATAAGCGTTATATTAATGTATGTGTCAGTTAGTGTCTACAAGCGTATGTACAAGCACTATAGCTGTGACTACTCTACGTGTCTACTTCTACCTGTGTATACTTACGCTCGATATTCTGGCCTTCCAGTGTCTTGGAGAATACCGGCTTGCCGTCCTGGGATACGGTGCGGGAGAAGGTTTTCTCATACTCCCCAGTGCTAATCGAACCGTTGGAGATGGCAGACTTGGCGTACTGACTCTCGGTCGACGTGGCACCGTTCTTACTTTGATATTTAGATTCTACCGCAGAAGCCACTCCTTCAACCTTGTCGCCATCGTATCTGGCTTCCATGCTGTACTTCGAAGAGCGACCTTCGGCCTCGTACTTCGACTCTAAGCCATATTTGGACGCAATGCTATCGATCTTGCTGGTAGTTTCAGTTTCGATTCCATATTTAGATGCAATACTATCGATTTTGCTGGTGGAATCAGATTCAATTCCGTACTTAGACGCGATAGAGTCAAGTTTGCTGGTAGTTTCAGTTTCTCTTCCATACTTAGAGGCGATACTGTCGAGTTTACTTCCCGTATCATATTCTATTCCGTACTTAGAGCCCTCGAGTTTACTGCTCTCATAGTTTGACTCTATCCCATACTTAGAACCTCCTTCAATTTTAGAAGAGCTAGAATACTTAGACTCATAACGTGAAGCCGCGCTACCTTCAATAGAAGCGCCAGCTTCATACCTAGAACTTTCTAAGCGCGATCCGCTTTCGCGACGCGAATAAGAGCTCAATCCGGTGCTATCATAAGTTGATGAAGACTCGTAGCGACCACCACTAGATAGTTTTCTACTGCTGCTGGAGTATTCTAAAAATTACAGAGAAAAGTGACTCCTCCAAAAAAAAAAACAATATACATTATTATAACTATTTCAATATTAATAGTGTTCTTACTAACCTCCGGTTGCCCGCGAAGTGCGGCTATACCTCGACATCTCGTCGTCACCAGTTTCCTCAGCGGTTACAGTTTGATCGCTTGTATGAACTTCTGCTGTGACTGCCTCTCCAGTGGAACTTACTACTTTCTCTGTAACAACACTCTCTGCTACTTTAACTCCTTCGCTTTTCTGATCAACAGTTTGGTCAAGAACAGTTGACTTAACTTCAACTGTTTCTTGAGTAACTGTAGTTGTTTCTACTGCACTGGCTTGTGTAGTTTCAACTGATGTTTTAAGTTGTTCAGTTTTTTCTTGTATTGACTGTTGTCTCTGAACACTTTCTGCGATAGCTTCAGCAGTAGTTGTTTTTACAATTTGTTCAGAAATGAGCTCTGTAGGTGTTACTTTTTTGTCTTGAGTTGCAGGGTTACTTACTTCTTCAGTTTTTTTATTTACTTCTGTTTCTTGAACAGTCGTTTGCGCTTGTTTTTCAACAGATACTTCTTGAGTTTCCGCAGATGCTGCAATAACTTGTGAGACAACTTCCAAAGTTTGTTCAACAGCTGGTACTGGTTGAGATGCGGCCGATGTCGAGACGGCCTGAGAAGACTCTTCTGATTGTTGTTCAACAGTAGAAGTTTGCTGAAGGGTTGCTTGAGTGTTTTCTTCAACCCGTGATTTTTGTCTTGTGGTCTTTTTGACGACCCCTTCAGAATTTTGTTCAACAGATGTGAACTCTTGCGAACTCTGTTCGGTAGCTATGTGTTCAACAGCAACTTCTGACTTTTGGGTGATTTCGTCGGTTTTGTGTTGAGTTACAGATGCACCTCCTACTGATTCCTGACTTTTGTATTCTACTGACGATTCTTCCTTAGATTGTTCGATACTTTCTGCAGAAGAAACTTGTACAGACTCCTTAACCTCTACTGATTTTTGTTGAGATAATTGTACAGACTGCTGTCCTACTGTTACTTCAGATGATGTAGCCGCTTTTACTGTTTGCTGACTTTCCGATTGTGATGTAACAGATTCTGTCTCGGTGACGTAAGAACCTACAGTCACGGACGATTTAGTTTCTAAATCAGATGTGACGTCGCTCCTTACTACGGTACTGCAACTTTCATGAACTTCACTAATTGATGAAACTTCAACAACTTCAGATTTTGAAATCTTTTTAGCTATTGCACCTTCAAGAGATGCTTTTCTTTTAGCTTTCAATTGTTGTAAAGACTCTTCTCTGGTCGCAACTTGTGTGACTTCTATTTCATCAACTCGTGATCGTTTGATATCTTGTCCCACTTCAACTTGTGTTTCTTCTGTATACTCCCTCTTTTTCTTATTCTCCTCTTGAGCTTCAATTACTTCTGGTGGTGGTAGAACCTGAAGATCATCTGCAGCGTGTTCTGCTAGAGCAACTGTAAGGCAACAATACATTATATTGTATATACGAGTCAAGTAAATAAAGTTACGTACTCAGAAATAAGCATTATAATAATGAGGCATGATAAAACATACCAAGATCACTGGCGTATTGTCTGATTTCAGATAGCCAAGCTGTTTTGACGTGCTCCTTGTGCGCAGCAAGGGTAACAACTGTACTATTTTGATGAAGTTCGAACTTCAGTGGTTCACTGGGGAGGTCGTTAACTTCGACGTCTGGGAGCTATAATAAACAATATTTAATAATATTCACATCATAATTGATTGATGAATGTTTCTTCTTCGCTTGTTTTTTTTTTTACGGTAATAAAATAAACTAAACTATTTTCCAAATCAAATCGTCGGGGATAGTGCAATACAGCGTAAGTTATTTAAAAAAGTTTTGTATTATCAATGCCAAGTTTAGTGTAGTAAGGATCAATCTCAATTGGACTTTTTTAACACTTACGCGGCATTGCACTATTCCCGACAAAATTATATGCGTCCTAATATCTAACACGTTATCTAGAAATCTTTGGGAGAGGGTTATGTATAGTAGTGGATTTCAAAATGCTGAAGATGGTGATGATAATGACGATGAAATATCTTTCCTCAATCAAAATATCTAAAAAGCCACATGGTTAGTGGTACCTAAGTTCTATTGTTGTTGTTGTTGTAGAACGCTAAATGACATAGCACCTCAAACGAGAAGAGTATTCAGCAGATTGATGTCATTTTCGGCACCTTCAATATTGACATCAATATCAAAGTGTACATTCATTATGTCAAATGTCGTATTCGGTAAATTGAGACATGTTTGGAGTGGGTCCAAGTACTAAATGGATGGTTTTTCAAATGACTCTATTTTTGGAGTTAGATACTATATGAAATCGTATTAGTCGTGGCGCTTGGTGTTGATGAATGAGAATGATTTTTAGAATAGCTTAGGCTGATGTTATGCAGTCAAAGCGTGGCATCGAGTTGATGTAAAGACTTGACGTCAGATTTTAACATATTAACATTATAGAAATGGTTGGAATTTTCTGGATGTTTCATTTCGTTTGATTTGTATATTAATGCAGTGAATTAATAGCGCGAGTAAGGCCTTAGTTTGGAATTAGATTATTTATGTTAGATATTATTCATGTTCATCGCTCATCTCATCGGTTATTTTTGCTTCGTAAATTACTTGTGGTTGAATAATACACAATTTAAATAAAAATCAATAATAAAAAATGGAATTTTCAAAAAAATGAATATTTATACATATTTATTTACTTCTAAAATAACAATAATTTTATATTAATAATAATTGCATAATATAATATGATTTTAACATAATAATGATAAATTCCTGTGTTCATTATATTTTATTGAAATTGTATGTGTGTGTGTGTGTGTGTGTTTAATGTTTACAATTCTGTAACTTTAGTAGCAAGATACAAAATGCTTTTTTATTTATTTTTATATAATGACTAGCGGCCCGCCCTGGCTTAGCACAGGTAGCAAAGCATAATACTGTATACCTACATTTATTTTTCTGTCGTACAAAATATTTATGAATTATTCCTCTTGAATCACAACATCCATTGATGAAAAACTTATTAAAATCCGTTAAGCAGTGTTTGAGTTTATCGCGTTCAAGAGACAGACAGATGCGATAGGGGACTTTGTTTTATTATAAATAGCTTTTGCCCGCGGCTCCGCCCGCTTTAAAAAGTTTTTCCGGGATAAAAGTCCCGGTTTATATTTTTCCGGGATAAGAAGTAGCCTATGTGTTAATTCAGGACATGATCTACCCGTGTGTCAAATTTTATCGAAATCCGTTCAGTAGTTTTCGCGTGAAAGAAGAACAAACATCCATACATCCAGACATCCATACATCCAGACATCCATACATACTTTCAAACTTTCGCCTTTATAATATTAGTAGGAGTAGGATAGTAGGATAGAGATGTAGGGTCATATCCCTAAAAATAAAAAATAAACCGTGAGAAAAAAATCCGCAATAAAATTCCCTGTGTCTGTTTTCCGGGATAAAAGTAGCCTATGTCCTCCTTTGGATCACAAACTATCTCCATACTTATTTTAATACGGTTGCACTGGCAGAAAACGATTTTCCGAGATTAAGGTCACGGTTTATATTTTCCCGGGATATGAAGTAGCCTAGATTCTTCCCAGGGTTTAAAACTATCTCCCTGCCAAATTGCATCGCTATCGGTTCAGTGGTTTAGTCGTGGCGGCTCCACTCGCGAGAAATTAAAATCCGGGATATAATTCCCGGTTTATCTTTTTCCGGGATAAGAGTAATTATGTCCTCAACTGGATCTCGAAATATCTCTATACTTGTTTTCTTGCTGTTCCACTGGCAGAAAACGATTATCCAGGATAAAAGTCCCGGTTCATATTATCCCGGGATAAAAAGTATCCTATGTCCGTCTCCTGGTTCTAAGCTACCTCTCCACCAATTTTCAGCTAAATAGATGATACGTAATGGCTTCAAAATTTTAAATAACTCGTGTTTGCACATCAAGGCATTCGAGAGTTATAGTCGCTATTATATGATATCATAATAAACGCTAACCTTTTGGCACAATGATTGACTAGTTAAGCCTGTACAAACAGAGTGTAATTGTACTCGTTTTCGTGATAGCATATTAATGGGTAATTTGGTAAATTTATGGGTAATTTGAATAACCGTTATGAGACGTCAAAACGATACACAATAAGAAGTCTGAGGGCTGTAATACGACGCGACAGAGTATATAAATATTTATGCAATGAAACAACTTCTTAATATATACTACAGATGCGTAAGTTTGTGAAGATATTTGGATATGTTTGTTAAGGTTAAACGCAGATAGGATTTGGATGCAATTTGGCAAAAGGTTTTTATGGATTAACATAAAAAGCTTTTTAGCCTTGAAAAGCAATAAATGAACTTTAATTCTGAGAAAGATTCTCAGACTAACGGAGCTACGAGAAATACCTAGTACATTATAAAAAAAAGAATACTTACCCTGATAATATCTTTCAATACGAAAACAGAGCGGTCGTCAGACACTTTCTTGACTTTGCAGACCAAGACCCTGGCTTTGAACAAGAAGAGATATCTCTCGCTGGACTTGCCCTCCGCGTCTGTTACTGTGAACCAATCGTGGGTGAGTAGCCGGCCTAGCTTGTAGATGTTCCCGCGGTATCCTTCGATGCTAGCGAGGAATTTGTTGTCGGTAGCGCGGTTCGGTACTCCGAGGAAGAGTTCTAGGGCTTTGTGAAGGTCGGTACAGTCTTCGCCGAGGCGTTTTGAGTATTTAACTAGTTCCTGTTAGAAGGGATGTTAAGATTTTGTATTATATTTGAGTCAGATATATTGAAGCATCTTGCTGATAAGTTTTGTAAAAAAAAATCCCATATATGCTAATTACAGGTATAATATGATATCGGTTATGGTAATTAATATTATCTTAGTGGTGGAATAAGGCCTAAAACGCTCTAATAGTAGTAGAGGAGGCCCGTACCCAGCTGTGGGACAATATTCTAATACAGGGCTGAGTGCATCGCATTGGATTGCAATATTATATCGGACTTTATTCGGTTGTAAAACAAAACGAAATCGTTAGTTATAGTTTAGAATTGATTTAAAGTTAAATAAACAATATGACATAAAACAACTTAAACACATGTCTATAATATGATCTTGTAATGTCTCCATTATATCAATATAAGTTTGTTAATATCAGTTGAATGATATCTTACTTTAAGAAGAAGTTGATAGTCGTTGATCCTCTGTATGGGTAGTTTGAGATGTTCGGTTATACCTTTGTCGTCTCCGAGTTTTTCTGCTAGTTCCTGCAAGTAAACATAACATACTTTATAAGCATCCTAACCTAACGATAAAATAAATCTACGTAGTTTAGACCCTAGTAGGTATGCCTATAACTGTTTCTAGTATTATTGTCTAGATTTAAATGAAATTTATTACGAGACTATCCCGCCCTCACACCCGCCACTGCAACTCGGAACTCCTGTAGGCCAGGATCGGTAGTGGCACGCATTTTATGACACCGAGCGGTGAAACTCGGCGAGTCTTTGGGAGCACTAATTAGTCTTAACCCGCAGCGAAGTCAATCAAATAGAAGAATAGGGAGGAGTTCGAAATATATTTTCCACTTCCCTCCATAGCAAAGCGGGAGACAAAACAATGAACAAAAATGAAATGTATTATCCACCAGCTTTGTGTGTCAGAGTGGTTCTTAACACAGATCTAGGATACGCTGCCCCTAGTTTGAAAGCCTTTTGTAGTTCCTGACATTCATATTGCAAGTCTTATGTTTTGGCCTGAGATAAGAATCATACGGCTAAAGGTATTTACTATTAGAATTTTTTTTTTATTCAGACAAAAAATCCAGCAGGTAGAACCTGTGGTGAGTGATACCTAATAGTTGCGAATAATTGATAAATTCATAATACTTAGAGTAAATGGTGAAACTGTTTACCAGACGCAAAATGTTGTTTAACTTAGATATATTGTGGACAAAATAGGCAACAGTGGACTAGTTTCCGAGGTGGATAGACGGTAAATATTTTCCAAGTTTCCATTTATTTATGTCTGGTTTGGCCATAATTCATATATTGAATCTTAAAACCCATGCAAAAATAGATTATTTCATCGAACTCATATCTACAACCTCGCAGACTTAAGATACGTAAACATTTTTCTCTTAGTATTTAAAACGTAACGCATGCCGTATGTTATATGTACGAAGCTGCGAAAGCTTAGCGCGAGTTAAAATGACTGCCGAAACGAAACCAGACAATAATGTCTAATTGGAATTTCGAATTTACGTGTGCGTTGTCGCTGGCTTTAAAAACAAAAGAAAATATAGTGAATATATCTGCTTGAACCTGTCTTATACCTGAACAATTGCATAGACAGTTTGAGAGACAGAAATAATGTTAAAAATAATCCAACACGTTCTATAAATACGTTTGATAGCCTTGACAGAGTCCAACAACCTTCCGGACTATAATCGTTAACATCAAAATATCTGTGATACAATAAAATTTATTCACGCGTGTAAAATAGACAATAAAATAACAGTGAAAATTAGAGGGAACTTTCAAATAACTTGCAATTCGCAGAAAATACACACAGCTATAGTCTAGCGAGAGTCATGGCAGACACACTGCCGATTCGAACTTCTAATTATTTTAATTTTAGTTATGCAAAGATTTTTTGTTTTTACAATTCAAGTTAAAACTTAAAGACATCTTTAGAAAATCAATATAGGTACAATAAGATTAACATTTTAACAAAATGCTATCAATGATGTTCAAAATCCTATAACAAAACCTGATATTTCTTACGCATACTCACGCCTTTTATCCCCAAAGGGATAGGCAGAGACGCAACTAGTGCACCCACTTTTCGCCGTACGTATTCCGTCCCTTGATGTGATAGGGGGCGAGCCTATCGCCATATCGGGCACAAATTTCAGACTCCGGGCTGATACTCAATAGAAAAATCTAATATCACTTTGCCCCGACCCGGGAATCAAACCCGAGACCTCAGCATTGCAGTCGTATCGTAATACAACTACGCCACCGTGGTAGATAATGATATTTCTTCCTCTCTTTACTTCGTGATATTTCTTATATTTATTTAAATACTGTGTAGTTCATATATGAAAAATAGGTCAATATTTAAATAAACCAATATATTTATTTTGATAGTCGTCAATCGAGGTTGCGGGTTGACGTAATAAATATAGAATATTTAAAATGCCCATCATAATAAACATAAAATACGTATGTTATAATTAATGAGCGTGACGTCATGGGACCGAATGTGTGCCAATACGTTGCAAAAGTAAACAGAGCGAGACCGACCGCGGCAGAATCTTTACAAACTATAATAGTGTTTAAGAATTCTGTCAAATACAGAACATAATGTACAGTCAGCCAGAAAAATAGCTGAACGAATTCAAAACGAAACATAAATTCAAAACTTCAAATCGTGTAGGTAGATGCACTTTTGTATTTTTGATTTTTTTTTCTTTATTAAAGTTACCAACGCAGGGTTTTATATATCAATGTGTGTAGATGATTTTTTTTTTATTTGTACAGCTCTTCGTTGGTGATTGTATATTAACTATCGTACGCCAAGGCAGCGCAATAGTCTTGCTGCGTGCGCAATACAACTACGCCATAGAGGCAGTCTATTTCTTACGAACACAAAACATAAACTTTTTTTTCTTTTCTCTTTGGCAAGGCGTGGTTTGCGTATCTGCCAGTGTCAAAGTTTTAGGTAAGACATTTTTTTAAGTACAAGTTGCAGTTGCATTGTTTCTTTGTTATATTCAGTAGGTACTAACTACTATGTCGAAGTAAAGCAGTGGCTACCTTACCAAGACTTTGTCGAGAAGTTTTGGCGGCAACAAAAAAGCACTTGATTAGCACTGTTATTTCAATTCACTTCATTTGAGCCCTTTAATAGAACTATATTGGACAATATACCACCATAATTATGCAATATAACATTAAGTATCATCAAAATAATGAATTAAATAAAACAAGAGCACCTCATGACACTTCCACGTTTCCGCCAAAACTCTCAAACATAAACTTATTAACAAAAAATTAAACCGGCTTCAAAAATTACTAAAGACCTACAAGTAATTTAACATTACTCCCTCTCTCTCTCTTCCCGGCTATACATCTCACATGATGGTGGGGTCAGCCTTCTTCACTTTTCTCTTCCACTTCGCTCTATCGATGACGTCGTCATCGGAAACATTGCATGCTACCATGTCGCGTCGCAACACATTTGTCCAAGTAGTTTTTCGTCTCCCTCTTGGTCTTTTTCCGGGAATGGATAGTTGCAGTACTTGGTTGCCAACGTAGTCAGGTGGTCTTCTTTTGACATGTCCATACCACCTCAGCCTGTTTTCTTGCAGCTTGTCCGCGATATTTCGTACTCCGAGACTACCGCGCACATACTCGTTTCGGATCTTATCCATCTTTGTTATGCCACACATCCATCTCGACATTTTCATTTCGGCAACACTGATGGCATGGACATGCCCCTGTGTGATAGCCCAAGTCTCACTACTGTACATGAGGACAGGCCTTATGATGGTCTTATAAACGAGCTCTTTAAGTTTAGCCGGCATCTTTTTGTCACAAGTCACCCTGTAACTTCTCGCCACTTGATCCATGCTGCTGCTATTCAGTGCTGAATATTATCTTCTAGGTCTCCTGAACTATGCATCATGTTTACCAGGTATTTGTACTGATGACATTTGGTGATAAGCTGACCATCAATGCTGATGGGTTGGTCGTCAGAACGTGGATCGTTAAAAGCCATAAACTGGGTTTTTGTAACACTCAGAACCGAACCACCCGATTGCAGCTGCTGGTTCCAAGCTGTGAGCGCTTCTAGTAGAAGTAACCTGCTCTCTATTTAAATCTCTCTAAATTTAACATTAAAAAATAAATAATAAAATTTAACATTACCTATATATTCATTATTCTATCCTTATAATTGCACAACCAGCGCGGCGCGACGGCCGGCTTTTGCTTGGTTATTATTTTATTTGACTCGTCAAGCACCGCGTCGGACGCCAGCGTCTGAGTCTATACTCTATAGGGTTTCCGCATACATCTGTATATATAAGCGACTTCAGCTCACAGCTCCGCCCGCGTGAAAAGATTTTCCGAGATAAAAATATTTTCCCGGGATAAAAAGTAGCCTATAGTAATACTCAGGAGTAATGTAGCTTCCTATTAGTGAAAGAATTTTCAAGATCGGTCCAGTAGTTTTTGAGTTTATCCATTACAAACAAACAATCAAATCTATCCTCTTTATAATAATATTAGTATAGAACGTAGATGTATCTTTGCTACAATTGACCTAGCTGCGCGCTACGCAGTGACCACTGCGCTACAATTATAGTGCTACGTAGTTTATAGAATGATCTACGTCTTCGCGCTACGCGGTTCTCCACACGTAGAAAATTTTTAGCACCTTGTAATGCATATTAATATTATGCACCTCTACGCTTTGAAAATCGTTTTAATTGAGCGGTTTAAATAAAATAAAATAAAATAAAATACTTTATTCATCACGTAGGCGACTATGGTTGCACTTATGATAAGTCATACATTAAATTGATTGTAATAATTATTATTGATACAAAAGGTCACTTATATAACTACCGACAATTTTATTGAGATTAAAAACAATGATGAAAATTAAAAAGCCAGCTCGGGCTGGCAGTAAAAGGGGATATAAAAGTATCATTAGGAAATAAAAGATCATTATTATTACAAAAATTATGGGAGGAACGCATCGCGATCCTCACCGGTGAGGACACTACAGGCCCTAGCCTAGCTAACCTACCAGCCTTAGCTACCTAAGCGATGACGACCCGAAGAAGAAAGGCAGAAAGAAACTCCGGGCTTACTTTTTTGTCATCATTTGTCCATTGAATCTTTACATATATTTATTTTTCAAGTCTTTTGCTTACAAAGTCAGATCAGTTACATAAGCTAATGCACACACATCACCGTTAAATAGAGATTAAAACCAATCGAAGGAATTTAACTAAGAGTAAACACTATTCCTATTACTATTTACATATATATACATATACACTCACGCCTTTTATCCCCGAAGGGGTAGGCGGAGGCGCAACTAGTGCACCCACTTTTCGCCGTTATTCCGTCCCATGATGTGATAAGGGGCGAGCCTATCGCCATATCGGGCACAAATTCCAGACTCCGAGCTGATACTGAATAGAAAAACTCAATATCACTTATCTATTACTATTTAGTTTCAATTATTGTATTTTATTGACTGGGGTCAGTCTCCCGTGTGCGAGGGGGGCTTATCGCCAAACAGAATATTGACTGGGGTCAGTCTCCCGTGTGCGACGGGGCGCTTATCGCCAAACAGAAGTGCACATACACTGTTGTGTTCCGGTTTGAAGGACTTCGTAGCCAACATAATTACTGGGCATTATGAGACTTAAAATATTCTTATGACTCAAGGTGACGCGAGCAGTGGAATGCCATGCAGTACTTTGTGATTCAAAGTTTAATAATTTGCAACGCAGATTGCACACAAAAAAGTTGGTTCGTTTTAAATACTGGTAGCATAAATGAACTGTGGCTTGAAAAATGAACAAAACCACAAAGTTTTCATTACATGCTACGCGAGTTTGTTTATCAAGACGTCGCATTAGAATAAAAGGGTAGAAAAATATGTGTCATCAATTATATTATCTTATTTTTGTTACTTATTTATACGGTCACATCCGAGCTGTAGTGGTGTATTTGATTATTCACAGATAGTTAAATAAAACTACTTTACGGATTTTATCGCAGTTTTTAAATTTATATTTTCTCCCGGCGTAAACATAAGAAATCATTATATTCACAGATAGATTTAGCCAGGCATAATAAAACGGATTAATTTTCTTCAGATGGCAACGATCGATTCAAATTAATTTATACAACGTGCTCAAAAGTAATTTACAAGTAAATAATTGTATTTCACTGGCACGCTATCAAAACGTGCTGTCGAATTGCCTGTGTTACAGTAGGTACCTAGTTCGTTACTACATATGAGTGTTCTCATTACTATTACTATGTAGTACATCACACTACTACAAAATACTCAGCATTAAATATAAATTTCCGAAGTGATTTTATTACTATTCAATTATTTCACGATAATAGTGTTTTTAAAATTGATTCAATGTGCGATATTTTGAATGCGCTAACCTCGTAACTACTGAAAATTCGTATTATGATTCTGAAAACTATTGTAATGATAAGAAGCTCCATTATTCGGTAGAGCGAGCACTTAGGCTTTAAGAGGCCGTATCTAAAATTTCGACTACTTCAGTCAACTTTTCATCGTGATTTTATAAAAAATAAAGTGATCTGATTAATTTATAATACATCATCGGAAATACTATTTCAACACTAATGGACTAAACGAGCCAGATTTTTCATATCTTTCTTTAATTTCAATCTATCCACCAAGTTGCAACGTCTGTTTCAGATTTTTTTTTGTACGGAGACTTAAACTTGTAGTCGTTTTCAATCAAAATCGTGCTTGAAACTAACTAACGAAAACTACTGTTTATTGTTATAAAAAATCGCCCACAAGATAAACGTCAATATAAAAGGAGTCGCACTTATTTTCCCGGGCTAGAGCGCGAAAATAAGTGCGCCTCCTATATTGAAAATAAATAAATTGTCGCATTTATCTTGTAGGCGACTTTTTATACCAATAAACAGTAGTTTTCGTTAGTTAGTTTCAAGCACGATTTTGATTGAAAACGACTACAAGTTTAAGTCTCCGTACAAAAAAAAATTCCGAAAAAGCCGTTGCAACTTGGTGGATAGATTGAAATATTAGAAAAATATGAAAAATCTGGCTTGTTTAGTCCATTAGTATTGAAATAGTCTTTCCGATGATGTATTATAAATTAATCAGATCGGTTTATTTTTTAAAAAATCACGATGAAAAGTTGACTAAAATAGTGGAAATTTTAGATACGGCCTCTTAACACAATGACCAAACTGTTCAGTGTCACAAGCGTAATATGTTGTGTAGCATTTTTTTATTTACTAGAAATAGGAATAGGTACTAAGTATCTTCATATTTCTCGGAGAAACTCTTACATTTAAAGCTTATTATAATCAAAGTAACTCAATATTTATTATAATAATGTAGTCCAAATTTTTAAGTAAGTACGTAGCAAGGTACAACAAGAAAAAATTACATTATTTTATAATATATCATACTATTCTATAAATTTAGACTGACAATTAGAAGACAAACTTAAATTTTAGTACTTCTATGTATAAACAGATACTTAAGAAAATATTTTGTCTCGCATAGTTCAAACAAAAAACATCTTAAACAAACACGAAAGTAAAGTCAGCTCAAGAGTTTTGGTAGATACCAAGTATTTTATAATAAACACTCTCTACTAGAATACGAAAAGGTGAACGAATTTTTATTCATCTCTATACAAATACGATTTCACGTCCAGATTTTAGTAACACAATATGCTGACCGGAAGGCATTGTTGTGATAATTTTCTTTGATGCCAAACTGGTGGTAGGTGTCTCACGTGTAAGAGTCCGCCTGGGTGGGTACCACCGCAATGTCTATTTCTACCGCCAAGCAGCAGTGTGCATGCATTGTTGTGTTTCGGTTTGAAGGACATTGTAGCCAGTGTAATTACTGGTCATAAGGAGACTTAGCATCTTATGTTTCAGGATGAGGAGCGCAATGGAATGCCACAGAGACCACAGTACTTTGTAACTTAAGGTGCTGCATGGTGTTGCCACTGTTTATGGGTGAACGACATGCTCGTCTCGTCATTCAATGCCATGAAAAAAAAAACTAGTTGAAATATTATTTAAATGATTATTTAATATTATTGAGGTTGTGTATTTAATTGTAGATTCTATACCAATTAGGTAAGTCTTGTCAGTGAGTTTAATAATTCTACTTGTAACAGAAACATCTGCAATAGTTATGTCTATCTGACAATCGGCTGCTATCCGAGATAGAGCAACTAAAATTTGTGTGTAGGATTATTGACGTTTATACTAAAAAAATATTTGAATAGCATGGTTCCACCCAGCGACTATATAACCCCTAGACTCCTAATAACAGACGATCGGCTTCGGGCACCACATCTGACAAATAGATCCAATGTAGCTTACCGTTCAAAATCTTCAAGTCAGTTGCGACCACAACTGGGAGCTGTAAATACTTCCGTGTTTGCGAATAAAAAACTATTGTAATGAACCCGTGCAAAATAAAATGGTGTGGTATAAATAGCCATAATTAAAATTTTCAGAAAAATGGCATTACATTTCACAGGTAAGCCAATAACGACACATAATCACATTTTATTTAAAATTTTACGGAGTTCATCTTAGACTGGCCGTTTGGGTATTTACGCGCCATCTTGTTATATTTGCATCTCTTTCCGACGAAAGTACTTTTTACATTTTCTATTTCGTTTTGTTTTTTAACATTAAAAGTAAGTGATACACCAAAAGGATTTGTCGATAGTTCTATCGATAAAATTAAAAATAAGAGAAACTATCTCCCGAATACTCAACTAATCAATTTATCTGAGGCCTATTTAATTTTAACAGGCTTCTTATTTTAAATGGTTAGTTCATTAGTAATAGTTAATTCATTTTAAAAATGATTAGGTTATATTTTTGACTAGCGGTATCAGAAATAAACGTTATTAGGATAATTTTTATTTTGTTTGTTGATTATAACGATTGTTTTGAGTTATTCTTTGTGTTATTCCTACAAGTAAGCTAAAATATTCTTGTTAATGTCGATGCGACTTACTAAGCGCCATCTGTCATTCGATAACATAAAGAGTTTCGTTAAAATATTAATATGTTTAATAAATAATAATAATATTACTATAAAACTTTATTACATAAAAGTAATATCGATAAAAAAATCGTGTTTTCATTTAACTCATCCCATCCCTATGCCTATGTTTCCAAGGTTATATAATGCGATAAGGTTTTGGAAGAACCAATCATAATGCAGTACCCCGCTTCCTCAAACCTCAGGTAGTTGACAGAATTAATTTGAAGAGAAATATTGAACATTAGGAGTCTAGGGGTTATATAGTCGCTGGTTCCACCGATGTAGGATGTATATATGCTACATCGGTGGAACCAATCCGTATAGATTGGTTCAATTAAAAGTAGGTAAACCAATATACTGTAGCAAATAATACAATAGGTACATGAGTGATAAAGATAAAGGAATATAGAAGTATTCATTGACGTAAAAGGAAAAGAAATATATTTCTTTTATTAAAAACAAACAAAGTAATTTATAATAATTTTAGTACTTCCTGGAATTTGTAAAAGTATTTTTTTATGGCATTGAATGACGAAACGAGCAAGCCTTTCGCCTGATGGTAAGCGATACGACCACCCATAAACAGTAGCCATACTATTCAGCACCTTCAGTTATAAAGTACTGTATGGCATACCACTGCGCTCGTCATCCTGAGACATAAGATTTTAAGTCTCATTATGTCCAGTAGTTACACTGGCTACAATGCCCTTCAAACCGAAATACAACAGTGCATGCACTCTGTTGCTTGGCGGTAGTAATGGTGAAAGATATATAATAATTTATAATTTGTAATAATTAATTATTTCATCGATGCAAACCCGCCTAAAACTCCAGAAAGTCGTTAAAACATCTGCAAATAAATGTTGTTTTACCTTGACACACTGAGTTAGCGCTGCGCTGCGCAGACGTGAAACGGAACGGAGGATGTGTTTGTTTGGTTAATTCAAAATATTTTGAATTGCTAGTTTATGAGTGCGAAAGGGAAGCCATTATAGACGGCAGTAATGGTGTGAGAGAGCAATAACACTGCTATTTACGACGTTAGCAAATACGTTACTTATGTAAGAAATTTTTTTTTTACCATTATTTATGCCGTTTATAACCCATCAAAGTATGGTATTCTGCGGACGATAAATATTTATGATTCCTAATTAGATAAAACATGGATTAAAATAAATCAGGAGTTTTTGAAGCGGAAATTTCAAAACCTTTGGTATTATGGATGAAATTAAATATTATTAAATTTAAAGTTTTCATGCATGAGCCTTTTGCATAATAATTATTCATTTTTTTTTGTCTTTATTATAGGAAACAAAATATGAATAAATGTTACCTACATAGAAAATAAGCATCTGTTGCTATTACTGATATGGTTAAAAATTGGATAATAGTGAGTTAAGTATTTATCACATGACAAAAGATGCAATTTCAGAAAATTCGACTAGCGTCTTTCATATTTTAATTTATATCGAGAAGTATTTTCGTTTTTCAACATTTGTAAAGGAAGCAATAACTCTACGTTACTATCGGAGAAATACAATGTTTGCTAAAGTTTAATTTAAAATCGACTCCTTAGTTACATACAATAGTACCTACCAACCTTGGAGTAACGTATTTTTTATTTTGACTTCGAAAATTATTTACACTTGACTAACTGGTACCAACTATTTGACATGATAATTCAAGTAAATATTTAGTCTATCGTGCATGAATAAAATGGTTATGGAATAAAATAACATTATTAAGCATGGAACGTCGAGATAATTAAAAGTTAAAAATATTGTCTCCTCATACCAAGAGAGACACGTACTATTTAAGTATCTTATCTATCTTCTGTTTACGATTAAACGAAGGATTCTAGTTCTGAAGCAGGGTTATGCTTATTGTTTAAAAAAATTTTTTTAATGTAAAACATAGTATGCATTTTTTTTAAATAATTCAATATTTAACATGTTATGCACATTTATTTTCAGGCATTATTAGATGTAAATAATAATAGGAATATATTTTCGCACAGCTTTTAGTTTTCACATTATAACCTAAAGTTTACTTGTCAATAACAACGCCATCTGTTATTTACAGATATAAAAAAAAATAAGGTACGTTCACCATTTTCTCATAACTACTGTGAGACATTAATAACATACAAAAGATGTCGCTGAAACGTAGGTAAATCTATGTAATGTATTCCCGCCACAATAAGTAATTGACCGTTAAACCAGATTTAAGATATATGAGAGTACCGTGAACAAGCTCTAGCTAATTTCTGGCATGCGTTACATGGAATTTTGGCCTGTTGTAATAAACATCATTCAGATGTTGTTAGCAACGTCCAACATAAAACTGTTGTGTGATCTTCACTGATGTTTCTCATTTTTGTTTTCGATACCAACTAGAAACGTCTGTGTGACATCATGACTTTGTTATTATCTTTTTGTGGCTCTTTACGAATTTGTAGGTAGTTAATGATTTGATTTGTTAAAACATGGGTTATGGAAATTTGTTATGTCTAGACACCTACAACGAAGTGAGTGTAGTCGAAATATGTCATAATAATCACTTTTACATATTTGTAATCAAAGCAGTATTCCTTTGAACTTTCATGAGCAAAATAACGAGCTAAGTGCTTATGATTACTGTACAAAACATATTTCCAGAAAATTACATCACTATGCAACAAAACTGATACCTTTTGACAGGCTATTTTCGACAATAACAACATAGAGATAGGAATGATATTTCTATACAAAAAGCATGTGATATAGGTCAAGGTCATCCATGAGCTGGGCGTCACGTCCGCGCCACCGCCAGGCGCGCAGTGAACAAAAAACTCCGTACCAGAACCACCCACGCAAAAACAGAAATAAACCAGACGATGTACGTAACATAACACCAGTAACATTGAAATTGGCCTGGGAACCACACACCCATAGCGCCGTTGCTAATTTTACATGAAGTGCCCGTGGCTCGTACCTGATGTCACGATATCACAAAGAAACACAATCACTTCACTTCACTCGTGCGAGTGGTCGGAGGTCGATGCTGGAGCTTGCCTGTCGCGACCGCGGCTGAGAAGCGACTGCTCATCTCCTCGCATCGTTCAACTGACGCTATACTTAGAACGTTGCCGAACATTTTTTAATGGATACATTTCTCCTGTGACGTGCTTGTCTATCGGAACTATTCAGGGTCGGGTAGTCAAGGTCAAAAACAAACCTTCAGCGTCCTTTGGATTATTCTTGGTAACAAAAATATGTTGGAGACAATCCAGTTCAGTGTCCTTTGCAGGAGGGAGTTGTGATACTATTCATGTAACACACACACACACACACACACACACACACACACACACACACAAACGCACACACACACACACACTCAGATACACTCACGCCTTTTATCCCTAAAAGGGTAGGCAGTATTCCATCCCATGATGTGGTAGTGGGCGAGCCTATCGCCACATAGGGCACAAATTAGATAAAAATTAAATTAAAATTTAAATAACCCCCCCCACAAAAAATCTCATGAGCCCAAACACACTATATCTGCTATAAGTTGCTAAGGAGTTGGGTATCCCGCAGACTACTTGATGCCGCAGCATCAGCTAATGTTTAACAATATTTCCAAAGTCACAGTACACCAAATACAAAATCATTCGGATTTTTTAAGTTGGTAATGAGCTGATAATCTTCAAACGCCTGAACAGATCTTCATAACTTATAGCTAAGAACCATCGCAGTCACATCAGCTTTCAAACAAAAAAAAACCGCGTCCAAATCGGTCCATTCGTTTGAGAGCTACGATGCCACAGACAGACATAGGTACACAGATACACACCCTAAACTTATAACTCCCCTCTTTTTTGTACATACATACATACATAAACTCACGCCTTTCTCCCATTGGGGTAGGCAGAGACTATGGAGCGCCAAGTGCTACGATCCAAGCATACCTCTTTCGCTTCTTCCACAGTCATCAGTCTCTTCATACATGCTCGTCGGTTACGAGAACTCCTTATTTGACCCTTCCTTAAGAGGTCGTCAATTTGGTCCATAAAGGTACGTCTAGGACGTCCTCGTCCGACACTACCACTCACCTTCGCGATATAAATTTCTTTCGTTACTCTCCTTTCATCCATCCTTTCAATGTGGCCAAACCACCGAAGCATTCCTTTCTCAATCTTAGTCACTACATCTTCTTTCAATCCACATTTTTCTTTTATCACGCTATTCCTTACTCTATCACTTACTTTCAGCCCACACATACTTCTCAAAGCTCTCATCTCCACTGCATTTATCTTACTTTCATGCTTGTTCTGCCACACCCACGACTCACTCCCATACATTAGTGATGGCGCCAGGACTCCTTGGTGAATGGCTAACCGAGCGCTATTAGAAATATTCTTGTTAGCCATAATCGAGTACAAGGCGCCATTAAAACTATTTCCCATTTTGACTCTTCTTTCAATATCTCCGTCCAGCGACTATATAACCCCTAGACTCCTAATGTTCAATATTTCTCTTCAAATTAATTCTGTCAACTACCTGAGGTTTGAGGAAGCGGGGTACTGCATTATGATTGGTTCTTCCAAAACCTTATCGCATTATATAACCTTGGAAACATAGGCATAGGGATGGGATGAGTTAAATGAAAACACGATTTTTTTATCGATATTACTTTTATGTAATAAAGTTTTATAGTAATATTATTATTATTTATTAAACATATTAATATTTTAACGAAACTCTTTATGTTATCGAATGACAGATGGCGCTTAGTAAGTCGCATCGACATTAACAAGAATATTTTAGCTTACTTGTAGGAATAACACAAAGAATAACTCAAAACAATCGTTATAATCAACAAACAAAATAAAAATTATCCTAATAACGTTTATTTCTGATACCGCTAGTCAAAAATATAACCTAATCATTTTTAAAATGAATTAACTATTACTAATGAACTAACCATTTAAAATAAGAAGCCTGTTAAAATTAAATAGGCCTCAGATAAATTGATTAGTTGAGTATTCGGGAGATAGTTTCTCTTATTTTTAATTTTATCGATAGAACTATCGACAAATCCTTTTGGTGTATCACTTACTTTTAATGTTAAAAAACAAAACGAAATAGAAAATGTAAAAAGTACTTTCGTCGGAAAGAGATGCAAATATAACAAGATGGCGCGTAAATACCCAAACGGCCAGTCTAAGATGAACTCCGTAAAATTTTAAATAAAATGTGATTATGTGTCGTTATTGGCTTACCTGTGAAATGTAATGCCATTTTTCTGAAAATTTTAATTATGGCTATTTATACCACACCATTTTATTTTGCACGGGTTCATTACAATAGTTTTTTATTCGCAAACACGGAAGTATTTACAGCTCCCAGTTGTGGTCGCAACTGACTTGAAGATTTTGAACGGTAAGCTACATTGGATCTATTTGTCAGATGTGGTGCCCGAAGCCGATCGTCTGTTATTAGGAGTCTAGGGGTTATATAGTCGCTGTCTCCGTCACACTTTCCGTCTCGAGTGAACATACATCCTAAATAAACAAATTCATTCACTTGTTCCACTCTTTCATCTCCTATCATTATGTTACACTCGGTTCTCGATTCATCCCTCTCCAGAACCATTACTTTCGTCTTTTTTACGTTCACTTTCATACCTTTTCTCTCAAATGCCTCATTCACAATAGTGACCATATGTTGTAATTCGCACACCGACGATGCAAGGAGTACTTGCTCGTCGGCATACAAAAGACACTTAATCACTAATCCTCCCATTCTTAATCCACAATCAGACTCTCTCAAATTTTGTCAGAGGTAAAAAAATGACATGTAACAACTATAGATTTTAAAGTCAGCATAAATCAATCGGTAGAGTCAATTAGGTCCGTAACCAGTAAACCACAAAGCTTATAAAGGTTCTGCCTTTCATTTCCTTTGAAAGAGCAGCTGTAAAAATTTATACAAATACTTCCACCAAAAGACAGTCTGCCAGAAACAACCAAGCGAACAGCAACGGTCCAATTGAGTTGTTGTCTCTTATACAGTGGAAGACAATAGTTATTAAAAGTTTTTTTTTTTAAATAAACACTATGATATTGGGTAAACGGAGTCCTTTCTGTTCAGCTATTACCGGGTCATTTTCTTTTTGCAAGAGAGCCCTTAACGCTTCAAATAACAAGTTCCATTGCGTATCAAAACAAAACGTAGAAGCTTCTATATCCATTGTTACCTACAGAAAATGTAGTAGGTAAAACAATTTATTATTAACAGCTGGTCTGAAGCTAGTTACGAGCAACGTCACAGCGATTGTTTGCAGAGACTAATGTGTGGGAGGAGGCATAGAAGGCGGGTGAAATGACGAACTTCAGCTTGGGCAGGTTAAATTGAGTGTTTTGAAGTAACAAAAGAGAGGTTTTTGCTAATGGGACAAAAATTAAAAATAAGATACTGAACAAAAATTGTTTTACCATTGTGCTCTAACCCCCTCGTGGTCCCAAAGCCCACCATTCAGCTACAAATTGTAATAGACCCAGTTTACACTGATTTACAATGTATGCCTGTACTGGATCGATGGTACACATTTTAACTTAGAGTGCCTAGGGGAAAAAACCGACGCGTTATTGTTAGTTCCATAATTTTAAAAACTTATAAATTGGCCCCATTTAGGTTTATACATAATGAGCAACATTAAGTTCTTCATAAAATATTAATTACGATTTATAAAGGTTTTGAAGATATTTCATGAAACTTATTTTTATTACTTCCTCAACACTTTAACATGATAGGTACTACCAGTTAAAAATAACACACCCGAAAATTTTCAAAGATGAGATCGAAAGTTAGCGAGAAAGCGAAATTGTGGTAAGGACGATCAAAAATGTCATGAAATCTATATTTCGCACTATAATTCATAAAAGTGGGTTTCTTTGAGAAGAACGACCAACGTCACGTATACATACAACTTCTATACGTCATCTGTATCCACCAATACACTGTAGAATTTACTTACTAATACAAAGTTGTTAACAGCGTTCTTAAGTTTCAATTTAAGATATTTCGTTTGCTAATCCTAACATAGGTGGCAGGTCTTTAATTATCATTATATTTTGTACTACAAAAGTATTTGCAATCTCAGAGATAACTACTAACTTCATAAACATCTTACCGGTAAATTGTATTATTTCATGTCAACATCTCCTTCGGGAAAATTTGTTAAGATCCAGACAGAATCACCAATAACGTTATGCACTGATTAAAAATATTTATTTACGATAAATCTCAAAATTCACAACTGCTTAAAATTCGAACGTACGACTAAACGAAATAATGTTCTACGTCAAACTCGATGTTCAGCTAACGTTACACCAAATAATGAAAATGCAAAAATATGACGAATTAGTTTGAATAGCGTTAGGAAGCGAGATGTGTAGGCGCTCCCCTGTTGTATTATTGTATACTTATTTCTGGAATTGAGTCAATGATGATTTTGTAGCGAGTAGTATTCCTGCATTGCGCGAATGACGATGCATGACCGTCTATCGGATGACAATAGATTATGAGTTGAACGGACACCATCGTGTAAGATTAGAAGAAATTATCTCATTTAGCTATTTGTAACGATTTTGTAAGTTTTTTTATTTGATGGGTCAGGAAAGAAGCTTGTGGATCATCTGAATTCCAGAAAAATTATAGGTCCCTGCCTTAATAGAAATAAACAGGACTTAATAACCTCTGTTATATCCAAAGGCCCAAATAACTTCTTGTTTGGGCCTTCGGAAATTTAATTCATCGTAACGCACTGACGAGCTATTACTTTACATACATTTTCTTTGAGACAGTGTTTACTACCCCGGTTGAACTGATCCGTTCATGACTTAGCAAACATTTAAAAGCCTTATTTAGGTATCTCCGCAGCACTATAAGGTTGATTAGGAGAGAATGCCTTTAGCATTAAGTCCGCCGATATACATTAATTCTATATTAAGTGCAAATAAATAAAAACCAGTACCTACAAAGTAATAACACTAAAAAATAAATTAGACTGATAGTTCTATGAGTATACCACGTAAATTAATTGATTAATCACTTGTTAAGATGCAGATCGGTAACCTCTAACTGTGGATGAAAGAAAATTATCTTCACTTTCTTCAGCCTTTAAAAATACACTGAAATTGAAAAAATGCGCTCCCCTCAAGATTTCCAGACCAACCTGTTAGATCGGGCCTGCATCGAGCAAAGACTCCCATGAAAGACCAGAAAATACCAGAAGATAATCAATCATTAAATTCCAGAAACATATTATTGTTTTCAGCTGGATACCGCTGCAAAAAGGTATTACATAAGTAATAAACAAAATTATGTAATTCATTACATTCCTCAAGCAAAATTATCCTATTAATATTATAAAGGCGAAAGTTTGTAAGAATGTATGGATGTTTGGATGTTTAGATGTTTGGATGTATGGATGTTTGTTCCTCTTTCACGCCAAAACTACTGAACGGATTTCGATGGAATTTGGCACACGGGTAGGTCATGTCCTGGATTAACACATAGGCTACATTTTATCCCGGGAAAACATAAAGCGGGACTTTTATCCCGGAAAAACCTTTTAATGCGGGCGGAGCCGCGGGAAAAAGCTAGTAAAAAATAATTTTGGCAAAAACAACGACCAATGTTACATAAAAAGCTTGACGGAGATAATTCCCATACGTACTCAGTTATGAATGAAGATTTACTGTTGTTATCAACCTCATCACAAAAGTGGTTTATTTTTGCATTTGTCCACTTGGCATACTTGAGGAGTCAAAGCGAACGCAGTATGTACAAAAAGCGAGCTCATCAGTTGGCATGCCTCCATAAGATTGGGCAAATAGAGGGAAATGTGCCTGTCGTATGCATTTTGCATATGGTCTGGATTATGTTCTTTTTTAAGAGAGGTATTAGGTATACAGTTATGAAAAAATTCTAACACCGCCCAGACTGTCCGCTTGTTACCTGAAAACAATACTACTAATTACAGTCAATCTCATAATAGTAAACAAAATCGACAGGATCTTTATTTATGTAATTTTATACACTGTATCAGATGTATTTTTTCTGAAGAACTTCGAACTAAAGAAGCTGAAATTGCAATTGTAGTGCTTTGGAAAAAGAACATATTAACACGTCTTACGAACATGTAGAAAAACGAACTGTGAATCCGAGCAATCCGGAGCAGAGTGGTGGACTAAGGCCTAAACCCTCTCAGTTGTTGAGGAGGCCCGTGCTCCGCAGTGAGCAGTATATAATACAAGACTGGTATGGTATGGTGGGAATCCGCCCAATTGCACAGCCTAGAGGGCAAAGTTGCTTATAGAACTAATTTTCATCCTACGATAGCATAACTACACTGGGTCTGATGGTGTCTCGATCAACAAGAGAAGTAGCAACCTTCGACAGACGTCAGAGTTATGGCGGCCTGACATACTATCACCGGCTAACCCCGAAACACGAGGCACAACTCACTATGACTAGTTTTCACAATGTCTACTAATATAGATATTCAATAGGTTATACAAAATATAATCGGTATTCTGCAAGGTAGCCCGACGACTTGATAAAGGTAGCAGGAATACCCCGGATGCAGACCGCTTCAGACAAGTCTAACTGAAAATCGTTAAAGGAAGCCTATATTCAATAGTAGATTTTGTATGGCTGATGATGTTTCTTCTTATTATCCCAATCAATAAAATAGTTAAAAAAAAACGAAAATAGATCGATAGCTAAATATTCAAGAACACCTGTTTATATTTAGGGATCGTGAAAGTAAGCAAATGTAGAGAATATTTTTATCAAACTTACAGACAGTCTTATTTATAAGTTATCGATAAATAGAGCATCCGCCTCGCTTGCCCAATTATTGCCAGGTGAGAAAAGCATCGCGGGCTTATTTATGACAGGTACTGAGTAAGCTGACCCGTTATTAATTTAAGAAATGCCGGACTAGTTACACGTCCCGACCATGTGTGCGTTAAATCATAATTTTCTCTAATTCCCAAGCCAAATTCAATATTTCGAATAAAATATTTATGCTCGAATACTCAGGCGATTGCCCCCGATATGACGGGCTGAATTGACAGCGATCACACGCCACTGTGCGGCATGCAAACTATTATAGATTCTGGCCAAGTGCCCGGACGAGCGCGGCGCCCGAAACATCAGCGACTTTGTGTTCTCAACCAACATATTACTATATATTTATTTAAAAGACTTGATATAACCAAAAATAAACGTTGAGCAACATGCGAGAATCAATTTTGAATCACAACTAATAAATAAGTAACGTAACATAATATTTTGAACATAACGTATAACCAAGAATTGATCACATTGTAGAACTATATGAGATACTCCAGAAGTTAATTCATAAAATTATAACAGATGTCACTACTAACACAGTTATACGCAAGAAGTTTATAATATATCTACTATATTATAAACTTCTTGCGTATAACTGTTAAAATTATAACAGATGTCACTACTAACACAGTTATACGCAAGAAGTTTATAATATATCTACTATATTATAAACTTCTTGCGTATAACTGTGTTAGTAGTGACATCTGTTATAATTTTATGAATTAACTTCTGGAGTATCTCATATAGTTCTACAATGTGATCATAGATGGCGTTCGTTATGTTTCAGTACATCTAATGCTACCATCCTAAAGTAGCTTTTAATGTGGTATTTGATGTAGAGATGTCGCTAGTATAAACAACAACGAAATCTAAAATAGAGTTTCTTATAGACATAAATTTGCTCTCTACTAAAAGTTTTTTCAATATAAATAACCCCAGATATAACTCACCTGGAAATATTTCTGTACCACCGGATTAGTTGCGAGGAGATGCTGTGCGCGGGGCTCGTCGCGGCAGTACACCACGTGTTTATCGAACTCCCTCTCCATCCTCAACAAAGCCCGCCCGAGCATCTTCGGCTCCCCCGCATAGTACTTTATACCTTCCAGTAACACCCTGGAAATGTCAAACATTGAAAGATATTTTGATTTGAAAAGTAAAGTTATCAGACGACAGTTTTGAAATGATGAACGGTCTGGTTATTAAATTCTTAATGTCAGGCACAAACATTTATGATCTTGCGTTTTGCATATTCAAGCCTGCAAAATAGCGGTGCCTTTTGAATACAATTATTAGCTTCTCTCATTCTTGTATTACTAGCACCAGTTTTTAATGGTCTGCATTTGATAAGTAAAATTACTGTCATCTTATAAAACCGTGACATTAGAGTAGTGACTATTCCATCCACAGGTCCTGGTTTGAAGTGGATACTCAGTGCATGAAGGTACTATTTTAAGTGCACTGTTGAGACTGTGATGAAAATCTAAACTAGCAACTAATTTATATGCAAGGGAGGAAGTGTTTCGCCGTTGGCTCATGGAAATACCTATTAAACGGCTGCCTACGGTCTTTTTTAGTCCCATTGTAAGGGAAAATGTAATCTAAACGAAATCCCTCATCATTGCATGCTATCAATTATTGTTATTAGGATGCTGGCAATTATTTTCAGGCGTGTAGAGTAAGTTGACATGATGTAGTTTGTCCGCAAATGTAATATACGAGGGTGTAACTAAAAATATGCCAAACAACAAAGTAAATTGAATAAACTTACGTGTTGTGGAACTCGCATATCTGTCTGAAGTTGGAGAAGAGCAGCTCCCTGTTGTCGAAGACGGGCTTGGGCGTGGTGGCCTTGTCTATCGGTTTCATGTAGCGCGACACCACTTGCAGCATATCCCGTCCGAATTCTTCTTCAGTTTCCACCAGCTCACGAACCACCGCCCTGAGAGTGACAAATATAATATGCGCTATATGTAAAATTCTTATGCAACGTTCCTTAATATACTAAGGGCTGATATATAGTGCAGATTTAACTAGAAGAAGACAGTAGAGCCTTGATATTTAACCAAGTCTTTAATGGTCCCCGAAATTGTAAATGGATTAGGTAATGATTAAGTATTTTTGACGCGACAAATATCAATAAATTACAACGTTACCAGATTATCTAACTCTATAATTTACCAAAAGCAAATTTTGTTTTGTCACATCTATTTGTTGTTGGAATAGTACCAAATAATTATTATCTCATTAAATCACCAAATTAGTCCAGAATCAAACACATTTTCGCAAGTATCTATTTCAAAGACTACAAAAATCTTGAGCCAACGACATAAACCCACTCATCATACAAAACCAATAAAATCATCATCAATATTTCCATCATCAAAACGGCAAAACATTTTTCACCACTGTGTGATGACAAGTGGCACGGAATGATAAACATTATAATAAATTAAGCGAATACTTCGCATAGATGACTCAGGGTGAGGGCATCCAAATGATACGCCAAGAGCTGAACGAGTGGGCGAGTGTGAATGAATCGTTATAATACTTAATATTACTAGAATAGTAGAAATGGAAGGTCAGCTGAACTGTTGGTAGGATTAATTTTCTTCGGCCTAAATAAAGAACAGGTAATAAAGACAAATGAATGTTCTTCAAACGCTGAAGGAATTACCCAAAGACTATAATAAATTCAACGCAATATACGTAAGCTATTTGCAAGAAAGTAAAAACAATAATAATAATATTAAAGTTTAAAACTTCTTTGAACAAATTCTTAAAAGTAAGGGAATAACACACAGGTAACACATGGTCCCAATTCGATTCCGTAGAACTCAGCTAGAAGCTTGTTAAACGCTCCATTGCATCCCATATGTGTATAAGTCATGCTCAGACCTAAGCTCAGACCACTTTCTTCGATTAAGGATAAGATTGAAAGGAAGTTGATTTACAACAGAATAGTAATAGACATGAAATTATAACATTACTAGCGGCCCCGACAGACGTTGTCCTGCCCTAAAAAGGTAACTAAAATGGCTATTAAAAAATAAGGGTTGATCGTAGAGGGGTGAAAATTTAGGGTTGTAGGTATTTTTGTATGCTGTATCATAAAAAAATTAAAACAAAAAATTTTGTCTGAAAAATAAAAAAAAAATTTAGGGGTGGTCCACCCTTAACATTTGGGGGGATGAAAAATAGATGTTGGCCGATTCTCATAGATACCGGATAAGCACAAAAAATTTCATCAAAATCGGTCAAGCCGTTTCGGAGGAGTATGGCAACGAAAACTGTGACACGAGAATTTTATATACACTCATTTGCAAAAAAAACGGGCGGTTTGGATTTTAATTCTTTTTTAAAAAAATACGGTACCAAAATTATTTCAATCATTTGTACATGTTACTGGCCGGTTTTAAAAATGCCGTGGTGTTTAAAACAGTACGTTCTAAATTAAAATTTTCGTTTGATGCTCGTTTTTACAGAAAACCACTTTTTATCCTACATTTTTGGTGCGAAGTTCCAAAAGATAATATCGGTTTTCATAACTTTTAGTCCAGTTCCGTGTGATCCATTGTGGCGATCGGACGTGTTTATTATTTGTCTTTGTCATAGTTTATCGTCGTGCACCTACTCGTATTAGCAGGGAAACCGGTTTTGCCGGGCGGTCCCTGCTATCATATCGTGCGCATGAATGAAGTGAATCGGAGTAATGCAAATAACAATACATGTTCGAGCGGTGATGAGTTAGGCGACGATTCTATTATGGATCTTGAGGACTACACACAAGAGAATAACACAGAGTTACCTGGAAGAAAAAGATCGAGAGACGAAAATTCATCTGAAGAAGGATGGAGCGTAATGACTAGAAGACGGAACAAATTAGCGTGCTGCCGGGATAACCAGAATGATGCGGATAAACAAGAGAAGGTACAAATATGCGTGACGTGTAAAGACCCGCTACCAAAACAATTTGCGTTAGCGCGATTATTTAAGATAAATGGCATTGCAGGTGATAATATCTATCGAGTTAAATATGTACACCAACATAAAATACTTATAACATTTAATAAAGAATCTGAGGCGGATGAATTCATGACATGCAAGGCTTTCGCTGATTTGAACTGGAAATGCCAAAAGACATCGGAGGTAGGAACTTCGTACGGCGTTATAAAATCTGTGGAGCTAGACATATCGGATGAAGAGTTTACGAAAAATTTATCTAGTAGCGCTGACATATTATCTTTCAAAAGATTAAATAGGCGATGTCCTGAAAATACAGAGGGTAATGGATGGACACCAAGTGAAACGATTCGGCTTGGTTTTAAAGGTTCTTCCCTTCCAAGCTATGTATACATTTTTGGATTGAGAGTACCAGTGGAACCATACGTATTTCCCGTGACACAATGTGCAAAGTGTTGGAAGTATGGCCACACAACAAAATTATGCCCCTTTAAAAAAATTGTTTGCCCAAAATGTTCTCAAAATCACGAGAATTGCGCAATCATGACATTTACTTGTGTAAACTGTTCTGGTGGTCATATGGCTTTTGAAAAAATTTGTCCGGTTTTTAAAAAAGAAAAACGAATCCGTGAATTGATGGCTCACTTTAATTGTACTTATAGAAAAGCACTTTTGACGTATGTTCCTCCTTCTCCTGAGAATGATACACAAGCGGGGAATGAGCCGTTACGGACAACGACAGAAGCTTCTACGTCGATGTTGTCAAATAATAAACAAACTCAACTTCCAAGAGAGAATAACAGCTATACAAAATCTCAAGCTGATCAGTCCGATACAACCTCCAGACAACCCTTGCAACCCAGGGCTATACCCAAACGCGTTCTACAGAAGAAAAATCGTCGACCACCGACCCCAATGGATGATGTAATATGGCATATTGATAGTGAAGCTTCAGATTGTCCCGAAAATGAAAATTTGACTAATTTAGACAAGGCTAAGAAATCAGATAAATATTCTCATAATTTAACGTTCTGGCATTTAATTAAAAAAATTACAAGTATTATTAAAAATAACGATTCCCTTCAGGATAAAATTCGGCAATCGATTCATATTCTCTCAGAATGGTTAATTCAGAAAATTGTGAACAACCTATCCATTGAAGCAATATTCGATAAACTTATTGGAAATGGCTAATAATCATATTATGAGTTTGAGAATTATTCAATGGAATTGCCAGAGTATAAGACCCAAAACTAGCTCACTTGAAAGCTACCTAAGCCAAGAAAAAATTCATATAGCTGTACTGAGTGAAACTTGGTTAGAACCTGAAAGCCATTATAAAATTAGCGGCTATAACACGTACAGATTGGACAGACAGGATGGGTATGGCGGTGTTGCTGTTTTGACTCATTATTCCGTAAGAGCTGTTATTTGTACAACACAAAGTCGTAACCCTGGTATTGAATTGTTGCATGTTAGAATTTTAAATTGTCAACAGATTGAAAATATTATTTCAGTATACTGTCCTTCGTCAGTACGTACCTCCCAAAATGATTGGGACGCGATTTTTTCTATTGCAAACAATAAAACCCTGATTTTAGGAGATTTTAATGCCCATCACTCAAATTGGTCGTTTAAAAATGACCGACGAGGGTCTGAACTGCTTGATTCCATGTTAGATTACAACTTTATTCATTTAAATGATGGTAGTTTCACTAGAATTAGAATGGTAAACGGGGCTACGCAGCGGTCTAGTCCAGATGTTTCATTCATTTCGTCCGATATATCTTTATTATTTACTTGGAGAACGACAAATGAATCACTTGGCAGCGATCATTTAATTATTAATTTAATCAGCATAACTAACTTTAAACCTGAGTTTCATAGCAAAAGAAATTTCAAAAAGGCTAACTGGTCCTTATATACTACTTATATAGATAATCATTTACAAAACTGCGTGAGGCCAAACGACCCTCAAAACATATATGACTTATTGTACAATATTATGCAAGAAGCTGCCGATTTATACATTCCTTACACCAAAATTCCATTACATTTATCTAATAAATTTAAGCCTAAACCGTATTGGTCAATAGAACTGTCAAAAGCGGTTGCCGAGCGACGATTAGCTCTTGCCCACCTAAGAAGATGCCCCAATCCTAGAAACTTTGATATCCTCAAGGAAAAAATAAGCATTGCACAAAAGCTTATTCGTCAAGCTAAAAGTCGAGCCTTCCAATCGTTTTGTTCGTCTATAGATGAATCCACATCTTTATCAAAGATGTGGCAGAAAATGAGGTGGTTGAAGGGCCGCCGGGTACCAATCAACTGTGTTGAAAGACAAAAAGCCGAGCTTTTGCTGAGAGAACTTACCCCAGATTATGTTTGTCCCTCCCAACCTAGTTTTAATTCCAATAATACAAAACTAGAAACGGAAATATCAATGCCCGAATTAAATAACTGTATCAAAAGTAGTGATACCGCACCTGGATCAGATCAAGTTTCTTTTTCTATGATTAAACATCTCCCACATTCAGGTAAAATGTTGTTACTACAAATATACAATAAATGCTTTTCATTAGGCTTTGTACCGTCACAATGGCGTCAAATTAAAATTATCCCTATCCCTAAAAACAGTAGAGTGGCATCAACCTTACGACCAATTTCTTTAATCTCTTGTATTTGCAAAATTTTCCATGGTATTTTAGGTAAGCGCTTAGAATGGTTTTTTGAAAAACAATGTTTGTTCCCTGATGATATTGTAGGTTTTCGCAAGTCACGATCATGTCTTGATAACCTTACGCGGTTGGTATCTGATATTCAACTAGGATTTTCCAAAAATTCTACAACGGCGGCATGCTTCTTAGATATCGAAAACGCGTATAATAACGTAGACATTCCTAGCTTAATGAATATTTTAGACAGATTTGGGGTGGGATCAAAATTTTGTATTTATTTATGGTCGTTTTTAACAAATCGACACCTACGTATATTAACATTTGGCTGTGAGATGGTTAGATGTACTGGTCGTGGATTGGCTCAAGGCGACCCATTGTCCCCTCTATTATTTAATATTCTTTCTTTACATATATGCAAAAATGTCAATCAGGTTAATATCACTCAATATGCTGACGACTTTGTGTTGTATTCTACAAATCCTAGTTTAGACCTGGCTTTGGAAAAATTACAGTCTGCCTTACGATGTACTAATCGAATGGTAAATCAGATAGGCTTAAGTATTTCCCCGAGCAAAACTAGTATCTGTATTTTTAAAAAAGGCTCCTTTAGGAGATCTATTGATTTTAGTTACGATAATAATAATTTAATTAAAGTAGTTAAACATGTCAAGTACTTGGGACTCTGGTTGGATAGTTCATTGAGATGGGGTAAACATATCAATGAAACTGCACAAAAAGTTATGAAATTTATAAATATACTTAAAATTTTATCGGGTCCAGGTTGGGGTCTACATCCAAAACATTTAAGGCGTTTATATATATCCATTATACGTAGTAGAATTGACTATGGAAGTTTTTTATTTGACAATAGTTGTCAATATAAACTACTTAAATTGGATAGGATACAAAACCAAGCATTACGTGTAGTTGGCAGTTTTATAAGAAGCACTCCCATACACGTCATGGAAAGCGAACTTTGCCTTCCACCCCTTAATATCCGTAGGCGATACCTAGCCAGTAAATTTTTTTTTAAAGCAAAGTCATTACTTGGTAACAAAACTATTAAAGTATTAGAGAATCTTTCACTATTTGTCCATTCTAGTTACTGGACACATAAAAAGCTTCCCTTACTAATAGATATATTTTTCCAATACAAATCTGCACCAATTCACTCAAGCATGCATTTTGAGATGTTTTCTTTAAATACCTGGGTAAGTAACTTTGATATGTCCCAAATAATTTTTGATTCTATACCTACTGTTTGTCAAGCTAAACGTCATTACAATATTCAACATTTAAAATATTTATGTGTATCCTATCTTCAAGAACAGTATTTAGGTTACTATAGAATATTTACTGACGGATCCAAGGATAGGTACTCGGGAGGTGCTGCTTTTTTAGACCCCCTACAACAATGCTATATGAAGCTTAAGATTGGTTCAGATATTGCTATTATGCATATTGAATTGATTGCAATAGCAGAAGCCTTGTCTTATATCCAATCAATTGACTGTGATAAGTTTGTCATTTTGACTGACTCTAAATCGGCATTGCAACATTTGGCTCGGCTCACCTCTCATGTGAGAGGTATTCCGATAGCCTATGCGATATATGAAACAATTTTAAAACTTCAATCTTCAAAAAATGTACGCATCCAATGGATCCCGTCTCATATTCAGTTGGAAGGTAATGATAAGGTAGATAGACTAGCTAAACAAGCTTGTGTTGATGGAGTTTCCTTTGGTATTATGCCACTTTATTCTGACTATTTCAGGATTGCTAAAAGGAGATGTTTTGAATTATGGCAAGAGTATTTTGATAAAAGGTCAAAAGAAAAGGGGATTTGGTATCGGACTATCCAACCAGAGATCTCTAGAGTTCCGTGGATTGATTGCAATTTGAATAAGAACTTGATTACTATTGCGTTAAGACTGCGTTCCGGGCACACTCCATCGAATAAGTTCTCCTTTTTAATGAAAAAGGTTTTGTCGCCATACTGTGATGACTGTGGTGTAATAGACGATGTGTACCATATATTGATGGAGTGTGTTCGAAATGAAGACACTAGATTTAATTTACGTATCAATTCTTACGATATTGGTTTATGCAACACTATTCTCGCCGATCCATTGTCCAATAGAGCTAAAGCAATATATAAGCTAGTTTTAAGGTGATTTCATTGTATGTATCCATAGTTCTTGTATTAGGCGATATGGTCGCTAAGCGACAAAGCCTTTAAATAAATTAAAAAAAAAAAAAAAAAAAAAACTTTTAGTCAATTTTTATGAATTTATTTCATATTCTTAATTGTCAAAGCTACATTTATTGCTGTTTAGCTGTCTCAATAATGTTAGAGAAAGTGGTAAAAGCTACCAAAATTATTGCGCTGCTCGAAGAGGGCTGCAGCCAATGCTTCGTGGCTCAGAGGCTAAGTGAGTAAGTGAGTCGCTCGACGGTTCAAAAGACCTGGCAGCGGTATCAAGACACCGGTTCCGTCGAGAGAAGGCCTGGTTCTGGAAGAAAACCATGTACCCAACCACGGGATGATCGTTTTCTTGTGAGTCGCGCATTGAGAAATCGCAAGTCTTCGTATGTGGACCTTAAGAACAACCTCGAAGAAGGAAGAAATGTGCATATTAGTCTATTGACGGTCAGGAGGAGGCTGCTCGCGGCCAATATACGCAGTCATCGCCCGGCCCGCGGCCCTAAGTTACTCCGTGAGCACAGAGTTGCCAGGCTTAGGTTTGCTCGAAATTGTGAGTCATGGACTCAAGAAGACTGGAATAGGGTATTGTTCTCCGATGAAGCCAGGATATCTCTGTTCGGTGAAGATCGACGTCAGCGAGTGCTACGAAGACGAGGAGAACGCTTTGCAGAGGCTTGTTTTGAAGAAATCACACCTTATGGTGGGGGCTCTGTTATGTTTTAGGCAGGAATAAATTCAATGGATCGTACAGAGTTAGTCTTCATTGAAAACGGCTCACTGACTGGACATCGATACATAACGGAAGTTCTTATTCCTCATGCACAACCCGCATTGGCCGCTTAAGGCGAAGACTCAATTTTTATGGACGACAACACTCGCGCCCACCGGTCTGGCGATGTGGAAGCGTATGTGCAAGAGGTCGGCATTCGTCGTTTGGATTGGCCAGCTCGAAGTCCCGACCTCAATCCTATAGAGCATGTCTGGGACGTTCTGAAACGACGCGTGAGATCAGTACAACCGGCTCCGCAAACCATCAGAGAGCTGAAGAATGTGATTACCGCGGAGTGGGAACGTATTCCGCAAGCAAGTATCCGGGATATCCTCGCTAGCATACCCAGACGAATTCAAGCTGTGATTTCAGCTAGAGGGGGTCACACTCGATACTAAACCTTTATCTGCTTTTACTTTATTAAAGAAAAAACAAACAAAAATCTTTGTTAACTTTTACTTCACGAGCATATGCACTACTAGCGAGCATACACTACTAGTGAACTTTAGCATTAAAACCCATAAATTTTATTAAAATTTTATGATAATACTGACGAAAACGATTATTTGCTTATTAATTTACAAAATTGTGAAAGTAAAACTACCTATAATTATCAAACAAACCAATAGTAACATTTGAAATGGTTCATTGCTTAGGTGCCCGTTTTTTTTGCAAATGAGTTTATATAGATTAACCCGTCAAGCCCCGCTTATATACAGGGACATTTTGACACTGCCTTAATAAATGAAACCACATACTTATCTCGTTGAAAATAATACTTTCCATTAAGTTACTTTAACCATAGATGTAAAATTAAAAAGTGTAAGTTTCGAAAAAAAATAAATATCAATAAAATGTAACTTTAAGTTTACAAGCCCTAATGCCACTTTGATTGCTCTAGAAGAATTTGTCGCAGCAGCAACATTACACTTTTAGTCAGAAATACACTTACGTACACACCATATTCGCACTAAACTACAAAATGATAAAAAAATTTGAATACTACAACCGGGATTTTTGGCGAAAGTATTCGTTATTCATTGATAATTTTTAGCAAGATGTTAGCAGAGGTATAGACGAATATGTGGTTTCATTTAGTAATGCAATGTAAAAATACCCCTGTATATAGATGTATGCGGAAACCCCATATACTCGGACACCGGTGTCCGTCGCGGGGCTTGACATACAAGTAATTAATTAAATATGATTAGAAAGAGTAATTTTAAAGATATTGCTTTTTATTTTATAATGCTGATGTTAGAAGAAAATGTAGCTGTTTTGTTACAGACAATAAAACATTGGTATCGACTATTAAAATTGTATCCATGTATATCTGTTACAGCTTAAATTTTCATGTCTTGGTGAATTTTATGAGTATCTTAACATGATTTAGAATGGAAAAGAACAAATTATGCTATAATGAAAAAACGACTACAGACTGCTAAAAATACAACGACTATATTTACAAAATTTCTTTTTGCACGATGTATTTATGAAATAATTTTAGAACCAGTGGTAGGTCTCTCATGTGTGAGAGTCCGTCTGAGTGGGTACCGCTGCAATGACTATTTCTACCGCCAAGCCGCAGTATGCATGCACTGTTGTGTTTCGGTTTGACGGACATTGTAGCCAGTGAAACTACTGTACATAATAATACTTACCATCTTATATGTATCTCAGGATGACGAGCGCAGTGGAATGCCACACAGAACTTTGTAACTCAAGGTACTGGATGGTGCTACTAATGTTTATGGGTGGTCGTATCGCTTACCATCAGGCCAACGGCATGCTCGTCTCGTCATTCAATGCCATGAAAAAAAGTAATAATATCATTCTCAAATTTTATTAATGCTATAATATAAGATATAAATGTACTATTTATTTTATTCACAATTCTAGGTCTGCCAAGCGAAACTAAATTACTACCAGAATTGTATTTTCTATAGAACAATTGCCAACTGCCAAGATAGACAATTGGACAATTGATGGATAACCTAAGAAATGCAAACCGTTTTGGCCGAGGTCTTTGGTAATGAGACAACCATGAGAGTAATTGGGCATCTGCATGATAAATTGGACATGTGAGATGCGGATCCATTTGGGGCTGGGTGATATTTCGAGCAGAACACGTCACGGCTTGTTCCGTTGGCGAATGGACACCTGGAACGGTTGTTTACGACGTGGCTTTGGATTTCGGGACCGTGAAATAAGCGTTTTATTGTCAGTATGCATAGAACTGTAAAAAACGTGTGAACAACTTTTGTATGGCAGTTAGGGTAGTAGGTATGAGGAGACTTGATATTAAATGACTGTGATAAAGAGTCACCAACGTTGTCCATAAACACCCAAATAACCTTAGATATAGTAGTCAGTCAGTATTTCATGGTTACTAAATCTCCAACAACCTAACTGTCCGTAATACTCAAGTAAAGCTTTTATTGGTCTATTATAGACCCATCCCATTCATAGAGCAATTATAACTGGGTTTATTGCATCTCCAGCTTTAAAAATTGTAGCGTGCTACTAACCAATTGCATAACATCTTTGTTCATGTCCCCTAAGACTAGAATAACGCCGGGGTGCAAGTTCTTAATTTAATGCCAAATTAAATATAATTATATTTAATGACAACATAGACAGCAACACCGACGACACAATTCAATTCATAACGTATAGGACAAGCTTAAACTCTGAAAGATGTTGCATTGATGAAATATTTCCATAAGTATATTATGAAACAGATGGCCTTATAAGGAAATGTCTTGTTACATAAAAGTATTACATAATACTATTGCTCAAATATTTAAGACAAGATTTAAGTTGACTTGTAAGCTGAACAAAGATAAACTAAACAACAATTACAGCAAGAAAGTGTCTTCCACGCGCCACATCGGGGATCCACATCAACACAGTTACAAACTATTGTGCATTCTCTAAATTTATTTGGTCAAAATCTGACAATGATATTCTCAACATAGAATCTTCTTGTAGGCAGGACTAAGTGAGTTTTGATATGACGATATCGTATGGATAACTTGTTGCGAACTGTCTCTTACTGCATGTCATCATACTTGGCAACGATGATTATGCGACAAATTACTTCTTATTTATTATTAAGAACATATTTCAGCGTCTGGTACGCGCTCAATAATAATCAATTACAATAAATATAGGCTATGACAAATTATTGTTTATTTGTTGTGTTGTAGACTAGTTTGATTAACTTTGTCTTTATTAGATAAATTCGGTTTTTGTTTAAATGTTGCCGGATTGATGCCAACGTTGGATATAAATGACACTTAATTATCACATAATTATTCTGAAATACTCCGTAGTATAAGTGTATTCACAGTACTATTGCAGGGAGGTTCAGATATATTAGCGCAGTGGAATACCACGCAGTAGGTGCTTTGTAATTCGAAGTTCCTACTGTTTATGGGTGATCGTATCGCTTCCCATCAGGCAACCGGCATGCTCGTCTTGTCATTTAACTACACTAAAAGAAAAATAACGTTAGTCATTACGATCATCACTTAAAAAAAATACAGTTTATAATATTAAAAGTCTGCATGATACCTTTCACGGGGGGGGGGGGGGGGCTGTCCGCGAATAACAAAATTTACCGCCTAGGGGCGGATGTATACATCACGTATGGTACGTATGATGATACGTTTGACGGTATACGTATATCTTTGCTTTGAGTTTTCTTGGGTCTATTTCATCTTATTATAATTGTGAAATTAATGTTTTGACGTTTGTTAGAAGTGCACATGTTTTGTGGCCCGGATTATATTTGTTCTAAGCTAAGGGAGGTCCGCCCCCCCCCCTCCTTTCCCCCCTATATATGTCCAAGCATGTTATGGACCAAAAGATCCGAGCAGAGGTAGACATTATGAAACAATCACTGTTTGGTCAATTTTCTTTTTAAATAAACTAGTTTGTGGTTCAAACACTAGCTATATTTGTTACTGGTTAACATGACAAATGAACTATGTTCCTACAAGAAGTTTGATTCTGAGGACCTAAACGCTGAACATTAGAGTCCATATAGTACCCTCTACCAAAACTCGTCGACATAACAACAATATTTACAAGCTCGCACTCCACTTAAATGTATAAAAGTAAACATATATAATTTTTTTTAACAAAAAGGAACTCAAGATGTCATAACAGGAAGAAATATAAAGCCAAATGTGCAGATTGTGGTGACCGGTTTATGATCGACCTGGATTACTCTCGGTCTTGGCATCATGTGCGCTGATGAAGGGTTCATTATAACAAATATTTTAGAGGAAATTACAATGTAACGCTTTTGTTTACTCGAAGAAGGCATTGAGGAGTATAATATACGAATTTGTTTGTAAGAGCTTTTGCCTTGTAAATTAAACATTGATTTTAAAAAATCATTCCAGTAATACATGAGTCCTGTTCTGGAGTAATTTTATTTGATCACTATTATTCGTGGAGGAGACTAAACACAGGCGACGTGGTGTGATAACAACCCGAATAATATAACAATAGATTGGTTAACTAATGCTGGCACGTTCACAGTAATGCAATTGTACACAGTTGTAATATAATATGATAATAATACCAGCCCTATATTAAATACTGCCTCACTGCTGGGCACGGACCTCCTCTACTACTGAGTGGGTTTAGGCCTTAGTCCACCACGCTGGCCTAGTGCGGGTTGGTAGACTTCACATACCTTCGAAATTCTTGTTTTTTTTTTTACACAGCTAAAAACACAAAAAGCTTAAAACTTTTTGAAGTATGGTTTATTTAATTCTAGGCGAAGAGGTACCTGTAAACCTACAATATGCCCATCATAGGAAATAACATAGGAAACAAGTAATAATAATCTCTGTACTGGGCTAAGACTAAAAATGTCTCACGTTGATTAGGTATACAACAGCTGTCATAGGATAGGATTAGAATAGGTATTTTTGCTGCACTTAAAATTACACAGGCGTAAAGAGTTTATTAGGTCATTAAACACCACGGCAAATTGCACATACCCGTGGTTTCTCCTCATTACATGCATGGGTATAATTAGATGTCATAATAGTGTAACACGAAGGTTCTTAAATTTTCTAAGAACCTGGAATTTTCTTAAGGCAAGTATTGTGCATATCTATAATAGGCGGTGATGATAATTAGGAAGGTACTGTTAGCAAATCGATTTACTTTCGCGTCGATATCTTCTTAACATTGTATAAAAACTAAAAAACAATGTCCTTTTCCGCTATCTGCCCCTATGTACGCTTAGATCTTTAAAAGTACGCAACGGATTTTCATGAGGTTTTAATAGATAGAGTGATTCAAGAGGAAGGTTGATGTGTATAATCCTACTAATATTATGAAGGCGAAAGTTTGTAAGAATGTCTGGATGTATGGATGTATAGATGTTTGTTACTCTTTCACGTTAATCCAGGACATGATCTACCCGTGTGCCAAATTTCATCGAAATCCGTTCAGTAGTTTTTGCGTGAAAGAGGAACAAACATCCTTACATCCAAACATCCAAACATCCATACATTCTTACAAACTTTCGCCTTTATAATATTAGTAGGATATAGTAGAGAAATAATTTATATGTTTTATTGAGACTGCGAGTGCCTTTCTGACAATTCTGGGATCTACTTGTTCTGGACGGAAAGGCGTTTAGGACCAAAGTATCGCTGACCGACCATATTGCAAGATCTCTCGAACTGTATCAGTTTATTGTCGCCTGGTACTTGCAATAATAAGGGATACCTACTGTTAAAAATGCATAGTTTTTGTATATAAAGTGACTTTTATACAGAAAAAACTCTTTAATGCGGGCGAAGCCGCGGACAAATAAGACTATAAGGAGTACTTTCTCAGTACATAAGTACTATAGTACTAATACATATTATAAAACAGGGTCTCCCCGCCTGCCTGTCTAAATGCGATAAACTCAAATACTGCCTAACAGATTTCGATTGAATTTGGTATGGTAGTTTGAGACCTTCGAAAGGACATAGGCTTTATCTCACGAAAACTCCTTCACGCGAGCGAAGCCTTGAGCAAACCCTAGGTTGTTAAAATACTAATCTTACACGAATTATATAAATAGCGAATATGTGATTTACGACCTAGACTATAAATACTACTATTAATTCATAAATAAATAATTCATATCTATTGTAGAGTAAGTACCTAAAAGCTATATTTATTATAGTCCGATGTTTACCTATAAGCACGCGAGTTTAAAAATGAAATTTTTCTATCAATCCTGCGATTGGTAAAACATCGACTGTATTTTTGCCAGCATAGACGTTTTTGGAATAGTAATAATTTACCTACAGACGGTCTACTTATTCTTTTGCTTACGCTATTAATAATACGACTGCCTCGGTGGCGTAGTTGTATTATGGTACGACTGCAGTGCTGCGGTCTCGGGTTCGATCCCCGGGTCGGGCAAAGTGATATTGAGTTTTTCTATTCAGTATTAGCTCGGAGTCTGGAATTTGTGCCCGATATGGCGATAGGCTCGCCCTCTATCACATCATGGGACGGAATAACGGCGAAAAGTGGGTGCACTAGTTGCGCCTCTGCCTACCCCTTCGGGGATAAAAGGCGTGAGTGTATATGTATATGTAATATATATTACGCTATTAATACATTTCTATGCTTATAACAACTATATTTAGGCCATTACGAAAATACAATTTTCCAGAAAAATTGTGCGTATCATAGGGAAAATAGTTAAGCAAATTGCCTGGTAACGTTCACGAGCCCAATAAATTCAATATAAACACTTGAAACATTTCACAGACGGTCGATCGTTCCCAATGCGTAGTAGTTTGAATTGATAAATCGGCACTGCGGTTGAGATTTATAAAAGAAATTGTGTAAGTTAGAGGAAAAGAACCTAAATTTATTATCACCAAAATAATGATGATACATCGAGATTAAAAGGTTCTGCGACTCTTAGAATATACACATATATTCTGCAAAAGTAAATACTGAAAAAGTGGTCAATAAAATAATATGTAATCCATTAACTTGCGTCATATTCACCTATCTTATTTAAACTTTGAAGACCGTTGCAAACGTGCTGAAAAAAACTGGGAGAATCGTCTAACCATGATTCATTTTACTAATCATGTGTAAGACCATCATAAAAACAATGACGAAGACAGTCGTAAGGAAACCTCAAATGCTGTGTGTTAATTCATCATTTAAACCATTATTGAGTTGTTTTGTTTAAATGCCATTATTCGTGAGTCAACTAGAAAATCCTTGCCAAATTACATTTCATGCCAAATGGTAGATCACTGTAATTTTTTCATCCAATTCTAATGACTTGAAGCGCCACTGATATTTTGAACGGAGCTATTAGGAAAGAATGTGTAAATATTAAACAGATAATAAATTACTTCTTTATGTACAAGAAGTACGCGACGCACCATTACTTGATTAATAATTACTAGTGTAGACACATTCAATGGGCACACGTTATATACAATTTTATATACAGCATCGGCATCAGAGGGGTGTTGGGAGGCCAACGTTCAACAGTGGACATCATGTGGTTGATGATGATCATGATCTGCATAAGATGAAACTAGCGTTTCGTGTAAAAAAATAAATGAACGATGGCAAATGAGTAGGCACTAATCAAGGCGGACGTATGGAGCGACATGGTGTGAACATACGACAAAGTTAATAAAAATAAAGATATTAAGATGTATAGTTAGCACCACTGTCACACAACAAAGCGACGGAACAATTATATAGGCCTATGGATTCATTTCGTCAATGAATTTTGCTCTTTCCTTGAATATTTTTCTAGCATTATTGGTGTTTATGGACGGAGACGATACTGACCATCAAATCCAGTACAGTTTATGTTTGGTACAAACGGAAAAATTGCGTGGCTCTACCAGACATAAAAAAGCAGCTTTATACCTTTCATTAGAGAAATTATTATCTCTAATAATTAGTAGCAATGTACTCACTGCCTCCTAGCTGCGAGAGAGGTCTGGTCTCTCTCCAGGCTGAGTTTCTCTTGCAGTACGCTTGCCGGCACGTACCCTTGCCGCGTGCGCAGCTCGCCGCCTTGAACATCTTCTATCACCCGCACCAAACACCTGCAACAAAATATATTCTAAGCTTACAAACAAATAATGGATAAGTGGTTAAAACTTCAGCTAATAGGTTACACACGTTACGAAACCAGAAGCTGAACAGTAAAGGAAATATATTATGCGTAAACACTTTATTTTATTTTGATAACTACAGCTCAAACAATTTAAGCTTATATTACATAATATTTCCAAAAAAGTTATTTAATTATTTACTAAGAGTTATGAGTAAAATCAAATTCAAGAACCCGCCAAAATACGTATCAATTTTTATTTTAAAATAATAGGCAAAATAATCTAGTTCATACAGCCCAGTATGAATTTCTTTGGACAACCCATACACCTGTCATTTCTAATTTAAAAAAAAAATACCGTAAAACCTTACAAGATTGCCCATCTAATCTGAATTTGCCCAGGAAGGTGCCTGTCACAAATATGTAAAAAACTGGTAACATTTTAAGATTTGTTTTATTACTTAATTTGTGGAAGAAATTTGATTATGTCTCTGACAACATTAACTAAGTGATTTTTGGTAATGTGAGTTCAGTTGGCTGTCAGGCTTTGTCGAACATGGTCGTGGAATTTGCGGGCCAAAAGCGGTGTGAAAAACTTTTTCTACAAATCGGTTTGCAATTACAGCAGGCAAGTATTTTTTTTACGGCTATTGGTTTGTAGCAAATTAGGAAGAAAGAGCGAACTCAGTACGCTAAATCTCTCATAAATTGGATAAAATGATGGTGGGTAATGTCAAATCAGTTTTTCTGAATCCATTTTTACGACTTTGCCCACCGAAGTTATACCGCTATGGTTGTCACCTCCATGAGAACTGACATAAATAGATAGTACCTAGAGTGCGTTTTACTTTATTAAACTGAAATGGCGGGAATTGTCTTCATAATGTCCACCATCTTGTCAGAGAGGGGTGAAAATTCACGCCACCGGTAATCAAAAATTAAACACATTTTAAAACAAATTGTACCGGAACAAATGAGTATTAAACAATGTTTTACATTCAATTCGGTATTTATATTACTTGAGGTAGTTTTTTTATTTATTTCAGAATGAATAATACTAAAAATGCGATAAAAAAAGAGTATTGGGATCCAGACCATACAGAAACTATTCTAAAGAAATGTTGGAGTTAGCAGTAGAAATTATCGAAAATAAAATGTCTAGTCGTGAGGCAGAAAAAAGGTTTGGGATCCCTCGGCGGACTATACTGACTAAAAAGAAAAAAACTACACGTGAAGCCGGCTGGGGGACAAAAAAAGAATGAATTGAAATGTTAAGAATTTATTATTGGTCAACCTTTAATTATTAAATTTTGTTTTGCTTTTTTTAAGCTAGTAAAGCGTTTGTTTTAAAATACCACTCTTATTTATATCATACTACCTTTTGCCCGCGGCTCCGCCCGCATTAAAAAGTTTTTCCGGGATAAAAGCCCTGGTTTATATTTCCCCGGGATAAAAAGTAGCCTATGTGTTAATCCAGGATATGATCTACCCGTGTGCCAAAGTTCATCGAAATCCGTTCAGTAGTTTTTGCGTGAAAGAGGAACAAACATCCATACATCCAGACATCCATACATCCATACATACTTACAACTTTCGACTTTATAATATTAGTAAGACTAGCCTTTGCCCGCGGCTCCATCCGCGTGAATAAGTTTTTCCGGGATAAAAGTCCCGCTTTATATTTTCCCAGGATAAAAAGTAGCCTATGTGTTAATCCAGGACATGACCTACCCGTGTGCCAAATTTCATCGAAATCCGTTCAGTAGTTTTTGCATGAAAGAGTAACAAACATTCATACATCCAGACATCTAGACATCCATACATACTTACAAACTTTCGCTTTTATAATATTAGTAAGATTGGTAGGATTTTAAGATTAATATTAAAGACTGAAATACGTTATTGCAATGTACCTGCTTAGTTCTTATTGATTAACAATAAAAAGCGACAACCCTAGCTCATCCTTTTATTTGTATGAAAAATTACAAAATATTTGTTGGGACTTTGCCCACTAAATTTTGACAGGTTAAATGAACGTTAAAAAGTTTAATTCTAAGGACGCATCATAAATTGATTATTTTTCTATAATAGTCCCTAAACATAAAGAACATAAGATAGAAAATACCGACGTTATGAAAATTTCTGCAAAATGGGCAAACTTGTAAAAAGTGCTACACATTTGGCCCGCCGTCTAGATTGAGGTGTTTATCATATAATTATAAAGTCTTTGGACATTATTATACATTCTACACAAAGAACAGTACATTTATCAGTAGTGTAACACAATAACAAATTAAAACTAATATTATTATTTTAAATATTTCAAATTGAATTAGAAAACGCAAGCAATCTGGGCAAAGTCATGAGGTTTTACGGTATTGAAAAATATTTTACAGCAGTGTTTTCTTTTATAAGGTATCTCTTTGATATCTATTTTACACGAGAAAACAAAAAGCCCATTAGTTAACGTCCACATAGCGGCTTGGCAATTTTGCTGTCAATCTGGTAATGGGGAAATGACGCATTTTATAAGGAACAACGACCGGTCACCAGCCTAAACAGCGTCCTAAATCTGTGCCTAGATTTTAATGGAACAATCAATGTCTAAAGAGAATTATGACGCAGATCTACGATGTTAAATTTTCAGTTTCTACAAATTTATTTTTACTATTATTGTAGATCATTAGGCACTGGATTTAATCCCTCGGGACTGAACAAGTCGATGGATCACAGACGTATAAATAGAATCTCGCATAAAACGAATCTCAAAAATTTACGTACCATTTTTCTTCTTTCAGAAATCAAAAAGGTTCATTAATAAAAATCATTGTAATGTTTTGATGCTCCTCTAACAAATTAATTAGGTATAGTAGGTAGGTAATGATTCTGTCCCTATTCATTTATAATTAAACTTCGACGTTTCTATAAAGAAAATTGATGTTATGAAAGTAATTACTATGGAATTTAATAGAGTCCTAAACCGCGGTGCATCAATTATAACTATCTTAAATTATACTTAAAGCATTAAAAATACAAAATTATTTAATATTCACAAATCTATTAATCATACAATACTGGTTGGAATCGAGTCGGCGGAGAGCACAATATTGTCACAAGAAAACTGGGGTATTTCAACGGTCAATATAACTTTTATGTCTTCTTAATCCCACCTCCTCCCATTTTACACGTCGCAAACACGACCGCGCTTTAAAGATAAATGATTGGATTTATCAAACGCGGTGGCACTCTTTCGAAAACGGGTCATTATGTCCCATAATGCCATCTCTAATTCATATTAAATTTGTAAAAATAAGTGTCTCATTTGTTTCTGCTATCTTTGCTTTATTGTATCATGTAATATCAGAAATCAGAATACTTTCAAGTAATGTGTTGTCCTAAATTTTTATTACCTCAATATTTTTGATCGTAAATTTATTTTTGAGATTTTTATGGCTCTTATTTTTTAATGTTGGTTAACTTGAGCAGGATGATGAAAAACGCTAAAATGTTTAGGTCGTTATAAAGTTTAAGACTTCTTATATTTGTATTCAAGCGAATTGCATTGTGATGTTGAAGGGACATGAAAAATTCTGTTCTTGGCAATACTGAATTAACTCAAAAATATTTCGAAAATTTCGCCTTTCATTTATGGATAACATTTTTCGCACGTTCGTAGTTTACGACTGGCTGGTAGTATTATAATGCTCTTTGCTGGCCGCTTTTGACCTATACCATGGATACTCTTATTAGTCCATGCCTATACTGACCCATTTGACCAGAGTTGCCAATCGCCATAAAAATAGGTTCAATAGCTCTTCAAGTGGCAAGGTGCTAATAATATTACCGCATTGATTTTACTGAGGTCTTTATTAAAATGGAATCTAATTTCTTATAATTAATATTATTTTCATCTGTGATCTATGTAACATTTATATTGTAATCACAATTATACAACGGTTGATCGTTAAATATCTTTCTTATTTCTAATTTATTTTTACGCATTGTTCAAATATTAATTTTTCATTCTACAAAATTTCTATTGTAATGCGGTCGCGTTTGTAAAACAAAAAGATAAAGATGTTGGAATGCTTTCATGAATTGGCCCACGATGGAGCGTGTCAGTACTGAGTACTTGTGGACCGTAGCCAAGTGATACGCTCTTAAATACCCACAGTTCATTTCTCTCGATGTATAATAATTATTTTATTACAGATTCATTTTATTAGAATTACAATAAATATTTTGTAATCTTGACCTTCATCGAAGTTGTGAAAGCTATTGTGACAGCAATAATTTTGGTTAAAATTTAGGATAGCATAAAAATGCAAATCCATGACATGTTATTAATAATACGTGAAGAAACTTTATACAACTTTTTTAGCCACTTTGCGTGCAAAGGGGTTTGTGGGATTTGGCCATTGATGTTGGATTTTTTAATACATCAATGGATTTGGCAGAAAAAGTTACACTGTTATCAAGAGTGTTGAGTGTGTTGTCAAAGAGTTACACTGTTATTTAATCTCTATTTGAAATCATTATAGAGGACTGCAGAAAAAAATATGAATTAAATTTTGGTCGAATGTTGACCATTAGGCGACCAGCCGACCACTAATGAATATCGAAACGAAAAAGTTAATTCCGATACCGGGAATCGAACCCGAGCCTCCTGGGTGAGAGCCAGGTCTCCTAGCCACTAGACCATATCGGATATGAAAAGTTTGCCGAAATAAACAGTTTGCTGCTTTCTAATTTCATGAACTAAAATGCTTAACATAGTACCACTTAACCTTTCATCTCATGCACTTGGTAAGTACTTTGATAAACATTTAACAAATTACCAGCAAATAGATTTGGTGTCCCTTAATTAACTGTCCAAGCCGTTTTTAGGATCAAAGAAACACGGAAATATAAAGACGGTAAACACGCGCCGACCTAAAAATCCGCGAATGTTCGTCCAAATTTGAAGAGAGTCGTACACATGTAACTAATACGTTTCTGTCGCCCTCGATTGAAATATAGCGTGGAATCTCAACGCGCCGTATGATGAGTGCCGTTAATTTATTATAAAAAACAAAACGAAATATAATTGGACAACGTTTATAAAACACTTTTTAAGATCTTGCGCTGTAAAGATTTTGGACAAGGAAATGAATACGTGGGAGGATGCGCAAAAGTGAAAACTCTCGGCAGCTGACTAATCGTAACTGATGACAAAACTGGGTTAACTTGGCCATCATTACAGTATTGCTTCTGAGCGATAGAACATATTTTTTTTGTTTTTTTTTAATCCAGATTTTTTTATTTTGGGGTACTTATCCTTAGCAGACATGACGACCCCAGCGTAACTTGTTACATCATAAATACACAATTAAATGAAAAAAATAATTTAATTTAATTACGACGGATCACTGTTAAACGATAAAGTGAAATGGACGATTAACGATAGCCTTGTTGGGAATGGAACGGTCTGCCGAGACAATATTCGGAGGTTCAAAACCAAATGCACACACACCTTTGACTTTTCAAAGTTACGTGTGTATTGTTTATCAATTATCGCTCGCTTTAACGGTGAAGGAAAACATCGTGAGGAAACCAGCATACCTAAGAAGCTCTTTATAAGAATTGCGAAGGTATGTGAAATCTACCAACCGCACTAGGCCAGCGTGGTGGACTAAGGCCTAAACCCTCTCAGTGGGCCCGTGCCCAGCAGTGGGACAGTATTTAATACAGGGCTGGTATTATTATTTTTTACTGTTAAAAGCCTGCCTCGGTGGCGTAGTTGTATTACAGTACGACTGCAAAGCTGAGGTCTTGGGTTCGATCCCCGGGTCGGGCAAAGTGATATTGAGTTTTTCAATTCAGTATCAGCCCGGAGTCTGGAATTTGTGCCCGATATGTCGATAGGCTCGCCCCCTATCACATCATGGGACGGAATAACGGCGAAAAGTGGGTGCACTAATTGCGCCTCTGCCTACCCCTTCGGGGATAACATGTGTGTGTGTGTGTGTGTGTGTGTGTGTGTGTGTGTGTGTTAAAAGCCTGTTACTAAATTACAAAATTTATAGCGACCTCAGAATTCGGCTTTGATAACATGATTTGAATCAGGCCTATGTCCAGTCTGTTTCATTTGAATTCGTTCAACGGCGAGTCGCGTAACGCGTTCATCTTTGTTTCAGACACATTCCAGCAGCAAATGTTGAATATCTTCAATTTTATTGCAACTAATACAGTTGGGTGAGCTATTTTAAAATACACTTTGTGAAGGTAAAAATCTTGACTGAATCTAGCAAACAAACTATAGCTAGGTAATTTTTGCAGGAATAGCTAACAATAGCTCTCAAGAACAAATTTCATTAAAACACCAAAGATTTAAAAATGCTTACAGTTTTAGAAATACGAGCCAATATCAGGTAAAAATATACAAACTTGGATGTTATGAGCAACACGAAGCTTGTGGAGTTACAGATCACCGTGCGCAGTGTTTTGCCAAATATTTCCGATGTCAAGTGTGTGCCGAGTAGAGATGAGTATTATAAATAGAATGAAGTAAAAACTTTTTAACAAAAAATAAACTGACTAAAAAACCACTACAAACTAAAAATATATTTACATTCATATTCGCTTTGTATACAGGGTCGTTGCATTAATAAATGAAACCACATACTTATCTCCTTGAAAATAACATTTGCCTTTAAGTTATTTTAGCCATAGGCATAAAATAAAAAAGTGTTTTGAACAAAATAAATATCAATAAAAAGTAACTTTAAGTTTACAACCCCTAACGCCACTACTACTACTCTAAGATGATTCGGTGCAGTGGCAACATTACATTTGTAGTCAGAAAAACACTCACGCACACACCATATTTGCGATGAACTACAAAATTATAAAAAAATCTGGAAAGTAGCATTGACATTTTTGGTGAAAATATTCGTTATTCATAGGTGATATCTGGCACAATGTTAGTAGAGGTAAAGACGATTACGTGGTTTCATTTATTACCGCAATGTTAAAATAACCCTGTATACGTATATTTGGAGTCGATGCCTAATTTAAATTGAACAATGTTTTCGTATATTTGTTCGTGTATTTCCTTAGCTTATCTGGCAATTTAAATTAGGCATTAACTCCAAATTACATACATATGCATATACACTCACGCCTGTTATCCCCGAAGGGGTAGGCAGAGGCGCAACTAGTGCACCCACTTTTAGCCGTTATTCCGTCGCATGATGTGATAGGGGGCGAGCCTATCGCCATATCGGGCACAAATTCCAGACTCCGGGCTGATACTGAATAGAAAAACTCAATATCACTTTGCCCGACCCGAGGATCGAACCCGAGACCTTAGCTTCGCAGTCGTAATGTAGTACAACTATGCCACCGAGGTAGTCTTACTATTACATTAACTCCAAATATACGTTTATACTAAGAGAATACAAATTTTAAATATGGAATGGTGTAAACAAAACATCATAGATATACGATTGCAGCATGCGCGAGTCATCTGCTGTTAGTTATTGAAGAGTTCCATTGTGTATCTCCGAAGATCTTCAACAGATCTTCATAAATTATATACTAAAACCTTCCCTGAAAAATATACATTTGAATATCGAAAACCACATCCAAATCGGATCAGTAGTTTTTGAGAACCTCGCGGCCATACAAATTTCATTACATACATACCGATCGAATAGAGAACCTCCTTTATTGAAGTCGGTTAAAAACAAAAAGCCATTTAGACCCATAACCTAACACTCAACACCCGGCCCCGCCCGTGTTGTCTTCAACATTTCGTAACTGGCCGTGCGTCTGTTTCAGTATATTTGTTACGCTCGTAAACTGTTGCAATATGTTACTATGGTTTATTTATATTGTTATAACACGCGAGTTTGCTTGTTTTTAATGTTTAAAAGTACAGTACATTTCGAAGCTATTGCTTCAAGTATTTGTGATTTGAATTGAAACAGTTCTTACCATTTCTATTATCCATATATACATTGATATAATTTTAAAAGGCCATACATGCTATAGGTATCTATTTCTCAATATCCACTCCCTTTTTCTTTCTCAAAAGCAATAAAGGGCTTCTTCAAGTATAGTAACAATTTGTATTGTTTGCAGACCTCCTGATATATTTAAAATAAATAATACTAGCTTTTGCCCGCGTTTCCGCCCGCGTGAATAAGTCTTTCCGGGATAAAAGTCTCGCTTTACATTTTCCCGGGATAAAAAGTAGCCCTATGTGTTAATCCAGGGCATCTACCCGTTTGCCACATGTCATCGAAATCCGTTCAGTAGCTTTTGCGTGAAAGAGTAACAAACATACATAGAAACTTTCACCTTGATAATATTAGTTATGGTCGCTTAATTTTAAGGGTTGCGAGCGCCTTCTGCACTCACCCAAAAGACCGGTGTTCTTTCATAAGCCGACCCTCGTCAGGCTAGAAAGAGTAATGTCAGGGACAAAAAAAAAAGAAAAAAAAAAGATAATATTAGTAGTATGGAGGTTTTGCTGATTGTATACATCTATTATTTACGGGAAATATTTTACAAGTTCCCACTTTCATAAGGAACAATGCGCACGTGCAATAAGGTTCGAAGGAGATGGTACATCCATTAACTATTTTATTTATTAATTATTTTCAAGTATAGGGACTCATTTGGGTTGGTAAAACTATGCATGAGAAAAATGTTGTAACGAAAAAATATACAATAATCTGTGGGTTTAGATTATGACAAAAAACGCAACTCGTAAGACGGTGTCGCTTAATTTTGATGTTTGTGATTGGTCAAGAGGCCAATACGTAAGTCACGTGTTAGCCTCTCAACCAATCCCAATAAAACGAAAAAGAGTCATGTCCTGTTTTTTTTGGCATATTTAAATCCCTCTTTTTTCCTTCGGGGTAAAACGCGTTACCGCTACCACCACTGAGTGGTTAGTGGAATGGTTATGTGTGTGATTTCACCGATCTTACGACCTAATGTCGACACTAGGGAGTATACCATCATCCAAGCGAGCATTGGACCGAGTCCCTAACACTATGTACTCACTGGCCTCTGCATCAGCATACCAACCAATACCCGCGGTGGCTTTCTTCAGAGTGTACGGGACGGTCCCGGGGTATCACAAAAAATATTGCCAACAAGATATTGTTGCACGAAGATAGCTGCACGGAACCGCCCCTGACATTCAAATCCCCCTGGTCTTTTTTTGGTACGACTTTTTCTTTTAATTTGGCATCGTGTTAACGTATCCGATATGGTCTAGTGGCTAGGATACCTGGCTCTCACCCAGGAGGCTCGGGTTCGATTCCCGGTATCGGAATAGCTTTTTGCACGTACTCCTTTTATGTATTTTGATTTATAAAATAAATTTTGAATGTCATCATGGAAGTTATCAGACGTAGAACCACGGAATTGGCCAAGGCCCAAGAGTCGCTCTTTAGGAGATAAGGCTCCAGACTAAGACAAAAAAATATGACAATGACATTTCCTATTGATAAGTAAAGATTTTTTAGCGATAATGCTAGTATATGTTAAATATGTGTCCCATATTTGATTTTGATTCGTTTGTAGAAAAGCATCTTGTTTACAACTTGTCGCCCTCTTGCCCCTTGCAATGCAATGCAATCAGCCCTATATTGTATATTGCTCACTGCTGAGCAAGGGCCTCCTCTAATACTCAGAAGGTTAGGCCTTAGTTCACCACGCTGGCCTAGTGTGGGTTGGCAGACTTCAAATACCCTCGAAATTCATATAGAGAATTCTCAGGTTTGTAGGTTTCCTTACGATATTTTCTTTCATCGTTAATGCGAACGATATTCGATAAACAAAAACACACGTACCTAACTTCGAAAGGTCAGAGGTGTGTGCCTTAGATTTTGAGCCTCCGGACATAGTCTCGGCAGACCGTTCCATTCCCAACTAGGCTATCGTCCACTCTGGCCCCGTATAACCAACCAAAATAACGCCAGACTGAATCAAGAAAATGCTGATGATCATCGATTTGAGCGTTGTAGGGAGACGACGATTAAAATAGTTTGATACAAAGTTCGGCCGCCGAAACATCTGCTCTTTAATTACCCTGTTTACATTTAATTCGTTGGACCGATTTAAATCTTCTTGGTTGAATAATTCAACAAAGTTAAAAATACATGTACTTTTGTGTCAGTAGGTATCTTCAAATACTGATAAATGATCATCAAATAATTCCAGGAATGTATTTCAGGTAATGACATTAAATATCATTAACATACATTTAAGTATAATTAGACAACATTGAGGGAAATGAAAAATAAAAAATGCTTTTCGAGTTGAAGGTAACACTAAATTAAATGGGTTTTCATATTCAAGCATTCGGTAGACGATGCTTATTTCTGCCATTCATGATTGCAGTTGTTTAAAGAAAGGTGACCTTTTCTAGTAGTAATGAACGAATAAACTGTGATTCCTCTACTCACGACAAACAATATTTCTAATAATTTATCATTAGGTTTTGAATATTACTAATTGGAATACGCAACACGAAATGTCACATCTCCGGAAACGTCTAAGCTGTCTAGTACCTGACATTTAGGCAACCGTGGCGACATCTTCACTTGCTTTGAAGACATCCAGTGATAAATTATGTGGCAATTTGTTCTGAAATGAATTGCAGCTCCCGTTTAACGTCAATCATGATTTTGGATTTCCGCGTTTTGAGGAAATTTGTGAGTTACAAATTCTTTGGTTGATTTTTCCTTATACCTAATGTATTTTATAAATAGGATCCTAGTTATGCACATGGGTATTTAAAAGTTTCGTGTGGTGTAGTGACAGTTTGTACGCTGTTTCGTATAGGTAGTTCGTTACTAACAGTTTCTTCTTTCACAATAATGGTGTGCCTTTATTCGGTAAGCCTATAGCCTGGGTAAGGTTTTCTAAACAGTACGATATAGCACAAGCAGCTTTTACTAAAAAAGAGAAAGTATTTTTTTTCTTTGGCTCCGTTGACAAGAAAATTATAAAGCTGGGGTAAACTACATTAAAACAGAATGACACTCGATTTCTTTTAAGAATACCTAACTAATTTATTTTTACCAATATTACAAATCTAAATAATGTTATCTTATAAGAAATACGTACAAAAGATACAACATTAACTAATAGATGGATTTCAAACTTTTGAACTTACAAATGAACAAACTGCTGTCGACAGTTTTAGAATGATTAAAATCACGCGCTAATGTTAATAAATCATATTCCAAATCTCAAATGATCTCCCTTGCCATTAACGCCTAAAAATAAGCCGAGATGAGTCTGAGACGGATCGCTGTCCCAAATCCATCATTCCAATTAGAGTTCATGGCACAGGGTTAAAAAATAGACTCAATCTGACGCTATTATCATCAAAGGAAAAAAACATAACATAAATTTTTGACAGTACCTACGGACTCGGGGTTACTAACTGGTATTCTAGGTTGCCAATACAGAATATGCAGGAATTATGGCATGCGTGTGGAATTTATAGCAGCATTAATATTATATTACCAAAATTCGGGTTAATGGTGTGTTTTGTTTCAGATATCCCAGGTCTCGGATGCATTTTTTGATTTTCAAGAAGATAGTTTGGGGCTGCTGGGTATGTTGATGAATTTAAAAACGAAATTCAATCTTTGATGTTAGATAGTTAACATTTACGAAGGTATTTGAATTATACAGGAAAGAATATACAAATTGCATATGAAAAACTAATTAAAAATCCAGACTACGGTTATGTTCGTCGACTGTAACGCAAGCTTTACAATCTTCAATGATTTTCCACTATTCTATATATACATACACACTTACGCCCTATATCCCCGAAGGGGTAGGCACATTCGCAACTAATGCACCCACTTTTCGGCGTATGCATTTCGCCCCATGATTTGATAGGGGAGAGTCTAATGCTTATCCCCATATCGAGCACAAATTCCAGACTCCGGGCGGTTACTGAATAAAAAACTATCTCTCATCGATGAATAGAAATCAATCTCACTTTGCCCGACCCGAAGATCGAACCTGAGACATCAGCACTGCAGTCCTACCGTAATACATCTACGCCACCGAGGCAGTCTATTCCTTATTTGTATTCTTTCCATTATATATCTTTAAATCTTCCCAACTAACTCATACTGATTTCGCTTTCACTCGTCCACTTAAAACGAAGTGGAGAAGTCTATAAACACGATAGCACTGATACAAACACCACCCAAGCACCAACGATGTCTAACAATAAAACATAACCCATTATTTTAACGCAGCATTTTGTAACCTCATAAGAACGTTATGCGTTGTTTAGTAGTCATAATCTACGTTGGCAGACAGGTAAACAGGTTTGTCTTTATTCGTGTTAATATATATAATATAAAATGTATATAATATAAAATGGTGTGTATATCTTTCTTAATATATCACTTTCTTAATAGGCGTCCTTAAGCCAAGAATAGATGAAGAAGTCGGTGTTGGCTATAGATTTCGAATTATTTAATTTCATATTGAAATAGTGACAATTATTATGCAATTACAAGAATATTAAATTGAAATGGAAATAAAACAGGATAATTACAAATAGAAGTTGCGTCATATTTTTTACTTTTGAAACTTTAAGTCGTCAAGCCCCGCTACGGACGCCTGCGGCCGAGTATATAGGGTTTCCCCATATATATTTCGCACCTTTAGGATAAAAACAACACAATTCAAAAAAAAAAGAAAATTGGGTTATTGCCATAAAATTACTTAAGACGAAGTACTCAATACAACAATAGTTCAAACACAGCCGTATTCAAGCAGGAAATGGACATAACTGTTATATCGGTCCCTTTTTTATTATATTTTTATAAATAAGGGACTAGTTTTTAGTCCTTTAAAAATGACAACTCTATTTTCAAAGCTGCGATTTGACGGGTTAAGAATGCAAGAGAATCATCGCAGCTTTAGAACGAAAACGACACAATTCAAAAAATAGAAAATTGAGTTGTCGTTTTTAAATGACTGAAAACTAGTCCCTTATTTATAAAAATGTAATAAAAAAGGGACCGATATAACAGTTTTGACCTTTTCCTGCTTGAATATTGCTGGGTTTGAACTATTGTTGTATTGTGTACTTCGTTATAAGTAATTTTATGACGATAGCCCAATTTTCTATCTTTTTGAATTGTGTCGTTTTCATCATAAAGGTGCGACATATAGATAAACGTTTAACAAAATTTGAATATTTATCTATTGAAACAGGCATGGTAACTTCATTGAATCATTGAGATAAATCGTCATCTGATAGGAACAAATAAGAACAAGAAAACCCAATAAGCTAGCGTACCAGTAATCGATGATGGATGTGTCGGACATGATGCTAAACCATCCAAAAAGAAACTGGGTCGACAACCAACGTTCCGCAATTAGATTTCTCCGACTAAAAGTTGGTATAGGTAGTCGCAGCTAAAGTGGGGCATACAATGAAAGGAAAAAGTAGTGAAACACTATATCGTTTTGTCCTCGCGTCGAGTCAAGCCATCTTAACGCTAATAATGCACGTATTATATTTTTGGAACTGCGCTCAGGCCAATTTTTTAGCCCATTTCACGTGGAACCCACTCGTCTGCGTAATTTCTTTACTCAAAATTACAATTTTTCACGTCGAGGGACCAAGTTATCCTGGTTGTTATTGGACAGACGACGAATGTGTGATTGCGAAGTTCTTTCCATTATGCAAACAGGGGACGTTGACCCAATAAAATTCATAAGATTTTTCACATACTTGATAATTTCACATCTTAGTAACGACAAATTAAAATTTATTTTAATATTTATCTTACGATATCTGTTAGTTAAATAAGACATCGATAACATAATAAGAAGAGACAATAAAGCATCCAACAACCAAAATAAGGAGGTAAAAGAAAAAATCCGATTGATACGTCGTTATTTTGGAACTCAATATGTAAGTAAGACTGAAAAAAGGTCATGCATACTGGATAGATCGAAAATAAAAATCCAACTAAAACATAGAAAATAATGTTTAATAAATTTGAATTGAGAATAGTGTAAATAAGAAAAACATGTATTATATTGTAAAAAAAGCGTGGGGTGCTTTTTAGGATGAATTATCAGAATGATAATTCTTCTACTTATATTATCTGTCAATAAAATGTATAAGTATTGACACCATGCACCCCACGCTTTTTTTTACAAATAATAAGTACATGTTTTTCTTATTTACACTATTCTCAATTCAAGTTTATTAAAAATTATTTTCTATTTTTTAGTTGGATTTTTATAAAGAGTGTTTTTTCGTTTTTATAAACTATTATTTATTTTTCATTTTATTGTTCACTAAAAAACAAGTAGGATTTTTAAAAATGCGAACTTATATAGTTTCGCTTGCTTGTAGGTAAACCATAGCGCGATCTAATTATATGCTAGCGCCATGTATTTAAGCACAAGAAAAACTTAAGTAAGTATTATTTATTTAGTTGGATTTCTATAAAAACGTATTTATTACTTTAAAAAAAAATACAAACACACGAATTGAGAACCTCCTCCTTTTTTGGAAGTCGGTTACAAGTATTGAATTTCCATCAGTCTATGATAAGTATGCCAAATTTCGATTTAATCCGACGTTTTGAAGTGGGTCAAAATCATGTTCAAAGTGTAAGTTACATACAGACATACATACTTACGTCTGAAGCTAATAAAAACGTGTTAAAAAGACGTCAGAAATCTATAAAAACAATTTATTCTCCTCTTAAGATTCCTATTAAAATCTTCACGAAAATCTTCACCAATCTTCTTTGCGTTATTGTCAAACTTTTCAAGTTCAATGCAAACCCACTGACCGGCCTTGGGAATTTCATCTGCGTTACACGAGCTTGGCAGACTGATTATCAAAGAAATGTCTTTAGAAAACTCGTTATAATAAATCCTGCGTGAAGCAGGTGCTTCGAACACGCATTGATATCCAGAATTAAACGCGTTTACGTAAGATTTATTTTGTTATTAAATCATAGATTAATAGTTTCGCTGTATTACTGAATGTTTTGATTTGAATTTCATGAGTACATCCATAGCTTTGTCCGGTTTCCACAAAAATAAATGATTTAGATTCGTAGGGAATACTATGGACTGTATTTTACATGATGCAATATATCTGTGGTATCCATTGATATATATAAAAAAACCATCTGTTTCCTTTAAATGAGGACTACGTAGAACCGATGGTAGATAGCTTTGTCTACAGCTTAAGCAGGTCAGCTGGATCATATTTATTTCACTACTCACTATCTTTGTAGTTGTGTTGGTCAGTGGAATTACCGGAGAAACTAATAGTTATATTAGATTTCTTTCTCAATGACGCGACGTCGACATATTTTACATCGTGGTATAAGAGTTTGTTTCATATCGGAACACCAGCTTAAAATTTTCTATTAACTATCTGTAATCTGTAAACTTTTAAACTTCAACTTATGTTTTCATTCGAATATTTTTTAGTGTTTGTAGTTTGTTGCATAAATCGTTATGTTTGTGGCATATAAACTGTTTTCTTTAGCTAAGTGATGGATTTCTGTATAGTCTTGTATCAATTAATTATGTTGGTATTTATTTCAGCAATAAACATGTAGATTTAATTGGTTTAAATAAATAGAGAGAGTACCCACACGTTCAATTCATCATCGTTATTAAATCTGTGTCAACATTGATTTTACTAGATTATTACGCTTCTTTGTTGCTGTTAAACATAATTTTTAAATTGGGTCAATTCTAGAATATCTTAGAAACGGCTGTTGAGGGGAGCTAGCGACAAAGCAGACTATTTCCCTTATTAAGTCCAAAGTATAGATGATTGGTGGTCAAACATGGAGAGTAGGTACAGAAATACAGAAACTCTACCTGTTTCCTTTCTTGCAACACATTTTATGAATATTGATTATTGATACACAGACGAAGCGATGTTATGATTTCAATGCTAAATAATAATACTACGAATAAGTTTCTATGTCACGAGAATTCTCCCCTAAGCAATTTGATAGACCATCACACAAGACTAAATCCCTTTTAATTAACAATATCATGTTTCCTAAACTTCTTTTGTGTGTTAACCTGCCTAAGAATAACGAGACTGCAATTTAGCGGATGCGAACACAGTTGACCGAGTTTTTAAATTCATAATTCTTGTAGTAATATTTTATGTTGACTTATAGTACAGGAAATTGCAATACATCATCTTGATATCGTTCTCACCAGTTTGCATCCGGTTGCATATAAGAGTGAGTAAAGCCTGTGTGTCTAGAAATTGTTTTATATGGAACCTATCGTTTACCGTAAATTTGTGACAATGAATGTAAGTCATGTAAGTAATGAGGCATGCGAAAACGTAGGAACACTGAGTTAAATAGAGAGTCACATAAAAATCAATTTTAAATAACTAAGACGAAAATGTAAAATTATAAATTTATAATCCTGGTAACCTAAGAACAAACCATAGGATCAAACAGAAGATTGAGTATTTATTGCTAATGTATCGTTTCACAGAGTTTAATGTAATGCATTGCATTTAGTTAAATCTGAAGCCGATGCCGCATTGGCTGCAGTTCCAAGCTGTTGTACTCACTAAAATAACATTCTCCCGCTCACGATATCATTGTTGCAATGCACAATGCACTGATAATCGATTTAAACTTTAAAGCAAACAAATAATTTTATATATCATTTCTATTAATAGAATTTTATTTTGGATCCAAAGAAAATGTAATTAAAAAATCATATTACACTCGTAACTTTATTTGTGTACAATTTATATTGTGTTCCAAGTACGGAATAACTAATCGCAGTTAAAATTTGTTTTCAATAATTTTGAGCTCTATTCATTCCCATTAAAATTAAATTAACGTCCCCTGTCTGTTTGAAAGAGGGTTTGTCTGTTTGAATTATTAATCTTTCAGCGTACCATGCTGAACAATTTATTTCATTTAAATGAACCAGGTCGGGTGTTTGAATATGTTTAAAATTCTCTGCAATTCGCAAATTACGTAAAACATGAAATCGGGTCAGCCGCCTTTTAACAAAATTGCGTTATATCATTGTAGTGTCATCGGCATTGGGCTAAATTAGCGAACACTGTTAACACATTTGAATTGGGTTAAAACAATATTTAGTGGGAAATGCTAGATGATTTATTAGAAACGCGTTAGCTATATTCCTGCGCTGGAATATTATAGCTATATAATTAGAATGAAGCTGTCAAGGTTAATGACTGTAACCCATACCCCGATATATAAACTACAGTTTCCAATTTAAAAATAAATTAGTTTCTGATTTTAGATGAAAGAGAACGAGGGGATTCGAGTGAACAGAAGGGCACATCCGGGAACCTTGGAGCAGTATATTGTACAAGCTGTTTATCTTTTTAGCTAGACACTGCAATAGAGATCTGGGGCTGTATTAATAAGTCAATCTCAAGTTTGAATTACATTTCAAGTAGAGATAATTCAATACATTATGTCTACTTGAGATGTAACTCAAACTTGAGATTGATCTATTAATACCGCCCCTAGATGTTGCAGCAAACTTGAGTGCCTGTAGGTATTATTACTTTTCAAGTATTGTGTACTTATTATAATTATGTTGTCGAGTCATTACCATTTAAAATACGTAAATTACCTTAATTATCTCGAAGACTGATGGAATGAAGAAGTAAATATCTACAATGTATATATTTGTCATGCTTGTTTTTGGTGTAAACACATTACCATACCTTTCGTTGTTTTCGTTTATCTTGCTGCCAGATTTGCTTTTCGGATGCTTTTTCTTCGGTCGTACAGATATCTTGTGTTTCGCTGCTGAGCTGTCCAGGATAGTAGCTGTCACGTCAAGGCTGGCCAGTCTCGTGCCCCTGGGAGAGGGAGGGATTTATGAGAGAGGGCCATGGTCTGTTAGTAACAAACTATAGGGAGACACTACTTGACCTCATGATTTCGAGATATGAGACATTGGTTCGTGCTTTTTGTACAAGAAATGAGTAATCATGTAGGAGTCAAATTATCGAAATACATGGTCATCATGACTACGTTGCTAAATGAGGAAACCTCATCCGAGCAGTGGCAGATTTCTAAAGTAGTAAAAAGTTCATTAATAGATCATAAGAGCCGTTTGGTGCACGAGGAGTTAGATCCACCAATATACCACGTAGGTAATGGTGTCGTACTCCAGATTTAGCATGTTGATATCCGGTTTGAAACTTACCGGTATAATTGTGCAGACTGACGAGGTTAATCTCTCGTCAATCGATACTTTATCCAAAGGCTACTTATTTGTTTTTATTGCTACTGAATGACGAGACGAGCATGCCGTTCGCCTGATGGTAAGCGATACGAGCACCCATAAACAGTAGCAACACCATACAGAACTTATAAGTACAAAGTACTACGTTCCATTTACCATCAGATACAGTGGAGTCACGTTACGTACCCTTAATCAAACAATGGTTGGACCCAAAGTAAGTTATTGCAAGAGTTTATTATAATCGGCCCTAGGACATCTTGGTTATAATGGAGTATAATTTCAGGGTCTATTCACCCAGCGGTTTATTCACTGATTACGATTGTTTACTTATGAACAAAATACCTTTTTTACATGTTGGATTTTTTCGAGACTATCCCGCCCTCACACCCACCACTGCAACTCCTGTAAGCCAGGATCGGCAGTGGCACGCATTTTATGACACAGAGCGGTGAAGCTCGGCGAGTCTCAGGGAACACTAATTAGTCTTAACCCGCAACGAAGTTAATCAAACAGAAGAATAGGGAGGAGTTAGAAACATATTTTCCACTTTCCTCCATAGCAAAGCGGGAGACAAAATAATGAACTTAAAAAACGTACTTTAACCTTAATTATTAAGACTTTCACAACTGGAAAAGCCAGATGTAAAGCACCACGATTAAAATTAAAGGGGTCCTATTTGAGCTGTTAAACTTGATTCCAATAGTAGGTATAGCGAAAACACCGAAAAGCACGGAAATTCTGCCCAGTCTCCACAAGGTCCATGTAGTATACAACTCCAGATGTTATTTTCATACTATCTAACATAATGTTACGCTCATTTTGCCAAAGACTACACTCCCAAAGTATGTGATGCGCAGATTGTTCGTAGTTGCAGTCATTAGGAGAACATGGACACGCAGGCGAATCAACCAACTTAAAGGAGAATAATTTGCACTTAAAATTACCATGGCCTGTAAGGAATTGCGAAACACAATGGTCAATTTCGAGCCAAGAGTTTGTAAGACGGTCCTGAACAGAAGGAAAAATTTGATACAAATGCCACCCCTTCGTAGATATATCCCACCTACACTGCCATTCCTCTATAATATCTGGACTCGGCTTAAATAATCTGTTAATTTTTAAAAGTTCGCGCGAAGTTAAAAAGCTTTTGTCGACATCGTCTCTAGCAGAGTAATACATCGCGGCGCGACGCTGTACCTTCAAATCGACTGGGAGTACACCCGCGAGGACAGGTAAAGCTTCTGTGCTAACTGTTCTATACGCCTTACATTAGAATATCAACGCCAAGCGCTGGCTCTGGAGCAATTTTCTTCGTACGGCGCCGATAGTAGCCCTATCAGCCCATACAGGTGATCCATAACAGATACACCCCAAATAAGTGGCTCCATAAATGATCTTTAGTGTACTGAATGATAGAACCAGCGTTGATGTGGATATCCTCATCAAGGCATAGAAATTTCTTTTAGCTTTTTCCCCAATGGTTTTAATATGCTCAATAAACGAAAAATTACGCTCTAAATGAATCCAAGGTAGCATGACCGATTCTTTTCTTTTAACTGTAACGCATGTTGGATTGAATTTTAGTTGTACCACTTACATCCGATATGGTCTAGTGGCTAGGATACCTGGCTCTCACCCAGGAGGCTCGGGTTCGATTCCCGGTATCGGAATACGCTTTTGATTTTTTTTTGCATTAAGAAAGCTTAATTTATCTGGCTATTCTTTACTTTTTTTTTCTTTACACCAGGGAACTCTGCTTTCTCTGTTCTGTCAGGGAACTATAGGTAGGTACAATGTAACGTAACTAATTTAATATTGTACGTCTAGATTAATTCTAATAAATTTCTCCGTAGAGTCGCAAACAATCATAATATCATGGGTCGGATAACCTTAACTAAGCACAGCTAAAGAATAGCATAGTCCAGCATAAACAATATGGGATAGACTTAAGCTTAATTACGTTACTTCACAGTAACTTCGGACATGCATACGTTCGAAGCGTTGCGTCGGCTAAGAATGCTGATCTGCTAACTCCATAGTGTTCACTATGGAGTTAGCAGATCAGCATTCTTAGCCGACGGTTGTCTATCTGAGGTAGGGACACCGATGTATTCATCTCAATTCTTAGATATGTTTGTGTAAGGGCTAGATTACTTAATGACTAGGTGATGCTCGCTGCTCCGCCTACGTGAAAAAGATTTTCCGGGATAATAAGTAGCCTAGAGCACTCAGGAGTAATGTAGCTTCCTGTTAATTAAAGAGTTTTCAGAATCGGTTCAGTGGTTCCTGAGATTAGCGCGTTCAACTAAACAAACAAACTCTTCCGCTTTATAATATTAGTAGGTATAGACGCCTAAGCTTTAATCGGCATACACTGGTGATTATTATGATACACCAAAGGCCAATGTGTCTCTATGTATCTTTGTTTCAACAGGTTGCTAACACGTGAATGTACATCCGCGGTTACACAAGACTCTATCCATAAAGGAGTGTTTTATTACTAAAACGTAGTTGTAGTCTCCGTACGGTACCTATCTATCTATCTACATCCAGTGTTGTTTCGTGTGACTCATTGACTGAAAGCAATAGTATTGCCAGACGTCTTGTCTGCTACATTGTCTCAAGTTGATCTGTTTCAAGTGTTTGTGAATATTAGTTTTCAATTGGTTCATTGAATGAAATTATTTCTAACATGTGAAAAAGTGGGTACCTTTTTGGATGGATACCATGTGTGGTAACCCATTTTGCAACTCGAGTCGGTAATCCATTAAATGCTGGAATCGAACCCAACTCAATCTATTATTTTTATTCTTTCGCTGATAGCACAAGTATTTGGTATCAGCGAAGCGAATTGTACCAAGTACGTAGGTACTATATTTGGGTTGTAGCTTGTACTATATGGTCAATTTTTACATAGCTTAGGTAGGTTTCTCATAGGCGAAATCAGGCTGGGTAGCCGTCAGTACATCTGCAACATCTGTTTCTGTCGCCAAGTGATAAGCATTGTTGTATTCCGGTCCGAAGGACATTATAGCCAGTGTAATTACAGTTCATTATGAGACTTAATATCTAACATTTCTGATTGCAAGATATATTGCCGGGCGAGGATAAATACTCGAAAATTTATTCTATAAACATTTCCAGCATTCGAAAGCATTTTTAATACACATATTCATATAGATATTCACGTTCTGAGTGGGTTGAGGTAATATTGCCATCCATCACCCGTTTGGCGTTGTCACTTTCAGTGTCAGGGTTGCAGCGGTGTCCATCTCGTTTATTTGCGAATGGCTATTTTAATGTTTTCGAGGTACTTGGCACAAGAGAACCTGTCAGTCAATAAGCAAGGTGACGCTTTATCTACGTTATAGAGGATCTACACGTCGAGATGCGACACAGCGAGTCAAAATGTGGAGCTAGAAAGCAAATATAACAAGTGAAATTACAACTTTTACATAGCAGTAAATATTAAACAACTGTAAAAACAGTGAAAAAAAATGGTACTCGTTAGAATATTGCTATATATAGCTTTTGCAGAAAGGCTATATAGCTTCGTCTCTAACAATCATACACATGGGGTTTTGTGTCAGACTAGGTTTCTCTATTTCTAATGCTCGACGCATAATCTTGATTGTCCTCCTAATATTATAAAGGCGAAAGTTTGTAAGAATGTCTGGAGGTATGGATGTATGAATGTTTGTTACTCTTTCACGCAAAAACTACTGAACGGATTTCGATGAAATTTGGCACACGGGTAGATCATGTCCTAGATTAACACATAGGCTACTTTTTATCCCGGGAAAATATAAAGCGGGACTTTCACCCGGAAAAACTCATTCACGCGGGCGGAGCCGCGGGCAAAAGCTAGTTTAACAATAAAAATCTATTTGGTAGTTTTCTTTTCCAATTGATGGACACTTATTGAGCCTGCTTATACCTACGGCTTGAGTAGGTACATAATCATAATCTTATTAACGTCTTTGCAGTCATTTATTTTTGCCATAATCTCTTTTGAACAAGTACACAACAAGGCTCGTCCGTTTTGAAACCAATTCATAGTTTCGTTGGTAATCAATCTATGTAAAGTTATTATTATTATAATCAAGATCTGATCAAGTCAAATCCTTCTCCTAATTGTACAGTTGAGGTATAAATATGACGCATAGTAATCCTACTAATAATATAAAGGCGAAAGTTTGTAAGTATGTATGGATGTCTGGATGTATGGATGTTTGTTACTCTTTCACGCAAAAACTATTAAACGGATTTCGATGAAATTAGGCACACGGGTAGATCGTGTTCTGGATTAACATATAGGCTACATTTTATCCCGGGAAAATAAAAAGCGGGACTTTTATCCCGGAAAAACTTTTTATGGCGGGCGGAGCCGCGGGCAAAAGCTAGTAACTACATAATAATAATAACAACAATTCTCTCTATCCATTGTCTCTATACATACATTTCTTACGATGTATATTAGTGTTACGATAATCTGATGATATTGTGTCATCCCCGGCTGAATGACTGACTATCCCTGACTGGTATCAGAATACCCACATCGAATGACAGAAATTGCAATCAAGAAGTCTGACAAGTGTCCAACAGTACAAACTATTCTTGGTTTTCAAAACTACGAGTTTAGCCCTGCCAACTCGAAGGTTAGTAACTGGCAATAAAATTGTTGATATTTCATGGTGTTATGATTGCTACATGCAGACGCTAGTACGTCATAACCCACAATTGCTAATTAGTTGGGAGTTGCTCCGTGCAGGCGCAACTTGCGTGCTATTTCAGGCTGGCCCAGAAACTTTGTGACGTCAGCGCGGCACCATTCGGGCGTCCTTACACCATGCGTTTAACTAAGCCCTTAAATCCGAACCTTCGTGTGTTAGATACAACATTTTAACGTTTCTTTGGTGGGGTTGGTACCTATTGGTTTTGTGACGGCTTTGATGTAACTGAGCTGTGGCTTATCTTGTTGTCTAGATTTCCCATCCAAACCGCACTGCAAAGCATTGTACAATCTGCGAGTTGTACCTAGATCTTTATTATTCATAATTTAGTGGAGGAAGTACAGTAGATAGGGTTGAACCAACTAAACAGATCTGATGATGGAGTAGTTCTTCATATTCATCATCATAATCATCAGCCACATTATGATTCTTCATGTTATGATGTTAAAAATTATGACATATATGCCTACGCTTTTTTAAAATATGCAACGGTGTATTTCATGATAGGGTATTTTACGACGAAGGTGAGAATGATTCCTGTGCATCCGGAAGTACGAGTGTTCCTCGTATTTCTAATACATAAAATTGTAGTGTGTGTGTGTGTGTGTGTGTGTTTGTGGTTTCAAGTGTATTATCCTCATCGTGCAGAGATAGGTACGAAGCTATAAAGCAAAGTGGTGCTAGCGGCTCTCCACCTGGATCGGTTTGGCGGCGCGCCAACGGAAACGCCCGCCTAGATCTAAACCTAGCGTCCAACCTGCGGTTTCGTCTGGACTTTTCCTACTTTTCTGTATTTTTAGATAGCTTTGATTAAACAAAGCTGCATTATCTTAAGGATCGTTTATGTCTGCATGTGTGGCAGCTATTATTGTTTAAGATTTTTTATGTTAAATTATTTTGGTATTTCGTGTACTTTTATCCTACTTAGGTTTGAGTATATAAGATCTTTAATATTAGTACTACGAGTAATGCTATTGTACTACTTTCAACATATCCCTTAAATCTGTCCCCTTTACTATCTTAGCGGCATGTTCATTACTGACATCTTGACCTTTCTGTTCATTTAATAACTATTTGCCCGCGGCTCCCCCGCGTTAAAAAGTTTTTCCAGGATAAAAGTTTCGCTTTATATTTCTCGGAATAAGAAGTAGCCTATGTCCTTTCTCAGGCTCTAGACTATCTGTTTACCAAATTTCATTTAAATCGGTTCAGTAGTTTTTGTGTGAAAATGCGACAGACAGACAGACTCCTAAACGGCTGAACCGATTTTAAAAAAAGTTTTTTGTGTGTCTTCGGGTGGATTCGAGAATGGTTTAGATTTAATATTCGGTCCGGGAAAATGTACAGTGGCACTTTTATTCAAGAAAAAACCATTCATGCGGGCGAAGCCGCGGGCAAAAGCTAGTAGTTCTTTAAAACCGAACATATATTATTATTCCATAATCTATAAGAATAGGAACTGAAGGTCTTGTTATACTTACTAGTTTTGAAAAAAATCGTAGTGGTATTGTAGGTAACAAACATTTAAATTTGTGTCGATGACACTTTCTTCTGCCATTTAACAGTAGTGATATTTATGGGTAGTAAATGTTATGAGTCAGTGTAATTCCTGGTTATTCTAGATAACGAACTCATCGATTGGACACTTCGCTCCGAATGAGTCAATTTAAATGATTCAACATTTTTCTTCCTGGGGTATTAGATAGTTTGGATGGTAAAAATTATGTTATATAGATTGATCGTTATTAAATTATGTATGTTTTAATTTAAGACCCAGGATTGTCTTGTCACTAGCGTTATGGTTCAAAACTCTGGCGGGATGCCAGTTGGTTCAGTTTTAAATTTAAAGCAAATAAAGCTAAGAATCGAAATGACAAAGATATTTTAACACATTATGCAAGCAAATGTAACTGGTTAAATTGAACTAAATGCTGTATGTAGTATACATACATTTGATTCTACTTCTTTCTATTTGGTTTAAGACCTACTCTTAGTTATAGGCGACGGAAAATATTCATGTCAAATAAAACAGTTGTGCAAAGGTTTTAAAGCGTATTTCATTTATTTTTATTTAAACACCTATCTTAAAGAGCAGATAAAGTAAATACTTATTCTAATTAAAATCGATTACGTTATGTTTAAGAAATAGATAAATGCTGCTACTACTAATATTTCCTAAAATCATTATTGCGATAAAACCACAGACAAAGCTAAGCTTGATTCCATAATTCGATTGACAATAAAATCATATTTAATTGAATACACTAAAAGGAAACTCAGCAAGTTTTGTGAACTTTATTACATACCGTCTCTGAATATTGAACAGAATTGTCCGCTTATCAACTAGAGCTGCACGTCGAATACTACGTTATCACATTACATATATTTGATCACAACATACAAATGATACAATACGATATCTTGGCAAGCGAGATATATATACAATGATGCGTTATGACGGTGATCTTCATTTCTTCTTCTTCAATCAGTAATAGTACATTTTGTATGTGGGCACACTAAATACATAGTCCAGAGACGGACCTCTGGTTTGGAAGAAATGATTCTCGTAACAATACACACGCCCTCTGTACCTGTACCAATAATTCAAATTATGACATCAGATAGTCATTTCGACGATGATAATTAAACACATGAGAATGAGGATGTGTTAGATGTGAATTGTGATCTACGTGAAATAATAGTGATACATGCTTATGATTCCATATAAAAAATCTATTTTCATTACGGCGTCGTTACCGCCATTTTGACACTCGAATCAAAAATAATTTGTTTTGATGATTGTGCTAAATATGTCAAAATCTGTGTTTAGAAGATGCGGAAGACACATCAATGTTTATGGAGCTATATAAACAACGTTACGGTCATCGTAGTCGGGTAAGAAAACAAGTGCATTAATAGGCGAAATTAGATCACATCGTGTGGCAAGCCACGGTGCAACGAACTCCAGCTAAAATTATACAGCATTAGAGCCCACGGCGGAATGTGTGACCGATCAAATGCTATAAAGATGCATTCTTAATATATCACCAATGCAAACTGGTTTCCTGGTTGTACATGACGTATGTGGGTTAGATATTGTAACGTCGTTAGACAAAATGGTTGGACAACGATAAAATACTGTAAATGATGCATGTAGTGGTCACATTTAGTGTGGTGTAGCGAGTCGAGTTTCACAAAACTCACGTGGTAATAGAGTCAAAGAAGTGCACAACGCATGCCAAAAGTATAGTCGGTACTCACTTGGATCCGAGAGCGGATTTGCTGTCGAGAACCTCGACAATGTCGCCCGACTTGAGTGACACTTCGTCATCCGCGCTTGCGGTATAATCCGTGGCCGCCACCACTACATCCTCTACCTGTAACAAATGAAAATGCAATTTAGTATGGTAGTTAGTCAAAAAACCAACCATTGTTTATATTTTCTTAAATTATCCTAAGTTACCTTAGGGGGACTTCTGCTACAACTAGAGCGAGATCTCGACATAGACCTCGAGGAATATCGTTTGTAACTTGGTGTGGTCTCTAAACTGCTCATTCGGCTCCTAGTGTTTTCTCGGTCCAGTAGTACTCCGCTGTATTTCCGTCCCCAACCGCCAAATCTAGTAATTCTTTGATTGTTGCTAATGTTACAGTATCCAGTAAATGTTTGAAGGTCTTCATCATGATCGTCAACAACCGGGCAGCTGTACATTGAGAAGCGGTGCGCAGTCGGTTGACTAAGGTTTAAAGCTGAGAACACGTGCAGGGGTTCGAAATGTCTGATTCCATTTTCATCGAGTACTGTGTACGCAACTTGTCCAGTTAGTACTGCCCGGCTAGCCTCACGAGGAACGACCGCCTGTAAACCTTTCTTCATTATCAAAAGGGCCCCAGAAACATGCTTCTTACGCTGGAATAAAAAGTCTTCCATAGCGAGACTATTTTCAGGTTGAAGCAAACTTATCGGGACATCTTCAGAGGTCATTAGGGGCGGGTCTTCAGGAATAATCATAAGTGCCGCGCTCTCTCGCACCAGATCTCTGAGTTTGGGATCTGTGCGAGCGAGTTCTGGGTCTGATTCCAGTTTGCGTAAAGCTGAGTGCAAGCTTGGAGTTTTATCGGCGAGTTTCCTCATAACTGTCAAGCGTTTTAAAATATTAAGACTAGTGGTATCAGTCGCTATTTTTGCCAAACTATCTTCTTCGTTTACGACTTTCATTAACTTCAGAGCAATGTCCCTCATTCCGAGTATCTTTGCGAGTCCCACAGATTGTATGATTAATTCTTTCAAATTTTCCTTATCGTTTTCTTGTAGCATGGTTTCTACTTCATTGCTGCTTGCTTCTTGAACAGCTGATACTATGGCTTTTTGCAGCGTCTCCGTCGCTTCATGATCGGTTTTGATGAATGAGATTGACTTTGAGATACAGCCCAATACGTGATGCAAAAGCTTTGTGTCGCTTTTTGAAATATTTTTAAAGGCTAGCCCCAAGACTTCATTTTCAGTACTTAAAAAGTCACCAAACTTTTCTATAATATCTTCTTCGGTTAAGGAATGTTTGTGTAAGGCATTATTGATGGCAATTTTTATAAGTTCAACTTTTGGTTCTGTTGTGTTTTCCAAAATTTCTTCGCAAAGGTTTTCTTTATCTTCCTCTTTTTGAAGTATACTGTACATGGCGGAAACAAGGTCAGCGTCGATGGTTTTTCCCAAAATGGTATCTATAGATTTGAGTATCATTTGATACTTTTCCTTGCTGTTATTATTGTTAACTTCCTCAAACAGTTCAGCAGTTACTAAAGCTGCAAGTACAGCAGCGGCTATAGAGTTTTTGACGTGCTCTTGGTGAACACTTTGCCCATTTCCGCCAGTGTATCCATGACGTTCATGAATTTCCATCTTTTTCTTATTAGCTCTTCCTTTTTTGGCTTCATTACTTGATGTTTCACTCTTATGATTTTCGTGTATTTCGGATTTTAAGTGAGCACTCATTTCTATGATTGAAGTAATGACATCCATTAATTGATTTGCGACTTCGTCTTTCAATCCAAAATCTGTAACAAATGCTTTTAAAGCTTCGGCGTTCTTTGTGTGATTTAATACCACACTGATTGCTGGGAGATCTGCAGGTACTTGGCGACCAATTGACATTCCAGCTTCAGAGAGTTGTCTTAGCATTTTAGTATCTATAGTTAGTTCCCCCTTAGTTGAAGTTGTGTCATTCGGATTTGTCTTTACTTTTAGCAGTTTTAACTCTTCGGGAGTGACAACAAAACTTTGAACAGAAAATTCAAGACCTTCCTCGCCCTCTGTAAGATCTGGAGCTACAAATTTTAATCCTTCGGGTGTCTGTACTATTTGGCCGGGTACGAACGTCACGCCGTTGTCATCTGTTTCTATGACCCGCCCAGGTACAAATCTTGGTCCTTCTTCAGTATCCACTACTTGACCGGGGACAAATCTTGAGCCTTCATCTTCTGTAGATATTACCTGACCAGGTATAAAAGTAGGTCCAGCTTTGGTCTCAATAATTTGTCCCGGTACAAATCGAGGGCCATCGATAGTATGAATAGTTTGACCCGGAACGAATTTCGGTCCAGATTTTGTATTGACTACTTGTCCGGGCACAAATTTAGGACCATCTGCAGTGTCAACGACTTGCCCAGGAACAAACTGTTCACCATTCTCAGTGAATACTATTTGCCCGGGCACAAAAATACCTTCTACCATCATGCCGGGTACAAAACGAGATTCGTTGGCTTCGTTCTTGACGAGTCGTCCAGGTACAACTTTACCTTCTAGTTTAGGTATTCTCGGCCCAGGATAAAATTCAATTCCTTTACTTGTTTGCACCATGTGACCGAAGACATACAAAGATTCTTCAGATAATGAGCACGTTTTAATATCAATCGGTAGACCCATTGGTGTTCCCTCTGTAAACGTTATGTCTTCCACTGATTTGGCTACTGAAAATTGTACGTGACCATCAGCTTGAACAATAGTTTTACCAGGCACAAACTTTTCACCGCAGTCAGTGCGTACTACTTGTCCTTCAATGAACTTGGGCCCGTCGATAGTTTCCACAGTGGTTCCCGGAATAAACTCTAAGCTATTATCACTGTTAGTTTTAGTGATCCCGGGTATGAATAATGGTTCTCCATTATTTATTACAGTTTGACCTGCCACGAATTTCAAACCATTTGGTGTCGCTATTGTTGCACCAGGGACGAAGTGAAGTTCGTCATCTTGATGTAGTATTTGACCGGGTACAAATTGCCATTCATTATTAATTTTCGCATTTTGTCCAGGTGTGAACGTTATGCCACCAACTTCAGTAATTGTTTGACCGGGTACAAATTGAATCCCGTCCGGTGTGATGATTGATTGTCCGGGTACAAAGATATCCTCGGCTGCGGTAGATACAGTTTTACCAGGAACAAATTTCAGTCCTTCTTCAGTCATCACGGTTTGACCTTCCATGAACTTGCAAGACTCATCTTTATTTTTCAATGTTTGTCCACAAACGAATTCTTCACCATTTGTTGTTTGTAATACTTGACCGGCTAGGAAGAAAGGTTCATCGTTGTTTTCATTGGTCACAATATGTCCTGGTATTAAACCCACACCTGTCGGCGTGTTAACACTCAATCCGGGAACAAAAACCGGCCCATTGGGTGTTTCGACTGTCTGACCTGGTACAAAAATAGGTCCTTGCGGTGTGTTTACTAACTGACCAGGAACGAATTTCTTGGCTTTGTTTATGTCAAGTGTCAGTCCGGAAATCTTGGCAATTTTCTCTCTTTTGCCCTTCTTAATATTTTTAACCACCTCGGGCAAATTGTCCACTGTTGGAAGCATATCAAGTTTGTCACTTTGCATTAATTTTTCAGTTACATCAGCTGTTTCCATTAAACGTTCTTTTGATATTTCTTTTACAGCAATAAGGACGGCTTCAGTTGGCCTTGACTTTATTGGTTTTAACGGGTTAACACAGGGCACATTTTCTAAAGGAATCGACACGTCGCTAATGTTGCGATCCACTTCATAGATTTCAGTGTCACAATGATACGGTATTAATTTAACTGGGGTTGGAAGTTGAGTAATTTTAGGCACAATGTGTTCGTCAGTCATTTCTTTTTCAAAAGCTTCCCAGTCCCAAGATTCTGTTAAAGGGTGCATATGTTCCCTCCATTCGCCACTACTCATAATAATACTAGTCTTGGACCGCATATGCTGGGCATCAAAGTTATTGTATGAATAAGTTCTAACATCATGTTTTTCATACTTTGTTTCCTCCAATTTAGCTTTCTTAGCTTTCCGGTCTTGACGTAGCTTTTCTTCTTCCAACTCTTGCACTTCAGCTAACTTTTCTTTGTTTTCAAATATTTTTTTCATAGACGATAAACCACCTGCACGTTTTCTTTTCTTCTTTCTTTCTTCTAACTCTTCAATTTCTCGCTGCTTAAGCACTTCAGCGTTTGGTCCCTCGCCTTCAAACATTTCAACATCTTCGGTAAAATCTTTAAAGTCCATTGACACACTGCGTCCTTGCTTTGTTTTTATCAACACTGTGTCTGAGTCCTTCGCCAACATGACATCTCTAACATCACCATCACGCACTGCCATCTCCATTTGAGCAGAGAACACCAAGTTGCATCTTCTTTCTTGTACCGTGTATACATATCGTTTGTCTTCTGTCACTTGTTTACCCAAAAGCATTTCTATCAAACTTTTTTGCGCTTCAGTAGAACCATCGAGCACGGGGAAAATATATCTGTAATCCGGTAGCAGCTCATGTTTTCTATTTCCATAATTGATTTCTGGTGAGTAGTGATGAGGTCCAAGTTCGCCAGATACGTTCGTTATTTTGCATTTCGCCTTCGCGGAACGCGCTGTAAGTAATACTGGAATGTAGTGGTGTGAAGGCAGCCCGTAAGACTTGCCAGTGATCCTGCAGCAGCGTTTCGCGTCCGCTGGAGAAATAGGAGCGAGGAGTGGGAAGTAGTTGGGCTTCGGCAGCCCTCTACTACGGCCAGTGATTCTGCAGAACGACATCGTTGCGAGTTTCAAGCTATCATATTTGTTTACACCGACTTGCGAAGTTAGTTTATATTGTGTTTGGTAATCCCGATCGTTATTTATCGCGGCTGTGGACGCGTGTGCTCGTTGCGGAGTTTTGGATGCGACTGGCAGCGCTACGCTCGGCGTCGGAAATTTAGGCGCGCGGGCACCGATTTGCACCTTCCACGCAGACGGTGTGCCGTATATTTGTTCCGGTTACAGGTTATTTATAAACAAAAGATGGATTTGCTTAAACCGAAATGTATGACACAATTCCTTTGTAAAAAAAACATCGCAAAAAGAAGTAAATTGGTGTGATTTTATTTATCACTTACCTACCGACTTTATTTATTGGAGTTGCGAGCAATTAACTTAGAGAGCTTTCCCGTAGTTAATACGTAATTCGACATACGTCGGTGTTACAGTTACGTAAACTGTCAAACATCAGTAAACACACGCGTAAGTCGTTCATTTGGTACAAAACAAATAAATCTTAGCATATATCTACATTTTTAATACATAAATGCATATATCATTTTAATTTTACAGTCAGAACGTGGGTGACCCCATTTAAGGTCCATCACTTTGCAGCCGCGTGAGTAACAGGAATCTTGGAGATAATAAATTATGGCTTGACAAAGAAAACCTCCAGAAAACGTTTCAGCCAATTTAATGTCAACGCATCGGGATGTAAATTTTTTATCAAAGAAGTGAATAAAATTCCTCAACAACGTTACATCTTTTATTACGGAATAAGTTCAATGACAGGAAAACTGCAACGAAAGAGTTCTGCATTGGATGTTCGATTCCTGATTCATTGAGGTCGTATACCTATGTATTCCAACTTAAGATAGCATTCCAATTAATAAGTATATTGATATACATTATTTATAATTACATTAACATTAGACTATTAATTATAATAATTCTAGCTATGAGTTTTGCAAAAGCATCTTACCAATATTATAAACGCGAAAGTTTGTAATTTTTTAGATATTTGGATGCTAGTATGTTTGTTTAGTAGTAAACTGCCTCGGTGGCGTAGTTGTATTATAGTACGACTGCAAAGCTGAGGTCTCGGGTTCGATTCCCGGGTCGAGCAAAGTGATATTGAGTTTTTCTATTCAGTATCAGCTCGGAGTCTGGAATTTGTGCCCGATATGGCGATAGGCTCGCCCCCTATCACATCGTGGGACGGAATAATGGCGAAAAGTGGGTGCACTGGTTGCGCCTCTGCCTACCCCTTCGGGGATAACAGGCGTGAGTGTATATGTATGTATGTTTAGTAGTAAACTCAGAAACTACTGAACGGATTTGGATGAAATTAGGCACACGCGTAGACCATATCCTCGATTAACACAGGCTACTTTTATCCCGATAATGCTCCCATAGGAAATAATGGCATTTTATATTTTTTAATAGTTGGTGCTGGTGTCGTAGATTTTCGGTACTTTTGTTGCAGGAAAGGCTTTTAACGCGGGCGAAGCCGCTAGCACCACCTAGTATTACATAATATAAACAATGTGCCAGAAGATGAAATGCTAATAGCGCATACGTGCGTTGATAATTAAAATCTATAAATAAAACGTATTTGTGTTGTCTAGTTGTCAGCCGTTGACCTCGTAAACAAAACGCGTTATTTTCACCCCGGTTTTTATTTGAATGGACCTTCGCGGTTTGGGGTCCGGCTATTAAACTCTTATAAAACTGTACGCCGATCGACGTGCAAAGGTAAACTCGAAGAGTTTGCGTGTAAATATTTACATGGATTCATGTGTTTGTTAAAATAAATTGAGTGTTGAAATTTCTTCTGATTACTTAAATATTCGTGTTTGATGGTTTTGAAATATATTTTTAAGAACGTTATGTCTGTTCATGTGGCGGCGGCTTTTCGGTCTAGTGGTAGTGAAAGTATAAGGCGAGATACGGGGTAAATGCCCAAGTCGGGCAAAAGTTTGCGCGAGTTTCAAATTCGAAACACTTGAATTTCTATCTGATATGGTTGTAGTCGCATCCATTACACCTTGGGCACGAATGACGCCCGGCGTATACGCTTTCTCTTTAATCTTCAACTCTAAAGTGAAAGTCATTTGCGAGTGTTCAAACATTTCATTTGAAACATTTCATTATCATGAGATATTAGATGAAATCTCCGCCCAACAATAAGCAAATTAAAGACTATAACTGCATGAATAATTTTAAAAACCCTACATCAGCTTCTAATTGAATATTGTTTGGACAAAATAACTATGACCACACCGAAACATGGTGCGTAGGACGTGTCCAAGCTGGGCCGACGACCTAGCAAGGGTCATGACGAGACGCTGTATACAGGTGGTATAAACACACGTTAATGACATATAAATACGTATTTTGGCCAATGACAAATAACGAACAGGGTCATTATTATCATAATAGAGGCATTATAGACAATGAAGGAAGCCAAAATAATAAACTTATTAAATATTGCAAGTAGGGTTAAAAATTAGGTGTTATATCTTTGGTCTTCAAGATAAACCAATTACAATATATATAAACCAAGTATAAACGTAAAAATATTCGGATGAAGCTGTAGTTTTAATAAAATAAAATTTTTGAAGTCATACCATCATACCAGCCCTGTATTATATACTGCCCACTGCTGAGCACGGGCCTCCTCTACTACTGAGATGGTTCAGGCCTTAGTTCACCACGCTAGCCTAGTGCGGGTTGGCAGACTTCACATACCTTCGAAATTCTTATAGAGAACTTCTCAGATATGCAGGTTTGCTAGTTGCTCGTTAGTCTGCTTTCTATAGATACTATTAAAATAAATTGTTAGTCACCAGCCTCATGAGTCTATCTCCCCTAAAGATTTCCAGACAGACCTGTCAAAATAAATTGGTATATTCTATTTTATTTTTTTAACGTAATAAATCTATTTCGATAAGATATTAAATTTCGTTGAAATGTAGGACATCAAAGGACTGTTATGCAATCCGACGAAGGCCGTAATATTTTCGTTCCATAAGCAAATAAATTCACTGGAATAATAAATCATATCACAGATCAATTCGAAATAGCTGCGTTGATGTATTTAAATTAAATATTTAAACATGTCTCGTCTGTTATTGGAAAAGTCTGCATTAAGATTATGAAATTATAATGATTAAATACGGTAGAACCATGCTGATTCCAATATTTAGTTTAAAGCACGAACATAATCGTCACCAGCCACATAAAGCCCCTGAAGACTTCAAAACCGACCTGCATCCAGCGTGTTCCTACAACCTTTATCAAAACATCTGCACCAATATACCGATTCGAAATTAGCAGTTTGGCTGGATAGTATAACCAGGCGCCACAATTGCTTATTTGACTTATGACAAAAAAAAGGGTGAATTTAAAAATATTGACGTCAACATTCGCTAAATCGCTACATGAACTTGAAAACTAACCTAACCTCGAATATAGTATCTTTTGCCCATAAATGCCACATAAACTAGCCGTTTCTCGTAATTACCTATTATCAAAATGGTGAAGAACAGAGGCATCAAAGGCGAATAAGAAGAGTAAATCGAAACGTACCGTATGTTCTTTGATCAAGGATTATTTACGTGCTGTAAAACTGTGCCACCGACGTTTGCGGTCAAAAAATTCCAGCTATTGGTACTAAGACGATCGTTTAAAAATAATTAGATGGATGATTACATCCGTGTCGGGTTATATTTTTAGTAGATCCACGCTGTGAATTGTGATTGGCAAATTCGGCGCACCCTAGATGATACCATTATGATCTTCAGCCGTTGGGATCCATTGCTGAACAAAGCCCTCTCCTAAAGATTTTTAGACCACTCCATTAGAAGCGGTAGATAGTACCATACGAATGGTTCATGGTGTTATGAGGTAGCTTTGGATTCTTTTTTATATCGTTCGAAGTGGGATTTCTGGAGCCATGTAAACACTCCTAACCCAACAAAAGTGTATCTACGATTTCTTTTTATTGTAGGCGTTTAATGTTTAATCTGGTGATCCAAAATTTCAGTATTATTTGCTGCCATATGTTATATATGAGTAGTTATTGAGTCACTTACTAATTGTATCAAAACAATTCTTATTTTTGCAGAATAGCCTATAATATTGATGTAACTATTTGCGCACCCGCTGTCCGTGCGGTAAAGTTTTCATAGAAATGTGCACACGAAAGAATCGGCGAAAAAATTCTTAGGCAATGTGTACGGTGATTATTTTATTTGGATTCTTAAGAGCGAAATTGTGAGAAAACGAAAGTTTGTTTTGACTGTGTGAATGAAGATACTGGTTGAAATGTGGGTTGTTCCTGAGAAATTGAGCAAGTCACTACAGTAACTCAGTGTGAACAGACCTCAAAAGCTAAAAATAACAAAAACAGAGGTTGGCGCATTACTTATTATACCTACTGATTATACGGTAATCTAATGAAATAAAATATTCTTTCATACTTTCTTAACTAATATTAATTTTCTTCTCACCGTTTCGGTTTAGGATTTACGGTAGGTTTTACTTTAGGTACAAGCGAGAAATTTGTCTTTCATACTTTAATTTCGTTTTTCCCTGTTCGCACCTGACTTCTAAATACTTAATCCCGCATGTCGTGGAGAATAAAATATATCTCACAATAATCATTTTACTCATAACTCATTCATATCTTGATACGACTAGACGTCGTTGGTACTAGGAAATCTAGAAAAATAATGTCGCAGCACCTGCGCGCTGTCTACCACTTCCGCCGGATGTCGGACAGGTGGACGGGGGCTTATTATAGACGTGGTGACATTGGTCCCGGTTCTATTTCGAGATTTTCAACATTCGACTTCGGACATGTCTATCAATTTACTTACTCAAACGTATCCTGTGATTGTGCAGTCAGTACTAATTTTAAAAACTTACTGAAGTATAAGATTTTAATATTTGTAATAATTCTGGTGTTAGTTATCCGTGTTTATTTATAATCTAACTTTAATTGTTATCTAGAGCATAACGTATGTCTATAGATACATAATATTTAAAATTGCGTCTTTATACTTCAAAGAACATGTCCACTAATCGCTTTTTTGTATGGATGCTGGTGCTCCATATAAATTTCTATTTGTTCAGCTCAAAATCGAACGGATTAAATTCCATTTTCTTCAACAAAATAATGGTAGCATCCATGAATAAAATATATCTACCAACAATATTACTTTTTTATTTTTCTTATAAATGCAGGCGTCCAAAATATACTTTTTTCAATAGATCCAAGATCCTTATTTTTGTCCTTTTAATATCCATAAAGTTTGAGTCTAGTTACATTTTGAGGCCCTGCAGCCAAAAAGGGGAAATCTCTTTTGATATATTTACTTATTTTTTAAAAACGTTCATTATAAGCAAAATAAAATTACATAAATCTCAAAATTAAAATGACCTACCTATACGATTTCTTTCAAAAGCCTGGTTTTGGGGAGTACTACCCAAATATACATAAGTATCTTGGTAAGAGTTTTAGTCGCGTATTTGGACATATCCTTTTGATATGGATGAGATTGGACCTATAGTCATAGTTGACTAGTTAAAGAACATTGCAACAATAGTACATAGAATGCAATAAGAACACAATTCGTAACAGGAGGTTATCATTCTAAAAAAATATGGCTTAATAAATCGACTATGAAAGTCAGACAATAATTCACAAAACAAATGATTAAAACCTACTTCGTAGCGTAACAGATATTATAATGTCAATTACATTTTCCATGAAGCAGTTCATAACATTTTCCCCGAGATTTCAGAGAATATATTACCTCGGCGATTTACGTTGGCACTAAAAAATTATGAGCGTCGCAAAAAACCGGTGAGTGATCGCGAATAAAGACCTTTGCGGCCCGATTGGCGCAAACCTTGGCGGGAAATAAAGATGGCGGAACGCCGTGACAGATGACAGCTGTCAATTAAGCTGTCACTTTATTATGTGACGAAAATTTCCACCATTGCATACCAAGTATAGTTATATTCACAGTTGATATTGTCAACCAAAGAGTTTTATAACTAACTATACCTACTGTTGAACGTCTTTGTTGTCTACTAATAGATTAATATGTAAGTATATTTTCATTCTTCTATGAGTTTCGAGACTGGGACTAAGACATTTTTTGTCACTTTTCTTCATTTACCAACGGGCACTTTCAGCAATAGCCCTATAATCACGAGAATTTGCGGAATGATTTGATTTCTAATCTTAAAATTTACTTACCTAACTTTATTTTCATTTCATTATAGTTTACATACAATTATTACAAAAATACCCTATATTTTTTGCGTGACTAAAAAATGTGAAACGAAATGGTATTTGTCTCTTAGTTGCATTTTCTTTTTAGCGAAAAATGAGAAAACTCATGCCCCTCCTTACATTGTTGTCCTGTGCCAACTACTCAGGAAAACCTTTTAATGTTCATCCTTTGACAAAAGGAAAGATAGGTATATCAATCATTTAGTACAACGATGATCGCGGCCACTGAACCCGTGTCATTGAATCCGATCAAAAGAAACACAAAAGCGCGACATAAAGACATTCGTTTTCATTACAATAAATTAAAACAAAAGAGTGTGCATCATTGGATCGGGTTCAAAGTAGTCCCCGCTGCGTTGACAGACGGACACAAATCTAGTACGACTATTTAAAGGATTCTCAGAATATAGCAGTAGGTATCTACCAACTCTATTCCCGCTCAGTTCTGTTTGCGAATTTATCTCGATTCAGATTTATTGCATCTGTCGCGCGAACTTTCGAACGAAATGTAAACGAATTATTAAAAATATTCGAATGATTGAGATCAAAGAATTTTATTTTATTTTCGCGTGCCATTTTTTTCGGAGGGTAATCAAATATTATGCTGATGTCGTATGTAATATTGGTGTAAATAGTTTCAAGCGTTGTGTTTTTATTGTAATGTTTTTGGACAATAAGGTAAGTTAATTTAGTCTCGTTTCTTATTGAAAGCAAAATTATATAAGATTAGCTCCACTGTTAATACGCGAAAAACATTCAACTATAGAAAATCGGTCGATTGATTCGTATTGACGTGGTTCAAATGTTACCTGGAGTCAAACATATAAAGGACAATAAACAATTTCTGAACTAAAATAAAAACAACACAAAAAGGCTTATTTTTTACTTGCATTAAAAATAAAAAAAAATCTTATCAAAACAAGAATTACAAGGGTTAAGAAAGGTTAAAACGTAAAATTGCCATTGAAAATATCCAATTTGAAGGATGTTATAAACGTAAGCATTTCTTCGTTTACTTCAAATAGGTAACCGAATTACTAACTTGCCGTCAACGCTTTCTAAAACAGGGAAGGGAAATCGTAAATCCCGAAGTGAATTTGGAAATAATCAACGTTCCAAACAATAAAATGGCAATACTGAGAAGTTGTAAATCGTATTTCAAACGTCTCAATACGTCTTTTGTTCAGTTTGGAGACATTGCCTTCATAAACCTGAATCATTTGTGTGGTAAACAAGAATATTGTCATTCGGGGAAAGCCACGAGGAAATGAGGCGTGGGATAAGATTACGAGTCTTCGATGAACACAAAAAGTGATCCAGAGTAATGGACTTCTGCTGCCAAAAAAATTGACAAATATTCCAAGTGCAATAGATTATATCTACAAAATAATATTCATAACACATGAAACCGATGGCTATAGAAAACTCTTGTAGCTTGAAATTTTGCACACTTAGCACGGGTTTCTTGACAACCCTTATATACCATCGGACACACGGCTAGTAAACAAATAAATAAATAATTATGTTTGTATGTTATTGATGCCAGTTTTTCAAACTATGACATTACAAAAAAAATGCCTGCCTAAACTCAATTTTTTATTTACTGGACAAATTCAAATTCCCAGAAGACATTTTATGGCGATGCACTCAAAACCTCAAAATTCGTACAAACCGTCTATTTTATTGCATACTTGTCGTAAAACCAAGATTTATACACAAGTGTCATTGCTTGAAAATAATGAACAAGTATTGCGAAAAAACAGAAAAAAGTCTTCGACATTTAAAAATGTCCATCTAGCACTGGTAATTTTTTTTGTTTTTTTTTTTTACAATGGCCATCTTCGGCGCATTAGGGACGGCTGCGGGCTTCCTCCGACTCACGTCTAAGTTGTCGTCCGCAACCGCCCCTGCACGTACCGCTGTTGCGGTCCTTCTCCTGTTGTTGCGGGGGCTCAGAAGCCCCCGTACACCGAAGGACGCCCTTTTGGCGTCCGAGGGAGCGTGAGACACGCTGCCGTCCATCACGGGGGTGACTGAAGTTGGCTAGACTAATAGGTGGGCGGCCCGACCCGCCCACCCGTGACCCCCGGTAGCACTGGTAATGCGAAACTATAATATTTTAGCTGTGTTTAGCTATTATCTCATACATTAGAGTCTTGAGTGTAGACTTTTTTATCGTATAGACCGGCTAACGAGTAACGACCTTATTCACAAACAGTTTATAAACCTATTTTCACTATAGAATTTTTTGTCTTCTTTCTTCAAACCCAATTCAAAATTCGTTCGAAGAGGACAAAACGTTCGATAACTAAAATAGGCGTATAAACTATTTACGAATAAGGTCGCAAGTGTTTAACCTTAAATGTTTAGTGATCTTCACCATCCAAAAACACCTACCTACAATACCAAAAAAATCTTAGATGCGTTGATAGACTTGAGGAAAAAACAATAGTATTTAAGCTTTCAGATATCTCACTTGCCATCCGAAAGATGTTTTTTTATGCGACAATTTTTTTATTTATCCCGAGAAAAACTTCCACACCGGCGGAGTCGCGAGCAATACTAGTATAAAATATTCTTCAGAAATAGTAATGGTGCTGTGAGACATCGGTGTCAACCCGTTAGGTCATCAAATTTATGCCGTAGACAAATATGTCAACAGAACGACTACCACTTCATAAAGTTATAAAAATTTTACAGGAGACACGATTGCTGTTCTTAGACAATTGCTCAACGATGCTACTACCTCATAATTTGATTATAAATAACCTGGTAGCAATATAAAACACACGACATTATCTGCAGCTACAAACAACATCTCATTTGAAATATAGACTTTTCAATAAATCTAAAGATTTAAGCCCCTTATACTATTAAATTTTCTTTAGAAAGAGTAATTGCAGCGAATGCTAACATTGATAATGATGCCAAAATAGCAATTAATGTTGTCTACTGTACCGCTATTACTTTGGCATCTATATGAATACGGTTATATTTCTTGCTGGCTCTATAAAAAAATACACACACACTCACGCGTGTTATCCCCGAAGGGGTAGGCAGAGACGCAACTAGTGCACCCACTTTTCGCCGTTATTCCGTCCCATGATGTGATAGGGGGCGAGCCTATCGCCATATCGGGCACAAATTCCAGACTCCGGGCTGATAATAGAAAAACTCAATATCACTTTGCCCGACCCGGGGATCGAACCCGAGACCTCAGTTTTGCAGTCGTACTGTAATACAACTACGCCACCGAGGCAGTCTAAAAAAATACGATTTGATATATGAAGTATTTTAGAGGAGAAACGACAACATATTATATAGAAACAGTGCCGAAGGACCTACAACCGACTTTAATGCGCTTGCGCATCTTAGCGACTCGATACAAAAACCCGAAAGAATTCATAGCTGGCTATGATGGAAGAGAGACTACAATGAAAACTTCTCGTGGTTAAGAATTCTAGTTATCTCTAAAACTTTTCTTATAATACTTTGAAACAGAAAGAAGGCATGCATGCAGTTGGCTAATAGGAAAATGATAGCTCACGAAAGTTTATGTGCACCAGCATAGCTAGATATTAGGACGCATTAGGGTTGTACTTAAAGGAAGATTAGGTATTGGCAGAGGGAGGAAATTTACGACTCCGAAAATTTATCTACAAACCACATCCAAACTACCACTTCAGGCCGTAATTTCGTGACCATCGCTTGCAAAAAACCCTAAATGTAAGGGACAAAGTTCTCCCGAATATAACACAGGAAACCATCGCATCAAATTGGGTCGCATCCAAATAAATTATGCACTCGTAAATCCAACGCGTCGTCGTTTATTACGGCCCTTCACAAATGCAAGCCATATATTCGTTGCGACGCGACAAGGCGACCGCGAGACAAACGAGACATGTTGTTAATATGACCAGTGTCAGCAGGCTTATGGCATAGATAACGTGATTGATTATAATGGTTTATGAGTTTATGATGTTGACGGATTTAGTTGTTGTACGAATTGTTTACGAAATGAACGATTCCCTTCTGTGTGCGTGGGGTTCAACTTCGACTATTGTTCGAGTTCCATGCCAATAGTAGAACATTCTGCATCTTTTAGATCAACAAACTAGTTAATAGTAATCAACACATTATATTAAATCAGCATGGAGGAATGATTGTCCAAATGACAGTCCGGTTATTAAAGGATGGAACTTGCCTACGAGTGACGCAAACAACGACGGTAATTTTTTTTTTTTGTAATGGCCCTACTGCCAGTAGCCTGACACGAGTCGGCTTTTCTGGCGACCGGTCTTTAGGGTGAACGCAGAAGGCGCTCGCAACCCTTTGTATTAACCCACGGTAAATCCTATCAGAATTTCTATACAACTTTTATATTAGTCTAGCAATTTGTCATTTCAATATGATCATAAAAATATCACTGATTGTTTCTTTGCTAACGTCTCAGTCTTTTCCAATCTGTATTATAAACAAACTCATGAAAAATTAAACAAAAAATAAAAAAACGACGCGCGACTGACATTAATATGACGACACAATTTCAAATAATACATAAAAATCCCGTCGAGCGCATCTGTACTGTACAAAGAAAAATGAAGGTGACTAATTCGGCAATACATGAGTCATGAAATTCGAATGATACAAGTGGAAATGAACCGAACGATGACGATCCGTTTTCCTAGCATGATAAATACGTGGGATTCTGAAGCTGTATGCCAAATAATACGTTCGATTTTTCTGATATTTCGAAACTTTCAAGCGTGTAAGAGTAAAGAGAGTTGAAAAAATAAAGGTATTATAAAAACCTAAATGATACAGATATATGTAAAAGAAATTTTGATATTGAATGATGACGCAGAATTATACTAGTTCTTTTGCATGTTTTACCTTTTCTGTAGAAGGAGAAAATCATATTCTGTTCTTTGTTGTATAAAATTGTTATACGTGCGTATTCCGTCCTATAATGTGATAGGGGCGAGCCTATCGCTATATCGGGCACAAATTTCAGACTCTGGGCTGATACTTCAGTGCAATTCTGTAAAAACATAGCGTAAAGTGAGGTGACTGCAACATCGCGGGTGAGATTATGACACAAAGCCAATGTGACGATCGAAATCTTTGTTTACAGAATCCGATTAGCGTAATATGCATAAGGCCTCACTTATTAATAAGTGAGCGTAGATCGTTTCACCGACATTCTCACCTCATGGCGCTGGTGTAGATTACACTGCAGATTCAGAAATGAGCTCGATAGTGACATCTTACAGAATAGCATGGCTGATTAAAAAAACCCATATGATTTTGTCCGACCCGGGGATCAACCCCGAGACCTCAGCATTGCAGTTCATTTCAGGACAAGATTAATTTAGATTATTTTGTATCATATTTAATGAAAAAATAAACACGAAATACAAATATAAGCACTGCTGCATTCATGATTTTTATTAATGTCTTGAGAGGATACAAATTCAGGAGTAAATTTTAACCATGGCAATATTTTCATACAATTACGAGCCGCTATAAATTAGCAACATTTCTCGACGACACCGATATATCGTCGTAAATTAACCAAAATGTGCGATTATTTGTATGAATTATATGATTTTGTATTAAGGCCTCGTGTTGTAATGCGCTAATTTTCCGCAATTAAATTATTTTAAACCACGGCATTCTCGCATTGAACTTGATAATAATCCAAACTCAGAAATGCCTTCTGATACATAATTATTGCTATATCTTTTGCTGCATATACTAACGACTAATTAACCTATGTTTTACTTAGCGCCAGTATTGTAAATTTGTAACCTCACAAAGTAATTTCTAACATCTTATCATCTTGTCACTTGTCAGTGCAGTTTCTAAAATACACTAAACGAGCATTGCTATATTTCAATATAGTTTAATAGAGACTGAACATCTTATGTCTCACGATTCGTAGCACAGTGCAGTACCACGATGTCTTTAAAGTTCTAGGCGTTGTTACTACTGTTCATGCTCAATCTCAATACCAAGCAAGCAGTTAGCTTTTCTCATGATTCAGAAAAACATTTCCTATCTTTCTGTACGTAGCTACTTCTTGAATCCTTTGTTAACACTTATTGTCAGTTTTCATATCCAACAAAGTAAGGGGTTTCGAAACAGTGATCGTGATTTCAAGTGATTAATAGTTATCGGCGAACGGTTTGGCACGGGCTGGGATTCAGTCAAGGCGACCGTTATGAAACGTGTTTGTTAGCGCAACTAATCTCTTAGTTAGGGATGCTACTTGTACTAAAATTCAAAAGAAAAGACACAGAGAAAAAGGAGCAATTAGCTCGCTTTATGGAAAATGTCACGCTATCAACAGTAACACAGAACTGTATCTATATACAGCGCAGAAAATAATAATACAACTCAGAATGGTACTGCATTGCGCTCGCCATCTTGAGGCATCGTGTTCGGTACACCAAATATCTTGTAGTAATATCTCTTACGGCTTATTATAATGAAGACTTATTTTCTGTTTCTGTAAAAATTCTGATTTCGATGGATGTAGACCATTTCTAACAGTTAATCTGGAAATCTTTAAGGTTGGCATATCTTTCTTCAGAGGACTTCCTTTAAGACTGATTATGATAATGATAAATATACAAACTTAGCATTACGCTTTATTCCTGTTTTTAAAGGTAGACAAAGGTCCCATGTAATAGGGAAAGAGAATTATCATAATATAATCAAATCAAGATATATACTATAATCTTATTCTTTCTATTCTTACTATCTTTATCATAAACGAGAAAGTTTATGAAAATATTTGGATGTTTGTTAGAAGTAGGCGCAGACACAACTAAACGAATTTGTATGAAATTTGGCACACGGGTAGGTCATGTCCTGGATTAACACAAAGGCTATTTTTTATCCTGGTAATTTGCTGCCAAGGGTAATAATGGATACTTTCATCTGATTCTTTAAACAGGTGGCGCTGGCTTCGTACTGTTTCGGAAAGACTTTTCACACAGGCGAAGCCGCGAGCAACGCCTAGTACAATAATATAACAAAAGCCAGTATCAGATAAGAAGACATCATAAATCCTCAATCATTTAGTGGAGTTAACTCGAAACTGAATGAACCAAAGACCCATATCGGAGGAAAAGGCGTCACATTTAACTCCGGTGCTCCGGAGATGTGCCGCGGTCACCCGCTGGTTATTTATTATTAGTTAACTGGTTCAGGGCCGTGCAGTTCAACGCGTTTTCTATTTATTATAATATTAGGTTTTCGCGAGAATATACACCCACACACCAAGTTAATTATCCTAACGTTGTTTATTTTTGTTTCGTTCTGCGTCGTTTTTTCTAGACGTTCAGACGGCATGTTTTTAATTTTATTTTTTTTTATATTTTTGCAAATTTATATTTGGCTATGGAGGAGGAAAACATGGTTATTAACGTGTAGTATAAGTTTAGATGCTGCTCTGCTCAGCAGATTCAATCGTGATTCCAATGCACGTATTCAAGGCATTTCGAAATAATTGTTAAAATAGCTTATGCTTGCGGCACCGCCATAATAAAAGTTATTTCAGAGTAAACATTCAAATTCCAAAACTGAATCCTATTCTATCTTTGGTCAACCTGTGCGCCAAACTTAAGTGCAATCTATTCAGCGGTTCCTGAAATAATATCTAAACATCCAAATATCTTCGCTAACTATAGAAGTTATTATTTATGTTACAAAAGTTGGATTGGAAACTCTACGAACATTTTAGTTGCTTCATTGGTGCAGTAGTAGCGTAGGTACTTGGGCTTAGCTTAATATATTACGTTCTGTGCGCAAATATTATAACGGCTAGCTGATATTAGTGTTAGGTATACGTTTTTGATGTAGACGAAAGAATCCTACTAATATTATAAAGGCGAAAGTTTGTAAGAATGTATGGATGTATGGATGTTTGGATGTTTGGATGTTTGGATGTATGGATGTAAGGATGTTTTTGCGTGAAAGAGTAACAAACATCCATACATCCAGACATTCTTACAAACTTTCGCCTTTATAATATTAGTAGGATTATAACGGGTCTGAAGATCTTTAGGGGAGGCCGGTATTCAGCAGTAGGTAGACTTCCAAAGACGGAAGATGATGAATACGAGAGAGTTGGCCGTCATTAAAATCCGTTCAAATATCGCCATAGACTCCCTATCACATGATGATCGTATGGAACGGTAGTAAGCTAATTTAAAGTTCAGTGTTTAACTAAATAATGTACGCGGACTGACCCCAAAATGCAATCTGTTGATACGAGCTTTGCGTTTTTCACCATGTTTACCGAGGCCGCTATCTGTTTGCTACATAAAAGATTCAACTTATTAGGAAATAGGCCTAGCGATTTTCCTTTTTCACCGTATGTGCCCTACTCAGGTTTACTTTACCTTTCAACTCTACAAAGTCTGTCCTGAATTAAGAATCGCTATTCCATCCAACGCGGCGATCGCAACAAGCTATTTCTATAAGATTATTTGTAAGGAATGCGGCACACTGAAAATAAAATGAGCGCTTAAATATAGATAAAATGACACCCACGTGCGCTTATGTACTAGATACTGCCGATCTTATTGTTCAGGTGTTTTGACAGGGGCGTATTTTAGGACGTCGTGTGGGGCCCACTGGTCTATATTTTTCAAGTTTTAAATCCAAGCAAATATATTTATACTTTTATATTATTCTTTTTAAGTGATCACTTTTTTCATTTCAAGTTTTTGAAAACGGCTATGCTGCATATTGAAGGGGTTTAACTTTAGACTGACTCACTTAAATCATTCATTAATATGTTCCTGAAGAAAAACACAATTCTAACCATTTGGGCCTATGAAAACTCTATCTTCTTCAAGCGCGATCTGCTATCTGAGCAGCTTGGTAATTTTTAATGGAATTTTTTACCATTACGATTAGTGGTAGGTCCGCCATAATCCGCGGCTGGAGGGCATAGGGAGCGATGGCCTCCTTCTGCGAGTGTGTCATCTCGCGGAAGGAGAGCGCTGAGCGGGACCGTGAGCAGAACGATTCCAGCCGCAGCCAGAGAAGACGACGGAGGCGCCAGGTAGACGACTGACCGGCGTCTCATGCCCTGTGGTCCGACGGCATATAGAGAATTCCGCCACGGCATCTCCTGCCTGACATAAAAGGCAACCAAATGGTGCTTAGATAAAAGTCGCGGGTGAGCAGTGGGGGGCTCCTCACTCGAAATTAAGTGACTTCGAGCTGGACGACAAAGTGGGTGGTCGGTCTCCCGCTGTCGTAGACGCCATAACTAGGTGTCCTTTAGAGTTCGGGGCGTCTTAGCCCCTTCTTTTAGAGAGGGGCCGCAGGGGCGGTCCAGAGTAGCTATCTTACCCCCCATTGGTGGTAGCGATGAAGCGTTTTTCACCCCAACAAAAAAAGGATTTAGTGGTATTTGTATAAAATGCGAATACTCATTTCTAGGAACATTTTTTTTACATTCGCCTCGGGCAGCCACTACGCTGCATCTCCGTGGCAAATTACCCAGTCATCAGTCAACTGGCCCGTCAAAACATTGTACAGTGCGCCAAAATAGATTGGGGGTACTAATAGACTCGCGAGTGGTAGGAAATCGGCGCGACGGTTGATCACTGTCAGTTTCCAGTCATTGCATCATATTAGACCGCGTACACAGGCTGGTGTATGGTAAAGAAAGGAACCTTAGAAACACTACCTGTGTCGGTGTTCCCTGAGCGCTATGACCTGTCCTTCTTCAAACGAGGTTTAAGAGTAAGTATTGTCCCTACGGTAGGCAGCGGCTTGTCTGTGTCCCCGGCATTGCCAAGTCCATAAGCAGCGGTGGCAGCTTACCACCAGGTGGGCCGCTAGCTCGTCTGCCTATACTGGCAATAAATAAAAAAAAAAAAAAAAAAAAATCTCTAGTGGTAGGTACTGAGTATGGTGCGTCGGTATTTGGAACTTACAAGTTTATAAAAAAGAACATCTAAATAGGTTATTTTTGTAACTAGCTAAGAGCCTTAAAAACACGTTCTAAGAAATAAAATAATGAACTTCGAATCATATGGTAAGCTACCTACGATGGTACTTGTTGGCTTATATTTAAAGTTTATGGCTTCTGGCATTCTTATCATATTCGATTATTATTTCACGATATTAACATCATATTTTCATAATCAATAATACATGAATATTCCGTTAGGCATCGTAGTTTTTTTCAGCATAACATGAATAACTGTAAACTATACCTACTATGAACACGAACTATGAAGTATATTATGTTACCCATTTCTATAGCCTAATTAAAAAGTCGTTCATGATATCCCTAATCGACCGTTAACAGGTTAAAATACCAGTAAAAGCCCCATTTATTTCGGGCATTACAATAAATCCTTCGTCTTAAAATATATCAACAGCTAAATTGCAGTAATGAAGCTGTATTCAAAGTTAAAACACACATAAAATGTGTAAAGAAATGTTTGTTAACTGGCAATCACTTTCAGAAATTTACAATTGCCCTTTTTAAATGCAGCATACAAAATTTACAGGGAAAGCGCCATCTGTTGTAGGTTGTGTGAATCACAACAAATTGAATGAACACGCGAAGTCAATGACTAACTGTTTCATAATAAACTTCACAGATGTCGCTGTTTGCGAATTCATAAATACCAAATCTACAAATAAAACATTGTTGCGATTTGGCAAATGTTTCAATGTAGTTATAAATAAAGCAAAATAAGACAATACATTTACACGTTATCTATCATGTGCATATTTATTTAAAAGATAAATAATGATCATTGAGGAGGATACTTTATTTGCGCGTCAACCCATTGTAGCAAAGAATAATGTTCTAATGATAATGTGACTTGGCTATGTAAGCATTTATTTATTAGTTTTTCATAAATTACAGCAATAATTTTATACGTCTTTACATGTAGAATAAATTGAACTCAGTCTTAATTTGTTGGATAAGCATAGATGGCGTTGTATCAGTAATAGGGTTCCCATCTTTGATATTAATATTATGTATTATTGTATGATTTTTGTGTATTATTTTATACTAGCGGCCCGCCCTGGCTTCACACAGATAGCAAAGCATAATACATCCTATATACATAAATTTATTTTTCTGTCATACAATATATTTATGTAACAATACCATGGACTAATCTTATTAGTCCATGACAATACACATAAACCTTCCTCTTGAATCACTACGTCCATTAGTGAAAGACATATATCGTCGATGAAGTACCAATACCTCCTAACTGCCAATTTAGTCCAAAATTACTTTTTTATTACAATTGACATAAAACTCATATTCGCATGGATTGAATTAACTTCTATCCAACATTTCTTTACCAATAAGCTTCTTGAGCTATGTGAAAACATCTACTGAGTGACAGAATTCATTCGTTCGTATGTATTTAACAGTTTTTTTCTTCTGGTGTAAAATTAGATTCTCAACACTTAGGAGGTATTGGTACTTCATCGACGATATGTATAAAAACTCGTTCGGCAATTTTTGAATTTATCGTGTTCAGACTTCGTTTTATAATATCTAATGATGATGTAAGTATATACTTAATATATCCTGAATAGCAAAAAATTAAACCGCCTTCAAAAAGTACTAAAAACCAAAAAATAATTTAATAGTGAATAAAATATATACGATACCATTACTTATATACTGGTAACCAATTTTAGAGTCAGTGCCTATTTAACCCTTAAATTGTTTCTGTCCTTTTTATGTGACGTGTTGTAAAAACGCACACAAGTGTGATTTGAGGTGACGCTTGCGTCTGTCACGTAGTACGTCGTGTCAATAGGCTATTCTTATCGATCTCGCGCATTTGAATCTCTATCTCGATCGATAGATGCGTTGTATCGATCATTTGAAATATTGCAACGGCGGACTAAGTTTGCACTCGTTAAAAATATTGTTATTACGTAAGTATTTCTTTGTATTATATCCTTTTTATGGTTAATTTAGGTATGATAATGATAAATCAATAGTGTTCAATTGTTTTTATTACCGTAGTATTCGTATTTTTTTTGCGATATCTAAATAAATCTTAATGTCACTTGAAACTGACGTCGCCAATTAGGTCTCACAAGGAGTGACTTTCATGTTTGTCACTTATAACGGACTTTGCCTAAAAGTCCCACGAAGTATGGTTGTCATTTTTAACGGACATTGCCAGTTAGTTACTAGTAGAATTTAAGATATATTTACGTTATATCATATGTAATATAGATATATATATCACATTTTTACAGTATAAGTTTAAGAATTGATGATATTCATTTCAGTAATATGGCGAGGAAAGGTTGGAGGTCTAAGCAAATTCTTGCACTATTATCTCCTTCCTATTCTGAACATTCGGAGATTGATTCTGAAGATGATGAATAGAGATAAATATTAGCGCGTGAGCACTTCATAAATAACTACACTGGCTCTCATACTTCTTCATTAGTGAGAAGTATTTCGCCTGCTATTTATGACCTAATTCAGGATCTCAGTGACTTCGAAAAACCAGCAATGGCAGATTTAGGGGATTTACATTAGAGAACCACGTAAACCAAAACGAAACACCGCCTACGACATCAACACCATCTTCATTAGTAGCTAGACCTCGAGTTCTACCAGCTTGCGTCGTACCGGAAACACCATATACAACTTCCATAAGATCTCCACTGACACCAAGTTAGTCTACCACGCTGGCCTAGTGTGGATTGGTAGAATTCACATACCCTCGAAATTTATATGGAGAACTCTCAGGCATGTAGGTTTCCTCACGATGTTTTCCTTCACCGTCAAAGCGAATGATAATTGATAAACAATATACGCATAACTTCGAAAAGTCAGAGGTGTGTGCCATGGGTTTGAACCTCCGGACATTGTCACGGAAGACCGTTCCATTCCCAACTAGGCTATCGTCCACATAATTGTATGTAACATTTATATATTCCATAGTTCCTAAAATGTAACTTGATCTCAAAATTAGTCATAAACCGAATGTTTTTGAATAATTTCATATTACTTTGTATTATTTTATTAACTAGCCAAACTGGCAATGTACTTTTTATGTGACATATATGCTGCGCTCAATTCTGTAGACTAGTTGGCAATGTCACTTATAAGTGACATTAAAAAAACCTGTCAAGATATAATATATTAGTTTAATTTTCATACATGTTATCTTTATTTATCCCTAACAACACACATAATTTTAAAAAAGTCTGAAAAAATCATCGGGATAAGGTACTGCCAATTTAAGGGTTAAAAATAAACATTGTTTTCGCATATTTATTAATGTATCTAACTAGCTCAGCTAGTAATTTTAATTAGGCACCGACTCCAAAATTGATTACCAGTATATAAATAATGCTATCGTATGTTTATTCAGTATTACATTATTTTTTTTAGTTGTTTTTGAAGGCGGTTTAATTTTTTGTTAAAAATGTTTTTATTTGTTGCTTTTTTGTGTTAATAAGTAATATACCGCCTCGATGGCGTAGTTGTATTGCGCACGCAGTACGACCATCGCGTTGGCGTGTTACACCTCTGCCTACCCCTGAAAACGTAAAGGCGTGAAAACACTAAAGAATAAATTACTTCATAAGATTTGCGAAATAAACCATGTGTGGGCCCAAAATTTTAGGGTTGCCCTCGATTTCTCCAGGATCCAATCATCAGATCCTGACTTGGTGACTATGGAACCACTTCAGAAGTATCTCTTTCGAACAAAAAGATAATTTTGAAAATTAGTTCACAACAGGGTTCGCTGATATATATCAGCGGATATATATCATGATATATATCACGATATATATCAATTGATTTTTTCCTGCCTAGTGAACTAAAAATTTTAAAGATTAAAGTTTACCCTGGCAACACGTAGCGAAAAACTACAATTCAGCATAATTTAGATTGTTTCCTAAAATGGCTATCTCATTTAAAGTTGGGGAAATTCCCTTTAACTAAACCAGCACGGATAGCTTTTTATTGAAATTCAAACCTTAATAACTTCATATAATATAAGGTTTATTTTACGAGGTAATAAAAATGGGGATTCCCTGGTGCTCCTAGCGTTAATAATTTTCACTTTCTAGGGAATCCCCGCAAGCGTAACAATCGAAAGATTTGATAAACGTTGACTCATTATTGTTTTTCTAATTATTATATTGTTAAAATTAGTTGCTTTATCCCACAAACAAATTAAGATTATTAAAAGAATAGGTACTTGATTTGTTGATATGCCTAAATATAATGTACCGTATATACATGTAAGTATATAATAACCGAAATATAGTAAGCTTACATCAGTATCTAGCAGACAACTTCGTGATGGATACAAACAGAAAAAATGAAGCAGATAGTATAACTCAAAGTACAGAAACTCATTTTTTACAATAACTTTTCAAAGAACATAATATTATAAAGGTATGAAGGCATACTCACATCCATGATGATCTGAAGCGTGCGCGCCCTGGCCCGCCGTTCGCTGAGGCGCCTGCGCCGGCCCACCAGAGCGGGCACTGCGACCCGGGACAACCACTCGCCGAACTCTGCCCAACACACGCACTCTCACTACACCGATAGTCGATACTCACTGGATCGTTAAAGTATCGAGCCTTGATTTAATCATAGAATTACTAATACAATTTGACAAGCAAATTATAAATTCTGGTGACTTGGAATTTGGAGGGTTACTTCGGAATTTGGATATAAAATGTCTGGGAGAAAATTTTGAAGAAACATATTCCATTTCTAATATTCTATTAAAAATTAAATCAAAGCTCGACTGTTTTCACGAATGGGTAAGCTGTTATACGATAACGCCGATATTAATACACACAACTATGATGGAAAGTTAATACACACACATAGAATGGATTTATTGAAAAATTCAAGACTCTCAGACAAAATAATTTACCAAGTTAATTAGATTCCCTCTACTATCAGTAATTTGAGTAAATATATTGAAAATAAATCCATTGCACACAAATATTCACAGGTAACACAAAATTGTAGCGGTTAAAGTGAAGAAATTGACAACGAAGACAAATGAAGTTGAATGTTTATGAGTTGTAAAATATATTGCACACGTAACAAAGGAGAATCATGATATTTGTGTTATTTTGTGTTTAATAAACGTGATATTTGCAGCCACATTTGTAGCAGTGACTAAATACGATATTATTATCTGGCAAGAAAGTGTACACAAGGTCTTTTAATAATAGTGTAGAATTCATAACTGCTAAGATATAAGAACATATACACCATTTAATTGATAAAATACCTAAATGGGAATATATAGCTATAAAAGAAAAAGCTGATATTTGAGTAACTGAGAGAAAACAAAGGGAAACAAAAATAGGAATCGAAAAGGAAATTAAGATTTTAGCTAGTATTATTCTAATTAAGTATTACACAGGATAAAACAATAATGATACTGAGTCTACTGTTAGTACTAAAATGGCTGTCATAGAAAGTGTTTGTGTCTCCTAAATTAACGGCCAGCGTCTTCTGAAGATCGGTTATGTTTTAATTAAGTGTAGAATTTAAAATCAGTAAATGCAACAACATCTACGATACAATAATTGGAAACTCGAAATACTTTTTAATTATATTTATACGTTTTCGAATTTACAATTACCTCGACAATAAATACACAGATTTGTCAGCTAGTTTTCCGATTTCATATTTTTAGTTTGGAATATTCATTTATTATATTTGTATCTATCTTAAAAAAACATTGTTTTTTATTGATTTTTTGAACTTGGTACTTCAAAGAAATTAGGAGCAAATTCAGAATTTCGTAAGTTGGTTAAATTCAATTTTCATACGGCAAATGTAATATGCAATCATCAATGTAAGAATATTTTCATCAAGCTGAAACACTGTGCATTTATTTCTAAACTGATTTGTGCAATTTAGTTGTATCACTGACCTATGGCTTCTCGTGTCATGATGTCTTGTGTGCAGTGTTCCATGTTTGTGTCTTACACTAAATTTAATACTGATTATAGTTATTTCACAAACACTATTTACAAATCACTATACACTATCACTGTTTAATGTTTGTGTGTTGATCGTTTTGTTTCGTTTTGTTCGTAGCGGTCATCCACTTTAGTTTTAATTTGTGATTAAATGTTAACACTTAGTCGTTTGTTCGCTTTGTTTTTGTTGTCAACTATTTAGTAGGTTTCAAATTTTGAGTTTTGTGTTAAGCCTTATATGATTTGATATAGTTTGTTTAGCATCCGCACATATTTCGTTGCATCTCGTTAACTCATTATCGATAGACAGGATCGAAAGATTTCTTCGTATGAGATCATGTCATCGACGATTTCGTACAAATCTGGGACGACTATCGTGATTACATAAATTCTTTCCGTTGACGTCAAATCGTGAAAGTTTCGCTGTGATCGTGGAATAAAATCTAAAAACATAATATGAGTATTTTGAACTCGGCGTGGTTTGTGACCGAAATGATGGTTGTCGCTTCTTATTAATAATTTAATACATTAACACAGCATAATTTTGAGTAGATGATCCCAGTTCGCAGACGTGGAACGTAGATTTTACGAAAATAACATTTTGGACTTGGCTCTCATGGGTCGTTAAACCCATGAGAGCCAAGACTTTTGCTTGATAGTAGGTACTAACATTCAAAGATTTCTTACTTCTTGGCCATTCAGCGCAACTATAATACAATATCTCCTTTAAAGAGATAAAATAGGGAACTTGAAATTGAACACACGAAGGTCAGTTTGAGATAGCTCAGGGGGCAGAGCACCGGCACGATACGCTGGAAGTCGCGGGTTCAAATCCTACTTTCGACTGTTTCTTTTTCAATGTTTTCATTAAAAATAAAATCATTGTCCAGGCACTACATGACCCTTAACATGTAGGTATAAAATCATAATATAGGAATACAAGATGTATTTGAGGGCGTGGGTGGCGAAATCTGAAATTATGACGAATAGCGAAAAATTCTGAAACGAGTCTCGGGGTCGATTTTGATGAAAACTAAAACCGCATCATTGGATTTTTTTAAATAAATATTCCTAGTCAGAAACCAAAGCCGTTGATTTCTACAAAAAAAAACATTGTATCATTACACCATTCGAGAGTGTCCTAATAAGGATCAAATTCTGTGAAGTAATGACATACGGCAAACTAAAGAAACGGGCTAATTGTTAACAAAACTAGACAGAATTGATTAGTGGCTAAGAATATTGACTTATCAAAAATCCAATGATGCAGTTATAGTTTTCCTCAAAATCGGCCCCAAGGCTCCTTTGAGCATTTTTCACTATTCCTTATAGTTTCAGATTTCACCCTCCACGCCCACTTGAAAAATTCACCCTGTATAGGTACGCTTTTAATGGTAAACCAGTGTAAGTTGATGATATACGCATGTCAGTAGTTGATTTGTTATCCATTTTTTTTCTACACAGGTATGTAGTAACTTGTCATAAAAGTTATTTAATTGTCTACTACAGCATAGGTAATGTTTACAACAGCAATCTAGATTTATCAACTCAAGGCCCAAATCATCCAACATGAGTAGAAGACAATAGGAGTATTTAGTAAGAACAAAACTGTAACGAGGCTGTCAAACACTAACAATATTATTAGACAATTCCAGAAGTGACACTGGCCTCTAAGTAATGATTTGTCAACAATCACACACACGAGCATCGCAATATTTTGACGTGATATTAATACAGCTCATTCATTGTCGCGGCACAACGTCGCAGATCTATTTATATTACACTATATTATTTTAAAGACCATCTGAGAGATTCATCATCACTGAAGCGAGACTTGCTGAGAACGATACTAATTTGCTGGTCCAAGACTTACGTTCGTGAATGTGACAGATAAAAAAATCGATAGAAATAAAAGATTACTTGCTCAATGGATTTAAATAAAAAAAAAAACCACTATAGATTGGAATCGAAGACCAAATTTGACTTTTATCTGCTGTATCTATCTCTGATTGCTTAAACGAATAAGTACTTAGTAAAATTCTCATATTGATAGATAATTATAATATTCGCAGGAACTCGCTGGAAGCAGGCGGCTTCTAGCTGTTCTGGAAATATTTGAGGAGTTCTATGTTCAGCAGTGGACTTGTAAAGGGTGATGATGATAAATGGCCAATACCAGAGATGACCTAACAACCTAATCGGATAAATAACTCAGTGAGCAAATTTTGAAGATGTAAAATACAATCTAGTATCTAGAGTCTAGAAGACACATACATAATTGCTTTACCAAAAGGAAGATAAAAATTCAGATAAACTAAAGTTCAGCTGAGTTCGTAAAAGTGTAACTAACAAATGCAAGTCGGATTAAACAGTGTAATTTATACATTTAGTAAACCGAAAATTCGAGTAGCGTACTATAAATCCGCTTAAAGAAGTTTTGGCTGTTTTCCAACTAGAGAATCTTTGGTTTACGTCCTTATTTCAAATCAAGTATATTTATGTTTATACAGCTGATGGCGGAAGCGAGTAAGTAGCTAGTGTATAAGAAACGTATAACGCAAACATAGCAACACCATTCATATTTTTTATTATAATTGACATATCATGTAATATTATTACAAAGTAAGTACATTACAATGTGTATCACGGCACTACACTTTGCTCATTAGACAGACAATTGTTGACTAATAATACCTAGTATTTACATTCACATCTATGCTTAAAGGAAAGTGTATTGTATCTAAACAGATACAATACACAGTGCTGGGTTACGGTAAAAAGAGACAGATCACCTCAGGACTCCAGAATAAAGAGATCAGGCTACAGTTTGTTTCCGCGCGGACTAAGGTATTGGCAGCGTATGCTGCAGGAGTGAATTCCAGTGTTACGTGGTAGGCAGCGGGTATGTGGCGCAACGACGGTCGTCACCTGCTGCCAACTGCACCTGCCAAGTGGCTATACTTGAACTTGTTGCGTGAAGGAGTATAGCACTCACTATTGTTATAAGGCATACGTTTTATTCCGAAAAGAATTGCAAAGATGAGAATTGACGTAAATACAAATGGTGTATCTCAGACATTCTCAGGATTACCTATGTATGATGATACTATAGGTACTGTGACTGACACTCGAGCAGATGTGCTGGAGTGTCAGTTCTTTCATTTAAACCGCAATTTTCTATAAACTATGCAATAATTTTTGTAACGCGAGAATGTAGTCGGCTGAAAAATTTAATATCGCGTTTGGCTCCCGAGTTGATAAGTGATATGAAACATTAAATTTTTATTCACCATTTTGAATACACTCAACAAAATAGGAATTGCTGTAGGGTAATACTTAAAGTAACCAGAAAGTATAAACATTCATTCATTTATTACGAATCTGATCAATAGTTTTACGCCACTTCTAGCTATTTTACGAATTTCGTACGACGCAGTTCGTTGGCGATATGTTTTAATTACCTCAAGCTCGTAGATAAAGCATAACTTCTCATACGTTGTTGTTAATAAGGAATCACAATTGTTTAAATATTGGCGAAATCATAAATAAACGGTGGAAGCCATAAATTAAAAAAAAGAAGAATTGTAAAAATCCATCGCATTATGACCACCTATCAATCATGAAGATAAAAAAACATTGACAGTTAATAATAATGAAAGCACAGAATTAGTTCAAGGTTTGTATTTTGAGTGCTTCTTATTTGATCATATGGCTGTTACATTCTCATATTCAAAACCATTTAATGGTTCATATTATTAGTCATGTCATATTTCATGTGATGCTTTATCGAATTCAGCGACTTAATTCTCAAATTCGGATTATCGAATGCCTCTTGTAATTTTTCTTTAAGATGCCATATCTTCATTCATTCCTTACCTACTAAGTAATAAATTACTGTTATGACTAAATACCATAAATATTTGGTGCGTGCGTTATTTGGCAACACAGCATCTGCAAATAATCTGATTTATGTGGATTTATTTCTGAAAACTTATCTGTGTTTGCGTTATTGCTACGCGTTCGAGTGTATGTTATTATGTCTGTTTGTCTCCAGTGTGACCGGTCAAAAAATACACTATTCTGCTTGTATTAACATTTATTGTGGGCTTTATAGTTAGTATATTTCTTTATTAGCTTTATGGTATTCGAGTTTTATAGGTTAGGTTGGGTTATTTATAGGTACATTTTACTTTTTCCTGTTAGACTACGGCTTTGCCCGTAGCATAGCTATAGATCATCTACGATAACATGGCTCGCCCCTCCAAAATTACAAACGTTTAAAAGGATTTGTGAAAGTATTTACAAAGCTCCACCACTCACAACGCATGTGTGCGTGCCCAGTCGATCGTCGATAAGAAAAATAAATCCATGGATTTGTTGCTTTTTGAACGTTGTCACTAATAGTATCAATAGGTATATCCCGCAGGCCATATTATCATGGTTCATCTATACATTGCTAACCATCGGGGGATCGCTTGTTCTTTTGCCTACTAAGCACGGGCGTAGCTATAGCTTTCACATTGGGGGGTCCGAGGATACCAAAACGTCAGTGGCGTAGCGTGAGACGATAAAAACCTTCTTGCAAATAACTCACGTATACCCCCCCCCCCCCTTCAAACGTTTATGTATACTTACATGTTTTGTGGCCCGGATTGTTTTTGTTGCAAGCTAAGAGGGAGCCGGGCGCACATGCTACTAAGCAAATAAAAAAACATCTGATGAATAGCTACGCCACACAGAACCTTAAGTTATAAAACTTGTCACCCTTATGTAAGACTATGATCTAAGAAAGTAGGTGTTATGAGACTAAATTAATGCCCTTTGATTACACGGCTCTATGTTTCACACTTGAACATAATAGAGCTTTAAAACTGCTGTTTGTCGTCAGAAATAGACTACGCGTTAGTACCTACACAACGGGGTGTACCTTATGAGTGAATGCATATTACATCACACTTATTCCCGAACAAACCCGTGTACGAAACTATCATACATACCGTACATTACACGAGGTATAATTAGATAGAGCGACGCGTTCCACTCGCCACTTCAGATCATGCTTTATTGAGTCACAGCTCGGAGTAGACGGATAGTCGCATGGGACAAAAATATCGCAACAATTCCTTACTCGACATGACTAGGTGTTACTCCGGGACCTGCTCGCATGAATGACCTTACGAAAAAGTCCCTGTGTACTTTTCCAAGGTAGTAAGTAGCCTAATTAAGGACAAGGTTTATAAATGTGACTCATTCATCAGAGTTCATTCAACGGCTAATGATTTGTGAAGCTATGCGATAAAATCTGTTTTATGCCACCTGTTCGCGACTTCTTATGCGTACTCTAATGCCTAGTTCAGACTACGCTAGAATTTTAATCGACTAGGAAATAATTTAGTAAATAAAACTTGTGTGTACTAAATTGCACACCAAAATTTTCGTTTACACACGTTAAGCTATAAACTAGGCTTTCGTACCTACGCGCTAATCTCTCGAGCTATTGATCCTATTCTAAAAAAATATTTTATTATTAGGGAGCTATATTATTATTCCTTAAAGTTATTTGTTTCTTATACGTGAAACGAACTTTACCGGAACCGCGATTTGAAACTAATATAGAGCTTTTATATTTGAAATCTTAAATGGGTTTAAATAAAAAATAGGGCCTAAAATTAACGAGATTTCACGGCAACAGCGTAAGTCTCAATTCAGATTCACCTACACAACCGGTGGTAGGTCTCTCATATGTAAGGGCCCGTCTGAGTGGGTACCACCGCAATGTCTATTTCTACCGCCAAGCCGCAGTGTACATGCATGTTGTGTTTGGTTAGAAGGACATTGTAGCTAGTGCAACTACTGGACATAATTCGAGACCTAACATCATATTCCTCAGAATGACCATCGAAGTGGAATGCCACACAGTAGGTACTTTGTAACTCAAGGTGCTGGAGGGTGTTGCTACTGTTTATGGGCGATCGTATCGCTTACCATCAAGCGAACGGCATGCTCGTCTCGTTACTTATTCTATGCCATAAAAAAAACATGTATCTTAGAAAAGCTTGATTGGAAACATATTTTATCTGGTTAATCTAATGTTGGTTTCGAAAGCGCCTAAGGCGCAGCAGAGAGATCAAGCTGATCACTACTAGTGCCTTTTAGCTACCTAGCAAATACACTGAGCATTAGAAGATAACACAGAATATAAAATTCTCGCAGAATTATGATTGCTTTTTTCTAAATTTATTTCAGGGTTTTTATCCATACGGATATGCCAGCGCCATCGGAATGTAGTGTCTTGTAGTTCAAAGTTCTGTATGGTATTGACATTATTTTTGGGCGATGGCTGCGCCTTGCACTTTTCATCACCGATTTTCATAAAAAAAAAAAAACTATGACGAAAAATATATTACAACAGCTTCCTGAAATGTGACATAGTATTGCGTATTTCCTGGCATTAGACGGAGGTCGTAGAAGCGATGGAACGAAAATATTTCACGAGTCAAGGCACTCGTATCTGCGGAGTACGAGTAAATAATACCTGCATTAAATTTTATGTATGTAAGGAAGTACTTACTCGTTTATGCTAATTTAGCGTTATCGTTATTATTGCTTTATGAGTTTATTATCGGTAGGTAGCCAGTGTGGGAAACAGGAAGGCGGGCCCTGGCAATTGGCACTAGTGGGATAACGCCAAGCGAAAAGTGTGAGACAGTATAATAGAGAGAGTCATATACATGTCATACCTGGCATAAAATGGATTATTAGGAACAAACGCTGGCAAGCACAAAATATGCTACTGGACAAAAACATAAACTTGGCGAAAATGGCAAGACAAAAAAAAACACGATAACCAACATCAGCCATTTTAGGAATTTAATACAAGAACCTAATTATGTGAAATTTCGTGAAATGAAGGCATCGAAATTAGAATTAATTCAATAGCAAAATTAACAATGTTTACAATGACTATGAATATTGAGCCATCAATTACAATAATAATAAGAGGAGCCATCCAAATAATAAGACAGTACAAAGGTAGGAGCTTCACATTCCGACATCATTTATTTCATTCCATTCATTCTCTCTAGCGTTCGCCAAATAAATGAATATATAGATATAAATAGCTCAGTATGGTCTCGAAATAAATTATAACGGAAACGTGTAAATATCTACAACACTTCGCATAAATATACCGAAGTGCAGTCAGCAGAATAATAATAAATATGGGGTAGGTATGACATTTATTAACAGATGCGAAGGAAAACGTGGGTATTTAAAACCTTTAAACGGTCAGAAAATGAAAATTGGATGCTCAGAAATGTTGAGGGAAGCCATACTTTTTTTACTGCCTTAAATATGAGTAGAGTAAAATTTAAACTTAATTTGAAATCATGTTTCCATGGACCGGACGCTTCATTACATTGATATGAGATACGATCAAGATATGAGATGAGAACGTAGATGATGCGAATAAAAGATGTGAATATAAATTGACATTTAAGATCTAAATTTAAATACACCTCAATTAAAATTTTATTCTGTTATTATTATTAACATTATCCTTTTAAATGTATGTCCCAAAAGAACAAAATCTTCAACACGAATTATCCACGAACTAACAGACAGCTAAGCAAAAACAGGGAAAAATGACAATAAAGCATTCAAAATAGTAATTGAAAGTCTAGTCTAATTACGAACCAATATGCCAACGTACCCCGTCTAGTGTTACAGGAAATGTCAGTGTATGTTGATGTGCATGCCCACAGTGATTCACTGGATCAAATCAGGCGACTAACATCGTACATCTTAGATCGTACATAGATGTATAATAATCATGCCTACGACTGCGGCAAAGTGTTTTTTTATAACTAGCGACCCGCCTCGGTTTGCATGGGTAGCAAATTTATCTATAACCAGATACCGACGGTGACCAAAATTGCCAAAAAGAAAAAAAACATTGATCCGACAGCTACCAAACTTGACAGGGCTACCCCCTGTGCTAGCCTGATGATTACCTAAAAATTTAATCAAAATCGCTCCATCCGTTGAGTCCACAGGAACCTACATTCACACATTTTGTTACATACTCTACTAGTAGTGCTCGCGGCTCCGCCCGCGTGAAAGTTTTTCCGGGACAAAAATATTTTCCCGGTAAAAAGTAGCCTATAGCACTCAGGAGTTATGTAGCTTCCTATTAGTGAAAGAATTTTCAAAATCGGTTCAGTAGTTCCTGAGATTAGCGCGTTCAAACAAACAAACTCTTCAGCTTTATAATATTAGTATGGTAACCAAGTTGACTCCAAATTGGTTACCAGTACATAAGTAATGCTATCGTATATTTATTCACTATTAAATTATTTTTTGGTTTTTAGTTTTTTTAGTCGTTTTTGAAGGCGGTTTCATTTTTTGTTAAGTTTTCATAAGAATCTTATCAGAACTATTACGAGCACCTACAAAATCATCAAATCAGTCTAGAGGGTCTCAAGATGCGCTTACCTATCAGCCATATTTTTTTATTTAGGTATCCAGATTCGACTTTAATACACCTTGGGCTAACGACCATCAACAAAACCATTAAACAGAATCATCAACCTTTTTTGCTAACTTATACCAACATCTGTTAAAGTTAAGTTAACACACGCAATCCTTCCAGACTACGCTATCGGCTATTCAATTGCTTTTTGATGCAGATTTCTCGTTTTGATACACTCGAAATGAGTTGCCAAAACTCGATGTAGCGTCGTGCATCGATGCAACCGCAAAACCGTCGGTCGCCGATGCTAAAATTATCATGTGTATTTGAAAAGATGTTTGAGCATAACAGAGGTAGTGCTACATATGCTAATTTTTTTCCTCTAAAACGATCACAGCCGGTGAAAACTGTAAATTATTTTTATATTACTGAATCAATAAAAGAGTAAGAGCTTGCTGAATGGTATACGCTACAACTGTTCATAATGAATGACACAACACTTATTGAATTACAAAACAAGGTAGATGTTAGACATACAATTTTAAAATCCCTAGCAAGTTAAGCTAGTGGCTTTCAACATCCTTCAAGCTGAGATACAACACAGCTTACGCACTTCTGTACGGAGGCTATAACGAACGAATCCGAGGCACCTTTTTCGTACGCATAGCATACAAGACCCTATTACACGTGTATTAAAAATGAAATTATCCTGATTTTCAATAAGGAATTTTGTATACCATGTTGTAGTTTACCGCAAAATAATTGAGATATCCGTCTAATCTCTGACAGACGGCTGAAGGAATGCGTAAATACTTGACTTCCTGATTTTCAATAAGGAATTTTGTATACCATGTTGTAGTTTACCGCAAAATAATTGAGATATCCGTCTAATCTCTGACAGACGGCTGAAGGAATGCGTAAATACTTGACTCATCTGCGAAGATGGATGACGCGTACGCGTGCGTATGTTTGAGTGTCCGTAGTGCGTGTCGTGTGGTTTGTGCTGTTTCTAGTTTCGTCTATGATTTACAGCGTTTTTTGATGTGGTGACACTATTCAGTAACAGTTATTTTTTCAACCCAACAGAGTCGGACTCGCACTATTGTTAGTCAGAAAGAACGCTTGTTTTGTGATATTAAAAATGTTTAATTGAAACAACACGCCAATGAACGTTTTAAACAAGTATTTAAGTGGTGTTTCTTGACCTTTTCGTAACACTCTAGCGAGTTTCACATACCTAACGCTGTACTTGAGCTAATTTCTTATATTTAATTTCGAAAACGACACTTTTACGCGACCGTACGCCCAGTGACGCTACAAAGGTCGTCTCAGGCCACAAGCTACTGACAAAAAAATGTTTACTGGGTTCTAAAGATGTGCGCTTCGATTCGACCAATACCGATACCTAGATTGAGAGTGACAGATTTGAAATGTCACTGCACGACAGCCCACCAATCAGGTCCGCGTTCCTTACTGTTTGCCATGCTAAAAAATTAACACATATACAAACTTTAGCCCTGTTGATTAGGGTTCAAAATCCCTCGAACGACGCACGAGAAAAGTTTTTCGATGTAACACAACACAAATTTACATTTGCTGTTTATTTCAGCTTTAATGTTCTGTTAATAAGGTGGGTAATTGATTGATTGGTGAGTAAAGAAAGTGCGCGATAGTTCGGCTTCTGGTGGGCCGATCTAAATGCGTCCGAATCTTGGCACAACACTGGGGCAAGGACGTCTAGCGCCTGTGCATTCGTCAAATTGATTGACCGATTAAACTCGACTAAGATACTCGACTAAAATATATTGTAGGGGAAAGGGAAGGGAAAGCGTAGAAAAGCTATTACATAAACATTGGAGTAGTGCTTTTGAACTTTGGAGTATTTTTTGCCAAACTTCCGTAGCTTATAGCGAGTCATCTTTATTTTTAGTTCTTACTAGTCACAAACTCAGATACTAAACATTACACTAGTGTAATTATAAGTTGATTTTTGTTTTTATCTTCAATATTACGAATATTAGAACAACATATTAAATATCGCATTAAAAGATCAGAAAAGTTCATTAAAATCGATAGATGTTACAAAAAATGTCTGTCGCTTAAAGAAAATATGAACAAATAGTTCAAATAAAAAAAAAATACTCACAACTGTCCCTTAGTTGTCTTCTTAGTCTTATTGCTCCAATGAAGACATAAAGTAAACAAGGTCTAAAAAGTCGTCTAATCGAATTAAAATGTACCTATTTTAAAGTTGTACCTATTTTCCTAATTCCATGAATTTATGTAATATCTAATAGAATTAAACTACACGTCTTCACAAATGACAATAAACAAAGCTCTATATTCCTCGCACCCTGTATAAGTACGTTATGAATGGCAAATGGAGTCGTTTACCCACAAGCAGCGCGAAAATGGGTTATCACGTCAATAGAAGAAGAAAAAAACAACAAAAAACTCCTACTACCGTTTGTTTACCAGTTTTCATCAATGAGCTTAGCAGAAATCGGCATTGATAAACTAATGAAAGAGTTTTAGTAGTAGGGGATTATGGATCAAATTTACTTTAAACAAATCAACAATTGACATGGTTAGATTAAGATTGCTTACGTGTTTTGTACTGATATTGTAAGATAAAATAACCGGCCAATTGTTTTTTTTATTACTGTTAATGTTTTACTGTCGCACTATTTAATTTACCAACCACTGAAAAATAAAATATCTGTCCCTTATATTTTTCAACCTATCTTAACCTACCGAATGTTTAATTGACAATTTTAAAAAATAAATCCAGTTAATAATGAAAGACAAAGTATTTGAAGGATAACAAAATTGTTCTTCGCAAGTAAATATGGTTAAGTAAGTTGGTACTTATTTTGTGTTGTAAAATATACTCAAAAATTTACTCATGATACCTACGACCATGACGTAATGGTGACCATCAAAAACATAAAATGCTCAGTCAAAGTCCAGTATTTTTTCCATTGCAATAGAATAAAATCTTTTCGTAGTAGTTTTAAAAGTAAATATCCATTTCGGAGTTTGTTTATTAAAATCTTAGTATTCCATCTCAGTACTTTCGAGAAATAAACTAGGTATAATTTACTAATATAATTACTAAAGCTATAAACAGCACCCTATAGTAAAACAAGCCTAATACTACTAACAGACGATTAGATTTGGTATCATGCGACCAATTCGTCAGGCGGTACAGTCTTCACGCCACACGATCGAACCGTACCATGCGATGTCCAGTTGTATCCAACCAAGTTTGATGGACAAGCCATCGAACCAGCCGTACCAACAATAATAATAATAATGTCCATCGTACCGTGCTCCACACGATGCGATATGGTTCGATGGCATACCGTTTTAATGGTTCGGCTGTACCAAATCGCATCGTATGTGCCCACTTTAACTTACAACTTTATTATAAAACAAAGTGTTCCATGTTCCAACCCCACGTTATCGGCCTAAGAATAGCTGTTTTTGTTTAATTAGTTTATGACCTAACCATAGTTTCAATTTTAAAAAGAAACAGCTTTATACAATTCTTTCATCCTGCAGTTAAGTTATGCAAAGATTCCTTATTAAAAATATTTATCTTTTTTAAGAAAGAAACTAATATGCCACCAAATAAAATCTATTAACAATGTTTTATTAGACCGGTTGTAAATAATATAGGTACAAACCCCAATTTACGATAGATGTACATCATTATTTAAATTCTATAAGATTGCCAGTTTCGTTGTGCTTTTAGCTAACGTTTGATGGCTACACAAATCTTCTTAAAGCGATTAATGTCCATAAAGCGAAAACATTCGAGATTTTATCGTCACTTATACGATTTATTAGGCGATACCCGTGTTTTAACTAGGAATCTATCGGTTTATGTTTGCGAGACAGATTTGAATACTTTGATGTTAGTTTTTTCTTTCTTTTTGAGATAGGCATGTTGTGTTTTCTATTTTTTTTTTATGATAATCAGTTCTAAAATATTATGTAGTTTTCTTATGGATTCATGAAAATTACGTTTTGTGAACTGTCTCGACTCGAATATTTGAACCATAATTAATTTTCGTTGTTGGTCAACCGCAAAATTGGCTTCAGCAACGTGTTCGATAAGAAAGTTAACATTTACTTCCAGAACTAATTCCGTCATACTAATCACAAGAACTTTATCCGTATCATATTATTATTTTAGATATTTATTGTTTTCAATAGTTTTTTATTTATGTCAAATCAAAAATCCCCGATTATAGCAGATACTCCATTACGGAAACTAATACGTTTTAACGTTATCTTCATCTGCCATATTTTATTATTTTAATTACATTACCTTAAATATTCACATATTAAATTGTTACAGTGTAAATGTCACTGATGTGCGGACACCACAATGCGATGTTAGAGCGTTATTTACACGTGGGTCGATGGGTCGGTGGGGCGTGGGTCCAATGGGGTCGGTTGCGAAACATCAATGTATTACGAAACGGGTTGGAGTCGCGCGCGAACTACGGCTGCGCGTGCGCCGCTCCTCGACACTGCACTACTACTGGATGGCTGATGGCCGATGGGCGGCACTGTGCAATGTTCGTAATCGACTAGTGACGACACTGTTGTCTTTGATGTATGTGCACTGTACGCTGTACAGGGCGGGTTTTATTGAATAAAGATTTTTATCGATGGTCAATAGAAGTTTAGGAATTATTTAAACAGTAGGTAATATTGCCGACAGTTCGTATAACTGAGGAATACGGACTTATCTATTTATATATTTGTATGTTTCTTGCCGCAATATTGTTATTATTTTTTATTGCATCGAATGACGAGACGAGCATGCCGTTCGCCTGATGGTAAGCGATACGACCACCCATAAACAGTAGAAACATCATCCAGCACCTTGAGTTACAAAGTACTGTGTGGCATTCCTCTGCGCTCGTCATCCTGAGACATAAGATGTTAAGTCTCATTATGTCCTGTAGCTACACTGGCTACAATGCCCTTCAAACCGAAACACAACAGTGCATGTACAGCTGCTGCTTGGCGGTAGAAATCGACATTGCGGTGGTACCCATCCAGACGGACTACATATGAGAGTCCAGCCACCAGTATTAATGGTTTATTTAGCACATTAGGATCGGTTGTCACTTGTCAGTTGTTTACTGAAAGAGTAAAATTTGGTACACATGAATGCGTCACAATCACTTGACAGCTGACAGTTGACTTGAGACTGGCAGTAATATTCCTCAATTTAGAGGAACCAGTTGCCATTAATAAAAAAAAGCTATACCTCAAGTAGTATTTGGTTCTGCCATAAGAGCATAAATTTTACAGTGGCTGTAAACTAGGTACATTACATGCACTTTTATTTGGTGTTCATACATTTTAAACAACAAGTATGTCGCACCTTTAGGATGAAAACGACACAGTTCAAAAAGATAGGAAATTGAGTTATCGTCGTAAAATTACTTTAAACGAAGTTCTCAATACAACAATAGTTCAAAAACATCCATATGCCAACAGGAAAGGGACAAAACTTTTAGATAAGTCCCCTTTTATTTTATTTTTATAAATAAAGGACTAGTTTTTAGTCATTTAAAAATGACAACTCAATTTTCTATTTTTTGAATTGTGTTGTTTTCGTTCTAAAGGTGCGCTGTATTAGTTGCTTCCGCGGAGAATGTCTTCTTCTAATTAATTATTATAAGGTCATAGTGACTTCTATGCTAGACAAGCAATGAAAAATAATATCTGCGCACATTAATATACTGAGAAGAGTTTATTTATATTGATACTTAAGTACATGAATTTATAAAATAAATATTTATACATAAACACGATAATTTATTCTTCTTTAAATTTGATTGAAAAGTGGGAGAAAGGATTTGATCCAGATCTGTAATACAAAATAATACTATAATAATAATTGACTTATGTACTTATGTATAATTAAAAGTTACTACATTGATCAAAACAGCGTATATTTGTCGGTAATCTTAATACTAAAGTATATACACTCATTTGCAAAAAAAACGGGCGGTTTGTATTTTAATTCTTTTTTAAAAAAATACGGTACCAAAATGATTTCAATCATTTGTACATGTTACTGGCCGGTTTTAAAAATGCCGTGGTGTTTAAAACAGTACGATCTAAATTAAAATTTTCGTTTGATGCTCGTTTTTACAGAAAACCACTTTTTATCCTACATTTTTGGTGCGAAGTTCCAAAAGATAATATCGGTTTTCATAACTTTTAGTCAATTTTTATGAATTTATTTCATATTCTTAATTGTCAAAGCTTAATTTATTGCTATTTAGCTGTCTCAATAATGTTAGAGAAAGTGGTAAAAGCTACCAAAATTATTGCGCTGCTCGAAGAGGGCTGCAGCCAATGCTTCGTGGCTCAGAGGCTAAGTGTGAGTCGCTCGACGGTTCAAAGGACCTGGCAGCGGTATCAAGACACCGGTTCCGTCGAGAGAAGGCCTGGTTCTGGAAGAAAACCATGTACCCAACCACGGGATGATCGTTTTCTTGTGAGTCGCGCATTGAGAAATCGCAAGTCTTCGTATGTGGACCTTAAGAACAACCTCGAAGAAGTAAGAAATGTGCATATTAGTCTATGGACGGTCAGGAGGAGGCTGCTCGCGGCCAATATACGCAGTCATCGCCCGGCCCGCGGCCCTAAGTTACTCCGTGAGCACAGAGTTGCCAGGCTTAGGTTTGCTCGAAATTGTGAGTCATGGACTCAAGAAGACTGGAATAGGGTATTGTTCTCCGATGAAGCCAGGATATCTCTGTTCGGTAAAGATCGACGTCGGCGAGTGCTACGAAGACGAGGAGAACGCTTTGCAGAGGCTTGTTTTGAAGAAATCACACCTTATGGTGGGGGCTCTGTTATGTTTTGGGCAGGAATAAATTCAATGGATCGTACAGAGTTAGTCTTCATTGAAAACGGCTCACTGACTGGACATCGATACATAACGGAAGTTCTTATTCCTCATGCACAACCCGCATTGGCCGCTTTAGGCGAAGACTCAATTTTTATGGACGACAACGCTCGCGCCCACCAGTCTGGCGATGTAGAAGCGTATGTGCAAGAGGTCGGCATTCGTCGTTTGGATTGGCCAGCTCGAAGTCCCGACCTCAATCCTATAGAGCATGTCTGGGACGTTATGAAACGACGCGTGAGATCAGTACAACCGGCTCCGCAAACCATCAGAGAGCTGAAGAATGTGATTACCGCGGAGTGGGAACGTATTCCGCAAGCAAGTATCCGGGATATCCTCGCTAGCATACCCAGACGAATTCAAGCTGTGATTTCAGCTAGAGGGGGTCACACTCGATACTAAACATTTATCTGCTTTTACTTTATTAAAGAAAAAACAAACAAAAATCTTTGTTAACTTTTACTTCACGAGCATATGCACTACTAGCGAGCATACACTACTAGTGAACTTTAGCATTAAAACCCATAAATTTTATCAAAATTTTATGATAATACTGACGAAAACGATTATTTGCTTATTAATTTACAAAATTGTGAAAGTAAAACTACCTATAATTATCAAACAAACCAATAGTAACATTTGAAATGGTTCATTGCTTAGGTGCCCGTTTTTTTTGCAAATGAGTTTAGTATTGCTTGTTTACCGGCACACAAAAAATGAAGGAGAGGGACTATTACATACAAAATACTATCTATAATATAAAGAAACGCGACTTCAGAAGACAGAATACCATACACCAGACTATTTGGATAAGTAGGGAGTCAAATAAAATACTTTATTCATCACGTAGGCGAACATAGTTGCACTTATGATATGTCAAGATACATTAAATTAATAATTATTATTACAAATAGTCACTTATATAATTAAAGACATATTTAAAGGGAGCAAAATCAATGTAAACTAAATATAAAGAAGCCAAGCTAGGGCCGGCAGGAAAGAGATAAAAAAAAGAACATTTTTTATTAAAATTAATGGGAGGCACGCGTCGCGATCCTCACCGGTGAGGACACTACAGGCCCTAGCCTAGCTAACCTACCATTCACTAGCTACCTAAGCGATGACAACCCGATGAAGAGAGGCAGAAAGAAACTCCAGACTTAATTTTTTGTCATCAATTGTCCATTGAATCTTTATATAAATATTTAAGAGTACATACCAGTGAAGCTGTGACAAGTCTTTAAGCGAGTGGCTGAGCGTGAGGCAGCGGCGCGCCACCGCGAGCCCCTCCAGCCGCACCGACAGCACACCGCAGACACACTACACTCACCCGACATCTTCGCAGGAGTCCAAACCCAGAGGATCTTCAGGCGGCTCGCTGACGACGCTGAAGATGATGCAGTCCTTCGAGCTCACGGGGTATCTGTACGCGGACCGGCACCGCGCCATGTGCCCCAGGAGTGGCAGGTCACAGTCGTGGAGTTGGAATGCTAGAACATCAGTATTAAGTTGGAAATGGCAATTATTTACAAGGCGTATCACGTGAGCAAAATAAAGAAAAAGATTTATTTTCCATTATATGTATAAATGTATAAAAAGTGGACGATAGCCTAGTTGGGAATAGAACGGTCTGCCGAGACAATGTCCGGAGGTTCGAAACCCAAGGCACACACCTCTGACTTTTCGAAGTTACGTGTGTATTGTTTATCAATTATCGTTCGCTTTAACGGTGAAGGAAAACATCGTGAGGAAACCTGCATACCTAAGAAGTTCCTTATAAGAATTTCGAGAGTATGTGAAGTCTGCCAACCCGCACTAGCCCAGGGTGGTAGACTATGGCCTAAAACGCTCTCGTAGTAGAGGAGGCTCGTGCTCAGCAATGGGCAGCATATAATACAGGGCTGGTATTATTATATGTGTATAAATAAAAGGATTCAGCTATCTTTTACCAAACCTTGTGTATATAAAAGGATGCGTCTTCTTTTTCCCTTAACATTGGATACTTTGAGTTAAATATGCTAAACATCAAAGAATGCAACGTCTTTTGAGATTTTAAGACTTCACTATACCTAACATCAGGTGCAATAATAATAATAAACAAACATTTCTTAAAATTAAAGTAGCACTTCTCGACATAGTGCTTCGGTTTGGGCAGACTGACAGGCGTCTCCAGTTCAGCTCCACACCGACCCAGGAAGCTGTATGCGACATACAACCGCTGTATCTTTGGGTTCATCATCGCCTCACACTCCTCGTTCAAGGCCAGCCAGAGAATCGTGATGTCGATTTGGTTGTGACACGGTTCTTCAGGGACGTCCTGTTGAATTATATTTGATATGTGACCCGTGGCTCCGATCGCGTTAATAAGTTTTTCCGGGATAAAAGTCCCGCTTTATATTTTCCTGGGATAAAACGTAGCCCAAGTTAAATAAGGAGTACCTTATTAAATCAGCTACCTGCCAATAAAAGTCCCGTCAAAATTAGTCCAGCCATTTCAGAGATTAGCCGGAACAAACAGACAGACAGACAGAAGACACTCCATTTTTATTATTATATGTTTAGGTGGGCAATGGTTTCCGTACAACTCGTTCCTTGTATACCTTAAAATGTAGGTAGAGATGCATCATGCAAATAGTATACGCATTTTTCATCATGTGTATTTTGCGCCATGATCTCATAGAGGGTGAACTTATCACCATATTAGATACAAATTCTAGGCTAATACTGAGAGTAACGCAAGGGAGCATCATTTTACCCAACCCGGGAATCGAACCTGAGACTTCAGCGCGGCAGTTATATCGCAATATAACTGCACCATCGAGGTAGTCAGGGGTGTATTTTGGAAAACAAATGAAGTGCCTTTTAAACTCTCTGTAGCAACGTTTTATTTGTGCAAGTCTGCTATAACAATTTTTGTACCTATTATTTGGTAATCGACCATAATAGATTAGCTTAATTTTATTTCTATTCTTACCTTTTGCGGGACCTCTGTGGTCACTGCCTCACAGTATTTGTGATTAATTGTGACTGACTTCTTTGAATTGTCTTGCATCCTGCATGATCCTGAAAGTGACAACGTTTTAATTAACTATCATGATTTGAAAATTTACTTAATACATTATTAAATGTCTATTATATCTCACTGCCTTTGTTAAATATAAGATAGAATGCGGAGCTTATTGATATTAAAGCGAAAATGGAAATACTCTCAGTAATGAGACTTTTTTGTCGGGGGTAGGTAAAAGAGGCGCATACCAAAAGTAATGCGAATTATTTTTCGCATTTTGCTCGAAAATAATAATCCTTATTTTTTAAAACTCTTCAAATCTATTTATATCAACGGCCATATCTATATACATATAATAAAGCAGTAGAACCGGTGTGTCTAAAGAAGAGTAATGGAACACAAATGAGCGTTTTTTGTAATTATTTTCTATCTGTTTGTTACTTACACAGCTCGGAAACTACTAAACGGATTTCGATGAAATTTGGCACACGGGTAGATCATGTCCTGGATTAACACATAGGCTACTTTTTATCCCGAGAAAATATAAAGCGGGACTTTTATCGCGGAAAACCTTCTTCAGTCGGGGGGAGCCGCGAGGAAAAGCTAGTTATGAATATTACGCTTAGACTTACCAATAATCTTGCTGGTGTCACACCTCGAAATCTCTTGTTCGCCATCGTTCTGAATAAATCTGCTCGAGCGTGGTGTACCTCGCACATCGCTGCTAGTTTTTTTCCCTTTGCCTGATACTATTATAATAGGCTTTATTTAAAAAAAAAATCGGTAGTCATTGTTTCGTTATTGTTAATGTTGAGGAGTTTAAGTTAGGTAGAAAATAATGAAATAGTAATAGGATAAAACACTAGTTAAATATATTAGGTACATGTTTTATACGTCGAAGTTTTTTTAGTAATAGATATTGATTTGAAGTCACAAAATGTTGTGTATAAAAATACATACAGAACGAGAACCGACTGGATCTTTTTCGTTTTTCTTTTTGCATGTCTGTCTCGCCTTGAAGCTTAGGAACCTAGAAGGTATGGGATGTCATAAAATTTAAACATAATATAGCATATCAGCAAAAAAAATTACTCTAAAAATGCTTTTCATATCATTGTTAACCTAGGCTTCAGCGCTGAGTAGCGAAAACTAATGACAATCCTGCTTGTTTTTTTTAATATTTAATTTATAATAGACAATATGGATAAGTACTCACCAACGAAGCCGCGCTAGATGGAGCCTGCGAGCCGCCCTGAGTATATGAAAAAATACTATTAATTTCTTTATGAAATTACATAAATCTCATAAACCGACCTACCTTTTCTGTGTTCATATAATACCCGGTTACTAATATAACTGCTGAAAATCAAATTAGTAATGAAGTGTCCGATCTTACATCTTCCCCTGTGTGCGACTTCGACGAGCCATACAGATTACTCGCCTGGACGTTTCTCTGTAAACATACAAACCTTATCACTGATGAGATAGGCAGAAACTGATTTTGTGTACTTCAGGCCAGTATTATGGTTCTAAGGAGATATATCACAATTTCGGGCGCAAATTAAAGCACCCGAGATATATCAAGTCCACTGTGAAGTTGTAGCGAACGCGTGCGTGCGTAGTGTAGGTACGCACAGTGAGTGCGCATGCGCAGGCATCGATCACACCAACTTGTTTTATGGCAATTGTGATACATTATACCAATGTCAATTTAGGAACAGCAACATTAGAGCGAACTAGAAGTTTTGCGATAATTATACACAGAGAATGTTATTAAAGTATACTGGGTCATTTTGACATTGCGTTACTAAATGAAACCACATACTTATCTCCTTAAAAATAAAATATTCCATTAAGTTATTTTAACCATAGATGTAAAATAAAAAAGCGTAAATTTCAAACAAAATAAATATCAATAAAATGTAACTTTAAGTTTACACGCCCTAATACCACTACTAGTACTTTAGGAAGGATTCATCGCAGGAGCAAAATCACACTTTCAGTCAGAAAAACATTCACCCACACGCCATATTCGCACTAAACTTTAAAATTATAAGAAAAAAAATCACGAAAGTAAAATAGAGTTTTTGGTGAAAATATTCGTTTCTCATGGATGATTTTTCGCACAATGTTAGCAAAAGCAAAGACGAGTATGTGGTTTCATTTATTAACTCAATGTCAATATGACCCTGTATATAATTTGATGGATCTTGATAGATGAACTTTATAGCGAACTAAAAAATTCTCGATAAATATACCTGGAGTATGTAATATATGTTATAAAGACAAATGAATAGCTTGATGGTTTTTACTGACCTCCAAAGCTTGTTTCTAGCATTATAATGTATATTGGTTGAAATAACAATACCTAAATAAATAAATACCCATGAATTTAAAGTGTGTAATATACTTAGTACTGACGTCATAATAATCATAGGCAGGCACTACTGACAGCGTGTCATTTTCTTTCTCAAGACGGTCAGCTCGCGACTCGATGCTCACGTTCCGCGTGTTCCAACTCGAACTGACGCCTCGCTGTTGAAAACAGATTCTTTACACAGCAGAGGATGGAAAGCCTGCTGGTGGTAGAATACTTGTTTTTTTTTATTGCATTCAATGACGAGACGAGCATACCGTTCGCCTGATGGTAAGCGATACGACCACCCATAAATAGCAACACCATCCAGCACCTTGAGTTACAAAGTACAGTTTGGTATTCCACTGCGCTCGTCATCCTGAGATATAAGATGTTAAGTCTCATTATGTCCAGTAGTTTCACTGGCTACAATGTCCTTCAAACCTAAACACAACAGTGCATGCACTGCTGCTTGGCGGTAGAATTAGAAATTGGGGTTGTTACCAACCCAGACGGACTATCACATATGAGAGACCTACCACCAGTTTGTATAGTAAAACTCAACGCCGTAGTGACCCACGAAGTGGTGCGCGTTCCCGGATTAGCCTCTGTATATTCTGTGTCAAGCACGCCGGCATAATTGTGTTGACTGACAGGTAATCATCATACGCCTTTAATTAACTTCGGGAATAAAAGGCTATTTGTGGCTTATCGAAAAGTAACAAAGAAGTACGAACTTATAAGTACGCGTTACAAGTACATGACATGTAATTTGAAGTTTTTAAGCCATAATAATATGAACACACTAGGCATACCTAGGCAAATATTCATGTTAATACAAATCTTCTTACCTCACTAATATAAATGCTAGTTTGTAAAAATGTTTGGATGTTGTTATATGTAATCGCTGAATCGGTTTTGATGAAATTTGGCACACGGATAGACTATGTCCTGGATTGAGATAATATATTTTAATGTTTTATCTGATTTTTTAGATAGAGGGTGCTGGAGTCGTACAGAGCGCTATGGATCGCTGGAGTGAAAAACCGATTTTTTGCAGAAAAGGCTCTAGACGCGGGCGAAGCCGCGAGCAACATCTAGTTATTTTTTTTATGGCATCGAATGACGAGACGAGCATGACGTTCGCCTGATGGTAAGCGATATGACCGCCCATAAACAGTAGCAACACCATCCAGAACCTTGAGTTACAAAGTACTGTGTGGCATTCCACTGCGCTCGTCATCCTGAGACATAAGATGTTAAGTCTCATTATGTTATCATTATAAGTAAAACAAAATAAAAATCAATGCCATCTCACATCGGGTCCCGACCGGCGCTGCATCTGTCCCACGTTGAGTTCCAGGTCCTGCGAGAGCCTGTCGTTGGAGTGGTCCTCGTCGAGGATCTGCTCCAGGATGCGCGAGGCGCTGCGCATGGACATGTTGTGCGCGCTGCTGCTCTTGTTCTTCGGCGGGTCTGGCTGGACACCGAGGCACATACATTACGATCTTTGGTCTCTTGTTGACTTTTTGAGAAAGGACTAAGAAATCTCAAAGAAGTATATCAAATAATTAATCATATACGTAATATAAGTCGTACACCTTATGCTGCCCCATATTAATTTATTTTCCGTTTTCTCTTTTGTCCATCCCATGGTTGTCTGTAAGAGATTGCTTTGTGCGATAAGACCGCCATTTTTACTTATTAATTTTTCTTTTTGTCCTATTTTTTATTTTTGTGGTGTACTATAAAGTATAAATAAATAAATAAGTCTCCTTATATAAATACCTAACTCATCATTTAACTTTAACTATTGAGTACCTATGTGATATGGAGTGTCTCCTGCAAACTATGAAATTAAGTCGATTTTCGTCTTCACAGGAAACCATAGAACCTATTAACTGCAACTAGTCTATTCGGTTTAATACAATTCATTCATTCAATTCACGGGTCTTGAACTTATACTAGTAGTAAGGGATTCACTGTAACTGGAGCAGTTTAGAGCCACTGCTCGAAGCAACTACTAAAGCGATTTTGAATATTCTTTCACTGGTAGGAACTAGGAAGCTACATAACTCCTGAGTGGTATACCACTATATTTATTCCGGGAAAATATTTTCACTTTTTCACGCGGGCGGAGCCGGAGCATCTTGTATAAGATAACACGAGAAAAAATCTGTTACCATTCGATACTCTATCTGGACTGCATCGCGCTTACCATCCGATGCAGCCACTTTATCATGCTTGTATAAAATATATATAGTGTGTATTTATAGTCGAGCCTATTTAAACACACGGCAGGTCATGCTTGCACGTAACTAATAAAAATATAGGCAAGAAAAAATAATGATAAATGACGGAGGAAACCTCAAAAGAAATTCGTAAAAAGGCTCCCAACGTCTGTCACCCTTGAGCTATCTACGCGTTTGACCTATCTTATCGGTCATTAACTCATAACATATGATTCCTTTTCCTTTCATACTTCAAACCTAGCTTAGGACGGTAAAAATACCTAGGTGCTAAAATTCTCGCAAACAAATAAGGGCATATATTTTATATATTTTTGAGTCGAGAATCGAATACTGAATACCCTGCTTAAACAGGTCCCTCGACTAACTTTATATACAGTATATATTGATTGAAACTTCTAGTGTAAACTTGTTATATATGGCGTGTGTATGTACCCTGGCACAACACACACCATATCATATAACAAGTGAACGGTGAATGAAAACGTCGTGAGGAAACCTATATACCTGAGAATTATCCATAAGAATTTCGAGGGTACATGAAGTCTGCCAATCCGCACTAGGCCAGCGTGGTAGACTAAGGCCTATAACCCTCTCAGCAGAGAAGGCCCGTGATCAGCAGTGGACAGTATACCGGGTGGAAGGGAAACGCTCTCTATACCGGAACGGTCAGAGAGAAGAACCATAACATTAACGAAAAACTATATTCATTTGCAAAGCTAAGCGATAATACTTACGATTTTAGTATTTCCGTAATTCATGCGCGCGTAATGTAAAGCGTACAAAGAACTGGGCGGCCGCCGCGCTGCGCCGGGACCGGCCCGCGGTCGTTAACCCGTCAGCTGATGTACGTGTTTCATTACGATTTTTTTGAAATATTGACCTTTTTTACTATGTTTTTCAGAATAATAGTTTGATTTATCTATCCATACGTGAAGCTGTACAGAAATTTGAGAAAATCCTACTAAAATTGTAACAATGCGATCGCGATTTTTTTAGTACCATCACGTCAGGAATCACCAATACTATCACCTGTATTCGTTTCCGAGAGCGTTTCCCTTCCACCCGGTATAATACAAGGCTGGTACTATTATTATTTATTACTAGCTTTTGCCCGCGGCTCCATCCGCGTTAAAAAGTTTTTCCGGGATAAAAGTCCCGGTTCATATTTTCCCGGGATAAAAAGTAGCCTATATGTTAATCAAGGACATAATCTATCTGTACCTATACCAAATTTCATTCAAATCTGTTCAGTAGATTAAAAAAAAACATTTGGGGTGGGCCACCCTTACCACTTAGGGGAATGAAAAATAGTTAAGAACCTATTCTCAGACCTACCAAGTATGAATATAAAATTTCATCATAATCGGTTCAGCCGTTTTGGAGGAGTTTGGCAACAAACTCCGCCACACGAGAATCTATACTAATACTAGCTGACCCGGCAAACGTTGTTTTGCCATATAAATAATTTCCTAGCAATTTCTAGCTATTAAAAAATAAGGGTTGATCGTAGAGGGGTGAAAATTTAGGGTTGTAGGTATTTTTGTATGCTGTATCATAAAAAAATTAAAAAAAAAAATTTTGTCTGAAAAATAAAAAAAAAAATTTAGGGTTGGTCCACCCTTAACATTTGGGGGGATGAAAAATAGATGTTGGCCGATTCTCATAGATACCGGATAAGCACAAAAAATTTCATCAAAATCGGTCAAGCCGTTTCGGAGGAGTATGGCAACGAAAACTGTGACACGAGAATTTTATATATATAGAGATTATAAAGCTGAAGAGTTTGTTTGTTTGTTTGAACGCGCTAATCTCAGGAACTACTGAACCGATTTTAAAAATTCTTTCACTAATAGGAAGCTACATAACTCCTGAGTGCTATAGGCTACTTTTTATCCCGGGAAAACATTTTTGTCCCGGAAAAACTTTTTCACGCGGGCGGAGCCGCGAGCACTACTTGTTTAATATATTAGATTATTATATGTACCCTGGCGATGGCGCGGTTGATGGCGGGCAGCAGGCGCGGCTCGGCGCGGAGCATGCACCACAGGTCGAGCACGCCCACCTCGTCGCCGCCGTCCAGCGGGTCCGTCGCGCCACGGGCAAGACGCAGCTGAGGACCTGCCACCTGACACCATGAAATTATCGTTGGTTCCCCTTTACACGAGTCTCATTGCCCTAGAGACGAGCCTCGCGGATAATTAACCCTCTTGCTATTTTTTAATTCATAATATCCCATAACATGGGCAGATAGCTGGTTGCCCATAACATCACGGCCACAAGTTACGGATATTTCATAAAATTAAAAATCGAGATATATTTTTAAAAAGCACACTAATTACATACAAAGGATTTAAAATTATAGGAATTATCAGCTTTATTTTTTACACTTCACATACAAATTCCTAAAACCACTAAAGATAATAATCCTACTAATATTATAAAGGCGAAAGTTTGTAAGAATGTATGGATGTTTGGATGTTTGGATGTTTAGATGTTTGGATGTATGGATGTAAGGATGTTTGTTCCTCTTTCACGCAAAAACTACTGAACGGATTTCGATGAAATTTGGCACACTGGTAGATCATGTCCTGGATTAACACATAGGCTACTTTTTATCCCGGGAAAATATAAACCGGGACTTTTATCCCGGAAAAACTTTTTAATGCGGGCGGAGCCGCGGGCAAAAGCTAGTAATAGATATAAAACTGAAGACAATGTACCAAAGCTAGAGACATGTCAGCCCTTCGGTTTGTATGCAACAGCGCGTCTCGCAGTGGTAGTGCGCAGCTTGCAAACGGCTCGTCTTGCTTGTCCAACTCGCATATTATTATCGGCATCTCTTCCTGAACAGATACAAAGAACTTCAAGTTATAAGAAACGAATTAGTAGAATTTTCTTCCATAACAAAGCACTTGTGTCCATTCAAAGTTTATTTAATTTTCTGCATGATAGGCTCGGCTACGTTCTTGGCCTTAACAATGTCTATGAGCGCCAGTGGCCTCTTTCTAACTGGCATACTGTCAACTCATTGAAGGTGAGCTATACAAAAAAATATTAATAAAATACAAAAGTAGCTCTATCTCGCTCTTAAATTTTCACGGCTGAACCGATTTTGATAAACTCTGTAAAGCTAGATTAAATCACAAAAAACGGTAAAGAGAAACTTACTTTACGTTTTACTGGTGGTTAGGACTGTCACATGTAAGAGTCCGTCTGGGTGGGTACCTCCGCAATGTCTTTTTTTACCGTCAAGCAGCAGTGTGAATGCACGCACGGTTGTGTTTCGGTTTGAAGAGCATTGTAGCCAGTGTAACTACAGGACATAATGAGACTTTTTTTTTTTTTTTTTTTTTTTTTATCGCGGGGAAAAACGCGTTATCGCTACCACCACTGGGTGGAACGGTTATGTTGGTTTCACACGGTCTTACGGTCCAATGTCGACACTCGGGAGTATAGCTTCATCCGAGCGAGCATTGGACCGAGTCCCTAACACTATGAACACCCTACACCGGCATACCAACCAAAACCCGCGGTGGCCTTCTTCGGCGCGTACGGGACGGTCCCGGGGTATCTTGTTGCACAGAGATAGCTGCACGGAACCGCCCCAGCGCGATGCCGCATTGCGGCCCCTCTCAAAATGAGGAGGCTGAGAAGCCTCCGACCTCAAAAGCACGCTTTGCGTTTATGACTGCAGGAGACCGACCACCCGCATTGTCGTCCACCTCGTAGTCGCTTACATTAGAGTAGTTGAGCGGGCAGACCCCCACTGCTCGCCCTGCGACTCTCGCTTACCCCATTTAGTCGCCTCTTACGACAGGCAGGGGATGCCGTGGTGAAATTAGGACATAATGAGACTTAACATCTTATGTCTCAGGATGACGAGCGCAGTGGAATGCCACACAGTACTTTGTAACTCAAGGTGCTGGATGGTGTTGCTACTGTTTAAGGGTGGTTGTATCACTTACCATCAGACGAACGGCATGCTCGTCTCGTCATTCGATGCAATAAAAAGAATTAGTGATTGCGAACCTGTTTCATATAACGGAGGAAGTCATCGGTGATCCTGACGTCGTACTGAGTGGAGAAGTCGAAGAGCACGACCCGTCCGGCGCGCATGCGCGTCATCGCATAATTTTGATCGTAGAACTTCCACGTTAACACCAAGGACATGTCACGAGAGTTCAACACCGCCTATATACAAGTTGTTTGTACTACGGCACCGAAGTAGATATATTATACTAGGTTTACTCGCGGCTTTGCCCGCGTTAATAGCCTTTCCCGCTACAAAAGTCTCTAAATCACTGTACCGATCCATAGAAACCAGCGGTACGACGCTAGCGCAATCTATTTAAAATCAGATAAAAACAAGAAGTAGGATTGATGATCCACAGAAACCAGCTGTAAGACGCAAGCGCAATCTATGTAAAATTGGATAAAAACAAGAAGTAGGATTATAGAGATTATAGACATCACTAATTGCTCTTGAACATGATAATTTATTGTTTTATTTAAGATACATCCACACTCTCTGTGTATACAGGTTGTTTCAGAATGATAGAATAAATTATGTCACTTTAATATATGGCAAAATTTTAAAACTGGATAATTATTTTGACCCATAATTATTACCAACTGAAATATCCTTGATAAGTTGACAAAAAAATGTCAACCACCATAAACATTCCCTATACAAAACCCTTATATGTACGTTTATTTACATACAAACCTCGTCAGACAGCACCACGGTGCCGATATGCAGCGTGAAGATACACTTGGGAGTGAAGGTGTCCCCGATCCTCTGGTTGCCCGGCGCCCGCTTCAACGCTATGGGCGCGGGGCCCAAGTCAACCATCACACCCGCGTCCACTGACTTCACTTTAAGCTAAAACCGTAGGGTATTTTTATACGGGCACGGTCGTAATTTTTCTTTTTGCACCTGATTGTACAGTCAGCCTAAAATTAATGGATACGTGGATAAAGACCGAATGTAATAAAAATATTTTAATATCGGGACTATATATTTTATGCTCCTAATGCTAGGCACGGGCCTCCTCTACTACTGAGAGCGATTACGCCTTAGTCCACCACGCTGGCTGAGTTCGGGTTAAGCAGATTTCCCATACCACCGAATTACTTTATGGAGAATTCGTAGGCATGTATATTTCCTCACGATGTTCTTCACCGTTGAAGCGAGCGATAACTGATAAACAATTCAAACGTAACTTCGAAAATTCAGAGGTTTGCCTTGAGTTTTAGACCCGCGGACAATCGATTCCCAACTAGGCTATCGCCCACTTCCGACTGACCGACCGGATAAAGACCGAATGTATGAGTTACAAATTAATTAATATGGAACGTCTTAACGTATAGATTCATTTGGGGCTGACTGTAAGTGGTGTGGCCACGAAGAAAAGAAGAAGAGCGGAGATGTGTCAAGCCAAAATCTCTTTAGAACGTAGCGTCGCTAAATGCGGGGGGTCGGGGGATGAAATATAACGATAGCTCCTCCCCCCAATCAAAATCCATCTAGCGGTGAATGGCATTATTACAGCGTAACAGAGCTAACTTGTCAATAATTTAGTTCGTCTTTTCACCCCTATGGCGTAACAAGCAAAAGTGTTTGTTCCAGACGATTCTATGTGCGTTAGTATGGCGGACCACATTATTTATTATTCTACTGGCGCTTAGCCGTTTTTTCAGCATATAGGTACATTACATAGGTGACACATATATGATAAAATAATTATATATGTCTATAATTATTTTATCATACGTACAGGAAAATTAGGGAATAAACAAAATAAAATAAGTTGTTAAAGTTGTTGATAAAAAATCTTTATTGATTAAAATTAATAATTACGATAATCTTACTAATATCTACTTCAGTATCCTGTGATGATATTATAAATGCGAAAGTTCATAAAAATATTTGGATATTTACATGTGTGTTAGAAGTAAACACAGAAACAACAAAACGGATTTAGATGAAATGGCACGCGAGTAGATCATGTCTTAGATTAACACATAGTCTACTTGTTATCCCGGTAATTTACCCCCATCGAAATAATGCATATTTTTAATCTCTTCGTAGGGACTTTTTTTTAGCGGAAAGGCTTTACACGCGGATGAAGCCGCAAGAAACACCTAGTATTATGATAAAAATGAATGTATTCCTTATTGGCCACTGAACAAACCGCATCATGCACATAAAAATCAAATTCAACCGAAACAACGCAACCTTTACGCCCAGGTTCCCGCCAAAGTCCGTATTATAGTTGCGATCAGAAATTGTTAGTTGTCAACGTCAAATGTCAAAAACAAATAAAAAAAACTAAAGTATTCTTTTAAATTTAATTTATTTCTAAACGATGGGACGAATATTAAACGTTTGACATTCAAAACCAAAACAAGAAGAATAAAACTCCACTTTTAGTAATATTTTAACTTGTAAATTTAATTGATTTCTAAACGACGTGACGAACATCAAATGTTTGACAGGTAGGAATATTTTCTAAAGAAAAGCGAAATTGTTGTTTTTACTATATTTCAAGCATTATTTTATATTTTCGAATATTTTGTTGGTGTCCAGTTGTTGCGTCTATTCATAACACGTATTCATGCATTTCTATTTTCTGTATTTACAGCATCGGTAGTAATAAGTTACTTTCTCCGCAAAAACAAAAAAAAAAAATGGGGAATCTAAAATGATAACAAATAAATCAATAACACGAAAAAAACTTACAAATACAACGAAATTAATAAAAATAATATCGACGCTTGAAAGGCAATCATATCTAAGCGACATTTAGCTAATTTTTTCAGTAGAGCGTTTTAAAGTTTTGATTTTGACAAAAAAAATCATAACTAAACTATTTGCTGCACAAAAATAATTGTAACTGTTTTAGGAACTTCTTAATTTTTGTCATTTTTTTACCTAAATCAACAGCCTTGACGATTATAAATTAAAAAGTTACTGTCGCTTAGTTAAAAATTACCTTAATTTACAAACAGGTAAAATCATCTAAATGGATAATTTTATGGATACCGTAACAAGTAAATTTAAAGAAATATCAAATATTTAAAAATGCGCAGTTGGTAAGAATCGTATAAGGATAACTAAACATATTAATAAAATCAATTAAAAATATCTATAGCTAAATTATTGGGTCGCACGAAAGTAGAAAAACATAAATACGTGCACAATATTGTAAATATTGTTATTCGCACCAACATTAAACTATTTAATAAACAGCAAACTTTAATGAAAATCAAATTTTATTGTTAGATAAACATACTTACATCCAAAATATAGCATATTGATATAGAATTTGTTAATAGTTAACTAATTTCGTTGGAGGGAGGTTCTCGCCTCAAGCAGAACTAGAAAACAATAATATTATCATTTATTCATTGTGTTGGAAACTCATAATATTCACTCAAATTTTATTTTTGCTGAAAGCACACACATACAACCTAACGCCCTTATCCCATACGGGTAGTCAAAGACTATGGAGCACCACATTCTACGATTTTGACATACGTCTTCCACAAAGGATTTTATAGTACTTTGCAAACACGAGAAAGAATGTGGGACGATGTAAAAGAGGCCATGGAATATAAGAAAAGTACATGGCTAGATAAGAATAGCCAACGACACTTTCAAAACACTACGTGATTCGCAAGCGGGAGTATTTTCTTTATTACGAACAGGTGAATATCTCCTAACAATAAGTATAACCACCTGAACATACTCGGTAAAATTAACTATGCGACATCATTGAAGTTAAAGGTTGACAAGTAAAAATATCTAAGCATAAAAAATAGAACTTATATTATTCAGGTAAAACTATCTAACCGATTAATCTCTTTTTATTTTGTTTTATGTAAAGTTGTATATATGTACTATTAACAAAATATTTTATTAAGCTGAAAATATCTAAGCACATCAATATGGTGAGTATGGGTGCAGGCAAATATATATCTACGCCAATGCTATAATTTTGTTGTGTAGGTAATAAACAACTCATTAAATAGTGAGCATTTTTTTTTATTTCAAGTAAACATATAAAAACAAAACAGTAATATCACGATTTCAAGTGAGACACGATAAGTTCAAAATCAATTTCCTTAAGTGTACCAACTACTGTAAATCCGAAAAGTCGTGAATTTCTTGTCGGTAAACGAGAAAAAAGTTGTGAAATTTACCGGAATCATCTAATATCTAACCGCCAAAAAAGTTGTCCTAGAGCTACGAAACCCGGATCAATCGACGCAAAAAAATTTGGCGATTCCAAATATGTATATAACTCATTTTCGGTATATTTGTCGCTTAGATATTATTGCCTTTCAAGCGTCGAATTATATTCGATGTTGGGTGTCGCTCGCATGACGCACATGTTTTTCGCTATCCGTTATTTCTGAATACTTACCCACAGATGTCACTACATGTTTTAATATATTTTTTCACATTTTATGTAACTAAGTAATAAATCTTTGAAATAATTAATATATTAGCAGGCAGAATAAGCTAAATTTACTAATTTCTGCCGAAAATTCGTATGACATGCGTTTATAACGTTAAAATCATGATATCAGTGAGAAATCTAAAGAACCAAACTTTTTGACGACAGATGTCACTTTGTAATAAAACAATAAAATGTGTTTTAAATGCAAATAATCATAAATTTAAACGACTTACAAATGAAATGTTATGCCATCTTGTTTGATTTGTGATCCTGAGCAATTTCTACACCCAGCAACAGCGCACTTCATGGTTAAAAAAAATTATACCTATTTAAACGTCAGATGAATCCGATCCGAACGCACTGACGACTCACTCGGGACTACAGTTTTAGGCCCCGCCTACTGTGACGTCATGACCTTAGTTGATGGTGACATGACCTAATCGCCTTGCGGCACCTCCGCTCTTCTTCTTTTCTTCATGGGTGTGGCGTTCATATTATAGAGTACCAATTAACGAGAGATGATTGTCACTTGCCAGTTGACAGTTGGCGGACAGTTAATAAAAATATGTTTTTATTTTAGAAAGCTTTTATTATTTTACTCTTTGGTGTATAGAGGTAATAATATGGTGTGACAAAACATAAATGAGAATAGGAAGACAAAAAATAATTATAGTACGACTTACTAATAATATTGAGGATTTCGAATACCTCCAGGATAAAAATTAGACGGGAAATTCATTTAACATTCATAGAATAGACAGGAAAATACAGAAGACGTCAATTTTATATACAAAAAAAGAGTTTGCGCACAACATATCGCTGACAAATATTTTAAAACAATCAATCAATACTTTCACATCAATGAGAGTAGACGTGTGCTTCTAAAGTTGTATTCATACATATCATAAATATACATAAATTGATCTTATCATTGGGGCTAAGGAGGAACTTTTTACCACAATATCAATATCATATTAATGAATACTACATGTTAGATCTCATTATAAAATTAACTATCTTACTCACAATAAATACACATTTATTTGATAAAATAAAATTTGTAAATTAAGTTACTAAACTTGCAAAAATATATTTTATACTAGTTTTTGCTCGCGGCTCCGCCCGCGTTAAAAAGTTTTTCCGGGATAAAAGTCCCGCTTTAAACTTTTCCCGGGATAAAAAGTAGCCTATGTGTTAATCCAGGACACGATCTACCCGTGTACCAAATTTCATCGCAATCCGTTCAGTAGTTTTTGCGTGAAAGAGTTACAAACATCCATACATCCAAACATCTAAACATCCAAACATCCATACATTCTTACAAACTTTCGCCTTTATAATATTAGTAGGATTATCGTTAATCGTTATACAGTAACGACCTTATTCAATAAACAGTTTATAAAGCTATGTCATTTATTGATTTTTTAATTGAAATATTGTGTTCTCCCTTCAATTCAAAATTCATTCCAAGGAGACAAAACATTCGATAGAACTGTTTATTAATAAGGTCGCAAGTCTTTTAAGAGGGATCTTCATATCCGGAGAAAATATATATTTGCATTAAGAAAATAATTTATAGTCTATTTTAGATTTTAAGTTTTTTTAGAATCGTGTCTCTCGCACAGTTGTTAATTTTTTAATTCATTTAAATTCATTGAACTATACCTTGTTACATATAGGATGATAATTTTGACAGCTCACGCACATGAAGTTTCGTATTTTTTTTTCTGGTAAAATGTACTTCCGATAATATCATACTTTATGGATGGGTACCGCCCCCTTAGTGAAGTGCTACTCATAACGAACAACTATAGACTATCGGTAATCGATTTAAAAAAAAAATCGATCGACATTTAGGTTAAATTATATTATTTATTGTAAATATTATATAAGTTATTTGCAATTATCTATCACAATTTTTTGTAACGGCAACTATCGATGTCAAGTTATATAAGAATAGTAATCGACAATCGAATACGTTCATTAACGATTATACACTGCCGTCATCCTTACTGTGACCTGTCAAGATTATTCTAAATTTTACAAAGTATAAATATATAAGCATAATATGAAGTCCATGCATCCAGTGTCACCGGGTAATACTTATAACTAGTAACAGTACTGAATATGCACTAAACCACCTCTACTTGAGACAAATTAAACTAAATAGCGAAACACAACATACTCTACATTCTAAAAGACTATTACACGAGGGGCCGATTTCATAGCTTGCCGATAGATGTCGTTACATATGTATAAGCCGACGAAATACTGAAGTCACCATCGTCCCAAATAAATGGTAATTAAATGAGCACTATCTACATTCGTTGTTTAATACGATAACTGTCAAAGAAAATTAACTTAACCTATGAAACAGGCCCTAAGTATACATTACTGGAATAAATGAAATATAAGTCGCCTGTGTATTCTATAATTTAGCTTAGTTTTTTTATTACAGTTATGATCCACTTTACCTAGTTATAAATCATTTTAATTTATTATCGACTAGCAAGCTGACGGAATTATAGATTGTCTATATTCACACACAAGCCACTTATTTTGCTAAACTAATACAGAGAAAAGATTTGAACATGGCGGCATAAACTTATTTAATTTGGATATTCATTTAAAACAACAAACAAACTTAATAATAATAGAATATCAATAAGAATAACGTAAATATAAAACAAATATTAAATAACGTTATTGACATACCTACACGTAATTTCTTTGCATGAGCATGAATTTATGTCGAAATGACATAAGATTATGTTGGAAATATTATGAATATCTTTGCACAATATAATTTTATTCCGATACCACGAAGAAAAGAAGAAGAGCGGAGGTGTGTCAAGCCAAAATCTCTTTAGAACGTAGCGTCGCTAAATGCGGGGGGTCGGGGGATGAAATATAACGATAGCTCCTCCCCCTAATCAAAATCCATCTAGCGGTGAATGGCATTATTACAGCGTAACAGAGCTAACTTGTCAATAATTTAGTTCGTCTTTTCACCCCTATGGCGTAACAAGCAAAAGTGTTTGTTCCAGACGATTCTATGTGCGTTAGTATGGCGGACCACATTATTTATTATTCTACTGGCGCTTAGCCGTTTTTTCAGCATATAGGTACATTACATAGGTGACACATATATGATAAAATAATTATATATGTCTATAATTATTTTATCATACGTACAGGAAAATTAGAGAATAAACAAAATAAAATAAGTTGTTAAAGTTGTTGATAAAAAATCTTTATTGATTAAAATTAATAATTACGATAATCTTACTAATATCTACTTCAGTATCCTGTGATGATATTATAAATGCGAAAGTTCATAAAAATATTTGGATATTTACATGTGTGTTAGAAGTAAACACAGAAACAACAAAACGGATTTAGATGAAATGGCACGCTAGTAGATCATGTCTTAGATTAACACATAGTCTACTTGTTATCCCGGTAATTTACCCCCATGGAAATAATGCATATTTTTAATCTCTTCGTAGGGACTTTTTTTTAGCGGAAAGGCTTTACACGCGGATGAAGCCGCAAGAAACACCTAGTATTATGATAAAAATGAATGTATTCCTTATTGGCCACTGAACAAACCGCATCATGCACATAAAAATCAAATTCAACCGAAACAACGCAACCTTTACGCCCAGGTTCCCGCCAAAGTCCGTATTATAGTTGCGATCAGAAATTGTTAGTTGTCAACGTCAAATGTCAAAAACAAATAAAGAAACTAAAGTATTCTTTTAAATTTAATTTATTTCTAAACGATGGGACGAATATTAAACGTTTGACATTCAAAACCAAAACAAGAAGAATAAAACTCCACTTTTAGTAATATTTTAACTTGTAAATTTAATTGATTTCTAAGCGACGGGACGAACATCAAATGTTTGACAGGTAGGAATATTTTCTAAAGAAAAGCGAAATTGTTGTTTTTACTATATTTCAAGCATTATTTTATATTTTCGAATATTTTGTTGGTGTCCAGTTGTTGCGTCTATTCATAACACGTATTCATGCATTTCTATTTTCTGTATTTACAGCATCGGTAGTAATAAGTTACTTTCTCCGCAAAAACAAAAAAAAAATGGGGAATCTAAAATGATAACAAATAAATCAATAACACGAAAAAAACTTACAAATACAACGAAATTAATAAAAATAATATCGACGCTTGAAAGGCAATCATATCTAAGCGACATTTAGCTAATTTTTTCAGTAGAGCGTTTTAAAGTTTTGATTTTGACAAAAAAAATCATAACTAAACTATTTGCTGCACAAAAATAATTGTAACTGTTTTAGGAACTTCTTAATTTTTGTCATTTTTTTACCTAAATCAACAGCCTTGACGATTATAAATTAAAAAGTTACTGTCGCTTAGTTAAAAATTACCTTAATTTACAAACAGGTAAAATCATCTAAATGGATAATTTTATGGATACCGTAACAAGTAAATTTAAAGAAATATCAAATATTTAAAAATGCGCAGTTGGTAAGAATCGTATAAGGATAACTAAACATATTAATAAAATCAATTAAAAATATCTATAGCTAAATTATTGGGTCGCACGAAAGTAGAAAAACATAAATACGTGCACAATATTGTAAATATTGTTATTCGCACCAACATTAAACTATTTAATAAACAGCAAACTTTAATGAAAATCAAATTTTATTGTTAGATAAACATACTTACATCCAAAATATAGCATATTGATATAGAATTTGTTAATAGTTAACTAATTTCGTTGGAGGGAGGTTCTCGCCTCAAGCAGAACTAGAAAACAATAATATTATCATTTATTCATTGTGTTGGAAACTCGTAATTTTCACTCAAATTTTATTTTTGCTGAAAGCACACACATACAACCTAACGCCTTTATCCCATACGGGTAGTCAGAGACTATGGAGCACCACATTCTACGATTTTGACATACGTCTTCCACAAAGGATTTTATAGTACTTTGCAAACACGAGAAAGAATGTGGGACGATGTAAAAGAGGCCATGGAATATAAGAAAAGTACATGGCTAGATGAGAATAGCCAACGACACTTTCAAAACACTAGGTGATTCGCAAGCGGGTGTATTTTCTTTATTACGAACAGGTGAATATCTCCTAACAATAAGTATAACCACCTGAACATACCCGGTAAAATTTACTATGCGACATCATTGAAGTTAAAGGTTGACAAGTAAAAATATCTAAGCATAAAAAATAGAACTTATATTATTCAGGTAAAACTATCTAAACGATTAATCTCTTTTTATTTTGTTTTTAACCCCCGACAAAAAAGAGGGGTGTTATAAGTTTAGGGTGTGTATCTGTGTATCTGTGTATCTGTGTATCTGTGTATCTGTATGTCTGTCTGTGGCATCGTAGCTCTCAAACGAATGGACCGATTTGGACGCGGTTTTTTTTGTTTAAAAGCTGATGTGACTGCGATGGTTCTTAGCTATAATTTATGAAGATCTGTTCAGGCGTTTGAGGATTATCAGCTCATTTCCAACTTAAAAAATCCGATTGATTTTAAATTTGGTGTACTGTGACATTCAATATATTTGTAAACATGAGCTGATGCTGCGGCATCAAGTAGTCTGCGGGATACCCAACTCCTTAGCAACTTATAGCAGATATAGTGTGTTTGGGCTCATAAGGATGGGCTCAACGAGTAGGTGATAGATAGTTAATTATCAAGGCCCCATGATGGAGAATAAAGTAATTTAAAAAGTTTGAAATACAAATTAAATTAAAATTTAAATAACCCCCGACACAAAAAATCTCCAAAAAGTTAAATAATAATAGTGTCTTTGTCGTTTAAGTACCTACTAATATTTTGACACAAGCGTCCTCACGTCGGGGGACCGAACTCCGGACCAGGGAGATGAAAGTACTTCTTTAGCGGTCCCCCGACGCGACGACGGTTGGGTCAAAATATTACTAGGTACTTAAACGACAAAGACACTATTATTATTTAACTTTTTGGAGATTTTTTGTGTCGGGGGTTATTTAAATTTTAATTTAATTTTTATATGTAAAGTTGTATATATGTACTATTAACAAAATATTTTATTAAGCTGAAAATATCTAAGCACATCAATATGGTGAGTATGGGTGCAGGCAAATATATATCTACGCCAATGCTATAATTTTGTTGTGTAGGTAATAAACAACTCATTAAATAGTGAGCATTTTTTTTTTATTTCAAGTAAACATATTTTAATGCAAAACAGTAATATCACGATTTCAAGTGAGACACGATAAGTTCAAAATCAATTTCCTTAAGTGTACCAACTACTATAAATCCGAAAAGTCGTGAATTTCTTGTCGGTAAACGAGAAAAAAGTTGTGAAATTTACCGGAATCATCTAATATCTAACCGCCAAAAAAGTTGTCCTAGAGCTACGAAACCCGGATCAATCGACGCAAAAAAATTTGGCGATTCCAAATATGTATATAACTCATTTTCGGTATATTTGTCGCTTAGATATTATTGCCTTTCAAGCGTCGAATTATATTCGATGTTGGGTGTCGCTCGCATGACGCACATGTTTTTCGCTATCCGTTATTTCTGAATACTTACCCACAGATGTCACTACATGTTTTAATATATTTTTTCACATTTTATGTAACTAAGTAATAAATCTTTGAAATAATTAATATATTAGCAGGCAGAATAAGCTAAATTTACTAATTTCTGCCGAAAATTCGTATGACATGCATTTATAACGTTAAAATCATGATATCAGTGAGAAATCTAAAGAACCAAACTTTTTGACGACAGATGTCACTTTGTAATAAAACAATAAAATGTGTTTTAACCTCTTGCGTACATAGCGCTGGCCACACTGGCGCAAGCGCAATTTTTCGCGTGTCTGTCAACACGCGAAAATCGACCTACACGCACACACATAAGGCGCGTCAACACGCACACATATCGAGTTTGACAAGCTGTCAGACCGGCCCGATTGGGCCGGTCGGGGCTCGAGAGGTTAAAATGCAAATAATCATAAATTTAAACGACTTACAAATGAAATGTTATGCCATCTTGTTTGATTTGTGATCCTGAGCAATTTCTACACCCAGCAACAGCGCACTTCATGGTTAAAAAAAATTATACCTATTTAAACGTCAGATGAATCCGATCCGAACGCACTGACGACTCACTCGGGACTACAGTTTTAGGCCCCGCCTACTGTGACGTCATGACCTTAGTTGATGGTGACATGACCTAATCGCCTTGCGGCACCTCCGGTCTTCTTCTTTTCTTCATGGGTGTGGCGTTCATATTATAGAGTACCAATTAACGAGAGATGATTGTCACTTGCCAGTTGACAGTTGGCGGACAGTTAATAAAAATATGTTTTTATTTTAGAAAGCTTTTATTATTTTACTCTTTGGTGTATAGAGGTAATAATATGGTGTGACAAAACATAAATGAGAATAGGAAGACAAAAAATAATTATAGTACGACTTACTAATAATATTGAGGATTTCGAATACCTCCAGGATAAAAATTAGACGGGAAATTCATTTAACATTCATAGAATAGACAGGAAAATACAGAAGACGTCAATTTTATATACAAAAAAAGAGTTTGCGCACAACATATCGCTGACAAATATTTTAAAACAATCAATCAATACTTTCACATCAATGAGAGTAGACGTGTGCTTCTAAAGTTGTATTCATACATATCATAAATATACATAAATTGATCTTATCATTGGGGCTAAGGAGGAACTTTTTACCACAATATCAATATCATATTAATGAATACTACATGTTAGATCTCATTATAAAATTAACTATCTTACTCACAATAAATACACATTTATTTGATAAAATAAAATTTGTAAATTAAGTTACTAAACTTGCAAAAATATATTTTATACTAGTTTTTGCTCGCGGCTCCGCCCGCGTTAAAAAGTTTTTCCGGGATAAAAGTCCCGCTTTAAACTTTTCCCGGGATAAAAAGTAGCCTATGTGTTAATCCAGGACACGATCTACCCGTGTACCAAATTTCATCGCAATCCGTTCAGTAGTTTTTGCGTGAAAGAGTTACAAACATCCATACATCCAAACATCTAAACATCCAAACATCCATACATTCTTACAAACTTTCGCCTTTATAATATTAGTAGGATTATCGTTAATCGTTATACAGTAACGACCTTATTCAATAAACAGTTTATAAAGCTATGTCATTTATTGATTTTTTAATTGAAATATTGTGTTCTCCCTTCAATTCAAAATTCATTCCAAGGAGACAAAACATTCGATAGAACTGTTTATTAATAAGGTCGCAAGTCTTTTAAGAGGGATCTTCATATCCGGAGAAAATATATATTTGCATTAAGAAAATAATTTATAGTCTATTTTAGATTTTAAGTTTTTTTAGAATCGTGTCTCTCGCACAGTTGTTAATTTTTTAATTCATTTAAATTCATTGAACTATACCTTGTTACATATAGGATGATAATTTTGACAGCTCACGCACATGAAGTTTCGTATTTTTTTTTCTGGTAAAATGTACTTCCGATAATATCATACTTTATGGATGGGTACCGCCCCCTTAGTGAAGTGCTACTCATAACGAACAACTATAGACTATCGGTAATCGATTTAAAAAAAAAATCGATCGACATTTAGGTTAAATTATATTATTTATTGTAAATATTATATAAGTTATTTGCAATTATCTATCACAATTTTTTGTAACGGCAACTATCGATGTCAAGTTATATAAGAATAGTAATCGACAATCGAATACGTTCATTAACGATTATACACTGCCGTCATCCTTACTGTGACCTGTCAAGATTATTCTAAATTTTACAAAGTATAAATATATAAGCATAATATGAAGTCCATGCATCCAGTGTCACCGGGTAATACTTATAACTAGTAACAGTACTGAATATGCACTAAACCACCTCTACTTGAGACAAATTAAACTAAATAGCGAAACACAACATACTCTACATTCTAAAAGACTATTACACGAGGGGCCGATTTCATAGCTTGCCGATAGATGTCGTTACATATGTATAAGCCGACGAAATACTGAAGTCACCATCGTCCCAAATAAATGGTAATTAAATGAGCACTATCTACATTCGTTGTTTAATACGATAACTGTCAAAGAAAATTAACTTAACCTATGAAACAGGCCCTAAGTATACATTACTGGAATAAATGAAATATAAGTCGCCTGTGTATTCTATAATTTAGCTTAGTTTTTTTATTACAGTTATGATCCACTTTATCTAGTTATAAATCATTTTAATTTATTATCGACTAGCAAGCTGACGGAATTATAGATTGTCTATATTCACACACAAGCCACTTATTTTGCTAAACTAATACAGAGAAAAGATTTGAACATGGCGGCATAAACTTATTTAATTTGGATATTCATTTAAAACAACAAACAAACTTAATAATAATAGAATATCAATAAGAATAACGTAAATATAAAACAAATATTAAATAACGTTATTGACATACCTACACGTAATTTCTTTGCATGAGCATGAATTTATGTCGAAATGACATAAGATTATGTTGGAAATATTATGAATATCTTTGCACAATATAATTTTATTCCGATACACATCCTATCACACTTATATCTCTATTTGTAAGAATCATACTCTAGCATGCAAGCAAAATATTAGCCGCCATTTTTAGATCTTTTCCCGCGCTTTTAACAATCTACATGGCAGTGGAGACGCGTTTGACCTGATGCTGTCTCTGCTTTAGCAGCATTTGTTTGCAGCGCGCCAGCTCCTCGGTAATGGCGTGCAGAGCTTCCTCCATCTTTTGCTGCGAGAATTTTTGACCGACCCCGCTGATGTTAAAAACAGTTACATAAGTCCATAGACTAAAGACGAGTCATAGCTCAGTGTGCAATGCAATATACCGGGTGGAAGGGAAACGCTCTCTATACCGGAACGGTAAGAGAGAAGAACCATAACATTAACGAAAAACTATATTCATTTGCAAAGCTAAGCGATAATACTTACGATTTTAGTATTTCACAGTAAAGCGTACAAAAAACTGGGCGGCCGTCGCGCTGCGCCGGGACCGGCCCGCGGTCGTTAACCCGTCAGCTGATGTACGTGTTTCATTACGATTTTTTTGAAATATTGACCTTTTTTACTATGTTTTTCAGAATAATAGTTTGATTTATCTATCCATACGTGAAGCTGTTACTTGTTGTGAAAATTGTAACAATGCGATCGCGATTTTTTTAGTGCCATCACGTCAGGAATCACCAATACTATCACCTGTATTCGTTTCCGAGAGCGTTTCCCTTCCACCCGGTATTGCCCACTGCTGAGCACGGACCTCCTCTACAACTAAGAGGGTTGGTAGACTTCACATATCCTCGAAATTCTTATGGAGAATTCTCAGGTATGTAGGTTTCCTCACGATGTTTTCCTTCACCGTTAAAGTGAACGATAATTGATAAACAATACACACGTAACTTCGAAAAGTCAGAGGTGTGTGTCTTGGGTTTTGAACCTCCGGATGTTGTCTCGGCAGACCGTTATGTTCCCAATTACGCTATCGTCCACTTACTATAGTTCAGTGTAGCTAGCACGAATTTACGTACTATTGTATAATGGTTTCGACTAAGTAATTTATTGTATGAAAATTTGAATAGCGCCCCATTGAGCGTATTTAGAACTAAAATACAGCAGCATAAGCAGGCGGTAAACGTGTAACCATGGTAACGGTCAACTTAAAATGTATGGGAATTGAGAGGTCGAATATGTTTTTTGATGTGTGGTATTTCAAACTAATACGTAAACGTTAACTTACTCGAAACCAATAGATACGTTAATTACTATACGAAACGAGTGAACTCGTGCTAGCTACACTGGTGCTACAATAGAATAGGGTTTTCAATGTTTTAATAATACTTTCTGCAATAGTACAAAACTAAACTAACATACTTCCTAAAAGTAGCAAACTAATCTATGACTTTAAATGTATAATTATATTGTCGGACTTACTTCGTGATGTCAGTCATGCGTCGTTCTCCGACGGATAATTTCCTCGCTGTAACAATGTTTCACTCTGTTGCGTCAAGTAGTTTACTTCCATAGTTAAAAGGATAAACACATATAAATAATAATAATTATTACATATACATATACACTCACGCCTGTTATCCCCGAAGGGGTAGGCAGAGGTGCAACTAGTGCACCCACTTTTTGCAATTATTCCGTCCCATGATGCGATATGTGGCGAATCGCCATAACAGACACAAATTCCTGACTCCGAGCTGATACTGAATAGAAAAACTCAATATCACTTTGCCCGACCCGGGGATCGAACCCGAGACCTCAACACTGCAATCGTATCGTAATACAACTACACCACCGAGGCAGTCGATAATGATATTATGATGTTTATGATATTAGTAAGATAATATCAATTATCGTTCGCTTTAACGGTGAAGGAAAACATCGTGAGGAAACCTGCACACCTAAGAAGTTCCTTATAAGAATTTCGAAGGTATGTGAAGTCTGGCAGCCTACACTAGGCCAGCGTGGTGGACTAAGGTCTAAACCCTCTCAGTAGTAGAGGAGGCCCGTGCCCAGCAGTGGGATAGTCTTACTAATATTATAAAGGCGAAAGTTTCTAAGTATGTATGGATGTCTGGATGTTTGTTCCTCTTTCACGCAAAAACTTCTGAACGGATTTCGATGAAATTTGGCACACGGGTAGATCATGTCCTGGATTAACACATAGGCTACTTTTTATCCCGGGGAAATATAAACTAGGACATTTATCCCGGAAAAACTTTTTAATGCGGGCGGAGCCGCGGGCAAAAGCTAGTATATAATATAAGGCTGGTATTATAATAAGTATGGTTTGTTCACCTCCCGCCACTGTGGGTAGTTCTCCGTCGCTAAGTGTGCCGTAGTCGGTGGGCGGCGAGTACGACCGCGTGCACGTACTAGTCGCCTTGTCCTCATCCGGCGACATCGTCTCTGCTTGACTTTTTTCTATGAACATTTATTTCTACCTTTATAGCATATTGCTAACAATATTTGTACTTCATCTTCATCTCATTCTTTCTTCTAGTATGTATTAGGTTTTGGTGTAAGGTTTGATTGATTTTGTTTTATGTTTATTTATGTACGAACAGTTGTAATTGTTCAGTGTGTTTCCCAAATAGGTACTAAATAAATAAATAAAAAAATATATTTAGTAAGTGGGTACAACGATAAACATCCTCTATTTCAGTGGTATTGTGGATGCGTTACGCGTTCAAGTACCTTCTTGACTCGTCAAGCCCCGCGATGGACACCGGTGTCCATATATATAGGGTTTTCCCATACATCTATACTAATATTATAAAGCTGACGAGTTTGTTTGTTTGAACGCGCTAATCTCGGGAACTACTGAACCGATTTTGAAAATTATTTCACTAATAGGAAGCTATTTTACTCCTGAGTGTTAAAAGCTACTTTTTATCCCGGGAAAATATTTTTATCCCGGAAAAACTTTTTCACGCAGGCGGAGCCGCGAGCACTACTAGTCTATATATATAAGCGGGGCCTGAAGGGTTAATTGTCTACTTAAAAACTAACATACCGTACATACAACATACATAATATTGTCTACTTAACACATTTGGTGTTATAAGTATCTCGTAAAGTAAGTACTCATAACATCAAATAGTTTACAATACATCGGTCATGCCATACCATCCTTCTCGGTGGACAGATCCGTCATGGCGGATATCTCGTTGTCGGTGTCCTTCTCGTTGGCGCGGGAGTTTCGGCCCTCGGTCTGCACCGTGTATGTGGCGGGCATGTCCATCACAGACGGCTTGTGCGGGGGACAACTCTCCACCGCCACTTTGTGGTCTATTTGAGTACCTGGATTTTTTTTTATAATTTTACATGATTACGGCCATACGACGTTCAAGGAAATATATGCAAAATTTAAGTAAATACTCTTATTAAAGTGACCTTGAACGCATGAGCGATTGCTCGAAACTAAAGAGTATCTATATCTAGAAGTGGACGATAGCCTAGTTGGGAATGGAACTGTCTGCCGAGACAATGTCCGGAGGTTCAAAACCCAAGGCACACACCTCTGACTTTTCAAAGTTACGTGTGTATTGTTTATCGCTTATCGTTCGCTTTAACGTTGAAGGGGAAAACATCGTGAGGAAACCTGCATTCCTAAGAAATCCGAGGGTAGGTATGTGAAGTCTGCCAACCCGCACTAGTCCAGCGTGGTGGACTAAGGCCTAACCCCTCTCAGTAGAGGAGGCCCGTGCTCAGCAGTGAGCAGTATATAATACAGGACTGGTATTATTATTATTATCAAGAGTATCTATGGTAATATTTGTGAATTATGATTACTACGGATTGCCGTAACCGCCCCTTATTCTTGAACAAAATACATATATGTGTACCTATTACGTATAGATATATTAAAAATCCACAAAATCTTTTCATATTTACTTAATTTGTATCTCTCTCGCATCAGCATGAGTTTGCCGACGCTACCGTGTGGTATCAGTTACAAAAGATCGCATCCCATTCCGATCGCGCGCATTATATCTGATTTTACCATCGGCTACTCACACGCTTATTCGGCGTCACATCAATATGTACCTAAAAAAGGCCATGTACAGATGGAGTACACCCCCAACTCATCACATTCCGTACGCTTGCAGTAGCAGTGAAGTTGAGTGTGTAGGTGTCTGCATCCGCGAACGCTACAGACGAACCAGAGTAACGCTCAAAAAGTTGAATTAATATCAAAGAAAAACAAAGCAAAATAAAAAATACTGCATAAATAAAATAAATAATTATAATTACATGCTATGCAATAGCTTTGCCGCGGCAGTCTCCCAGTGCCAAACGTCTTATTTTTTATAATTTTACCTTATAGGGAAGGCAAAGGGTTCTAGCCCATACAGCCTCGTCTTTAGTGATATTTTTGGTTGTCTTTTTTGTAAACTATGTACTATGTCGTAGTAAGGCAGCGACTACCTTACCAAGACTTTATCGAAGAGTTTTGGCGGCAACGAAAAAACACTTGATTGGCACAGTTATTGCAATTCACTTCATTTGAGCCCTTTAATGGAACTATATTGGATAATATACCACCATAATTATGCAATATAACACTAAGTATCACCAAAATAATGAAATAAAACAAGAGCACCTCATGACACTTCCACATTCCCGCCAAAACCTTCCCAAAAATTTATATTATTTTTTATTACGTCTGACGCAGTTCAATACTGTTGTTCCTGTTATTTTGACTGGCATATGAGTTGTCTGATAGAAAGCTTACCGCTGTCTTAGGACACTTTTTTTTAATTTTTTTTTTGTTGACGCGGAGAAAGTGACTTATTACTACCGCCCAGTGTGCAAGGGGAACGACTGAGCGGTTGTGTTGGGTTCACCGTGCCTTACGACCCGACGTTGAGCCGCCCAGAGAGATGGAAAACGTCGGGCGACCGCCGGGCCGAGTCCCTAACCTATGTACACCGCACGGCATACCAACTAAAACTCCGCGGTGGCCATCTTCCTCCGACTCACGTCTAAGTTGTCGTCCGCAACCGCCCCTGGGCGTACCGCTGTTGCGGTCCTTCTCTTGTTGTTGGGGGGACTCAGAAGCCCCCGTACACCGAAGGACGCCCTTGGCGTCGGAGGCAGCGTGAGGCACGCTGCCGTCCATCACGGGGGTCACAAAAGTTGGCTAGACTAATAGGTGGACGGCAAGTGACCCCCGGAGGCCCCTATTAGTCGCCTTTTACGACAGGCAGGGGATACCGTGGTGGAATTCTCCAAACGCCCCCTATCCACAGGGCGGGAGACGTCGGTCAGTCGTCCACCCGACGCCTCCTACGTCTCGTCTGGCGGCGGGAGGAATCACCACTGCGCTGGCGATCCCTCTCGGCACTCTCCTTCCGCGAGAGGACCGCCTCGCAGAAGTGGGTCACCGCCTGCCAGGCCTCCCGGCCGCCGACCATTGAAGCGACCACGGCCGGCAGCGAGAGGTCGTCTCCGATGTCTTAGGACACTGACAATTCCAGAGATGTCTGAAGGGAGGAAAATTTTTTTTAGGATATCCTCTTATCTTACACACCGAACAAAATTCCAAAGCCAAGCTTGGGGAATTAATACCAGCCTAACAAATAATCCATTCACGAAAACTATTCATTAATTTAAATAAAATTTATATCATATTAAAAATTTCAATCAAAATCTCACCGACTTGCGTATCCTTTGTCTCTGGCACAGGTTGACCTTGTTCCACACTCAGTATACGTCTAGATTTCGTATGATCCGCGTAATAATTAATCAAAGAATGACCTTGATCTCTCCCTGGCACTCTAGTCTCTTCAATCACTGGCGCATCTATACTTTTGCCAATTTGCGATGTTTTCTTTATTAATCTTTGTTTCATTATCAATTTTGAATCTTTCTTGGCTTTTTCATCGATGAATTTGACTGCCACGCTGTCGATATCGTGCATATCTTTGACAAAGTTGGCTGGAGTTTTGTCTTCTTCATGAGTATTCTTTACCGGAGAACATTGTACTTGTGTATTGATATCTTTCACCACATCTTCATTGTTTTTATGAGATTCTTTGCACCTAGAAACTTTTCCCTTGTCAATACTCTGTCTTCTGACATTTTTGTTGATTTTTTTAGTATCAGATGCTATGGGACCTGGTATTTGATATTTATTATGTTCATCTTTTGCGGGTTTAGGAGCGTCTGGTTTTGCTTCTGGTTCTGGAGATTTGACACTAGGTTGTATCGTATAAGATGCCCTATAATTACGAGAATGTCATTACATTTTTATTCATACACAAATAGTTGTATAGATAAAAGAGCATAGTACAAGAAAATAAAAAGTGCTTTTGTTTTGACAAAATGGGGAGAAGGAATTCAACTACTTATTACAAAAGCAAATAGGTAATTTATATTAAATTGGGTAGGAATTTAATATCATAATCATCTCATTAATAGGGTATTTGCCTATGTTTGATTTCATTATTTTGATGTAACAGAAAATAATACATAAAACAAATTCTACTGTGAAATCAGCATCAAAATCGAATGAAAAATAAAGCACTTATTCAATTTTGAAATATTCTTGGGAGCAAAAGTGGGGGCGTGGCGGGGATATCGCGATTCGCGCTATCTCCTTCGCATGGTGGCAGCGTTATGGCCGACGGCGCTTGGTGACGTCACAGCCCAGTATTGCTGTTATTTGACAGCTACTTCTTCCACCAAATTTCAAAACTTTATAACTTAATTACCATTGCGCCAATTTTGATCTTTACTTTTCCATTACATTTTGGATAGCATATATTTTTCATAATTGTATTTAAAAAAAGGTAGTCAACTATTGATTCCAGCTGAATCGTGCCCTTTATCGGAATTCTCAAAGCTGAATAACTGTGTTGTGTTACAATTGCTCTTTTGTACTCACTCATCGATATCTTCTAAATTCTTCGGACTGTCACTCAGCCCCACCAGAGGATATTTAGCCACAGGAATGATTGTTGAACTCTGTTTATCGATAGTCGTAGGAGTGTTTGTAGCCGACTGTTCTGAGCTGAGTTCGTTTTTTTTAATGCCGTCTATTATATTAAGCATTGGCTGAAATTATTGAACAAAAAATATTGGTAATTTTTGGCTCAGTCAGGACCGTAACATTGAATGAAAATTTTAAGCCAGGAGATCAGAAGGTGGAGTGGGTTAGTAAAATTAGCTGGAAGTTCTGCCAATACGTGGACGCATATGAGACTTAATTTACAATGAATATGTCACGGTAGTTACGGTGGAATCTCATGTTTGTAATTCTAATTTATAGATAGAAAGAAATAAAGAATAATTTATTGTCAAAGAACACGTGATGATGTTGCAGTTTGAGGCAATCGTAGCTCTTGGGGTTAAGGTATTTAATGATTTTAAAGAATCCTGAAAAAGAAACAGTCGAAGGCGGGACTCGAACCCACAACCTCCAGCGCACCGTGCCGGTGCTCTTCCAATTGAGCCACTCCGACCCCCGCCATCGATTGCCAATTTCAGGATCCGTACTTAATTCTCTTAAAGGAGACCAGCCTTCGACTGTTTCTTTTTCAGGATTCTTTAAAATCATTAACCAGGCACTACATGGCCATTGACATGTATAAAAAATCATAATATAAAGTTAAGGTAATTAGTTGCATATCACATAATTGAGTAATACAGAAAAAAAACAAGAATTTCAGATTTATATTATGTAATGACTAATAACCGTCATGTTGCTGATTTGGTAGAGTAGTAAGTGCTACGCAAGTGTTTGTAATTTAAGCATGATATTATGCAAATGTTTTGTATACACTCTATACAATGTATTGATCCTACTTAGTAGTTACTAATATGGAAGTATGATAGTGTAAAATACATAATTTAGAACGATATCTAAGTACAACCTGAATATACGACATACGTATTTGCAAATAAAATTACCTCTGGAATATTATCTCTTACAGGTTCTATAATAATGTAGCCCTCGTTTTCTACAGGTAATGGTTCAATTAATTTGCCATTAACTGTAACATCATCTGATTGAACCGTCGGTTTGGATGTCTTTTCACTTATTACACATTCACCGGTCTGTGAACCAACAATCTTTTATTATATTTTAACTTTTTTTTATAACAATGGCCAATCTGCCAGTAGCCTGACAAGGGTCAGTTTTTTTGGACTCACCGGACTTTTCTGTGAGCACTTTAGAAGCTCGCAACCCTTTAAGTGACCATGCTGAGGGCAACCCACTAACGGGTTACGAACCTCGGCTCAGGACGGCCACTGGGAGAGGATGATACATCAGAAATTGGTGAGAAGATTGGTGTTTAACCTAATCCTGTCCATAGCTTTCGTCGGCACACGGGCCGGAACTGCCGGTTTTTGTTTAATAAAATTATATTTGAGCGTCGGCATAATATGAGTAACGAGAATCCTAACTAATAACATAGATATTAACTAACAGAATACCTCTTTGTTTAAAACGGTTCTGCAGTTTGCTCTGTGCAAGGAAACAAACAGTCTTATATACAAATAATAACTGGTAAAGCCCAGAAATATTTAAAGACAGTACAGGGAAGTGAGCTTTGGTATTGGCCAGGGTACACAACGGCCAGGGTAAAAGTTATACTTACAGCGGTGACCTGGAGCTGATCCAATTGTGTTTGTAAATCTACAATTTTTTTCATCAACTCCTGGTTAATCATTTTTAAACCCTGTAATTATGTATTTAAATTACACCTTCGTAATCTACAATAGAAGACAACAAATTAAAAAACCTCTACAAATAAAAAAATAATTAAAATTTGTATTCACTTAGTATAAACGTATATTTAGAGTTGATGCCTTGAACAATTTATAAGGGTTTTGAAGTCGATTTATTTTTGTTAAAAAGTTTTTATTTATTGCTTTTTTGTTAGTTAATTATAGAATGGTGTAAACAATACATCATAGATATACGATTGCAGCATTCGCGAGTCATCTGCTGTTAGTTATTGAAGAGTTCCCTTGTTATCTCCGAAGATCTTCATCAGATGTTCATAAATTATAGACTAAAACCACCCCTGAAAAATATACGATTCAATATCGAAAACTACATCCAATTCAGATCAGTAGTTTTTGAGAAACTCGCGGCTATACAAATTTACATACATACAAACATACATATTACATACATACGGATCGAATACAGAACCTCCTTTTTGAAGTCGGTTAAAAATTACACTAGAACCAACGCAACAGTTTAATCAAATCATTGATGTATTTAGTTGGGTTATGATTTGAGTTCAATACTCCGATAATCTTCAAAGAAAAACACCTTTAGTTGGTAATCAAAAGATTTCGAATGTGTTGCTATTATTTATGAGCAGGAAAAAATCAAATGCACGGTTAGTCAAATTAAATGTTACCTTATCATCAGATATTTCAGTGCTCTTGTTAGCTTCTGTGTATCCTGAATCGTCTGAGTTTTTAGCAGGTTTAATATCGTAGTTGTCGAGTCTGAACTCGACGGTGCCCACGGCTTTGGTGGGAGTCGCCTGTTGCGCCTGTAACTAATTTTGCTGTCAATGGTAAGTATTATTATGTTTGTGGAAATTATGGTTATTAGTAGAGGTAACTGCAGAAATCGATGAAGGCTGAAGTTTGGTGATATCGTTTCAGTGCATTTACGACTGTAAAGTAGTAACGCTGAGTTTGCAATTGTAATAACTGCTAAACAGATATCACTAAGCATCTCCTTTATAGAGATAAATAGGGAATTTGAAATTGAATAGGCAAAAGTAGGTCGAAATAGCTCAGTTGGGAGAGCACTGGCACGGTACGGCGGAGGTCGCGGGTTCAAGTCCTGCTTTCAACTGTTCTTTTTCAATGTTTCCATAAAAATAAAAACAAAATCGATGAACGGATTTGGATGCTTGGAACACGGATAAACGTTGTCCTGGATTAACATAAAGGTTTTTTTTTCACCAGTAAGTTTGGTTCTGTAAAAAATATTGATTTTTTTATCTGATTATTTACATAGAGTGCCTCGGTGGTGTAGTTGTATTACGGTACGACTGCAGTGCTGGAGTCTCGGTTTCGATTCCTGGGTCGGGCAAAGTTATATTGGGTTTTTCTATTCAGTATCAGCCCTGAGTCTGGGATTTGTGCTGGATATGGCGATAGGCTCGCCCCCTATCACATCAGAAAAGTGAATGCACTAGTTGCGCCTCTGCCTACCCCTTCAGGGTTATTTGTGTGTGTGTGTGCGTGTGTGTGTGTGTGTGTGTGTGCGTGTGTGTGTGTCGGTGTGCGTTTGTGTGTGTGTGTGTGTGCGCGTGCGTGTGTGTGTGTGCGTGTGTGTGTGTGTGTGTGTGTGTGTGCGTGTATATGTGCGTGTGTGTGCGCGTGCGTGTCTGTGTGCGTGTAACATAAATGGCACTGCTTTCGTACAGTTGGTGGTATAAATGTACAATGATATAGGCAATATTGTAGCGGGAAAGGGCAATCACTCGTGTGAAGTCACGAGCAACACCTAGTGGCATAAAACAAAACAAAGAACTGGCATCAAATGTTCCAAAGTAATATTATCGAGGACAAACAAATATCCCTCCTCCTGTTCAATTCTCTTTCTTAAATGTTGGCAATGCTCTAATAATTTTTTTAGCTGTTGATAAAAAAGAAGATGTACAACATACCCTCGGGGATCGTTCTTCCCATTCGGCAGGACAGGACGGGAAACCTAATGGAGGTCGGGAGTACGACTCGCGTCTTGCTTGCTGTAACGAAACATTAGGTACTATAAGTGGTATGAGTGAATTTTAAATGGTGTGCCTGAATTTTAGCCAGTTATGCCGGGACATCTTGATCAGATGTTATCTGTGTCTTGCATAAAAATTGTGTAATAGCTTTAATTGGAAAACCCACGTGGGTTATAGCGAGTTTTTGGAGAAGATGACCAGGTAATTTGTATGGCAATTATAAAAGGTTATAGTGCGTATTTTGTATAATATCTACGACTCCTAAGGCGAAGAAGTAGAGAGATGTGAAGTAATGCTATAAGGGTATTAACGTTGACAAAAACTTGAGAGGTGTCAAGGGACACCCGGATGGAACGAAGTTGTTTTCGATTAATTAGTGAAGATATTGTAATAAAATTTTATTTCTTTTAAGTTATAATAATAATTGTATATTTCATTAAAACGTTCCACATCAATGAAAACATTTACTTCTACCTACACAATAGATATGTCATCGAATCACGATCATCACCTAAGCAAGCATTGACATTAAAATTAACACACAACTAACGAAAAAAAAACTACTCTAAAAAGCATTAAAAAAAAAGACAATTTAAATCTTAGAGAAGTATAACTACGTATACATACTCTAAGATTTAAATTGTCTTTTTTTATTTAAATTTCGAATGTCACTTTTACGGCCAGTTCTTTATTGTTACTGGCTGGTTTCACAGGGCAAGTATAAAAGTGTCGTGACAGCTTTTCGTAAGATTTTTTTCCGTCTAGCTCCCTTTCACAACGCGCGATAAGGAACTTCGTTCCAATATATAAGATTTATCTATACTTTAAAACTTATTAACTTAATTACTGATGAAATTTAGAGATTTACAATAGCAAAAAACTTCAGATTTTTTTATTTTTATAGACTCACGTTGATGCTAGCCAGGTGTCCCTCTATAGTGGCTGCCACCTTGCTGGACATCTGCGCCGCTTTCACGCTGGTCTCCAACTCTGCCACCTTCCCCTTTTCTATAGCTAGCTCCATTGCCAGCTCACCTATAGTAGAGGGGAGATTGGGGAATATGTGTGCTAGCTTCGAAATTAAAAAAAAATATCTCATGGTTCAGTCCATCATCTGGGTTAGTACTATAACTAGCCCCTGATTTTAATTAACGATCTCAATCTCTTTTTTCAATCGATTGCGAAAATGGATCAATTAGTATAAAGGTTTTTTGAAATATTTATTGTTTTTGGATTGATTTATCCTTGAGGTCGGATATAAGATTAAGATAAAGCCGAAAGTGACATCATAGTCATTTTTGTGTGTGAAGTGAACTCTGTTGTTATCGGTGATTCAGAATGAACGTTTTTGAAGTTAGTATTATATTTTAATGTGCCCGTGTGAAAAGTGCAGAGCAATTCCTGTTTTTTAATAAACAAAACAAGTTGTTGTGTTTATCTTTTTATGAGCATTAGTAATGTGTTATATGGGACGAGTGGCTAGCTCGTCTTGTTATTTAGTAAAAACTAGACTTTTGCTAGCGGCTCCGCACGAGTGAATGAGTTTTTACGGGATAAAAGTCCCACTTTAAATTTTCCCGAGATAAAATGTAGCCTATGTTACTCGCTGATAATGTATCATTATACCGGGTGGAAGGGAAACGCTCTTGGAAACGAATACAGGTGATAGTATTGGTGATTCCTGACGGGATGGTACTAAAAAAATCGCGATCGCATTGTTACAATTTAAGTAGGATTTTCTCAAATTTTGTACAGCTTCACGTATGGATAGATAAATCAAACTATTATTCTGAAAAACATAGTAAAAAAGGTCAATATTTCAAAAAAATCGTAATGAAACACGTACATCAGCTGACGGGTTAACGACCGAGGGTCGGTGCCGGAGCAGCGCGGCGGCCGTCCAGTTTTTTGTACGCTTTACATTGCGCGCGCGTGAATCACGGAAATACTAAAATCGTAAGTATTATCACTTAGCTTTGCAAATGAATATACTTTTTCGTTAATGTTATGGTTCTTCTCTCTTACCGTTCCGGTATAGAGAGCGTTTCCCTTTCACCCGGTATAGCTGAAAGATTTTTTTAAAATGTGTCCAGTAATTATTGAGTTTATTCTTTACAAACATACAAATGTTTCCTCTTTATGTTAGTACTAGCTTTTGCCCGCGGCTCCGCCCGCGTTAAAAAGTTTTTCCGCGATAAAAGTCCCGGTTTATATTTTCCCGGGATAAAAAGTAGCCTATGTGTTAATCCAGGACATGATCTACCCGTGTGCCAAATTGCATCAAAATCCATTCAGTAGTTTTTGCGTGAAAGAGGAACAAACATCCATACGTCCAGACATCCATACATACTTACAAACTTTCGCCTTTATAATATTAGTAGAATAGATACATATCTGCAGTAGGTACTAAGTACAGACTGACCGTTTCGCACTTCTGCCCGTGTGAGTCGAGAAGCGAACTCCTGACCATCGCGGTCCCGCGCCTGCAGCGACGACACTTCCGCCTCCAGCCGGCCGATGCGCGACGAATACTGCGCGTGGGTGGTTGAAAGTTCCTACAAGTTGTGTTTACATGAAGAGAAAATTAGCTAAATTAAAATTATCCCACCCGAAATTCCTTTCGTGAGAGATAATTTTAATTTAGCTATCTATCTTTTCGGATATTCTTTTTTCGGATATTTCTACCCACAGAACAGAGATAGAGATAGAACTATAATGTGGGCGTAACCTTTCACCCTCTAGTTAGCAAGGCAGCACTAACTCCCGTTTGAGCGGTCTCAGTCGTCATTACGCATTGTCAAAGCTTTAATAACTAGAAAAAATAGTTAAAAATATTAAAATGCCCTATTGTGCTATTCTGGAATGCAGAAATCATAGCTATAGCAAAAATGTGTCCCACAGAGGTATTTCATACCGTCGGTAAGTAATATTTTCTGGTTTATTACTTATTTAGCTGAAAAATGTATATTGATTTTCTATGTCAAATATGGCACAAAAATTACAATTTAAAGTGTTTCTTATTTCTTTCATCATAAGGTTAATTTTCGAAAACGAAAATCAGTTGTTCTAGAATGATTTGTCACCAATTCACAGTGTCACCGCTACTCAATTAGTGCATGCATGGTCGATAAAATGTTATCGATAATTATCAATTTTTCACTAAAGCGCTATGTTGTAGCATAAAAACTTTCAAACCCCATACTCTAATTATTTTCGTAAAACATGAACGGATTGAAGGCTGTATGGTTGTGTACCTTGGCCTACAAGTCGTGTGTTGTAAAACAAGTGCGAGTAGTGTTGTCAGTTTTCCAACTGCTTGTTTTGTTTGTATACAATAATAAATGCTACATACGTATTAAAACTATGATTGCGTGTGCAGTATTTGTAATAAAATTAGTTTTATTTCAAACGTACATTTGAGAATTGTGAGTGGTCTGGTTCTAATTTTGGTTATATCAATTTCAGTTCATCTCTGGTTGGGATTGCAACCCTACCGGTGAACGACATCTCTTCGACCTCTTGAGCGGCAGCACCAAGCGTGTGAGCACGTAATTTCGTCACCGGCTCGTATGTGCCCATAAATTACGAAGGCTTGGCCAAGGGCCCCGCGGAGTGTTCGCTGTGATCAGCTGTACCTGTAGCCGCTTAGCCGTCCTATACGTATCAGTGACCCCGTGACGGCGAAGAGCGTTTTGTTCTAGTGCACGATGAACATATCAGGAATCCTTCGCCGAAGTTGACAGGAGAATACTCGCCGGCCTGCCGATTTTGCGGGTTCTCTATTCATTCCCGGGAGTTTTACCTCAGGCACAATTTTCATTCACTTTGTCTATCGCGGGTAGAGTTAACACTGCCTGCATCACCAGAGAGTAGGATATCTTCCCCAGCTGCATGAAGCCTCAGTGATTCCTGACTCTGCATTAGAGGATCGACGACACACTCTTATAGGTATTTTTCAAAATTAAACAACAAAAGTATTTAAATTACGAAAAAAGTATGTAACAAAACCGGGTTCCGGCTAATAAGGTAAGGTGGGAGAACTTACCTTATTAGCCGGAACCCGGTTTTGTTGTATTTCTGTCTTGAGCTAAGTTTAGCCGATAAGTAAATAAATATAATATCAACTTCAAAGGTGTGTATTGTTTTATTTAACCCACTATTATAGTAGCAGATACATATTATATAGCTAACGATGTTATACAGAAAAATATCAAAAGTATAACTGAATACAAGTTTAACCTTTGCTCATCCTCACACTTCCTGAGGTGAAGCACGTGCTGACTTGCTAAACCATTGCTTAGTGTATTCTTCTATCTCAACCCGTAACAAAAGGTTAAGAAGTTCGTAATTGTGCTATTAAACTGTGGAACATACTTCAATGCCTTTTGTCCGGCCTACTAGGCCGGCATAATTGAGCCAACCGTTAAAAAATATTTTCTTCCCTTACCGGTTGACAGTGGACGATAGCCTAGTTGGGAATGGAATAGTCTACCGAGACAATGTCCGGAGGTTCGAAACCCAAGGCCTCTGACTTTTAAGTTACGTGTGTATTATTTATCAATTATCGTTCACTATAACGGTGAAGGAACACATCGTGAGGAAACCTGTTAACCTGAGAATCCTCCATAAGAATTTCGAGGGTGTGTGAAGTCTGCCAACCCGCACTAGGCTAGCGTGGTGGACTAAGACCTTAAACCCTCTCAAGAGTAGAGGAGGCCCGTGCTCAGCAGTGAGCATTATATAATACAGGGCTGGTATTATTACCGGTTGACATTTTCCTTAAACTTTACTCTATTTAACTCCGGCAGTGAAATTACTATAATATGTATAAATACTCATTATAATTTATTGCAAACTAGCTATACTGTAATACTGTGTAGGTAATACATTATGTAATTTAACATACATGTTTGCAGTATTGAAATTTTAAATTAAGAATTTAAAATCTATACTAAAAATAAATTTTAATTTACTGAGTGAAAATTTTGTTCAAGATATTTTCAACATCTTTTCCGGCGCTTATCAAAATAATATTATATATTTTTGTAATAAGTCAATTTCATTAATTAATGTTATTTATAATTTTTAGCCATAAAATAAAAAACATCGATAGGTTTACAAAAAGGTATCATATGGGTGCAACACTATTAACGCATGCTTAGCGTACTTGGTGTCAATCAATAACTTTTCTTAAATCGACAGCCATAGAGATCTTATGAATGCCATCACCATTATATGCCATCTAGCGTGGAGTAGTGGAATGAAATCGAATTAAAATCAAAATTCAGGCTGAAGGAATAATATCGTATGAATTTATGTGAATTTTTAAAATATGAAGTTTATGGAATGGCATTAAGGTTAAATTTAATGCAAATGATTTTGTATTATACGTTTTATGTTTATTGCTGATTTTGGCCAATCATAATGAAAAGATGATAGTATGTGAATATACGCATGTGTGAGTTTGGCGACACTGGTTTTCTTAGTAAATTGATGCTAAACTCTATCCATTCTATCTTTAATTCGTGTTTCTACCTATACTTTCGGATTGGTGAGTTGCAACAGAACGCTCAACATACAAATGAGACCATAACTGTGCGCTAGTTTTTACCACCATTGTTATGCTATATTTAGTGGATAGCATTCTACACGAAAACGTGAGCTTAATGCCAAATAATTTTGTACTTTAATGTATTTGCCATTACTCCCAAATTCCTAATGGAAACAACACTTACCTCTTGCAAGTTAACGATTTTCTGTTTCAACTCTTCCATTAGAGTTCTACATTTGTTCTCCTCACAAGGTTTCTCTGGGTCTTCTCTGCAATACAATATCAAAATTTAATAATGAACTTTACTTTGTAGACTTATACATACAAATACAGCCATGTACAGTCAGCACCATAAGTATCAGTACAAATTCAAAATTTCAAATTGCCTGCATACTTTTGTGTTCTTACTAATATTATTTACTTTTCACAAAACTTAGATAAAAGAGATTTACTTTATTTCAAACAAAAGAAAAAAATCACTCTAACTTAACGCGTATATACAAGGTCATTTTTACATTGCGTTACTATATGAAGCCACATATTCGTATATACTTCTGCTGACATGTTGCCAAAATTCTTCAATGAATAACGAATACTTTCGCCAAAAATCCCGGTTGTTGTAATCCAAATTTTGCATAATTTTGTAGTTTTGTGCGAATAAGGTGTGTGCGTAAGTGTATTTCTGACTTAAAGTGTAATGTTGCTGCTGCGAGGACTACTCCTGGAGCAGTCATAGTGGCATTAGGGCGAGTAAACTTAGAGTTACTTTTTATGAATATTTATTTTGTTCGAAACTTACACTTTTATATTTTACATCAATGGTTAAAATGACTTAATGGAAAATATTATTTTCAACGAGATAAGTATGTGGTTTCATTTATTAACGCAATGTCAAAGTGACCCTGTATAGCGATTTGAAATTTTTATTTTGTGCTGCTGACTGTACAATTCAGTTATACGCTTGATACAACTTATAGCAAAAATCGTACGAAATAAATACATAACTTAAACTAAGAGACATAATATCAATGTTATTAATTAATTAAAACTTACTTTTCACATTCTTGGTCAGTTTCGATTTGGACAGATCTCGTGGACGGCATATCTCTGTTAATCAATAGATAGAACAGTTATAACAATAGTTCTTGAAAATATATTAAAAACTCATACCATGCGGATTGTGTTTTAGAAAAAATCTCCTTTGAAGCTCAGACCATACCAAGTTTCATCAAAAGCGGTTCAGTGATTTAGCTGTGAATGCGTAATAAATAGACATACGGACATACAGAAAGTTACCTTCGCATTTATAATTAGTATGGATCAAATAGATTGTCATAAACTTACTTTTCGATGAGGTCGTGACAGGACACAGCTGTGGTCTTCAAATTACTGTCGCTTATATTTGTTGTTAATGCTATTGTAGAAGAATTTCTGTAAATAAATCAGATTTTTTATTTGTTACAAAAATTGGCTTGAAAAAAAAACATTGCTTTTATCCTACTAATATCATATACGCGAAAGTTTGTAAGTATGAATGTATGGATGTTTGTTACTTTTTCACACAAAGACTACAAGACAGATTTCGATCAAATTTGGCACACGGGTAGATCATGTCTTGGAACATATAAAGTGGGACTTTGATCCCGGAAAACTGTTAATGCGGGCGGAGCCGCGGGCAAAAGCTATTCAAAATAAAACAGAATGAATATTATTGCAAACAAAGTGTATTAATTATATTTGTTTCTTGCTATTCCAAACTCTTTCAAAATTGGATAAGATTAGTATTTGCTAATCAATAGCAAAAACAAAGTAAATACATAAACTATTCTGCAAATGGTTACTTACTTAGGTGAATTAGCTGTTTGAGTGGAACATTTGATGCAGCGTGTGGTCAACTGTACAGGGCTGCGTTTGACAAACTGCTTGGCAGAACACAACCTCATGTTCAGGAGGCGGATGCGTTCAGACATGCGCTCGTTAGATTTTTTCAGCTCTGCTATCCTGAAAATAAATTCCATACCCATTTATTTACTATATCATATCCATGTTACATACATGGTGATTGTAATGCCATAAGTATTACCTCAAAAATCTAAAGTTATGATTGTTGGAATTTAGAACACATTTTTTTTATTTTTAAATATGTTTATCTCAAAGAAAATTTCTCATACATATTCAACTTACCTATTTCATTGTCTAATTCTTGTTAAGCCTTTGCCTGTACAAAATGCAGACTATTTATGCGATTGATTTCAATCAAGCATATAAGATATACTGGCGGTAGGTCTCTCATATGTAAGAGTCCGTCTGGGGGTACCACTACAATGCCAATTTCTGCCACCAAACAGCAGTGTGCATGCACTGGTTTGAAGGACATTGTAGCCATTGTAACTACTGGACATAGTGAGGCTTAACATCTTATGTCAAAGGATGACGAACGCAGTGGAATGCCACTCGGTGCTTTGTTTAACTCAATGTGCTGGATGGTATTGCTACTGTTTATGAGTGGTCGTATCTCTTACCATCAGGCAAATGGCATGCTCGTCTCATCATTCCATGACATATTTTTTTTTTTATATTTAACAAACAAGCTATAAATATCAGAGATTTTACAATAATTGCACAAGTTCTTTTACAAAACTATACATAACATCTAAATATACATACATCTTTAATATGGTATCTAAAAACCTGTACTTGATAAAAAACTCACATCTCTTTCTGTTCATTTACAACAGCCTTAGTTGTCAAACAGCATTCCCGTGATTCCCTGCCGAAGCTGCCCTTCTGTGCAGCAGACATCCTTTGGACTTTTGTTGATAATGTCTTAATCTGATCCTTATGCCCATTGATAGTCCTTTTCAATTGTAAATTGTTTTCCAGTAAAGCAAAATAGAGGTCCTCAAGCTCTTTCTTATTTAGTTTTGAAGGGCAGACACGGTATAGATCTTAAAAATAACAAAATTTAAATAATAAGTGTTTATAATAGTTAATAATATTGTTACTGTCATTGCTAATAATGACAAAACCATAAAATAAGAGGTACACATATTCCCAGAATATAGAATTGTAGATATTTGTTTTATTTTTAAGAACATTTAAAAATAAAATTTGGTAATACAGTAGAAACATATTAGTATGACAGCATATATATTGGTCAATCACTTAATATGATGAAACTGTAGAATTAGTTTATTCTCACACAAACTTATATGAAAATTAAATCGGATATAATGATGTTTCATGCTGCATATTGTGACATATCTCTTACAATGACATATTTTTATGGAAATATGCTTGGTTATAGTGACCAATAGTATATTATTGCTTTTGTGACCCAACCTCTGCGATGTTCGAGTTGCATATTGACTTACTTACTTGAAATCTTTGTGCCGTTTTAATGTCATTGTTTATAAGTGATTTGTGTACCAAAAGATATTATGAAGAAATGTTTATGCTTTGTATGAAGTTTTTGTAGTATGACATAATTTTCATTTAACTTCATTATAAGTGGATTCTACTATATGTATAGCCTAGTTAAGTTACTATATTGTTTCTACATACACAGATTTTTCTATATTGAAAAATGACTGACTGATGACTCTGGGTGATTAGCATAGTAGGGTTCTCAATGCCATCAATTATAACGAGACATTCCAAATTAAGTACTTTTAATTCATACATATTTAGGTATATTTAGGTAAAAAATGCAGTTGAGATTTAGTATACCACCAGTAAAGTGCATGGCATAATAGAGATCATCATCATGGAATTGTGATTGCGTTACTACTTCATCATCATCATCATCATCAGCCACATGACGTCCACTGCTGAACATAGGCCTCGCCCAAAAATTTCCAGACGGATCTATCTAAAGCAGCCCGTATCCAGCGAATTAACTTAATTTCAAGAATTAAAACAAAATACACAAACCTCTTTCAGACCTCGCCGAGTGACTCCTACACACTATGTCACGTACTACTTGATCTTTGTTATTGTGATTCATTTTTAACGCACTGCCGTTTTACAAAAATGCTGAAAGTGACTAACACTTGTTCTTTTGAATACTTTTGATTTCCAATTTCACGGGAATTTCATCTTACCGACTGCAACAGATCCACAATTCGGCTAAATTTGCATCCATGCATCATAATTTTAATTAACAAAAATAAAGAATTTTCTTTCATTTCCACATCCAGACATTTTCATACGAAAAATGAAAATGCTTTCCGTAGTATTATAATTTTCCGTAGTATTATAATGCTCTTTGATTATAATGCTCTTTGGAAAATGCCGTTGTAGCTACTGCAAAAAAATATCAACAATAGAAACGTCAAGCTTGTGTCAAATTAGTGTCAAGCTATAAACAGCTCTATGTCTTAAGCGCACATTATACAGCTTGGCAAAAAAGAGTATGACGCGGTGAAAATAAGAACTAAAACTAATTATTTGTTGCAACACTATTAGACTTGTCATTTGTGTCGGAGTTTTGGCGGGAATGTGGAAGTGTCATGAGGTGCTCTTGTTTTAATTCATTATTTTGGTGATACTTAGTGTTATATTGCATAATTATGGTGGTATATTATCCAATATAGTTCTATTAAAGTGCTCAAATGAAGTGAATTGAAATAACTGTGCCAATCAAGTGTTTTTTCGTTGCCGCCAAAACTCCTTAATAAAGTCTTGGTAAGGTAGCCACTGCTTTACTTCGACATATTAGTTAGGAGTTAGGACTGAGGATGAAAATATATGAAAGACGGGCTCAATGGACTAGTATCCAGAGCTGTAATAATTAAATTAGAAAAAAAAAAAATGTCATTTGTGTCAAATTGTTAGTAGATTCTGTGTCATTGTTGTTTACGCTAAGTTATTTTCGACGAAATTCTGTAAATTCTTCTACGATCGTTGCTTGTTTTATTAATTAAAATGAATAAAACGATTCGTAGTTAATGGTAGAGCAGTGATATACCAAGTTTTTTTCGATGTTTGGCTGAATCTCAAGCGAGACAAATTTTGTCTCAAATTGACAATGTTTATCAGAGAGTTGCCGATATGACAGGTATTTATGCAAATTATTTACATTCTACAAGTCGAACCATACATTTTGCACTGGTTTATAACATGAGTAACATAAAATTTACGATATTTTAGTGTTTTGTTGACAAAGGTTATGTTTACAAACCACTTATACACTGACTTAATTTTTTGATACTTGAGACATGAAAAAAAATATGAATGTTTTGAAAGTTCATGCATGTTTGGTATTTATTTTAGGTAAATCAATCAATGCTATAAGAAAATTTGTTGAAGAAGGTGAAGAAAATAATGGCATTTTTTCTACACCTGGGAAACATCGGAAAGGTCGACCAAAGAAAGATCTCGATGATTTTGACTTATGCGCAATTAGACAAAGGGTTCATTTCTTCTACACCGTAAAAAAGCAGGTATGTAATATATTTGATATTAGATTTTTGTCCCGGATCTGGCCATGGTAAAACTTTTGCTTTTGGCTTTTGCGGGGTAAAGGTTCCAAAGAGAGAGCAATATTTACAAATAATAATGCATAATAGAAATCTGCCTACAGAATTAGAAAAACATGTTATTTATATGGATGAAAGCTATATACACTCCAGTGTAGGGTCCATTGACATAAACGTAGAGATCTAGTACATAATTATTTTTGCTTAATATTATTAACTTGAACTCATAATTAGTAATATTTTACTCCAACAGATGGTAGCTGAACAAGCACTTCTAGCTATTAATGCTGAAGATTGTAAGAACTCCTGCCATCATATTATGACTATGTATCATGATATTGAATAATTGGTTATAAACCACAGAGAAGACAGCAGCAGCGACACTGCTTCAGAATCAGATGATTTTGTTGTTGCAGGAACATCTAGCCAAGACACAATATAGTTTTCTGGGGTACAATACTTAGATGAAAGTGTTTTAGAATCGGATTAATTTTAATAGAAATTTTGTATTATTTAAATAAATTATGATGATATAAAAATGTTTAATTTTCCTAAATGTTTAAGATACGATGAACGGATATTTATACTACAATAGTATTTTCTAACGATGATTACACCAGCTCGAATCTCGCGAGAATAAGAAGGGCTACTAAATTACTTGATAACAAATAATTCCGTGAGTGAACAGATGCTTCCATGTAATATTATTCATAATTCAATGGACTCAATACTACTTACAAATTCAACTTATCAAAGACCTAGTGCAAAAAATAAACCTCTTTTCTTTTGCATGTATTACAAATCTCTTTGTTCTTTTATACAAATAATATTTACCTGACGATTGGAAAGCATCCCTAAAGACTCAGTAGGTAAACAACAATAAATGAACAAAACTGTGAGTTACATCAAACAAGTTTTCGTAAGAAATATTTTTCATCAACAATCCTCTTTTTTTCTTAATTGTGATTCCTGTGTTCTGGCCAAACCAAGAACCTTATACGCACTATGATCTCCTTGGGCCAAACACAATGTGCCACGTGATACTCATTGAAAAATAACAAGTATCTAAACACTTTACGTCGTAGTATACTGGGTTGCCATATTAGTGTTATAGTAGACATAGGCGCCCTCATTAAATCCACACTCTTTTTTGCCAAGCTGTACGCTCACTCAAACGGCATTCAATTCCATTACTCATGACTGGCGGATGATTTATGAAAACAAAGTGACATTACACTATCACTCAAAATTCTCTTCAGTCATACGCAAGATTTTGCAGAGAACACACGTTTTCACTTGTTTTGGTATGAATACTTGTAAAGTAAAAGGGAATTGAGATTAAAAACGTGTAACAAGAAGGCGTTGGGTAAAATATTGACTGTAAAAGATAGTTTTATAACCATACTTTTGTTTTACCCACCTTTTATTAGCGGCCACGCCCCACAGTGGAACGTTCCCATAGAAAGGACGTGACATGAGTATCTCTCTTACATATCTTATGATAACTCAACAACGGAACATCGTAAAGATTTGATTTTTTTTTACATGTATTATTGAATAATAGACCTATCCATTACTAATGTAATTTATTTGAAAAATACTGACATGATTATGAAAAAAAATACTGAAATATGCCTATATTTCAAGGGAGTTTAAAACCAAATTGAGTATAGATACACAATAATTTGACATTAATGCAATTAAACAAGTGAAATACAATACAGTACAGAGTATATTTTAACCTAATTAATGAAAACTAGACATGTCTTAAAATCGCCTAAATTTACGATCTCAAGGATTTTACTCAAAAGAAATTGTCAGGCGTTTCACAACACTTTAAAAAACTTATTTTGAGTAATATTATTATATTAGAATGGATTAAAATGACACAACAATTGAATGTATAATGTTAAAAATTATTTACACCAACCTACTTGATTGCTTTCATGTAATGTCAACACCTGATGAAATATTCATAATTGACAAAATGTAGTCAGCTTGTAGATGCTCTGGCATTTTTAGCAGGCGTGTAACCTATTTTATTACTTTTCTTCGAAAGGGGGACGAGGGGGGGGGTACATAATGTTCTAGCGAAATTTCCTAATTACTCTGAACTATCAAACACAAGTATCATTAGGTCGGGGTTTCGTGGCGTTTTTATTATATGACAGATTTTATCAAACACTTCGATTACTTTTTTAAACTTTAATTTAACCATAAAATATAAGGTATTTTTAAAAAGAAACAGTTGCATTTATATAAGTGTATCCTATTAAACCGTTTTATTTAAAAAATACTTCTCCAAACTATTGCGAATACCACAATTATCTTTCTTAAACAGTGAGGTCATTTTCGACAGTTTTTGATACTTCAACTTTGGTGCTATATGTAAGGTAAAATAAAGTGGTTAGAGGGTAAAAATTATAAAACTTGAAAGGTCATATTGTCCCCTTTCCACAATGCATTTCAGTTTCCAGTTATCAGAAATAAGAAATAAGAAGAAATAAGAAATTTATTTAAACAATTTATCGTACAGTTGTATATTACGTTTGACGCTATAGTACAAAACAAATATCGGTAATAAGTATTAAAATTAGTCCACATAGTTACGACGGTACGTATACAATTTAAAAATCTTACCCTCCGTGCTAGTTAAAACTGTGTTACGGCAGGGTAAATGATTCTCAGACATTCAGTACTACCGGTACATCTGACGCCCTTTCTATGGACGCGCGCCCATTTGATTTTTTTATCCGGAATAAAAGTTATACATATTTTCCAGGGATAAAGGTAGCCTATGTGTTATTCTATACTATAATCTATCTTTGTGCCAAATTTCATTCGATCTGGATGTTTAGCCGTTCTGACGTGATTGAGAAAAAAAAAGCATCAAGGTTTTCGCAATTATTATATTAGTACCTATAGATAAATTTAGTCTGAAATACGAGATACAAAAGTATGACAACAATTTTTTAAATTATCTTATTGGATAAAATTATCTAATAAGATAATAAAGAAAAAGTAGCCTATAGTACTGAGGAGTAATGTATCTTCTTATTAGTGAAAGAATTTACAAAATGAAACAAATCTTTCCTCTTTATAACATTAGTATAGACTAACTATTAAAGATTCGTGGTATACCACAACTCAGGGATGGTTTCAAAACTTAAAATAAAATTTTTCTGCGACTGTCGGAGAAGATAAGTGGCCGCGCGGGTGCGCCAGCGCCTCTCCGACTCAACACAATATGTCCCACTCCACCGCTATCCGCGCGCTGACTGACGTTTGCGGGACGAAATGCCATTAGACAATCGCGCAAAAGTCATGACTGATGGTTGCGCGACGCGCATATCAAAAAATTCAGATATTCCGTCACGCAACCGTCAATCACCACATTAGACGATAGGTTATTCGTCACTCACGGACGTGACTGTGGTAAAACGGACAGCAAAACCTAATGTCTAATGTGCGCTTTAAACTCAAAGTTTATTTTATTCCACTTGTCAAATTAGACTACTTTATAAAACAGTGGGTGTCACGTTAACGAAATTGTGATTTGTTTTTTGGTACTAGCGCCATCTATAATCAAGGTTTGAGGTCGCAAAAATAACAAACTTGTGGAGGATAGAGGTAAAGAAACTCGATAAAAATGTTTGAAAAATGTATGGAGGGTAGAAGTATACGCTCCATAGAAAAAGGCATGATTGTTAAAAAGAATGTCAAATATTTTTGTTGTTTAATTAACAGTCTGACTGCCTCGGTGGCGTAGTTGTATTATGGTGCGACTGCAATGCTGAGGTCTCGGGTTCGATTCCCGGGTCGGGTAAAGTGATATTGAGTTTTTCTATTCGGTATCAGCTCGGAGTCTGGAATTTGTGCCCGATATGGTGAAAGGCTCGCCCCCTATCACATCATGGGACGGAATAACGGCGAAAAGTGGGTGCACTAGTCAAGTCTCTGCCTACCCCTTCGGGGATAAAAGGCATGAGTATATACTGGCCTATTTCTATATTTCCATCTATGAAAGATGATTTAAGCAGAATCCGTTTACGAGGTCCGGCACTTACGAGAATGACTATTAAGGCCGATGCGGGAGCGACAGCAACGACCGCAAAACCGACAGATGAATTGGGTGCCTGGTGATGTTAGAGAAAGTGTAGCCCGCTGATGGTGTTGATGACGCTTTTGGGACAGCAAATCAAACCAGGCGTAGTCATGTGCGACTATCCCCTCGGCTAAAGATTTCCTCCAACCATCACGATCGTTTGCTGTTTTTTCCCAGAAGTTGGGGTCAATATTAAAAGATAACATGTCGGGTTTCGCACAGTCTTTGAACCGTAACATTGGACGCCCAACTGGACGTTTGGCGTCTGCAATTTGACCGAGAAGAGTCTGTCTTGGCAAACGAGAAGGTACCATCCGATGCACCTACATGCCCAAGCCAGCGCAGACGCCTCTGTTTTAAAACTGCGGCTATGCTAGGTAGATGTGAGATACTAAGCACCCTCTCATTTGTAACTCGATCCCTCCACGAGATGCCTAATATGCGTCGAAGACAACGCATGTGGAAGTTATTTAACCGTCGCTCTTGTTTGACATACGATGTCCAGGTCTCCGCCCCGTACAAGAGTATGGATAAGATGCACGTCTGGTATATTATCATCTTAGTTTTAATGGTAAGATATTTGTTATTCCATACCCTTGCACTTAGTTTCCCGAACATCGTAGACGCCTTCCCAATGCGTATGTTCACCTCAGAATCAAGCGAGAGATTGTTCGAGACTGTGGAACCAAGATAGCAGAATTTATCAACAACCCCCAAAGATGAATCATTCAGTGAAATTGATGGTTTTTGTTCTACACCTTGCGTCATTATGGCAGTCTTCTTCGCATTAATGGATATGGAGAACATCTTACATGCTTTGTTAAACTTATTTAACATCGACTGAAGCTCTTCGGCGGTTGGGGCAACAAAAGCTGCGTCATCAGCAAATAGCAAGCTATCTACGAAAAGGTCCTGGCGATGTTTTTTTGGATTTTAAAAGTGAAATATTGAATAGCCTACCATCCGCTCGAGTGTGAATATGTATGCCTCTATAAATTTCTTATCACTAATTGACTAGCAATCAAGGTATATTATACACTTTCTAAAAAAAGTAACCCAAAGAGAGGTTGTTTTAGGAAACATGGCCCGTACGGAGCTTGGAAAACCACAAAATTTTAAAATTTATTCATATGAGACACACGCGTATAGTATTCATAAATAAAATAAAAAAATCATCAACGAACGTTTATTGAACATTTATATTTAACATTACAATAATATATCAATTACTTACTAACTATAACTACATACAACATCGATTGGAACGATTTTTGCGGAAACGCAAAAAGCTAATTTTATAGCTTTTAAAGCGTAAACAATAATTTAGCGTTATAAGGATGTGAGACCAGAATCGACAAAACGATGCACAATTTTCCTATTTATGCTGTAATCACAATACATCAATATTATGATATTGCTTTCACTAACATTTTTAGTAAATCTTTAAAAAGACAAGATAAACTATTTTCTATGCTGGACTACTACAATATTATTGTCTTTAATCAGTAGAAATATATTATAGGTTTCATTTATGTATTGTATATTGTTAAAAAATACGCTGCATTAAGGTTATTTTATGACATAATTTAAGACAATCGTCAATACATAATATTTTACGATATTTAATACGCAGTATAATATATCTATAAACAGTACATATCTATACATATAAATAAAATTGGAGTGTCTGTTTGTAATATTGAAATAACCATTTTTTACTACATGTATATGAGTATACATACGGTACATGCACCGAAATAATATTTTTTACAATTTTTGTCTGTCTGTCTTTCTGTCTGTCTGTTTGTTCCGGCTAATCTCTGAAATGGCTGGACCGATTTTGACGGGACTTTTATTGGCAGGTAGCTGATGTAATAAGGAGTAACTTAGGCTACGTTTTATCCCGGGAAAATATAAAGCGTGACTTTTATCCCGGAAAAACGCTTTAACGCGGGCGGAGCCGCGGGCAACAGCTAGTTATATTATATATTTCATGCAGTTATATTTATTTTGAATTATTGTTATTTTAGAATTACCTAGGTAATTGCTTTAAACATGTGACTATGCTATACAGCTTTCCTTTTTGACCGACTTCTTTGGAATTTTCTTTCTACTCATATACAAATCATGATATTATAGGCCGAAATAAAAGGAAAAATGTTGTATTGTTATTGCAATTCCAATTTCTAATTGATCGAGAAGAGATACTTCAAACTTCGTAATATAAACCGTGGCAGATTAAATTAGCATATCTTTAATTCACGCCCTGTTTCCACTACCGAATCTAATTTCATGGTCAATGTAGTCGAAATGTCCAAGTTAGTGAGGAATTTTCCTAAATAATTTCACATGAAAAATACAGAAAATTGTTTAAGTCCATGAAATATGGTTCTACGGATACCAAGTAGGTATTCGAACCCAACGCAATGTAAAAATAATAAATTATACAAATCTTAGGAACTAATTACATAATATCATAATATTTGTTACACAGCCTACTTTTACATAAATAAAAATCAATATTTATTGCTATTAAAAGCAATAACATATTACTATTATCGCTTAAAAATGCATTGGCACTTATTTAAAGAAAATTTTGTCAAGAGCTAAACACATGGATGCCTTTCAATGTAGTTATTTATTTTACATTCTATAATTTTCTCTCCAAGTATACATTTTAAAAATGTTACTTAAATATTCCATTAAATGAATAAATAAATGTATTTCGAGAGAAGACTGATATTCGCTTCTTAAATTAATATAGGTAATAATATATAATAAGAAAAAAATATAAATAGAGATAAATAAATACGTAGCAACCTATTCATAATAAATTTGTTTATATATACAAGTAAGCAGCTCATTTATGTAATAAATAAAAAAATCTTAAAATAAGGAGATTACATGAAACCTTTTTATTCATCACACATTTCGAAGTCCCGTGTTCTTTCCTGGACTGTAAACATTAAAAGAAATACTGTACAATTCACAATTCATCGCTACGCAGTACAAGGTCTAAAACGACTAATATATAGGTAAAACTAAGCTATTTACCTTCTAAACAAAGGAACGTAACTTTTTAGCGGTAAAGATAGAGTAACCTAATGTTGAAATATGTACCCCGAAATCGAATATACGACCTGAAGTCTAAATTATATGGGACCTTTAGGCCAAAGTGTGATAGGTTGCAAATATGACACAAACGTATATATGCAATTTTTTTAGCATGAGGAATTTTCCAAACATTGTGTGAATTACTCAAAGTAAATTATTGAAGTAATTTGGATATAAACGGTACACTAGTGGCGTTGTGATGTAAATATTTTGAGGTTGTACTTCTTTAAGCGCGTTATGAAATAAGTAAAATATCACTCTTATAAATTTTTCATAACGCGCCTAAAGAAGTATAACTTAAAAAATGATAAGAGCGAAATTTTAAGATGCGGGTGCATCACCGTAACACAAAAGTAACAGGTTATGCGCACGCATCACTGTAACACAAAAGTAACAGGTTAGCTATCCGTATGTTTTATTTATTGATATAAATTAAAATATTATTGTTTAACATAATTAATGCTAAATATTATTGAATTATTGTTAGATATTTATTATTGGTCATTTAATATTTACAAAATAAATAAATAAAATTTATAAAAAAATTGTGACAAATATTTAAATTGAACATCACATTAAAATATTAATTTTTAATATTTATTATTAAACTGAATAAATAATCTATACTAATATTATAAAGCTGAAAAGTTCGTTTGTTTGTTTGTTTGAACGCGCTAATCTCAGGAACTACTGCTTCGAATTGAAAAATTCTTTTTGTGTTGAATAGACCATTTATTGAGGAAGGCTTTAGGCTATATAACATCACGATGCAACTATTAGGAGCGAAGAAATAATGGTAAATGTGAAAAAAAAAACGGGGAAAATTATTCATCCTTGAAGGCTTCCATTGCGTGCGCTGTGAAAACGGTTCAAGATACCAAAAACATATGTATGAAAGAATTATTCCTCTTAAATGATCTAAAAAAATGTCCGCGACAGTATGTGTCTATCTTTTAAGATTAACTCACTAGGACCGTTTTTATGGTAATCAAATTTGGTCGAAATTAATGCATTATTTGTTAAGAGTTGTATCAACGTCATAATATTAATCTTCATCCAAATAAATGTGTTGGATAGAGTGATTCAACGGGAAGGTTTTTATGTACTTTTAGCCCGGAAAAACTCATTAACGCGGGCGAAGCCGTGGGCAAAAGCTAGTAATATTATAAAGCTGAAGAGTTTGTTTGTTTGTTTGTTTGAACGCGCTAATCTCAGGAACTACTTCTTCAAATTGAAAAATTCTTTTTGTGTTGAGTAGACCATTTATCGAGGAAGGCTTTAGGCTATATAACATCACGACGCAACTATTAGGAGCGAAGATATAATGGACAATGTGAAAAAAACGGGGAAAATTATTCATCCTTGAGGGCTTCCATTGCGGGCGCTGCGAAAACGGTTCAAGATACCAAAAATATATGTATGAAAGAATTATTCCTCTTAAAATGATCTAAAAAAATGTCCGCGACAGTATATCTTTTAAGATTAACTCTCTAGAACCGTTTTTATGGTAATCAAATTTGGTCGAAATTAATGCATTATTTGTTAAGAGTTGTGTCAACGTCATAATATTAATCTTTATCCAAATAAATGTGTTGAATAGAGTGATTCAACGGGAAGGTTTTTATGTATGTACTTTTAGGCCGGAAAAACTTATTAACGCGGGCGAAGCCGTGGGCAAAAACTAGTATAATATAAAACATTTCTGTGTTGACAATTCAGTCGCATAATAATATGAAATAATTAATATTAACCCTAGGTACACTATTTCTGTTTTAAGATAAATGAGTTTAAAAAAATGGGTGCGTGTACAAAAGTAAATAAATAAATTTAATAATAAATAAAAACTGCCTCGGTGGCGTAGTTGTACGACTGCAATGCTGAGGTCTCGGGTTCGATTCCCGGGTCGGGCAAAGTGATATTGAGTTTCTCTATTCAGTATCAGCTCGGAGTCTGGAATTTGTAGCCGATATGGCGATAGGCTCGCCCTCTATCACATCATTATTTCTTCGCTCCTAATAGTTGCATCGTGATGTTATATAACCTAAAGCCTTCCTCGATAAATGGTCTATTCAACACAAAAATAATTTTTCAATTCGAACCAGTAGTTCCTGAGATTAGTGCGTTCAAACAAACAAACAAACAAACTCTTCAGCTTTATAATATTAGTATAGACTAGATTTAGCCCGCAGCTCCACCCGCGTTAAAAAGTCTTTCTAGGATAAAAGTCGTGCTTTTTAATTTCTTGGGATAAAATGTAGCCTATGTGTTAATCCAGGACATGATCTACCCGTGTGCCGAATTTCATCGAAACCCGTTCAGTAGTTTTTGCGTGAAAGAGTAACAAACATCCATACATCCAGACATCCATACATACTTACAAACTTTCCCGTTTATAATATTAGTAGGATTATCAAGTTAATCTGGGTTTTATCTCAGCCTAAAAGAATATGTATTGGTTTATCTTGTCATCGACAATAAATAGAAAAATTTCAAAATACTTATGTTTACCAATATGGTGTAATAATACCAATTATTGATGCCTTTTCATGAGCTAATAGTTTTTGAATGATGAGAATTCAAGATATCAGAGCCTAATTTATATTTATAGTTTAGAATCTTAAAGCAGACGTAGCTTAGAATTCACTATTATTAAGAGATATCCAAAGTATCAGCGTCTAGGACTTAAACTCGCTGACTAGGGGTTTTCTATTTGTATCACGCTATTTATATTAAAAAACATTTGTCGACAGATATATTATTTCCAACTATATTTCATCCCTCTGAACATTAATTTACGATATATTTTCTCAAAATACTCTCATAAAACATCTAACTACAGTCACAAGATTTATTGTCACGATTACCGTATATCAATATCATTAATATTTCTAACACCATCGACAATCATTCATGACTACATAAAATGCTTCGGAAAGTTCATATAATCATTTGTATTGAAATACATTTCTACATGTATATTTTCAAAATAGACATATTAAAACTAACTGTAGCGGTTTTGAATCCTTTTAAATTGGAGCCGTTTAAAAACTACTATTGTGAACAAACGCCCTCTATTTTAAAGAGACTCATTATTTCTCTTACGTCTTAGGTACTAAATTATTAATTTGAACAGATATGCTGTAGGTATGACTGAATGAAATCAATTCTGACTAATAATTATGTTTAACATATACTTAAAATTTCGGGTTCATAGTAGACATAAGTAATTTTAATACAAATAAATATCATATTGCGAGTTACTTTAATAATACTTTCATGTCACACTATCACAAACTGAAGGATCCAGACTCCATGTAGACTTAGCCCTTGTTCTGAGCGGCCTGTCGCCTCAGATCGGACTTGATGCAGGCGGTGATGATGGTGCCGAGGGCCAGCAGGGCGCATAGCGTGAGGTTCGACCAGCGATCACCCACCGTGCCAAGCATCCACTCGTAAAGAAGGGTGGTTATTATGCCGAATATCTGAAACATTCGTTGTAATTTTTTATTTTTTTGGCAAATTAGTTTCTTATTTCGCTTATAGATGGCGTAAGTAGTTATGTGTAATTCTGCGGTTCACAGATAACTAATTTTAATTATGCTTTGTAGCTTGATTTTTATTTTTTAAAAGTGACTAAGTGTTGTTCTCGGCTTCATACTGTCATGTTCGTGTGAACAGCTTTTCTCGCTAAAAAGTCCCTAAATCACTGTAGCGATCCATAATGTAATCATTCCAAAATGCAAGCGACTTCTACTTATTTAAATAATGAGATTAAAAATTAAATTACTTACTAGGGGAGCATACCCAGATAAAAAGTAGCAATTAACAGGTTAATCAAGGACATGGTTTATTCGTGAGCCAAATTTCATTCATAGCCGTTCGCTGGTTTCTGCGTTTGCTTCTAAGAAACATCCAAATTCCAAACATACCTACATTAAAATTTTATAGACTGCATTGGTGGCGGAGTTCTATTACGGTACGGTTGCAATGGCAAGGTCTCGGGTTCGATCCCCGGGTCGGGCAAAGTGATATTGGGCTTTTCTACTCTGTATCAGTCCGGAGTCTGGAATTTGTACCCGATATGGCGATTGGCTCGCCCCCTATCATCATGGGACGGAATAGGTATGCATGGCGAAACGTGGAATTACTGGTTGTGTCTCTGCCTATCCCTTTGGAGATAAAAGGCGTGAGTGTATAATATGTATTGGAATTTTATAAGTATCTAAATTCTAATATTAGAAAGAAGTAAGATGTTTTGGAGAAAATATGACTTTTCAGAAGAATCAATATACTTACCTATTACTTATGTTTATATTTTGTAATTAAGTATCTACCTACCTGAACAAAAGCATTCAGTATTCCAGATGTTGTTCCTTCAGGCTCGGGATAAGTCACTTCAGAAGCAAACTCGAATCCCACGGGCAAGTATCCGGTCATGAAGAATCTGAAAAAAAAAGTTTATAAAAAAAAATCGACACAGAATAAAAAAAAATACCATAATTGTGTACAAACTTACACCCAACTATTTTATTAGAACTATAGATACTTAAGTACCTAGGTATTAGAACTAGGCAGCATTGGAACATATTATGTAAGTACCATAAATACGTAAGTATCTGAACAAATTCGAAATTTCAAATTGCCTACATACCTTTATGTTCTTACTAATTTTTATGTTCCACTAGATTTCGCCCGCGTTGAAAAGTTTTTCCGGGATAAAAGTCCCGCTTTTTATTTTCCCGGGAAAAAAGTTAGCCTATGTGTTAAACCAGGACATGATCTACCCGTGTGCCAAATTTAATTGAAATCCGTTCAGTAGTTTTTGCGTGAAAGAGTAGCAAACATCCATAGATCCATACATCCAGACATTCTTACAAACTTTCGCCTTTATAATATTAGTAGAATTCACAAAAATAAAATAAAAGAAATTTGCTGTACTCCAAACGAAGAAAAAAAATGTTTCAATCAACGCGTATATAGGCGATTTGAAATTTTGGTTTTGTTCAGATACTTACGCTGTTGACTGTACTTATGGGAGTAAAATAAGATCAACAAGCCATTGATGCATTAATCGCCTTTCTGGCTACCGCTATGGATAACAGAGACGTTTGTTTTTTCAATAATTATAAAAAGGCGAAGTGACGTCATTAGCGGTCAGCCAAGGAAGCTGTAGTTATCCTGCTATATACCTACTCTATTCTATAGTATTCTATTTGCATATTATTATGTGCAGTTGCTTCATAGGCGTATCTAAGGGAGAGTCGGGTGATCCGTGACCATCCCAGAATTGCGTGGTCCCCACCCCAAGGATGTTGAGGAAACCTACTACTGCTACTAATGTTGCAAAATACTAAAATTATCAAATCTCCAATAAGAAGAATACGTAAGTGGTTTTATTTTAGACTACAGCACAGTCCCCATGGATAAATCTAACTACGCCCACCAGTTGTTCTTTCATGTCTTAACTCACCCAAGCAAGATGCTGCTCAGATAAACCACGCCGATGATTCCGCAGTCGAGCGTGAAGGTAAAGATGACCATTCCGATGACGGAGGCTGCGTATACCGCCAGCGTGGTCTCCTTGAATCTGTGCGTCTTGTCTAGCACGAGGCCGCACAGCACCGAGCCGACCATGCCCGCCACCACGATCACTAAGCCTATGCGACCCGCGTCTTCGTGTGCGCCCTAGAATAATATATTATTGTTAAAAATAATATCTATGTCGTGAACACACACACGCAAAGTTTGCAACATAATGGTAATTTAATTTGCAATTTTAATCATCCTTCGGAATGCTGGTATTCAACGGATTTTTGTAATAATTATTAAACGCTGTACTAGGAGAAAAGCTTTTACGAAACCTAATTTTAATGTATTTTTAACCTACTTTCACAATTTTGGGGAAAATGCAAGAGCAAGGGAGGCGGTTAAAAATTAAATTAAAATCTTCTTGATGCCAATCAACCTTCATTCTTATACTTAAACAAAAGCACTACGAATCCAACTCAAGATCGATCTTTTAGACATACCCACTTATGACAATTGTATATCTATAGGTATAGGTACATATAACTAACCGGGTAATACGTTAAGATAACTTGATTGAGCAGAGTGGAGATCGCGTAGAATGTTCCCACGTTAAGGCCGTAGGAGATGAGCAGCAGGATGTAGTTTCTGTTAGTGAACAGCTTCTTGATCGACTGCAAGAAGTTAGAGTCCAGGCTGGAGCCAAGATCGGCGGCGGCCGACGGCGGGGTCGGTGGCGCCGCTTTGAAAACTGAAAAATTCAATTATTATTATTATACTACATTGTCTACAGTCTATACTACATTAAAGGAGGCTTGGTAAAGCAGTTCACTGTGTGTGTTAATGAAACGAACATTATGAAAACATTTTCGGAAGTACTTAACGGGTCTTATACACACTAGTTTGTGACGAATTAGTTTATATTCTATTTACATTAGATTACTGTTTCCTGGTAAAGGCAAACGAATATTTTTTACATCAATATTTGTCAAGGTTAGTGAAGAATATTTAATAGACATTGTGTGTGGAAGGAACCACAGGTTTAAAATAAGCAACGGACAGACATAATCACAAATCCATTATTTTTTAACTAGCAAAAAATACGGGAAACCTAAGAAAACAAAATAGTAGACGTCAGCTAGGTACACAACTCATGGAACTATAACGTGTACTTACACAGTACAATGAAGACAAACAGCACGCTGGTGAATCCGGCCACCAGGTAGAACATGAGCTGGAAGTCGGCGCCGATCTCTTCGATAGTGCCCTGAGCTTTCACTAACATCGGAGGCAGCACGAAGCCGAGGGCGACGCCGAGCTGGGATAGCAGGATTAAAATATTTAATAAGTACATACTATTAATGATGACGAATCGCCTCTTGGGATATTGACAGCGTATGTCGACTGTGGAGCAACTACGCAGTTTCGAATTCCAGATAGCTGAGGATTTCTCTTAGGTTCTCCAATATTTTTGGAAAAGTGTGTAGTGTCGAACCCATATTGCATTGGACATTGGCGTAACTAGCTAAAAATGTTGTCTAGGTTTAGGCAGCCAACGTCAGCAACAAAAGCTCCCCGATTTCTACGTACTACGTAAGTAAGGTGCTTTTGCCCTTTATGGGTGCGAAGCTTTTTCTACAGTGGGCAAAGAATATTCTAGGGTGGGCAATGCCCACTCCTACTCTCTCCTAGCTACGCTTATAGAGTGGGATAAGGAAAGGTGGAATAAGTAGACATTATGAATAGAATCTTATGCCTAACATTGCCCGCTATAGATCCCACGATCGTTAATTTCACAATTCAAGCGATCAAAAAACCCAAAGCCATAAGTATGTAACCACCATTGTGACTCAAAAGGAGGAAGGAAGTTTGCAAAGGGCCTACGTCAGTACGTAAACCAAGATGATGGCACGAACGACGTTTTTACCACTTCGTCATCTCTGTTGCGCTGTCACCACAGGTTGTGGCAGTATCGGTCAGTGTCAAAATACTCCGTCATTGCTTACGTTCATTATTCAGGGAATTAAATATTACTTTGAAATCGAATTAGCCCATTCCCTCAGAGATATATCTACAGCGTGGCTGCTGTCCCATAAAACACCGACGTCTCATGATAGCTTGCTGTTGCATTTCGCATGGCAGGTGGTACCTTAGTAAAACACCTGGAAGTCTATATGTTCCTCATCTCACCTTAATCCATATTCCTTGACGCTAAGGCAGTGCGTTCATGATTCTTTTGGTGTTATCGGTCTTTATAGGTGGTAGAGATTAAGTATTAAGATATTTAAAAAAAAAATCATTTTGTCAGATCGTGAACTGCTGAAGAAGTGTCTTTCGCCGCTTATTCTTTACAGCGATAGCACGTTCCGAAGAGGTGGTAGATTCATGACGATTCAAAAGAGCTTGTGAAACATTAATTGAATAAAGAAAATATTGAGTTTGAGTTTATGTTCATGTGACCCATCAAAGCCGAAAGGTAAATTTAAAGGCTTATTAAAAAAAATATGATAGATAATCAGTTACTGCAAATGTCTAGAAACACAATAAAAATGCCTTAAAAATATGTAGAAACGAGTCAACTAACCATTTGATGGGCATGTGACTAACGCAACGTCACTACTTTTACATTGTTGTGAGGCTGTAAAATGTAAAACATTATTTGCTGAAGATGTAATCTTATAATCTCCATAATCCTTTTGTAGCTTGGCTATATAAATCGTAAATTGTAGTTACATTTTAGTTAGTATGAGATTGTTGCACTAAATTCGAGAAGATTAACAATCTACCACCTAAGTACCTCGTTAACAATTTTCATGATAAGATAAACAAAAATCACTTGTAAAATCATACTATTGACCCAAATTTCTACATTATCTGTTAAATATCTTACAATGTAAGTGATTAATTTTTTGGTGGGTAAATAAAGCAATGTCGTATGGGTAGGTAGACTTCAATAACACAAAAATGACGATCTGAAGGGACGTCTTTAACCCTAGACGTTGTGAGGCCAAGCAACTTGTTATAAGAACAAGTTAGTACAGTAGGTATGTAAGTAGATTTTTTAAGTTCATCGTACATAATCATCTACAATATTGTAGAATCATACCAGCTTTCTAAAAACACACTTTTTAAGGTTCCTAGATCATATCGCTTCGAAAACACCGCAAGCGAAGTTAGTTCCACAAGGACATTGCAAGTTTTGTCCTGCGAACAATCTAAACTGATAAAAGAAGCGTGACGTCATATTGGCATTTGCGTGATAAGAATCAAGATTCATTCACGTCGTAAGGCCGTACATAGGTCTGTGCATGTAAGCACGTGTGGATACATACTAGTTAAGTACTACCGCTAGGTCTATATAAACTACCTACCAATCAATATCATTTTTATACTGATTACAACCTTTCTTGTATTGTTATTTAAGACATAATTAGGTATCTAACTAGCATTTCATTCAAGAATTACTATATATTAAAATCACAATAAATCCTCTTCCTCTTGATTCAGTATTATAATAATTTCCAGATTGTTCATACTATTTACGATATGCAATCAGTCGATAATTCGCACACAAGGAAACCGTGTTATTTTAACTACCAAAAGTGTTTCCACCAGACACAAAAGATTCTATTGCGCTTAATTTTATTACACTTTCAGTCAAAACTGTCAATATGTAAAACGTAACTGGCTGTAAAAAATTATATCTTTACTTCGTGGTAAAAAAAGCTATTTTTATGCACGACACAAGGTTGCAATCTATTATGTGCTCGTATAAATCGGATTACTGGCATCAATAGAGTACTGAGAGGTGCCGTGTGTTTATCATTTACCTAGTTCTCTTCAGGTACTTTTAACATAAGCAGGCAAAGGAATAAACGGTTTCCTGGGAACTTTCTTTTGTAACAGCTAGCTTTTACACGGTAGTACTATGCCACAAATATTTATAACTTTGCTATACTAAAGACATTCAGGTGTCCCGTGTCATAGTTATTACGAAAGTGAGTACCATTTACTTACTTCGTTTTGTATTAACACATCTTCAAGTTCGTCTACACTTTGTTAAAATGTAGGTATAAGGATATAATATAAATCTGCTCCGATTAGCGTAAACGTATTTGTAGAGCTCGTTTTAATAAGAAAATAATTGTGAAAAGAACTATACTTCAACATTTGGTAATTTTTTCGGTTTTTATTTAGACACCAGACTCACGTGATAAACAAGTCATTTTACAAATAGGTTTAGCGCTATATTGTTGATAAATAGTATCTAGCTACCTAGCTAATTAATTGCGCTGGTGGAAATAGCCCTTGATACAGAATGCTGCAATGTTTGCGCACTGCTGCCTAAAAATAGGCAAAGCAAACTACTACTTTTTAGGAGAGACTCACATACATGAGACCTGCGTAGCTCCTAAAGTAACACTTAAGTACCTCGATGACTATAATCAACAGTAAATACTGGAATGTTAACTTAGCCATCCTAAGTTATGGACACAATATCTAATTCAATATTTTGACAACGAAGGAATACTAAATAGCTACATATTGATTATTGACATTAAGAATTCCTGAAAATTATAATACTCCAACTACACCTAACATTTAATCAGCAGCTTTAAGACAACCTTTAAAAAATAAAGCTGAGTTACATTACACCATTAGCCAAAACTGATGGGCCGAGTGAGTCATCAACGTAAACATTAGGAAAATTTAAAAAGCAAGGGAATTTACCCATTAATCTGAGCATTCAACACCCATGCTTCTGAACACAAAAGGTGATTAGAAATGATTTATACATCTATTTGTCATCCACACCTATGTAAAAGGTGGAAATTAGTTACCGTTCATAAATTTTGCAAGCGAAATTCATTTAGTCAAGAATGGTGGGATGAGACCCATTTACGAAATGTAGGTAGAAATAAAAGAGACACAAGTGTTATAAGAAAGTTATAAAATTGAATAAGTACAATAATATCCTGCTTGAGAAGATTTTCTTTCAAGTGTTTGGGACCTTTTGGGGTAATTTTTTGTAGGAAATTTTTGCCCGTTGATTTGCTTTCACAAAATGGCTAGGTAGTAGTAAGGATTTCTATGTTAATACGTCCATGATCTGTAAAGATTTTTCTTGTTATCAATGGACTAATAAATTCAACTGTTTAACTACCGCACTATCGTACAACGTAATCTTAATTGATTGGCGGCAGCATTACACAATAGTACCTATGTACATTTTTGTATGAATTGCTAGTCAAAAGGGTCAAAGTCTACACCTTTCATATTCTTACTTACTTACATATCACTGGCCATGGTTGCTTGATCCATAGAACCTCATCCGCCTATGGTACGACCTACCAACCAACCCATAATGGACTAGAGTATTACAATTAATAAGGCGTTTTAAGGATCAATGCCTATCATTACAACACCGAGGATACTTAAACACATGCATCAAAAGAAAGTTAGATAATATTGCCAAGATTCATCTTTACTCCAATATACATAAGATTATCGGCTATGCTTATAATCATTACATTTACTATTAGGGAAATCATTTCCACAAACATTTCTGCTACTTCACAGATCTATTCTAAAAAATGTGTAGGTTTCAAAAGCCTCTTACTCGTATCATTTTATTCTGCCGGTTGCAAAATACAAAACTGTAAAGCCAAATACTCAGCGGAATATATGACCGAGCATGTAAAAAACGAAACGAAATTTTTGCATGAAACCTTTTTTGCCGACTTCTATAAAAATGCTTCTCTCGATAAAATTCACGTTTTGCTTAATGGCGTTTTGTTGGAGCACAGAGATTTACTGTACAGGTCGAGTGTTGCCTGTTGACGCAATATATTTCAATAAATGCGCACTCAACCGTGACTTCACTCGAATTCAGTAGATAAAGCTCTGACAATGTAAAGCCGTGGAACATGGTACGGCAACGTGGTATGGCACATATTTCTTGTACTATCCCGTAGTAAAAGATATGTGCTGCCAGAAAGGAAAAAATATCAGTGCATAATTTTTTACCGAACGGGTCCTGTCATAAAAATAGGACAACGTGTTTGTAGACTGTAACATACCTATTTGATAAAGTATGTTCAAAGGTTAGGTGGAAGACGAAAAAAGACATATGTATCTTACGAATGCGATAGCGGAAGCCAGTTGCTAATCCTTTTTGGACGTTCAAATTTACTTACGCTCGCATACTTCACGGCTTTGTATAATGATTTTATAGAATCCTTTGTATAATCAAAATAACTGTATACTGATTCTGTAAATGTATTCGCCCCATTTACAAATTTTAGTAACGTCAATATTCAACTAGCTTAGTTTCAACGTCAGATGAATTTTCTTAATAAGTGAAGACACTGTGCTATGAAAGGGCTTATATGGTTCATAGTGTGTTATTATTCTAAGGTTCATAGGATATTCAAAGCTCGAGGTTTATAATTCTTAAGTTATCGTAATTGTTTAGTATCTTACACTGAACGGTCAATGATGAAGCTTAAAACCAATGAGAGTTATGAAGCATTTTTTATACTGTATTTAGGCAATAGTAGAGTACTAACACACACAAATTTTAGAGCCACCTTAGAGCGGTGTGTTACCATATAATATGATTACGCCAACAAGGCAGTCCACTGGAATACATACTTCACATTTTAGAATACAATTGAGAAACTTGCACTTGTCATTGCCAATCGTCCTGCGGCATGATTTTCCCCCATGACTAATCATACAGCTCTAAAGGCCTCTGTAATTTTAACGATCATTGAGAGACGCAATGTTCCTCCTTGAACTGCCTATTATATATTATGTATTTTGGTATTGAACTGTATTTAAACGCAGGTATGATATAGTCTTTTTGCAAGAGTCTTTGGATATATCATTGTGTGTTTTTATTGGCCATGGATGAATGAGGAATAGCTGAAAGATGAATTAACATTAGGTGACCAATTTTCACTTGCCAGCCTATGAAAATAATTTTAGGCTACTATCGCCTCGAAAACACATTGCATTATCAACTCCAAGACAAGAACGTCCAAATTAAAGTAATAAACAGCAATCTTATTACATTCTGCAATCGTGCTGTTCGATTCAACATGATGATACAAACAGGTCTCTACGCGGCGTGGACCCCTCACGGTTCTCGATGCAAATTGGATAAACGGTTCCTGGTGTCAGTGGGATCACTAGACTGGATGATTATTGTGGATTTATATTATTGTACTAACGTGTGTATACTGTATATACGGCCGTGTTACTCAGTATTATAGGATACGAAACAACGGCTGTAGACTATAGACTTGCAGTAATAATATTTATGGACATTTGAGGAATATGTGAAATACAGTTAATGAAACATGAAGATTAAAACCAATGAGGTAAATACGCCTTAGATTAACACATATCATAATATTTTTATGACTTAGAAGACTCTATTTTAAAGAAATCTATTGATGATGCCAGTTATGGATTACTGGTTTCGATGATGGGAAAGAATTGGACACCTATCTAGTTAGAATGGCTTATTACCTGGCAAAGAAGGATACCGTACACATGAGTACAGAGTAAAGTTCCTACTTTCGTATAAGAGAATTCTTAAAAGAATTCAAATTACAGAACATAAATATTCTCATCCTCTTAAAATATTGAATTACTGTCTCATAATTTTCCCAGCTATTATCATATCACGCTCCAGCCCATGCTATTACGTCTTTCTTACATCATTTTCACGGATTTATAAAGAAAATTGACGTCGCCAGAGGCATCTCTCAATTTCCATTTTCATTACAACTAACCTCGAAGGACCTTTTGGTGAAATGAAATATATTATTCCCTTATCACATCAGATGCAGGCGGAAATGGTACAGAAAATTGTTCCCGCGGTCGAATGGATCTCCACAGACAGATTTTTCTCTCAATTTATAAGGGCATCATTTGTATGGATTTTACTTTCAAGGTTCGTGGCTATTGAAAACCGGAATTAATATTTTAAATATCAATAAAGTATTTTAGTGTAGCGACTTCTTTTCAACGAATAAATATAATATAATATAATTGATATTCTAATTCAGTTCTTTATGTGTAACATCTGAGAATCATACCACTTCGAGTAAGCAAAACTTCTGTTTTCAGTTTTGCATAATTCATTCACCTTCAAATTCCTCTCATCTATATAATAATTTATCTTCAAAATCCTTTTTACATCATCTCCACGTTTACTTTCGAACTCTCATCGAAAGAAAAGTAGTCAACGCGTCCCTTCCAAGTGTTCACTTTCTTTGTTCCCAATAACTTCGCCATTAAAAATTCCATTAGCGTCTGATTAGCATCGAATGTTGGCACCCTGAAGGGGTCCCATTAAGAGCTCGTTCAGTTTAAGGACTTGAGCGTTTAGGTTCACTTTGAAGCACTTAACTGTCTATTTATAGCTTGCAAAATACCAATATATGTTAAATCATGATAGGTTCCGAAGGCAGGTTCTGTCGAATTAATATAATGTAGCAGTAAGTAATATATTTTAATGTCGCATTTTAATAAGAAATGTTAATAATTCCTGTGTTTATTGCAGTTACTGTGGCTTGTATGTTTTAATGCGATTTTTGAAAAATGAAGCTAAAACAAAACTTTATCTAACAAGTACTTACGTAAGTTACATCTCATGCAAAAATGACTAATGGTTTAGTGGTGATTTTAATGTTCTAGTGATACAAAATACATTGTTAAAAATTACGGCGACTATCGGAAAACGCATATTCTTTGTAGCAATAATAACTGATTCTGTAGGCCATTGTACTTACTATCAAGTGTATAATTACCATATAAAGAAGTAATGTTTCACCAAAACAATTAAAAATATCAAGGTATTTCAATCGTACTACATAACTTTCTTAAAAGAATAATAATCATCAGTACCTGGTTACCAAACACTCCAATGCTGCATGCCGAAGACACCTGGTCTGCCCCGAACCACACCGCAGCCAGGCGTGGGGGCACGTTCAATATGAACACTTGACTAATGGCTACCACGGTCTGGCCCAAGAAACCCAGCCAGAACATATCCTGGGGCACAGAAAACACCTTCAGCCACGCGCCGGCGCATGTTCCGAACGCTCCGATGATCGTTGTCACGCGAAGGCCCTGGAAGAAAGATAATAGTTTAATATGAATGTAAATTATACATAGTACTATTTGCTTTGATGTCCTTCAAATTACTATACAGCGAATAACAATAATTGTGTAGTTTTTGGATAAAGACATACATATAATCACGCATTTTCAATTTTCAATGGTAGCCAGAGGTGTAACATCCCCATTTTGTCAGATATGTTAGGTCCCATGTAAAAGGGGGCAGGCCCATTGCCGTACATTGGGCTCATTTCCAGACTCCCGGCTGGTATTGAGTAGAAAAACCTAATATCACTTTACCTGACCCGGATTCGAACTCAAAACCTCAGCGCGATAGGCGTATCAGACACTCAATACAACTAAAACTTCAACGTAGTGGAAATAGACCGAACACAAACAAATTCTAAAATTAGTTTCTTTAGAGAATGTTACCGTTAGGTATAATCTTATAAACTTCCCAATGAATAATTCTTTAAATACATCTACAGAGGTTGTGGTAATGAGGATTTACTCATGCCCATATCCCTGAATAGCTGTCTCCAGGAATTAATACTATCATCCGCTGCAGACGCGACATTTATTTCTACTATACCGAGGCAGCTAAATTATTTAACACGCTCGGTGACGCTCCCCATTGTTTCTCACGTAAGTGCCGTCGCCTGATGACACTGCCTGATCACTGTAGGGCTATACTGAGCCACACTAATTTCATTAACCCAGTTCGGATACTCGCACACGATCCAGTGACGTAACTAAGAACCTTTGAACATTTTCAGCTAATGTTTTTCGGTGTTACAAAAGAGTTTGTTGATATCCTTGCTGGAATATAGATTAGTGTTCGTGTATATAAAATAAATTTTGATAATGTAAATTGAATGGCATATAAAAAATGCACCTTGAGAAAAAAGGACATTATATTACTTTTGATCAAAGAACATTACTTACCTCTTTATTGGAACTGTATGTAAAAAAGAAGCCGTACAAACAATCAACTATGAATAGAGAACCGTCGAGAATAAATATTTCGAGAATCGGCATAGAAACAGCCTTCTATTTAGGTAATAGCTTTATATACGACATTCAATTTAAGTGGAGGTACGCCCGACACAATAGGCAAGGGCGGCTTCAGTAGTGGTTCACAAGAGCTGTACCTATCGCTTGTTATCGGGTGAATGCTCTCCGAATTTGAAGATGTTGGTGGTAAAATTATTCACTGTGTATTTTTGATAAGTTAAATGTAATGTATGTTAGTTTTTATATTTCACAATAAAACTTAAACTTGTTACACAGATCATCCTTCAAGAATCAGAACATAAATAATTTATGTTTGTGAGTTGTGACTACCAACTCTTTGCTACCAACCAATACACACGAGTTCTCACTGTACTTTTGACATTGGCAGAATTGTCGACATCGGCACAAATTTCCATTCATAAAAAAAATATGATCATTTTCATCTAAGGAATCTGCAATCTTTAAAACTTGTTAAAGCTTAGAAATCTGTCATAAACACAGACCAAATCTCTACAAGAATTGTATTGTAAGTAATTCATGTCCTAGTTTGGTCGCGCCAATGAAATGAATGTCAGATGGGTGTACAATTAATTTTGCATAACTTAATCACTTCTACAATCGTGAGCTCTCCACTGAGTTATTAAATTAAACCACGTCCTTCATCATTGTCAATTACAACGATTAAACTGAAAATCATTATATTTTCATCGAATGTGAATTGTAAATACTTTTGCTAGGTTTTATCTATTTTATTTGTGAGATACTACTGTAGAAATGAATTATGGGACGACCAGTTTCCTCATCTATCGTATGCGACATATTTGTCTGTAAACAGTAACAGCACTATTCCAAACCTGAAGTTCAAAAGCATTGATTTCTGTACTATAGATACTCGTCCTGTGACATGAAGACTCACAATTTACAACTACCACAAATTACATACTTACACATAAATTGTGATTATTTCTATATCATAATTTTTCCCGACCTCCTTCACGTCTAATACATTAAATATACATAACTCGAAGTCCCCTCAAGTAATCACGAAGGGCACTCACATTGGCAAAGTAAACAAAAAACGCCGAGACATTTTCTCCATACAAATAAACGTTGGTTCATACACAAATAGCAGTATTCCCTACACGACTTCATTCGCATGACACTCCGTTGAGTTTTATGGTCGAGATTGCTTTCAATTTACTTCTGTATATGAATATTTATTTTGACATTATTTACATACATGAGATGTATGTCGGGGAGGGTGAGTTTGAAGATTTGTTTTGTACAAGTAATGTCGTAAATATCTATTTAATAAACTCTGAATAGCTTCAATCAAAATATTGGAGGAACTGTCATTAAACGTAGTAACTACTGGTACATAGAACTATAAATATCCAATATTGCTTTTTAGGTTTTTGCAAAAAATCACTTAACTTGAGACTATGAAAATGAAACTGTTAAACTTGGTCCTATCTTGATTGGAAAGCATCGACAATATTTTCGGAATTGTGGATATTTAATATTTATGAACAGTAGAGTACAAATTCAAATTTAAATTTTCACTTAGCACAAGTGACCGACTTGCTCGTTTAAGGGTTCATGCAATAAAAATAATTTTGATACAAGCACCACATCTATTACGACGACAATGCAACCGTTACCAGTGACTTAACATTGCGAATACTTAATATTATGTACATAATAGTAGTTCGTAGAACTACCGGCAAATGTAAGGTAGAAGGACGACTTGATATAGGTCGCTGGAACACGCTGGGTGCAAGCCGTTTTCGACAAGTGCGTCTGGAAATCTTTAAGGGAGGTGTATGTCCAGCAATTGACTTAATGTGGCTGATGCTGTTGATTATGTAAATATGTAATAACAGATATTGTAGCACTTGCACTAAGTCTAAGTCGCATAATAGCGCTTTAAACACAGTAAATGTCACTATTAGGGTAGTTGACTATTTTTTTTATACATTTTTCAAAAACGTATGCCACACAAAATTTTAAGGAAAACTTATTTAAAAAATTGGGGCAATAATTAGTAACTAATAAAGCTTTGAAATTTAGTGGAAGGGGTAGTTGTTAAATAACACCAATATTACACTGTGACGTCACCGAGAGTCGCCGGCCATAACGCTGCATGCGTGTGAAAGAGATAGCGCGACATCCCGTCTGCGTCCCCATTTTAACTCACAACAATATACCTGTGTGAAGTTGGCAAGTGAGTTTGAAATATCCTGTTTTAACTATTTCCATAGGATTGTACTAGGTTTGTACCGGATTGTACCGTTCTTTAATTTGTTTGTACCTCATGGGGGCAAGAGATATGGTATAATTAAAGTTTGGTCAATCAGCGCCTTGGGTGCACTTACATGAAATCGCGACATATTAAAACCTACCATCATTTTGATGATTTTATGACCGCATACGATATAAAAATATGTTCCGCAGAAGTATAATCCCAACCCATCATTGTACTAGCCGAAATCAACGAGTACAAATGACGGAAATGCACGAAATTCGTACAAATTGATAAATTTTCCAAAAAGTACGGCCATTTTCAAACAAATCATCACTGTGATGATTTCATGGCTGGACTTAATTTATAAACATGTTCCTCAGAGGTACTATCCCTCTCCATTATAAAGCAATCCGAAACCAGGGAGTACAAACAATGGAAATGTACGAAACTCGTAAGAATTTATTAATTTTCCAAGAAGTAGAGCCACTTTGAATCAAATCATCATTCTGATGATTTTATTTCTGAATATGATAGAGCAACATGTCCCTCAGAGGTACAATCCCTCCACATCATGGTACAATCCGAAACCAGGGAGTACAAACGTTGGAAATGCACGAAATTCGTAGAAATTTATTGTTTTTCGCTAAAGCGCAGCTTTTCTATAACTAGTGATTACAGTAATGATTTTATTACTCAATTTGATAGAGCAACACGTCTCTCAGAGGTACAATCCCTCCAAATCATAAAAAAATCCGAAAACAGGGAGTACAAACGATCGGAATGTACGAGATTCGTAGAAATTTATTAATTTTCCAAGAAGTACAGCCATTTTAAAACTGATCATTATTGTGATGATTTTATGGCTGAATCCAATGTAGGCATATGTGCTTCAGAGGTACAATCCCTCCAGATGATAGTACAATCCGAAACCAGGGAGTACAAACGATGGAAATGCACGAAATCCGTAGAAATTTATTGTTTTTCGATAAAGCGCAGCTTTTCTCAAACGAGTGATTAAAGTAATCATTTTATTGCTGTATACGATAGAGCAACATGTCCCTCAGAGGTACAATCCCTCCACATCATGGTACAATCCGAAACCAGGGAGTACAAACGATCGAAATGTAAGAAATTTGCAAGAATTTATTAATTTTCCAAGAAGTACAGCCATTTTGAAACTGATCATCATTGTGATGATTTTATGGCTGAACCCAATGTAGAAATGTGTCCCTCAGAGGTACAATCCCTCTCTATCATAGTGCAATCCGTAACCAGGGAGTACAAACGACGGATGTGAAGGAAAATCGATCTCAATAATATTATATTTCGATAATGTAAATTTTTTTTTAAAACGAGTGTTATAGTAATGATTTTACTTCTGAATATGATAGAGCAACATGTCCCTCAGAGGTACAATCCTTCCAAATGATAGTACAATCCGAAACCAGGGAGTACAAACGATGGAAATGCACGAAATCCGTAGAAATTTATTGTTTTTCGATAAAGCGCAGCTTTTCTCAAACGAGTGATTAAAGTAATCATTTTATTGCTGTATACGATAGAGCAACATGTCCCTCAGAGGTACAATCCCTCCACATCATGGTACAATCCGAAACCAGGGAGTACAAACGATCGAAATGTAAGAAATTTGCAAGAATTTATTAATTTTCCAAGAAGTACAGCCATTTTGAAACTGATCATCATTGTGATGATTTGATGGCTGAAGCCAATGTAGAAATGTGTCCCTCAGAGGTACAATCCCTCTCTATCATAGTGCAATCCGTAACCAGGGAGTACAAACGACGGATGTGAAGGAAAATCGATCTCAATAATATTATATTTCGATAATGTAAATTTTTTTTTAAAACGAGTGTTATAGTAATGATTTTACTTCTGAATATGATAGAGCAACATGTCCCTCAGAGGTACAATCCCTCCAAATGATAGTACAATCCGAAACCAGGGAGTACAAACAATGGAAATGCACGAAATCCGTAGAAATTTATTGTTTTTCGATAAAGCGCAGCTTTTCTCAAACGAGTGATTAAAATAATCATTTTATTGCTGTATACGATAGAGCAACATGTCCCTCAGAGGTACAATCCCTCCACATCATGGTACAATCCGAAACCAGGGAGTACAAACGATCGAAATGTAAGAAATTTGCAAGAATTTATTAATTTTCCAAGAAGTACAGCCATTTTGAAACTGATCATCATTGTGATGATTTGATGGCTGAAGCCAATGTAGAAATGTGTCCCTCAGAGGTACAATCCCTCTCTATCATAGTGCAATCCGTAACCAGGGAGTACAAACGACGGATGTGAAGGAAAATCGATCTCAATAATATTATATTTCGATAATGTAAATTTTTTTTTAAAACGAGTGTTATAGTAATGATTTTACTTCTGAATATGATAGAGCAACATGTCCCTCAGAGGTACAATCCCTCCAAATGATAGTACAATCCGAAACCAGGGAGTACAAACGATGGAAATGCACGAAATCCGTAGAAATTTATTGTTTTTCGATAAAGCGCAGCTTTTCTCAAACGAGTGATTAAAGTAATCATTTTATTGCTGTATACGATAGAGCAACATGTCCCTCAGAGGTACAATCCCTCCACATCATGGTACAATCCGAAACCAGGGAGTACAAACGATCGAAATGTAAGAAATTTGCAAGAATTTATTAATTTTCCAAGAAGTACAGCCATTTTGAAACTGATCATCATTGTGATGATTTGATGGCTGAAGCCAATGTAGAAATGTGTCCCTCAGAGGTACAATCCCTCTCTATCATAGTGCGATCCGTAATCAGGGAGTACAAACGACGGATGTGAAGGAAAGTCGATCTCAATAATATTATATTTCGATAATGTCAATTTTTTTTAAAACGAGTGTTATAGTAATGATTTTACTTCTGAATATGATAGAGCTACATGTCCCTCAGAGGTACAATCCCTCCAAATGATAGTACAATCCGAAACCAGGGAGTACAAACGATGGAAATGCACGAAATCCGTAGAAATTTATTGTTTTTCGATAAAGCGCAGCTTTTCTCAAACGAGTGATTAAAGTAATCATTTTATTGCTGTATACGATAGAACAACATGTCCCTCAGAGGTACAATCCCTCCACATCATGGTACAATCCGAAACCAGGGAGTACAAACGATCGAAATGTAAGAAATTTGCAAGAATTTATTAATTTTCCAAGAAGTACAGCCATTTTGAAACTGATCATCATTGTGATGATTTTATGGCTGAAGCCAATGTAGAAATGTGTCCCTCAGAGGTACAATCCCTCTCTATCATAGTGCAATCCGTAATCAGGGAGTACAAACGACGGATGTGAAGGAAAATCGATCTCAATAATATTATATTTCGATAATGTCAATTTTTTTTTAAAACGAGTGTTATAGTAATGATTTTATTTCTGAATATGATAGAGCAACATGTCTCTCAGAGGTACAATCCCTCCAGATGATAGTACAATCCGAAACCAGGGAGTACAAACGATGGAAATGCACGAAATCCGTAGAAATTTATTGTTTTTCGATAAAGCGCAGCTTTTCTCAAACGAGTGATTAAAGTAATCATTTTATTGCTGTATACGATAGAGCAACATGTCCCTCAGAGGTACAGTCCCTCCACATCATGGTACAATCCGAAACCAGGGAGTACAAATGATCGAAATGTAAGAAATTTGCAAGAATTTATTAATTTTCCAAGAAGTACAGCCATTTTGAAACTGATCATCATTGTGATGATTTTATGGCTGAACCCAATGTAAAAATGTGTCCCTCAGAGGTACAATCCCTCTCTATCATAGTGCAATCCGTAATCAGGGAGTACAAACGACGGATGTGAAGGAAAATCGATCTCAATAATATTATATTTCGATAATGTCAATTTTTTTTTAAAACGAGTGTTATAGTAATGATTTTATTTCTGAATATGATAGAACAACATGTCCCTCAGAGGTACAATCCCTCCGGATGATAGTACAATCCGAAACCAGGGAGTACAAACGATGGAAATGCACGAAATCCGTAGAAATTTATTGTTTTTCGATAAAGCGCAGCTTTTCTCAAACGAGTGATTAAAGTAATCATTTTATTGCTGTATACGATAGAGCAACATGTCCCTCAGACGTACAATCCCTCCACATCATGGTACAATCCGAAACCAGGGAGTAAAAACGATCGAAATGTAAGAAATTTGCAAGAATTTATTAATTTTCCAAGAAGTACAGCCATTTTGAAACTGATCATCATTGTGATGATTTTATGGCTGAAGCCAATGTAGAAATGTGTCCCTCAGAGGTACAATCCCTCTCTATCATAGTGCAATCCGTAATCAGGGAGTACAAACGACGGATGTGAAGGAAAATCGATCTCAATAATATTATATTTCGATAATGTCAATTTTTTTTTAAAACGAGTGTTATAGTAATGATTTTACTTCTGAATATGATAGAGCTACATGTCCCTCAGAGGTACAATCCCTCCAAATGATAGTACAATCCGAAACCAGGGAGTACAAACGATGGAAATGCACGAAATCCGTAGAAATTTATTGTTTTTCGATAAAGCGCAGCTTTTCTCAAACGAGTGATTAAAGTAATCATTTTATTGCTGTATACGATAGAGCAACATGCCCCTCAGAGGTACAATCCCTCCACATCATGGTACAATCCGAAACCAGGGAGTACAAACGATCGAAATGTAAGAAATTTGCAAGAATTTATTAATTTTCCAAGAAGTACAGCCATTTTGAAACTGATCATCATTGTGATGATTTGATGGCTGAACCCAATGTAGAAATGTGTCCCTCAGAGGTACAATCCCTCTCTATCATAGTGCAATCCGTAATCAGGGAGTACAAACGACGGATGTGAAGGAAAATCGATCTCAATAATATTATATTTCGATAATGTCAATTTTTTTTTAAAACGAGTGTTATAGTAATTATTTTATTTCTGAATATGATAGAGCAACATGTCTCTCAGAGGTACAATCCCTCCAGATGATAGTACAATCCGAAACCAGGGAGTACAAACGATGGAAATGCACGAAATCCGTCGAAATTTATTGTTTTTCGATAAAGCGCAGCTTTTCTCAAACGAGTGATTAAAGTAATCATTTTATTGCTGTATACGATAGAGCAACATGTCCCTCAGAGGTACAATCCCTCCACATTATGGTACAATCCGAAACCAGGGAGTACAAACGATCGAAATGTAAGAAATTTGCAAGAATTTATTAATTTTCCAAGAAGTACAGCCATTTTGAAACTGATCATCATTGTGATGATTTTATGGCTGAAGCCAATGTAGAAATGTGTCCCTCAGAGGTACAATCCCTCTCTATCATAGTGCAATCCGTAATCAGGGAGTACAAACGACGGATGTGAAGGAAAATCGATCTCAATAATATTATATTTCGATAATGTCAATTTTTTTTTAAAACGAGTGTTATAGTAATGATTTTATTTCTGAATATGATAGAGCAACATGTCTCTCAGAGGTACAATCCCTCCAGATGATAGTACAATCCGAAACCAGGGAGTACAAACGATGGAAATGCACGAAATCCGTCGAAATTTATTGTTTTTCGATAAAGCGCAGCTTTTCTCAAACGAGTGATTAAAGTAATCATTTTATTGCTGTATACGATAGAGCAACATGTCCCTCAGAGGTACAATCCCTCCACATCATGGTACAATCCGAAACCAGGGAGTACAAACGATCGAAATGTAAGAAATTTGCAAGAATTTATTAATTTTCCAAGAAGTACAGCCATTTTGAAACTGATCATCATTGTGATGATTTGATGGCTGAAGCCAATGTAGAAATGTGTCCCTCAGAGGTACAATCCCTCTCTATCATAGTGCGATCCGTAATCAGGGAGTACAAACGACGGATGTGAAGGAAAGTCGATCTCAATAATATTATATTTCGATAATGTCAATTTTTTTTCAAAACGAGTGTTATAGTTATCACTCGTTTGAGAAAAGCTGCGCTTTACATTATCGAAATATAATATTATTGAGATCGATTTTCCTTTACATCCATCGTTTGTACTCCCTGGTTTCGGATTGTACCATGATGTGGAGGGATTGTACCTCTGAGGGACATGTTGCTCTATCGTATACAGCAATAAAATGATTACTTTAATCACTCGTTTGAGAAAAGCTGCGCTTTATCAAAAAACAATAAATTTCGACGGATTTCGTGCATTTCCATTGTTTGTACTCCCTGGTTTCGGATTGTACTATCATTTGGAGGGATTGTACCTCTGAGGGACATGTAGCTCTATCATATTCAGAAGTAAAATCATTACTATAACATTCGTTTTAAAAAAAAATTGACATTATCGAAATATAATATTATTGAGATCGATTTTCCTTCACATCCGTCGTTTGTACTCCCTGGTTACGGATTGCACTATGATAGAGAGGGATTGTACCTCTGAGGGACACATTTCTACATTGGGTTCAGCCATCAAATCATCACAATGATGATCAGTTTCAAAATGGCTGTACTTCTTGGAAAATTAATATATTCTTGCAAATTTCTTACATTTCGATCGTTTGTACTCCCTGGTTTCGGATTGTACCATGATGTGGAGGGATTGTACCTCTGAGGGACATGTTGTTCTATCGTATACAGCAATAAAATGATTACTTTAATCACTCGTTTGAGAAAAGCTGCGCTTTATCGAAAAACAATAAATTTCTACGGATTTCGTGCATTTCCATCGTTTGTACTCCCTGGTTTCGGATTGTACTATCATTTGGAGGGATTGTACCTCTGAGGGACATGTTGCTCTATCATATTCAGAATAAAATCATTACTATAACACACGTTTTAAAAAAAATTTACATTATCGAAATATAATATTATTGAGATCGATTTTCCTTCACATCCGTCGTTTGTACTCCCTGGTTACGGATTGCACTATGATAGAGAGGGATTGTACCTCTGAGGGACACATTTCTACATTGGGTTCAGCCATCAAATCATCACAATGATGATCAGTTTCAAAATGGCTGTACTTCTTGGAAAATTAATAAATTCTTGCAAATTTCTTACATTTCGATCGTTTGTACTCCCTGGTTTCGGATTGTACCATGATGTGGAGGGATTGTACCTCTGAGGGACATGTTGCTCTATCGTATACAGCAATAAAATGATTACTTTAATCACTCGTTTGAGAAAAGCTGCGCTTTATCGAAAAACAATAAATTTCTACGGATTTCGTGCATTTCCATCGTTTGTACTCCCTGGTTTCGGATTGTACTATCATTTGGAGGGATTGTACCTCTGAGGGACATGTTGCTCTATCATATTCAGAAGTAAAATCATTACTATAACACTCGTTTTAAAAAAAAATTTACATTATCGAAATATAATATTATTGAGATCGATTTTCCTTCACATCCGTCGTTTGTACTCCCTGGTTACGGATTGCACTATGATAGAGAGGGATTGTACCTCTGAGGGACACATTTCTACATTGGGTTCAGCCATAAAATCATCACAATGATGATCGGTTTCAAAATGGCTGTACTTCTTGGAAAATTAATAAATTCTTGCAAATTTCTTACATTTCGATCGTTTGTACTCCCTGGTTTCGGATTGTACCATGATGTGGAGGGATTGTACCTCTGAGGGACATGTTGCTCTATCGTATACAGCAATAAAATGATTATTTTAATCACTCGTTTGAGAAAAGCTGCGCTTTATCGAAAAACAATAAATTTCTACGGATTTCGTGCATTTCCATTGTTTGTACTCCCTGGTTTCGGATTGTACTATCATTTGGAGGGATTGTACCTCTGAGGGACATGTTGCTCTATCATATTCAGAAGTAAAATCATTACTATAACACTCGTTTTAAAAAAAAATTTACATTATCGAAATATAATATTATTGAGATCGATTTTCCTTCACATCCGTCGTTTGTACTCCCTGGTTTCGGATTGTACCATGATGTGGAGGGATTGTACCTCTGAGGGACATGTTGCTCTATCGTATACAGCAATAAAATGATTACTTCAATCACTCGTTTGAGAAAAGCTGCGCTTTATCGAAAAACAATAAATTTCTACGGATTTCGTGCATTTCCATCGTTTGTACTCCCTGGTTTCGGATTGTACTATCATCTGGAGGGATTGTACCTCTGAAGCACATATGCCTACATTGGATTCAGCCATAAAATCATCACAATAATGATCAGTTTTAAAATGGCTGTACTTCTTGGAAAATTAATAAATTTCTACGTATCTCGTACATTCCGATCGTTTGTACTCCCTGTTTTCGGATTTTTTTATGATTTGGAGGGATTGTACCTCTGAGAGACGTGTTGCTCTATCAAATTGAGTAATAAAATCATTACTGTAATCACTAGTTATAGAAAAGCTGCGCTTTAGCGAAAAACAATAAATTTCTACGAATTTCGTGCATTTCTAACGTTTGTACTCCCTGGTTTCGGATTGTACCATGATGTGGAGGGATTGTACCTCTGAGGGACATGTTGTTCTATCATATTCAGAAACAAAATCATCAGAATGATGATTTGATTCAAAGAGGCTCTACTTCTTGGAAAATTAATAAATTCTTACGAGTTTCGTACATTTCCATTGTTTGTACTCCCTGGTTTCGGATTGCTTTATAATGGAGAGGGATAGTACCTCTGAGGAACATGTTTATAAATTAAATCCAGCCATGAAATCATCACAGTGATGATTTGTTTGAAAATGGCCGTACTTTTTGGAAAATTTATCAATTTGTACGAATTTCGTGCATTTCCGTCATTTGTACTCGTTGATTTCGGCTAGTACAATGATGGGTTGGGATTATACTTCTGCGGAACATATTTTTATATCGTATGCGGTCATAAAATCATCAAAATGATGGTAGGTTTTAATATGTCGCGATTTCATGTAAGTGCACCCAAGGCGCTGATTGACCAAACTTTAATTATACCATATCTCTTGCCCCCATGAGGTACAAACAAATTAAAGAACGGTACAATCCGGTACAAACCTAGTACAATCCTATGGAAATAGTTAAAACAGGATATTTCAAACTCACTTGCCAACTTCACACAGGTCAACAATATTTTAAATATGAACAACTTGCTGCTGCTGCTTGCAACTGCTTTATTTTTCAACCAATTTTGATACTGATTTCACAGGATAGGAAACTAACCTATTTAGAATACTATATAGTTGTAATGTTATAACTTCGTAATGCAAAGCAACAAACAATTTGCGGAATGTAATCGAAACATAATTAGTCTCGACGCTTGCGAAAGTAATTATAATAATGGAGGGTAACAGGGTTGTCAACGGTATTTCGAAGTGCTATTTATGAAGGATTTTTTCCCATGAGTGCTTCTTTGTCCAGGATCACCTAACGTGTTTTTGGATTACGTATCGTGACAATTAGGTACTAATCCTATCCTTCAGTGGATACGCAATAAATCCTAAAGGCTCAATGCCGTCCTACGCAGATACAATGTGACACAAAATTTCCCATACATTGCACGTTTACGGTAGACGTGATTACACGTTGTGATGATTTTATTTGAGCAAACTTTGATGTTATTACTTAAACGTTGTGGGCTGAGGTCTAATTTCATTATACTCTGTTAGTTACTTTAACAGCCTGTTAACTGTTTTAACGGACTGTTAAATTTTATGAGGGTCCCACTACGCCCTAACCGGTGATTATCTTCCTCAACTAGGTGTTCTTTCATGAAAACACGATACTTAAGCATTCGCATTAATTTTAATGCCCGATAAACTAACGCCCGTTAAATAATTGGTAAAATTGGACCTTAACGTGTTAAATGATTAAATGTATGTAGGTTCAATAAGTAGCACAGTTCACTTATGAGAAGTACTTAGTTTCCCTTTGGCAGCCTCGTAAGAATAGGTGTGATCTAAAACTACTAATTTTAAAAAGCTGTTTTTTTTTTCTTTAAATAATTTCGACAGCCATGGTTATTATCACTGAACAGTAAATTCAAACTTTATCCTCATGTATTCCGGTTTGCAAACGGTTTTTCCATTCCGTTCGTGTAGGTCATCGGCCATCAAAGAGGCTTATGTTGACGCTTAATCTCAATACCAGTAGAAATACTAACTAAAAGAAATCTAGAGATTATATTATGATTGGGCAAACAATGAAAACCAATATTCAACATAGAAAAACTTGTTGGTACAAACACATATAAAAAAATGGAATGCTATAAAAATTATAATTAGAGCCTATTTGTACTGGCAGGGAATATTAAGTGTTGCAAAGTTTTGCTACGAAAGAAAGTTTTAAAGCAAATACGCCACTTTCACTTGGCAAGTTTAGCATCAGTTCCTTAGCAAAAAGAGCAACAAGTTTTTAAAGTAAGTGGTTGTTCACTTATACGTTTATGGGTATTATATCCATATTTTTTTTTTCACGACTTGTACGTAACTAGTCGTAGCCAACGGACTGAATGAAAAATGTAATTGTGTAGTGTTCTTTCCATATATTATTGTTAAACTTATTTTCATCAAGTTACTAATATTTTCTTTGCACATGTATTTAACAAAAAACTTCTTTATAAGCATTACGATATGATATTTTTGTAATATTAAGTATATCATATCTGCTCGGTGGCGTAGTTGTATCATGGTACGACTGCAATGCTGAGGTCTCGCGTTCGATCCCCGGGTCGGACAAAGTGATATTGAGTTTTTCTATTCAGCATCAGCTCGGAGTCTGGAATTTGTGCCCAATATGGCGATAGGCTCGCTCCCTATCACATCATGGGACGGAATAAGGGCGAAAATTGGGTGCACTAGTTGCGCCTCTGCCTACCCCTTCGGGGATAAAAGGCGTGAGTGAGTGTGGTTATTGTAATTCTATAGGTAGGGTACTGATTAAAATCAGAACTTGCACAATGCATATTTTATTTGAAACACTAACATATTTAACATGTCCTTACTGTGCAGATACAACAACAAAAACGCAAATTGAAGAAATAAACAAACCCATTCGAGATAACTACATAGCTATTATTAGTAGATAAAAAATATAATAACATTTTTAGTGCGGACATGTCAATATTGTTTCGTCCATTTTAACTGAAGGCTAGTTTACTTTGGCATCCTTAGATCCGCCATTTCAGGTTACTTTAACAATTTAATCATTTAACTGTGTTTGATATGATAAAAAATGTTATGTACATAAAGGTATTATGTGTTTCAAGGTTTCTGTAATTTACAATTGTCTCGTGACGTGTGGGGTATTATATGTTTTTTGAGCTGCTGGAAGAAATAAGACTCCTTTTTTTCTCTTACTATTACGTGGGATTATTGAAACTATGTAAAAAAATTTAAATGTAGGTAGATATTGTAACTTTTGCTTACCAACACCTCAGTCCGATGCTTTTCATTGGCGGGAGGAGGCGTTCAGTCGCGGGCAGCGTCCGGCCCTGAAGGAGGTGGAGGCCATGAGGGCCTCCTTACAGCGAGCCGCCGTGAAGGAGTGGCGTCTCAGGCTGGGGGCCCCGTCAGCAGGGCTGAGGGTCGTAGCGGCAGTGCGCCCGGTCTTTGCCGAGTGGCTAGACAGGCGCCATGGCCCAGCTACATTTCGATTGACACAGATGCTCACCGGGCATGGTTGCTTCGCTGAATATCTGTGTCGTATTGTTGGCACAGAGGTGTCGGCCGTGTGTCACCATTGTGACAATTGCCCGCTGGATACGGCTCAGCACACGTTGGAGTTTTGCCCAGCCTGGAACGAGGAGCGCAGCGCTCTCAGAGCAGTCGTCGAAGGAGACCTCTCGCAGCCGGCCGTGGTCGCTTCCATGGTCGGCAGTTGGGAGGCCTGGCGTGCGGTGGCCCACTTCTGCGAGGTGGTCCTCTCGCAGAAGGAGAGGGCTGAGAGGGATCGGAAGCCGGAAGATCCCTCCCGCCGCCAGAGGAGACGAAGGAGGCACCGGGTGGACGACTGACCGGCATCTCCCGCCCTGTGGATTGGGGGCGTTTGGAGAATTCCTCCACGGTATCCCCTGCCTGTCGTAAAAGGCAAATAATAGGGGCCACCGGGGGTCACGGGTGGGCGGCAGGGGTCTGTCCGTCATTACACATTGTTGTGACCCCCGTGATGGACGGCAGCTTGGCTGGTTGGCCTCACGCTGCCGTAGAGGCTGAGAGCGTCCTTCGGTGCGCGGGGGCTTCTGAGCCCTCCCCACAAAAGGGGACGAGCCGCATCTTAGACACTTTTCATCCTGGGAAACCCGCAGCCGTCCCTAATGCGCCGAAGATAGCCACCGCGGAGTTTTAGTTGGTATGCCGTGCGGTGTACATAGGTTAGGGACTCGGCCCGGCTGTCGCCCGATGTTTTCCATCTCTCCGGGCGGCTCAACACCGGGTCGTAAGGCACGATGAACCCAACATAACCGCTCGGTCACCCCCCACGAAGGCCGGACGGAAGTGGTAACGCACTTTCACCGCGAAAAAAAAAATGAATGTCAGGCCGTGGGTGTTGATCCTATTACCCATTACGGCTGTGACTTCTGTAACCTGTAGATACTCAGATTTGCATTCTAAAGCTGTGATTCCACAGGACGCGGCCGACGGCAAATGATTCCCGGCTGGACGTCATTTGCCGTCGTGTGCGGAATCGGTCTCATACAATTTAATACTACATAGTAGTGCCGTCTGCCGTCGCGGCACACGCTGTTGCTGTCTGCTATCTGCCGCGTTCTGCGGAATCACAGCTTTACAAACGTCAATGCACTTAATTACAATTACTAAGTAGGCGATAACCATTGAACTGTTGTGAATTGTGATAAACCACGTCCGTGAGAAATATCTATGAACTGAGCACTAGAGATGTGTATCTAGAAGTAATGTTCACTAGTACCTACATCCAATAGTTCAATCATAACTTTATGACTAAATTCGTTTTTTGTGGTGGCACAGATGTTAGGAAGCACATAGTGATCGACACTTTTTTCTTTAATCGTGAAAATTATTAGTAATTTGGGGTTTTCTTTATATGTAATAACAATTGACTATAAATCTTATACTTTCTACGGCTGTCCAGTCCGAAATCAATGCAACAGACCATTCTTTTAAAAATCGCCGGTCTGAATACTAAACGCAATTACTGTAGTAAAGCGACAGTTACTGTAGAAGCGAATAAAAATATTTTTCTCAAAATAGTTAAGAGAGCGAATACATTTTTAATTAATCATTATTTTACTATTATATCAACATGAAATATATTTATTATTACGGACTGTAACAAGAATGATAAATTCCTTTTTATTAATTTGGGACCTTGAAAGCTTATTTTTGGCACCAAGGTCAATATTATTATGTATAATTTCAATCATATACAATCAATCATGATTATTTGATTAAGATTGAAAATAAACAATGATTAGTCACCACGAACTGATTAAGCTATTTAGTTACAAATCAGCCGTCATGATTGACGTGTTCAATCATTAGTCAAACAAAATTTTGCTCAACACTGCTTGAGAGCTATTTTACTCACGAAGAAAAGAAGAAGAGCGGAGGTGCCGCAAGGCGATTAGGTCATGTCACCATCAACTAAGGTCATGACGTCACAGTAGGCGGGGCCTAAAACTGTAGTCCCGAGTGAGTCGTCAGTGCGTTCGGATCGGATTCATCTGACGTTTAAATAGGTATAATTTTTTTTTAACCATGAAGTGCGCTGTTGCTGGGTGTAGAAATTGCTCAGGATCACAAATCAAACAAGATGGCATAACATTTCATTTGTAAGTCATTTAAATTTATGATTATTTGCATTTTAAAACACATTTTATTGTTTTATTACAAAGTGACATCTGTCGTCAAAAAGTTTGGTTCTTTAGATTTCTCACTGATATCATGATTTTAACGTTATAAACGCATGTCATACGAATTTTCGGCAGCAATTAGTAAATTTAGCTTATTCTGCCTGCTAATATATTAATTATTTCAAAGATTTATTACTTAGTTACATAAAATGTGAAAAAATATATTAAAACATGTAGTGACATCTGTGGGTAAGTATTCAGAAATAACGGATAGCGAAAAACATGTGCGTCATGCGAGCGACACCCAACGTCGAATATAATTCGACGCTTGAAAGGCAATAATATCTAAGCGACAAATATACCGAAAATGAGTTATATACATATTTGGAATCGCCAAATTTTTTTGCGTCGATTGATCCGGGTTTCGTAGCTCTAGGACAACTTTTTTGGCGGTTAGATATTAGATGATTCCGGTAAATTTCACAACTTTTTTCTCGTTTACCGACAAGAAATTCACGACTTTTCGGATTTATAGTAGTTGGTACACTTAAGGAAATTGATTTTGAACTTATCGTGTCTCACTTGAAATCGTGATATTACTGTTTTGCATTAATATATGTTTACTTGAAATAAAAAAAATGCTCACTATTTAATGAGTTGTTTATTACCTACACAACAAAATTATAGCATCGGCGTAGATATATATTTGCCTGCACCCATACTCACCATATTGATGTGCTTAGATATTTTCAGCTTAATAAAATATTTTGTTAATAGTACATATATACAACTTTATATAAAACAAAATAAAAAGAGATTAATCGGTTAGATAGTTTTACCTGAATAATATAAGTTCTATTTTTTATGCTTAGATATTTTTACTTGTCAACCTTTAACTTCAATGATGTCGCATAGTTAATTTTACCGGGTATGTTCAGGTGGTTATACTTATTATTAGGAGATATTCACCTGTTCGTAATAAAGAAAATACACCCGCTTGCGAATCACCTAGTGTTTTGAAAGTGTCGTTGGCTATTCTCATCTAGCCATGTACTTTTCTTATATTCCATGGCCTCTTTTACATCGTCCCACATTCTTTCTCGTGGTTGCAAAGTACTATAAAATCCTTTGTGGAAGACGTATGTCAAAATCGTAGAATGTGGTGCTCCATAGTCTCTGACTACCCGTATGGGATAAGGACGTTAGGTTGTATGTGTGTGCTTTCAGCAAAAATAAAATTTGAGTGACAATTAGGAGTTTCCAACACAATGAATAAATGATAATATTATTGTTTTCTAGTTCTGCTTGAGGCGAGAACCTCCCTCCAACGAAATTAGTTAACTATTAACAAATTCTATATCAATATGCTATATTTTGGATGTAAGTATGTTTATCTAAGAATAAAATTTGATTTTCATTAAAGTTTGCTGTTTATTAAATAGTTTAATGTTGGTGCGAATAACAATATTTACAATATTGTGCACGTATTTATGTTTTTCTACTTTCGTGCGACCCAATAATTTAGCTATAGATATTTTTAATTGATTTTATTAATATGTTTAGTTATCCTTATACGATTCTTACCAACTGCGCATTTTTAAATATTTGATATTTCTTTAAATTTACTTGTTACGGTATCCATAAAATTATCCATTTAGATGATTTACCTGTTTGTAAATTAAGGTAATTTTTAACTAAGCGACAGTAACTTTTTAATTTATAATCGTCAACGCTGTTGATTTAGTTCAAAAAATGACAAAAATTAAGAAGTTCCTAAAACAGTTACAATTATTTTTGTGCAGCAAATAGTTTAGTTATGATTTTTTTTGTCAAAATCAAAACTTTAAAACGCTCTACTGAAAAAATTAGCTAAATGTCGCTTAGATATGATTGCCTTTCAAGCGTCGATATTATTTTTATTCATTTCGTTATATTTGTAAGTTTTTTTCGTGTTATTGATTTATTTGTTATCATTTTAGATTCACCATTTTTTTTTTGTTTTTGCGGAGAAAGTAACTTATTACTACCGATGCTGTAAATACAGAAAATAGAAATGCATGAATGCGTGTTATGAATAGACGCAACAACTGGACACCAACAAAATATTCGAAAATATAAAATAATGCTTGAAATATAGTAAAAACAACAATTTCGCTTTTCTTTAGAAAATATTCCTACCTGTCAAACATTTGATGTTCGTCCCGTCGTTTAGAAATCAATTAAATTTACAAGTTAAAATATTACTAAAAGTGGAGTTTTATTCTTCTTGTTTTGGTTTTGAATGTCAAACGTTTAATATTCATCCCATCGTTTAGAAATAAATTAAATTTAAAAGCATACTTTAGTTTTTTTATTTGTTTTTGACATTTGACGTTGACGACTTCCAATTTCTGATCGCAACTATAATACGGACTTTGGCGGGAACCTGGGCGTAAAGGTTGCGTTGTTTCGGTTGAATTTGATTTTTATGTGCATGATGCGGTTTGTTCAGTGGCCAATAAGGAATACATTCATTTTTATCATAATACTAGGTGTTTCTTGCGGCTTCATCCGCGTGTAAAGCCTTTCCGCTAAAAAAAAGTCCCTACGAAGAGATTAAAAATATGCATTATTTCCATGGGGGTAAATTACCGGGATAACAAGTAGACTATGTGTTAATCTAAGACATGATCTACTCGCGTGCTATTTCATCTAAATCCGTTTTGTTGTTTCTGTGTTTACTTCTAACACACATGTAAATATCCAAATATTTTTATGAACTTTCGCATTTATAATATCGTCACAGGATACTGAAGTAGATATTAGTAAGATTATCGTAATTATTAATTTTAATCAATAAAGATTTTTTATCAACAACTTTAACAACTTATTTTATTTTGTTTATTCCCTAATTTTCCTGTACGTATGATAAAATAATTATAGACATATATAATTATTTTATCATATATGTGTCACCTATGTAATGTACCTATATGCTGAAAAAACGGCTAAGCGCCAGTAGAATAATAAATAATGTGGTCCGCCATACTAACGCACATAGAATCGTCTGGAACAAACACTTTTGCTTGTTACGCCATAGGGGTGAAAAGACGAACTAAATTATTGACAAGTTAGCTCTGTTACGTTGTAATAATGCCATTCACCGCTAGATGGATTTTGATTGGGGGGAGGAGCTATCGTTATATTTCATCCCCCGACCCCCCGCATTTAGCGACGCTACGTTCTAAAGAGATTTTGGCTTGACACACCTCCGCTCTTCTTCTTTTCTTCGTGGATTTTACTGCACCTGACGGTGAGCGGGGTGGAGTGCAGATAGTGGCCCGACTGGCTCACCAATTGACACACTATCTGCATCAGACAACCCTGCCCCAGGCAGGGTTATCACAATTTTGGCCTCTACGAAACTGAATATACACAGGTGTTTTCCAGAACGGATGCTTAAGTGGGTCGCTATGTCGGCCAGTTTCAAAAATTGTGTGCTATGATCACCAAGTCCTAACCAAAGCAGCGTTCATGAACTGAATTTAAATTCATGAATTAAATTTTCTTGTTCATTTTAATTCGTTTTGTGTCCAGAGTTGGCGATTATAGCAATATTTCACGTCACCACATTTACATTACGTAATTATAGGTCTCTAAAAATTTACAAAATCTTTTTATGTTTATTTGATGCGACGCATCGGAGCGGTCTCAGTTCCGAAAGGTCGCATCCCATTCTGATCGCGCGCGGATTATAATAGTACCTACATACCTCCAGTCATTTTGTACAGAACTAATTAGTAGGTAATTAAAACAATAATTTAAAAACAATCAGATTTCGACGATATAAACTTTCATATAACACACGTATCCAAAAACACAAACGAGTTTAATTAAAAGCGCGTTCACGGACTGGTTTTGTAAACTTGTAACAAAAAGGACGCTGCATTCTCGACGCGAGCACCAACAGCGTTGCTGTTTAATTAAATTTCCAAGTTTGCAAATATTCGCGACAAATATTTCTTTATGGCGGTTTTAATGCATGTCTGTGCAGGGACGGTCCCGTGCAGCTATCTTAGCGCAATAAGATACCCCGGAGCCGTCTCGTATGCGCCGAAGAAGGCCACCGCGGGTTTTGGTTGGTATGCCGGTGTATTTATTTATTTATTTAATGACACAACAACAGTTAATAAACTAAGCAAGCTTAATTAATATTACACACATATGGACGAGTCTACTCACTAATTACAGGTGTGAGACAGCATTTATATAAAAAAAAACAATAAAATTTAAATTAAAAGAAAAGCAATAAAATCAAATCAAAATATCCAAAACAATTAAAAGAATCTGACGTAACAAACATAAACCAGAAAAGATGAATAAAATAACATTAATACTAAAATTAAGAATTACATAATTGAAGTTTTACCAAAAATAAAAAGAACCACTCAAAACAGCTTAAAAGGCACAAATCAATTGTCCGACAAGCATGATTGCAGCATTTTTCGTCTGAAATACACTATGGAAAATGAGAAGATATCAACAGAAAAAGAAGTCTGGATGTCATTGTAGGAACTCTGGATTCTATTGAGCGACGAAAACTTTCCCACATTGGATCTATGCCGGCGCGTACGGAATGTTTAGGTGTAAGTGTAGGGTGTATTTAGTGTTAGGGACTCGGTCCAATGCTCGCTCGGATGATGCCACACTCCCGAGTGTCGACATTGGACTGTAGGACTGTGTGAAACCAACATAACCGTTTCACTCACCTCCCAGTGGTGGTAGCGACAACGCGTTTTATCCCCGCCAAAAATAAAATGCATGTCGGTGACATTACGCCGTGTCAACCGCTGTAATTTAGGTACATAAAGGGATGAGAATTAAGCCATATTAATATAAAGCTTCGGTTGTAGAAGGAGGTATAAAACTTGATTACCAATGACACAAATATCGAAATTATGTGATAGAAATTTAAGAATGTTAGAATGACGAGACGAGCAGCTCATTCGTCAGAAGAAAATCACCACACAGAGCTTAAAAAGTAACAACGCCATTGAGAGCTATCGAGAAATAATTAACTTCTATACCAACCTTCTAATCCAGTAAACTTATTTTTCCATTACTTTCTTATTTCATCATTATCATCATCAACTATACGATGTCCACTGTTGAACATAGGCCTCCCCTAATACGTTCCAGACTGACATGTCAAAAGCGGCTTGCATCCAGTGTGGTCGTGCGACCTTTGTAATGTAGTTTTATGATATTCTACGTATTTTCTTTGGTATGTTGCACTATCATTTAATTCTAAAGACTGATCAATATGTATCTTAGCACTACTAATTAACCTGAAATACCTTTGAAACAATAAAGTTAACCCCTTTAGTGTTACTTCGCAAACATATCAAGCCAAAGGTTTAACGTCGACAGTATAACTAAGTTAACAAGACCGGATGGAGTGTGAAGCAAATGCTCCAACTCCAACTTGGGGAATTTCAGAGGCTTGGCATGTTTAATGCCTTGGTATACGGATATTTGGAGGATATACCAATCCTGTAATATATACCGCCCACTGCTGGGCACGGGTCTCCTCTGCTACTGTGAGGTTTGAGGCCTTGGTCTACCACGCTGACTACGTACCCTCGAATTTCTTTTTGGAGGAAATTTAAGGTCATATTAGAATGTTACGGTAATTGAAGTGACTGTGACTAAGGTGGTTATGTAAAAAGAATGAGATTTAAAAAATATTTCCATGTAAAACAATTCAACTGCAATCCCTCTCAACGAAAATGAAGATTGATATTATGAAGAAGCGTTAGAATACGATGCGAATAAACTATAAGCAAACAAAGGCGGACTTAATGGCGAAAGTATTTTCTACCTTCTTTAAATAAAGCAAAATGATTATCCTCTGAGCTTAAATAAATACCTAACATAGTATATGAATAATAAGGTATTAGCGCGACATAAAATAGCTTGTTTCGAAATTCACACGCAGGGATTACCAGGAAGCTGGTTAGTTAATGGATGTAGCATTTCCCGCGTAACAAGTAAAAACACCCATAAATCACACGATTCGTGGTAAATTTCGTTTGCACGAGCATTTATACTCGTCACATAAGTTATAACGAATCGTTTACCAGATTAACCGGGCGTGGAGCGACTCCCAACCCGCTCACCATTTCTTGTCGCGAACATACTTCAATTTGCATACAAAATTTTATGATTCAAGCCCCAACTGCCAACACATTTCGCGAAACTGAATAAGAAATCACTGAACTTCATGATTTGTATGTGATTGGATATATATATCTGTATTTACTATTTCTGGATTTCCCATTTCTCATACATATTTGTATACATATATGAATACAAATGATGAGATACGTTTTGTTACAAATGAATTGTAATAATTAGTAAAACTAAACATTTTCTATTATTTTTTTTTACTGGTGGTAGGACTCTCATATGTAAGAGTTCGTCTGGGTGGGTACCACCGCAATGTTTATTTCTACCGCCAAGCAGCAGTGTGCATGCACTGTTGTGTTTCGGTTTGAAGGACATTGTAGCCAGTGTAACTACAGGACATAATGAGACTTAACATCTTATGTCTCAGGATGACGAGCGCAGGGGAATACCACACAGTACTTTGTAACTCAAGATGCTGGATGGTGTTTCTACTGTTTATGGGCGGTCGTATCGCTTACCATCAGGCGAACGGCATGCTCGTCTCGTCATTCGATGCCATGAAAACAAAAAAATCTTTCGTTTTCGCATTTAATTTGTCTATTGTCTACCGCCTTATTGATTGTGAATTGGCTATGACGTTTTACAGCTATTTTTTTTTTATTTTTTTACGCGGAGAAAGTGAATTATTAAGTTACCGCCCAGTGTTCAAGGGGAACGACTTAGCGGTTATGTTGCGTTCACCGTGCCTTACGACCCGACGTTGAGCCGCTCGGAGAGATGGAAAACGTCGGGCGACCGCCGGGCCGAGTCCCTAACCTATGTACACCGCACGGCATACTAACCAAAACTCCGCGGTGGCCATCTTCGGCGCATTAGGGACGGCTGCGGGCTTCCTCCGACTCACGTCTAAGTTGTCGTCAGCAACCGCCCCTGCACGTACCGCTATTGCAAGCTGCGAAATATGTCTCATACTTGACATTTAGAAAATGCACAGAGCCAGTTGGAAAAAAGTATGAAATCCTCCTAGCCAGTTTCGGCCTCGGCGGCCAATCTCAACGGAGATCAGCCAGGTACGCAGGAGATATTATAGTGCACAAGCGTGTGCGCAATACACAGGTGCACTCGCTATTCCTTCACTCTCATAGTCCGGTGAGACGGCAATCTGACATGACCGGAGAGAGATTAGGCGCAGGACCAACGGCTTTACGTGCTTTCCGAGGCACGGGGGTATCACACCGCCAACTTCCTGACTCCGAGCTGCGACTGAGTAATTTTAAAGATGGAAAAACCCAGTCACAATATGTACCTATATACCTCATTTGATTGCCTCGGTGGCGTAGTTGTATTTCGTACGAGTACGACTACCGTGTTGAGGCCCGGGTTCGAATCCCGGGTCAGGTCGGGACAAAAAAAATGTGACTGGGTTTAGGCGTTTCACACACTGCCCCGCTCCACGCTGCGGGGTGCGGGGCGAGATGCAAGGTATGGGCACACCGACTTCTGCTGTACGGTGCGTGATTTCTTCGAATTTGAATATACAAAAACAAAACGGATGATAATATAACTACAGCATCTCATCATGCTAAAGCTTCATTTCTAAGAACGTCCACCGGAATAAGATAAATTGTAGAAACGTATCTTTTATAGACTATCCTATTGTTACATCTTAAGTGTAGTTCTTTTCAAACATTACGTATGTGAATTATTATATGGAAATAAACACGAATTAAAGATAGAATGGATAGAGTTTAGCATCAATTTACTAAGAAAACCAGTGTCGCCAAACTCACACATGCATATATTCGCATACTATCATCTCTACATTATGATTGGCCAAAATCATCAATAAAGATAAAGCGTATAATACAAAATCATTTGCATTAAATTTAACCTTAATGCCATTATATAAACTTCGTATTCTAAAAATTCACATGACTTCATACGACATTATTCCTTCAGTCTGAATTTTGATTTTAATTCGATTTCATACCGCTAGTCCACGCGAGATGGCGTATAATCGCAATGGCATTCATAAGAACTCAATGGCAGTTGTTTTAAGATAAGTTATTGAATGACACCCAGTACGCTACGCATGCCGGTAATAGTGTTGCACCCATACGTTACCTTTTTGTAAACCTATCGATGGTGTTTGTTTTATAACTAACATTAATAAATGAAATGGACTTATAACAAAATTATATAATATTAATTTGATAAGTACTGGAAAAGTTGTTGGAACTGTCTTGAATACAATTTTAACTCAGTAAATTAAAAATTATTTTAAATTTTAAGTATATATTTTAAATTCCTACTTTATAATTTCAATACTGCAGATATGTATGTTACACATACTATATTAGCTACACAGCTTATATAGCTAGTTTGCAATAAATTATAATGAGTATATATACTTATCATAGTGATTTCACTGCTGGGGTTAAGAGAGTAAGAGTAGACTTCACGTCTAAGCAAAACCTCAACCGGCAAGGCAAGAAAATATCCTTTGACGGACAGCAGAATTATGCCGGCCTGCTAATAGCTTCTGCAAGTTCCGTTTTAAGGACCCAATATCATAAGACTTGGAAACATTCGTGCCTGGCAACTGTTCCACAGTTTAATAGCAAAATTACGAACTTCTTAACCCGATTGATATGGGCTGAGATAGAAGAAATCACTAAGCAGTGGTTTCGCAAGCCAGCACGCGTGGTTCCCCTAAGGAAGTGTGAGGATGGCCTAAGGTTAAACTTTTGTCCAGAGCACTCACCAAGACACGGACGATAGAATACACTAAGTGAGGCAATGTCTCGGCGTAACTGCATTGATTCCAAACTGAATAGTGCTTTGTGCTGTTTATGAGTGGTCGTATCGCTTGTTGAGCGACATGCTCGTCTCGTCAAGCAAAAGTTGTTTAATTTTGTACCTGAATCTGACTCGGTAATATTTTACGCTTTTTGGGGGCAACAATTTCTTGTGCTTCGTTTGAAGAAGATACGCCTGCGTTTAAATTTATGATTTCAGGATTACTTTGGAATCCACCACCCTAAGAAATAACATTAACGATGAGATATCAAGTAATACTCATAACATAATATCAAGTAACATAGCTGATCAAACATTGTTAACATATAAAGCAGACAGGCACATTTATATGTAATTAAAAACAATTATTTAAAACTATGTGTTGTCTCAATAAAAAGCTTTTCCCGTTAGAAAAGCCCCTAAAACGCAGTACGACGCATAGAAAAAATATCCATTATATCCCATGGGAGCAAATTACCGGAATAAAAGTAGCCTATATGTGTTAATCCAGGGTATTATGATCTGGCTGCGGACGACAACTTAGACACTTTAGCCCGGGGAAACCCGCAGCCGTCCCTAATGCGCCGAAGAAGGCCACCGCAGAGTTTTAGTTGGCATGCCGCGCGTTGTACATAGGTTAGGGACTCGGCCCGGTGGCTCAACGCTGGGTCGTAAGGCACGGTGAACCGAACAAAACCACTCAGTCACCTCCCTTGAAAGGCTAGGTGATAGTAATAAGTCACTTTCTCCGCGAAAAAAAAGGGTATTATGATCTACTCGTGTGCCAAATGTCTGAGTTTACTTCTAAGAAACATACAAACCAAACAAACATCCCGACATACAGAGATCCAAAAATTTCCACAAACATTTGCATTTATGATATTACTAAAATAAGACAAGAAGTAAGATAAGATTAAAAAGGGTATTTTTAAATAATAACCTATAGTTTTTTTAATAAATTTATGTAGTAAAATAAAACAATAAAATAAATATAATGGTGTGTGGCTTTCTTATAATTACTTATTGATTGATGAATTAGAATATTTATATGAGCTTCTGCATACACTTTAAAATATTGATTTCCCCTTTTTTTTACATTACACATCTTCTACAAAATGTTCTGAACATATTACGGAAAAATTGGAAGGAAACCAATTTAACCTTCCCGTAGCATTGATCCAACTTTCCTTAATAAATTGATCTTTTGGAAAACTGAAAATTAACAATCTAGTATTGTTTCATTAATTAATTGTTATATCGACCACAGCTATGCATCACAAGCGGATCATGCATCAGATAACTTTTCGTACTTTTCTGCATAACATAACGCTTCAGTGAAAAATTAATAATTATCGATAATATTTTATCGACCATGCATGCACTAATTGAGTAGCGATGACATTATGAATTGGTGACAAATCATTCTAGAACAACTGATTTTCGTTTGCGACAATTAACCATATAGTGAAAAGAATAAGGAACATTTTAAATTGTAATTTTTGTGTCATGTTTGACATAGAAAATCAAGATACATTTTTCAACTAAATAGCAATATACCAGAAAATATTACTTACCGATGATACGAAATACCTCCGTGGGACACATTTTTGGTACGGCTATTATTTTTGCATTCCAGAATAGCATAATAGGGCATTTTAATATTTTTAAATATTTTTTCCAATCATTAAACCTTTGACAATGCGCAATGACGACTGAGACCGTTCAAACAGTGAGTTTGTACTGCATTCTAAACTAGTGTATCAAAGGTTACGCCCACTTTATAGTTCTATCTCTATCTCTGTTCTGTGGAAATAAACATGAATAAACTCTTTAATATTAACAAAATACGTTTTCCATAGAAAAATGATATTTATCATTTATTTTTAACGCAACAAGGTAGATCGTAGTACACAATTCTAAATATTTTTAATTTCCACATCTAAGACATTGTCTTTGTGATTAGGTCTAATCTGAGATTCATTAGATACTTAGATCCATTCTATTACTTAGTGCTTACGACAACGAACGAAAAACGTTTTATTAAACATTAACCGCACATATTTGGACGTTATCTTTCGCATTCAATGTCGCCTAACATTACGGGTCGTGATTTTGACAGCGAAGTAATTTTGTGATAACCTGTCCTCATTCTGTGAGAATTAGAAATTAGGTCAACTGAAATAAGAGGGATTTACCCTCCCTTTAAGCCTATTTTTGGAGCAGAACGTAAAGTTAAGAGAAATAAACGAATAATGCGGACGTTCGTAAAATTAAATTCAATGTTTCTGTTGGAAACTGTTCGCTAAATCCTGTCTTCATGGGTCGTTTTGACGTGACAGCTGCTGACAATTTAAGGAAAGTCTGTAATACGAGACGAAACCGTGTGATAATCCTACTAATATTATAAAGGCGAAAGTTTATAAGAATGTATGGATGTTTGGATGTTTAGATGTTTGGATGTTTGGATGTAAGGATGTTTGCTCCTCTTTCACGCAAAAACTACTGAACGGATTTCGATGAAATTTAGCACACGGGTAGATCATGTCCTGGATTAACACATAGGCTACTTTTTATCCCGGGAAAATATAAAGCGGGACTTTTATCCCGGAAAAACTTTTTACAGCGGGCGGAGCCGCGGGCAAAAGCTAGTATTATATACTTTAAGAAACATTTTGGTACCCATCCGTTTTAATAATATTTATTAAAAGATTTGCTCGCATGATTATCCTAATATACCCGCAAATACCAAATAATACACTTTTAATTAAAACTTTTTAGTTTTAATATATATTTTTTTATATTCAGGCCAGCTGCTAACATGTTTTTAAAAATACACTAAATTTTTTAATTATTCGCAACCTGAAAATCTCTAAATGATTAGCTATTATGCCTTCTGTCTATTAAGACATATTACTCAGGAAGAAATATATAACATTACGAAGAGCTATCGAATTATATAAATTATATGCCTGTTCATTGAAACCCACTTATGTTATAACCATTTCAAATAACCCATTTGATCCGGGGTGAAACCGTAGGTTGTCCGATACGGGGCTTTGCGAACCGTCCGGTCCCACGTTCTAGCTTACCGGATACGCCGACCGTACTTCAGGAATGCTTGTTTTGTTGAATATCGAAATTCGTTTGCTTTGCATGCAAATATTCGCAGCACTATCTTGTTTATTGGAATATTTTGAACTGAATATTCATTGATGAGAATATTTTTTCATTGGCTTTTATTTGTTTTGAAACTGGTCGGTTGACTTGTTACGTGCAAAGCATTATGTAAATCTCATAAAACTATTGTAATGTTTTCAAATATTTTTTTCTTGAAGCATCAACATTTTTTTCCTTGTAAGTAATCGATATATTATATATTTTGTAAGAAGTTTTTGCTAATATTGAATTTTTGCACCTACAGCCAAAAAGACACTATCCATAGCTGTAATTTAAATAAAAATAATATTATTTTCACATTTTATTGACATAACTAACCTGTATTTTACTACATTATCCATCAATGTTTTGATACCGCTGAGCTTCACAATGAGTAATGTACGGACATAGAGACATAGACAAACTGCACAATCGTGTTTGTTATTCAAATCTAGCTTACAGTAGATGTGCCTCGCCTCCCAAAGAGGGGATTTCAATTCAAACTAGCTCAATTGGTATTGGTACACATGACTAAACTGCGTAATAACTTATCTAGATATTTAATCGTATTATAGTTTCCGTTACTTTATTTTTTTCTCCCAATAGCCGAGAAATGTCTTAGATTACCTTAATATGATCACTGCTCGCCTATAGTCATAATCAGTACCAAATCAATCACGGAAGGAAACCACCCATTTAAAAAACAGTCCCACCTGTCTTGGGCTGGAAGTTTAATTTAATTAAGGGCTGAGTTATTCATAGTATAGCTTTACACTTTTAAAATTAGTCATGATATAATTTATAACATGTAGAATAAATGTTGTCCGATAAATGAAAATTCAAATGTTGGCTCAAAATAAATGTCGCAATAATTAATTATCAAAGACTTCAGTGATAACGTTCACAAACTACACACGGTAAGGAAACTATATTTACGAGCGTTCCAACTTAAACTGTAAACTATGCAGTTAACAAGAACACGTCGATACACGAGGTTAGAAAATACATCAAACAGCCATGACATCAGATGGGAATAGGGAATAACTTCGCAAGTTTGTAACATCCTTAATTTATCACTATTTGAAACACATTGAACGCAGTGCAACGTAGTGCAATAGTTTACATGCTTCTGCCTTATATAGGTTATATGAAGCAGAACTGCAAATGCGTTTTGTGAAATTATTAAAAAAATTAAATTGAAATGATCTTCTGTTTTGCACGAGGATTATGCTACCTATATCGCACCCAATATGTGCTCGTAATAATGCTCAACTCAAATGGGAAGAAAAAAATAAGACAATGTAAATTAATATTAACTAGCTTTTGCCCGCGGCTCCGCCCGCATTAAAAAGTTTTTCCGGGATAAAAGTCCCGGTTTATATTTTCCCGGGATAAAAAGTAGCCTATGTGTTAATCCAGGACATGATCTACCCGTGTGCCAAATTTCATCGAAATCCGTTCTGTAGTTTTTGCGTGAAAGAGGAACAAACATCCTTACATCCATACATCCAAACATCCAAACATCCATACATTCTTACAAACTTTCGCCTTTATAATATTAGTAGGAAGTAGGATTATGAGATTTAAAAAAATATTACATTTCCACATCAACTCAGTTCATGTCTTAAAAAAAAATACTTTATTGCAACATAATTATATTTCAAACATCCCAAGAACTCATCTCTACACTTCAATACAACATAAAATTAATCCCTAGAACTAAACTCAACGGGCAAACTATTGTATCACAATACACTATATCATATAACTAACATCTATTTCAGTAACTACATAGTTAGGTCGGGCGTCACAGCAATACTATCTCCCGCAAATTAATCTCGATCCGGCTCGAAGGACCAACGGATTTCCTACAGGGTTTATCGAAGTTAATTACTCGTCACTAATCAGCGTCGGAAGAGGATTAAAGACTTTAGTGCGCTATTCAATGGGTTGGAATTCCTAAATAATATTTACTGAATTTATGAAATAAGTCTAATAGTAGATCCTTTTTTTATGGTACCGAATGACGAGATGAGCATACCGTTCGCCTGATGGTACGCGATACGACCACCCAAAAACAGTGGAAACATCATCCAGAACCTTGAGTTACAAAGTACTGTGTGGCATTCAGTTGCGCTCGTCATCCTGAGACATAAGATGTTAAGTCTGATTATGTAGTGTAGTTACACTAGCTACAATGTTCTTCAAACCGAAACACAATAGTGCATGCACACTGCTGCTCGGCGGTAGAAGTAGACATTGAGGTGGTACCCATCCAGACGGACTCTTACATATGAGAGGCCTACCACCAGTAGGATCCTAGCAGTAAAATACTATAATATAATACTGAATTGGAATTATTAAAAAAAGTGCTAAAAAATTTAAACAGAGGCTATATATTTTTTAATACAATCTTCTCGAATTACTTTAATTTTGCTATTACATCTAATTGGTGTTATTAGTACGACTAACGATAATTGTGCTTAAATAAAGACACAAGTTATATATTTATTAGCAGCTCTGAAAACATAAGCTCTAAATAAAACGGAGTTCATATCACAGAATATAGAAATGTAATGTTAAATTGCTCTTTCGACAATATTTGTTTTCAACATGCAATTAATGCAATGACTAATTAATTATTGGATGTGGTGAAACATAAATGTTTGTAGTTAATTTAATTAATTATAATACAAAATTTGTAGATTCAATAAATACACCCAAAATGCAACATGATTACATTTACATAGTTTGGATATGATTATGTCATCGTAGCTTTTGATCGTGGCTCCGTCCGTGTTCAAAAGCTTTTCCGGGATAAAAGTTTCGCTATATTTTTCCCCGCTCTAACAAGCCTATATATATAGACTCAAAGTATCTTTCAATCAGTACAGTGGTACTGCTATGACAGTTTAACAGATCAATAGAGTTACATTCGCATATATATTACTAGCTTTTGCCCACGGCTTCGCCCGCGTTAATAAGTTTTTTCTGGGCTAAAAGTACATAAAAAACTTCCCGTTGAATCACTCTATCCAACACATTTATTTGGATAAATATTAATATTATGACGTTGATACAACTCTTAACAAATAATGCATTAATTTCGACCAAATTTGACCAAAAAACGGTTCTAGTGAGTTAATCTTAAAAGATAGACATATACTGTCCCGGACATTTTTTTAGATCATTTCAAGAGGAATAATTCTTTGATACATATATTTTTGGTATCTTGAACCGTTTTCGCAGCGCACGCAATGGAAGCCCTCAAGGATGAATAATTTTCCCCGTTTTTTTTTCACATTTTCCATTATTTCTTCGCTCCTAATAGTTGCATCGTGATGTTATATAGCCTAAAGCCTTCCTCGATAAATGGTGTATTCAGCACAAAAATAATTTTTCAATTCGAACCAGTAGTTCCTGAGATTAGCGCGTTCAAACAAACAAACAAACAAACTCTTCAGCTTTATAATATTAGTATAGATTAGTATAGATTATATAATGTATGGATGTAATAGGCACGGTAGACTTTCGGTACCATAACAAAAAAGCAAAAAAATATTAATTGTAGACCACACATTTTTAGCATGGTCTCATTACATACCGGTCTCTTCCCGCTCTATGCCACAGGGTCTTGATAGATGTATGATGTAACTAGTTAGTTAATTAAATGGTCCTAACATGATTTAACTGCCACCGTGTTCATCATAGTTAAGTATGGGTATGACATAAGATTGTGCCAGATTTTCCTGCTACAGCGATATAGAAGCGGTAAAGGACGTGTACAAAGAACCCTTCAGGGTGGTCCAAGTTGTAGGGAATATGCTAGCTTTTTGAGACGGAACAGTAAGAGTGACTACCTTAACCGTTGTAGCAACAAAACACTTTCTTAAGAGATAATTGATTAATAATTTATGAAGATACTAGCTTTCGCCCGCGGCTCCGCCCGCATGAATGAGTTTTCCCGGGACAAAAGTCCCGCTTTATATTGTCCCGGGATAAAAGTAGCCTATGTGTTCATCCAGAACATGATCTACCCGTGTGCCAAATTTCATCGAAATCCGTTCAGTGGTTTTTGCGTGAAAGAGTAACAAACATCCATACATTCTTACAAAGTTTCGCGTTTATAATATTAGTAGGATTCGCACTTTGTTAAAAATTTACAGTTAGTACGAAAGCTGACTTTTTACGCAAAAACTTGTTTGATGCCAATCGATCCTGTTTCATATATAAGAACATGCTCGCGGCTCCGCCCGCGTGAAATAGTTTTTCCGGGATAAAAATATTTTCCCGGGATAAAAAGTAGCACTCAGGAGTAAAGTAGCTTCCTATTAGTGAAAGAATTTTCAAAGTCGGTTCCGTAGTTCCTGAGATTAGCGCGTTCAAACAAACAAACTCTTCAGCTTTATAATATTAGTATAGATAAAGACTCTATCCGCCTTATTCCAAAACGAGGTTTAACTATAGTACCGAGTATATTACCAGGTTTAAACTATGGACTAAAAAAAACTTTATTACAAAACCGAGTTTATCGCTTGTACGAGGATTATCTATGTTACTAAAGTTAAACCGCCGTGACCCCTAGTTTAACTTCAGTACTAATCTCAAAACGTAGAACATCAAGTTGCAATTGTGTTTTAAGATAATCAAATAATCAACAAACATATAAAAAAATACATAAATTCCATCGAATTAATGTATTTGGAAATGTTGGAAAGAAACCAGCGGTTTAATTAACCCCATAGTCGCGCGAATCATTTTTCATTAAGTGATGAAGATTGTTGCTATAAATATAGGTTCACTAGAAGGTTAGAAATTAAAATAGTGGATTTATTTCGTCAGAATTTAGTATAGACCCTCGAGAACACTCACTCCTGAGGTGCTAGTGGTTTGCGCATTACGCTAGCGGGCTCGTCATGAAGTAAGTGTACAAAGTTGGTACCTAATATAGGTAAATTGCAGACACTGCTAGGATATCTCAAACACTGGTGTGACTGCTAATTATTGTTTTTTTTACAGATTCAGTAAGATACTGGGGATTTACATGGTATATCCCAGCCAGTAATTAGCAAACTTGCAATCAAATTCGTATTAATTAAATTAAATGTTATGTAACGTTATTACACTGTTTATTAAGAATATGATTAATTTGAACTAACCTTTACTTCAACAGTCCAATTTGCACCCCTTTTTTCTTTGATTGCCCCATTTTCAACTAGAATAACTGACGTAATAGTTATGTACGTGATTTCACAATAAAAACTATTGCACTTGTGAGTTGTGACGCTGTTGCCGTGCCTAAATAGTTGTAATAAAAGAACAACGTTTCTTTATGTTATTTGAAGTGCTATTCAATAGAATCATAAATAAACCGAAATGTAAACATTTCAATAAGATCCAAATACGCGGACCGCACACTTAATTCCATTGTACGCTGGCTAAATAAACAAGTCGACAGTATTCAAAAACAAAATTCACGCCATTTCAAATTAGTCAGATTTGAGATATTATATTTAAATGGCAAGATAGTATATATTTAGCATCATCATCATCGTCAAAATCATATTTTATTAAACATTTCGCTTCTCTCTTCACACAAGCTTATAATATTATTAAAACTTACGCGAGACATATTAAATTAATTATCAGAAAAACAACGGTTTCACTCACGTATATTATTGGTCAGAATCGCCGACCAGTTTCGACCTGTTACGAAGGTCATCTTCAAAGGCGAGTGCCGAGAGGACGTCGCGTTGCGGAGGCCTCTTGATCACTGTCAGCCGCCCGCGCCCGCGCCGCCGCCCGCCTTGCGAAACGTAAAGCACGGCTCGAAGGGTGGAGTGGGGGAGGTTCGGAGGGTTCTGAAGAAGGCGCAGCTGATAGACCATCATCCTCAGACACTACCGGTGCATGTAGGACACTTGTGTGTACTGAGCTAACTGTGTCGACTCCTCGAGTAGGGTTGTTACTGGTCTTATGTATGGTTTGAAGTATCGGTTTCCAAGTAGTCGGCAACGTCCAGCCTACGTCACGGTTGAAATTCGGGCGCTTACTTATTTCTATGGCTTCACGTATTTTACGCGGGCCGTAAGATTTTTCACGGGCCAATACTTTGGCCTTATCGAAGCGGATATAGTGTGAAACGTCCGAATCCAACGCGTGCTCAGCGACCGCCGAACCATTCCTGTCCAATTTCTTCAAACACCTAATATGTTCAGTCAGCCTAGTAGCCACGTTGCGTCCCGTCTCACCAATGTAGCTTTTGCCGCAGTCGCATGGCACCATGTATACCCCAGGCACATTCAGTGGATCACTGTCCTTGGGAGAGCGCATTAAATTCCTTATCTTTGTTAAGGGCCGGAAAATGGTCTTAATGTTGTATTGCCGGCGTAGCAAGTGACCTATTTTGTCTGTAATACCTTTAACAAAGGGTAGAAACGCTGGCGCTCTATCCACAGACGTGCGGCGCTCCGCTGTCATTTCACTCACTCGCAGACTCTGTCTCCAGCTATAGCCATTTGACTCCAACACTTGCTTGACGTGCATCAGCTCCTCATTTACGTATTGGGGATCACATATACGCAGGGCTCTATTGATCAAGGTCCGAGGAACTGAAGCCAAATGAGCCGGATGATGGTGCGAGTCAGCCCTTAGGTATCGGTCTGTGTGTGTGGGTTTACGATAAACCGTATGCGTGAGATTCCCGTCGGGTTTTCGCATAACCAATACGTCAAGGAAAGCTAGAGCGCCATTCTTTTCTTGCTCGATGGTAAAAGAGATTTTTGGGTGTATTGCATTCAAGTGAGCAAGGAAGGACATCACACAATTCTTGTGCAAGATGGCAAATACGTCATCTACATATCGCCACCAGAATCTGGGCCTATCTCCCGCCGTACTGAGCGCTCTCTCCTCAAACCATTCCATGAAAATGTTTGCCACCACTGGAGCTATGGGAGACCCCATCGCTACTCCATCCAACTGCATGTAGTACTCGCCATGCCAAACGAAGAAACCGCTCTTCAGACAGTACTCTATGATACTCATGTACACGGTAGGTAAGCCTGCGTTCTCAATCAAGTCCTCTATTATATGAATTGTGTCCTCCACCGGTACATTTGTAAACAACGAAGTAACGTCGAAACTCCGCAACGCGACGTCCTCTCGGCACTCGCCTTTGAAGATGACCTTCGTAACAGGTCGAAACTGGTCGGCGATTCTGACCAATAATATACGTGAGTGAAACCGTTGTTTTTCTGATAATTAACACAAGCTTATGTTAAAAGGAACGGTGCATCAATCGCCGAGTGAATGAATTAATGTATCACTCTAATTTTTTGCTTATAATCTGTGGATACTAATTGTATGAGAGACTATACCGGGTGGAAGGGAAACGCTCTCTATACCGGAACGGTAAGAGAGAAAAACCATAACATTAACGAAAAACTATATTCATTTGTAAAGCTAAGCGATAATACTTACGATTTTAGTATTTCCGTAATTCATGCGCGCGCAATGTAAAGCGTACAAAAAACTGGGCGGCCGCCGCGCTGCGCCGCCACCGGCCCGCGGTCGTTAACCCGTCAGCTGATGTACGTGTTTCATTACGATTTTTTTGAAATATTGACCTTTTTTATTATGTTTTTCAGAATAATAGTTTGATTTATCTATCCATACGTGAAGCTTTACAGAAATTTGAGAAAATCCTACTAAAATTGTAACAATGCGATCGCGATTTTTTTAGTGCCATCACGTCAGGAATCACCAATACTATCACCTGTATTCGTTTCCGAGAGCGTTTCCCTTCCACCCGGTATTCGGTACTAAATGATCCTCGAATAAACTTGGATTTGTAATAAGAATGAATTTTAGTACCAGAACGAACTTTAATACCGTAACAAACCAAGACTTTTTAGTCTTGGTTTAAACCCAGTACTGAGCTATCTTTTTGTAATAAGACGGTATGGGACCATTTATGGTTTGAGTAATTTTAAGGTAAGAAATTCCTAAAAACTTTCTCCATACATTTTGTAGAGAATGAGACTCCAGTTCGCTTTCAAACATAACTTTTCTTTAAAGGTCTTTGTCCATAAAAGGCCCCATGTAATAGTGGATGATCCTATTGGCATGCACGTTCCACGATTTCTGCCTCGGAGCTAAAATTGAGCTTTACTTCATCCATAAAAAATCCAATATCACTCTATCCATCCCAGGAATCGAATCCGAGATTCCCAGTATAGCACTCTTACCGCATATGGAAAGCAGCTGCGCCACGAAGGCAAACAGAGTTTAGTAATGACGAAGTATAAAAAGTATCATGTGTATTATGTTTGTGCCATGACTTGCGCTAAATGATGAAACGGATCTATCTTGGTATCTTGACTAAATACATATTTAGGTATTATAATTATTACGCACCTAAGATACATGACCAAGCAGATACTATCGGGACGCAGGAAGGGGAAATGAGTGATCACCAGAACAGGGATCACAAGACATAACGATAACCTTGAAAGTGCAAATCAATGTATTTAATTGGGTATTTATTTTTAAGTATTGTCTTAATAACATTGTAAACTAATTATGCAACTTGGATTTTCACAACAAACTGCAAACGTAGTCATTAGATATAGCATTATGGGAATTTCCGCCAATAAATGAGTATTCTTTTATCACATTAGAATTTATATCTTAGGTATCTATTTTTCCTTACCCGTAAACATTTACGGCGTGTTGTCTTCCCCAGGTAAGCTCATAAAATATGAAAATAATATGATTCACTAAAATGCTCAATATTATACATTCTATCTTTTAGTGCAGAGCTATCGTAAAGCTTTAGTAAAGAGTATTGAGCCTTATCGGGCTCTTCAACTCTCTAATTAATTTATGCAAGAAAAAAAGGAACTAAACAATGACCAACGTTCATTGGTAAGTGAGAGCATGCCATGAAGAATCAAAACTAACAAAGATAAAATATAAAAAATAAATTGACTTATTTTTATCGCAAAGCCAACTGCAAATCATTCTATTATCCATCAATGCACGAGTAATAGAATGCTGAACATCAAGCATTCGTAACATTAATAAAAGAAAAGAAAGAACGGATGAACGGTCCCGTAGCAGCACTCACAAAGCATCAGGAAATCCGAATGCAACACGTGAGCCGGAGAATGGATTCCTACAATATGGATTAGTTTTGTTGAACATTTAGGTCAATCTTGCAAACACATTGTTGTACTCCATGTGAGCTTGACATTGATATATACATAGCATGACGCCGTTTTCCCTTCCAAGGGTTTGAAATGTTATGACATCAATATTTTTCCAACGTTACATCCCATGAGGAGTGGCAGTCCAGATTGTGAGAAGTGGCATACAAGTTCATAATCGACTGAAAATTTGATTATCATTTAACGTTATTCGATTTCACTCGAGATAATATAAATAACTATTGTATTTCACTAGATGTTGCTCGCGGCTTCGCCCGCGTGAAACATCTTTCCCGCTGCAAAAGTACCTAAAACACTGTAGCTATGTATAGCGCCACACGCCAGCGTCATCTATTTGAAAAATCACATTATTTCTAAAGGGAGTAAATCACCAGGATAAAAGTAGCCTGTGTTGACTCGTCAAGTCCCGCGACGGACGCCGACGTCCAAGTATATAGGGTTTCTGTATACATATATATATATAGTCATTTTGACATTGCGTTAATAAATGAATCCATATACTCCCCTTGAAAATAATGTTTTCCATTAAATTATTTTAACCATCATTGACTGCCTCGGTGGCGTAGTTGTATAAGGTACGACTACAATGCTGAGGTCTCGGGTTCGATTCCCGGGTCGGGCAAAGTGATATTGAGTTTTTCTATTCAGTATCAGCTCGGAGTCTGGAATTTGTGCCCGATATGGCGATAGGCTCGCCCCCTATCACATCATGGGACGGAATAACGGCGAAAAGTGGGTGCACTAGTTGCGCCTCTGCCTACCCCTTCGGGGATAACAGGCGTGAGTGTATGTGTGTATTTTAACCATAGATGTAAAATAAAAAGAGTAAGTTTCAATCATAATAAATATCAATAAAATGTAACTTTAAGTTTACGCGCCCTACTGCCACTATGACTGCTCTAAGAGAATTCGTCGCAGCAGCAACATTACACTTTCAGTCAGAAATACACTCACACACACGGCCTATTTGCACTAAACTACATAATGATAAAAAAATTGGAATACTACAACCGAGATTTTTGGCGAAAGTATTAGTTATTCATTGATAATTTTTGGCACAAAGTTAGCAGAGGTATAGACGAATATGTGGTTTCATTTAGTAACATAATGTAAAAATGACCCTGTATATAAGCGGGGCTTGACAGGTCAATCCACGACAGGATCTATCGGCGTGCCAAATTTTATCCAATCCGTTCAGCTGTTTTTGCGTTTACTTCTAACACACATCCAAATACCCAAACGTACAAACATCCAAATATTTTCACTCAAACTTTCGCATATATTATATTAGTAAGAAGTAACATAAGATAAAATGATTACTTAATAACTTAAAACTTGTTTCTCTTTATATTAGGTTTATCTTGCCTCTAAAAAGTAACCACAAATTGCCATTGCTCCCCATTTTCAGCCCGTTTCAGCTATATGCAAATGTGACAAATATTTGCTGAGTCAGTTACCCGGGCGTTGTTCCGCGAATCTTAAAGGCGAAAGGTCAACAGTGTCCGCATTTTATTAACATAGCCCTCGGCTTACAAAATTTGTGTTGTTTTTACAGCTCATTGTAACTTGGTTGCAGATAGATATGTATACTTAACAACACACACACACATACACACTCATGCCTTTTATCCCCGAAGGGGTAGGCAGACGTGTAACAAGTGCACCCACTTTTCGCCGTGCATATTCCATCCCATGATGTGATAGGGTGCGAGTCTATAGACATATCGGGGACGAATTCCAGACTCCAGGCTGATACTGAGTAGAAAAACCTAATATCATTTTGCCCGACCCGGGGATTGAACCCGAGACCCCAGCATTGCAGTCGTATTAGCCCTATATATAACCACTTTCAAGATAATATAAAATAACTCTCATAACAACCATAATACATTAAGTGTTTTTTAAATCTTTTTTGGTAGAGCGTGATGTTAGCTCTAAAATCAAGTAGCAATTCAGAACCAATCGGTGGTACATCCAGATTCTAAAACAATTAATTTAATTCTAGCGTTCGAGAGACGCAACATCCCATGCTTTTAATGTATTCATTATAACAGGTGGTGGTATCCTGTAAGTTAATATAAAATCCCGATATTCCACAAAGCTATTTCCATAGTTGCTGACATGAAAATGATACGAATTTCCGTAAAATCCCCTCGAGACGTGCTGCTGGTAGGTGACGCAAATGCAAATACAATTCGTAACACACACGCGCCCTTAATTCTCTCTTTAGCACCGCATTAATCTTCGCAATGGATTTTGGCAACTCATTGAATAACAAAGATGGCGCGAAAGAGGACTTCTTTGCTCGCATGCGAATTTTGTGAGGGTCACGTCATTAGCGGTAATGGTTACTTCTACGGAACTATCTAAAGTATAATCAACATGTTGTAGCGGAAATGTGATCAAATATCTAGCGACTTTTTGCAAATACTTAATATCCCTTTGCAATACAATGCAATCCGCCCTGTGCTATATACTGCCCACTGCTGAGTACGGGCCCCCTCTAATACTGAGAGGGGTTAGGCCTTAGTTCACCACACTGGCCTAGTAACAGCGACGACAGCCTAGTTGAGAACGGAACGGTCTGCCGAGACAATGTCCGGAGGTTCAAAACCAAAGGCACCCACCTCTGACTTTTCGAAGTTACATGTGTTATTGTTATCAATTATCGTTCGCTTTATCGGCGAAGGAAAATATCGTGAGGAAACCTACATACCCGAGAATTCTCTATAAGAATCTCGAGGGTATGTGAAGTCTACCAACCATAATATCCTTTTAGGGTGTGTTAATCTTGCACTCCTAAGATAACGTGTGTGGTATGTACTAACTACACTTTGTTCCGGGTGTCGCAGAATGACAAGGACAATAGTTTTTATTTAAATGGCTGGGTGAATATGTAGTTGATTTAATATTGGACACCACTTAGGTAGAAATCGTTACAAAGTAAAATATAAAATGAATTACCGTTACTAATTTATAGCTTCTTGTAAATACTTTATTTCTTCATTAAGATTTAACAACAAAGGCAAAAAGTAGATAATGACAGAGTGTTTAAATATTTGCATTATTTCGTACATTAAAAACATTCTTAAAAGCTTTAAATGTAATGGGATTCTTAGATTGACCTTGCATTATAACTTAAACGTGCCACTTGCCAGTTCCAAACAAGTTTGGAGGAATTTGAAAGACAAAATGTAATTATAATTGATAATGAGGAAATTAATCAACTCAGTGTAATATTATTATAACTATTTTGTGTTATTATTTTGCCTCGATACTTCTAAGGGTGATCGCGCACTGAGATAAGAACCGTGCGTTTAATCTGTATATACAATATGCTTTACCTACGTTTAAATCTGTTCATGAGATAAAAAAAATGCTACAGCTTTAAGCAGCTTTCTTATCAGCGACATAATTTTTCAAAAAATGGGTCAGGTGTGTCTGAGTCTTACATCCAAGATAAACTTAAAAACTGAACCTGTATATATAAACTTACTAACATAAATACAAAAATGTGTGAAAATGTTGGGATTTTTGTTAGAAGAAAACGCAATGTGTATAATAATAATGATTGGTGTTTGTTACTTTAATGGGTATCCACATCTATTTGTAAACGAATTAGGAATTATGAAGTTTATAATATTAGAGTGGAAATGTTACTAGTTATACAGAGGAGGGACGGTGGCAATATGTTTACTTAGATAATAATGCACATTGTAATTAGGATATGAATGAATGAATGAATGAAACACTTTATTGTACACACAAATACAATTATTATTTAGAGTAACATAAGAAAAAATACGTGCACAGTAGGCGGTCTTATCGCTAAAAAGCGATCTCTTCCAGACAACACTTTTATATTGGGAAACTAAATATAGTGGGCGGAGGAAGGGGGTGTATAGTGCAAATATCCTACTATATCCTAATATATAATAATAATAGATATGTAGCTTTCCTTAACAATAAATCAAGATAAACAAAATTAATGCACAAAAATTACCCAGAAATCTAAGGTGCCTTAGAGCCAGGATCAAACCAGCGACTTCTACCTTGTCAGTTACTGGTCGACTCTACGTAAAGCCAAACCGTTACTACTTTTATATTTTGTATTTTCTTACTGAAAGCATTTAGTAAATATAGTAATTATTTGATCAAAAATGATAGATATTTGAAGTTCATATTATCAATTATTGGACCAAAAATTATACATACTTTAAGTTCATTACAATTTGCAACTATGTAACAGATTGTAGTATGCGACATTGGTATAGGTAAATAATATAAACACTCGTTATTATCTAAAATAGAGACGTAATAGCCGACCTTGCTCGTAACTACATGCTTACAAATGCTTAACGTATTTCCTTCAATTAAAAGAAAACAGTGGAACACGTAAATATTATCTTTTAAATGCATGAACACAAAAAAGCTTTAGAACATAATCTATGCTAATATTATAAAGGTGAAGAGTTTGTTTCTTTGTTTGTTTGGTTGAACGTGATAATCTCAGGAAATACTGAACCGATTTTGAAATTTCTTTTACTAATAGTAAGCTACATTACTCCTCAGTGCTATAGATTGAGAGATTTTTGTTCCAGAACTTTTTCACGCGAGCGAAGCCCGTAGTAAAATCCTAGTATAATCGTTAGGACTTATGAGCACTGACCCAAAGTATTGAGTCACAAAGTACCTAGGTATGGAACGGCATAGTTTATAAGGTATGTGACGCCTAAATCCAAATATTCAAACTTACTACAAATTACATACGATATCTTTTAAATCCAACCAATAACGATTACACATGAAATTGACACATGCAGCGGCAGTACTTATATATAAATATCCACTGTTTCGGCTGACATACCATCTGGTATTGATAAATTGAGTCGTTTTATTATTTTTTACTAGCTCGTAAATACAGTTCAGTTATATTTTGATTTGTGGCGGTTTTAACCCTTAAATTTTTTCTGTCCTTTTTATGTGACGTGTTGTAATAACACACACAAGTGTGATTTGAGGTGACGCTTGCGTCCGTCACGTAGTACGTCGTGTCTAATAGGCTATTCTTTTCGATCTCGCGCATTTGAATCTCTATCTCGATCGATAGATGCGTTGTATCGATCATTTGAAATATTGCAACGGCGGACTAAGTTTGCACTCGGTAAAAATATTGTTATTACGTAAGTATTTCTTTGTATTATAATATCCTTTTTATGTTTAATTTAGGTATAATAATGATAAATCAATAGTGTTCAATTGTTTTTATTGCCGTAGTATTCGTATTTTTTATGCGATATCTAAATAAATCTTAATGTCACTTGAAACTGACGTCGCCAATTAGGTCTCACAAGGAGTGACTTTCATGTTTGTCACTTATAACGGACTTTGCCTAAAAGTCCCACGAAGTGTGGTTGTCCTTTTTAACGAACATTGCCAGTTAGTTACTAGTAGAATTTAAGATATATTTACGTTATATCATATGTAATATAGATATATATCACATTTTTACAGTATAAGTTTAAGAATTGACGATATTCATTTCAGTAATATGGCGAGGCAAGGTTGGAGGTATTCTGAACATTCGGAGATTGATTCTGAAGATGATGAGGAGAGATAAATATTAGCGCGTGAGCACTTCATAAATAACTACACTGGCTCTCATACTTCTTCACTAGTGAGAAGTATTTCGCCTGCTATTTATGACCTAATTCAGGATCTCAGTGACTTCGAAAAGCCAGCAATGGCAGATTCAGGGGATTTACATCAGAGAACCACGTAAACTAAAACGAAACACCGCCTATGACATAAACACCATCTTCATTAGTAGCTAGACCTCAACTTCTACCAGCTTGCGTCGTACCGGAAACACCATCTACAACTTCCATAAGATCTCCACTGACACCAAGTTAGTCTACCACGCTGGCCTAGTGTGGATTGGTAGAATTCACATACCCTGGAAATTCTTATGGAGAATTCTCAGGTATGTAGGTTTCCTCACGATGTTTTCCTTCACCGTCAAAGCGAACGATAATAGATAAACAATATACGCATAAGTTCGAAAAGTCAGAGGTGTGTGTCATGGGTTTGAACCTCCGGACATTGTCACGGCAGACCGTTCCATTCCCAACTAGGCTATCGTCCACTTAATTGTATGTAACATTTATATATTCCATAGTTCCTAAAACGTAACTTGATCTCAAAATTAGTTATAAGCCGAATGTTTTTTAATAATTACATATAACTTGTATTATTTTATTAACTAGCCAAACTGGCAATGTACTTTTTATGTGACATATATGCTGCGCTCAATTCTGTAGACTAGTTGGCAATGTCACTTATAAGTGACATTAAAAAAACCTGTCAAGATATAATATATTAGTTTAATTTTCATACATGTTATCTTTATTTATCCATAACAACACACATAATTTTAAAAATGTCTGAAAAAATCATCGGGATAAGGTACTGCCAATTTAAGGGTTAAAAACAGATTGTATTTTTGTTATTGTCTACTGAAATTCATTTTTTCTAAAACATATACCACTGACTCAAAACTCTTGTAATGTCGTTCCATCAATCGAAACTTCGCAGTAATTTATTTTTTGAAATGCTCTCAGAAAATAGAAGCAAAATAATAAAACCCATTGCTTCCACCGGCGCCATCAGCGCGGGTGTTACAATATCGTTACGCGTCGAGTCATTAGCAGAATGGGGTGAAATAAAACTTTCGCACATTTGTGTTTAAGCACACATACCTATCTACATACACGCATTATATAGAAATATAAGATTATTATGGTGAATGAAGATTATGAAAGGTTCATCTGTACTGTAAACAAAAGTGTACGACTTTACTGTTTAAAAAAAATATCGCCGGGGAAACTACAATACCGCGTGAAGTGACAAATAAAAACATAAGAAAATCAATCAAAAGTTTAACACAATAAGGACGAATTTTTATTGTGAGGTTTTCGCGGTATTGCACTGTGAACTATCTCCTAAGGTGTTTAATATCACTCGTAAATAACTTGTACTATCAAGTCTTAATTCGATCCCGCTTTAGGTACTTAAATTGCCTTAAATCTTTTAACTCTAAGTAATAAATTGCAAGACCTTTAAAAAATATGAACGACTCATCTATGTTTAAGTTATTTTTACCTCGAGGAATGAATAGTACCAATAGGAAAAATCATTGACAAATGATAATCTTGAGTACCGTAACTACATTATGACATCTCTACAACATCCTCAATTTTATTTTTGACTAGCTCTACATCTAACATCCTCCATTTATATCCTTGATTTTAAAACTTCAATAAAAAAAAAGAAAAGACCTTCATTTAATCTGAAACTTAATTTACCCGAATAAACCGCTTAAACGCCACACTGGGTAATTAATTGAACGTGAACGTGAAACGCCGTGAAAAGAGACTAAATGAAAAATGATTTTCTCGGCGTAAGAGCGGCATTATAACCCAGCACTTGAGATTTTTATACGTCTATACTTAGGCTCTGTATATTCAAATGTAGTTATTATTTTTTCAAGGTGTTATTAAGCTGGACGCTCTCGCAGCACCTCAAGCCTCACACCTCACGCCTCACACCTCACGCCCCAAGCTGCGCTGCGCTAAAAATGGGCACATACGATGCGATTTGGTACAGCCGAACCATTAAAATGGTATGCCATCGAACCATATTGCATCGTGTGGGGCACGGTTCGATGGACATTATTATTATTATTGTTGGTACGGCTGGTTCGATGGCTTGTCCATCAAACTTGGTTGCATACAACTGGACGTCGCATGGTACGGTTCGATCGTGTGGCGTGAAGACTGTACCGCGTGACGAATTGGTCGCATGATACCAAATCGCATCGTATGTGGATACTATTACAGTTGAAAAAAAAACCTGTCTTAGTGTTCAGTGAAAAACAATTGTATGAAACTTTCTCCTAATTCCTAAATTATGGGTTCATGTCGCCTTTCGGCCCATCTTAGGTGGTCCAATGAACTTGTTGGATCGTCGTGGGGACTTTCGACCCAATCATGAGACGTTGGCTGATGACAGTTACCAAGTAGGTCTCGAGGTACTATTTGATATTCACCTCAATCCATTAGTTTAGTGGCAGTGTTAGCTGTGAAATGTAAGATTCAGAGTGCGATAATGACAAAATGGAATATGTAAGCTTTTAATTCGACCCTTACATCGCATCTCCTAAATTATGTCAGCAAAAACATATTATTATTCATTTGAAACGTAATAATTTATGTGCTCGGAGATATAAAATATATAATATATAAAATATCCCGAAAATAATTGAGTAGGTATATACTTATTACATATTTACTGCCAATTAACGTCAGTCATTACTTAGATTTGCACGAATATTTAAAATTGTGATACGAATTATACGAATCTAGTCATTAATCTATATAAATCAATCCATTAACTGATTCAAATTACGGCTGAATTAGGCATCTTTTTTTATAATTAAGACATGTTTTTCATATTATTTAGAGAGTTTGCGGATGTACCTAACCAAATTTGCCTAGGAATGGATTTCCCGGAAATGTTTAATGTCAGGCAGACAGTTGATGATAAAAACTATGCTCAATTATTTGCAACATGCATAAATATGAAAAAGTCTATTAAAGACACCTGTATATAATATAACAGGATAAGCCTTAAAACAGGGAGATCCAGAAACAGAAACTCATTTTTCCGATCATCCGGATCAGTGAAAGGAGTTGCGAAAACAGCTCCATGTTCAAATGTACGACTCAGCTTTGTGTATTGGCAAACATGAGATTGATTCACGTTTCTGTCATACAAATGTTTGATCCAATTTTTGTACGCGGCCTCGAAATACAAGATACGATAGAATTCAAGTCTTAGCTCAAACAAATTCATCAAGTATTTTATTTGGTATTTCTTAGATTCAGTAGATGTCGGATATGTGTAATGTCAAGTGAGAATAACCACGAAATTGTGAACTAGCAAAGCTTTATTGTTATTAAAATCTTATTGTTACAAAAAACGCCATTGTTAAATAATTATAATTAATCTCTAGATTTTACTAAATGTAGCAAATTTATGGAAAAGGGGAAATTATTTTTAATTGCTTTCATTAAAATCTTCTTAATTTGAATAATGTATGTATATATGTATATAGATTCACAACAGTGAAAATTCCAACTGAATTTACACTCCATAACTACTAAATATCTAATTAAGTTTCGAAAACCTCGTCTTACCTAATTACACTCTTTTCCACTTAATTCTGAGAGCTGGGACACCGGACTCATTTTCACTTTGACGTGAAAAGTTTTTTAAAGAAATAATAAGAAAAACATTTACTAGATAACCCCTCACAATTTATCCTCTTTTTAATTTAATTAAAGGTTACTTAAGAAATTAACCAATTCTTATCGCGTCTTTCCTTATTGTCGCCGAGGACTTCAAGGTCCGAATTCTAAATAGAAAATGCTCTTTGATAAATTCTTCAAGTCTGTTGATCTTGTTAAAATAGTTCTTTTCAGGAAGTATTTTGGTGGCTATTGTTTGAAGGTTGACTTAAGTGTTATTTATTACGCTTCATTTATATGCTAAAACATCTGTGTTTAAGCATATAACGTTGTTAAAGTTGTTGACCTTGAACACACAGTTTTGTTAAATTTAAAAACGAATTGGAGTCGCATTTTCTGCAAAATGTATGGAGAAAGATTTTTGTAATTTCCGACCTTAAAAGTACTGAAACCTCTAATGATTCCATAGAAGCTTTTGATCCTTATAAGCAACAGTATCGATGGGCATCAAAAATAATTACCGGTATATTATAAAATAGTTCTTACTGACCGTAGATTTTTTCAAAATCTGTTAATGCAGATCTTAATGTCTTCAAAAACTATGGACAGTCTCCTTAGAAAGTTTTCTTCTAGCTAAAGCGGTTAAGGTAGCTGCCTTGTTGCCCCATATTAAAAATTCATTCTGTATACCAAGTCCTAGATTAAAATATTATTATTGAAACTACTATTTAACCCAGTAAAGTACACAGCAGGTACACACTAGGGTGGGTCAAAAAACTTTAATCGTATAATGAATATGCACAATTTATACTTTAAAACTTACAAGAATGGGGTCTACTGTTACAATGATATCGAAAACATAAAAAAATCTTTGTTAGATGTGAATATTTTATTAAATATATTTGTAATCTCAAAGTGTTTTTTTTTCGCTTAATTGCGTTGCACTTAGCTAGAACAAAGTTAAAAGTCTATAGGTACTCGTTTCCAGCAAAATTTTACTTGATATTTTTTCTTACAACATACATACATACATATACACTCACGCCTGTTATCCCCGAAGAGGTAGGCAGAGGCGCAACTAGTGCACCCACTTTTCGCCGTTATTCCGTCCCATGATGTGATAGGGGGCGAGCCTATCGCCGTATCGGGCACAAATTCCAGACTCCGAGCTGATACTGTATCGAAAAACTCAATATCACTTTGCCCGACCCGGGAATCGAACCCGAGACCTCAGCATTGCAGTCGTAACATAATACAACTACGCCACCGAGGCAGTCTTTTTCTTACAAGTGCTCAGATATCGGTAATGCAAATCTCGACCGAAGACAACTCTAATTGTTTGAAGTGACAATTTTTTTTTCTTTGCCTTTATTGCTTTTGAGAGGTTAGTGGCATCTTTTTTAGGAAGTTTGTGCACAAAATCAAGATGTGAGGGGTTCACCAAAGCTTAATAGAGTCTCGTAACCGTATGCCAAACTTTTGAGAGTAAAAAAGGATTTTTGGGTACAATAGAGTACCTACCTAACTCCATAACTAAGGAAAACCTATTCACTTATGCCTGTATCATTTTATAATTAATTAAAATACAGTATACTTAATTTTTTTTTATTAATTACATCCACCTTAAATTAAATAACAAACAGTTAAAAAAGTTATCAGAAACATGTTCTGAAAAAGTGTGTGTTTTTAGTGCTAGTGGCACTAAAAACGTATCTTGTGGTCACGTCAAAAGAATAACTTTTTTTTTCTCCATACTAAAGTGACCCACCCCAGTACACACAAGGACGTTTATTCGAGTAAAGATTTTTATACTGCCGAAGCAGCGAACAAAATTACTCCCAATATCCTTATTTCGACAGGTATGCGTAATCACAGAACATTTCGTTACTACGTGTGCGTAATAGTCGAATTGTGGTTATTTTCGGACAGAGATTACTTAACATAAGGTGACAAACAGAGCTGGTTTAACGTCCTAAGCCATAAATATATAATTAAAGCCCGTATTTTGATCACATTATCTCATTAAGCTGCATGACAATAACTAATTTCTATATCATCAGTGCATCAGAGGCGTAGAAAATGATTGAAAATTACACACATGAAACCTTCTTCTTTGAAGAACTATTAAGTATGACACAGCTGGAAATTATTCAGCAGACAATTACTGTCTTGTACAAAACATTCCGAGACAATGCTTTGCTAACATTATTATAAAGAAGTTAGCGAATCAGGTGTCGGTTGTTTTGTTTTATTGCTGGAAAATTTGCTACAAAATACATTACTCAAGTTCGAGGGCATATTAATATTCAAATTCTTGTAATTTTTAAGAAGAAACCAGAACGAATTAAAAAACCACAGAATCATTTAGAAATAAACACGCTTATGATGTTTATTAAGTCTGCATTTTTAAATACGTATATTGAATAGTATTCGAATCATCACGAGTTCTCCGTCATTGATCATTGACATTAAAACAAAATATACCCGAAACCGATCATGTTCCTCATACTTCATATCATTCATTACATAAAAATGAAACATACATATATCATTGACAATGGTTACATTTCAACCCAAAGGAAACAGCAAATATATGTGGTAGCAATAATCACATAGCGATAGTAGAACTAACTATTGTAATGTAAAATTAATAGGTTGTTGCGTGGCTAATGACGTTGGGCTGCTGTATCAATGGTTCCCTATCCGTTATACGTTAAATGGATTACCAATGAAGGTCTATAGGCATGAGAATAAAGAATATTTATTAGTCGATTAATATCCTGTACATAATTGAATGTTTCTGAAATAGGACATTGTCCCCAAACGTTGACTGATATTGTATTAAAGTAATGCTATCATTATATGGTTTTATTATTTCTTCTCTACGGGAAATATATTTAGAGTGTTGGTAGTAATATTTTAAGCTATTGCATAGCTTCTATCGCGGGCCTTGAGCGTGGAGACCGAATCCAGAAATTCCGTAACGAAATAACCTGACATCCCTCACTATTTTCAACTCTATCACAACCATATAGAGTGTACAATTTCATAAGTAAATTTAATATCGCTGTCTTGTAATTTATTTTTAACTCTATCACAACCATGTAGAGTGTAAAATTCCATAAGCAAATTTAATATCGCAGTCTTGTAAGAATACAATATGTAAGAGGATATGAGCTGAATGTTAAACGATAAAAGGTCGAAATTACAGTGTATTTAAAAATTGTTCCAGTCAGCGAAACATATCGAAATGCCAAACGTGATTCTAAGTTTGAATTTTTAAAAAGTTTTTATTTTATATCTGTTCAAAGAGGTTATAAATATTAGAATTGCCTGCTTAGAGTTTCGGCGTTAGGGCACGAGTGAAATTTGGACAATAGAAAAAAAATTAAATAAATAAATAACTATAATTACATAAGTTGATAAAAAATGCAATTCAATAGCTTTACCGCGGCAGTCTACGAGTGCCACTCCGAGTGTCTTGTTTTTTGGGGAAGCGTATTAGATTCTATTCATTATATTATTTAGAGTTTATTTGTATAAAAAGAGCTACTTGCATTGTTAGGGGAAGACACTGGACCTGACACTCAGGAACCCCTGAGATACGGCTAACGCTAGTTCAGGAACTAGGGTAACACCCATTAAATTATTTATGTCATATCTTTTCTGTGCAAATAAACAATTATCTATCTATTAAACTAAGATTTTTTAGTACTGTGCTTAGATACTCGGAAAATATCTCTGAAATAAACTGTCACAATTCATCATAAGGAGCTTCTGCAGTATTTTCACACCCTATTTTTTTGTAATAATAGTGTCCTTCGATTTATCATCATTATTAGATTTTCGTTAAAATTTAATTCAACAGTTCCGGAAAGTTATTTCCAAATTCTTCCTTTCATCATGTTGAGAGCACAAAGTTATAAGTACCTGAAGTTTCTATTTGATCTTATATTTTGTTCATAATGTTCCATGGCTCACTGTGGAAGTTATTGACTTAAAACAGTTCTGAGAATGAGTTTTTCTTTTAAACTTTGTATTAGATAAGTAATTATAATCCAAACTATGATTTCGTAGGATATGGTCACCATTTATGACAACAGAAACATATATTATCCCATCAAGGAAAAATTGCAGTATCTACACAGTAATAGTGCAAAACGAATAGAAGGATACGTCATTTTTTATTTTGTTTCTGTTTATTTAGCAGTTTACACTATCTAAGTAACTAACAATCCCTACAACATTGAGCCAAAACATAGTAAGATACCTAATCACTGAATCAGTAAGTTTCATATAGGTACTGTTAAAGTTTTTAGTTGATTAAGGATTATTGTCCTTGAAATTATGTGTAAAATAATATGGACCGTATTTATTTTTAGAAAACAGTTACTTACATATACTTTGGATATAAGGAGCGCCATGGTTTATCTTAACGCATAATGCCCAAAATAAATTTTATAGCTTTGGTATTACTAAAAAATAAGAAACGTGTAATAGGTAGATGAGTCCCAGAAAGTGCATTATATATTTTGGATTCTCCATTCTGGTTTGTGAGTGTATATGTATATGTTCAATATTTTATAAGTCATTTAATTATGATATAAATACTAAGCAACTCCTAAATATATACATAAAAAATATATACGCAGTTTAATATTGTGCAAAACGTTAGTCGCGTGTTTGGCAATGAAAAGGCAAACTGGTTTCCGAAGCAAAACAGAACGCAAGCGACTCCAAATGGAGGTAAAATGGGCTTATAAACCACAGTGAATTAATATTACTGTTGGTTACTACTTATGTGACCAAATTTTATAACATAACATTAGCAAATTAGTGAGTTACGACATTCTTGATTACTGAAAAGGAATTGGAACCGTATTTGGATCCAACATACCCATGAAGAGAAATGGGTGTTCATGCAAAACAGAAATAGCAATACTTTGATATTGAGTAGAAGTAACTTTCTAATACGTTTGGCATATTGCAAAATTATACACGTAGATAGTTACTTTATTAGGACATAATATAAAGTGATAAAATAACAATATTTAATATATCCTTTCTTAAAGAAACCGAGATAAGAAATCCCCAAGGTACGTTTAATAATAAATTATCAGCATAATTTCATTTTCAGTTCAAAATTACAACCTATACAAAAAAAATCCGCAATAAAGTACAAAAGTATAACGTCCTTACCGCTTTATCCAAAAGCCAGCTCGCCGGGAATATCAGCGGTATGTAAGTGATCATGTAAATCATCGAGGTCCAGTAGACCATGATGCTGGACACTCCGTAGTAAGTCACGACAGCATCCTGTATGATGCTGTACTGCACCCATTGCATCGAGTTTGATGCCGAATAAAATACAAATATAAACAAAACAAACCACCTAATCGGGAAAACTGTGTACTCAGTTGGCAACTTTTTATTTGGCGATTCTAACACCCCCCCTTTCTCAGCCACTCCGTCCATAACACTACCGCATACTTCTAAATTTTTTGTTTCTGTCATTATTGTCGTTCTATGGCACTGAAGTTATTGTCGTGTTTTCGCGCGTGTTTTTCTTAAGTCGTGCCGGGGACGATTGCACCGCGCGGCTGCCGGCCGTCGACTGACTGTTGAGGTTCCATTTTCCATTTTCCTCCATACGAGTTGGTAGTTGTTGTCGGTTTTCTATACACTCTTGTTGTGGAGGTCCATCCGCCTGTTATTGGATCATTGCTTTGGTCGAAGGATGTGATTGTTTCTGTTTTATTTTGGTTTAGATAGGTGTTGTTACATAACTACTGATTGTAGCTGTTAGTCTGTCTAGTGAAGAATGTTTTGAAGGACTTACTATTATATTTATAGCGGATACATTTAAGAGTTATTGAAAACAGAAGATGGAAAAATTTACAAGGATTTGGTTCTTTTTTTATCAACGTATTTCACGAATACTAACCAAGCACGATTAGAACATAAAGAAACGTTTTATCGACAATAAAATCTGCGTAATCAAATGTTTACCATGTGTTTCTATGAAATAGTTTGTAATCTATTTGTTGTGTTACGATTAAAACAATAAATGAATCATGGACAATAAATTGTACGACGCGATGGAGCTAATGTTTACTATACATCCAATTTAGTACTTCGTTTTACAAGTCTCACTATACATTGTACTCATTTAATTAGTGTAAGGTGTAAGCACAAAAGGATAGAGCCATCCTAGACAGTTTTAATGGATGGACTGACTCTAGCAGACTTCTACTAACCCATAGATTAATTAATCTGTTTGAGTTTATTGGCATTATTGGATTCATTTATGAGACATGTTTTGTATTTAATTTTTAAGTATGCAGGAATAAAATGAGGTCTTACATCTCCGGATGGTAAACTTGTAGTGGTATAAAACTGTGGGTAGGTTAACTGACAGTTCACTTCTCAATATCATTATTTCGTGGAATAATAACCGACGAAAAAAAAACGGGTGAGGTTCTCAAGTCGACGTGTGTATTTTTTTTTAAATACGACCACACGTAACTTTTCCAGAGTAGCCAGACTTTAAAAATTCTTTTCTGTTAGATAGGGTATACCTCGAAATTGGTCCCATGTAAATCTGGAAAAAATCTACCCTAGGGGTGGGAAAATAGGGTGATTTATTGTTTACTCACAGATTTTAATGCCGAGTTTTGTATTAATAAGCATGTAGTTTATACACACACATACACACACACTCACGCCATTTATCCCTAAAAGCCACTTTTCGCCGTGCGTATACCGTCCCATGATGTGATCGGGCGCGAGCTTATCGCCATATCGGGCACAAATTCCAGACTCCGGGCTGTTGCCTACTAAGTACAAAAATCGAATATCACTTTGCCTAACCTTTTTTTTTACGTGGAGAAAGTGACTTATTACTACCGCCCAGCGTTCATGGGGAACGACTGAGCGGTTATTTTGGGTTCACCGTGCTTGACGACCCGACGTTGAGCCGCCCGGAGAGATGGAAAACGTCGGGCGACCGCCGGGCCGAGTCCCTAACCTATATACAACGCACGGCCTCCTCCTCCTTGCGTCGTTCTCCTCAGTTCTGAGTGTCGTGACCTCCTCTCACCAGCTTCCGCCATATAATGTCACGCCACCGATCCAGACTGTTGGCCAACTGTATGGCGTCGTATACAGTGACGTCAAGTGTGGTGCGGATCTGATCGGTCCAGCGTATTGGGTTGCGTCCACGTACTCTTTTGCCCTCTACTTTCCCGGTGACCATCAGTTTCCCCAAGTCGTCGCTCGTGTTCCTGGCAATATGTCCAAAATACTCAAGCACTCGTTTGAGGCAGATGGTAGAAAGCCTAGTACTGATTTTGAGTTGCTCGAGTATAGAGACATTAGTTCGTCGCGCCGTCCAGCTAATGCGCATCATCCTCCTCCAACACCACATCTCAAAAGCGTCAATGCGATTCCTGTCTGCCGCCTTTAGAGTCCACGTCTCAGCACCATAAAGAAAAATGGAGAACACCAGAGTACGTACAAGTTTCATCTTTGTAGTGAGCGAGATCTTTCTGTTTGTCCAAGTTTTATGGAGCTGAGTCATAGCGCCCTTGGCCATTCGAATACATCTTCGCACTTCTGCCTCGCATGAGCCGGAATTGGTGATTGTAGAGCCGAGGTAAAAGAATTTGTCAACTATTTCAAAACCAAGACCAAACGCCCCGCTAAGGTTTAGTTGTTTTGCGCGGTCGACGACCATGATCTTGGTTTTGGCCCTATTTGTGCGCAGACCTAGTGTATTGCAACGGCGACAACGCACGGAATACCAACCACAACTCCGCGGTGGCCATCTTTGGCGCATTAGGGACGGCTGCGGGCTTCCTCCGACTCGCGTCTAAGTTGTCGTCCGCAACCGCCTCTGACTTTGCCCGACCTGGGGATTGAACCCGAGATCTCAGCATTGTAGTCGTACCGCAATATAACTATTACGCCACCGAGGCAGCCATGTAGTTCGTGTAGTTTATAGCCACAAAAAAAATAAAATAAAAACTATTTAACAAATCAATTAAACCGCCGAAAAAACTGAAAAGCAAAACATAATAAACATTTTTTATATAACCTTAATAACTAATATACTTGGAGACGATGATTATTTTAAATACCTAAAAAATATTTATAAATTTTTGTGGCTTTATACTACATGCTCATTTTTTTATTAATACACAACCCAGCATTAAAATCTGTGAGTAAACTGTAAATCACCCCTTTTTTCCCACCCTCAGGGTAGAATTTTTTCCAAATTTACATAAGATCAATTTCGAGGTATGTATACCCTATCCAATACAAAAGAATTATTAAAATTGGGCTATTCTGTAAAAAGTTATGCATGGTCATACATAAAAAATAATATACACGTCGACTTGAGAACCTCCTCCGATTTTTTTTCCTTGTTTAAAAATCGCAGACATAGAAACATATGGGTCGAATAAGAGAGTTCCTTTTTTAAGCCGGTTCAAAAACCTCCAACGGTAAAATATTATTGAAATTAAAATGAAAACCAGTAACGTATTGAGACCCAGTCGGGCCACATACAACCCTGGTTACCTCGGCTGACCTTGTCAAACACTGCAAATCTTTTGAATCCCGCAATAACGTTACAAGGGTTACGTTTGCAGGTAATTAATATTATATTTTAGGGCACTATGTTAGTATACAGGGGTGTAAGGGAGGCGAACAACACCCAAAGTCCCCAATTGCCAACCTCACCTGCACGTGGTGCACCCTGCTGGCTAACGGACGAGGCTCTGGCGACCGATAAGTGGCGGTATAATCACTACAAATATGCTGGAATACCTTAAATACCCGCTACCATTGGCGGGCAGCAGCGCCGACGGTAAGAAAACATTCCACCCACTGCGGTCACCAATCCGCCTGCTAAGCGTGGTGACTATGGCAAAACCCCCCAATGATGAAGCAGCCAAATTCATGGCCCCCAGTTCCCGGTAGCCTCACTATTCCTGACCATGGTACCGGTCATGGTAACGGTGAGGTGGGGGGTGCTAAGAATCCCCGGGTTACGGCAGGGTACCACAAACGATTGTTTCTCGCTACGTACAACGGACGCTCTCTACGGTTGAACGAGCAGGTGACAGAATTGGAAGTAGAGTTAAGTCATATCAACTGGCATGTCGTGGGGTTATCTGAAGTCCGAAGACAGGGAGAAGATAAGATTACCCTAGACGCTGGGCACTTACTGTACTTCAGAGAAGGACACCAACCATCCCAAGGTGGCGTCGGATTTATCATCCATAAGTCACTTAAAAACAACGTTGTGGAAGTTGGTAGTATGTCGGCGAGGGTGGCGTACCTTGTGTTGAAAATAACCGAGAGATACTCTCTTAAGGTTATACAAGTGTACGCCCCGACGTCTACATATTCTGACGAGGAGGTCGAGGCCATGTATGAAGACATAGTGAAAGCTATGTCTCATGCCAAAACCTCCCACAGCGTTGTCATGGGTGACTTCAATGCCAAAGTAGGAGTACAAAGATACGGCGAATCGAAATTAGGACCATTCGGCTATGGGTGCAGAAATCACAGGGGGCAAATGCTAGTCAACTTCCTCGAGGCCCAGGGGCTCTACCTGATGAACTCGTTTTTCCAGAAGAGACCCCAGAGGAAGTGGACTTGGCGAAGCCCCGACAACGTGACCCTAAATGAGATCGACTTCATTATGACCGACAGGCGCCATATATTCAGAGATGTCTCTGTGATTAATAGGTTTAACACCGGCAGTGATCACCGACTGGTAAGAGGCACTCTGAATATTAGTGTAAAAATGGAACGAGCTCGCATGATGAGGTCGACTCTCAGACCAACACTGCCCCAGATTGAGGCCAGCTCTGAAGCTTTCCAGCTGGAGCTACAGAACCGATTCGCCGTGCTGGAAACTACGGCAGATATAAATGACGCCACGAACAGTCTGGTGCGGACTATCCACGAAGTTGGCCATAAGTACTTTCGACCTAAGAATACAAGATCTAAATCAAAGATAACCACTGAGACTATGGAATTGTTGAGGAAACGACGAGAACTTATAAATGCCACAGCATCTGAGCGTCGGGAACTTAACAGAGAGGTGAAGAGGCTAATACGACGCGACATAAGGCGATGGAATACTTTAGCCATTGAAAATGCCATTGCGCAGAACAAGGGCTCTAAAGTATTCGCCAAGCCTCGCACCTCGAGTTGTCACCTGACGAAGCTCAGAACATCACAGGGCAACACCGTCACCTCAACACCAGCGATACTCAGTGAGGTCGAAATGTACTACGGGGAACTCTATGCTCAGAAAGCTCCCCCTCCTGAGACCCATGAAGTGGATAATCCGCGAGCCAGACTAACCCGCCACTATAGCGATGAGCTTCCTGACATCGACTTGGGCGAGATTAGAATGGCCCTCGGACAGCTACAAAACAACAAAGCTCCGGGAGATGACGGAGTAACTACAGAGCTACTCAAGGCAGGAGGAACAACCGTCCTGACAGAGCTGGTTAAGCTCTTCAACTCCGTCATCCATACTGGCACAACACCGGAGACATGGAGCCGGAGTGTGGTGGTATTATTCTTCAAGAAGGGAGATAAAACCTTATTGAAGAACTACCGCCCCATATCACTCTTAAGTCATGTTTATAAGCTGTTTTCGAGGGTTATTACGAATCGTCTCGCCCAAAAATTCGATGACTTCCAACCACCGGAGCAGGCCGGGTTTCGGAAAGGCTATAGTACCGTAGACCATATACATACACTAAGGCAGATAATACAAAAGACCGAGGAATACAATCAGCCTCTATGCCTAGCGTATGTGGACTACGAAAAAGCATTCGATTCGGTAGAGACCTGGGCTGTTTTGGAATCCATGCAGAGATGTCATATCGACTATCGGTACGTCCAGATTATTAGATGTCTGTACGAAGCCGCAACGATGACCGTCCAAGTACAAGAACAGAGCACAAGGCCAATCCAACTGCGTCGAGGGGTAAGACAGGGAGACGTAATCTCTCCGAAACTGTTTACCAACGCGTTGGAGGACGCTTTCAAGACGCTCGATTGGAAAGGACGGGGCATCAACATCAACGGCCGATACATCTCGCATCTGCGATTTGCCGATGACATCGTTCTCATGGCGGAGTCTCTGCAGGATTTGGAGGATATGCTAAACAGCCTAGACCGTTCTTCTAGACAAATAGGACTCGGGATGAACTTTGACAAAACGAAAGTTATGTACAATGGCCACGTTCTCCCGAGACCTGTAGTCGTAGGCGATGCCACTCTCGAGGTTGTGCAGGAATATGTCTACCTTGGTCAAATAATTCAACTGGGCCGGCACAACTTCGAGAAGGAGGCAGATAGGAGAATACGGCTAGGTTGGGCGGCATTCGGGAAGCTACGTAATATTTTCAAGTCGTCGATCCCTCAATGCTTAAAAACTAAGGTTTTTAACCAGTGCGTCCTACCTGTAATGACCTACGCAGCCGAGACGTGGACACTGACCAGTGGCCTGATCCACAAGCTTAAAGTCACTCAGCGTGCTATGGAACGAGCGATGCTCGGGGTCTCTTTGGTAGATAAAATCAGAAATGAAGTTATCCGCCAGAGAACCAGAGTAACCGACGTCGCCCGCAAAATCAGCACGCTGAAGTGGAAGTGGGCCGGACATGTCTGCAGACGGACAGACGGTCGCTGGAGCAGAGAAGTGCTAGAGTGGAGACCGCGTTTAGGTAAACGAAGTGTAGGACGCCCTGCTGCACGATGGACCGACGACTTGAAAAAGGCGGCGGGTAGCGGATGGATGCGGGCTGCCCAAGACCGGGATGGTTGGCGCTCACTTGGGGAGGCCTACGTTCAGCAGTGGACGGCGACAGGCTGATTGATTGATGTTAGTATACTTACGACTCTTTATGTTTTTTTTTTGTTACGGGCAAAACTTTTGCTAGCCTGAAGAGGGTCGGCTTATGCAAGAACACCGGTCTTTTGAGTGAGCGCAGAAGGCGCTCGCAACCCTTTAAATTTAACCTACCATGCTGAGGGCAACCTACTAACGGGTTACGAACCTCGGCTCGGGACGGCCACTGAAAGAGGATGTGACATCAACGATTAGGGAAGATTGTTTTTTGGCCAAATCCTATTAATTCGTATCATCGTCGTCGGCACGCGGGCCGGAACTGCTAGGGGGGTCGGGGGGGGCGACGGGGAACGCGGCGAGGTCCTCGACGGCGAAGACGGAACTGCGATCGTGTTGAGTGTAGGACTTTTTGAAACTCAATCTTTTCGCGAATGGCCAGCCGCCAGAGGGATTTCGTCCTCTGGATCGGTCAATCGACTTTTTGTGTGCTACTAAAAGCTTTTTGTATACAAGTGAATGACACATCGTCTGATGATAAGCATCGCGACTGTCCAACATTAGTCACAGCACCTGTATTTTGAATTACATAACATTACTTGAGATTGCACAGTGAACTTTGCACTATGTTACACAAGGGTGAAGTCTCAAAATCAAATTTCCATGACATCGGAATACAACAATGCATGTACAGTGCACACAGCTCCCCAGCGGCAGAAATAATGTTATTTATTTGATATTTTTTTCCTTTCAATAACTGTTCTGTACCCGTTGATTGACAGGAAACTGGCCCAAGCAGAATGTACATTGAGACCTAGATAGAATATCTAGATAACATATTATGTTCTTATCCCTTGCTTAGTTTTAGATCGACATTACACGTAACATCAAGTTTTCCGACATTTTTTTTTTATATATATAAAAAGATCAAAACAATGGAGATAATTGTCATTTAAAATTATGCTTATTATGCTTAATTACTTCCCGTTGTTTATATGAAATCTAAGCTATTTAAATCAGATTATTATTATCACTATAATTACTCTTCATTGTTTTAATTATTTAAATTACCTAAGCTTAGAAAAATCTACATTTTGCATCTTTATAATGTTCGAAGCGGTCATTACGCAAGAAAGTATATATGAAAATATTATGAGGACGATCCCTGACATCAAGCCAAGGTAATTCCTGACAGAAGAAGGGCTAAGTACTGCTCTATTGTTATGTCACAAACGTAAAACTACATTACTAAATATGTATCACTGTACAAAAATACATATCTAATTAAGTGATCCGTTAATTAATAAGTGTTTGAAGATAATTGCTAAAATCATTAGTAGAGTTGGTGCCTGGTACTATGTAAAACTACTATGACACAAATACTTATGTAATGTGGACGATAGCCTAGTTTGGAATGGAACGGTCTGCCGAGACAATGTCCGGAGGTTCGAAACCCAAGGCACACACCTGCCCCGCAGAGAGCTTTAGCGCAGCGGGCGGACAGGGCGTACCGCACGGTCTCTTTCGAGGCGGCTTGCTTATTGGCCGGATTTATGCCCTGGGACCTGGACGCCAAATCCCTTGTCGATGTATTCCATTGGCGGGAGGAGGCGTTTAGTCGCGGGGAGCGTCCGGCCCTGAAGGAGGTGGAGGCCAAGAGGGCCTCCTTACGGCGAGCCGCCGTGGAGGAGTGGCGTCTCAGGCTGGAGGACCCGTCGTGGGGGCACAGGGTCGTAGAGGCAGTGCGTCCTGTCTTTGCCGAATGGCTAGACTGACGCCACGGAGCGGCAACATACCGCCTGACGCAGGTGCTCACCGGGCATGGCTGCTTCGGTGAGTTCCTGTTTCGGGTGGTAGGGATAGAGGAGTCGGCCGTGTGGGACTATTGTGACAACTGCTCAATGGGCACGGCCCAACATACGTTGGAGTGCTGTCCAGCCTGGGATGAAGAACGCAGCGCTCTCAGAGCAGTCGTCGGAGAAGACCTCTCGCTGCCGGCCGTGGTCGCTTCCATGGTCGGCGGCCGGGAGGCCTGGCAGGCGGTGGCCCACTTCTGCGAGGCGGTCCTCTCGCGGAAGGAGAGTGCCGAGAGGGATCGCCAGCGCAGTGGTGATCCCTCCCGCCGCCAGACGAGACGTAGGAGGCGTCGGGTGGACGACTGACCGACGTCTCCCGCCCTGTGAATTGGGGGCGTTTGGAGAATTCCACCACGGTATCCCCTGCCTGTCGTAAAAGGCGACTAATAGGGGCCTCCGGGGGTCACGGGTGGGCGGGAGGTGCCGCCCACCCATTAGTCTAGCCAACTTCTGTGACCCCCGTGATGGACGGCAGCGTGTCTCACGCTGCCTCGGACACCAAAAGGTGGGCACCGTACGGTGTTTCGGGGGCTTCTGAGCCCCCGCAACAGGAAAAGGACCGCAACAGCGGTACGCGCAGGGGCGGTTGCGGACGACAACTTAGACGTGAGTCGGAGGAAGCCCGCAGCCGTCCCTAATGCGCCGAAGATGGCCATACAAAAAAAAAAAGGCACACACCTCTGACTTTTCGAAGTTACGTGTGTATTGATTATGATTAATCGTTCGCTTTAACGGCGACGGAAAAGATCGTGAGGAAACCTGCATACCTAAGAAGTTCTTTATAAGAATTTCGAAGGTATGTGAAATCTACCAACCCGCACTAGGCCAGAGTGATGGACTAAGGCCTAAACCCCCTCAGTAGAGGAGGCCCGTGCTCATCAGTGGGCAGTATTATAATACAGGGCTGGTATTATTATATTTATTATTAAGCTATTGCATAGCTTCTATCGCGGGCCTTGAGCGTGGAGACCGAATCCAGAAATTCCGTATCGAAAAAACCTGTCACCCCCCACTCCGACCGGCACAGCGGTGATATTTTATTTTCAACTCCATGACAACCATGTAGAGTGTAAAATTCCATAAGTAAATTTAATATTGCAGGCTTGTAATTTATTTTCAACTCTATCACAACCATGTAGAGTGTAAAATTCCATAAGTAAATTTAATATCGCAGTCTTGTAATTTATATTCAACTCTATCACAACCAAGTAGAGTGTAAAATTCCATAAGTAAATTTAATATCGCAGTCTTGTAAGAATATTATATGTAAGAGGATATGAGCTGAACGATAAACGATAAAAGGTCGAAATTACCGTGTATTTAAAAATTGTTCCAGTCAGTGAAACGTATCGAAATGTCAAACGCGCTCAATTCAGAATGTCCCCGTGGCGGGATGACGTGATTCTAAGTTTGAATTTTTAAAAGTTTTTATTTTATATCTGTTCAAAGAGGTTATAAATATTAGAATTGCCTGCTTAGAGTTTCGGCGTTAGGGAACGAGTGAAATTTGGACAATAGAAAAAAAATTATTGGGATGTACTAATGCGTTGTCGATTCGATTTCTTGTAGCAATCGATTTAATTTATCCAGAAGTTTTGATCGATTAAACAAATTAAAATGTTATTTTTTTGCTCAACATTTTGTATTGTTTTATAAACATGCCTAAGCGTTTTAATGTGTATATTTTCTGTCTATAAATTTATTCTGTAGGTATATATTCTATATCCAATATCATTTTGTCAAAATTTAACTTGAATAGTTTATTTTATCGGTTATTATATACTTACGCATATATGAAAAGATTTTTTTAAATTTACACTGCGACATTTTATTTTTCAATGTAAAAGTCTTGAATTATTTTTGTTACACAATCATTGGGCTTAACGATTTTTTTTATCAAAGGCTCGACAAACTGGCTTCACTGCATCTGATGGTAAATGTAGTGAAGCCCAAAACGTTATGTCGACCGGCAAGAGATAAACATCCCTGGTCGGTCGGCACAGTTATGCCGGCCTGCTTAATTGCTTCTTCACGTCCCGCTTGAAGGACCCTAAGTCGTAGGAAGGAGGGAACACGTACGCTGGCAAACTGTTCCACAGCTTAATGGTGCGCCAGAAATATGAATTACTGAACCTTTTGGTTCGAGCCGGGATGGAACAGACCACTAAGCTGTAGTTCCGCAAGCCAGCACGCGTGGTAATAATATCGATTGATAATTAATATCGGAGCTGAACAGCAAGTCTCTTCACCATGGAAAACAAAAACTGGCGTCCATAAAGTATTCAATTATTTTGTTTCGATTCCTTGTCAAGAATTATAAAAATTTCATAGGCCTGCATATGTCAAAAGTTAAATAAATGGTTGGACGGACTATAGTGTAACAGTAGGCGGCCTTATCGCTAAGAGCGATCTCTTCCAGACAACCATAACTAGGTATATAGAATTAAAGCTTATTCAGTGAGCTGTGAGAGTCACTAGCTTATTTCTAATCTTACATTACTAGTTTAACACTAAAAGCCTCTCTGTTAGAAACTATATTGCTTAGATATGTGCACGATAGCCTAGTTGGGAACACAACGGTCTGCCGACACGGATGTCCGTGGGTTCGAAACTTAGAGTACACACCTCTGATGTTTGAGAATAAAAGTGGGCACATACGATGCGATTTGGTACAGCCGAACCATTAAAATGGTATGCCATCGAACCATATCGCATCGTGTGGGGCACGGTTCGATGGACATTATTATTATTATTGTTGGTACGGCTGGTTCGATGGCTTGTCCATCAAACTTGGTTGTATACAACTGGACATCGCATGGTACGGTTCGATCGTGTGGCGTGAAGACTGTACCGCGTGACGAATTGGTACGATGATACCTAATCTAATCGTCTGTTAGTAGTTTTATGTGTGTATATTTTTATCAATTATCGATAGTTTTACGGTGAAGAAACACACCAAGATAAAACCTACATGCCTGAGAATTCTACAGATAGTATTTTAAAAATTCTACAGAAAGAATTTAAAAGGTGTGTGAAGTCTGCCCACCGCACTAGGCCAACGTGATGGACTAAGGCTTTAACCCTCTCAGTAGTAGAGGAGGCCCGTGCTCAGTAGTGAGAAATAAAAAATACTGGGCTGATATTTTTAAATTGACTAGATCCACTACCCGCATAAACACTCACACCCTTAACTCATAAGGGTAGGCAGAAACTGTTGACCGCCACATGCTATTATATTGGCACAACTCTTCTACATTCATAGTTCTCCTCATACATTTTGCCGACTGAATAAGTTACTGGTAAATTAGTATTGTCATAACGCCCACGCTGTTAAAGTTTGATAGACTAACAAAGACGTAGACTGTAAACTTGGAACTTTGAAGTTGGTAGTTTGAGTGTCTATAATTTAGTGTCCGAAATTAGTTTCTCTTGTCAATGTACGAAAAGGGTCAAAGGTCGATTGTGCTTTTGTGTTAGAAGTTGGACGTTTTCTAAAAGGAAGGAGATCTCGTTAACGTTTCATTTATTAGCTGCTTTTGGAACAAGGGTAATTTTGTTACTAAAAACTTAACTCACTGTATAACATGACTGGAAACTGACTGGCGTACAAATAGGAAAAAAATGCTATCATCCTACGTTCCGGCAAGTCTCATTCAGTCTCTATTGGTGCAGTGCATAACTATCGACAAAATAGCTGGCACATTTACGATAATTTTCTAAGAAATTTTTGCATATGACCTCGTAGGTCAGATGTTGAAAATCAACTTCATAGATCGTTCTGCAATCTTCTTTGAAACTTTAAAAACACGTTACCCAGTTCTTTTTCATTCCAAATTGTAACACAGAATATTTAGGTTTCTGTCCGTCGAGTTATGTCAAGGATAATTTACATCCGAGGACCCGCCATAAATTTTAAGGGAGCCTCGAAACGGTATGCAAAGGGACCGGGGGTGAAACCGCAGGGTCCTGGGACCTTGGCCTTAACATGCGTCAGCGATTTTTAGTCACTGGACTTGCAAGTTTAAACTTTGATCTTTGTATTATGGTTCTTTGGGAGTTTTTTGGAAGTCATGTTGTTGTAATAATCGATTTTATTGTATTACGCTTGAAATTTACTCATAGGATATAATTTAAGACTAGCTTCTTGTGAGAAGAGTAGTGGAGAATCAATTTTAATAGTAAAAGGTATCCCTGCAATCTGCATAGGTAGGACACACAGACCTCATTGGAAATCGTAATTATTGTTATGTTTCACTACATAGTATAAAACAAAGTCGCTTGCCGCTGTCTGTCCCTATGTCCTCATGCCCCTATGTATGCTTAGATCTTTAAAACTACGCAACGGATTTTGATGCGGTTTTTTTTAGTAGATAGAGTGATTCAAGAGGAAGGTTTATATGTATCGTACATGCATAATATAGTAGATGAACATTGCTAATTTTAGAGGTTTCTACTGTGATGTAATTACACATTTTTTTGCGCTTTCATTGCAAACGCTAGTGAAACCCTACGAGATATATCAAAATAATGTACCACAGTATTGTACCCATTAAAAAGGTCTACAAAAAAAGTCCGCGATGGCATATGTCTACCTCTTAGGGATAACTCCCAATAACAATTTTTTATCCTTTACTTTTGACAAGAAAAAATTACGAAGCAATTTTAAGTAATACAGCATTAATCCTTATCCGATTAAGTACCTTATATACATTGTGCATTTAATATAGATTAATATGGCCCTTTACAGCATGTAATAAATATTTTCGAAGATATAACAGATTTAAAATGCAGGGGCATAGCGGTTGTGGCGGTACCGGCCGGGCGGCCGGCGACGCCTGCCTATAAATGAAATCCTCCTAGCCAGTTTCGGCCACGGCGGCCAATCTCAACGGAGATCAGCCAGGTACGCAGGAGATATTATAGTGCACAAGCGTGTGCGCAATACACAGGTGCACGCGCTATTCCTTCACTCTCATAGTCCGATGAGACGGCAATCCGACATGACCAGAGATAGATCAGGCGCAGGACCAACGGCTTTACGTGCTTTCCGAGGCACGGGGGTATCACACCGCCAACTTCCTGACTCCGAGCTGCGACTGAGTAATTTTAAAGATGAAAAAACCCAGTCACAATATTTTTGGCTCGACCCAGGATTCGAACCCAGGACCTCAGCGCGAAAATCGTACTCGTAACGCATACGCAATACAACTACGCCACCGAGGCTGCCTATAAATAGCGCGCCGAAGGACTCGCTTCTCCCTATAGCACTTTAATTTATGTTTTTGTGGATTCGAATATGGTTCAGATTTACAATTCGGTCCAGAAAAATGTATAAGTAGATACTAATATTATAAAGATGAAAAATTTGGTTGTTTGTTTATAATGGATAAACTAAATAAGTACTGGGCCGATTTTAAAAATGCTTTCAGTAATAGGAATAGGTTACTTTTATACCGGAAAAGTTCAAACCGGGACTTTAATCCCGGATTTTTTTTCTCGCGAGTGGAGCTTTCACGGCAGACTCCTAAACCGATTTCGGTGAAATTTGATAAGGAGATAGTTTAAGACTCTGGGAAGGACCTAGGCTATATCTATATTTTAAGGATATGTCCTTACGTCATTACATATTTTAAAAAAAAGTCCCCCTATTTGTCTGATTGTCTGAACACGATAAACTCAAAAACTACCGAACAAATTTTCATGTCTTTCACCAATGGACGAAGTAATTCAAGAGGAAGGTTTGTGTGTATATTACACAAATATTTTGTATGACAGAAAAAAAATTTCGGCATATAATATTATGCTTTGCTACCTGTGCGAAGCCAGGGCGGGCCGCTAGTACTTTATAAAATAAAGGTTTCGCTGACGGTAAGCTGGAGCTATTTATCGACATAAGTATGAAAATTAGTAAATAACTAAATATATCCGCCACTGAACACATGAATAGCTTTAGAATAATTATTCATTTATCAACTTAAAAAAATGTATTAAAACATTTAACAGACAAATGTTTTTTTTTTTTTTTTTTTTTTTTTTTTTTTTTTTTTTTTTTATTTATACTTTTTACAAAAAAACAGAAGAAACTTACAAATCTACATATGTCCTTCAAAACTACTCACATAGTTTGACTGAAGGATCAGTGTTTAAATCTATTAATAACAACTTGCTAAATAAATAAAAACAATGGGGTTAGTACCTAACTAAGGCAAACTTTCCAACAGGTATTTTTTAAGCTTGGATTTAAACAAAATCTTATTAGATTCACGTCTAATGTCCTCAGGTAAGAGGTTAAGTATAAAAGGTATACGTTTACTAAGTGTTCTATCACCATAGATATTAGTGACTTTAGGCACCAAGAATTTACCTGATGACATAGACCTCGTGTTATAAATATTATCTACCAACGACAATGGGGTACGCTCCATTTTACCATGGTTGTTAACGAGAAGAAGAAGAGTTTTAAACGCGCCTACGACACGAAAAACAAACAAAGCAAAATTGAATTTTAATTTTAGTATCAAGGCGTCCCATTCTCCTTTTTGTTAAAATAAAATGGAGATTAATTACCCAAGTCTTTATACGTTGACGACGGGACGACGGGTTTGGGCGCGCCGTGTTTGTTTTTGGACAATTCCTGATTAATCTGGTGGAAAAGTATTGAAAGGTAAACAAAGAGTAGAGTAAAGTTGGCGGTCAAACTGAAAACCGCTTAGTTTTTAATAAATGTACATACTTTGAGATTTTGTAAACAGGTCGTCTGAAATTTTAGAATATTTTTTAAGCCTCAGTAGTTAGAAGATTTTATCAAATTGATAGCGGAAATTAAGTCAGACTGAACACTTTGGGCGAAACTAAGCGTCTTGATTATAAACATGACAAAATAACTACATTAAACCGACAGTCAGCTAAACAATCCAAAACTCTAGAGCATAAATTTGCTGCATTTTAAGATTGCTGCTTTTAGAAAATAACGACTGCTCGACAATATGATAGCGACCAAAACCAACAACTAGCTATCAACCCTACTATCCTACTAATATTATAAAGGCGAAAGTTTGTAAGAATGTCTGGATGTATAGATGTTTGTTACTCTTTCACGCAAATACTACTGAACGGATTTCGATGGAATTTGGTACACGGGTAGATCATGTCCTGGATTAACACATATGCTACATTTTATCCCGGGAAAATAAAAAGCGGGACATTTATCCCGGAAAAACTTATTAAGGCGGGCGGAGCCGCGGGCAAAAGCTAGTAAACAATAAATCTGCGATCTAGATCCTAGAAGTGAAACGTACCTATTTGACAATCGAAAGCAAATTTTTCCTTTCTCATATTCTCAAATCCCATCTACCGACTGAGCTACGAAACTAAACATCAATATGGATTAATAAAATTCTTCAAGCGACATCGATATTTATAGCGACATCACATGGTACAATATTGCTGGAAACTATTTTTTAATATGTTCAACGAACGACATGAAAGCTCGAGAAATATGCGGACTGTTGAAACAAAAGTGTAAAATTCAATACTACGGCATGCATTTAAAAACTTTCGTTGTTAATAATAATTGTGAGTTGATTGTGTGTTTGATTGTGTTGTACGTAAAGTCAGCATTATGAATTATAGCTCGCTCTAACGGTGAAGTAAAACATTGTGAGGAAACCTGCATACCTGAGAAGTTCTCTGAACCTCGAAGGGATGTGAAGTCTGCCAACACGCACTAGGCCAGCGTGGTGGATTAAGGCCTTAACCCTTCCGGTTGTAGAGGAGGTCCGTGTTCAGCAGTAGGCAGTATATAATACAGGGCTGATATGGTATGGTAAACTTTGCAAAAAGTTATGAGTTTTCGTATAAAATGCGTAGAAATTTTTTCCCCAACCTAATATAATAGGGCTCAACTTATTAATTTCAAATGTCTAGTTGTGAGAAACTAGCCTAGACTGCCTCGGTGGCATAGTTGTATTACAGTACGACTGCAAAGCTGAGGTCTCGGGTTCGATCCCCGGGTCGGGCAAAGTGATATTGAGTTTTTCTATTCAGTATCAGCCCGGAGTCTGGAATTTGTGCCCGATATGGCGATAAGCTCGCCCCCTATCACATCATGGGACGGAATGTCGGCGAAAAGTGGGTGCACTAGTTGCGCCTCTGCCTACCCCTTCGGGGATAACAGGCGTGAGTGTATATATATATATATGTATGTAGTTGTGAGAAACTAATATCTAAAATTAGGAGCACAGCGGAAATTAACATCATTTCATACATCAAAAATGTTATCGCTCATGGCTTCAAGTCTAACCGAATACATAAGTCAATCGCCCGACTCCTAGTAATATCCTGTCATCTATCAACATGGATTGAATTTATATTAACACATCGTCCCTCACGGAATAATATTATGATAATGGGCCTCCGTTTTTCCTTCTTGACGTAATATTTTGACGACTGATCCTACATTTACAAAATAGGTACCATAAAATTATAAATATTTATTGACCATGATAAAAATTTAATCTAACTATACAATTGCATTATATAGGTAGGTATATATTTTTTTATCTTTAGCGCGTAAACAAGCAATTCCTTCACGTGATATAAGTGATTACAGCCTACATGATTCTTAACAATGCCAAGAGCATTTTCTTAACAGTAATTTGAATGTCTTCAAATCATAAATAAACGTAATATCTTTATCATTTGAATTGTATTAAATTAGCGTGCGAACTTACAAAACCCAACAACATTTATTACCTTTTATAATATTATGTCATACACTGAAACACCCAACTCAGATATAAGTCCACATTGCTTCCAAACTCTTTTAATACACTCGAAAAACGAGACGCGTAAATCGCTCTTTCGATAATAAAGCTGTGATTCCGCAGAACGCAGCAGACGGCAGACGGCAACAGCACACGGCAGACGGCAGACGGCAACGGCACACGGCAGACGGCATGTGCTGCGACGGCAGAAGGCACTACTATGCAGTATTAAATTGTATGAGACCGATTCCGCACACGACGGCAAATGACGCCCGGCAGGTCACGTGCCGCTTACTCGGCACATGCCGTCTGCCGAGTGCCGTCTGCCACGTTCTGTGGAATCATAGCTTTAAGGACATGACTGCAGTTTGCAAATCCACCCACAACTTTGACTTGCAATATTTCCACTGGATCAAATTTGCTTCAAAGCGGAACATAACTGTGTTTTCTTACTATACGTATTGCCGTTTATATATATTTGCTTCTTTTATTGGTGGTAGGTCTCTCATATGTAAGAGTCCATCTGGGTGGGTACTACCGCAATGTCTATTTCTACCGCCAAGCACCAGTGTGCATGCACTGTTGTTTTTCGGTCTGAAGGACATTGTAGCCAATGTAACTACTGGACATAATGAAACTTAACATCTAATGTCTCAGGATGACGAGCGCAGTGTAATGCCACACAGAACATTGTAACTCAAGGTGCTGGATGGTTTTGCTACTGTTTATGGGTGGTCGTACCGCTTGCCATCAGGCAAACGGCATGCTCGTCTCGTCACTCAGTGCTCAAAAATAAGGATTCTACCACCTAGCAGACCCTATACATCTCGCTAAGTAGCTCGCTTCACGGTTCATCTAAAGCCCACCTCTCAAGTCAAACGTCGTGAACTTTAAGCAACATTGCTATCTGAAAGGATGAAGCGCACCGGCCATTAATCTTCACGGATCATTTGGCGCAGCTTAAACGAAATCGTTGTTAAATACGACCGTGTCATTGTATTGAAAAACTTTGTAATGCTTCGCATCACGTAGAAAGCACTAGATTTATGGTTTATCATGGTTCATTTGTTTATTATACTAATTGCGCCTAGAATCTTTGATGATCCATTATTGGCTGGTAACAGGATAGCACTAAGTTATCAAGACAAAATAAATCCAATTTAGACAAGTTTGAGTTGTTTAGACATTAACAACGTCTAATTAATTTATTTTAATGTATTTATGGTGGTATTTTTAGTTCTATCCCACTTTTTTTTTCGCGGAGAAAGTGACTTATTACTACCGCCCAGCGTTCAAGGGGAACGACTGAGCGGTTATGTTGGGTTCACCGTGCCTTACGACCCGACGTTGAGCCGCCCGGAGAGATGGAAAACGTCGGGCGACCGCCGGGCCGAGTCCCTAACCTATATACAACGCACGGCATACCAACCAAAACTCCACGGTGGCTATCTTCGGCGCATGAGGGACGGCTGCGGGCTTCCTCCGACTCACGTCTAAGTTGTCGTCCGCAACCGCCCCTGCGCGTACTGCTATTGCGGTCCGTCTCCTGTTGTTGGGGGGGCTCAGAAGTCCGCGCACCGAAGGACGCCCTCGGCGTCAACGGCAGCATGAAGCCTAACCGCCACGCTTCCGTCGATCACGGGGGCACAAAAGTTGGCTAGACTAATAGGTGGATGGTCCCTTTCGCCCACCCGTGACCCCCGTTGGCCCCTATTAGTCGCCTTTTACGACAGGCAGGGGATTCCGTGGTGGAATTCTCCAAACGCCCCCAATCCACAGGGCGAGTTCTATCCCACTGGCGTATTTGAATTGCGTTCGCGGTACAGTTTTCACTCTGGGGCCTCGGGTTCGAATCCCGGGCCGGGAAAGAACTATTGAGTTTTTCTCTTCAGCATCAGCCCCGGATTTGTACTACAAACGCTCGCCTCTACCACATCATTAAATTCATCATCATACTCATGGCTAAAAGTGCGTATAGGTACTATTTACATTTAAGCCTGTCCCTTTAAACTTAATATTATGAGTGCACTTTTTTCCGGTTAACCTTATATAGATAGCAGCACAAGGATGTGTATAAACTTTATTGAGCGTCGGCGTAGTTACAGGCCTCACTCACTCCGGTTGCTACCTTCAACACGATACAAGTCCTAGGCAACGATAACTGCTTATCAAAAACCTCTCTCGAGCCTAAACATCAATGTCAAATTATTAGGCGCAAGGCAACTCATATTATCATACTCGTCAAAACAGTGTATCGGCAATAAAACTGTGGTTACTGTGCCGATAAGAGTAATTTTACCGTCTGCAGATTACGCTACAATGCGAATAAGTAATATTCTTTTATCAGCACTAGAAACAAAATCCCATATGGCAAATGATAACGAAATGATAAAAACTATTTGAGGGAAATACAATTTTTCCACATCAGACGTTTGTGTCAAAATGAACGAAAGTACTAAGAAAGCTCATTGAGTGCGGTGTTGTTGCTAAAGATTCTATAATTTTGAAATGATAAGGGTTACGTTACATTTATATCTGAACCCACTTTGGTTTATATTTCCGCCAATCTCATTAATCGTACTCAAATCGTCAATGACCTATTTATTAACCCCCGACAAAAAAGAGGGGAGTTATTATTATGACTTTCATCTGCCTGTATCGCATTACGTTTCCTTAGACTAGGGCTGCCAACACCTAAATTAGTGACGCCGGATAAACACGGCAAAAATCCTGGATATTTGAGTTTTTTCCCAAATGTCCGGGATTTTTGGAATGGGGTTTTATCCCGGACACCCCTTAAAAAATATTTTTTGCTACAAAAATAAAAACATCGCTATAATTTTTAATTTTTATTCGTTTGTTATAAATTGTTATTAAAATCGAATTAAGTACGTATGTAACCGAATGTATTATTGAATGCGGGTTATTATAAATGTTTTTTTAACTGAGATATTTTATTTCAATTTATCGCTTATTTAGAAAAAAAAATGTATTTCCTCTGACACTTTTTAAAAAACCCTGCCGGACGGCCCCTGGATTTACAAACTAGGATAACTCCGGGTAATTCCGGGCAGATGGAAGCCCCACAGTCAGTCCTTAGACAGTCCAATTCGAACATATTCGGAAAAAAAGACACTAGAGCACTAGACAGTCTAGACTACTCTAGACACTACTTTTACTACAGCAGTATTTTTCTTTAGTAATTCCAACATATTAATGATGGTATGTTTATAGTTTTCAGTTACAAAATAACCATTCTATAAAATTAAATAACAATTTTACCAGAAAGTGCGAAATGTCGGTTACGAATCACGATGTTCTACTGAAAAGCCTCGTTAATTCTATTGAATATTGGTCCGCGGCAAATGTAATAACAGAATTAAATCGTAATCGAGTGTTGATAAACGGATTAGTTACCGGTCATTGCTAACTTGTTTACTCACCATGGTCACTCACGCGCAATGTCAAGGTCGGGTAACTTTGAACTTCCGTTATACGAGATAGAATCGAAAAAAAATCACACGCCCATAAGACAGACCTAAATCGGTTATTTCGTATGAGTCAGGTTTGATAAAGGGTTATTTTCACCCAGAATATCAATTAATTTTAGGCGAATACTCATAAATTCCTCTTGTTCCTTCACTTACTTGATCCCGAAACAAGAACTTGGTGAACGAGTCGCTGTTTTTGTTTTTCATTATCAGGAGGTAGGTTCCTCATAACAGTTTATACTATCAAGTCTTCTTTGTCAGCCTTTGGAAGCTCAATGTTGGACATAGGCCTCACCCAAAGATCTTCAGACCAACGGCCTGCATCCAGCGGTTTTTTGCGACCTTTAAGAGGTCGTCTGTTTACCTTGTAGAAGGACGTCAACTATCTATAATTCGCACCTTTAGAACGAAAACGACACAATTAAAAAAATAGAAAATTGAGTTGTCATTTTTAAATGACTAAAAACTCGTCCCTTATTGATAAAAATATAATAAAAAAGGGACTGATATAACAGCTTCTTCCTTTTCCCACTTGAATATGGCTGTGTTTGAACTATTATTGTATTGAGGGCTTCGTTTTAAGTAATTTTATGATGATAACCCAATTTTCTATCTTTTTGAATTATGTCGTTTTCATCCTAAAGGTGCGAATTGTCAAGTGGCTGAGCTCTAATTGGGGTGGTGTACAGCGCTCAGAAATGACCAGATCGTTGACTAAGTTTTGGGTTGTTATAGAAGCTCGCGCCCGCGCGCACAATTGCCTAGTAAAGGCTCTGTCCAGTCGTCGTCCATCCGAGTATTCGGTTACGTTTCTGCGACCAAATAAGTAAGTATGCTTATGAGAAGGCGTAACAACTCTATTATAATTCATTTCAATTTGATACTTTCAAGTTACGAAATTATTAACAATTTAAATATTATTAATCACTCTCATATATCTTAATTGATTATAATTACCTACCTAAATTATTATAATATAATAACGTCGTAAATTGCGCAACAATTTACAAATGATACTCGTGATAAAACTTTGTGTTTCCTTCGATTTGTATTTAAATTTTAATATTTTTTACTAATCAGTTAACAATGGGGTTTTTATGTGAATCCGATTTATTTCCATCTGTTATACACGGCACTATTGTGCGCATTTTTTTATTTACTACTTCATAACCTTCGTGTTCATTTTTTATTTACTTAATCAAATATTCGTTTTTAAACATTAAATGAGTATTAGCATAATAAAGCATTTTTCATATTATTCACAGGCATTGTTATTTTTATTAAGGCGTGACGGAATACGATTACCTACTGTGCCAAAATCAAACGGTTCCGTACGAAATCGTTAGTACAAATTCAATTTTATTTTTATTAAAACCAGACTTATACATACATACATACATACACAGTATCACGCCTCTATCCCATAGGGGTAGGCAGAGACTATGGGTTGCCATTTTGCTCGATTTAGGCACACTATTTTCGCTTCTTCTACCTTCATCAATATTTTCATGCATTCTCGCCGGTTCAGGGTACTTTTGACCTGGCCTTTACTTAGAATGTCATATATTTGACTTTCGAAGGTTCGGTGCGGTCGACCCCTGCCGGCCCTTCCATCCACACTCGCCTTATATATTTTCTTTGTCAGTCTCCTATCATCCATCCTTTCCAAATGCCCAAACCACCTTAGCATACCCTTTTCAATTTTAGTCACTACATCCTCTGTCACTCCACACATGTCCATCACCATAGTATTCCGCACTCTATCACTCACAGTCACCCCACACATGCTTTTTAACGCTCTCATTTCCACTGCTTTTATTTTACTTTCGTGCTTTTTCTGCCATACCCAGCTTTCATTACCATACATAGAGTCGATAATAACACTCCTCTATAGACAAAAAAACAGACTTATATAAAAGCTAAAAATTACACAAAACATTTAAAATGACAGGAAATTATCCTAAATATCTCAAATTAGCAGGGGTCCACAAACTAGGCGAGACCTGTATCTTGGGTAACCAATTGGAGTAACGTAACATACTTAAAAAGCTTTATATTGCTAAAATAAACGTAAACCATAGTACAATGACGAGAACAAATATAAATAAAGTAAAACCGACAGTAGACATTAAGAAATTGTAAATTTTTGTGATTGGACTGCTTATTATAGTTTCAGTAGCATCGTAGTTAGTAATCTCCATATTATCATGGATCTCGAAAACAATTGTGTCAATGTATAAATCCTGTTATTAGTTTAGTTGGACCATGGTTAGATTACGAATCCTTTGGGTGGTACCTTGAGTTTCATCTGACAGAATTATTTGTGTACTATTTTTTATAAACATCATAATGATACAGGATTGACATTTGCGATTATTACTCTACGCTCGATCCCCAGCACAACATAGGATGGAAATAATCCTGATAATCCGTAGGATACACTATTTGTTGAATTGCTTCCCTCTTCAAAGATAATGGCGAGACATTGAAATAGCTTTATTGTATACCAAAAAACAAAAATCATTGTAGGTGTTTAGGATTAAAAAAAACAGAGGTCTCTATCTCTATCTGTCTCCCTTGACAATCTTATAGACAACCAATAATAACGAAAGAAGGCAGTCTAAAGGGTTACTTAGTTACTTTATATAGGGCGTTGAGTCTATAGTCGAGACCATACAAAACTACCTAGATTTAAAATATATACTTGTTGCATTAAGATTATTAAAACATGCTGTTTTTGTAACCTTGAATCTAAAATTTAGTGGAAAAGGTAAGACTAAATCCGTCTAAAGTGCCACTAGAGTCTAGAGACTAAAACAGGTTGAAGAGTCTTTGCTTGGTGATTCCGGTCAGGCACAATGTAGTCGTAGATTTGTGCAGAGTAATCACTGATCATATCGTTTGCGTATTTTGTTACTAAGCACCTAGAGGTAATAAAAATAAATTTGACGAAATTATTGCTAGACTGATGTTAGAAGAAACAAAATCAATACCTATAAAATATTAGTAGTGCTCGTGGCTCCACCCGCGTGATAAAGTTTTTCCGGGATAAAAATATTTTCCCGGGATAAAAAGTAGCCTATAGCACTCAGAAGTAAAGTAGTTTCCTATTAGTGAAAGAATTTTCAAAATCGGTTCATTAGTTCCTGAGATTAGCGCGTTAGAACAAACAAACAAACAAATAAACTCTTCAGCTTTATAATATTAGTATAGATTATTAATTTAAAAAAGCTAAATAGATCTGCAAGCACAAAGCACTTAAATATTCCTAACTGTTTTATAATTAAATCCGAAATTTTTGTACAAAAGATCATTCTTTCGGACTCTATTTTGATTGTGTGATTTGGCGGGAAAATACGAAATATCTAGCTAGGTTATATATCACAACTTCATTGATAATTAAATATTCATTGATAATTCTGATATTTCACTTGATATAAATAAAAAATATATGCAAAAGGTGATAAAACTGCTATTAATAATACAAGGAAACGGCAACAGCGAACTTTACAATATCATCAGATGATTTACTAATAATATGATGGTGACAATTGATCAATTGTACCGAAGTGACAATTGAACAGATCGACGTGACGGCACCGTTCCGAATCACGATCCATTGTCTCGTGAATGTGACAAAACTTCGGGTGCAGTGTTCTATAGTCTTCATTTTTTCTTATATACGACACGAAATGAATAGTTGGAACATAATTTTTACCAACAAAGAATTAATCCTTTAATTCTCGACTTTTTGCGGTGAATATAAAATACTATCGAAAATTTTCAGGTAGAGCATCGTAACCGACATTACGCAACTTAGACTAAAACCCGCATTATTTTATTAATTCTAAATTATTTTGATCATATATTTGTAGTATTTTTACACGTCAATTTTTTTTTAAATTAATATTACATAAAAAGCCGGTGTTTAAATAGACGAAATGTCGGTTACAATTTTCTTCTTGTAAAGTCTCATTATGTCAAATACACAAGATATCTAAAATATGGTATGAAAAATAAAATTGTTATTCAATATGAGAAATTATTAATCGCAGCCCCAAGAGAGGTTACATCGATCTCTCCAGCTCACCGCACCTGCACTGTACATTTATAAATCTTTCAATAATTATTATCGAAAGACTATTAGGATACTAGAAAAGTTGCAGAATTCTATTGCGTCGCATTTTGTGGCAATCAGCCTAGAGAATTAGATAGCTCATAATTTTAGATAATTTATCAATATAGTATGATTTTGTTTTTGACTGATTTCCACCATACCTAATAGTATCTTTAAACCTCGGGTCACCCACCTTAGTTTAACTGCCAGGGAATTCCTTCTACATAGGTATACATTATACATCTTATAATAAAAATATAATAAAAAATAATAAAGATAACTCACCGCTTTATTCAGAAGAAAGCTCGCAGGGAATATTAAAGGCACGTACGTTATCATGTACATCATTGAGGTCCATGACACCACTGTTCCGTCAACACCGTAGTAACTCATCACTATGTCCTGTATTATCGCGTACTGCGTCCACTGCAGAGAGTTCGATGCAGAGTACAACACAAATAGAGTCAATATCAACCACCTACTCTTGTACACCACGTATGGTGCCTTGTTAGAGTCCATGGCAAGCCCGTCCATGACACTTCCAGATATAGAACTTCTTCTTGACGTGTCGTCAGTTACTAACAACTTGGAACTGACCGGTTCAGACGGGTTGCATAGTCCGTTGAGTTTCACCTCTTTGTTAAGAGACATTTTTGGTCTGATAACAAATGATCACTTTTAAAGTTAATAGTTTTATAAACTACACAAAATAAGCCACTTGTTTCATCATATGCGTGAATTTCAATGGTCTCTATCTAGTAGTTATGTCTTCGGTCTGTCGCCAATTGATCCGATCTCAGATTATTTGATATTTTATCTTTCTCTTTATGCAGCCGGCGCACTAGATATATCTATCATTGGTCCATTAATTGTTAAAATTTTATTCAATCTAATACATTTGTACATTCAAAAAGAGTCGAGTAAAAGCCTGAAACTCAACTGATGTAAGACGAATCAAGTTTGATTGTGAATAAAAAATGTATTGAAAATAACGTTTTTTTTCCATTATAAATAAGTGCACTCATGATGTTAAGGATGTTTGATAGAGCACGGGAAACATGGAAAATATGAATAAATAATTTAAAAGTATGAACATATTTATAAAAAAGGAGACGTAAGGTTTACTGATACAGATAAAAAAAAGAAACTTTACATTTGCTTTTAATTTTTGTATTTTTAATATATATCTCATCAACCTATCGGTACCATACCATACCAGCCCTGTAATACTGCCCACTGCTGAGCACGGGGCTCCTCTACAACTAAGAGGGTTAAGGCCTTAGTCCACCACGCTGGCCCAGTGCGGGTTGACAGACTTCACATACCTTCGAAATTCAGAGAATTTCTCAGGTATGCAGGTTTCTTCACTACCTTTCCTTCATCGTTAGAGCGATCGATAATTCACAAAATATAATACCCACATAAATTTATAGAAAAGTCAGAGGTGTGTGCCCTTGGGTTTTGAACCTGCAGACATTCGTCTCGGCAGTCCGTTCCACTCACAACTAGGCTATCGCCGCTTCAACCTTTTAGTAATACAAAATATTTTTATGTTTGAATAAATAACAGCATTCTGTACCTATATGATATCTATATATATAAAAGAAAGTGGTGTTAGTTACACCACTTATAACTCAAGAATGGCTGAACGGATTTAGCTGAAAATTGGTGGAGAGGTAGCTTAGAACCAGGAGACGGACATAGGATACTTTTTATCCCGGGAAAATATAAACCGCGACTTTTATCCCGGATAATTGTTTTCTGTGGATTTAGCTGAAAATTGGTGGAGAGGTAGCTTAGAACCAGGAGACGGACATAGGATACTTTTTATCCCGGGAAAATATAAACCGCGACTTTTATCCCGGATAATTGTTTTCTGCCAGTGGAACCGCAAGAAAACAAGTATAGAGATATTTCGAGATCCAGTTGAGGACATAATTACTCTTATCCCGGAAAAAGATAAACCGGGAATTATATCGAGCCGCCACGACTAAACCACTGAACCGATGGCGATGCAATTTGGCAGGGAGATAGTTTTAAACCCTGGGAAGAATCTAGGCTACTTCATATCCAGGGAAAATATAAACCGGGACCATAATCCCGGAAAATAGTTTTTTGCCAGTGGAACCGTATGAAAATAAGTATGGAGATAGTTTGTGATTCAAAGGAAATCAATCTCAAGTTTGAGTTACATCTCAAGTAGACATAATGTATGAACAGTTACATCTCATGTAGACATAATGTATTGAACTGTTCATACATTATGTCTACTTGAGATGTAACTCAAACTTGAGATTGACCTATTAATACCGCCCATAGGCTACTATTATCCCGGAAAACAGACACCGGGAATTTTATTCGGGATTTTTTTCCGGAAAAAAATATGGTTAGGTATTATTTACGGGGGGGGGTGGGGGTGTTTAGGGATTTTAAAATTTCGTTAAATAAGGACTCATTTGGTGGCAGGATGGTTTTTTGCAAGAAAATTACGCGGAAAATTTGAAAATTTAAGAATACTTAACCGCCATATTAAACGTGTATGTCACTGAATTCCTCCTAAGCGGCTGGACCGATTTTAATGATTTTTTTGTGTCCTCAGGTGGGTTTGAGAATAGTTTCGATTAACAATTAGATCCAGTAGGTGGCGCTGTACTCGGGTTCTAGGATTTCATTTCCTTTTTAGGGCAGGACAACGTCTGTCGGGGCCGCTAGTATTCAATAAAATATTAAATACTTTCCATTTCTTAAAATTTCTCTCTTCTCCACAGGATACCTACAAACCTTTTTTAAATTTAAAAGTGGCGGTTCAGACTTTGAACCCATCATCCACCAGGCCTCAGCTTAAATTGGGGGAATTTTGTCATTAACACTATTTCAAATTAACGCTCATTACACGTTAAGCCAAATATTACTTACCGATGAGAAACGACTTATTTTATGAAATAGGTAGGTACTTTACTGGTGGTAGGTGTCTCATATGTAAGAGTCCGTTTGGGTGGATACCACCGCAAAGTCTATTTCCACCCCCAAGCAGCAGTGTGCATGCACTGTTGTGTTTCGGTTTGTAAGACATTGTAGCCAGTGTAACTACTAGACATGAGACTTACATTCTTATGTCTCAGGATGACGAGCGCAGTGGAATGCCACACAATACTTTGTAGCTCAAGGTGCTGGGCGGTGTTGCTACTGTCTATGGGTGGTCGTATCGCCTACCATCAGGTGAACGACATACTCGTCTCGTCATTCTATGCAATAAAAAAAAACCTACTCACCACTACTGTAAAGGAGTTGTATGTCATTAAGATGCCGGAAAATCATATCTTTTAAAACATACTTGATAAAGTCAACAAGTAACATTATAATAATTTATTTTTCATAATATTTTGTATTTAAATCTATGTACATTGGTATTATTTAAAAAAAAACGACCCTATCATTTTTGATCACAGTAGTTGTGGATTTCTCAGAAATTAATGTTACTGCATCGTTAACCACCGATAGAACAGCATAAATAAATGACCACTTCTTCGAAGACATTCAACAAGCATTAGAAACAACACTTCCTACAAACATTATTGATTTTGAAATACGATCAACACACGTGTATGAACAATAATACTGAAGCGATGTCATATTGTTCCGCGCGTAATATCATAACTGCATACGGCATACAACTATTGTACATATAACCTGACCATATGGAAATACACTCAGAGATAATGAGTAGCAATTAAAACTGCGATCGATTTACCTTGCTCGGTTAGCACTATGATAAGAGACCGTAACATTGAAATTTGAAATCAATGTAAACAAACAGCAGCGTATTTTTAGCACATAAACGTGATAATGCCGAAGAAATTGAATATGAAAACTAATAAAGAACATAAAGGAACAAAGAGGGATGCTTCATTAAAATCATTTTGTCCTACATCCGTTTTCCGTTTGAATATGATGAGCAAGATGACTTTAGGCTCAAATAATCCTTTCTAAGAATTTGCTTAGCACTTTTTCTCAAAAATTACCACCAACCCTCTTTTTATCTGCCCGAATAGCGACCATTGTAGTAGTAGAATCCGCCATAGAGTACACAAGTGTGTCGTGGTCCAGTATCAGCCTGTGTACATCCAGTTTTAAGCAAGCCGGTATGATTGTGTCGAATGGCAAAGGAGAATCATTTCTCGTAAGTCGATACTCCTTCTGGACCCACGTCGCTTACCACCATGTGTAGTGTGGTCCTTTGCCGATACCGTGAAAAAACTTTCCTTTCGTTTTAATAGTAGTGATCATGTTATCCAAACCCTAATTTTGAATACGGAAGTAGTAACCATAAGTTAAGCGAGACGTTCCTGTAACCTGTACAGATTATTTCTAGTCGTGTACACTAGTTTAACAAACAGGCAACTTTTTACCAAGTGCCAAACACTCAACACCGTTACGACGAAAGGGGTATCTTTCCACTCGATTTGCGCTAAAGTCTACATAATTTAATCTTTTATGTTCGCTGCCTTCATTTTGCATTGACTATTCCTGAAAGGGAACTTCTATTTGAAAGGTACCTACTGTTTCTTGCCATTAACCTCTTTCTTTATTTACTTAGTAATTATCTTATCTTATTTACTAAAACCTTTGCGAGGTTCTATAAAACGTAGGTAGGTATATAAAATCTTTAAAAAATAATAAGGTCGGGGTAGTGAACGATAGCTTAGGGAGGAATGGAACGGTCTGCCGATACAATGTTCGGAGGTTCAAAACCTTGGCACAAACCTCTGACTTTTCTAAGTGACGTGTCATTTATCAATAATGATCATTCACTTTAACGGTGAAGGTAAACATCGTGAGGAAACCTACATACCAGGGAGTTCTTCATAAGTATTTCGAGGGTATGTGAAGTTTGCCATTTCGCTCTAGGCCAGAGTGGTGGACTTAAGGCCTAGTCTCTTCTCTCATTAGTAGAGGAGGCCCGTGCTCAGCAGTCAGCATTGGGCAGTATACAATACGTGGCTGATAGCATAAAGTCGGGGAGGCAGGACATGAGTGTTTACCACTTGACTGGCTTATTTCTTCAATGTATACAAAACTTTACAAGAAGATGAGGTATCTCAAACAAACACATCAGACGTTAACGGTATAAATTGTAATGAATTTGAAATCACTATTAATCACGGTCAGTGACATCACTATGACGTGCTACAAGGCAACGTAGAGAGGGTTGCCAGAACCGTTGAATTAATTATAGTTAAGTTTTCCAGACGAAGTAGTTTTGACGAATGAATAAATAAGGTACACTGAAACCTCTAATTCAATACCAATTATGAACAACCAAATTGATAAATAATTATTGACTCCTCAAGCCCCGCGACGGACACCGGTGTCCATATATATTAGGGTTTTCCCATACATCTATATATATAAGTGGGGCTTGAAGGGTTAATCTTGATCGGACTCAATAACGATAAAGTATTCTTTTACCGCAAAAGACTAGTTGACGTTAAAAAGCCATCACAATATACATATTGTGACCTAAACACATAGCTGGAATTAAATCTAACCGAACTTATTTCTTAGCCAATTAAAAGTAAATTGTAATTTTATGCCCTTAACGAAGAGCCACAATTTTAATCGAATTCCTCAAACAAAAGGCATGCAGACGATAAGATTTTAATGTAGTCACCTTGAGAAAGAACAAACTGGCTTGGTAAGGTGATTGCATAACATCGTACCATATAATATTATCACAGTACAGCCTACACATGTAAACTATGCTATACTATATTATGATGTGCATCGGCGTAATTACACCCATGACAGCTGGTGGTAAACTCATGGGTCACACTCACCAGTTAAGGATGCCAAATAGACGGGAAACGTCTGGATTCTCCCGATAAATCGTGTGATGTCCCGACAAATAACAAAACTCCCAAACTGCACAAACCGATTATCATCATGTTCTACTTGAATAAAGATTTTGAAAAGTCCAATCTTATTTACACTTCGGAAGAGCTCTCCGATCTCGCGGGAGCCCGTGGAATTTTGCCGTCATGTCACGTTATAGTTAAGCCACTCATAATATTGGCAACAACCATTTTTTTTAACACGGAGAAATCCATTTACGGATTTCTGCCGGACTCACCGGGTACCTGACATAGCGGTATGGTGCGATGAGTCGTGCCCAAGGTGAGATGTCTCATAAGCGAGGCACCCTTTGTTGCCTTCATTTATTTTACTCTAATCTCCCTATGCCATTGCATCAGAAAATTGGGTATGAATATTTAAATTCAATTCACCGTGTTTGAAGTAAAATTCAAACGAGTTTTACGATTGTATTAGCAATATTTTTCGGCAAATCCGTTTCATATTTAATTTAGGCATTTATTATTTTAAATCAACAATGTAGCATTGTAGGTACAACGACCAAAATTTTTATTCTAAATTTCAAAATTGCTAATGAGAAAATCATCATTCATAAATTCGCAGTTGATTCGGTTTGAAAATATATACTTATCTATACTAAAATTACGAGTTGAAGAGCGTTTATTTGTTGGTTTGTTTGGTTGAATGCGCTTATCTCAAGAACTACTAAACAGATTTTGAAAATTCTTTCACTAACAGGAGGCTATATTACTCCATAGTACTATCTTTAATCCCGGGAAAATATTTTTATCCCGGAAAAACTTGTTCACGCAGGCGGAGCTGCAAGCATCACCTAGTTAATTATATGCAGCAAATGTTTTAAAAATTGCTGTATTCAAAGAAAAATCCACGTCTTTTGTTACTGCTTCAAGAACATGATCAAATTGCGTCAATAGATTTGTATGTCCATAAATCCGTTTGACCTAATACATGATTACTGATTAAATGAAGTAAATGAAGCAAGTCTAGGCCTCGATCATACCTTATTATATAATATATAATAACAACAATTTCCAGGTTAATGCAAAACTTAGGAATAATATTACATAATGTCATGCTATCGTAAGAGATAAAATACTTAGTGATTATCATACATTGGCTTCAAAGGAAGATAATATATTCGCTAACGCTACATAGAACGACGTCTCTATTACTCACAAAATGTGAAGTATTTAGAGTGTCTTGTTATTTGATAATTTTCTCCCATAGCTTGTTGTAGTCGTTGTGTAATATTTATATGAATGTACATTGTAGAGCTAAGCCTTTTCTTGATGGTACTATCACTAGTATCCATTTTCGAATCAAGGTGACAATGGATGTAAAGAAATATGAAGAATAATAGCAAAATACACTCTGGCAGCCTAAAGCTTCCTGGATACGGGCATGGGGTGTCTCCAAATGTTACAATGAGGGGTCACCCGTAGTCACACATAGAAATATTCACATATTCTGAGTGTACGGTCTATAAATTCGTAGTGTAATCTAGCTTTAGTGATACCAAAAGTACATAGGTCATCGACTAGACGCCAATTGACTGTAGAATTTAAACATTATTTGACTGTCAAAATATTACGCCACTCAAAAAATTCAGTTGCCGATAATTAATAATTATTATTTATGTTGACATCTCGATTTATTGTTCCGCATATTTTGTCAACCTATTTCAACATGATTGAATATTTGGTAATTTCTCGCGATTGCACAGCATAATGCTTTTTTCTATTTTAGAGGTGTTTACACACTCACACACATGTATATTTCTGATCCCGTGTGGAGTTGCTGGTCTCCCATCGGGCGCGTCTCCCTGGGTGGCGGATAGGGGAACGTCCCCCGAATTCGGGGGGTACCGGAAACGGCGTGGACCAAAACCAGCAAAGGGGTTCTTCTACGTTCTCTCTGTTTAGCAGAGGGCACAGTGGAGGAACACAGACGGGTTCCGTGTGCATTCACACTGCCGTGGAACAGGCTTGGGTTGAATTCTTCTCCCGAGCCACCGCCGGTCTCGGAATCTCAGGGGGCTCTGTGGTCATGTCTCGCAGTGTCTCTTGGGGCTGAGGGTCTTGGCTTAACCGCCCGGACCGCGAGGGAGAAAACCTCTATAAAAGTTACCCCGAATCCCAAGCGGCGGCGCACCGCGAGGGGATGCATGGCCGATGGGCAGTTCGGTCTCTAGTGCGACCCCCGCCGGAGTACCGGCCGACACTCTTGGTGGGTTACTTGTAGGCTTACCCAGGTACAGGGGGCTCTGCCTGGGTGGACTTTTTTCTTCCCCCATACTCGTGGGACCAATAATGGAACAAAATAATAATTTAAATTTAATGAAGGAGAGGGCAGGTCCCTGGGGAAGACTCAATACCCAGGCAGATAAATTATGCTGGGCGCAAGTCCACAAAGGTACCAGTCGAGACGGTATCATCAACCCCGGTCGTACCCGAACCAGGGCCGAGCGGCATTTGTTTACGGTCGAAGCGAGGACGACCAACTCGCTCGACTAAAATAGCCTCGAGCGACAATGACTCCGAGCCGGCTGAAAAGGTGGTCGCCGCTTCTGCACCACCAACAGATGCAGAAGACGAGACGATGGAGTCGGCGGAAGCACCCGTCGACCAATTAGACTGGCGCCTGCGACTGGCGGAGGTAGTTCGAGGCGTATCCCAAAGGTCTCGGAACTTAAAAGGAACGGAGCAGCGGAAGTTAAACTTGGCGGCCAAGGAATTGGTGGAGAAAGCCAAAGAGACAACTTCCGCTGAGGTGGCCCGCCTGGTGGCGGAAAAGACCGCAATGGCCCAGCGTACTTCGATTCTTGAGGCTTCCCTTGCGGCCCAAGGAAAAATCCTGGAGGAAGTGTTAGCGGCTGTCCGTTCGCCGGGCGTGTCGCAGTTGGCGATTGAGACAGGAGCCGCCTCTGATAAGAATGATCGCCAAGATCAATTCGAGCGCCGTCTCATCTCTATGATGGACGCGCGCTTTGAGGCGATCAATATGAGGCTGCCTCCAGAGCCAACGGTTCGTCCTCCTCTGGCCGCCGATAGGGCTAGAGATAAGGAAGCTGGTCGTCCGTTGCCCGTTGACGTGCCCACTGCTGTCGCTGGGCCATCACGTGTTCCACCGGCCAAGGCTAAAGGAAAAGGGCAGGGCAAGGGAGCTGCCCGGACTGCCCCTGATATCACACCGGTGGCCACACCCGCCGTCAATCTCCTCCCCCGGCAACACAAGAAGAACCTGCGTGCTCCCCAGCCTCAACCCCGGATGGAGCCTCGTCTGCTGCCCCCGGCCCCAGCGTCTATGGACGAAGGGTGGACGGTGGTAGCAAGAAGAGGGAAGAGAAGTACCCAGCCCGCGCCGAGTGCAGCTGTACCAGCTACACAGGCACAGGTACAACAGCAAACTCGGCGAAGTCGGAGGCCTGAGCCAAAACTTCGCCTTCCCCGTAGGGCAGCTGTCGCCCTGACGGTGATGCCTGCTGCCTTAGACCGTGGCGTAACATACGCTACGGTCTTGAAAGAAATCCAACGGAGGGTGAATTTGGCCGGTCTCGACATCGCCGAGACTCGAGCGAGGCTGATGGCTACGGGGGGGTACCTCTACGAGGTGCCTGGCCCTGACTCGGAAGCGAGGGCCAACTCCCTCGCTGAAAAAATGAGGGAGGTGTTCCGCGGAACGGAGCTGGCGGAAGACGTTCGCGTCTCCCGTCCGTTTAAGACCGCGGACCTGCGAATATCCGAGTTGGATCCGTCTGCCGACCCGGAAATGGTCGCAGTGGCCCTCGCAAGTGCTGGGGATTGCGCAGCGGAAGATATTAAGGTCGGGGAGATCCGCCCCGACCGTTCCGGCCTTGGCGCGATCTGGGTGCGTTGCCCAGCCAAGGCAGCGGAAAAAATTGTTAGGGCCCGGCGCGTCCGGATCGGCTGGGTATCGGCACAGGTCCGGCTCCTTGAGCCCCGGCCTATGCGGTGCTTCCGCTGCCTCCACAAGGGGCATGTGCGGATGCGCTGCACCGAAGAATGTGACCGTAGCAAGATCTGCTACCGCTGCGGTCAAGAGGGCCATAAGGCAAGGGAGTGCTCTGCAGACCCGCACTGTGCAATCTGCGCAGCTGAGGGTAAACCTGCAGGGCACCACGTGGGCGCCAAGGCATGTGTCGCCTCCTCCCGCCCCCGCCGCGTTAATCGCGGAGGGGGCGCCGGGGTTGTGACCCAGCCGGACCCGTCCCGCCGAGAGACCGCAATGGAAGTCGCCCATTAATATGGCGCAACGATTCCTCCAGGCGAATATTAACCACTGCGCCAGGGCACAGGACTTACTAGTTCAGAGCATGGCGGAGTGGTCAATTCAAGTGGCTGTGGTCTCTGAACCGTACTATGTCCCTCCCAGGGATGACTGGGCAGGAGACTTGGATGATTCAGTGGCTGTCATCACCCGGGGTACTGCCGGCTCCCCGCCTTTCGAAAAAGTAGCGAAAGGCTCGGGATGCGTGGCGGTTCTGTTAGGAGGGGTCTGGATTGTGGGAGTATATTTCTCTCCTAACAGACCCCTGGCCGAGTTTGAGCATTTCCTCACTCGACTAGGGGCCCTGGTGGTGCAAGGCAGTCAGCCACGCCCCGTTCTCGTCGCCGGCGACTTCAACTCCAAGTCCTTGGCTTGGGGTTCGTCGGTGACGAACGCACGTGGTGTGGCCCTGGAGGAATGGGCGACCGCATCCAGGTTGGCCGTCGTGAATCGCGGGTCGGTAGAAACATGTGTGCGGCACAATGGCGGCTCGGTGGTGGACATTACGTTTGCCACCCCAGCACTTGCCCATCGTGTGCGAGACTGGAGGGTCATGGTGGGCGAGGAGACGTTGTCGGATCACCGATACATTCGGTTCGACGTCTCCTCGACTCCTACCCCTCGGTCTCGCGGTGGCTTAATCGTCCCGCGATCGGACGGCCCACGTTGGGCGCTAAAGCGCCTTGATGTCGAGGCCCTGAAGGAGGCTGCTCTGGCCCAGGCGTGGATTCCCGTGCCGGCCGGGCCAGTACGGGTCGAAGAGGAGGCGGAGTGGTTCGGGGCGACGATGTCGCGTGTCTGTGACGCGGCAATGCCCCGAGTCCGACGCCTTCCCGAGAAACGCCAGGTGTTCTGGTGGTCGGCGGAGCTCTCGCAGCTACGTGCATTGTGCGTGGCTGCCCTCCGTCGAGTTGGCAGGCACCGTCGTCGCCGGATTCGTTTAGCCGGCGACGAGGACCAGGAGCGGCTTCTTCACGGCCTCTACAAAGAGGCCAAGAGAGCGCTGCACGTAGCAATATTGAGGGCAAAGTCTGCGGCACAAAAAGAGGCCCGGAGCACTCTCGACAACGATCCGTGGGGGCGTCCATACCGTCTGGCGATGAAGAGATACCGCCCATGGGCGCCTCCGTTGACGCAAAGTCTCCGGGACGAGCTGGTGGAAGAGGTTGTCGCAACTTTGTTCCCCGCCATTGAAGATGTCACTCCTCCACCGATGGCGTCACGATCGTCGCCGCCATCGTCGCAGAGTTTGGCAGGGGATACTTCGGAGGTTTCGCCCGCAGAATTTAGGGCGGTAGTGCTTCGGTTGCGGAGTAAAAACTCGGCTCCGGGTCTTGACGGCATACCCGGTCGTGCGTGGGTTTTAGCCGTCAAGCACCTGGGCACGAGGCTCCGCGGCCTCTTCTCCGCGTGTATTGAGCAGGGCCTCTTTCCATCTCGGTGGAAAACTGGAAAATTGGTCCTGCTCAAAAAGGAAGGGCGACCCGCAGAGTCGCCATCGGCCTACCGGCCTATCGTGTTGCTCGACGAGGTCTGCAAACTTTTCGAGCGGATTATTCACGCTCGCCTCGTCGCGCATCTTGAGAAGGTTGGGCCGGATTTGGCAGACTGCCAATACGGTTTCCGGCATGGCCGATCCACGATCCATGCGATTTTGCGGGTCAAAGCACAAGCGGAGGTCGCAATCGCCCGGGGTGAAGTGGTCGTGGCGGTGTCTCTGGATATCGCTAACGCGTTTAATACCTTGCCCTGGGCGTGCATTCACGAAGCACTGCGGTACCATGAGGTGCCACCATATCTTCAGCGCCTGGTCCGATCGTACCTATCTGATAGGTACATAGTGTATCCTGGCGCTGATGCGTGGCACCGAAGAGCAATGACCTGCGGTGTTCCACAGGGCTCAGTACTGGGCCCACTCTTGTGGAACATCGGCTACAACTGGGTGCTCCGTGGTACCAAACCCCAAGACGTCGCTGTTGTCTGCTACGCGGACGACACAATGGTAACAGCGACGGCCAGGACCTTCCAGGAGGCTGCTTCGCTCGCATCCTCTGGTACCGAGCAGATGGTGAGCAGAATTCGGCGACTGGGCCTCAAAGTGGCCCTTAACAAAACCGAGGCCCTTTATTTCCACGGGCCCCGGAAGAGGCCACCAACGGGGGCCCATATCATAGTGGAGGGGGTGCGGATTCCTATCGGCTCCACGATGAAGTATTTGGGATTGGTGTTACACAGCCGGTGGGACTTCCGGGCCCACTTTCAAATGTTGTCGCCGAAATTGCTGCGGGCAGCAGGTGCGCTCGGACGCCTGCTGCCAAACTTGGAGGGTCCCGGTAACCCTTGCCGAAGTTTATACGCTGGAGTTGTGCGGTCAATGGCCTTATACGGTTGTCCCGTTTGGGCCGAGTCCCTGAATTCTCGCTGCGTTGCACTACTGCGCAAGCCGCAGCGTATAGTGGCGCAGCGACTCATCAGGGGCTACCGCACGATCTCCCACGAGACGGCCTGCGTCTTGGCCGGCACTCTGCCATGGGAGTTGGATGCCAAATACCTTTCGTCAGTATTCTTCTGGCGAGAGGAGGCATCCCAGCTCGGGCGGAGACTGGCTCCGAGGGAGGTCAAGGCCCAACTGGCCTCCATCCGCAGCGCCGCCGTGGAGGAGTGGCATACCAGGCTGGAGAGCCCGAATGCGGGCTTGAGGACCGTCGCGGCAGTGCGACCTGTCTTCCTAAGCTGGCTTGACAGGCGCCACGGTGCGCCGACATTCCGTCTGACACAGGTACTGACAGGCCACGGGTGCTTCGGCTCGTTCCTGTGTCGGATCGGAAAAGAAGAGTCCGCCGTGTGCCACCACTGTGGCAACGGCCGCGAGGATACGGTCCAACACACTCTCGAGGAGTGCCCAGCCTGGGATCTACAACGCAGCGCTCTTAGAGCAGTCGTCGGCGGAGATCTCTCGCTGCCGGCCGTGGTGTCTGCCATGGTCGGCGGCTGGAGGTCTTGGCGTGCGATGGTCTCCTTCTGCGAATGCGTCATCTCGCGGAAGGAGAGCGCCGGGCGGGATCGTGAGCAGAACGATCCCGCCCGCAGCCAGAGGAGACGTAGGAGGCGCCGGGTGGACGACTGACCGGCGCCTCGTGCCCTGTGGTCCGGGGGCATATAGAGAGTTCCACCACGGCATCCCCTGCCTGTCGTAAGAGGCGACTAAAGGGGGCTTTCAGAGTCGCGGGGCGAGCAGCGGGGGGCTGCCCAATCTAAGCGACTCCGAGGTGGTTGACAATGCGGGTGGTCGGTCTCCCGCTGTCGTAGACGCCAAAGGCGTCCTTTAGAGTGTGGGGGCATCTCAGCCCCCTTGTATAGAGAGGGGCCGTAACGGCATTGCGCAGGGACGGTCCCGTGCAGCTATCTTAGTGCAACAAGATACCCCGGGGCCGTCACGTATGCGCCGAAGAAGGCCACCGCGGGTTTTGGTTGGTATGCCAGTGAAGGGGGTACATAGTGTTAGGGACTCGGCCCAATGCTTGCTCGGATGACGCTATACTCCCGAGTGTCGACATTGGGCTGTAAGACTGTGCGAAACCAACATAACCGTTCCACTTACCCCCCCAGTGGCGGTAGCGATAAAGCGTTTTTCCCCGCGAAAAAAAAAAAAAAAAATGTATATTTCTGATGAACACTGTTATGTTACAACTTACAAGCCTTTTGCTATTTACCGGAATATTTTCCCGTTGTCTTTTGCTATGTATATTTAATATTGGTTTCACTCGCTACATAGATTATGGAAATTTTAATTAGGAAACCTTTTAAAAATTTTAGTGTCTTTTTTTGGTCGGCGAAAATATTGAAGTCATGAGCGCCCCACTTCCGATTTAAAAATGATTTCCCATTAACGTATTGCTTTGATTACCATACCATACCAGCCCTGTATTATATACTGCCCACTGCTGAGCACGGGCCTCCTCTACTACTGAGAGGGTTTAGGCCTTAGTCTACCACGCTGGCCTAGTGCGGGTTGGCAGGCTTCACATACCTTCGAAATTCAGAGAACTTCTCAGATATGCAGGTTTCCTCACATGTTTTCCTTCACCGTTAATGCAAGCGATAATTCACAAAGGATACACACTCATGTTTTTTTATAAAAGTCAGAGGTGTACGCCCTTGAGTTTTGAACCTGCGGACATTTGTCTCGGCAGTCCGTTCCTCTCCCAACTTTTCTAATTCGACATTAATTAATCAAAAACGTTTTATTTATTTAGACACTATCAAACATGTTTTCCTTTTTTTTCGTCTACTGCCTAAAAATTGATTTCTCTTTGAGAAGTTTGACAAATCTGTTAACCCTGAGCGAAATTAGTACAAATTGCGCGAGAACACACCCACCAACTTAAAACGGATAGATACTAAATATACATCCATAGGCAGGCAAAGGTGTCTGCTTTAATCCTGCGTCATGTAAAAACTACTGTATTGCTGTCAACACAATGAATATAATTAGAAGCGAAACTTTACCAAACGGTTTTAAAATTATTATCTATGAGATATTTAAAATACGATATTGAGCAAAATAATGCTAAGAAAATTTCATGTGAAGTCGCTAACACTGGGGCCGTACCGAAAATGCTTTTCTACAATCAATAACGCTAATTGAAAACACAATGACTTGATAAAGGTGGCAGGAACACGCTGGATGTAAGCCGCTTTTGACAGGTCCGTCTGGAAATGTTTAGGGGAGACCTATGTTAAGCAGTGGACGTCATTTACCTAGCTGATGATGATGACTGCCTCGGTGGCGTAGTTGTATTATGGTACAACTGCAATGTTGAGGTCTCGGGTTCGATCCCCGGGTCGGGCAAAGTGATATTGAGTTTTTCTATTCAGTATTAGCTCGGAGTCTGGAATTTGTGTCTGATATGGTGATAGGCTCACCCCCGTCACATCATGGGACGGAATAACAGCGAAAAGTGGGTGCACTAGTTACGCTTCTGCCTACCCTTTCGAGGATAAAAGGCGTGAGTGTGTGTGTGAGTGTATATTACAAACAAACAAAAAATCTAATCTTTTCTCCTAATAATATTACTAAGTACCTATAGATTAAATCCCAAAAAATTTATGTGTGAGTATGGATTTTAAAATATTTTGTACATTTATTTCAAAATATTTGTCTCATTTTATTGCGATCTTTTAATACTATATAGGTACGTATTTAATGACTCCTAATATATCATAAAAAAAATAAGTATGCCATAAATAAACTACCGCGCTTATAACAATAACGTAAGTAATAATATATTGCCGGTCCCTGGGTATACAATACCGCATGAATGCACTTATTGATATTGAAAATAATACGCTCAGTTTTAGGAAATAAAATGCTAATTTAGATATTATAGTATAGCAAACAACCTGTTAAAAAAATATGTTTTCGACTGTACCAGCGGATGAGATTGATAACCTCAAAACACAACACCTGTTCGTAGAATATCACAGTTTTATCACACAATGTAACAGTTCAAAACAGTCTTTATTTGCAATTAAAACTAATTGTAAGTCTTAAACGTACTTCAATACAGTATTTAACCAGCAATATTACTTCGTAGTCGGCACAACGCGTATACTGCCAGACTGTATAAATCGCGCACTTTTTAACAAGCCTTAATTCTGACGCGATGGTCCGATCACACACAGCCAATAGCACAGTATACAGCTACGTAGTAAGAATACTCAATAAAAAACACAATATGTTTTAAATTGTTCCCTTTTAGGTTATGGCGGTGACATGACGAAATGGACCGCGCATGCGCGAAATTTGTATGACACCCCATTATTTTTTTCTATTAAAGAAGGGCGCGAATGTAGGTCGACTTTAAAATCAAATTGGAACTTCTTTTTGAATTTTATTCTATAACCTTGACCTATTAAACGAAAATGTATTTTATTGGCGCTATAAACATCGACCTGTTTGGAAGCAGGTATAATTTTAAAACGGTAGTCGGTAGATCAACGACCACATGACCTTGAATTCTATCTGAGGAAACGATATCTGTGATCTCCGCCGAATACCGAAACTTTACAGATAAAACGTGCAAGAAACATCATAAACTACAACTTGAAATGGTTTTAAAGATAACAATAAAATACCTACGCTGATTTTCTTCTCAGGTCAGTGGGCTTTTCCGAAGCACTGGTAGAATGTATTAGTTTATAAAAACATTGTAAAAAATGACGTGTAAAAGTGCCTTAATAACTTAATAAATGATTTGAATTAAAATATATTTCGTGAACATACCTTGAGTAGGTACTTACTAGGATTAGAGATTCAACATGTGTAATCTAAATTCAACATTATAAGCTAGGAATCTAACCCACTGTTTTGGAAAAAAATATGACACGCACACGCACAAACACTCGCACACGCACACGCACACGCACACGCACACGCACACGCACACGCACACGCACACGCACACGCACACGCACACGCACACGCACACGCACACGCACACGCACACGCACACGCACACGCACACGCACACGCACACGCACACGCACACGCACACGCACACGCACACGCACACGCACACGCACACGCACACGCACACGCACACGCACACGCACACGCACACGCACACGCACACGCACACGCACACGCACACGCACACGCACACGCACACGCACACGCACACGCACACGCACACGCACACGCACACGCACACGCACACGCACACGCACACGCACACGCACACGCACACGCACACGCACACGCACACGCACACGCACACGCACACGCACACGCACACGCACACGCACACGCACACGCACACGCACACACACACACACACACACACATTTACACCCTTTATCCCCGAAGGGGTAGGCAGAGGCACCACCAGTGCACCCACTTTTCGCCGTGCATATTCCGTCCCATGATGTGATAGGGGCGAGCCTATCGACATATCGGGCACAAATTCTAGACTCCGAGCTGATACTGAATAGGAAACTCAATATCACTGCCCGACCCGACCCGACAATCATGATGTGACAAAAAAGAAAGGCTGCATGAAAAGCCTTTCCCGCTACAAAAGTGCAGTGTGCATGCACTGTTGTATTTCGGTTTGAAAGACATTGTAGCCAGTGTAACTACTGGACATAATGAGTCTTAACATCTTATGTTTCAGGATGACGAGCGCAGTGGAATGCCACACAGTACATTGTAACTCAAGGTGCTGGTATCTCTACTGTTTATGTGTGGTCGTATCGCTTACCATCAGGCGAACGGCATGCTCGTCTCGTCATACGATGCCATTAAAAAAACCAAAGGTCCCTAAAACATAGTAAGATGCCAGCGCTATCTACATGAAAAAAGGTCCATTATTTCCCATGGCAGCAAATTATCGGGATAAAAGTAGCCTATGTGCTAAACAATAATGGTCTAATTGTGTACCAAATTACATCCAAACCTGTTCAGCTGCTGCTGCGTTTACTTCTATTGCTCGACATACACCACAACGATTTATCTTAGCGATTCGAGTTTGCACAGTTATATCGGTTGGCCCTATATTCTCCACATTTCACCGATATCTACATCGATCGTCAGTTCTCTACAGAAGCTTGCGGGTGAAACACGTGAGATATGTCATCAGGAATAGCGGAAGATGATGGAGACGCACTTGTATGTTTAAGTATATTCAAACCCATCAAAAACATAAATGTGAAATGTGGAAGCCAAGTCTAATATTAAGAATATGCGTGCTGGTCGACTTCACCGACAAAAGAATTGAAATCTTAATGGTTGCCAAGCCCTGTAGATAATCCTGAAAAATATTTATAAGAACACAATCCATTCTAAAATAAATTTAAACTAATATTTCTTTGATTTTCTGCTACGGCAATGTATGATATTTAAAAATATAATTTCTTAAATTTGAATAGTCGAATTATTTACACAAAGCAGATAACTTAGTATAAATTTAAGCTCAAGATTTGACTTGGCTAGTCTTCACATACAATTTTACTTATATTTGGCTAATAAACTTATCTTTATGTTACTGTTTTTATATTGTAAAGTCAACATATCCTACTCTTAAACAAAATATTTTCTGTTAAAACTAGGCCAGACAAATCTTGAGCTTAAATTTATACTAAGTTATCTGCTTTGTGTAAATAATTCGACTATTCAAATTTAAGAAATTATATTTTTAAATATCATACATTGCCGTAGCAGAAAATCAAAGAAATATTAGTTTAAATTTTCACAATCTTTAATATTAGTAAAAGAAGTAAGATAAGATAATAAAACTAGGTGTTGCTTGTGTGTCCGCCTGCATGAAAGGCCTTTCCCGCGACGAAATTTCAAAGGACTATAAATAGAGGGGAGGCGGGTGCTTTTTTCTCAGAAAGATTTTTGACACGAGCGATGCCGCAATCAGAAGCTAGTATCACATAAATGAGAGACCAGAAAGTACTTCAAATTCTCGCAAATTGATCCATTTGTATCCATGCCAAACGAAAATATACCCTATTCAAAACACATAGGAATGTGATTACTTTCTCACATTATCCATGATACTCATAAATTCGTTAGTCCCTGATAACAATCAATCAATAGGTCGGCTTCAATTGTTCTATATCCTTTTAGAAGTTTGTGTGTGCGCCGACCGTGATTGTGTTCACGGTTATTGTTATTTAGTTATTGAAATTAGTTCGCGAGGCAAAGGCAGTTTGCAAACAGTAAGTATTTGACTTTCTTTACTTATTTCACAAAACGGGTAACTCGGCCGTTTTGGTAAGCGTCTTGAATGTTCGTAGGCAGTCAACAAAACCATGCAGCATACACCTGACGTCTTCTGGACATTGATGTAAAAAACATCAATGCTTCTGGACGAGAAAATTAATCTGAAGCGTAACACAAGTCAATAATCTTTATTTGTATATTTGTCTTTGTTATTTAACGATTTTTTTCTCATAAATTACATCGAAATGTAATCTGAACCTCCATTCATGTCAAATAAAATTTGCTTTTGTAGTTATTGGAACAAAATTTTTTTTTAATGAAATTCTCTATATTTTTAATTTCAATTAAACACAAAAGGAAAATAAATTGTTTTATATTTTTATAGCTTTTATTTGCTAAAGTCAACAAAAATAAAACTATAAATGTAAAAAATTATGCAAAAAAGTTTTCAAATGTTCTTTTTATGTAATTTGTCTGTTGAACTAAGAACTTTCTCTTATTAGTTCATCACATCAATGATTGCTACTCTTGTATTAATGTACAAGTTGTATTATGAATTTATTGATCCACTTAAGCGTTTTACTGGTAAAAAGGCCAAGAAGGTTATAGAATCGTCTTGGCCCTTGTACCTGTTTTAATCTGGGTATAGACCCAGATTTATCAACAACGTCCGCTCTACGTCACATGAAAAAATCCTATGCCTTGGTTTCCAAAGCTGAAGAATCAGGTACCGCTATCACAAAATATGTTTAGTAATCATTTAGATAAATTCAAAGGTAACTTGGAGGCATATTCAGAAAAGTAAGGGGAACGCTTAATGTTTAACGTAGGTAGGTACATACACAAGACCATCAATATCCAACTGCAATGTGCACTGATGACTTGATACCTAGTCGGTAGTCCGCCTGGGAATCTTTAGCGGAGGACTATGTTTAGCAGTGGGCTTCATGTAGCTAATTATCCTAACACAAAGCCATGATTTAATCTGCGAAGTGATAAAATTGCTCCTAAGCTATGAAATGCACCTGCACAGTTTGTGAAGGCATTTGCTCGTTGCATTGATATATTACCCTGTTATAATTTTCGAGAGCAGATAAAACATTATTGAAAATGTTTACATAAGTACTCACATATTTTGTGGCCTACGAAAATAAATCAGATTTAGCTGTCGCATTTAGACCTGAGGAGCAATTATAATTATTGTCGAGGTAAAGAATAATATCAAATAAACCAGATAATTAATCAACTTTATTATTCATAGCCTTTGTATTAAAATTTTCAAGAGCATCCCACGCAGTACACGCCTTCCGCAATAAAACTTTACATGGAAATATTGCGTGACAAATGCAGAGCACTAAAAACCGCCTGTTGAAAATGTTTATAGCAATCCATTACTTTTACAACGAACAGGCGTTACTTCTATTTCCAACAGTAAATGACTATAGCTACTTGTTTAGTTGGTAACACAATTTTTCACCTTTATCTAAATAACTAGGCATAGTTTAGTCGGTTTTATATTTTATACAAATTATAATTTCATTATTATTATTATTGAAACGTTCAGACTGTCTAGAGCCAATGCGTAGTAAAATCTGTTGGTTTAATGTTCAAATACTTCATGTCTCATTTATATTCAAATACTAGTAGTGCTCGCGGCTCCGCACGCGTGAAAAAGTTTTTCCGGGACAAAAATATTTTCCCAGGATAAAAAGTAGCCTATAGCACTCAGGAGTAAAGTAGCTTCCTATTAGTGAAAGAATTTTCAAAATCGGTTCAGTTGTTCCTGACATTAGCGCGTTCAAACAAACAAACTCTTCAGCTTTATAATATTAGTATAGATTTAATGTAGGTAAACTCAATTTTCTTACTTCAAGAACGTTAAGACCGTTTTAGTGCCAACCAAGATTGTAAAGCTTCTGTGGAGTCTGTCTTAAGGTGGAGTGTGTCTTAAGGTGGTTTTTGGCTCTATGTAATAGAAGATTGCAGCATATCTGGTTACACAACTATCATCGATAATAAAGTGAATTCTTAGAGGCTTCAGAGAATTTGTAGGCGGAAGATAGGATGTAGAGAGATTCAACGAGTAGTACGATCTTATTATGTTATAAGTCGTCATTTATTTGTCGTGATTTATCGGCTTTATAAAATATACTTTTATTGAAATTCCATAATTCGTAAGTCTAAAAATATTGACCAAAAGATTTCAACAAAAACCACTTCCAAACCCCATCAAAAACTTTTTTCGATTGTAATAAATGCACACTAGTTCCATTAAAAAGCGAATTCAGGGGATTATTTTTTAGCAGCGAGCGATGCGGTGGGTTCTCGCAAAATCAGGTCAAAGCCGAACGTAAATCATTCTATTGAACCATTCTACGGGACCAATCGAGTTCGGATTTAAAATTCGAAAAATAGAATAGTAAAAATGGGTAATAGTTGAGTTTTTTTTTTCGGAATGTTTTGTGTTTACCATTTTCCATAAACAGGAGTCCCACTTCCTAGAACTTCACCTTACAGGCATGATTGCACCGCAGTGGTAACTCCGAAACATTATAATGCCCAGTAGACAACGGCTATTATGAACTATCACCTTTTTTTTTAACACAGACCTATCGGCTAGTTGCCTGACGAGAGTCGGCTTTTCTGGCCACACCGGACTTTATGGTGAACGCAGAAGGCGCTCTCAACCCTTTGATTTAGGTGACCATGCTGAGGGCAACCCACTAACGGGTTACGAACCTCAGCTCAGGACGGCCACTGAGAGGATAAGACATCATCGTTTGGGGAAGATGGTTTTAAACCTAATCCTATTCATTATGCTCGTAGTCTTCGGCACGCGGGCCGGAACTGCTAAGAGAGGTCAGGGTGACGGGGAACGCGGCGAGGTCCTCGACGGCGAGGATGGAACTGCGGTCTTGTGCAGTGTATGAGTTTTAGGAACTCGTGCTTACGGCGGATGGCCAGAGTTATATCGTCCTCTGGGTCGATTAGAAAAGAGCGCGGCCGTCTCCATTTGGCGCGGTCGAGTATGGAGTATATATATATCGATGCTTTGCGGATAAGCGTATTTAGGTGATTGCTGGCCGTTTGCATAAAATGAAACCATCACCTGGAAAAAAGTTAGTAGGTATATTTGCAGTAATAGACAAAACAATGGTAGGTGTCTAGACGAATTCTCCCCTTACAAGAAATTTGTATAAATGTATACCCTACATATATAGGTATTCATATATTTTATTTATTCCTTACTTCCACTGAACACATTGCCAAGTACTAAAGAAATATGCTTAAACACTAAACTATGAACTAGGCTGGAAAGTACGTTATCGACTAGCAGAAGGTATGACTGTCATGCCGCCGGATATCCTAATCTGATATATAGACCTTAACCGGATTCTGGCACTGAACCGCCAGCGAATCATCCGCAATATGCATGAAACTCTGATGATATTATGTGTTTAGGGCTATCGTAAACTTGGCCGCAAACTAACAACAATATTAGGTAGTAAAACTGTTATACAAGACCTTAATCATTTGGTAAATTTCCTAAATAAAATAGGATACTTAATACAGTCAAAAGTTGGTGCTGTAAGATATTACAGTGAATAGTCCGATGTGCCCCGATTTTTTGGGTTTTATGGAAGAGAAAACCAGAATACTGTGAACAGTTCACGTACCTACACGTTAAACATGCGTCTTTATTATAGTATTAAATATCAGCTTTTCTCGCGGCTCACGCCCACAATGAATATATGTTGTAATACATACCTACACGTCAAAAAAGGCCAACGTCCCTTCTTAGCGTTCAATCTTAGGCACTCATTCCGAATGATGAATATCTTTCAAATTCACTGGTTTAGTCGTGGAGACTTTACAGACAGAGGTGTTTTAGTATTTTTATGTTAGTATAGCATGCGAATATTGTAACAATTATTTGACAAGTTAAAAGTTTGCGAAGGTAAGCCAATAACACTCCTAATAAATGGATCGATCACCACCGCCAGTCAATACAATCATATTCGTGATAATCATAGCCAAACAAAACTTCGTTACTATGAATTTAATCTAGCCCTAGAGGCAAGATACTAAAACAAACAAGAAAATGATCTACGCCATGTTTGTTCCCTAGAATTTTCTTCCACGCATGTATCTGATAAGATCTGTTTGATTAGTCCAAGTGCAAACAATCTGTAATGTGTACGCAATTTTCGTTGAGGACATAATAAATATGTTGGTTAAGCTATGGTACTAGATATGGCGGTAAATAGGGCAGTAGGTACTTCAATATACATACCTGATTTCTCAACTATGCTCATCAACAGTTTAGTCAGTTTAACGAGCGTACTTAAAAAAAAACTAAAGATTTCATACAAAAAATGGGTAAAAAAAAGCCTTTAGGAACAATGTTCGGAGATTGGATCAAGAAATAATTGTGTTATGAATTAAAAATATATATTTAAGACATTGTTAACTTTTGTGAAACAATCACCGAACACCTTCCAGAGTAAGGAAGGCCGGTATGCCATAATAGAGCTAATGGAGCGATTATAACCCTTAAGTATGGCAGTGGGTCCTCCAATAAACAGAGTTAATCATGATTTCTCAAGTATGTTCATCAGCAGATTTGTGCAATACTTAAGTAAACATAGTTATGAAGATATGATTCAAGAAAAAAATCATGGTTTAAGAAATTAGTAATGGCACGTCACGTCAAATTCGTTCCAAGGTAAGAGAGACCAAGGCATAATAGAGCGATTATAATTAATCCATTGTAATTTTTTCACACGTTTAGAGGATTGCATGTGGCATTAGATGGGATATGGAGTAGTGGGAGTGTGGCTTCATAATTCTGCGTGTACTTTAATATATGGTGATGACAAAACACATTTCTGTCACCGTCTCAATGTTCTTAATTACGTTCATAAAGAGGCGCGTTTGTATTAAAGTTAACATTTTTATACAGTCACTAGCTTTTGCCCACGGCTTCGCCCGCGTTAATAAGTTTTTCTGGGCTAAAAGTACATACATAAAAACCTTCCCGTTGCATCACTCTCTCCAACACATTTATTTGGATAAAGATTAATATTATGACGTTGATACAACTCTTAACAAATAATGCATTAATTTCGACCAAATTTGATTACCATAAAAACGGTTCTAGAGAGTTAATCTTAAAAGATAGACATATACTGTCGCGGACTTTTTTTTAGATCATTTCAAGAGGAATAATTCTTTCATACATATATTTTTGGTATCTTGAACCGTTTTCGCAGCGCACGCAATGGAAGCCCTCAAGGATGAATAATTTTCCCCGCATTTTTCACATTTTCCATTATTTCTTCGCTCCTAATAGTTGCATCGTGATGTTATATAGCCTATAGCCTTCCTCGATAAATGGTCTATTCAACACAAAAAGAATTTTTCAATTCGAACCAGTAGTTCCTGAGATTAGCGCGTTCAAACAAACAAACAAACAAACAAACAAACTCTTCAGCTTTATAATATTAGTATAGATTGGGTTTATCACTTTTATCTCATGACTAAGACAAACTGAGAGAAATTGTATTTCATGCATATAACTTAAGTGGTAGAGGTGAAGTGTAACCTTTTTTGCCTTTTTTATTGCATAGGCTAGTGAGTAGACTCGGCGATTGTTTTTTATTTATATTTTGGTCATGACAAATTGACCCAGTGGAGTTACTTTCACTGGTGCAATTACACATGATGGTAAACAGCAGAGGAGGAGATAGTGTCGATTGATAGACATCATTATCCCACCGTAGTCAAGATAATCCTAGCCTATTTGAACCCGATAGACGCAGGCTGATCCCAATGAGATATCACTGGCAAGCGAGTTACTCCCCAATCCCCATTCAGTTGCAAAGGAAAAAAAAACATTTCTTAAGGCACAGGTACCGTGCGATTCTGGTCAAGTGACCTTTTAATATGACTCCACTTAACTTATTTATGAGACATGTTTTATTCAAACGAAAAAGTAATTGTCTTTCCTATATTCTTAATTCGTAAAGCCACCAGTGGTGGCTAGAATATTGGATCCTTTTTGTGCTAGGAAAACTCCGCATACCACTTGAATGTAACAAATGACATGAGTTTATTATTTCAAACAAAATTGCATACAGTCCTGTAAACAACACTTAAAATTACACAAATACGTGATAGACTAGAAACTAATTTAGACGTAGCTTAGGTAGTGTCACGTGAATGTCAACAGCGCATGCGCACTCAACCAAAACAGATAGCTGTAGGACACACTTCAGTACTCGTAGGTACTTAGAAAAGGTGACTCCAATATTTCCGTATCAATGGTAGTGTTGCTAGACCAAAAGTCTACGGAATATCTAGAACATTTCTAGGTCAAAAGAAATATAACTAAGTATAATTTGTTCTTAATTTTGTGAATCTAATTTTAAATATGGTAATCATGCTGTAAAAAATTACAAAACTGCAGCAAAAATTAATCAGTTGATAGAACATTCTAGCAGCTTCATAAACTTTCAAATTTTAAGAGCAAAATTGTGTAAACAAATGCGCGGTCGTAAACTGGCAACCCTTGTACCAATTACATTGCAGTAGGCACTGGCACCCACTTTAAATTATCTCAATTACCATCACATGTACCTACGTTTGGTGGTAGAATACTATAGCATCAAAACAACAACCCCACTAGGATAACCTATTGTAATACCTATGTAATTGGTATACTTTATAGAATACTCGTTATCCCTACTCCCAGGTAATGGACCGAAGAATCAGCTTACAAAGTTACCCAATCAGTAAGAAACGACCGACGACGAGTAGAAAAAAGCGGGGATGGCCTAATTGGGAGTGGAACGGACTGCCGAGACGAATGTTCGCAGGTTCAAAACCCAAGGGCACATACCTCTAGCTTTTCTAAAAATGTGTGTATGAATTATCGCTCGCTTTAACGCTGAAGGAAAACATCGTGAGGAAACCTGCATACTGAGAACTTCTCTGAATTTCGAAGGTATGTGAAGTCTGACAACCCGCACTAAGCCAGCGTGGTGGACTAAGGCCTGAACCCTCTCAGTAGAGGAGGTCCGTGCTTAGCAGTGGGCAGTATACATACTATAATACAGGGCTGGTATGGTATGGTAAGAAACGACCACACACGTAAAAAAAAATTTATAAATCTTTTGACATTTTCTTTCTATTACTGATTGGATCGTATATCTCCCCTACATCCTGGGATGTTCAATATTAGTACAATTGTTGAGTGCATCGAATAAGGTTATTAATACTTAGTAGTAGGTACCAGGAAAACATAAAATCTTACAACTGCCTTAAGTTTCTATAAAGATTCCATATATAATAAATTAGCACGATCCCTGTCACAATAAAGAAGCCGCAGTCTGCTAATTAAGCGCTTTCATTTAACCATAGACGTTACGGTCATGTGTCAGCGTGTCTACATACATATGTATGAATAGCACAGCAGCTCCGCTTTAAGAGATTACACTTTCATTCATTTCTACACTCGGGTGACCAAGCCGCATGCGGGGACTTGGAAACTGTTCTGCTACTTAAAATATATTTGCACCTTACATGATACGGTAGCACGATAGTGTCATGAAAAGTAGAACACACTACCGGGATGAAGGTCTCGGGTTTATGCGCAAACCTAAAAGTTCTGATTTAGCTCTAATAGCAAAAAAATAAGAGATAATCTGCATAGGTACAAAATACATTGGAGCCAATTGTGGGGGCCATTACAAGAATGAACATCTTATTTCTCAGGGTAACGCCCTATAGCGTTATGCAGTGCATGTATTTAAAAGTTCTGGTTACATTTGCATAGCAGCAGGCATGACGCTGGCAATAAGTGAGCGAACTGTTCCTTTCGTCATTCAGTTACGTGTAAAAGATGCGCTCAAGGCCACCTCGATTGCAAACTTAATCATGTGTTTTCCTTATTAAATCACGAAACCACCTTTAACGACTTTCCTGGAGTATTATCTTTGGCATTAAATGCCGTAGATTCATTTTTATGGTGGACGTATACCGATGATATGTCATAACAAGTGACTCTCCAGCTTCAATATATACAGAGTGTTCGGTGGCAGAATTAGGTTTTAAATTGAAAGTGTCTTCCTAGCCGCTGAGCGTAGGAGCGAGGAAGGGGCCGTGTTAGCTTTTTCATTTGTGCGGGCTATTTAGTCATAATGTCGCAATGAACAGGTGAATAATGTGCGTTTGCAATCGAAGCGTATTTCAAGGCCAATGATTCGTGTGCAACTGCTCGTCGTAGGTTATGTTCACGATACAATATTCGACGTTTACGTGATGCCCCAAGTGAAGATTTGATTCGATCATAGGTGCGAAGGATTCGGGCAACAAGTTCAGCAGCAAACAGCCCACGGCCGGGGCCCAGCCGAACATCCAGAACAAATGAAAATATTGAACTCGTTGCGACCAGTTTGCCCGATACACCGTGTCAGTCCGTGCGCAAGAGAGCAGCTGCCTTAGGACTTCCAAAAACCATTGTGCATGAAATATTAAAGAAGGATCTTAGATTTCACCCTTTCAAGATTTCAATTGTGTAAGCGCTTAAACCTAACGATTACAATTTGCGTAAAAATTTCTGTTAGACAATGTTGGAGCGATTTCGTACGGTAAACAATATTTTTTGGAGCGATGAAACCCATTTTCATTTAAATGGAAGCGTAAACAAGCAAAATTGCCGTTATTGGTCACCTAAAGAACAGAACCCCCGCTGAAACATCAAAAGCCACTTCACAGTCCCAAAGTGACCGTTTGGTGTGCATTGTCAAGCAATGAAGTAATTGGACCATATTTTTTTGAAAATCGTTGAGGGCTAGCAATGTCTGTGGACGGTGCCTCTTATCGGCGCATGCTGAGTGATTATTTTTTGCTGATAATGAGAGATCATCCTTCCTTTAGTACGCACACATGGTTTCAGCAAGATGGCGCCACGCCGTACACAGCCAGAGAGACGATGGCGATTCTGCGTGATTTCTTCCCTAACAAATTGATAAGCCGTTTCAGTGCCATATTTTAGCCACCCAGGTCGCCGGATCTTACCCCTATGGACTTTTTCCTGTGGGGGTACCTCAAAAGTAAAGTTTATGAAACAAACCCAGCGACCATCTCAGCATTAAAAGAAAAAATCGTTCGCGAAGTTAATGCCATCCCTACATCACTTCACTAGCGAGTGGCACGAAATACGGAGGCCAGATTGCAAGTGTCTCCGACGTGACGGTCATCATTTAGAGGAAATAAATAAAAAAAATCCACACTTTTCATTTTTGTAACAGTTTTTGCAATAACTGTATATGATTAACAGTTTTTTTTAAATTTCACTTTTAATTCCTGATTTTGTCACCGGACACCCAAAATTAAAACTATTCAGCGGTATCTTTAGTTATGTTGAAGCATTTCTTTTTTATTATTAAAATGAAAGAAGCTTGGTTGTTATACTTTTTATAAAGGGTATAATGGTTATCCTATTTACCGTCAGAGAAAAATACTTGATCTTTTAAGCGCCCACATCCAATCCCGTGCTCGATCGGATAAAATTCCGTTTACATTTTTCTCTCATTTGTTCTCTTTAAAAACCTTTGATGAAGGATATTCCCGCAAAACGTTTTAATACAGAGAAGTAAATAAAAATACCTTGAATGTGGTAAAAGTTAAATACTTTTATTAAATACAGGTCGGTCCTTGGTATTTAGTATTTTCACCGTGACATTATGAGACATACCAACTGTTTTTTGACTACCATGCCAGCCTATAAATTGGTATACTGTGTACTCGTTGATAATTGTGCATTTAAATTAACTGAAAATCAACTTATAAGAATACACTATCGGGTCTTAAAAAATAAAAAGTAAGAGCGACTAAAATGTACCTACAATGTCATTTAATTTTTAAGCCTCACGATGCACGACAATAATTAAAATTATAATTTACTGCAGTTTCTAGACCTCGTCATAAAATGGAGATATATGTAATCACATTACATTTGTCTTTGTTTATATAATCTTCGGACTGTTTGAACACTTAGATTTTGTATTGCAGATTGCATTGTGTACTAAAATGAAAATTCTATTTAGCTACATGTCATTTATTATTTTAAAGGTCGGTAATACACATTCTAAAGATTGAAACAACATTGTCAGGACCTATAATTAACCTATTTAAATTCCACTAAACAAAAGTACGTGAGAGTAAAGTACAGACATCATAACTGCACATTAAAATGTAACTATGACTAACAGACAATCTACAGCCTAAAAAAAGCGTACACAACCTTTTTTTTTTATTGTATTGAATGACGAGACGAGTATGCCGTTCACTTGCGATACGACCGCCCTTAAACAGTAGCAACACCATCCAGCACCTTGACTTACAAAGTAGGTATTATGTGGCATTCCACTGCGCTCGTCATCCTGAGACAAAAGTTGTTAAGTCTCATTATGTCCAGTAGTTACACTGGCTACAATGTCCTTCAAACCGAAATACAACAGTGCATGCACACTGCTGCCTTTTTTTTTTTTTTTTTTTTTTAAAAAGGCCATCTTCGGCGCATTAGGGACGGCTGCGGGCTTCCTCTGACTCACGTCTAAGTTGTCGTCCGCAACCGCCCCTGCACGTACCGCTGTTGCGGTCCTTTTCCTGTTGCGGGGGCTCAGAAGCCCCCGAAACACCGTACCGTGTCCGCCTTTTAGTGTCCGAGGCAGCGTGAGACACGCTGCCTCGGACATGTCCATCACGGGGGTCACAGAAGTTGGCTAGACTAATGGGTGGGCGGCACGTCCCGCCCACCCGTGACCCCCGGAGGCCCCTATTAGTCGCCTTTTACGACAGGCAGGGGATACCGTGGTGGAATTCTCCAAACGCCCCCAATCCACAGGGCGGGAGACGTCGGTCAGTCGTCCACCCGACGCCTCCTACGTCTCGTCTGGCGGCGGGAGGGATCACCACTACGCTGGCGATCCCTCTCGGCACTCTCCTATGCACACTGCTGCCTGGCGTTAGAAATAGACATTGCGGTGGTACCCACACAGACGTACTCTTCCATATGAGAGTCCCACCACCAGTATGTAGTAGTTGTTATCTAACGTATGTAATAGAAAGAATTTTGTAATAATTAAAAGCCCATTTTTACTCACCTCAATATTTGACTATTTCTCATTTATAAATCATATCGGTAGTTCGATAGTTTTGTGGTTATATTCGGTGTTTTAGTCCTTTATTTAGAACATTTTTTTTTAAATGTCCAAGTTCTCGGGTGAAATGGTCACCCGAATACAGAAGATGACTTTAGCGTCGTGATAACAAACTCAGATCACCTGCGCTTGCGCACCGGCTTGCGCGTTCCTACAACGCGATCCGATTTGTTGCAAAGTGCACTTTAATATTTTAGCACTAAGTTTCATTTTCATAGACCGTGAAAATTGCGGAAAAGTGTGGTGATTTACAGATATTCTCAATTGTTTTTTGTGCTTAGTGTTTATATTGAGTGAGTTTGTGTAAGTTGGTAAAGTATCCGATCAAAGTAATTTACATAACTCGTAAATTAATTATTTATGTAATTAACGACGATATTTTATTCAATTGAGCTAAAAATAATTAATTTTAAATTAAAATTACCATGTTCTGGAAGTAATTAAAATCGGAATGCGTATATTTTTTGCATGTTATGTAGCCTATAATTTTATATGATGTACCTACAAAGTAAAAGCAACTAGTGAAATTTAAATAATATTTTATAGTTATTTAACAAGTTTGACTTGAAACAACCAATCCGTAACTTAAGTTTCCAGTAGAGTACGTACATGTTTTTATCTATATATATATAATCTAAAATCACAAACACCATATTGATAAATAAACACACACACACACTCACGCCTGTTATCCCCGAAGGGGTAGGCAGAGGCGCAACTAGTGCACCCACTTTTCGCCGTTATTCCGTCCCATGATGTGATAGGGGGCGAGCCTATCGCCATATCGGGCACAAATTCCAGACTCCGGGCTGATACTGAATAGAAAAAACTCAATATCACTTTGCCCGACCCGGGGATTGAACCCGAGACCTCAGCTTTGCAGTCGTACTGTAATACAACTACCCCACCGAGGCAGTCTTATAAATAAACACATGTTTAATAGAATCTTTTTACATCTATGATTGCATCCTTGCATTACCTATAGGTACTTAATAAAATAGCTGACTAATTCGTGCGCGCATCACTTTGTGACTGAACTGATATGTACTGCACTTACGATATATGGACTGCACTATCTTAAGAAACATCTTATTAAAATAAAAGCAATAAAATTTAAGCTGTTAGTACAATTTTTGAGAAGTAAGATGAATCCGATCACAAAATACATATTATTATGATCATTGAGCCACCATTGGTCAAGGTCACGGATTGAATTGATTACAGATTGATCGTGTAATCGATCACATAGAGCCTAATACCTAGTCTCTTAGTAAAGTCGAGACTTTTCAGGAAGAGCATCGTAACCGAAATTTCACACTTTACTACAGTAACTTTTCCTTATTCTTTCTAAAATATTTATGCTATACTAGCTTTTGCCCGCGGCTCCGCCCGCGTGAATGAGTTTTCCCGGGATAAAAGTCCCGCTTTATATTGACCCAGGATAAAATGTATCCTATGTGTTAATCCAGTACATAATCTACTCGTGTACCAAATTTCATCGAAATCCGTTTAGTATTTTTTGCGTGAAAGAGTAACAAACATCCATACATTCTTACAAACTTTCACGTTTATAATATTAGTAGGATTTACAGTGTTTGATACAATATAAAAATTCTATAAATCAAACCCTACAATTAGTTAAGAAATGTCCCAATTTAGCGAGAAGGGAATGTCAGTTTCAATGTCAAATGAAGACTCGAAATATTCTACTAAAATTTGCTAGGGATTTGATAGCAAGGTTTCGAAAATTGTCAACAACTAAAACTTAAGCACGTAAAAAACAGGAAAATTACTCCGTAACCACTTTGGGAAAAACCACTACAATACACGTTATAAAATGTAAACTCAATGGCCAATGTCAAACGATAACACGAGTACATTATGGGACCTTACGGACATTGCGAGTAAAGGTGTAACAAAAATAGCCTTTCGTATCTATTCAATTGGATCAAAGTGCCGGGGTTTAATTATTTAGAAAAATGAATAGCACCACACGATTATCTTTATATTCGAGTGATCCTAAACAAATCAATTAGACGGTAAACACAACAGCTAAGCTGTCACTGCATTCATTCTATGTGGCAGGACCTAATGCCACAAAGATCCAGCACTTAAAGTTTTAACCTAGGTCTGAAATACTAGCCATAATGCTCAAAATTACAATAAAAGTGTATTCTTCATAGATGTAGAAATTCTAAGGTCTTGCATATTTTGCATTACGTATGTCTCTTTTAAATTATGAGTGTTTTATTTAAAGATAGAATTATACATAATTTAAAGAATGACTACACTCATCATACTCTTTTATTGTTTTTGTCACATGTGAGAAAATTACAGCCTGCTATATTATAGTAATTATAAACACTAACGTTATGTAAGAAATATTGTGTTAAGCGTCGCTACTTTCAAAACAAATAGTTGAAATTATTTTACTTTCTTTAATCTCTGTGATGGGTTTGGACGTAGTCGGTAGTAAGAATATATCATTTGAAATTAAACTACTATACTTAGCCATTTAAATACATCAATGACTATAACGTCCGCCCTATAACCACGAAGTGCTGCAAAGCCTTCGAAAAGTCTGGAGAAAAAATAAAAAACCGCGATAAAATCCGTTAGCTTAATTTCAATACCTAACATTGGCGTAAATAAAAAAAAAACACATAAATGTATTCCGCTGAATAACTTTTTTTTTTATTGAAATACGACAAAGCTTAAAGGAAGTTATGATTTCAGCAGTTTTATAGTGTAAGTAGGTATGTGTTTATGTTCCCTTACAGTCACTTTTTACACACTTAGTTTGCTTATGTCATCTCGATCCTCAGGGAGGCACAACCTTCTGATGCTACCTTTATCGTCACTGTATCTACTTCCTACCTACCTACCGCCCTGTCTAAATAGTAGGATTCTTAAACACTTATTTGTAGCTGAGTGAGGCGTGAGTGTATATGTTAATACATACCTCAGCTACAAATAATTTTGTAGCTGAGGTATCCTTTAGGACATTTTATAGTAGGGCGTTGACGTTTGTAGAAACATTTATATACCATAATATAATTTCACGATTCTTTTCCGTGAAGAGTAAATTAGGAACCCCGGAATTACAACATTGAAATTAGACGCTCGTGCCGCTCACTTACTCGTATTGTCTTTGCTTTAATATCCTTACCATCAAATACCCAGCATTTAGCAAACGTTGCAAAAACTTTTCTTAATGTAAGTAGCAAGATAGAAGCTATCAATCATTCTGCCGACATTGAAACAAAAAACCTATCCAATTCCACTTGATTCACGTACGCCAAATCCTTTGAAAAGGTATCGACGAAATCCGGGGATTCGCGTGGAAATGGAAAACGATTTTATCGCTTGAAATCTTATTGACTTCAACCACACGAGACTTCGTTTTTATTGTATTAAAATTTGGGTCACATCTAATGTGAGTTAGTGGTAATATTTCAGCTTAAAGATATCTCTCTCACTTAACTTTAAACCAGCAAGGTGTAGCTTCATGTCTATGTTTGGAAGATTCACCATCATCATAATCATCACCCCGTTGCATTCCATTGCTGGATATAAGCGGCTGGTTCTGGTTCTGAAGACTATAACATTATTACTACGGTTAAGCCGGACGATGTTTAAATATGCCTACAGTATGGCTGTACTACTTCTACTATTATAGTTTATACAGTTCTAATGTAGAGGAATTCTCCCTCAATCGAAGTTCGGGTGATACAGAGATGAACGATGATAAGAGTACGTAGAAAATATGTTTTGGAAGCAGCCACACAAACATACATTATTATTTATATGGATAAATTATTTTCACCGATATATAATTTGAGCTCTTAACAAAGGAAATCTATGAAATAACGTAATTCAGTAGGTAATGATTTGCAACGCCGTGCATTATTTACATGCTACGTTTATTTTTAAATTTAACTATCTCGATAGACCTTATCTATATTTCCTATGTTTCAAGTATAGATAAATCACATGAGTGTTATACCTAAGATATGTGGCATTGTTTCTCGACTTCTAAGTTAGGAAATGCATTGTGTGTTTTCAATCAAAATATCTTTCCGGGTGGAGTCTCCTGAGACGGTTCGCAAATGATATGGCTTTTCATAAAAACGAACTAGATACTTTAATAATGTTTGCAACATGCTTGAACAATTGTGTTGAGTCGACACTACATTGCAGTGATATGTAAAGTGGAATAGAGAAAACCAAACTACAGTAATATCATACATGATTGAAGATGTTTTGCATCGACCCCGTATTGAGGATAAATGGAGGTGGAAAAGGAGGGGACAATATTATTATGATATAAAATATAGGAGATAGTAAATTTCAAGGCAAAACAGAAAGCACCTTTTGGTCTTCGAAATGCAATTGGTTATTGGAATAAGCAATTACCCGGCGCCACAAGCACAACCTTGAAAATCCTTGAGAATTTCTCGGAAGTAGTAGCACTAAGCATCTTTTTTGAGCACTTTAAGATTGAAGTGCCAGTAAGATTTTTAGATGACAGTAATTTACCCTGTAATGTGTAAAAGTTATTGAGTTTTATGAATGACAATTTATTTTTCACTAAATATGCACTAGAGCCCCATATCCTAGCACCGCCACTATATCTAACTATCCATCTACTTAATATGCGAATCTGTTTTCTTATGTGAGTAAGTTTGTAAAGATTATCGGGTATTTATTAGATGTAAATACAGACTTGACTGCCTCGGTGGCGTAGTTGTATTACAGTACGACTGCAAAGCTGAGGTCTCGGGTTCGATCCCCGGGACGGGCAAAGTGATATTGAGTTTTTCTATTCAGTATCAGCCCGGAGTCTGGAATTTGTGCCCGACATGGCGATAGGCTCGCCCCCTATCACATCATGGGACGGAATGTCGGCGAAAAGTGGGTGCACTAGTTGCGCCTCTGCCTACCCCCTCGGGGATAATAGGCGTGAGTGTATATGTATATGTATGTAAATACAGAAATTGCTGAATAGATTTGGATGAAATTTTGCAATTTTGCACACAGGTGTACCAAACCCCGAATTAACATTCATGCAATTTAATCCCGAAACCTTTTTCTTGATACTAAGTACTTCTATCGACTTCTCTGTCGTCATTTTGTGGTTATAGAATATATTCTCGACTGTATTGTATATCTACGTTATTACCAATTGTTTATCAATTGCATTGTTTACAGCTACATTTGAAATATTGAATGGTTGTGCAATGACTTATGCATTGAATACCGTTACGTCTGTTTTGAATTGTACTGTGAGTTATGCATTTAAATAAAACTTAATATTGTATGCAAAAGCTGGTTGCTTCACATATTTTTTTCCGTTGGACATGGGTTGATTATCGAAAGCTGGCGCGTACATCACACTCACTAGGGCGCGTGCCTAGTGTCTGTGATAAACTTTCATACGTAGGCACAGCATTTGTGTGGTCTTCATTATACTAATATGTAATTTATATGCACCTGCGAGTCATTACAGACATAATGATATTCTTTAACGACCTTAAAGTGGAAAAGTATAGAAAATTCCAACCGATTAAGATAACAGTAGACATTTGAAAAGTAGAGCCAAAGTTGTGTTGATGGGCAAAAACTATGAATGTTAGAAATTATATCTGAAATGTTATTTACACTAATGTTATATCAATATTGAGGGAAAGTTTGTATTCTTGTGAATTTTTGAGGGAATTAACTAAAGCTATTTATGAAAGTAATTTATTATGCTCAACAAACGGAAAACTAAAGACAAATGTTATAACTTTGATTTCCAAGTTTAACGACCAAACCAAGTCTTTAGATTTAAAAAACAAATCTCATTTAGACATTGTGCTCAATATAGAGATTTTTTTTCACATCTGCCTTACCGCTTTCTCCATGATTTGCCAAATGCTTATCTCAATAATCTCATTGAGCGGGATGTTCAATAACAGTATTTCCCAAGAATAAAATATAGATTCTTTCCAATTAACCTTTTTACACCTTGGCGATTATACGCAAAGAGAATTTATAATACTATCGAAACTATGAGATTAAAAAACCTATGGTTTATTGCTGGTTTACTGATATTGTCCTCAAATTATTTATTTTATCCAAAAAGCCTTCATAGTATACACAAAACGTTTTGCATAACTCGTCCTCGCGTCGTACCTACCGAGACAAATCGTTCGCGATAATGTGCAGCTCGTGCACGACTCGTTATCATGTGTGACCGACGCGCCTGTTTGTAGGCATCTTATCTATATCACTAGACGAAACTATGTTATGCTATAAAATGTAGAATACGCCAAATCTGTTTTTTTTTTTTATTGCATTGAATGACGAGACGAGCATGCCGTTCGCCTGATGGTAAACGATACGACCGCCCATAAACTGTAGCAATACCATTCGGCACCTACTGTGTAGCACTCCACTGCGCTCATGATCCTGAGACATAAGATGTTAAGTCCAATTACGTCCCGTAGTTACACTGGCTACAATGTCCTTCAAACCGAAACACAACAGTGCATGCACACTGCTCCTTGACGGTAGAAATAGACATTGCGGTGGTACCCACACAGACCGACTCTTACATATGAGAGACCTACCACCAGTAAATCCATGGGTGTAGTTAGTCATTTTAAGGGCATTTTTTCATTTGCATAAAAAAGCCTATCTCATGCTTGAATAATGTTACCAAAATCATGACATGTAACATTTTTATACGTACGAAATATCGCAACATCGCGGTAGCTCATCATTGTTTATTGAGACATGAGCATATGTGCCTCAGGTCGATTGTTTGCACTGTTACATAGAGAGCGTTAGAGGCACTTTTAGTTTTCACCCAGTTTGGATATTACGATGTCACTGTCATCGCTTTTGAAAATGTTTATGATTTTTTCCTTTAATGCCATTTTCATATCATTTTTTTTATAAAATTACACAAATAAACAAACACACACTCACGCCTTTTATCCCCGAAGTGGTAGGCAGAGGCGCAACTAGTGCACCCACTTTTCGCCGTTATTCCGTCCCATGATGTGATAGGGTGCGAGCCTATCGCCATATCGGGCACAAATTCCAGACTCCGAGCTGATACTGAATAGAAAAACTCAATATCACTTTGCCCGACCCGGGAATCGAACCCGAGACCTCAGCATTGCAGTCGTACCATAATACAACTACGCCACCTGTATATTACTTCCTTCTATTTATTAATATATTTTATATTGCATGAAAGTTTGTAATGATATTTTTATGTCCGAAGTAAACACAAAACTGCTGAATAGATTTAGATATAATTTGGTAAACATGCAGACCAATACCTAAGATATTACACGTTACAATAAAAACGTTTTTTACTTTATTATAAATCCGGTGTTGTTAACGTTTAAGTTGAGATATTATCTTAATTCCCACCAAGATTTTCCCAAGGCAAACTAAATGTGGCAACTTTGCCACTGCGGTACACTTTATAAAGCAACATTATCCCATTTTATTAAGATCATTCCACTATAGTCTCAGATGAAACTAAATTACATTATCGTGGAGCAACGGTGTCTTCCAATCGCTCTCTTTATCAATGTTAAAATGTAACTTGAATCCCTAATCTACGAAGCTAATACGAATGCAATGCAATGCAATCAGCCCTGCATCATATACTACCCACTGCTGAGCACGGGCCTCCTCTACTACTGAGAGGGTTTAGGCCTTAGTCCACCACACTGGCCTAGTGCGGGTTGGTAGACTTCACATACCTTCGAAATTCTTATATAGAACTTCTTAGGTATGCAGGTTTCGAAGCGAACGATAATTGATAAACAATACACACGTAACTTTGAAAAGTCAGAGGTGTGTGCCTTGAGTTTTGAACCTCCGGACATACGAATATTAATTGAAAATTTTTATTTGTGTTAAACTACTTTAATAGAGACCACATATTACTAACAGACTTAAAAGCCCCACAAACCCCATAAAAAAATGTAAATACACATAAAACATCTATAATTCAAACTCTCTGTTAATGACATGAAATACCATCTTCAACCTAAAATCATTTTCCGGTAATAAACGTGGCCGGGTTGATAACTGGCAACACTTTCACACCTGCTTTGGAAATTGACTTTACTTGAAAGTTCCGTAGATTCACAAAAAACCTTTGGTGAATTTCTTGTATGCAGGATTTCAGTGCTTCATACCCTTCTGATTCGGATAGTCCTGAAAAAAAAATATATTGTATGTTTGTCCTAATGACAGCGTTTCTGGGCTGATGACTAGAAGGTTACTCCCTTCACTGATAGGTTTCAAGATATATAATATATTTTTTCACAAAATGCACAAAAATTTGCTATCTGAAATCATCTTAATTTTTAATATATAAGAACGTTAAATAAATAAATAAAATTAATAAATATACCTTGATTCTCTACTATATACTTACCTACTGATAGGCATGCACGTCAAAATTTTTCGTCTTGCCGATGCAAGAAACTTAGGTGTGAATTGAAACCCTACTGATAAAAAGGCATATCTCCAATACTCACTTGGACTGTAGTACTTATCCAGAATCCCGAGACAGACGTGGCCGCCGAACCCGTGAACTGCGTACGGAACCTTCACACATGACGCTAGGAAGTCTATCGTGTAAAGTTCTCCGCCAGTCTTCTGATCATATCCAGCTAGCAGCATATTCACCATTGTTGGTTTCTGGAATTACATAGATACTGAATCCATCACGTTTCCAAATAGTTAAATAAAAAAAATACAGACACCAAATGGAGTAGACTTGGTGGACTATAGATAGATGTTATTCGTGTCATTGGTGACCTTTTCACCGTTATTCAAAACTAGCTACTGCCTCGGTGGCGTAGTTGTATTAAGGTACGACTACAATGCTGAGGTCTCGGGTTCGATTCCCGGGTCGGGCAAAGTGATATTGAGTTTTTCTATTCAGTATCAGCTCGGTGTCTGGAATTTGCACTAGTTGCGCCTCTGCCTACCCCTTCGGGGATAACAGGCGTGAGTGTATGTGTGTGTCAAAACTAGCTATTATTCATTATCATTTCTGCATATCACTGGATATGGCTCTTAACTCTAAGGTCATGAGAATTGAAGACTTAAAGTGATGTTCACGTGACCAAATTACACTAACTGCAAGAAACAGGCATTAGGTTGACAATTGCATACTCTCCATTTATATTGTTTGTAAGTTTCATAGCTATTGCGCATTTTCTTCAATATTACGACAATAATGTTTTTTTTTTTCAATAAAACAATTGTAATTGTCCGAGAAGGGAGTTGTAATGAAATATTAACTTCAATTGAGGTTTCTATACGATGCATTTTCAATAACGCTTTATTGCACACTCATTTACAAAAGAAAATAAAGTACTTACAGACAAAAGAATGAAAAAAAGACATATGGTACAAGAGGCTGTATTGTATCTTATTTTATATCAAAAAATATTGGTAATGCTGTATCCAAACTGTAACTTCAGTAATTCAGTTTAATGATTAAGTTGTGACTCATAAATAGCTTAGTAGTTAGCAGGTAGGAGTGGAACTAGGAAAATCATTAGCCACACGATGCAATATGTTATTCACGAGGTGCAATTTGTATGGTGAGCCAGTTTCATCATTATGAATATGCCACGTTAATATAAATATTCCAATACATTGTCTAGGAAATATTAAAGGATTACTTAATATAAAAACAGCGCTGATATACAAATATCTTAAATCTATACTAGGAGGAAAAGTTTGTGAGTTTGTAAGTTTTTAGAGGCCAATCTCTGAAACTACTAAACTGATTTTGAAAATTCTTCCACTAAAAGGAAGCTACATTACTCCTGAGTGCTATCGACGATTTATCGCAGGAAAACATTGAGCAGGATTTAATGCTGGAAAAAAAAATCACGCAGGTGGAGCTGCGGGCAAAAGCTACTGTTTCTATATACATACAGCCTTTGCAAACGCCCAGCTTCAATATGCAAAATAGCTTTTAGTTTAAGAGCACTTTCAAATATTCTCTATTCCGATCATGATCTCAGTACTCTAAAATAAGACAAGGAAGTTATCCATTGTCCATACATTTGCTGAATATAAATACAATACAATCACTAAACACGTAATAATTGAGAAATACGAAACAGTTTTTGTCAGAAACTCTACTATACAAAATGCACATAAATCGTCAAAAAGTTTAAGTTCGAAACAAAGTACCTACTATTGACAAACAATATAACGGTACAGTATTGTAAAAATAATGAATTAATACTTAATACTGGACCTAAGAACTATGAAGTTTAATTAAACTCTTAATATAATTGCAATAAGACTACCTCGGTGGCGTAGTTGTATTATGGTACGACTGCAATGCTGAGGTCTCGGTTTCGATTCCCGGGTCGGGCAAAGTGATATTGAGTTTTTCTATTCACTATCACCTCGGAGTCTGGAATTTGTGCCCGATTTGGCGATAGGCTCGCCCCCTATCACATCATGGGACGGAATAACTGCGAAAAGTGGGTGCATTAGTTGCGCCTCTGCCTACCCCTTCGGGGATAAAAGGCGTGAGTGTGTATGTATATGTATAATTGCAAATCAAGTGTAACAAAAGTTGTGGATGAATATACTTTATAAGTATACATTTCAGCCATCATGCAAATAGATTGTGTAAAGTTTTAAAACATGCCTACATTACAATTTTTAAAGTACAAACGAATGAAAGGCATCTCAGCATTACTGTGCTTTGAGACACCTTACTTCCTCATTTATCTCACCCAATGTATTGAAAATATACTATTATATGATCAAGATTATATGAATGAAGTAAAAATAGGAAAACTAAACATTCTCACGCACTTGACGCTGACCGTAACAATGGGTTCGATCGCTATCATTTGATATGGCAGACGATTGTACAATGTACATAGCACCTTTCGTTTCTCCATTTTCAAATGCTTTCTTTCATGATTTCAAAAATGAGACTTGATTTATATTACATGGGACATATTGTTGTTATAATAACTTAAATAACTCTTAGTATTACCTACCTATGCCATGTTTAACGAGAAATAATAAGACTATAAAGTATGGCAGAACCTGGAAAGATCTCTTCATAGGTCTCTCATATGTAAGAGTCCCTCTGGGTGGGTACCACCGCAATGTCTATTTCTACTGCCAAGCAGCAGTGTGCATACACTGTTGCGTTTAGGCCTGAAGGGCATTGTAGCCAGTGTAATACTGGACATAATGAGAATTAAAATCTTATGTCTCAGGATGACGAGCGCAGTGGAATTCCACACAGTACTTTGTAACTCAAGGTACTGGATGGTGTTGCTACTGTTTATTGGTGGTCGTATCGCTTACCATCAGGCGAACGGCATGCTCGTCTCGTCATTCAATGCAATAAAAAAAACTCACTCCGTCTCTCAATGAGCTGGATAATGTCTTTCTAGTGAAGTGAACTACTGCAGCTGTGTCCAGCGGATACCCATTCTTCATCTTGTACAGCTGCGTATTCTTGGACACGAATTGAGCGAATTGTGTCGCATCTCCTGGGTCTCCGATCACGCCCATCACCAGACTATCTGTTACCTCATGGAGTTTTTCCACGTCTGGAAAGATTATTATGATCCTCTTTATTTAAAAAATATTTATTTTTTCTACATTTTTATGTATATAAAAAAAACATTAATACTTATAAAAATATAAAAAAGTGAATCGACCTCCAATGGCGGGGCTCAAGACCCAAGCCACCGGTGGTCAGGGATTCAAAGCGAGGAATCTCCTCACAATGGGGGCTGTGTCCAGAAGTACTGCTTTCTGCATCTGGCTCTTGACCCAACGACCAATTGAGAGCCTCTGGAGGTGTTGATCGAGACTCTTTGGTATCAACTATTATTATTATATTACCACCATCTTTGTTTTTTTATCTTTAAGCCTTATTTAAAACTTTCCTAACTCTATGTCCCCTTGGTCTCAACTATCTCCATACAAAATTTCATCGAAAACTGTTTAGTAGTTTTCGGCTGGGGACTTTATTTTATAATATTTAAAGATGGTATAAACTAATACTTATTATTATTGCCAGATGCTTTCTGCACTAGTCAATGTTTATGGTGGTACAGATCTATATTTGACCAGGTAGCTTCATTATAATATCTAGGAATCAAGAAATCTATGAGGTAGACGTTTGTTTTTAATGAACGCCTTGAATCATGGCCCGCATATTCTATAAGGTAATTAATGTTATCTAAGGACAACTAGAGGTCTCGATGAAAACTAATTTAAAGGAAGTTATGATACTTTACGTAATGTGTAATAGTTTGATTAGAAATAATATACCAAGATTAGCGTTAATACTGTACTTAATCCTTTCAATGCCACTTACAAAATTGGTAGAGCCATTAGTCCTGCACACAAGGGCGGATCCAGGGGGGGGGGGGGTCATGGGGGTCATGACCCCCCCCTGGACGGAGTCCAGAACCTAGGTGGACCACTAATTAAAATTATTAAACATTATGTTTTTATATATTTTTTGTCACAATATAGATTTTATTTAAGTATTTTAAATATTTAATTAATCTATTCATATAAAAGGCTTAGTCCTGACTGACTGACGGATCAACGCACAGCCTAAACCGCTGATCGTAGAGACCTGAAACTTGGAGGGTGTGTTCCTTGTATGACGTAGGCTTCCGATAAGAAAGGATTTTCCGAAATTCTACCCCTAAGGAGATGAAAAAGGGGGGCAGTTTGTATGGGGCAACGCGATTCCTTGGTCCAATCTAATTCAAATTTAGCGTAAACTTTTTTAACACAATTGATGGAAGACATGTTTCGTATTTTATTGAAATTCCTTCCCTAATGGGGTTAAATAGTCTAATCAATAAATTCAAAAACGTGAAAAATAGAGATAAAGGGCCTAAAAATATGAGCGATGGCTCATTCGATTCGTAATCACCTCTAGAAAAAATGTTTTTGAAGGATTTTGGTGCAGGTTAAAAATTGCAATTGTCATTAACAAAATAAGATGAAAAAAAAATGATATTTCGTTTTTTGTTAATAACGCGAAAAATATTAACATTTAAGCAATTTTGAAATAAGCTCGTTAAAGAAGAGGAAATTTCCAATAAAAAAGTCTTACCTCCTGGAATTCTATCTCCATTATTTATAATTTTAAATAGACGTTGAAAATAGGGCTCCGCGCGGCAGTTACGGCATGCGCGCGCTGCCGCTAAAGAGAGTTCAGCAATAAAAATAATTTATTTATAAGATAAAATGTGATTTTAAAAATTTAAAAAAATTCTTGTATCTTCTTAACACTTGAAAGAATCGAGCACTGAAGAAAAAAAGTTTAATCACCATTTTTCAAAAAGTTATTCAATTGTTAACTAACCAATTTTTTCCCAATCTCCATTGTCATAAACAATGTGATGAAAGGTATAAATAATTGGCCTATAAATTTTAAACTTCGTGGAGCCCTTTTGATATATGTACTTTATAAGATCCTGCGGTAAATTTCATTGAAGTTTATTAATTTATTAATTATGATTTTTTATAACGATTGAAAAATTACAAAATTTATAAAATTAAGTAGTTATAAAAAATCATAACTAACAAATTAATAAACTTTAATGAAAATTTACCGCAGGATCTTATAAAGTACATATATCAAAAGGGCTCCACGAAGTTTAAAATTTATAGCCCAATAATTTATACCTTTCATCACATTGTTAATGCAAATGGAGATTGGGAAAAAAATGGTTAATTAACAATTGAATAACTTTTTGAAAAATGGTGATTTAACTTTTTTTTCTTCAGGGCTCGATTCTTGCAAGTGTTAAGAAGATACAAGAATTTTTTTCAAATTTTTAAAATCACATTTTATGTTATAAATAAATTATTTTTATTGCTGAACTCTCTTTAGTGGCAGTGCGCGCATGCCGTAACTGCCGCGTGGAGCCCTATTTTCAACGTCTATTTAAAATTATAAATAATGGGGATAGAATTCCAGGAGTTAGGACTTATTTATTGGAAATTTCCTCCTCTTTAACGAGCTTATTTCAAAATTGCTTAAATGTTAATATTTTTTGAGTTATTAACAAAAAACGAAATATAATTTTTTTTTTCATCGTATTTTGTTAATAACAATTGCAATTTTTACCCTGCACCGAAATCCTTCAAAAACATTTTTCTAGAGGTGATTACGAATCGAATGAGCCATCGCTCATATTTTTAGGCCTTTTATTTCTACTTTTCACGTTTTTGAACTTGTTGATTAGACTAAAAAAGGAGTAGAAAGTTATTTTGGCATTGATTTGCTTCGAAGTATCAGTAAGATATCAATACTCCTTATAGGTCGGATAGTGTGTAGGGAAGAGAACAAAAAATCGGTTGCAAGAAATAATCAATTTTTGAATGCAATTGATTTTATATTCAAGGATTTTGTTATCGTATGTAAATAGAGTTAGATTACTATCAAATCTTACACATTACAATCAAGAGGTTTTTTTATTATAATAGTTATTGTTAGTTTTGATTTATCGATAGAATTTCACGATTATCCTTTCATGACATTTAAATTGATTATTGGACATTACAAAGAAATAATGTGTGTACTGAAACTTAAATCACAAATTTAGTGGTACGGTAAATTATTTACTTTGGAGATCTTCATTTTCAGTCTTCTATATCTAAATTTAAATATCTAACTCATTGTTCAAATATGTTTGTAAAACATACTTACAACATAATTTTTAAATATACAGCTGTGTTTTATTTGCATCCAAAGTTTAGATTTTTTAAAGTAATCGTTTACGTTTCGTTACCAAGCGATTTAAAACTTTCGAAACATTACGCTCATAAACTGAAAAATACAACACTGTAAAAGCGTTGATATAAGAGTCAAGATGTTATTCTTTATTTCAGTATATTTATACAATTTTAAATCAAATATGTTAAATAGGTATGATACTATTAATAATTCTCTTATAATGTATGGAAAACATGATAAATATTTGTAATTATGTAGGCGACTTTAGAATTTTTGGTTAGACGTTCTCACAAAGCTTTCGCGTCGCGAAAAATTTGAATTGTCATACCAGCCAGCTAAGATTGTATAGTACTATACTAAGTGTATTTAATAAAGCAGTAGAATCAGTATGTCCGTACATTTAAAGAAATGTGATAAAAAAGAAAGGCAGTGACTACAGAAGAGTAATGGAACACAAAGCAGTGATTATTGTAATTCTTTTCTGTCTGTCTGTGTGTTTTTCTGTTTTTTACTTACTGCACATCTCCTAAATTACTGAACGCATTTCAATGAAATTTGGCACGTGGGTAGATCATGTCCTGGATTAATACATAGGCTATTTTTTATTCCCTGAAAATATAAAGCGGGACTTTTATACCGGAAAATCTTTTTCACGCGGGCGGTGCTGCGACCAAAAGCTAGTTTAATATAATACTTTGATGGCAAACGTATTATTCGGGAACGAACGCATCGAAAAGAATTTTGTTGCGCCACCGCCACGGCCGCTACCATTCATATTACGTATGTCAAATTTCGTCTGACACTTGTGCGCCCTTTTTTTCGACTAACGCCTAATGTCTAACTAGAACTAACCTCTAATGGAACGTTTAAAAGAACGAACGCATTAAAACAAAGACATACATACATACATAAACTCACGCCTTTCTCCCATTGGGGTAGGCAGAGACTATGGAGCGCCAAGTGCTACGATCCAAGCATACCTCTTTCGCTTCTTCCACAGTCATCAGTCTCTTCATACATGCTCGTCGGTTACGAGAACTCCTTATTTGACCTTTCCTTAAGAGGTCGTCAATTTGATCCATAAAGGTACGTCTAGGACGTCCCCGTCCGACACTACCACTCACCTTCGCGATATAAATTTCTTTCGTTACTCTCCTTTCATCCATCCTTTCAATGTGGCCAAACCACCGAAGCATTCCTTTCTCAATCTTAGTCACTACATCTTCTTTCAATCCACATTTTTCTTTTATCACGCTATTCCTCACTCTATCACTTACTTTCAGCCCACACATACTTCTCAAAGCTCTCATCTCCACTGCATTTATCTTACTTTCATGCTTGTTCTGCCACACCCACGACTCACTCCCATACATTAGTGATGGCGCCAGGACTCCTTGGTGAATTAAAACAAAGAGCATTATAATAATACGGAAACATTAACGCGTTTCGGGAGAAGACTTAAAAAAATGTTATTTAAATATAGGTAGGTATTTTTAAGTACCTACAGTAATTACATTCATTAATAGAATACCTACTTTTTACTTTTCAAAATTAAATTACAACTTCTTGTGACTTGACCACGACTATGTGACCCCCCCCTGGCGCCAAAGCTGGATCCGCCCTTGCCTGCACAAGTGAAGTCTCACAGGAAATGTCACTTTCTTGACTACTTTTATATTATCGACATAATATAAAAGCAGTGGTGAACGCTTCAAATTAATCTAAGTTTAACCATTAATGAATTGATCAGTCTTTCTTTAAACACCGAACAATAAATTCATGCCCCATCTAAGTACGTCCAAACGGTGACCTAGAAATTATGTAGAGCCTCGATTCATAGATAACTAACGCAAATAGCGCGTCAGTTATCTTCAAGCAATGTATGTAGAAGTGTACAACGAAGGTTACTCTGATATCTGATAGTAATTATCAGTTATTTTTGGACGGCCTTTTCCAAAGTGCATCACAGCCTGCATTATAGGTTTGGTTGATTTCAATGTTTCTTATCTTTAAAACGTTTCATCAAATAGAAAACAAACATCCCATAATGATCTCAATATGTTGTTATAGATTAATTATAATTATTAATAATTAAAATATATAAGATAATAGATAAAATACAACAGGCTAAATAAGACCTAAGGGGTAAAAAAGAACAAGATTATAATTATTACAAATAAATGAAGATACCTCGAATCTAAGTTTAAGCTTCATTTTATTTAAAAATATAAGTCTTGTCTGTCGCGAAATGTGCTGGTGGATACCTTTTTGTACCCGTCCGGATAGCGACTACCGTACACAAGGTGGAAAACCCGCATAGTGGCCTACGGGTGTCGCGTTCCGGGTCCAGCCTCTGTATTTTCGAACAGGCCGGCATAATAGGATAGTTGACAACTTTTTTAATACATTTATCAAAAATATATCAACTAAAATCTAACGGAAAAATATGTTTCAAAATTGGCGAAACAAGTTATAAAGCTTTGAAATTTGGTAGAAGGAGTAATCAAATAACAGTAATATCAGACTGTGACGTCACCGTGTCATCGGCCATAGCGCTGCGTGCGTGCGAAAGAAACAGCGCGATAGCTTTTGCGCATGACAATATTTCGAACTAGATTTTGCCCGCGGCTCCGCCAGCGTTAAAAAGTTTTCCAGGATAAAAGTCCCGCTTTTTATTTTCCCAGGATAAAATGTATGTGTTAATCCAGGATATGATCAACTCGCGTGCCAAATTTCATCAAAATCCGTTCAGTAGTTTTTGCGTGAAAGAGTAACAAACATCCATACATCCAGACATCCATACATATTTGCAAACTTTCGCATTTATAATATTAGTAGGATATGAATAACTGCTTTATTTTTCCACCAATGCTAATTTCAGGGAAGAATTTCTTTTTCGTGTTATTTTCTGTTACATATAAAATAATGTACAAAATAGAACATACAAAACTACCCAATTATGTCTACTGGTGAGGGATAACCATCTCTTGTCAGTCGACACTATCCGAACCTCGCTCCACTAACCATCAGATAGAGTGACCGTATAAAAAATCACAGTTTGTTAATTTACATGAATTGTTACGCCCCTAAGGTCTTAGGCACCCTGTATTAATTTTTCTTACCATCTCTGAGAACAAAGATACCCTGTATGTTTGACTGATCGGCCGCTATCATTGTGAAATTATTGCACCGAATCCCGATCAAGCACTGTAGATATAAACCAGCTGTTGGATTTGCCATAATAATAGTTTAAAAAAATATAAAACGTGTAAAAAATGACAATTAAAATGAAGTGTAACCAAAAATTATGATATCCAAAGAGAACAATAATAATATGCTGTTTCTGTAGTATTATAATTATGGGTATAAAATTCTTGATTATAATGCTCTTTGGGGAACAGTGACAAAGAGTTTTATGTGGTTCATCCAATGATATTTCAAAACTCATTAATTTAATTTTCAATAGTATTATCTCAGAATAATAACAAAAGCCATTAGTTATTATTCTGAGATTATAATGTTCTTTGATTTTAATTTATTTCTATGGAAATATAATGATCTTATCTGGAATTTATACAACGTTTTCATTTATCATTACTAGTCACGAATTTTCAATGAAAAGAAAAACGCATAAGGAAAAAATAGAGATAACAAAAATGTCGTAAAGATACATGATACATATTGTGTTTCATACATATATGATATAACATATTAACAACAATGATCGATTTTAATGTTGCTTCAGCTGGTTTATATCAAGCACGTTTTGTACAAACTATAAGTAGATGCCTATTGCCCATTTTTGTTTTTCGTACGTATACGTTCATGTCTGATACCAGTTTGCTACCCTGATGTCTCTGTATCGTATAGCAAAGATGCATTATGTTTTAAATGGAATTAATAAGCATTATGAGTATTATAATATTAGGCATCGTGATTATACTAAGTTGATACAATTGTTTATGAATACGTGCTTTTCATAAGTCTTAGGATTTTTACTTACTTAATACTTACCACTTAGAGAGATCACGGCTTCCATATTGGTTCGCAGTAACGAATTCATACAGCAACACTCTAAATTAGTAAAGATAAGTTACATAAAGATATTACGTATATGTAATACCGGGTACACATTACCTAACATATTGCATCCACAAGTAATCATGCGTCGTTTTTTGTTGACATCATATAGCGCTGATTGAAAAGAAATTACCTTAAGGGGTAACTATCTTTGCTAAGCAAACTTTATTATTAAAACCCTCTGTACTAATTTATAGAACAAAATTATAGCGAACGGCAGAATATTGATAGTTTTAACATTATATGAAAAAAACAACGATTCACAAAATAATTACAGTACCTAGCCTCTCTTAATGGGACGTTAGTAGCTTCCAAGAATGCTGATAAAGGGTAAACAAAGTTATTCGAGTATAGCCCGGGAATGTGGTTTAACAATAGCCTCATGTCGAAACTGTGTAAGGGCCACGCCGCAGAAATTCCTAGAATACTTGTCATTTTCCTGCGATTTTTTCACGGTTAGTTTTTGACAGTAGAGGAACGTACCCATACTATACCCATTTTTATCAATTTTTTATCCCCTCCCTCCCCTTGATGACCATCCGTAGTATATGAGAAGACCCCTCACTCTCCTGCTATAGTTATCACGTAGTGCTTCATAAATACGGTTTTCAATCAAATTTGCAAATAGAAACAAAAAAAAATTGTCCCGTTCTCTCGCTCTCGTCTTTTCAAACTGCGTTTTCCGCGTGACGCCAAAAGTGCAATCATGCGTTGGTACCTATCAGCGACCATTTGGGGCTATATCTTAGGGCTATATAGTCGCTGGTACCTATAGCTACCCGTCTGGGTTATGTTGATGAAACGTACTCTTGTTTTCAATCTGCTGACGTCCCAGTATATGGCGTCAGTGTTGCCACATATGAGTTTTAATATCGCTAAACGCTACGCGCCATAGCTCAAGAAAGCACGAGATTCCTTTTGAGAATATTGACTACGTGACGAAAACCTAAGCCCCATCCTCCCACTTGTGACCAAGCATGGTATTTTGAAGACCTGCCTCCCGTGAAAGCGTCACGTAGTATGGGTACGTTCCCTAGTTGTTTAAATAAATCCTACTAATATTATAAAGGCGAAAGTTTGTAAGAATGTAGGGATGTATGGATGTCTGGATGTTTGTTCCTCTTTCACGCAAAAACTACTGAACGGATTTTGATGAAATTTGGCACATGGGTAGATCATTTCCTGCATTAACACATAGAATACTTCTTATCCCGGGAAAATATATACCGGGACTTTTCTCCCGGAAAAACTTTTTAATGCGGGTGGAGCCGCGGGCAAAAGCTAGTTATGAAATATCTTGATAGAGTCCCTGACGCAGTTTTCTTAAAAATTCGTCGGCTTAACCGGGCTGTACCACATTCTTATCATAGCTGAATTAAACCAAATTGCTTTATTTTGCTCGTAAAATATATAAGGTGCGTGAGGTATATGATAACTAGACAGTCATACTGCTAAGGGGCAAGTCTAGCACTTACTTCCTTCCTTAATGCGCAGCTCGGCGATCGCCCAAGTTTTAGTTGTCTGTCGCCTCATAGTCCATTTTACAAGTTACGCTCCGTATCTTTCAATTAAATTACAGTGTCTACAAAGTTAGCTGTAAAAAACCTTGCTGGGTCACGGCGTACTCCCATAGCACGGTGATTCGTCCCGTTGTGGGCCTGGGAAACGCAACACTTAGATTGTGTCGTTGAATGTGCGAATCTGAGGATTGCGCCGTTGCAACGGTATTATGTGGCTAAGCAGAGAATGCTGTACATATACTTTATTAATTATAAACATTTTTGTAGCATTGAAACGAAAAACATTTTTTAAATAATGAATCATTTATAAAGAATGATGTAGTTGTGAATAAATTCAAAAATACAGATAACGTCAGTCTGTCAACTCTATTTCAAGAAACATCTGTGCCCTGTTTATCAAACATTACAATTCAACAAGCTCAAAGTTGTATGTTAATGATTTTTGTAAAATGAACTAATTTACAAGACAAAACGCTTCTAATACAAGGCTTGTAACGTTTGCTAAACAGGGCACCGGTGACATGCGTATTTATTGCGGTTATTCTCTAATAATTTATTGGCTCAAACTATAGGTATACAAATTGGCTACAAATTGGAAGAATCATAATAAATAAAAGGTGCTGTTAAAACAGCAGATTTTTATTCGTTTACAATTTTCAATTAATTTTCTTATTTGTAACTTTGAAAGCACTAGTGATTGTGACTGATATTACCATTACGCACACTCATTCTAATATTGTTGTGAAAAAACAGTAGGAAGGTATTCAAAATGACGGTTTGTGTTAAACGGTGTTGAAGACTGCAAACAAAAAAGAAAGTAAAGTGACAAGAAATCAAAATGCCGGACACTCTATCGTTATCAGCTGGAGTGAGCCTGGGTCTCTTGGCGGGAATCGTCTCTGGAGTGTGCTACCTCGTCGCCAATGGATTGACTTGGCCCAAGTAAGTGGATATTTATTATGATTAATTGAAATTAATAAATTGATAAAATTACTGTCAACAAATAAATATTAACACTAGACGCGCAGCACACAAATAGCGTTCGCTTGAAAAAAGAAAAAAATGTGCTGTAAGAGTGACATCTGATTTTAGCGTGTGGAACTGATTATATTTTAACAAACTAGTAATGTATATTTTGTCAAGATTCATCAATAGATGGCAGCACTAATACAAAATACTACTTATTGTAGGTAGTAGGTACAATCGTCAATACAATTATTATATCATTGAAAAATCTTACAAAATATGTTCCGCATCAAAAAGCTCGTAACTAATAACATTATAATAACCGCCTAATTTGAGCTAATTATCTTCCATCACTGTAAGGTCTTTCCCGCTCTGTAGTCTGTACTACTGTTTACATTTTTTGGTATTAATCACAGATAACAATTGGCCTCGCATTAAAAGGCAGATTTCGTCACATCCGCTGGTGTCGTGCGTTATTCAACAATAAGCCGGCAGTGGCGCCCGCCAACCGTGACCGAAGAACGGGCGCAATGTATTTTTTTGTCAATTTTCAGGTTTAAAATGTCGCGCTCGTCACGTTCCGGGTCCGTTATTGTGATTCGGTAATTTTAGGCCCTTTCTATTTTGTTTGACATTCGCAGAAATTGCGCCTTTCTCTCCTTTTACTCTAACTCCTCTTTTTGAAGTTTCCAATTAATATTTGCACTTAACCACTAGTTTAAAATTAACAACTTTTATCGCATCAAATATTAATTATTTGTTCATGAATTTTGATGTATGAATCAAAATTGGAAAAATGTTACAATGTTTTAAAGCTTTTAATAAAAACTAGCGTTACAAAGCTACATTAGGCTGCACATAAAATTAATCAGGAAAGAGATTGAGTTATCTGGCACATTAACATACAACACAACGAGTAACGACACATTTATCTTTTTTAATTGTATTATTAGCAAGACGATTGTTTAATCTCTGAGAGATATCGAGTGATTAGAACCGCACCGGAACCGAGTGGCATTAAGTTTTTTAGCTAGAGCCCGAAATAGTTTACGTATATTATGCATTTAATGGTATTATGTAATAAAACTCATAAATTCGTGAATGAAAGTCTAGAGATAATTTTGCGATAACTTTTAAAAATCTCGATATTCTAAAAACTTCAATCCATATTATAATTTCTCTAATGTCCGATACACCCTATAATTTTGTTACTTTCCAAGGATCAACTAACTGTTCATTGACCATATGTTTTACGGTACAGTGAGCACCTGTCAGCTGTGGGAACGTGAACGGTCACAATATAGGGTTCGATGCCCATTATATTAAGGTTTAAAAAATTATTAACAAAATGGCTGCTAAAAACTGCTACGGTGGCGTAGTTGCATTACAGTACGACTACAATGCTGAGGTCTCCGTTTCAATCCCCGGTTCGGACAGTGATATTGAGTTTTTCTATTTAGTATCCGCCCGGAGTCTGGAATATGTGCCCGATATAGCGATAGGCTCGCCCCCTATCACATCATGGGATGGAATATGCATGGAGAAAAAGTGTGGGGGGGGGGGGCGAGTTACGCCAGTGCCGACACATTCGGGGATAAAAGTTTATTCAAATTTACAAATATTTTTTATTTACGGTCCGATCTACACAAACGGTTCTCAGTGTCTTCAGATCTGGCAGTTGGTCAATTGGGCTTCGATTTGTTAAGGTATAACTAGGTGTAACTGAATCCCTGGTATGTGGAAGCTTCTAACCATCTTTTCTATTGAAATTTGGATGTTTTTTTATGGCATTGAATGTGGAGATGAGCATGCCGTTCACCTGATGGTAAGCGATAGTGTGTGGCATTCTACTGCGCTCGTCATCCTGAGACATAAGATGTTAAATCTCATTATGGCCAGTAGTTACACTGCCTATAATATCCTTTAAACCAAAGCACAACAGTGCATGCACAATGCTGCTTGGCGGTAGAAATAAACATTGCGGTGGTACCCACCCAGAAGGACTCTTACATTTGAGAGACCTACCACCGGTAGATTTTTTTTTTATTTCGATAGCCTTGCAAATCATCTTAGGTAGAAATCAGTGTTCTTTGGCAATTGGAGGAATTGTGGTTATTCAGCAAGCGTGAACTTCGTAGAGCGTCAGTGTTTCATGTCAGCTATAATATGTTATTTTAGGGGATCCCTAAATTTATTTTTGTTTGGCCAATATACGCTCCAAATTCCACGCTGCCGTCACAAAAACCGAGTTAAACCGCCCACAATCGAACGTGTCCCGATAATACTGCCATATGTCAGAGGAACCACTGAAAAGATTACCTATATCCTGAAGCGTGCACTAATCAAAAAATCTGATGTAAATATTTATTGTTTCTTACAGGAGAAAATTACCTATTAAAATAGTCCTAAATAAAACTTTATAGAAGTAACAATGTTTATTCTATAATTTATTCCCCCAAAATTTAGCCTTTATGGTGAGGTCCACTAACACGCTACAAAGCTGAATTTCAATGACAATTTCGTAATTTCAAAAATATAAACAGACTGGAAAATAGCTCCTAAGTAATCGTATATAATAAAACGATTACACTTTATGTACAAAACAGTAGATTATTCCAAATACTAAACGTTATTCTTTAGTGTTCAAGTTATGGACCCTAATGGTAGTGACATTTGCGTATATAATTTGCAACTTTGTCTTTAATACCATGATTTATTATAATTAGAGTGTAATCCGTAGTTGAATGTATTATAATCAACTAATAGTCATTGAATCTCAGAAAATGCATATCCTTCTTTTTTACGGTCGAACATGAAATTGACACGAAATCAGAGAATCACCTATTTAAACTAATATAGACGGATACAGCCGTGTAATCGCGGCAGCAAAAAAAATATTTATCGTAAGAATAGGTACTGGCAAAAAGTTACTTTAATTCTTTACGGGTTTTCTAGTTCAAAGTAAAATAAAAAAGGATGACTTCCAATAATAAGTAATGTTTAGGTATCTATTTAAAAATCTTAAGTTTGTGTAAAAATACTACATATTTTCTCCAGAATGTCTGCTTTTACCTACTATTTGATAAAAATGTAACTGCATATTACTAGTTTTGTTTTTATTATTTATATTTCACTATGCTTTTTTATATTCTTATACAAAATTAATCTGTTTTCATTTATGTACCTACTCATAAATTACTAGCTCTTCACGGCTCTATTTATGTAAAAGTCGTTCGAGATGAAAAGCAGTCTAAATCCGTTATCTGCGATTATATTGTTATCCTGATTCCTAATGTAATCAAAATCTGTTAAGAGTACCAAATTCAGTCATAAACTCACCAGACTTTCTTCCGAATTTCTATGGTGTGAATTCTGAGGTGAGAATGAAAAAGTAACTATATTATAATTGACAATTTTAATTTAGCAAAGGAAAAAAACATAAAGCTTAAAATAAAAGAATTACAATAATAAAAAAAAATAAAGCACCCGCGAATCTGTCCTTTTTTAATTTTTCGCCCAGTGCAACGCGGCGCTATGACTGATGACCGTGCCGGTACAGCCAGTCAGTCAATCTTCGTTGCCGGTGCGTTCACGTTGAGCCAAGTTCGAGTTTCGCGCGCTCCGAAAAAGTTCTCTGCGTTGTTTGTGGTTCAGTGATTCTAGTGGTACAGTTTTCATAAAAATTGTGTTGAATTAGTTTTATTGCATCAATTTCAAGGTACCTATTATTTTATTATTTTTTTTCTTGCCGTTTTCGATTTTGTACAATCGAATTGGATTATAAGAATATTAAGAGTTGATGGTTGGTAACTACCTAAGTTTTAAATTAAGTGTGTTCGCTTTTAAATTAACTTTATAAAGTTTGGACGCTTAAAGCTTGACGAAAATTTACAATTGCTCTGTTCTCTACACAAATAATTTCAGTTACCTAGGTATCTACAATTTGTATTTTCCCACAATTTATTATGTCATCATAAAATGATAAAAAGTAATATCAAAATATTTATGCTTTCTTTTTTTTATTCTTTTTAGATAAACCCCATGGCTTAAAAAATATAAGTTTGAAAATTATTTTCGTATAAAAAAATGATCGGTCAAATGCTACCGAACTTTAAGAAATCTCTTAATATGCTTACTCATAGATATACAATATTACACCTAAGATCGCAAATTCATAATCACCAAGACATAATAAATTACTTATAGCTCAGTAAACCTTATTGTTGCAAAGGAAATGTCCGGTTTTGTATGGATGCTGGGCCTCAAATCTAACCAGGTTCAAACTTTATGGATATTAAATGGGAAAAATATGGATCTTGGATTCATCAAAAATATATTTTTAGACCCCTCCATTTTTAAAAAACTTTTTTAAAAACCTTCACATTAAGTGTAGTTTTTAAGCAAAATAAAATTACATGAATCTCAAAATCGGGTATCTTTAAAATTAAACGACTTATTGGAAAGGCTAGTTTTAGGAGTTCTATCTAAATATATATAAACTGTCTTAGTTAGATTATTAAGCCCATTTTTGACATGTCCTTTCGGATCGTTTATGCTGGATATGGGCGGGCGTGGCACTGAACACCAGCCAAGCGTGCGGCATTTCTCGACATGACATAATGTCAAAAAAATGTTCCAATAAGCTCTCACACGTTCAGCATAGGACATTACTAACTCCGAAACCTTTCAATAAATGAGAATACACAAAATAAAATTTCATACACCTTAGATTAAAAATAATGTCAATGCTATTTCATTTAGTAAAGGCAGTGTGACGAATATTGAAAACAATAACTGACCGGCTAGGCTAACAGTTTCCAATGACAAAAACCCGTGGTAATTACACTGGTTTGCGTAATTGATATCAGCGGGGTTTTTAAAGTTTGACGGTTTAATCATTGTGAGAATTACTGAAAGAAAGAAAGAACCCCGAGATTTTTTTTATAAAATGCTGCACAGCAGGGAATTTGACCAGGGCATAATCCATTACTGAAACGCCCATTAGCTCAAAACTCTTTAAATTTATATTTATAATTGAAGGTCTGTAAAACCACAGAAGAGGACCACTTGACAAATAATTTGGGCGTATCGTAAATTTTTAAATTGCATAACAGGGACTTTAGCATAGACAAATTTATTTTATATTTTATTTCTTCAGGGGATCGAGCTATGTTGGGTTACATTAAATTTGTTTTAAAGATTGTGGCTCATGCTGTGATTGCTTATAAACAGAGTTACAATTACGTTAGTGACGATAGCTATAAATATGTGTAGAATTATTGTAAACTCCGTTAGCAATCCAGCAATAGCAATGAGTAAATAAAATAAAAAAATATAATCAAGGAGCCTCGCAATCTACGTGACGTACAGGAAGTGATAATAAAAATCAAGTTATCATAATATTATGGCATCAGAATTCTGTGTATCATAAAAAATGTGATCGGTCATGAGATTTATTACTGTCTTATCCTCTCAAAAGGACGACTATGCCCTTAAAGAATTAACAGTTACGAGTTACTTTATGTAGGTCGTTGATTAATAACATTTTAGCCTGCTTCTTCAGCAAACTACTGGTGGTAGGACTCTCATATGCAAGAGTCCGTCTGGGTGGATACCACCGCAATTTTTATTCCTACCGCCAAGCAGCAGTGTGCATGCACTGTTGTGTTTCGGTTTGAAGGGCATTGTAGCCAGTGTAACTACAGGACATAATGAGACTTAACATCTTATGCCTCAGGATGACGAGCGCAGTGGAATGCCACACAGTACTTTGTAAATCAATATTCTGGATGGTATTTCTACTGTTTATGGGTGGTCGTACCGCTTACCATCAGGCGAACGGCATGCTCGTCTCGTCATTCAATGCTAAAAAAAAAAAGCTTTCCTATCGTGCTAGAAATCATTCAATATCAAAGCTCCCAAGATACTTCCCGTTCTTTCTTCAGTTATTTACTTCTAACTCTTCCATCGCGGTTTTTTAATTTATTAATGGTTTTTAAATAAAAAAATATCGACAATATCCGCAAAATAGTTTTATTTCAATGTCTAACATTCGCGTAAATATAAGAAGTGATTACTTCTAACTCCTTCAGTATTCAAGGTTTTCATACGATGTCATGACGTTTATAATACCTTTAGGTAAACCTACTCATTAACCCCCTCTAATTGTAGCTAGTTGAACTTCCAGTGTACCCAGTGTTACTACAGGACATAATGAGACTTAACATCTAGTGTCTCGGGATGACGAGCGCAGTGGAATGCTACTCAATACTTTGTAACTCAAAGTGTTGGATGGTGTTGCTACTGTTTATGGGCGGTCGTATCGCTCACCATCAGGCGAGCGGCATGCTCGTCTCATCATTCAACGCAATAAAAAAAATCTACTCTAATCCAGTGTTTCTGGCTGGATAAAAAGTAGTTAGTTACGCTTGGATAAAAAATATAATTAATCCAATCGAGGTAAATCTGCCGAGTTAACGTCAGTTTTTGCCAGTTTACCGGTATGTGGGTGCCTTGTCGCTCTGGTTTAGGTCGACACCGCGCCACGCTTCGCTGGGCTTGCAACCGCCGCGTTTTGTCTGGTTTCAGAATGGCTTTCTTTCGAAAGATGTTCTTTGTTATGTTTTTTTCTGAGAGCTGGTTGCCAGTACTTTTGCAATAATGATGTTTGGGATTATATTGATAGGTATTTCACGCTATCATAATCAATTTTATTATCTGGAAACATCTCAATAATTATTGTTCTTTCTGATAATATAAATTAACTCTGCATTATGTTATGTTTTTATCTGTACGAATTTTTATTTTTTCTCCATGAAATGAATAAAATAAATATAGATAGGCCATTGGTGCAGGTTTTTAATACATCAATGAGGTACGCATATATTTTCGAAATTTACCAGTAGCTTGATTATTTTTGTAGCATTTGTAATCTGTTTATTGACATATTATCGAGTTAATTCACCTATAATAATTATGAGCCCATAAAATTTCTCCCATTGAAATACGAAAGTTTACAGTAATTAGCGCCTGTTTCAGAACAGATTGTTAGGTACCTATTCTTTGTATATAATTATAAGACGACCAAATACAAAAATCACACTATCAATTATGCTACCAAATAAACCAAATACATTACTGCAGTCATACATTTACTGCCAATCAAAATTTACATGAACATTGTAAAACAGGTTGTTAAGATTTATCAATAATTTCTGCCCCCTCATTCTCTATGGCACACGTTGTTTTCATCGCTAGTAACAAGCGCGTAACGTAACTCATCGCGTTTATCACTATGGAAATTGGCATACAGAATACCATTTAACGCTAATTACACGAAGTGGACGATAGCCTAGTTGGGGATGGAATGGTCTGCCGAGACAATGTCCGGAGGTTCAAACCCAAGGCACACACCTCTGACTTTTCGAAGTTACGTGTGTATTGTTTATCAATTATCGTTTGCTTTAACGGTGAAGGAAAACATCGTGAGGAAACCTGCATACCTAAGAAGTTCCTTATAAGAATTTTGAAGGTATGTGAAGTCTACCAACCCACACTCGCCCAGCGTGGTGGACTAAGACCTAAACCCCCTCAGTAGAGGAGGCCCGTGCTCAGCAGTGGGCAGTATAATAATACAGGGCTGGTATTATTATTATTACACGAAGTTAACGTAACGCTGTCGCGTTACGAGATAACATTGTCATAGAGAATAAGGGTATAATCTCAGTAAATGACGTCGATAACTAAAAAGTAACTCACGCAGCCTTTTAATAAATTATAGCATATACACTAATATATAACACATGATGTCCTGCGGTCACGTTTGTGCCCAAGTCTGTTTGCGTTAGTCAATGTCATCCATATTCCTAGGCTAGCGTCATGCATGCCTTGGAGGATAGAAAACAAATTAAGTATAGAATGATTTCTCTGGAATTCAAATACTATTTTAATATTATGCGCTGTATTTAATTGGTATCCTCTTGTTATACTTATTCCCGATTGAATTCTTAATGTCTCGACTTCTGTAAAATTTTAGTGCTAGACAATTTCTAACGTAATAAGCTCATTAATATTTACGTCTGTATTCTTGAATGATAGGTAGAATTGTAATTAGTGCACCCATGCAAGGTAAGAAGAGCCCTAAATTGTAAGGGGCAAGACTACTTATCATTCTCCCAACATTTCCGTGTTTTAAAACAAATTAGCTTGAAGTTGGAATTCTTTATTTGAAAGACCAAACTTCAAAGATCTAGCCTAAAGCTTCATTTCACGGATCAATCATTGCTAGCAATTATCGTACGCAATTATGAAGATGTACAAAAGTGAGGCAATTCTCGCTCGAGTTGACGTGCAAGTTTAGTGAAAGTTATTAAAAATACCGGACAAGTGCGAGTTGAACTTGTGTACCGAGGGTTCCGTACAAACTTGTACGTAAGGTATCTAAGTACATAAAATCAACAGTTCGCCAAAAGACTATTTTAAAAAGTGTGTTACGTCACTTTTTTTGTTATTAAATTATATATGTACTAGCTTTTGCCCGCGGCTCCGCCCGCGTGAATGAGATTTTCCGGGATTAAAGTCCCGCTTTAAATTTTCCCGGGATAAAAAGTAGCATGTATGTGTTAATCCAGGACATGATCTACCCGTGTGCAAAATTTCATAGAAATCCGATCAGCCGTTTTTGCGTGAAAGAGGAACAAACATCCATACATTCTTACAAACTTTCGCATTTATAATATTAGTAGGATTCACAGTTTTCTGAATTTTTCCTTAACATGTGCTGTAAGACCTTGCTTCTTGCCAAATTTCATAATTCTAGGTCTACGGGAAGTACCCTATAGGTTTTGATTCCGTTGCGAAAATATGCGACTTAAACGGTCACATCTTTTGATCGCGTTGACTTGCAAGTTTAATTTATCACAGCCGAAAAAGACCGCAAATCCGAGTATTTGATATAAATTTCAACTTGATATCTCTACGAATTCCTGAGACAAAGTCAAAGACAGACGGACATCAAAGTGATCCTATAAGGTTTTTCCTCTTGAGGTCCGGAACCCTAAAAACGAAGATTGCTAGTCACCATTACATAGGAATATTTTTAGCAATAATTAATCCGCCTAAATGAGTCTAAAATCGAAATGCTATTAATAGGCGAATAAAGTCTTCATGCTTTTCTATATTAATAAAATAGTTTATGTTTGATCATTACATAATATATAATTGTGTAGTCCCGCCACGGCACGGCACTTCCGGCGCACGTGTCCACCATCCTTCCGGGAGTCGTGCAATGACTCCCATAGATTATACTTTTTTTTACACACCATAATATGGCCACCACGATAATTGTGCCATGAACTTTATAGTCAGTACACGACTGTTTCAATATAGAAACGATTAAGGCGCAGTACACACGATTTCATTCACTTTAAGACACAAAATCACTCAATTTATACAATGTCGTTTTATACAATTAAGTATAATAATTATAAAATTGTATAAGTAGTACGAAAATGCTCAGGAATAAATAAAGCTACTCGGAAGCAAATGAATTACCTAATTACCTCCGAATTTAATACAAGTATGTAGAACTTCCATAAAACAATTTAAGTTTTCATCTCCAGTATTAAAGTTTGAGATATGTATCTACCTACTGAAAATAATATCATTCGCTACACCGAGCTTCCAAATGCAATAAAATCATTAAAGCTGTGATTCCGCAGAACGCGACAGACGGCAACTGCATCTGCCGCGACGGCAGACGGCACTACTATGCAGTATTAAATTGTATGAGACCGATTCCGCACACGACGGCAAATGACGCCCGGTAGGACGTCACCTGCCGCGCGTGATTTGCCGTCGTGTGCGGAAAAGCTCTCATAAATTTTAACACTGCATAGTAGTGCTGTCTGCCGTCGCGGCACATACCGTCTGCCTCGTCCTGCGGAATCACAGCTTAATAGTCATCCTGACACGAAACCTGTCGTGTGATGCCGGCTTTAAGACAAACTCGTGTAATAGACAAGATATTACTCATATTTCCTTTTCCTTTAACTCCATTACCAGTTATGGTAAGACTGTTTATAAAAAAGTTCCACAATACAAAGCTTGATTCCAATTTTTTTTAGTTATACTTATTTGCCTTTTCTTTCACATGTTTCCTGTATTTTCCAATTTATCTATTATCATCTTAGAAATCAGTTGAAATGTATATTTAAAGTATATTTCAGAGATCATGCTAACAACTTACCATTAAACAAGCCCTGCCTACCCTCCTTTGTCATGATAAGGAGTGAATGAGTAATCAACACCGAAGGAATGGGTGCATGAACTAAGGATCGTACATTACTTATGCGTGTATAATGTGAATATATTTCATTTATACTGTCAGGCGCTTGCTTTACGCAATTGTATTTAAAATATAACGCCTGATAAAAATAGTATAGCAAAGAGACACATTGCATAACATATTCGAAGATTCTGCTTCAAGGAATCAGCTCACAATTACGTAATATTTTTTTATATATTAAATTGCAACCGCGCTTCAGGGCTTTTTATTATATACTAGCTTTTCGCCCGTGACTCCGCCGGCGTTAAAAAGTTTTTCCGGGATAAAAGTCCCGTTTTATGTTTTCTCGAGATAAAAAGTAGCCTATGTGTTAATCCAAGTCATGATCTACCCGTGTGCCAAATTTTATCGAAATGCGTTCAGTAGTTTTTGCGTGAAAGAGGAAAAAACATCCATACATCCAGACATTCTTACAAACTTTCGCCTTTATAATATTAGTAGGATTTACGGATCAATACATAAAATTATTAAACGTGTATCTTGTCCTTTTCTACAATCAAAAAGACATTTTTACAATAACATTTGCATTCAAAAAAATAAATTATGATAAGTAGATAGTAAATCCTAGTAGTATATATAGGCCTCTAGATTCCAGACTATAGAGTACATGGACATAAAGGCAATTTAAAAGCGTAAGGTCAATATAATAAATTATTACCTTATTATTATAAGAAAACTCTTTAATTTCTTGTTAGATTAGGATCTAGACTCTACAGTATAGAAAATGCAGCATACCATACCTAATCATAAAAGATAAATCTGCTTCTAAGGGCGGTATTAATAGATCAATCTCAAGTTTGAGTTACATCTCAAGTGGACACAATGTATTGAACTATTCATACATTATGTCTACTTGGGATGTGGCTCGAACTTGAGATTGATTTATTAATACCGCCCTAAGTAAAATCTGTCTCAAGCTCCTACTTTATGACTTCCAGTGTACGGCTTTAAACGGAGGAATCCTACTTGTACTAAATCCGGTCTAGCCTGATCTACGCTGTGCAGCGTTGCCTGCGCTTCACTCGCTCTTATTTAATTTGATAGGGCTATTTCTTCTTCGAAGGTGGTTTCACCGGTGGAGGGGGAGGTGTGACCTTCCCGACAGGCGTTGGAGTCGCACCTAAAGGGCTACTCTCTCCAGTTTGGAGGAACCGCTTCACCTTCGCCTTCAGCTCGAGGTAGATTCTGTTCTCGTGGTTTAGTTGCGGTAGTACTGACTGGCGTTTATCGCTTTCCTGTAATTTTTTCAATATTATGCAATCCATCCTTTAGGTATGTAAAACACACTAGTGTGGCCAAAACATGATGAGGTTTATACACACACACACACACACACACACACACACACACACACACACTCACGCCTGTTATCCCCGAAGGGGTAGGCAGAGGCGCATCTAGTGCACCCACTTTTCGCCGTTATTCCGCCCCATGATGTGATAGGAGGCGAGCCTATCGCCATGTCGGATGTCGGGCACAAATTCCAGACTCCGAGCTGATGTTGAATAGAAAAACTCAATATCACTTTGCCCGACCCGGGGATCGAACCCGAGACCTCAGCTTTGCAGTCGTACTGTAATACAACTACGCCACCGAGGCAGTCTGATGAGGTTTATTTAATGAATAAATACCAACTACAGCAAAGAGAATAAAGAAAATTTCAATTTCTCACACTCATAATCTTGATTAAATACTCAGGAATGTCTGGAGTTACGAAGTACAAATCCAGATACTTACAACAAAGATATACAAATTGTTGATTCTGTCTCGAAAACGCATCCTTACCATACATTTCTCAAACTCACCGTTCTTATAACAATGACGTAATAAGTCTTCTTATGCTCAAACATATCAGTAGCATACGCATACGTGGGTAGATTGAAAAGACCTTTAAGAGTCCCGGTATCATCGCACAAGTCAAAAATAGTAAAGATCCCAAGCCGGCACTTCTTCCTGATATACTCTAGCATGATACGGACAGGACAGTTTGGGTTTACCAACAATGTCTTTTCGATGGAAAAATCGATTTCTGAAGACCTTCTGCGAAGATTAGAGAGTTCGGGACCATCTTTATACGCTACGTAAATAAACATTTTTGTTTTCCGTAGTATTATAATGCTCTTTGATTTTTTGTTATATGACGTTTAAATGTCAGTCAATGGGTATTGAGGTTCTCAGAATAAGGACTCTTTAGTCTTTATTCTATGTTGAGGATGAATTTTTACTTATTTATTGCGTTTACGAAGATTTGCTATTATATCGTAGAATTATTATGTACTATCTTCTACCTCATTGCTTCTACCTTCATGTACCTTAATGAAAATCTTGTAAGACTACCGCCACATGAATGTAAGAGCTGGATATCACTGCTGGTCACGGCTGTCGGTATTTCTTTCAGACTTGGCTTGTCAGCTTTTTGTTTTGTTTTAACATTTTATTAAGTCAGTAAAAATAGCACATGCCCATTTAATATTCCTTGAACTATTACAATTTATAAACCAATGTTAATTTGATTAACCCAAATACGTTCATATTAAAAAATCGGACCCAATTAATACATTCAATGCTAATTAATTGTGCTGCCCGTTCAGCTCCATGCTGGAATCTTCCAATTTTACATTTACATCTTTGTTTCTTCATGCGTGTTAAACGTTATTTTTATGTAGGTATGGTATCATAACAGACATAAACTCGGTGTTATGTGTCTCCAAAACAAAGTGAACATGTCTATATTATAGTCTATATTACTGGTGGTAGGTATCTTATAAGTAGGAGTCCGTCTGGGTGGGTTCCGAGAGATCAGGCGCAGGACCAACGGCTTTACGTGCTTTCCGAGGCACGGGGGTATCACACCGCCAACTTCCTGACTCCGAGCTGCGACTGAGTAATTTTTTTTAAGATGGAAAAACCCAGTCACAAAGTAAGCAACACAGTACTTTGTAATTCAAGGTGTTGCTACTGTTTAAGGGTGGTAAGTGGTGGTAGTATCGCTTACCATCAGGCGAACGGCATGCTCGTCTCGTCATTCATAGCCATGTAAAAAAATAGCTCTAAGATTATAGCAACCGCACCTAAAAACTCCAATATAATAATTGTTGATGCAGACCATAATAAAGGATTTTTACGTCCTCACTTGTACTCGTAAATTACCTATATGACGCCGCCTTCATGCGAACAATAGTGGGAATTGTACATTATATATTTTGCATCCACCTGAAAAGTGAACTGTGGAAAATTCTAGAATTTTAAGTCATCCCAGTACCTAGCGAGCTACCCGTGAGATTTCGTCAAGTACGAGGCGATAGCAGCACATAGGAAAAATAAAACTAAGCTTGATACAGACCTGTCATTACATAAACAAACTCTCCCTTAGAAGTGCCAAAACGATTTGTGGCAGTCGACCTGAATAGATAGCTAAAATAAAATATCGGTCGATATCGGTCAACGACTCGCTGTATTACATTCTACACGATGACTTAAATACGTTCTCTTTGGAGCCATTCATTTTGGGCTTGGTCATGGTGCAGTACTTGATACATACATAATCCCCTCAATCTTGGAAAGGCGTCATTAAAAGGGACTTTACATGCGAAACGTGGCTGCAAAATATACACGGATTTTATATGAACCTTATTTACATACATACTTGTGGAAAAGCATAATTAATTATTATTCAAGTTTTTTTCAGGTATTAACAAACAAAACAAGCAATAGGCATTAATACAACAAAATCTAATTATTCTCTAAAATCTAAATAATACAAATAGGTTCGTAAAGGTCGTACACATTGGCCGACGAACCACGGCCTTGACCGCAAAACGCTGGCGTTCACTCGCATTTCATTTCCCAACGTAGAATCTAAAGCGATACATATTTCATAAGATGCTTGCAACAGCCGGCTGGGTTGGCCGGTGCACGGCCGCGCGTCTCGTCGCGTTTTTCCGGCCAGTGTGCATAGGTGCTGAGGCGAGCGTGTTCGACGCACGCGATTTTATTCATTAAAGCTTTGTTTACATTAAAAACGCGCGGTGGATGCACGGAACAATGGACGGAATACAAAATATCAGACATCATAAAAAATATTAACAAACAGAAAAAAATACAAACCGGATGCGTCGAAATTTACGTATACATACAAATCTGAAGACTGAAAACCGGAAGTGACAAAGAAGTCCGGTAACAACAAAAGAAAGCCGAGAAGAGCGGAGCATTTCGCATTTATGGCTTGAATATAATTTTAAAATGACATTCTCAGGAGTATCGTGTCTGATGACCTTCGGGGTAGCTGCGTGGCCACCACCAGGGCCTTTACCAACCGCCTTTCAGTTCCACCATCAAGGATCCAATTTTGCAGTGTTCCTGATACTCTTCGCGCTGTGCATGATGGAAGTAGTGGTCCTCAGGATCATAACTGAGGAGCAGGCGCGGGAGCAAGGCTCCAGGAGTGTAACTTCCATGTGGTTCGACCTTGACGATGACTGATAGTGAAATGTATTTTTTTAGTGAAGTAACATGTTGAAAGTTTGACTGACTGTAAGATTTTTGTACATATTGTTTAATGTTAACTAAGATATGTGACCTAATATTACCTGATAAAGTAAGTATGTAGGGTTGAAAGTTGTTTTTATTATTATGGAACATCTGACGGAAATTAAGTCGTCAATAATACTGTCGTGTATTTTTTCCTTTGGCAGTGATGGGTCCAGTTTTTATGGGATAAAAGTACACTCACTGTGTGTGACACTCACTACAGTATGCACTAAGTATCCATACAGCATTTTGAATTATGATTCACAAAAAATTTAGATGTTAGATAATATTTTGCAATTAAATTCACATAGGTACTTAGAACAATGAACAATGTTTACATTAATGTAAAATACATTATTTGAAATCATATTCAAAGGCATACATCTAATGTACATTCTAAACTTGTTTATGCGTATAAAAACTGGGCACCATTTATTTTTTATTTCTATCGTGACAAGTTATTCTCGAAAAATAACTACGTTTTACGAGAATGACAAAGTTGACGAGACAATAAATGTTTAAGACGATCGTATTGCTAATTATGTGACATTACTTTATTGTAATACTTTAATAAAGTTGTGAAGTGAAATGAATTTCAATATTTTAATTGATCAACACAAGATATTTACATATAAATAAATACTTAGTATTGTAACTATTATGTTTTTAAAGTACCAGACTTCTAAAAACAATTAACACCAAACAACGATTGTTTAAAAAAGTGTACAAAAACATAGATTCAATTAGTGTTCTAGAGTCTAGATTTATAGAAACGACGTCTTTCCAGTTGTTTTTCCGTGAATAAAGCGAAATGTAATTAGGGGCTGATTCGCTTGAAGTACGAAATATGATGGGTGACACTCGTTATAACTACTGTAATCCAGAATATACCAGACTAAAACAATACACTGAGCAATAAACATAAAACATCATCTATCAAGGATGATGGCTTACTCAGTATTATTCAATACCATAAAGAAAGTATGCATAAATGAAATTCCATTTGTAATATATAGCCCAAATATAACCTATAATTTATAAATAATTTTAACCTATTGTACCCGAGTTGAAATATTTTGCCAGTTTGTTTGTAAATCCTGATTGAGTAACAACAAATCTAATATCATTTTATGATTAACAATAATGTGTAATTATAATCTTCCCTAAATGTAATATTATTATTACCTTTAGAGAAGATTATAAATACGCATTATACATACAATAACAACACATTATTGTTAATCATAAAATTATGTTAGATTTGTTGATACTCTATCAGGATTTACATAGATTATAAAATCTACATCACAAAATAATACTACAACCTAACGATTTCATGTTGCGAATTGACAACAGTAGAAATTATGATTATTATAAAAATCAGCTTACAAAGAAACATCCTAGATCCTAATAAATATTCGCTTTCATAAATATACCCATTCGCTATTACAGAATCTACAGTAAATATCCTATCGAGAAAGAAAGAGCTCTTCTCTTCATTTACAAAATAACACAAGTATTAGTGACAGAACTGACAGACAATTTTCGTCATTCAGTATTCTGTGGTTCTACGAAGACGATGCTAACTGATCATCTCATTAGAAAGGGAAGTTTTTAAAGTACTATAGAGGTACAATATTAACTTAAATTTGATCAAGTTACGTAGGCCCTGACTTGCAGTTTTTAGGAAATTAGTGTAGAATCAATATCAATGTGGAATCACCCCATACTATATTCAAATATTAGCGGTTGGTTGAACATCTGAAATTCTTCCTTTTTATGGGTGTATAAAAACAAGCTGCAATTTGTAAAGTATATGCGGATAATTTAAGGAGTCCCTTTTTATATACACTACGTAGTGTTGTTTTTAAAACTGAATTAAAAATACTTTCAACTAGGACAACTTATTTCCAATTTAAAACTACTAAAGTCATAGAACAGGAGATTATAGCATTCTTACTAAAAACTTACATTTACCGAAAGCAAATTACTATGATATCATTTGCCGAAGTTGATAAAATGTTATTTTAAGCATATTTATGTTATTATAAAGTTATGTTTATTTTGAAACATTGTTAGCTTATCTACATAATTATCATAAATATTTAAATTATGTAAATCTCTCTGTAAGTACGCTGCACGCCTTAATTACCACGGGCAAAAAAAATAATGCCCAAAAAGTTAAAAATATAGTATTATGTACTAGAATTTAGAATTATTGGTGAAAACTTATACATAATAGGGTGCACTATAATTAGGGTACACCACTATGTACTTGCTAACTTATCTTGCACGGTAAACGAGTAGACTCTTACAGCCCACCAGCTTTCAGAACAAGCGTAAAGGTGTCTGATCCTAACTTTCATCATAAGGATTCGACGAAAACTTTATTTATAACATGGAAAATATTTGAAACTATAATAAAAAATATATACATACATACATGTACACTCAGGCCTTTTATCCCCGAAGGGGTAGGCAGAGGCGCAACTAGTGCACAATCCGTCCCATGATGTGATAGAGGACGAGCCTATCGCCATTTCGGGCACAAATTCCAGACTCCGAGCTGATACTGAATAGAAAAAGTCAATATCACTTTGCCCGACCCGGGGATCGAACCCGAGACCTCAGTATTGCAGCCATACCATAATACAACTACGCCACCGAATCAGTCTATATAGTAGTATATATGTATAAAATAATAGTTATTTATTATTTATCACTCGACATAATCTCTATCGCTTCGGCGTCATCTCGAGAGGTTAACATGAACTCCACCTCTAGTATAAAATGCAGTGAGTAGTGACCCTGACTGTGAGATATAATGGCAAAGATGCAACACAAGTGCATAATGCATTAGAGGAGAATGGGTCGCGCAGGTCATACCAGAGAAACTCATGACAAGCTTTGTTTTCGTTATACTTGTTACAACAAAAAAATTATAAACTAATTTGACGAATTTATTTTAATTGTCGTTGAGCGTAAACAAATTACACTAACTGTCTGTACATTTAATAACATGCAGATGTTGCATTCATCTTTTTATAAAAACCAACGTTCTGCAGGGATTTATACTGTTTTGGTATTTACTTTATAACAAAAGGAGGCTAATGTATTAGGCTTGATAACAAATGTGTTGGCATTTGTAAAGAATCTATGCCATGATACTATTTAGAGACTTATCAAGTGTTTACTAATTTTATATTATGATTTTTTTATACATGTCATGGCCATGTAGTGCCTGGTTAATGATTTTATATTTTTATAGAATCCTGAAAAAGAAACAGTCGAAAGCGGGATTTGAACCCACGACTTTGATTTGTTTACTAATATTAGACACTTTAAAAATCATAGCAGATCAGCATCCAAGGTAGTCAGGATGCAAATAAAGTTATGTGATAGGCTTTTATGAACAATTATCTTAGGAGTAGACATTTCAATAACTAAAAACCGGAAAGCATCAATTAAAAATCTACTATAAAATCACGGAAGATAATACTTCAATTCTCTGCATAAAAGGCAAACGATTTGCATGTAACCTAGACATCAGCATTAATGCCTCGCTTGTAAAAGAAATAATTTGGTATCCTATGAATACTTTATGTATCTTTTGGAACAATCTAGATAAAATTTATAAAGTACAGGTAGCGTTACGAAATAATTTCGATTATCGTAGCATGACGCCTGTTCCCGTTTTAGTGATAGGCAGAGATATAACAAACTCATATGTCGGTAGCTGTACAACCTTTAGCCATAAAATTATTTTCCGTATAGAAAATAGATAAAAAATTGCTTAATTAAAAATATGTACTATTGGCGATGCTTTAAACTGTTCGAATAAATCGCTAAATACATTTAGACTTATCAGAGTGTACAAGGCTTTGTTGATCTGTACAACAATGCTTTAAACTAACTTCGGGGTCAACACTACTTTCAAATTTAATGTTAGGTTAGCCTAATTTTATCACAACATTACCTAATACTTTGCAAGTATCTTTTTGTCTTAGTTAAGTCCTATACTATGTTGGTAATTGAGATATTCCTACAAGCATGTAATGGTAGTGGAATAATTATATCTCAAAAGGCTCTCTCGTTTTTGATAAAATAGACTTAAAAATTTACAATGTACTTAATTGTACTTTTCATTTTAGAAATTTGATTCTGCATGCAGATAAATTGAAAAATATCCTAAAGCATAACTAAGTTGCTATAAGTACCTACTAAAGATACAGACTAAACGAGTATAAAAATTTTGTGTGTAACTGAAAAACTAAATATTCTTTGTAAATCTGTTCTAAAACAAAAATGCAATGATATGTTTCAAAAACTAAATTGTTCAATCTAAATTGATGCAAAACAAGTAACATTATATAAAACACGCGACCTTGGCAGAACCTTTGCGTAGAACAAGTTTAGCAATTAGATAAAATGGTCGTAATTTTAGACTTCTTATTTAATTTGACCCAAAGTCACCGTCACATGAATCATCATTTTACAACTCTTCAACATGTTAAGTTCGTTCTACCATGCTTTAAATTGTGACACAGGACGAATCGGACTACGGTTTTAATACGCCTTCTGCACTCACCCAAAAGACCGGTGTTCTTTCATAAGCCGACCCTCGTCAGGCTAGAAAGAGTTTAGTCAGGGACAAAAAAAAACAGTTTTAATAAACTACGCCGTTGGCAGTAGCAGTGGTGGGTATGACTTAGTTTACCAAATTAGCAAAATTGGCGGAGTGATTGAAAAATAATGCAACCAGCCTACGAAAAACTCATAAGTTACACTCATTCCGGACTCAACACTGACAATATACTAAAAGCAATAGATATATAGGGCTTGTTTCAGAAGTTTGAAGTAAATTTTATTTGACAGTTATCAATTAAGTTAGTACATACATTGATATATTAAAAACCTAGTACATCGATGAGTTAGTGCTAATTTTTTTACCATTCGTTTGGGGGCATAAATTACAGGGCTGGTAGTAGTAGTATAGATTAGAGTGTGAATTTTGCATTTGGTCTGCTTTTTCTTGCCCGATATGGCGATAGGCTCGCCCCCTATCACATTACGGGACGAAATAACGGCGAAAAGTGGGTGCACTAGTTGCGCCTCTGCCTACCCCTTCGGGGATAACAGGCGTGAGTGTGTGTGTATGTGTGTGTCTGCTTTTTTGTTTGTGTAACAAATAGTGTTTTTTTTAATATAAAAGGACGAATACTATTTACTCAGAAGTTGTCAAATGGTACCTACCCAATAACTACAAGATTCTTTCTAAATACTTCAATGAATTTTATAAATTGAAGAAATTAATTTTGTGAAAAGATTTTGTTGATTAACTATTAGTCTTTGCATGCAATGTATTTCCTCATTACGATCAAAACGAGTTAAAAGCTGTCCACCAACTGGTTGAGTAGCAACCTAGCTTGTACGTAATGCACTTTCGTCGTATTAGAGCCTATAGCTCTTTCGTAAATGAGTGTTTATAAGCGATGAATAAACTCTCTCTCTCTGCCACTCTTTTTCAACCCATCGATACTTAGCATTCACGTAAAACATTCATATTAAAAGGATGAAAAATAACATTTAATTTGTTAATAATGCATTGCTGTGTATCTGGATGCTCAAGAACATAAAAATAAACACATCAAATGCGTAAAATTCTATTACGTTCCCAAGAAGTACCTAAATACTCACATTCAATTGTTATGTTAAATAGACATAAGTAATAAAATCTGTATAAAACATACATAACTATTAGTTCCAAAAGCATTTAGAAATGTCTCATTATGTAATTTATAAAAGTAAAGAAATATACATACATACATATACTCGAACAACATAACCCTCTTTCTTTCGCAGTCGGGTAAAAACAAATCGTAATTAAGGGAACATAACCTCCGAATTTTGCTTCAATAACATCAAAATAACTAGCTCCCATTAAAAAAAAGCCTATTTTGGCCACCCTGGATATCGATAATATTTGGCCGGAACCATCATTGTTGTCCTATTAAAAGAATATATAATTAAATAATTATTATTGTTCTAAAGTTTCCTTTTTTATCCACGTGTGGCTCTTGTGTAGATTTTGTGCTGCCACCTATAGTTCGTGCACGTTCCCTATAACGTGAGGTTTGGTACATATCAGCCAGTTTAAAACCTACAAAGTAATGTAGAAATAATTTGATTATATTCACTTTCCGTAGTATTATAATGCTCTTTGATATTCACCGACCTGACGTCGACCTCAACTGAAGGATCCAATCCCACAAGAATCCACACGCTCTCAGGTTCAATATTATATCTTATAGTACCTATTGTCTCGTTGTCGCGTGAAGAAGAACAAACCAACAATTTGCTTATAAAAAATAATCGGATTATCCCCTTGTGAGCCACGATGCCACAGATACATATTTATGTACGTTTAAACCATAACACCCCCTCCTTGCGTTAAGCGTCAAACATTACTAAGAGAGGACGAACGCATCCGCATTCATAATGTTAACTCGTATAAAACGAAATAATATTCTTACAAACTTTAGACCTGTTTAGTGGTTGGCCAACGTTGGGCAAGCGATGGCCAATTGCCCACAGCATATCCAGACACTTTAATTATTGCTAGTTGTGCAAACATTTGGAAATGTGAGAGGTTGGCTATGGACCTTTATTTTTAGCTATGGATCATAGCCATATGACGGCATGTTTTGAATGGTAAATAGTAGTTTAGTTAACATAATTTTGTAGTGACTTATAACTTCTAAATGCTCCAGTTTTTGTATGCTCCTTTTGCTCTACAATTTTCAAAATACAATTATGGTTGTTTTCTTTATGTTAAACATTAACATATCGTTCCCATAACGCTCAGTAACCACACTAGCTCTAATGGGTTTCAAACCGGAACACCCCTTACACATTAGTACAGAAATAGACAAAGCAGTTATCCAAACTAACTTTTACATACGAAACACTATTGCGATGCGCTACTTGTTCTCTATCTCCGATGGGGTGGTACTGCATGATCCATGGGGTACCATGGATCAAAGTTTTCTGCCCAGATAACAGTGTACCGACACCAGAAATATAAATGTACACCTACACGATTACAAAATCTGTCGCAATGGTTTCATCAGTACAGTTGGGCCACCGAAGACCACGTCTCATACCGTCGTTTCACAACTCGCTTTACCGCATATCTAACATACGATTTCGTTACCTACAGAGTACCTTGAGTCCGCGGATTAAATGGTATAAGCAAACCTTAGAAACTTTTGCTTACAATTCAGCCTTTGTGTGCTTTTCCCGAATTAAAAATGCAATAGATGCAGAATAATAAGTTTATCAACATGGACTATCTGTATCATCATCATCATCATCAGCCATATGACGCCCACTGCTGAACATAGGCCTCCCCCAAAGATTTCCAGATGGACCTGTCTAAAACGGCCCGCATCAAGTGCGTTCCTGCATTCTTTATCTGTATGCTAAACATCAAATGACAATCACAAATCCAATCTACGATTTATAAATTATGCACTAACGAACATCCTCTCGAACCTTCACAATCATAATATTAGAATTCGGGGAAGTAAACAACTAAGGATGCAGGCAGCTGCTTTGGAGAAGGCTTAGGAAAGTCTACTGCTTAACATATTCAGCAATGGACTTCAAAATGTCGAAGAAGAATAATAAGAAGAAACAACTAAGTAAATACAAACGAAGAATACCTTATTTTCAGATACCTTCTGCTAGAATTTGTCAATTACAATTTACTGTGTATTATTTTTGCAAAGACGATGTAGACCAATTTTCAATCACTCTTAACCACCTGTAACAATTTTATACGTTTCAAACTAACATTGTTCTCGCTTATTGTTCCAGGAATGATCAGAACCGGTACAAAAAATGCATAGCATCTTCGGAAGACGACAGCATCTGCCGTAGGTGCGGCGGCGACAGACACGGGGGCGCCGTGCCGTGCATCTGTTTTGGTCACGAGTAAGTGTAGCAATATTAGACTGTGATATGAGTTTAAGTTTTCGAATAGACCAGCTAATTGTGTCGGCAAGACATTATTACTATTCACATCGATATAGAGTATCGATCTAGAAGTTACTCGACTTACATGAGATGTAGGGCCCATAGCCCATATGCCATTCTAGAATCCTTAACGCCAACAGGAAACGGAAAAAATGTATAAGATTAACATATCCTAACGATAAGTGTATCGCTAGGGTGTGTCAATTTCAAAAAATAACATAGCGTTAACTAGCACCAACGTTAGCCGTACCCCTATGAAAAAGTATTCATGGTAGAGCCAGGCTGTGACTAGTATCGCCCACTACATGAATACGCTATCTATTAAGTATTCCATTGTCTTAGCCAGCCATTATACGATAAAATTCAGTTAGGTTTACTAAATTAATCTTAAAATAATAATAAATCAACAGAACATTGTTTTGTATCACATTATTCCTCATATTCGTTAGCTCGAACGAAAATTACAAGTTTCTAAAACAATTGTGTTCGTTCACGTAATAAGTTAAAAAAGTTAAAACATAGACAACAATAGCAAGTCTTTTGTATTTTTTTTTATGTTATTACAGAATAGTTGTAGTTATCCGCATTATAAATGTGTACTTTTAACCTGTCTTTAAGAATAGATACTTAAAAAGTATCACCTCTGCATATCTGCTACTGCGATTTCCGTATAGTATCTTCGGTTTCTTACGTCTATTATTTTCAAAGTAGCAAAACTATTTTATTATTATACATATTTTATTCGTGGCTCTACCCACGTGAAATTACTTTCCCGGAATGAAGCTTCCACTATACAGCTTATAAAGCGGGATATAAAGGGTTGGCCCAAACCGATTTAACATCTTTTTTACATTTTCTGCGCTACTTAAAACAAAAAAAGAGGTCTATAATATAGATTCTCCTTATCACTTACATTCTAAATAGGAGCTTAATATATTTTTTTTTTTGTATATTTTCAGGCCGGTGAAGTTCGAATCAGGTGCTTGGTTCTTAAGGCAGGTCCAACGGGCCATCAGCCTCATGCCGTGGTCCATATCCACTGAAAAACTGGAGCAAATAGGTGAGATACACATCAGCAAAAAATAAACACCATATTATTATACTTTACAGTGCCATCTATTATAATATTCTCATAACATCAAAACTGGCTTACTCAGTAAAATATAGATGGAGTTATACTAAAAAGGATTAAAAATATTTTGTTATAAATTGAATTATTTATATTTTAGACGAAGAATGCGATGGCGATGCCAGGCCCGGTCCGAGTGGACCGTCACGGAAGGACCTCCGCACCATCAGAGAGTTCTTGGAGACTATTTCGGCCAAATTAGCGGGAGGACCACTCGAGGGGACCAGAGTCGCATCGCTTTATGACCATCCTGCTTGTAAGTACATAAATTGAAAATTAATTATAAAAAAAAAACCTAAAATAACTAATACAGAAAATAGCAACACCAAGTAATGTAAAGTTGCGCGTCCACAAACGAAGCACATTGAAGATATCAACCATATCGATTAGAAAATAGAAAGCTTGGTATATACCTTTTACTACATTTTCATGTGCTTAGCAACGCATTCATGGTAGTAACAGTAGTGCCATTGTATAGATAAGAGCATGTTCGAGCGACACCACTCGCCGCTGCGCAACGCGCTAGTCTCGCTCGCCACCGCGCTACGTGACGCGCTAACACGTAAGATAGCGTAGCATGCACTGTAACACTGTCTTTACTAGCGATGTTTTTTATCAAGGTAGAGCGAGAGAGTCTTAATGAAATCGGTCAAATACCTCTTTATCGCTATCTCGTATGCTTGATTCCCTCTAGATACTACGGCATTTTCTTTCTCTGCTGCCAAGCAACGGTGTACACACACAATTTTGTTCTGACGTGAAAAACATTATATTCAATGCAATTTCTGCGTATTATGACACTGTAATTGCATGTTATAATTACTGTCATGCACAGCTTTGAAATTAAAGGCCTGTTTGGTGTTACTTTTACATATTTATTGCCATTCGTGACGACATAAACCAGAAAACTTGATAGGTTTGTCATGCAATATTTAGTTCGGGAAAACTTTCGTTGATAAAGGTATAGCTAACTATTGATTTTAACGCCATCTAGTATCAAAGTCAGCTCTCTCGCTCTACCCTAGAGTCGTCGCTACCTTACGTTGTTGTTTTCTGCACAAGTTTTTGTGTTGTCAGTTAAAAAGCATGCTCAGTGTAACTAATATTGCATCTGAAATGGATTTAAGCACGTTTTGAGCATGAATTTGGTTTGTTTCTTTGTTTTTATTGTCACTACTGTGTTTCTATTTTTATGGCTCCTGACTATTACATGTGTTTGCATTTTATACTTTTTGCTCTATATTTGTAACAGGCGCACAGTCTTACACACAATCGGTATTTCAACACATACCTACCTATTACAATACTGTATTTCTTATTGAATTCTTTCTTATATGAAATTGTAATTTTTTCTGTGTTAAATGGCGACGAGCTTAATTATGAAGCTGTTCCCGCAACGTCACAGTTTTATTATCTTGAACACACCTGATGATAAGTGAAATGAAGCCCAAAGAAATGTCGACCGGCAAGAAATATGTAGAGTATGGATAGTAGAGTCGATAATAGTTGTCTGCACTCGCTAATGTATCGAAATAGTCCGAGAACTCCAGAAGTAGAACCGATTAAATAGATGAAACGGTGGTGCACCGATCAATGCCGACCCCATTGATATGTAAAGAGGTTATGATAAATCAATGGCCTACCCTAAAAACTGTTTATGAAACTTCAAACAGCCTAACAAACCTAATAAAAAAGACTGTACCGCATGATTGCTCTGTCGTTTTAAATACGCAGTTGGGTACATTGATGTAGGGGTTAATGAACATGTAACACTGCGCTCACGGATAAGGTCAAGAGGACCTCAACTGTCCTCAGGAGTCATATAGAATAAAACATGTTGAATACAAGATATATTAACCTATACTATTATACAGCGGAAGAGTTTGTTTGTTTGTTTTTTGGTTGAATGCGCTAATCTCAGGAACTACTGAACCGATTTTGAAAAAAAATCACAAATAGTAAGCTGCATTACTCTTGAGTGCTAGTTTTTAGTGAGGCTAGTTTTTATCCCGGGTAAATATTTTAATCCCGATAAAACTTTTTCACGTGGGTGTAGCCGCGGGCATCACCTAGTTCATTATAATCGATTCACTGACCTTGTGGCTTCTTACTTCGGTCACTTCGCGCAATAAACATAATATATATACTACACACAACGACTGCATACTACAGACATACAGACTGCCTCGGGGGCGTAGTTGTATTACGGTACGACTGCAAAGCTGAGGTCTCGGGTTCAATCCCCGGGTCGGACAAAGTGACATTGGGTCCTTCTATTCAGTATCAGTCTGGAATCTGGAATTTGTTCCCGATATGGCGATAGGCTCGCCTCCTATCCCATCATGGGACGGAATGCGCACGGCGAAAAGTTAGTGCACTAGTTGCGCCTCTGCCTACCCCTTCGGGGATATAGGGCTTGTGTGCTTGTGTGTGTGTGTGTGTGTATGTGTGTGTGTACAACAATTACAGCAATGAGATGCAATGCGGGAGGGTTACTAAGCAATAATAAACACGGCAGTTATCGCATGCAGTTGAGTGGGTGGACCAAAGACTGGTGTTATTGCTGGTTTCATTCAACATGGGAGCAACATAATCTCCCTATCTTCTCTTTTAGGGATATGGGCTTCAACGTAGAAATACGTATATAATTAATTCAGTACATTGCCCTCAGTAAAGTTTTTTGTCGAAGTGAAGCGCTGTTACATACCATTAGGAGTTTTTCTGCTTGATAGATTAATTTGAAACTATAGTATGCTGTCGGTTCCGCCTATACAAGTGAGTCTACGGTTCTGACTATTTACACAATTCACATAATTTTATAAAGCTGGAATATTTAAATGTACTGACTATCGCATGTAATATCTTTCGCTGATAGACAATTTTCTTGACTAACCTGTATCTACTTAACATTAGGAGCAGTATTCTATTTTTGTTTTTGTTACGAATTGTTATTAAAATTTGCTTTTTTTTCTTTATGTTATTGAATGACGAGACGAGCAAGCCGTTCGCTTGGCGGTAAACGGTACGACCACCCATAGAAAGTAGTATCACCATTCATCACTTTGAGTTACAAAGTACTGTGTGGCATTCCACTGCGCTCGTCATCCTGAGACATAAGATGTTAAGTCTCATTATGTCTAATGTCTTTCATACGGAAACACAACAGCGCATACACATGCTGCTTGGAGGTAGAAATAGACATTGTGGTGGTACCCACCCAGACGGACTCTTACAGATGAGAGTCCTACCACCTGTATACCTACCTTACCTGGTACCTTATTTCTTACAAATTAAGTTCGGAAGTTTGTTTTTACTTGGTGATATTTACCGAAAAAGTTTAGTTTTAGCGTGATACGCCAACGACCATGTGAGCCATGCTTTTGAGCAGACAGAAAAAAAAAATAGAAATTGTTGTGGGTTTCATTAGTTGTTTCTCGCGTCCTTTTGTTATTAACAAAAATATTTTACGTACGACTGCACAGTAAAATTATTATACATGTATACTGTATAGAGGTACGGACTACGGAGCAGTATGAGGTAATCACTTATTGGGATTTTTCCATTGACGTAAGTTTGACAAGTTATTTGCCATTCAATATCCAAATTGAACTTTGGTCTTTGCGTACTTATCCTAAAACGCTCCTTATTAAATATTTCGTTAACATAAGACCACACTTGTATACACTATCCCTGAGAGGATAAACAGAAATACGCCTACTGCAAAGAGAATTGCAAGCATTATAACAATTCGAATTGAAGGCCGAACAGGGTGCTCTGGCTTTGTTTAGCATATTTTGTACAGCTACAGGATTCCCAAAGCCTAAAATATCATAATCCTAAGCATTCGTAAATGAAAACACCTTTTAGCCTCCTTGGAATAAAAGCCAAGGCGGTACCAAGGACAACAAATGGTTAGAGACGGTTTTTACTGGTGTTGCATGGTCATGTATCACTATCTAATATCGTGGCAGCAGCATCACCAGATCCTCTTTATCCTCTGCCTCTTGGTTCGACGTCTTGCTCTGTTAAGTCCAAGTCAGTAACATGTTGTAAACTTGTTTACATAATTGCGTGTAATAAGTGCAATGAATTCACGCAGTTTTCCGTTCGGCTGCACGCGTCACGGTCCATCTGATGTCAATATGTTAATTGCAGATTCATTAGTTAGTTTAATATCACTATCCCCGGGTCGCATGCTAGCACCCATAAATTTACTGTTGTGTTTCTGCTTGAAAGATATTTGTGTTTAGTAGTGGTATTGAGTATTACGTTTGCATGAAATATTTTAAGGTGAAGATGAGTCAATGTATCAATACCTTCCTTAATCGATGATGTATTTTTTCTCTCTCAGAACCATTCTAAGTTGAGGTCGGTACCCCACATGGGGGTTGCCATCAGCGTGGTTACTCAAATACAGGGATTGGAGCGCCTAAGGCGTTACCGATAAAGCCCACTCGCGTCAGACTATAAGTCGTAGGTCCACACAATCGGGATCATGGACGCAGTTCAATATAAAGTTATAGAACTATACATTATAATACATCTACTGTTTGTAACCAAGATAGTAATACCGTTGTCTCATTCATGAGTTTCAAAACTTCGAATCCGTATGGGTACCTATCGATTAACGAAAATATGACCGACATGCGTAATTCATTAGTGCAGCAGGTACCTACAAGAAATTGCGCGTAACCCAGCGCGCGTAATATTCGGAATCGAAAACTGGTTTGAAAAGTCCACGTCGGGTTTGGGATTGTTTTAGGGTTAAAAACCTTGCGTGTCGAACTGGCCAGCCCTTTACCTGCATCGTATGAGCTGCGACCTCTCCGGCCAGTCGACATAACGTAGTGTGTACTATAATTATTATGGAAGACCTTTCCCAGGATAATGGTGCCACTATGTATTTTCCGGTATAAAATGTGGATTTAAAAGTAAGCCTATATTATGTTAATCTAGATTCTAGCGCATGGTCAATATGTATCCAAATCAGTTCAGCGGTTGTTGTTTTTACTTCTAACAAACGTCTAAACATCTCCATAAACTTTTGTATAAATATACATACATACATAGTATCACGCCTCTATCCCATGGGGGTAGGCACCAACTATGGATTTATTTATTTATTTATTTAATTTCATGCACTACCGCCGGTTCAGGGTACTTTTGACCTGACCTTTACCCAGAATGTCAGATATCTTTCAATCGAAGGTTCGGTGCCGTCGACCTCTACCGGCCTTAACATCCACATTCTCAATACATATCCTCTTTGTCAGTTTTCTATCATCCATACTCTCCACATGCTCAAACTACCTTAGCATGCCCTTCCCAATTTTGGCCACTACATCCTCTATCACTCCACACGTGTCCATCACCATAGTATTCCGCACTCTATCATACACAGTCAAATATAATATGAGTAAAAAAATGGACATATACATATACACTCACGCCTGTTATCCCCGAAGGCGTAGGCAGAGGCGCAACTAGTGCGCCCACTTTTCGCCGTCATTCTGTCCCATGATGTGATAGGGGGCGAGCCTATCGCCATATCGGGCACAAATTCCAGACTCCGGGCTGATACTGAATAGAAAAACTCAATATCACTTTGCCTGACCCGGGGATCGGACCCGAGACCTCAGCTTTGCAGTCGTACTGTAATACAACTACGCCACCGAGGCAGTAAAAAAAAGTAAAAAAATGGATTGTTCCTTAATTTATATATATATTTTTTGTTGTTATTGTTTATGGCATACGTGTCATAATCGCAAGGAATTTATTTTAAGTACCAATTCAAAAGTATAAATTTATCAATACAGGACCATCACTCGAATCTCAATAAAACTGCAATAAAATCCTGGGAGTACATAATGCAATTCAAGTTTACAAAAACGGCCATAAACGGAGACCATTTCCCAACATCGAGCTAGGCTTCGGGCATATTCCAGAGTTTTTATTGCGCCGGACCGTGGGAGCGAGTGGAAAAAAAAAGATGTTCATACGCTTATTGTGCCTGTTTAGTGTTCGTATTTGGCTAGGTAATGCATAACGACTAGATTTTAACGACATTTTTCCCACGAACATACAAGATTTGTTTCTCACATTCTTGGAGATTTAAAGGGCTCGTATGGCAAATATTTTTGTTGCTATTTTTAAATTGCAGCAATATTTACAAGTTGCGGTGATAGCCTAGTTGGGAATGGAACGGACTCCCAAGACAAATGTCCGCAGGTTCAAAACCCAAGAGCACACACCTCTGACTTTTCTAAAAAGTTATGTGTGTATTCTCTGTGAATTATCGCTCGCTTTAACGGTGAAGGAAAACATCGTGAGGAAACCTGCATACGTGACAAGTTCTCTGATTTTCGAAGTTATGTGAAGTCTGCCAACCCGCACTAGGCCAGCGTGGTAGACTAAGGCCTATCCCCTCTCAGCAGTAGAGGAGGCCCGTGCTCAGCAGTGGGCAGTATATAATACAGGGCTGGTATGGTGGTATCGTAATATTTACAAATATAATTTCGCGCAATTTTCTCATTTCCAAAAAGGTATACAGACGCAACCAAATAATTTTTGGCCTAGCCAAGATAATATTACGATAGCTACACAAAAAATCCCTTGGAAAAACAAGATTATCTCTCTCATCATCCGAACCCTAATCCTCACAGCCATAACTCGCAACCAAAGTAGTAAGCCAATGAACTGATGAAACTAGGGCTCACTTAAACGTGCTGTATTAAATTCTGTATCATTCTGAAGATGCGTAAGACTATCAAAAACTATAAAAACCCATGATATTTTTAATATCATAACACTAATAAACCTCGCTATTATAAAAAAAAACAATTTTGCACACACTTTATTGGTATTCGGCTATTAACGTAAATGTTGTACCGTTAAAATGTAGTAATTAATACAAAATACGATCGAGTCTAAATGAATATAATAACAATTTTTAATGTCATCACATCGCGTTGGTGGCGCGCTCTATGCTTGGAACGAAATGGAAATTGCACTGCTAATTACAAAATGGTTTCTACAATTCATCATAAAATGGGGTAAAAGTTCCAAGGAGATCCATTGCGTAGGCAAAAATGAGTTGAACTGGAAATAAATCTAGATATAAATCAGCGTAATGAATGATGTGGGGCTGGTTTTATGTAATTAATAATAACTAATTACATGTCATAACATAATTCTATGTAATGAAAATTCGCGTAATGCACACCTTGGTACTACTTTCTTTCCTCCATCTAAATAAATTTTATGGTTTTGCGTCTAAGTTTCCGTAAAAGTAAATAATATTACCAGACCAATCAAACAAATAAAAACTACAATTCTCTGCTACCTTAAGGGTTTTAGGTTAACTTTCCCACGTGCCAACAGTAAAATTGCACAAACTATATCGATACTACCTAAGTACGTGAGTGACCGTTCAGAACTAATATCGATGGTGAATCGATTTGTTTCAGCTTGCTCTTATCACCAATTCTGACTTTCCAATGTCAAAGCTTCCGTAGAAAAACCTACAGCACTAGCTGTTTTATTCTTATCAAGTGAATTTAGCGTATCAAGTCGTGACTTTACTTTGGAGACCGTTTCTTTATTTTTCGAACTAGCTTTTTGCCCTGGATTTGTCGGCGTTAAAATCCATACCCAGTATATAACAAATAGATATTACACAGTTTGACAGTAAAAGCTGTGCTAATTGTTACTGCTGTTTCAATATCATAAAATTTGATGCAACTCTAGTGTGTGCACCCGCTGAAGCGTTTTATTTTTGCACTTAGTTATATTATGTTTTAAAAAACCGACTGCCTCGATGGCGTAAGTTGTATTATAGTACGACTGCAATGCTGAGGTCTCGGGTTCTATCCCCGGGTCGGGCAAAGTTATATTGAGTTTTTCTATTCATTATCAGCTCGGAGTCTGGAATTTGTGCCCGATATGGCGATAGGCTGAGCCTATTAGGCTCGCCCCCTATCACATCATAGGACGGAATAATTGCGAAAAGTTGGTGCTCTAGTTGCGCCTCTGTCTACCCCTTCGGGGATAAAAGGCGTGAGTGTATATATACAGGGTCATTTTTACATTGCGTTACTAAATGAAACCACATAATCGTCTATACCTCTGCTAACATCGTGCTAAAATTATCAATGAATAACGAATTCTTTCGCCAAAAATCCCGGTTGTAGTATTCCAATTTTTTTATCATTTTATAGTTTAGTGGAAATATGGTGTGTGCGTAAGTGTATTTCTGACTGAAAGTGTAATGTTGCTGCTGCGACGAATTGTCCAAGAGAAGTCATAGTGGCATTAGAGCGTATAAACTTAAAGTTACATTTTATTGATATTTATTTTGTTCAAAACTTCCTTTTTTTATTTTACATCTATGGTTAAAATAACTTAATGAACTTTATCAACGCAATGTCAAAATGACCCTGTATAATATTATTGAGTACTTTATCTGTTTTCAACTATAATTCTTTTCAATATTTAACATTTGGTTTTATGTCAGACAATTTAAATAACATACTGCATAAATTATTATTACAACGATTAATAATTGTGGTACGGTCATCTTTAGCAAAAATAAAACGCATCAATGACAGTAATCATAATCGAGCCTTCGATATATAAGATAAGGTAGGGATAAGGTATTCTTATGTATCTTAGCTTATAGAAACACAAATAACCACAAAAAGTAAGCATTTTAACTGTTTGTTACCAGTTAGTAGGTAACTTATTGAGACCGGCCGATAGTGAAAGAGTTTTCATTCGGGTGAGTGGTTTCAGAGATTAGTCATATCGAGTAGAGACGCGACGTTTAACCTTAGATACAAACCTTGTTTATCTTTATTTGTAAATGGTATCAAAGGTTTGTTTTGTTGAATGAGATGTTTTGTTCCCCTAGATCCCCTATCAATTTTCATGAGAAAAAGCTTGTCTAGTATTTTAGTGATTTGACTGTTTATAGCGCTTAGTCTTTTAAATTCGCTTTTTTTAATATTCTCACACTAGTAGTAAAGATGTGTATAAGTAATCAGATATTCATATGTTTTTTTATTTATATTTAACTCAGTCATAACTTCTAGTTAGTCTCAAATGAAGGACTCTGAAGCCATGCACGTGTTCACACCACGTGATACATATTGCTTTATTGTAAACAATTGCATAATGTGCTCCATCTTTAACCTGAATTTATTTAACTATTTCATTATTATTATATAATTTAAATAAATAACAATACTGAGTAATACCTAATATGATTGTTTTATCATCCTTCTTAATAATATGATAGCGCGCTATCTCTTTCGCTCGCACGCAGCATTATGGCCGATGGCGCTTGGTGACGTCACAGCCTAGTATTGCTGTTATTTGGCAGCTACCCCTTCCACTCAATTTCAAATCTTTATTGCTTACTATTGCGCCAATTTTAAAAAATCTTGTTCCATTAGATTATGGAAAGCATATTATATTTTTCATAACTGTATTAACAAAAGTAGTCAACTACCCAATTGTAGCAACATAAGAGTTTCAACATTGATTTGATTGAAAACACGTTTTTTGAGGAAATTATAAACTAGTGCTAATACTTTACTAAAATATATCGATTGTATACTGGTAGGTATATTACAGGTAGAAAAGTCTATGGTCCCAATGCTTTGGTAGAGTGCCATCGTTAGGTAAATTACTACCACGATTTAGCTGGTACATTATTCTCTACGATCTTGCTAAATAATTAACAAACGTGGCTATACTGGTGCTAGGTCCCTCAAATGTAAGAGTTCACCTGAGTGGGTACCACCGCAATGTCTATTTCTACCGCCAAGCAGCAGTATGCATACACTGTTGTGTTTCGATTTGAAGGACATTGTAACCAGTGTAAGTACTGGACATAATGAAGGTCAACATCTTGTGTCTCAGCATGACGAGTGCAGTGGAATGCCACACAGTACTTTGTAACTCAAGGTGCTGGATGGTGTTGCTACTGTGTATGGGTGGTCGTATCGCTTACCATCAGGCGAACGGCATGCTCGCCTCTTCATTTAATGTAATAAAAATGTATAATAAAAGTGCAAAGTTCAATAATCACATGCTCGCTATGATTACCTTAATAAGCATCGGCCTGAAGGTCAGTATGAAGGAAATCGTCTATGTTACATCACAGTGTGATTTGCGTCGTGTTGTTGTTTCTTTGAAGATTGAAGAAGCAGTAGACTTTGTGACATTAATGTCTACCACCGTTAAAGAACGGAGAGAGATGGTTGAACTTTCAGAAATCTCCCTCACCATACGAAACGTAATAGTATGCTGACAGGTTAAGTTATTGAAATAAAATTATTTTACGGATATTTATCGTGGTGTTTTAAATTATATTTTCTCCCGATTTTTTAAAAACAAAAAATACATATAGTAAAAAATGAAGGTAGGTAGATATTGTAACATTAACTTTTCGGACCACCAACACCTCAGTCCGCCCCGTGACCATGAAGGCTGTAAAGTCTTCGAAACGACGCGACGGGAGAAAATCAAATTAAAAAATCGCGATAAAATCCGTTAAGTAGTTTTATTTCAATGTATAACATTCGCGTAAATACAAGAAATCAATTAGGGTAAGTTACGGTTTAATTTAAATGAATTTTAACATGGTAATTTGAACACCGCGGCGCGGCGACCCGCGATCGTATTTGGAATTTAAAAAATAAAAACAAATAAAAAAATAAAATCTCGGAGTGAGCAGATGCCTCCGACTGCGTTTGCGAACACTTTCAACTACCATTATTCAAAACCAAAATAAAATATACAAATTAAAATCTTGTTTCCATATTTTCAGTTCTGCAATGAATGTAATAAAGATGGCAGATATTGACGCAGTCGGCTTTTTTTTTCCTTTAACATTTTCTTTTATTTTCATCTTTTTAGTTTTTCTTCTTTTTACAGACTACCTGTGTGCCAAATTTCAGCCAAACCCGTTAAGCCGTTTTACCGTGAAGAAGTAACAAACTAACACAAACTTCGCATTTATACTATTAGTGTGAAGTGTGATGTGATTTATTAGCATTTCCTATTCCTAACTCCAACAAAACATATAAGTTGTATATATCGACGGCTCCGTAGAACAAAGTCGTATATGAAAAATGAAGCTTTTCAGTAGAGCGCTTTGAAAGACTACGTTAATTGTGAAAATCACAAGTTATAGTGAACAAAATATTATATTCTATAGGGTTCAGTAACAACTTTGAACTTAATGTGGTGAAAATAGCACTAATTCGCACATGAATACAAACTAACGACTTTCAAAGCGCTCTACTGAAAAGCTAACATTTTGCATATCGTCGTCCGGCATTCAGTACCGCGAATGTAAAATTGGGGCACTTTACAGGAGAGACAAAAAACTGATTTTATTATAATGTACACTTTACCTTCTGCTAAACTATTGTTATTTAGCATTCTAAACTATTGTTATTTAGCATTCTAAAACAATAGTTTAGCAGAAGGTAAAGTGTACATTATAATAAAATCAGTTTTTTGTCTCTCCTGTAAAGTGCCCCAATTTTACATTCGCGGTACTGAATGCCGGACGACGATATACGACTTTGTTCTACGGAGCCGTCGATATATTCGTAATCACCGTTAAAAATCCTTTATTTTGATACCACACTCAATGTGTTTTGAAAACATTCTTTTTTTTAGATTAGGTTTTGCTGCCAAAAATCCTCAATTTTGTTTTTTTTTTCATTTTTATGTACCCTGTGTCACTTTCACGGCTAAGACGAATCTATTGATACGACTCACATAAAAATACGACAAGCCGTTTAGGCTCTAGGGCGTGCCAAAGAAATATACATACATGCATAGTATACATACACTCGAAATACATACACTCCTTCTTTCGCAGTCGGGTAAATACAGTAGCATGAACATTGAACGCGTGTAAACTTCGAGTAGTAAATCGTATATGGCAATTGGTAGTAACTAGTATGAGCCTCTTTTTTGACGTATAAAGAACTTGGCATATTGCTAACTCTAAGATAGAAAATGTTATCCTAGTTGATACAAAGATTAGACTAAGATTAGTTGTCGCTTTACAATAATTTAGCTTATTTTTTAGTTTGCAACTTACATTGCAAATTGATAGATTGTCTATGACAGTGCAACGTACCTTTTTCACTTATAAAATAAATTTCCTACAAAATAAATTTCCTATAGAAGCTTAGTCCCATTAACGAATCATATCCTATATTTTACATTTATATTGACGCGAACCTAACTTTCCCCGCATATCAGTTACGGAACAAGAAAAAATAGAATTCCGGGCATCTGACGCGGCACTTTCTTGCACACGTCTGCAAATTCCATATTGTACTTTCTGACGAGTTTTAATAAACGCACGTCTGGTTGCTTGGTTGTTTGGATTTTTTCTTATAGTTTGTTTATGTACTGCAAGTTCGCTCCTCAAACGTATAAAAGTTATTCAAATATGGAATACTATTATACAAATAAATAAGAATTTCCGTTTTATGGACAAAATATATTAATTGTTTGACGTCTTTAATTAGCAGGGTTATAATTTATTGGATTCCTGAAGATTAAAAAACCGACTCTAAATAAATAAACACTGACAGGCAACTCACAACTTGAATAGGCCTAAAAGTCTGGTCGTACCCTTTGCAACGTCAGTGAGCACTTAGAAGACAGGTAATTATAAATATTCTACCCTAGAAGGACGTAAAATTTGCATAGCTATATACTGTGGGTAAAAAGACAATAAAATTACAAACGATATAATAATGCTGTAGACATTTTAATATGCATCATGAGGGTCCGGCTTGACCGCGGTAGTTCCACGGTCTTAAAGAAAAATAGCATGGGGTTACAGTTTATTGCGTTTCTTATGATCAGCGATATTGCCGGTGGCAAGGTCTTACAATTCCCCAACATTCTCATGAAACGCCAACAACGTCCAAACACGTTGATGTAAGTAAGCCCATCAATGCCCATACAATATCTATGTGGCAGTCATTCAGGTTTTTATGTTCATCTGCTAACTTCCAGCTTTAAAAAACTTCGAGTTATGTATATATATTATACATTTATTTGCACGCAATAACAATTTTCGCATTATCAAAAACGGTTGCATGTTGAGGCGAAACATCATATAATTTCCATAATGGTCGTTTAACATTTGAATATACTTAACAATGATTTTAAATTTTGACATTCTAATACTTTAAAATTGAACACAAAATTGCGAAGTTACGACTGCGATTTGCAAGTTTGCATGCGTGAGATAAATTGATGTCACTCTTATGTTTATCATTCGTATTAACAACGTGTTCACACGTGTTATCTCTAATATTATCTATTATTGATACGTTCAAACAATAAAATATATTTCTTGGTGTATCACGTAAAGATGGATGGATTCTGCTACCGGTTTGGCCATTGCGTTAAGTAAAACACCAGTAATTACCCTCTCCATTCGACCGCGCCAAATGGAGACGGCCGCGGTCAGTATTAACCGATCCATAGGTCGAAATCACTCTGGCCATCCGCCGTAAGAACGAATTCTTGAAACTCCAACACTCCACAAGACCGCAGTTCCGTCTTCGCTGTCGAACACAATCTAATAGGATTAGCCCTTAAAACAAATCTTTCCCTAATCGTTGATGTCTCATCCTCTCTCAGTGGCCGTCCTGAGCCGAGGTTCGTAACCCGTTAGTGGGTTGCCCTCAGCATGGTTACTTAATTCAAAGGGTTGCGAGCGCCTTCTGCGTTCACCCTAAAGACCGGTGTGGCCAGAAAAGCCGACTCGCGTCAGGCTACTGGCAGTAGAGCCATTAAAAAAAACCAGTAATTACCCTTCCTCACTTCGCCGTAGTCGGGTAAAAATATATGTAATTGTCAATAAAAAATATGCGCAAAGGGGAAAACCCTTTCGTGGATACTAACTTAAATTTACTTTTACCCGTTTAGCACTGTCAGCCAAGCATCTTTTATAGGATTAGTTTCAAGGATATTGCATTTTGAATGGTGCATTAACCTTCTCAAATGTGATGAATTGAAAACAAATTGATATTGGATTATTCTACTCGGATCTGGAATTTGTGCCCGATATGAAGATCTTGCCACCTATCACATCATGGGACGCAATACACGCGGAGAAAAGTAGTTGCACCAGTTGCGCCTCTGCCTACTCCTTCGGGAATAAAGGGCGTGAGTGCATATATATGTATGTAGCTGCAAATAATTAGATTAATTTGCATACACTATCACTCACCTTCAAAATGCATATCATTAAAAAAATCCAGAATACCGGCAAGTAAACAAGCGCTATTATTAACTCCCGGCCACCGAATTTCAGGTCGTTAACCCTAAACGATTTTGACCCTTATTGACGTATTTCTTGTTTTATTTCACGACAACACGTACCCTGATGTATTTACTGTGCAATTTAATTTATGGTAAATTAATGGTTGTTTTGCATCTGTCGCAATCGGTACGTTGGGTTACAAAGAAACGAACCGCTAGTGCTGAAAAAAGTTTATAGGACATGATGGCAAGTGTTCATTACGGCTCATAATCGTCTGCAATTCCAACTAACGAAAACAAAAAACCTCATAACATAACAATATTTTAATGGAGAGGAGATGGGGGCTGTTGTAGAGACCGTAGCAACTACAATAAAATATCGAACGACATTCGTCCTATTATCAATCACAGTGACACCCTAATAGCAACTAGCAACTGATAATCACTCTCCGTGATTTAAAACATGCATAGTAGTAATCGGGAGTGCATGGCCGACCTTACGAGAGGTTTTGTATTGGAGACAGAATTTCCTAGACTTATAAAATTAATAGAGTCTGGAATAATGCCCGGTAAGTTGCAATAAGCCTGCCCCCTATTACACGGGACCTAAAACCTGACGAAATTTGGGTGTGTTACACCTCTGCCTACCCCTGAAAAGGGATGACGACGTGATGCTACGTGTGTATGCAAAATCAAGTGCCACTTTATGTAGCTTTTCTATGAGACACTGAGCCGGTTCATCCACATTAGACTAATGAGCTAAATTTTTCAATAAATTAATTCTAATTCCGGGATTCGATTAACAGTATTTATAGAAACTTCTTATGCTCCTGTTAGTAACAGATACACACGTGTTACAGTCTCCAATACACGCCCAATTAAGAGTAACATTACGTTATTTATTTATTGTGCGAGCCACAGATGTGGAAATCGAGACGGCTAGTAGCATTGCACGGTTATCAACTTGATTAAAGATTAAATGCATCGTAACATACAATCTGAAAACTTACTAATGTTTTTATAAAAACGTCAATCATTTTGTAAAAATGATTTTACAAAATAAGTATATAGAGTTTCAAAATTAAAACGTATTTTTATTTTGTGAGATATTTTTTTGTTTGGGTTGTTATGTAAAACGTGTTATTGTGAATTAACAGCAAAACATCTGCTGGGAAAAAATTATGATTGGCAAGAACGATAATTTTAGAATGATTGTGTTATTCGTTAGTGAGTTTCTATTTCCTTAGGTTTATCATTTAAGATAATGTCTATTATGCTGAAGTGGTGACGTAATTGTACGTTATTAGAATTTTGATAATTTATGATTCGTCATGCTAGGCACTGATAAAGGCTATAACGGTTAGATATTGTAAAATGTACAACTTTTTGCGTTTTCTCAAAATATTTCTTGATAAATAAGATGTTCCTAAAATGATTTAATGTAGAGTCAAACAATATGGACTATTACACACTGGGTCAGTAAAGTAAGCCATCTTAATAGACTTTTTGTGGAACAGAATACATACAAGTGCTTAAAAACGTGATCAATTTTAATTATACTGTGAACAAGCGATTACTGCGACTTTGTTACCGCCCTAATTAACAAAAAATTACTTGGTTTAAAAATTATCCCTCCATGCTAATTGTTAACATAATTTGTCAGTGCTAGTTTTCATGGCATATCTACACCTACAAGTAAAAATGATATACGTAGGTAGGTACTTACAAGCCCTTTGGCGACAAGCCCAACAGTACGATATAATACATACATACATTTTTAATGTTTAAAGACTAACATAGAAAAGCTATTGGTGGCCAGAACATTTCAATGGCTATTATTCTTAGAAGCCGTTAAGTGTAATGTTTTAACCACGATTTTCATAGAATATGTGGTGTATAATTTTAATCGTCAGGTTAGCGCGGCGTGGTGGCACCCGCTTCGTTTCCACTGACTTAACGCGCACGCATTATCTCAGAGCGGTTAGCACGCGACGCGCGCTCGTCTCTCGCGCTCCGAATTTTTCGCGACGCGAAATCCGACTTTTTTCGTACCACCTCTTTTCACTGGCCGAAAAAAAACAAATCTGTCGTATTGTCTATGACGGTTTTTGCGCGGGAATGTGATGTGACGTTTTATTTGTGATTAGTAAGTGAATTTGTGAAAATTATAAGGTGTTGTCGGGTGGTATTATTTGTACAGGTGTATGCAAAATGACGAGTTGTTTAAATGAAAATATAGGGGTATTAATAATGTGATTAATTTATATTTTTCATTATATCTTTTCTTATTCTTTTACTTATATCTGTAGTCCAAGAGTCTCAATAATGTAAAAATATACCAAAACAACACAGCGGTATGTTTTAAGGGTAGGTAATTATTCTCCGAGGCGTCTGATCAACTTTATTTCAGTTCGTAAATTTCTAACTATATCAACTTACTTATGTTTAAGTTATTACGTAGGCATTAAATTAAATAAATTACGATACTTAGGTAATCGATTTACTGTATGAAATTAAGTTAAATTACTAAACGCGTTGCATTTAATATAAGTGTAATGCGTACTATTTTACTATTGATCTAAAAATATAAATACATTTTCGATGTAGGTATTATTATTCGCGACGAATATTTACGTGCTGGTTGACCCTGGCCTTTGAGCTATTATAATTAGTTGGTATTAAAACAAATCTGCGTTTTAGACAATAATTGTTCTGTACATTATGACTTGCAGTTTTAATCTATACACTTCGAATCACGTAATATTTAACGACATTAAAGCGACAGAAGCTAATTATTGCTTTAATTATTTATAACACGGAATTATAATTCACACACACACACACACACACACACACACACACACACGGGCGCGCGCGCGTCCTTCATCCCCGAAGGGGTAGACAGAGGCGAAATTAGTGCACCTACTTTTCGCCGTGCGTATTCCGTCCCATATCGCCATATCGGGTACAATTTTCAGACTTCGGGCTGATATTGAGTAGAAAAAACCCAATATCACTGCCCGACCCGGGGATCGAACCCGGAACCTCAGGATTGCAGTCGTAATACAACTACGTCATTGAGGCAGTTAACTATAATTCATCGATTGGTAAATAATATGTGTATCTTAAAACGAATTTACTATTATTCAAGAGACGAAAATCTAAAATTACGTTGTCTCCAATAATATGAGGAATCGACATAAAAAAAATGAAAATATGAAAGTTTTTTAAATCAAACTTTATAAGTAATACTCAAAGTTTATTACTTATATGTAATTAAAAATAATTTTAATCTTAATTTTTTTTACACGACCAACTGAAAGACTACGGCCTTTGAAGAAATGTCAGCACTTGGTCACTATTGAACAAAAAATTCAGATGTTTCCTTTGGCTTAATTCTTTCCACCATTTTCCTTTTGCTATAATGATACTTACCAGACTTTTTTGCCTTAACCACTCATATTTACATTGATATACGTATTGTTCGCGAACTTATTGTTTACCCACATGCGAAATAAATTAAACGAGTTCGTAAATTTATTTTGCAAGTCTAATACCTTACTAAGAAAAAAAATTAAGAGCGCTACATTATGAAAAGACCGACAACGCATCATAGATTTATCTGCTGTGGAAATATATTATCGTCGGCCGTGATTAGTTGACATTTGCTGATGTTTTGCGCTACTATCCTACTAATATTATAAACGCGAATGTTTGTAAGAATGTATGGATGTTTGTTCCTCTTTCACGCATAAAACTACTGAATGGATTTCGATGAAATTTCGCCCACGGGTAGATCATGTCTTGGATTAACAAATAGGCTACTTTTATCCCCAAAAAATACAAAGCGGGACTTTTATCCCAGAAAAACTCATTCACGCGGGCGGAGCCGCGGCCAAAAGCTAGTGAACAATAAATTGTAAACGTTTGAAATGTAAATAATAAAAGAAAAAACTCTAAATTCATGACAGTTTTCAAAAATCGATACATCCTAAAATATTTTCTGGATATTGTTTAAATAAAATATTTAGCTTTTTAAAAAGAGCCACCAGTAAGTATTTATAAATAATTATTATTAAGTATTTATGGTTTTTATTACACGCACTCATGGCTTTTATCCCCGAACGGGTAGGCAGTAGTCGTACAGTAACTATGCCACCGAGGTAGTCAGTGGTTTTTATTGATATAACATTATCATTTCATCTCTGCCGATATGTCTCTATTTCAAGCGTAGAAAGTACATCGTCTACTTGTGAAAAGTTATGTACAGGCTGATTAATGTTTTAAAACATAATATACACACATATTTACAGTTGTTTATGATGATTGCGCGTTGTTAAACACTACTTATCGTTCACATTCTTCGTTCATTAATCAACAAGTCTTCGCCAAACAAAACAAAGGAAATAAGACTTACAACCAATCTACTTGGCCTCTTTATACAGACTACTTAATATTATTTTTGTGATTATCTCACTTGGCAATTGGTGCATGCTCAGGATAGCATGAATGGGCCGGCTCGTCCCAGGAAATGTCTGCCTTATGGGAAAACTAGCGTGAGTTATATAATGCTGATGCATGTGATACGGTGAGACTATCCCGCCCTCATACCCGCCACTACAACTCCTGTAAGCCCGGATCAGTAATGGCACGCGTTTTATGACACCAAGCGATGCAGCTTGGCGAGTCTCAGGGAACACTAGTCTGTCTTTATCCCGCAATGAAATTAATCAAATAGAAAGATAGGGAGGAGTTGGAAATATTAATTGTCCACTTCACTCCATAGCAAAGCGGGTATGTCGTACGGTGAATTCGGAAATCCCAAAAACTCATCTTTCCTTTCTCATCATCATTAGCAGGTCGCAGTCTACTGCTGGACATAGGCCTCTCCCAAGGTACGCCACAGAGCCCGGTCTGCTGCTTTATGCATCCAGTCGCTGCCGGCCCTTCTTTCCTTAAACCTTTTCTACTCTAGTCTGTTTTTATAACTAAAGAAGATCACTTAACATTATGTGATATATTTGCTCGTCTTCTTGGCTTGCGGTATAAAAAAGGTATTTTACTACAAAATTTACATCGCATCCAATGTTCTGGTCGAGTGCTGATATATTTGACATAACTTCATACTAAGTTAGTTTAAGTTCATCTGCACAAGTCAACACAACTTTAGAATTCTACGTGCGATTTTCAATAAAATGCTTTAAACTTAAGAGTGCTAACGTCGTAGTCATATTCAAATGGTATCCTGTTTCTCTATTGTCTCTATCTAAACATAATTATAATTGTTTCTATTAATCATGGACATAATAATGTTTGTAGTAATCTACGTTGTGACTGCCTATTAATATGTTTATATGTATGTGGATTATAGGTAGAATTGAATATTTAATTGTGATTAATCATTTATTCATCATGCATTTATAAATTGACGCTAAAATTTAATAATTATGTAATGAGTTACCTAATTATGATACTTACTAATTACAGGAAATCAAACTTATTTATGTTAAAATACAAAATGCTTTTATTATTTAAAACCAATTTAAGGACAGTCATAAATATTTGCCCATTTACAATAAACATTTATGCAACTTTTTGCAACATTAGGCAATGTTGCAAATAGTCCCTTGTAATAAAATGATAGAGTAACCATTTACTACAAATAAAACAAATATGTTAATACGCATACTCATGCCTTTCATCCCGAAGGAGTAGGCAGAGGCACAAATAGTGCACCCACTTTTCGCCGTGCGTATTCCGTCCCATGATGTGATAGGTAGCGAGCCTATCGCCACATTGGGCATAAATTCCAGACTCCCGGCTGATACTGAATATAAAAATCCAATATCACTTTGCCCGACCCGGGGATCGAACCCGAGACCTCAGCATTGCAGTCGTACTGTAATACAACTACGCCACCGAGGCAGTCATAAGATGTTAATAAGAGGTTTTTTTTTAAATACACCGACAAGGAAGCAAGTGGATCATTTAATGTTAAGTTTATCTCCGTCACCTGAACCACAATATCAGAATATGTATGAATAAAATAGGAATAGATATTGAGCAGAGGAGAAGATAGTTTCTGTCTTCGGAAAGTCTTACTCACCTTACCAAAGCGCAATAGTAAGCAGTCAATTCACATTTGGTTTCTATGAGACATCAGACAGTGACATTTCCCCGTTCAAACCAGTCCATCCATATTGTAGTCAAGCATGTCTATAGCGTGACTACACGCACACACACACACACACACACAATAACGCCTTTTATCAGAAGTGGTAGACGGAGGCGCATATAGAGCATCCACTTTTCGACCTGCGTATTTTATCCCATGTTGTCGAGGGCAGGCTTTCGCTATATCGGAATCAGACACAAATTCCAGACTACGAGCGGATATTGAGAAGAAAATTCCAATATCACTTTGCCCGATTTGGGATTCGAACCAGACACCTCAGAGCGGATATCTTAACGCATACACAATACAACTACGCCACCGAGGCAGTCAAGCTCTAGCACTTTTAAGCATTTTAATTCCATCCAATTAAGACAAGCAAAAAATACAGCATTAATATTTCTATCGTTATATTAAATCACGCGTTTGTACGCAAAGATAATTACGTTATTTCTGTATGAGATCATCTCTACAAGAAGAGATGGGGCCCCAGCGTCGTCGTGATATCCTGGTACTTTAGTTTTTGCAACAGTACATTTACACACTGTATCTTGGTTTGGCAAGGAAGCTATTCTAGAGACGTACGTATAAAGATAATTTCTACCGCCAAGTAGCATTGTCAAAGCATTCTTATTTTGGTTTGAAGGATATTGGAGCCTGTGTATATACTGAGTATTGAGGCTTAACATCTAATATCGTAGAGTGCCGCGTGCAGCAGATCCTCACAGTACTTTGTAAAGTCCGGCTGGTGTTTCTGTTGATAAGTGGTCGTGCTTACCATCAGACGAGCGATTTGCTCGCCTCATCAATCAGATTAAAAATAATGTAAAAACGTTTCTGGCCATTTACCATAGTAAGCGTACTATCAGATATAAATCGACCGTATAATTCAATATTCAAAGTACTTTTCATGCTACATATTGTTAGCAAATGCGAATAATAAGTTACAAGCACAGGTATTACGCATACAGCCGGTTACGTTATCAGTACGCGAGTGTTATCAGTGTTTGCAGACTAGCCTCGACATGCGATCTGACCTTGAACAGTAAGCTAAGGGCGATTTTGGGTGTTGACTTACTGATCTCCATAGTCTTTAGAATTTAAATGATTACACCAGTTCTATAATATAATTAGGTAAGTACTTAAAACAAATCAATATGCAACTAAGGAGCAAAAACAAAATCTTATAATCACTGGTTGATTTGAAGATAGGACCGTCAGATATCAGAATGAATTTTTATTGTAAAGTAGCTTTTGCCCGCGGCTCCGCCCGCGTTAAAAAGTTTTTCCGGGATAAAAGTCCCGCTTTATGTTTTCCCGGGATAAAAAGTAGCCTATGTGTTAACCCAGGACATGATGTACCCGTGTGCCAAATTTCATCGAAATCCGTTCAGTAGTTTTTGCGTGAAAGAGGAACAAACATCCATACATCCAAACATCCATACATCCATACATTCTTACAAACTTTCGCCTTTATAATATTAGTAGGACAATAGGATTATGATAAAGTCCTTGACAGAGCGTAAATGCAGATTGCTTGACTACACTTGACTATGTTTAGCTTATAACATCTTACAGCAATTACAATTAAAACAAATATTTTTAAAATAAAAAATCTCATTCAAGTTTAATTTCCCAGGACATCGAATTTTTATCTTCATGGTTTTTCCATGAACACTGCCACTACAATCGCTTCTAGAATCGATCTAATATTCAACAGCCTCCTTAAAGGACGAGAGATAAATGACTTCGATACAACTTGACGCGGGCAGCGACTCCCTCAGCATATTTACAGAGTAATATAAGCCCAAACTCGTTGTCTTAACAAAATTCAACCAGTACACGTATGATTTTTTGTTAATTTAACGTCGGCTTGCTAAAGATGCGCTCACAGTCACAGTCAATATCATATTGATTTAGCATAAACCAAATTCTCAAAGGTCATCCCATCTTAACGTATAACGCAAATTACGTTTTAATATCCTCGAAGACTGTTTAATCTGTCCGCCCATAGTCTAATATAAATTTGATGATAGAATTTTTCAAAGTGAATCTTTTATGAATCACTTTGAAATTTTGTAATAATTATTTTTAACTACTATTCCAGATAAAGCGAGTGCTATAGAATTTAATAATCCACTTTACAGTTATATTCATTTACTATTACGTTGCACCGCCTTTTGAACGTATCATGTAAGGAATCAATTTAAAAACTAATGATTAAAATGTGTAACAACGAAATAGACTATGAAATGCGACTAATCTTCGCAAAACCATCACTTTTTATTCATAAAGTTGTAAAGGGTTTTGATTGTCTTTCGTTAAAATAGTGTGAACACATCCTCAGCATTTTAACATGAATAATAATTTATTATTTTGAGCATCAAGTGGTTTTTGCTTCGACGATTTATGATGAGAAGCAAAAAGAACTTGATAACATGTACTCAGTGGGTACCTACTCAGTTTTTGTCCTTATATTTATTAAAAGTGTATTCTACAATTGACATACAGGATCCGACCGGTCCACAGTACAAAGTGGGATACAACAAAAACAGTTTTCGCAAAATTGTATGTTAATTCTTGGTAATTAAACGTTTCCGTAAGATAAGATTTAAACAAAAACTCAATTAAATTATGAGAGGAATTTGAAATGAGATCACAAATTTATGTAATGATTTATATTTTTAAATGTTGATGTTGATATATTTTGAATCCAACTTCATAGTTTAACCGGGTATGTAGTGAAAACCTAAGATAATGGCTCAGTAGATGGTTGACCATAGAGTACAGTAATATATAAGGCAGGATAGTTTATTTCATTTGATTTGTCTAGTTTTAAAAAATCTTCATCTATCTAGCTCCTGTAAAGTGATATAAGTAATACATATGAACATCAGAAATACAACACTTGAAAGTCAGCATAGTAACGAAAGCAAGCTACATCTCATACAGGCGTACAATATCGTAACAAAAGTGTTACAAACGACGAAAAACAATAATAAGAACTTAATAATCGCATGTGACTATACGTAATCGGAGCAAATGGCTGTATTCCAGTGAAAGAAGCAGGCGATAGATATTAGATACCTTTGATAGTTTCTATTAAAGGAAAAAACGAATTCTAGGGTGTGCCGAAGTCAGGGTACGCGATGCGGGCGATTTTGCTCATTGCAACAGCGATGTTACTTTACTCCTGCTTTATGAGAAAGAATAATCTTGTTCTACTAAGCTATACATAATTTTAATAACATTTCTCATTGCAGCATATGTTTGCTGCAATGAGAAACTCTCTACTAAGTTAAAAAACGTACCTATTATTAGAAAGCATATGAGACTATTCTTTGACACACGCCTCTAATCAACTCACATAAACATTGATGTATCAAAAACCCTACATCAATGCACATAAACAATCCAGTAACCCAGGATCGACGATGACATTTAACGACACCTAGCGACGAAGCTAATAATCAGGAGTAAGAACTCTTTAATTCATAATAAAATCAATAGAATAGCAGTGCACTAAATTAGAACATTAAAAGCATAGCACACAATATAGGATTGTGACAGTAGTGTTTGTGAAAGTGCATGTTGGTTTTCGCTCATAATTGTTACACATAGTGTTCCCACGTTCGTAATACTGGGATCTGTAGGAAGCACATCATTATTATAGTGGAAACTACATTTCTACTCACACACTCTCCTACTTCGTGATAGGTGTACGTTGAAGAAATCTTATGGTGTGAGATTTTCGTGTTTCGCTAGTAACATAGCATAGTCATTGACAGGTAAATGTCTCTCTCGAGTATTTATGATTATGGAAAATGACGGTCGAGTATTTTAAGACCGCTTTTTAACCAACTTCATGTTATAAGCAATTCATATGGTTGAAAATTTCTAGATGGAAAGTTTTATTTACCTGTTTCCTTCCTGTTACATTATTTTAAACATGTTGCTTGGCACATTAACCAATTGCATTAAGAGAGATTATTCCCATCAATAAACAGTTGAAATTACGATAAACCTTATCTTTGTTTTGTCTCTTTCTCGATAAATGTTTATCTATCTATTAATATTTGACTTAAAAAAACCGTGATCACTTATTAACTTTTACTAGTAACAACGATAAAGAAAGGTAAAATAATAATTTTAAATAAGTTTTTTCATGGCATAGAGTAACGAGAGGAGAATGTAGTAAGGATACATTTGCATGAGGTTTCCGCAAGTGCATCCATTCATGAACTACACAACACACCGCAGCTCTAATAGTATTCAACAGCGATACAGAATTGATACATCTGTTAAAGCATGATATTAGAGATCATTTAGAACATAATTTTCATCCCATTTCCTATGGATTCTCATTGCCATTATCTGGGTGTAGGTAATGAATTTGTTACTTCTTGTCTAGCCAGCTGATTCATTAGTATTCAAAATTGATTTTCTGAAGGCAATGCATAATTTTTCGGAAGTATAACTAGTGATATTATTACTATCGTAAAAACATTTAGAATATTAGATTTTGTGAGTAAATTATGAATTTCTCTCAATTTCTGTCCAAGAGAGTGCAACTTCTTGTTTGTTCGAAGTTTTAATAAAATTTTCTGCACTTTTCACTCAGTAGTCACTTTAAATCTTGCATGGCCAAAGCTCTCTATTCTCTCTGACCTCTCAATTCCTTATTCACTTTATTAAAGGTCAACAAAGTATACCCTTCTCAGTGAGGATGTTCAATAATCACTCAATCAAATCCTGTTTGCTTTTGCTATAAAAAATTATGTGCCCAAATAAAAAAGTATTTATTCATTTGGCGCCACGGCCCACCTTTGTAATTATATGCAATCGCAGTTACATCCAATTACCATTCGTATTATCCTCATTACATGAAAACACAAGCATGCGTGGTGGCACGACATTTTCATAAGGTATACTATAATATATCGTGGACGATAGCCTAGTTGGGGATGGAATGGTCTGCCGAGACAATGTCCGGAGGTTCGAAACCCAAGGCACACACCTCTGACTTTTCGAAGTTACGTGTGTATTGTTTATCAATAATCATTCGCTTTAACGGTGAAGGAAAACATCGTGAGGAAACCTGCATACCTAAGAAGTTCCTTATAAGAATTTCGAAGGTATGTGAAGTCTACCAACCCGCACTAGACCAGCTGGTGGACTAAGGCCTAAACCCCCTCAGTAGAGGAGGCCCGTGCTCAGCAGTGGGCATTATAATAATACAGGGCTGGTATTATTATTATATTATTATTATACTATAATAGTACATAATACATTTATCGAGTATCCTATTTACCTATATTTCATTTATAGGAGATGATATGCATAAGAGGATTATCCCAAGTGGAAAGATAACCCAACCTAGCCTTTCTCCTTCACCAGGTCATTGACTAGTTACTAAATACTTCGAGAAAAATAAAAATGAAATTGCTCCTCGTGTAAGAAACCTCATATACAAAATTCTATGAATATACCTAACTAGCCTTAAGAAACCGTTTAAGCCTAATAAAAGTAAACGTGCTTCATAGAAATCGGTTCAGTAGTGCAGATACTAACCCTAAAGTTTACGACTTCGTTAACGTTACGAGAATATTGACCAGGTTACTTCAGTTAATTTGGCTTTAACCGATCGCTTTTCAATTAACTTTCTTTACTCCTGCGTGAATGCAAATGGCTCTTTAATATTGTTAAACTATTTTGGAATCAAATTCGGAAAAATGTCGGTAGAGATTTGAAAGAAAGTTTAAAACTTGGCGCTCTGTTTTTCGTCATTTCCGGCCTTATTTGATTTAAACAGCATTAATGAATAAAGTAAATTATTACCATGATCCTAGACAACCTGAAAAATGATTTATGTGATTTATATTATTTCAGAATCTATTATCATCCTCTCGGTTTGATTGGCGGAATCCTTGGTAACTTTAAAACTTTATCAACGATTTGTCAATACACCATTAGAATATAAGATTAAACGTTTTTTTCGAGTTTTCAAAATTGATCCACACGCGTGTAAAGATACTGTATTTTGGCAATATCAAAGCACTTTTATTAATACCATTCGATAAGAAAGGTTTGTTACCAATCTATTTTGCCTGATGTGTCGTCTATCCACGTGCAAACGGATACAAACGCTTGATGTAAATGCAATGGAGTGCCAACTGGCATACAGGTTGGCTCCCTTCTACCAAGCCAACACTATTGATGGCTATACTGGTATTGACGTTTAGTTTTCTATTTTTTTTATTCACTTTTATCTTTTCCTTACTTTTTTCTATTTCAGTTCAATATTACTGAAAAGCAAAATATGTACACTAATAAAAGACGTAACGTCCATCGAAGACCGCCAGAATTATATCGTTTGGACTAAATTATCAACAGAATTATATAAAACTCCGTAAAAAATCTTCGTCAAGCATTAAATTATACCCCTTAACATGTTTAATTGGGTAAATCGCAACCTTATGCAACTGCGATTAATACATCGATTACGTCTTCGTAATTTACTTCACTTTACATTGTATTATCAACAAAGTTATTACATTTTGAACCCTATTAAAGGTATTTTAAAGATTTGTTTAGCAAGTAGACAGGTTGGTTGGATAACTGATGGGGTTAAAAGTAGAAAGATAAACTTATACTGATAGGTGTAGTGTCTTTACGTACTTTGAAAGGAACCAAGAGAGGGATTTTTAAGAAGAAGTACCTTACTTTTCTAATTAAGGTATCAAGTATTCTCTCGAGTCGTGCATAAAATGCTAGCACTGAATTGGCTTCGGCGTGTTCGTTTTGAGGTCCTAGAGTCCATCGAAAGTACTTATAGAGACCAAATTGGGGTTTTTAATCGGTATACATCTGACATAACCTGTCTAACGTGTATAAGCACGATGGGGATCCCAGAGGATTTTGTAATAAAAGTGAAATCAAATAAGTTCCTCAATTGCTAGAATAAATAACGTATTTTATAGCCAGTAGTACAAAATCAAGTTTTCCCATTACTCATCTTTTAAACAAGTTACCACTCCCAAATCATTACATAAGATTCAATTGCCTACTTAAACGATTGATAACAAAAACAAGGGAGAAATAGTAGTCCAAATAAAGCAGTGTCCACACCAAGCGATAACTCGCGCGAGTGCACCGAGCGACATAAACACTCGTTAGTGTAAATCTGGCTTAGTATGGTTAGTTAAAGCAAAGAGCGCAATAATACAATACAAGACAATTTCTGTCTGTGGTGGCTCGCAATTGAGTTATTCTTTTTAGTTTTTTTTTTATGGTTATTGTTAGCTGTGAGCCACCCAAATAATATAAATAAAACATAAATCATTTTGCTAGAAGCATAATGTGAAGTAGAATGAAGGAACAAAAATTAAATAGCTTGAATCTACGTTAATGTCGGCAAAATTAAAATGGTCCCAGATATTATTAGATAGATAATAGAGACCGGTGCGTGTAAAATAAAATTCATGTAGAGACTAAAAAACATATATTAAACTGATAAAAATATAAAATGTGTGAGATATTATGTTAAAAGTACCAATTTAGTATTAGGAGCTTTATATTTTATCTCTATTGTAGACAGTATCTCTATTCTTCAGTTTACACTCATGGACGCGCGATTATGCCTCGCAATTATTGCCCAGTGTGAACACAACTTATCGCGTGTGTTCCATCAAATGATCGCATTCGTGACTGATGATGTAATTAACTCGTCATTACTTGAGGCGCCTCTCACTGGGTCATGAGTTTCTAATGATTTCATTTATGCACAGATGATCGTCATTAAATCATTTTTGTGCATAAAATATGAATGTTCACTCACTGGTTGATAGCTTCTTATGGATCACATCAAACTAGGCTCAGAATAGGGAAATAACTTGTTCCATAATACTAGGAAGAGTACCTACTCTAGCAGCACATGCAGACTACCTAGTCTGCATGTGCTGCTTAGTACATACACGAGATCACGAGTTATAATATATCCGAAGATATATGGGAAATTCATGTGTTCGAAACTTGAACTAAACAAACTTCACAGTCCATGTTAACTGGAACTAAGAAGTTGATCTCGCAGAAAATATTAATTATCAAAATTATCTCATTAATTACGACTTCAATAATATTAGCGTTAAGGTTGCAGGCAACCAGCCTTTAAGCAACTATAATTGTCAATTGAGCCCTAAATACATAATTGCTTAATGCTATTAAAAGTGATTGATCGCAAAAGGAACATGCCGCCATATTTGTTTTATTTGGGATGCCATGGCTTAAGGAGGCTGTTTTGAAATAGTTATTTAAAGTTTTTAATCGGCCTCAAAAAGGATGGAGGTCGTCTATTTTTTATTAAGTGCATATTTTTTCCTTTTTCTGTTTGTTTGAACTGCATATCTCCGAAGTCATTGAACGCATTTCGATAAAATTGGGTATTGAGATAGTTTGAGACCCTGGTGTAAGATTAAAAATTTAAGGAGGTTTATTGAACGAATCTTAAGGCTGCCATATCCCAAAACACCTTCTTTTCTATTCAATTTTAAACCAAGAAATAATCAACATTTCGGTCCGAGAAAAATATATGTTATAGTTAAATAATCATTCTACATTGGTGTGGATTCCAAAACACGATACTTACAACTTCGCTCGATCATAAAAAATCACGAAAACAGAGAAAATTCGGATTTTATTTTCAAAAATTAATTATAGTATATTAAACAATTACTTTAAAAATATAAGTCAATAAAAGGGTAATAACATTTAGCAGATTGCTATGCAAAAAAATTTTCACAAAAGTAATTCGTACTTTTCAAAATTCAAAAAAACACGAATTTTTTAACAATTCTGCACAACGCGTCTCGTTTCAGATGCGCCCGAGGCGCCGTGGAGGTCGGACCTACGTCAATTTTTCGCGCTTGCTGTCACTAATTTATCGAAGTATTTGACAGCTTTTGTTTATAGTTGGACCGCGTTATGTAGAAAAGGAACCAACTACTTTTGAACAACAATTATGGATTCTTATTTGTAATAGATGGATTTTTCTATGAATCTTTCCTATTCTTTTTCTTTCTTCTTTAAACACGTTGTCATACTTGTTTCAACTGTTGTTTGTTTTTGTAAAATTGTAAAATAATATATTTGCATAATTTGTACATATTTGTTCATATTTTGGCATAATACCTCCAATGGAAAATAATGTAATTAAAAAAATGTACTTTATTGTAAAAAAAAGCGTGGGGTTCATGGTGTCAATAGATATAAATATTTTACACACACACACACTCACGCCTGTTATCCCCGAAGGGGTAGGCAGAGGCACAACTAGTGCACCCACTTTTCGCCGTTATTCCGTCCCATAATGTGATAGGGGGCGAGCCTATCGCCATATCGGGCACAAATTTCAGACTCCGAGCTGATACTGAATAGAAAAACTCAATATCACTTTGCCCGACCCGGGGATCGAACCCGCGACCTCAGCTTTGCAGTCGTATTGTAATACAACTACGCCACCGAGGCAGTCCGTTTTATATATGTAAATATCTATAATCTGTGAATGAGTTTTCCCGGGATAAAAGTACCGTTTTATATTGTCCCGAGATAAAAAGTAGCCTATGTGTTAATCCAGGACATGATCTACCCGTGTGCCATCGAAATCTGTTCAGTAGTTTTTGCGTGAAAGAGTAACAAACATCTATACATTCTTACAAATTTTCGCGTTTGTAATATTAGTAGGATTGTACGTTTCTATTAAATTTCTATTCGTGTATTATGACATGTAATATGGTTGGTTGTGTAATTTTAATGTACTATGGGTCTTTGATACCTGAAATAAATATTCCCACCTTAAAGGCCGGCAACGCATCTCTGTACCCCCTGGCATTGCAGATGTTCATGGGCGGCGGTGATCACTTACCATCAGGTGAACCGTATGCTCCCTTGAGACCCCAGCTTTGCAGTCGTACTGTAATACAACTACGCCACCGAGGCAGTATAAATATTTTATTGAGAGATAATATGAGTAAAAGGATTATCATTTTGATACTACCTTAAAAAGCACCCCACGCTTTTTTTACAATAAAATAAGTACATCTTTTTCTTATTTGCACTATTCTTAATTCAAATTTATTTTCTATTTTTAGTTGCATTTCCTATAAAGCATGTTTTTTAGTTTTTTTTCTAACTGTTATTTATTTTTCATTTTTTAAGCTTGTTCTACTATTGTCCAACAGATGACACTAAAAACAAGTAAGATTTTTTTATACATAAGAGTAGCCAGTTTAGTTATAACCCTACTATGGTCCAACAGATGTCAAAAAAAAAAGAGCTATCATTTACTCATTCATTTTGAATATTTATTCATTATTAGTTGGATTTTCTATAAAATAGTGTTTTTTGTTAAAATAATGAATTGTCTTCGGTTCTTGATAAATATGCCAAATTTTCATCCGACGTTTTGAAGGCGGTCAAAATCATGATCAAAGTTTCCGTTACATAGATACACTAGCTTTTGCCCACGGCTTCGCCCGCGTTAATAAGTTTTTCCGGGCTAAAAGTACATACATAAAAACCTTCCCGTTGAATCACGCTATCCAACACATTTATTTGTATAAAGATTAATATTATGACGTTGATACAACTCTTAACAAATAATGCATTAATTTCGACCAAATTTGATTACCATAAAAACGGTTCTAGAGAGTTAATTTTAAAAGATAGACATATACTGTCGCGGACTTTTTTTTAGATCATTTCCAGAGGAATAATTCTTTCATACGTATATTTTTGGTATCTTGAACGGTTTTCGCAGCGCACGCAATGGAAGCCCTCAAGGATGAATAATTTTCCCCGCATTTTTCACATTTTCCACTATTTCTTCGCTCCTAATAGTTGCATCGTGATGTTATATAGCCTATAGCCTTCCTCGATAAATGGTCTATTCAACACAAAAAGAATTTTTCAATTCGCACCAGTAGTTCCTGAGATTAGGGGTGCAAAGTCAGGAAACCTCCACGTGGTGCACCCTGGGCAACGGAGCGTCGGTCGAGTTGATCGGCGCTACGGCCAATATCCTGACAACAGTGGTCTCGGCGGTCGTCGCCGCTTTTTGCGGTGGCTGCCGCATTTTTAGATGGTGGGCCCGTTTATTCGGGCGGCTCCCGGTTCATCCGGGAGTGTCGACGGGCTCGGTGTGCGCTAACACCGCCCCGAGCAGGCAGCGGGGGGGAACCTTCCTCTCCGCTGTCACCGTTGCAGATCGTAATCTAGTATGGAGGTCCGTGGACATGTCTCGCGCTCCTGCTGGACCGAGGGTCTTGGCTTAATCGCCCGGACCACGAGGGAGAAAACCTCTATAAAAAGTTCCCCGAATCCCAAGCGGCGGCGCACCGCGAGGGGATGCATGGCCGATGGGTAGTTCGGTCACTAGTGCGACCCCCGCCAGAGTACCGGCCGACCCTCTTGGCGGGTTACGCTAGGCTTACCCAGGTACAGGGGGCACTGCCTGGGTGGACTCTTATTTCCCCCATACTCGTGGGTCTCAAAATGGATAATTTAAAACCTAAAATACTTTTGACGAGGTTGCCTACTCCAGTTCCGGCTGGAGAGGCGGAGATTGGTGGGCGAAAGCCCGTTGATGGCGGACGTAGAGTCGGCGCGGACAAGATGTCCGTCGACGTCGACTCTGAGTCGAGTGGGAGCGTTTCCTCCGTTCGGAGCCGTAGGCTCTGGAGGAAACGCTCAGAGGTGGGTAGCAGGTCGTCCTTCGCCCTGTGGATTGGGGGCGTTTGGAGAATTCCACCACGGTATCCCCTGCCTGTCGTAAAAGGCGACTAATAGGGGCCTCCGGGGGTCACGGGTGGGCGGGACGTGCCGCCCACCCATTAGTCTAGCCAACTTCTGTGGCCCCCGTGATGGACATGTCCGAGGCAGCGTGTCTCACGCTGCCTCGGACAGCAAAAGGCGGACACGGTACGGTGTTTCGGGGGCTTCTGAGCCCCTGCAACAGGAAAAAGGACCGCAAAAACGCGGTACGCGCAGGGGCGGTTGCGGACGACAACTTAGACGTGAGTCGGAGGAAGCCCGCAGCCGTCCCTAATGAGCCGAAGATGGCCATATAAAAAAAAAAAAAAAAGGTCGTCCCTCGGGAGCGACACTGAGGAGCCGGTCCCGAAGTCGCAAGCGACAACCGGACGCGGCAGGGGAGGACCATCTTTGGTCGACGATTCCGTCGACCAAAGAAAGAGAGGTAAGGCGCGCGATCTCCTGCAGCGCAGGGAGGCCCGCCAAAGGGCGAGGAGAGAGGAGAGCGAGGAGGGAATGGTCCTTCGCTCTGCCGCTAAGCCGAAGGTGCCCGCCGCCGAGGTGGTTGTCGCCGCGGAACCGGCTCCGAGTGCTCGCCCTAAAGGCGAGGCCAAAAAGTGGCGTGAGAAGTGCGCCAAATTGGAGGAGGCGGTGAAGGAGCTGAAGCGTGAAAACGCTTCTCTCCTTCGCCGTCTGGAGGAGCTGGCAGCAGTGGAGGCCAAGTGGCAGGCCAGAATGGAGTCGGTGCTCCTAGGGCCGGCCCAGAGGCCTCCACTGGCCCACGAGAGACGGTCCACCCCCGGGGACATACCACTCCCCGTCCAGGGTGGTTTCGTTGGGGGAGCTCCCCAGCCTTCCGCTAAGGGGAAGGGGAGGGGGAAGGGGAAAGGAGCAGTGCAGCCTGCTCCTCCTCTTAAGGCTCCTGCCATCGTGGCCGGGCCCTCCACCTCTGCTGCCGTGGCGGTCGCTGGACCGTCTGGGGTGACTAAGAAAGGGAGGGGGAAAGCCGCCACTCCCGCTGCCCCCGTCGCAGTGACGACCGCTCCAAGGGAGCCTCGCCCACTGCCGCCGGCCCCAGTGTCCATGGACGCTGAATGGACGGTGGTGGTGGGGAAGAGGCGGGGGAAGCCCAGCCCCGCTGCGGCGCCTGCGGCGCCTGCGGCGAAGCCGCAGCAGAGGAGGCAGAGGCGCAAGGAGCCCAAGCTGCGTCAGCCACGCTCGGCGGCCATAGTGCTGTCGCTGACGCCGGCGGCGGTGGCCAAGGGGCTCACCTACGCGAAGGTGCTGACGGACGCTCAGCACCGCGTGGACCTCGCCGGCCTTGGCATAGACAGGCTGAGGCCCAAGGTGGCAGCCACGGGTGCCATGCTCTATGAGGTGCCCGGGGCTGAGTCGGAGCGGAAGGCGGACTCCCTCGCCGCAAGGCTGAGGGAATGCTTTGGCGGGTCGGAAGATGTCCAAATCTCCCGGCCCACCAAATGCACGGAGCTGCGGCTGTCGGAGTTGGATCCGGCAGCCACTTCCGAGACGGTCGCAGCGGCCCTCAGCGTTGCTGGCGAGTGCGCAGCTGATGCCGTGAAGGTCGGAGAAATCCGGCCTGATCGCTCCGGCCTGAGCGCAGTTTGGGCCAAGGTGCCGACCAGGGCGGCACAAAAAATAAAGGCGGGCCGCTTGATGGTAGGGTGGACTGTGGCCCGGGTGACCGTGCTCGGGGCGCGCCCGATGCGGTGTTTCCGTTGCCTTGAGCACGGTCACACGCAGAGCACCTGCACCGGAGGACCGGACCGCAGCGATCTTTGTTATCGCTGCGGCAAACCGGGCCACAAAGCCCGCGGATGCGAGGCCGCGCCGAACTGCGCAGTCTGCGCGGCCGCAGGGAGGCCCGCCAAACATCCGGTGGGCGGGAAGGCGTGCCCCGCCCCCTCCCGTCGCGATAGGCGTCGCGACAGGGTACGAAGTGCTGCTGCCGCTGGGGCTTCGACCCAGCCGCAGGCAGCGAGCCCACCGCAAGGGGCCGCGATGGACGTGGTAGAGATCGCCCAATAATGGATTTAAATTTCCTCCAGGCGAACATCAACCACTGTGCCAGTGCCCAGGACCTGTTGTCCCAAAGCCTGGCGCAGTGGTCGGTGCAAGTGGCCGTGGTCGCTGAGCCGTATTTTGTCCCCCCCCGGGATAACTGGGCGGGGGACCTTGACGGCTTGGTGGCCATCATCAGCCGGGGCGCCGCTGGCTCCCCACCCTTCGAAAAAGTAGCGAAGGACAGGGGATGCGTGGCGGTTCTGTTGGGAGACATTTGGATAGTAGGAGTGTACTTTTCTCCCAACAGACCCCTCGCCGAATTTGAGTCTTTCCTCGTTCGGCTGGGGGCCTTGGTGGAACAAGGCCAACCTCACCCGGCGGTCGTCGCCGGCGACTTCAACGCCAAATCCGTGGCTTGGGGTTCGCCGGCGACGAACGGTCGTGGTCGGGTCCTGGAGGAATGGGCGATCTCTGTCGGCCTGGTCGTCCTGAACAGGGGGTCGGTGGACACATGCGTGCGGCACAACGGCGGGTCTATTATAGACCTGTCGTTGGCGAGTGCCGCCGTCGCACGCCGTGTCCGGGACTGGAGAGTCCTCGTGGGCGTGGAGACGTTGTCGGACCATCGTTACATCAGGTTCGGCGTCTCCGCGTCCCCGAGTGTCCAGTCCGGTGGTGTACCGAGTGCCCCAAATCAGGACGGCCCGCGGTGGGCGCTTCGTCGCCTCGATGGGGAGGCCCTAGTGCTGGCCGCTCTGGTCATGTCGTGGCTCCCCGTGCCGGACGGGCCGGTACGGGTTGAGCAGGAGGCGGAGTGGTTCGGGGTGGCAATGTCGGATGTCTGCGACGCCGGCATGCCCCGAGCTCTCCGCCGTTCGCCGGTGCGACAGGTGTACTGGTGGTCGGCGGAGCTAGCGCAGTTGCGCGCGTCGTGCGTTGCTGCGCGCCGCCGATACGCCAGGCATCGTCGTCGCCGGCTCCGAGACGAAAACCACGCAGACCAGGAGCGGCAGCTCTATGGCCTCTACAAAGAGGCAAAGAGAGCGCTGCGGGTGGCCATTCATGGGGCCAAGGTCGCGGCACGTAAGGCGTTCGTGGGGACTCTCGACAGGGACCCGTGGGGGCGCCCTTACCGGATGGTGATGAAGAAGCTTTGCCCAGCGGCGCCCCCGCTGTCGCAGAGTCTCCGGCCAGAATTACTGGCCAACGTCGTCGCGGCCTTGTTCCCGGCCACCGAGGAGTTCACTCCTCCACCGATGGCGCCACCGGATGTGGCGTCATCGTCGAGTGAGAATCCGGCAAGGGATATCCCGGAGGTTTCGCCCGCTGAAATGCGGGCGGCAGTGCTTCGGCTGCGGAGCAAAAACACGGCCCCAGGGCTCGATGGCATCCCCGGGAAAGCCTGGGTGCTAGCCCTCGAGTACCTGGGCCCGAGGCTCCGCGGCTTATTCACCGCCTGCCTGGAGCAGGGCGTCTTCCCGGTGCGTTGGAAAACCGGGAAGCTCGTCCTGCTGAAGAAGGGAGGACGACCCGCAGAGTCGCCGTCGGCCTACCGGCCCATCGTGTTGCTCGACGAGGTGGCAAAGCTCTTCGAGCGCATCATTCATACCCGCCTCGTCGAGCACCTTGAAAGGGTCGGACCAAATCTGGCCGACGAGCAGTTTGGATTTAGGAGGGGACGTTCCACTGTCCACGCGATTCTGCGGGTGAAGGCACAGGCGGAGGATGCAGTGGCTGGGGGCGATGTTGTAATCGCGGTGTCGTTGGACATCTCCAACGCATTCAACTCGCTGCCCTGGCCCTGCATCCACGAGGCACTGCGGTACCACGTGGTGCCGCCCTATCTCCGGCGTCTGGTGCACGCGTACCTGTCTGACAGGCACGTGGTGTATCCGGGCGCCGATGGGTGGCACCGAAGAGCGATGTCGTGCGGTGTTCCACAGGGCTCGGTTTTGGGCCCTCTCCTGTGGAACATCGGGTACGACTGGGTGCTCCGTGGTTCCAATCTCCGGGGCGTCGGCGTGACATGTTACGCCGACGATACGTTAGTCACAGCGACTGCTGGGACCTTCCGGGACGCCGCAACTCTGGCGGCGGCGGGCACCGGCCAAGTAGTTGGAAGAATTCAACGTTTAGGTTTGAAGGTGGCCCTCGAGAAAACCGAGGCCGTGTGTTTTCACGGACCTCGGAGAGGGCCACCGGCCGGTGCCGGCATCGTCGTTGGGGGGGTGCGGATCCCCATCGGCTCTAGCATGAGGTATCTAGGTTTAGTCCTGGATAGCCGATGGCGATTCCGCACCCACTTTAAGGAGTTGAGGACGAAATTGTCCCGGGCAGCGGGCGCTCTTTCCCGCCTGCTGCCCAACCTGGAAGGTCCTGGCTTCCCTTGCCGGAGGCTGTATCACGGAGTCGTGCGGTCCATAGCCCTTTATGGCAGCCCCGTTTGGGCTGACTCCCTGGGTCGCCCCTGCGTCGCCCTTCTGCGCGCCCCGCAGAGAGCTTTAGCGCAGCGGGCGGTCAGGGCGTACCGCACGGTCTCTTTCGAGGCGGCTTGCCTATTGGCCGGATTTCTGCCCTGGGACCTGGACGCCAAATCCCTTGCCGATGTATTCCATTGGCGGGAGGAGGCGTTCAGTCGCGGGGAGCGTCCGGCCCTGAAGGAGGTGGAGGCCAAGAGGGCCGCCTTACGGCGAGCCGCCGTGGAGGAGTGGCGTCTCAGGCTGGAGGCCCCGTCGTGGGGGCACCGGGTCGTAGAGGCAGTGCGTCCTGTCTTTGCCGAATGGCTGGACAGGCGCCACGGAGCGGCAACATACCGCCTGACGCAGGTGCTCACCGGGCATGGCTGCTTCGGTGAGTTCCTGTTTCGGGTGGTACGGATAGAGGAGTCGGCCGTGTGTCACTATTGTGACAACTGCCCAATGGACACGGCCCAACATACGTTGGAGTGTTGTCCAGCCTGGGATGAGGAGCGCAGCGCTCTCAGAACAGTCGTCGGAGAAGACCTCTCGCTGCCGGCCGTGGTCGCTTCCATGGTCGGCGGCCGGGAGGCCTGGCAGGCGGTGGCCCACTTCTGCGAGGCGGTCCTCTCGCGGAAGGAGAGTGCCGAGAGGGATCGCCAGCGCAGTGGTGATCCCTCCCGCCGCCAGACGAGACGTAGGAGGCGTCGGGTGGACGACTGACCGACGTCTCCCGCCCTGTGGATTGGGGGCGTTTGGAGAATTCCACCACGGTATCCCCTGCCTGTCGTAAAAGGCGACTAATAGGGGCCTCCGGGGGTCACGGGTGGGCGGGACGTGCCGCCCACCCATTAGTCTAGCCAACTTCTGTGACCCCCGTGATGGACATGTCCGAGGCAGCGTGTCTCACGCTGCCTCGGACACTAAAAGGCGGACACGGTACGGTGTTTCGGAGGCTTCTGAGCCCCCGCAACAGGAAAAGGACCGCAACAGCGGTACGTGCAGGCGGTTGCGGACGACAACTTAGACGTGAGTCGGAGGAAGCCCGCAGCCGTCCCTAATGCGCCGAAGATGGCCTGTTAAAAAAAAAAAAAAAAAAGTTCCTGAGATTAGCGCGTTCAAACAAACAAACAAACAAACAAACAAACAAACTCTTCAGCTTTATAATATTAGTATAGATTTAAATGTACGTTACATAGCTTAATTTAAATTTATTTTCTCTTTTTTAGTTGGATTTTCTATAAGGCTTGTTTTTTTATTTGCTATTTAATATTATGGATAGAATATCATAGTACAGAATAACACAAAGCCAGCTACCTTATTATTGATACAAGTAAATCCCAATTATTGCGATATCAATATCGGTATTTTTAAGTTCTTCATTTGGTCCAGTAGCCCACATTTTCTTGAAAAAATCCCGGTTTGGGTCCCCTAAATTAAGTATCTGCTTATAAATATGCATACGAGCTCTACAGACCCTGGAGGTATCGGTATAGGCTTCTTTGTGTAACATCTATAAAGCAGTACTAGAACCTGGTGTGTATGTACATAGAAAGAAAAAAAAATAAAGGGACGACTAAATGAGAGTAATAGAACACAAATCACCGTTTTTTTGTTTCATTCTTTTCTCGTTGTTTGTCTGCGTATCTGTTTTTCTGTTTATTTGTTAGCGCACATCTCCGACACTACTAAACGGATATCTATGAAATGGTATGGAGATAGCTTGAGTCCCTGGGTAGAGCATAGGTATACTTTTTAACCTATAAAAAATCTTTTATGCGGGCGACGCTGCCAGGAAACAACAATAAAATAGTATGAGTGACAATAGTACATACTAATACAAAATAATAAGTTATTTTCAGTTCTAACTTTAAAGTAGGTAGTAAACAAATACGAAAATATCATTTAAAAAATCGCGATATAATAAAAAAAATGGTTTTATTTCAATGTCTTATCAAGTTTTTTTGTATGTCGCGTAATTCCTTTTTATTGATCTCATTGAGGGTGTCTGAATATATAACGTCGCGTAAGATAAAATAATAACCGTGAAAAATCCATTTGAGTTGTCAGACTAGTAGTAGTCGCAAGAGTTGGGTATATAATAAGGCTGCCAAATCATATGAAGCAACTACTCCGGTGCAGTTCAATACTAAGTAGTAACTATTGCGGTTTTTATATCGGTCAGTGCTTAGTTGAGCGGTTACTATGTTAACCATTCCATATTCGCGTCTTCCCCGGCGAACAAGACGTCACTTTTCATTCAGTGGAAATCGTCTTTACGCGCTTACCCATAGGGTTCTAATTAAAAAATCTGAAATGACACCTGTCAAACTCGGAATACTGAAAGGGTTTCGGGTTTAAACTTGAGGTCATATTCAGGTTACTAGACTAGTCGATTATTATAGTTAATATTGGTTAAGTAATTGTCTCAATCACCAATATTATGTCACAATAACTAAAGATAATAATGAATCTTGACGTGGTATTGTACTCTGTGAACATTTGATTACGTAATCATTGATCAACGAACAATAAATCGTGATATCAAGACATAATTCATAGGTAACTTTTATTATGTATGCCTACGTATACCTATTTCAGCTGCCGCTGTCTGCGACATACATATGTTTGGATAGTACTCCCAAAAGTTAGACCTTCGCAATAAATCGTATAATTTTAAAGTCCTCCAATTTTGAGATGTATGTAATTTTATTTTGCTTAAAAATTACATCTACACTTATCTATACTAATATTATAAAGAGTAAAGATTCAATTGTATATTTATTTGCATTGAATAGGCTCCGAAACTGCTGGACCGATTTGAAAAACTCTTTCATCAATATATAGGTCCATTATCCCAGGGATTATAAAGCGGGACTTTTATCCCAGAAAAATTCATTCACGCGGACGAAGCCGTGAGCAGAAGTCTAGTTTAAAATATATTAGCTATCGATGGAGGCGTCTAATTTTTTTTTATGGATTCAAGATCCATATTTTTGTCCTTTTAATATTCGTAAAGTTTGAGCCGTGTTAGATTTTGAGGCCCAGCACCCATAAAAAAGCGGACATCTTTTGTCGTAAAATAAACTGCTTCAGTATTGTTTAATCGTTTATTGTGACGTAGTCGCGGCTGATTGGTGTCAAGCGAGTTCATTTGAAATTCAACATCGCGGCACCTGACGCGCCGGTACATTAGACAGCTGTAAATGCAAACAGCGCTCAGATATCCTAGCCTTAATTCTCTTTACGAAATCTTTCATATAAAGAAAACAGTGAATGACTTTTGGTTTAAACGCCTTCCTTGGACAGACCAAACCAAGTATAAATCTTTAAGGTGATCGTCCAAATATTTGCAATCATTTATACGGTAAGCATACGTATGGAAAATAACTTGACGCCGTATTAGGTGCGGTCAATGGCGTCCACGCACGCCATTTTAGGCTCGTCCGTGTGATTTGTTCAGAAAGTGAAATGCTTGTCTAGACCGCGGCCCTAGTAGGACCGGGCGGTATGCTGTACGATGCGGAACTGGTCAATTGATGAGAGATAGCGAGTCCAGCATTGGATAGAAGTTAAAGGAAATTAAAAAACATAAAGTATTTATGAGTTGGGCGTAGGTATACGTTTTGATCTAAAAAGCTAAAATTTCAAATCTATATTTTATTTTAATAAAAAAATTCAACAGTAATTACGCAGTATTTAATAATAACTCATAGAAGAAATATATACCAATAAAAAAAATGAAAAGATTGATAACTGACAATAAAATCAAAATAATAAAATGCAAACGCATAATAAATCTATTATATTGTGTCACCAAGTCGATTTAAACGGTTATTTATTCACATGTTGATATAAAAAAAATGTGTATTCACATTGATATTTAAAAACCCATTCAAGATGCTTTTTGACATTTACTTTGGCATTTGTGCATCGAATGAACTATCATAAAATATAAAATAATTGAATTAGCAATTCAAGTTCATTTGTAAATATAAGCATATTTGAAGATACACCTTAAATCAGGATTACAACATACTTAATTACCAATAGATATTAAAAATAATTCGTAAACTCTTTTCACAATATATTATTATAGATTCTTCTAGTATCTCTCTAAAAACTACGCAACTTTTAATACTATCTACATAATTAATTATTTCATTAACTACTGGTTTGGCTTGAAATTATTAATCCCGCCATCACTCCTCTCACAGACTACACCACAAACTCATCTCTGCAGAAAGTAAAAAGCACTCGAAGGGTATTCATTATGCATATCTTCCTCGTTAGTTGAAAGTGGTCGAGCATCTTGAATGAGAAAAGGCGGACTTCCCTGTTTCTAGTACAATAGCTCTTCCTGCTAGGGCCGTGGAGAACTTTGTTTACGTTAGTTTGTGCTTTTTTTATACACACACACACTCACGCCTTTTATCCCCGAAGGGGTAGGCAGAGGCCCAACTAGTGCACCCACTTTTCGCCGTGCCTATTCCGTCCCATAATGTGATAGGGGGCGAGCCTATCGCCATATCGCCCACAAATTTCAGACTTCGGGCCGATACTGATTAGAAAAACCCAATATCATTTTGTCCGACCCGGGGATCAAACTCGAGACCTCAGCATTGCAGTCGTATAGTAACTACGCCACCGAGGTAGTCATTTACATCTTACATTTTTTTATACTTTACAGTTTTCCATACCCACTGAATAACTATGATATTAATGATTTTATATTTTTATAGAATCCTGAAAAAGAAACAGTCGAAAGCGGGATTTGAACCCACGACCTCCGGCGTACCGTGCCGGTGCTCTTCCAATTGAGCTATTCCGACCCCGCCATCGATTGCCAATTTCAGGATCCGTACTTAATTCTCTTAAAGGAGATGACCAGCGACATCTGTTAGCAGTTATTACAACTACTAACTCAGATATAACTAAGTACGGATATAAATTAAGTACGGATCCTGAAATTGGCAATCGATGGCGGGGTCGGAATAGCTCAATTGGAAGAGCACCGGCACGGTACGCCGGAGGTCGTGGGTTCAAATCCCGCTTTCGACTGTTTCTTTTTCAGGATTCTATAAAAATATAAAATCATTAACCAGGCACTACATGGCCATGACATGTATAAAAAATCATAATATAAAACTATGATATTAGCTCTAAAACGTCACGAGTTTACATAAAGAGTTACAAAAATGGAACTTTGAATCATAAAGGCGTGGATTGCACTGCGCTCGTCACAGCTGTTACGCTGATTGCCGAATTGTGATTTACATTATATTACTATTGCCATTCATTCATGGACTTTAATAATGTCATAGAAATCACGATTTGGCTTCATAAAGACTGGAAATTGTCGTTATGTAGGTATAGCGCTAACACCGATTTAAATAAGACAAATAAATTACCGACGTTTATTTTCTTTTTGTAGGTATTTTTGTACATAAACATACGCAAACTACTTTAGTTAACCTTACTTTTTGCCTCGATGGCGTAGTTGTATTACAGTACGACTGCAAAGCTGAGGTCTCGGGTTCGATCCCCGAGTCGGGCAAAGTGATATTGAGTTTTTCTATTCAGTATCAGCTCGGAGTCTGGAATTTGTGCCCGATATGGCGATAGGCTCGCCCCCTATCACATCATGGGACGGAATAACGGCGAAAAGTGGGTGCACTAGTTGCGCCTCTGCCTACCCCTTCGGGGATAACAGGCGTGAGTGTATATGTATATGTTTTGTCACAACATTTGCGTTATTACGCCGACATAACTATTTTAACACGATTTTATCGACAAAAAGCAAAACGAAATAATGTTTAAGACTGTATTCAAAACCGTACAGGTTAATCAAAAGCCGAGTTTAGTATTTCAGACTAGGTGTCGCTCTCGGCTTCACGCGCGTGAAAAGCCTTTTCGATACAAAAATCCCTAAACTACAGCACAACCTCAGCGCTATCTACTTTATGAATCAAATTATAAATATCATTATTTCTTATGGAAACAAATTACCGGGATAAAAGCCTATTTGTTAATCCCGGATATGATCTTATCGTGTGCCACTTTTCATCCAAATCCGTTCAGTAGTTTCTGCGTTTACTTCCAACAAACATACAAACGTCCAAACATTTTTACATACTTTCGCATTTATAATATTAGTACTTGTATGTAACAAGCGAACAAAAGAAGAAAAATTTTAAAAGAAACCGAACCCAAGACCGAAAGTGTCACCAGCAAATGACACAATCAAAGCAACAGTAACGGGCCATTTGCCTAATTCCTTAGCCGTGATGGCAACCGAATGACCAGCGTGCCGTCACGTAACAAAAATGACCATGCCAATGTCACTGGCATCCTCGAAAGCACAAGTGGGACGGATTTATGCGGAATACTTAATGAGGTTTTCATAATTTCTTCCAAATTTGGTTTTATTAAGTGAGAATCGCACTAATAATATAGTCTGGCATATCTATACTCAAATTATTAAAATAATTTGTGGTTTATTAACCAATATTATTTTTGCATTATTGCATTTATTTTTTGCAGAGTACAATTCCCCCTATGCACTTTACGAGATAAAACATAAAGTTTCTTTTATTGGAACGAAGTTCCTTATCGCGCGTTGTGAAAGGGGGCTAGACGGAAAAAAATCTTACGAAAAGTTGTCACGACACTTTTATACTTGACATGTGAAACCAGCCAGTAACAATAAAGAACTGGCCGTAAAAGTGACATTCGAAATTTAAATAAAAAAAGACAATTTAAATCGTAGAGTAAGTATAACTACGCATACATACTCTAAGATTTAAATGCTTTTTAGAGTAGTTTTTTTTTCGTTAGTTGTATGTTAATTTTAATGTCAATGCTTGCTTAGGTGATGATCGTGATTCGATGACATATCTATTGTGTAGGTAGAAGTAAATGTTTTCATTGATGTGGTAACGTTTTAATGAAATATACAATTATTATCATAACTTAAAAGAAATAAAATTTTATTACAATATCTTCACTAATTAATCGAAAACAACTTCGTTCCATCCGAGTGTCCCTTGACACCTCTCAAGTTTTTAATCATTAAATATAAAATTTTCTCCATGTATGTTCAACGATCTATGTATGTTCTAACAATGATACAAACACTTTCTCCAACAATCATATTTATATCAGCAAAGTTATTGTAAGACTGCCTCGGTGGCGTAGTTGTATTATGGTACGACTGCAATGCTGAGGTCTCGGGTTCGATCCCCGGGTCGGGCAAAGTGATATTGAGTTTTTCTATTCAGTATCAGCTCGGAGTCTGGAATTTGTGCCCGATATAAATTAAAAAAAAAAATTCTTTATTCATCACGTAGGCGAACATAGTTGCACTTATGATAAGTCGAGACACATTTAATTAATTATTATTAGTCACTTATATAACTGCAGACATTTTTATTAGGAGTAAAATAAATGATGAAAAATAAAAAGTAAGAAGCCAGCTCGGGCTGGCAAGAAAAGCAATATAAAACAAGAGATAATTAACAAAAAAATATATAATAATAGTAATAATAATGGGAGGAACGCGTCGCGATCCTCACCGGTGAGGACACTACAGGCCCTAGCCTAGCTAACCTACCAGCCTTTCACTAGCTACCTAAGCGATGACTACCCGAAGAAGAAAGGCAGAAAGAAACTCCGGGCTTACTTTTTTGTCATCATTTGTTCATCATTTGTCTTTATATATTTTTTTTTTCAAGTCTTTTGCATACATCACCGTTAAATTGCGATAAAATCCAATTGAAGTAATTAAACAAGCACTAAATGGCGATAGGCTCGCCCCCTATCACATCATGGGACAGAATAATTGCGAAAAGTGGGTGCACTAGTTGCGCCTCTGCCTACCCCTTCGGGTATAAAAGGCGTGAGTGTATATGTATATATGTATGTAGTTATTGTAAGATAAGACATGTGCATCATGTATAAATCTGTCATGGAATATAAAATACGGGTCAGCAACTTATTTAAATTTCAAATGACCTAAAGACAAGGATTGCGGATTGAATTCGTAGTCCCTTATTTAGTAAATAGGTAATAATTATATCCGTATATTTATATCGAATTGAGCAGTAATTATAATCAGTAATCGATATCTGTTAATAAAGCAACGTCAGGAGAACCTTGAATAAGAAATTAGAAAGAATATGGTAGATAAATAAAATGTATGCTAACGTCTTGTCACTTTGAATCTCCGGAGTTTCATAATGCCTTCGAACTGGTTACAATACTTTTAAATTTAGAAAACAAAAGTGCTTACAGACATAAAAGCAAAGCGGTGATTCGGATTGGTAACTTTATTAACTTTTAGCAAAATCATTGGTACATACTCAAAAAATAATCATAAAATTAAAATAAATGTAGTGTCAATTATTATTAACATTTCGATGTGCAGGTTAAACAATTCTTATAATACTCTCATATATTTTAGATAGTCGCGAAACACCCATTTCATGTTTCTATTTTGTTTTGCTTAGCAAACATGTTGCGTTCAAAGCGATTGTTATTTCGTTAACATAAAGATAAACGCTTTCACAAAAGAAACGTAACCGATCTCTTAAGATGGATTGACAAGGATTTGTATCTGACCATAGTGTATTTATCTCCGAATTATTTTATCCAATGGCAAAAAATATGCAATTGTTTAGGTGGTGAGGTCTATAGCATACAAGAATCGATTGGGAAAGTACTACTGCAATATCTATTTCTCCTGCTGTTCTTTTAAAATACATCATTCTGCAAGCTCGAGTTACACTATTAACAATATTTTCTTCCGATTTCATCTGTGATTTTGCCAATTTCAAGTAGGTAGATGTTAAAATAATGTCATAACTTTTTTAGAATAACATTCGACCCGAGGAGAATCGAGAAACGATGGCGGCAAAGAGCAATATAACTAAAACATTTGGCATTAGTGATGGCCAAGAGAATATAACCACTACGTAAATCGAATTTATTAGAATCCATTTAGAACCAAGCACAGGTGACAGGAGCGTACAGTATAGATAGCAAAACGAGTATAAAATTGATAAATTGGGTCTATGGGGATAGTGCTTAGGAATGAATGAATGAATGAAAACACTTTATTCTACACCACGTTTACAAAAGGAAAATAAACAATTAACAAATAGGTTTGTAACTATGAATCGCGCGACAATTGGCAATCTTATCGCTAAAAAGCGATCTCTTCCAGACAACCTACACTGATTGTGAGAACAACACAGAAGAAGAGAAGGAACACAGAAACGAAGAATAGCAAACTGCACAAGCAGACCCAAAAAGAACTTAATTTATACATAAGAATTGGTAGAGTAATAGCTTTTTGTTGGCCAAATACGGATACTGAGAATGCAGCAAGAAATAACAAAAAAGGCAAATAGCAATAAAAACTGAGGAATGTTGTAAACGGCGATTGAAATAGATAGAGAGAATAGGATGAGGGAATACGGTGTGGTAAATGAATAAAGGCATCGAAATTAAAAAAAAAAATTGCGAGGTGTCAAGGGACACCCGGATGGAACGAAGTTGTTTTTGATTAATTAGTGAAGATATTGTAATAAAATTTTATTTCTTTTAAGTTATAATAATAATTGTATATTTCATTAAAACGTTACCACATCAATGAAAGCATTTACTTCTACCTACACAATAGATATGTCATCGAATCACGATCATCACCTAAGCAAGCATTGACATTAAAATTAACATACAACTAACGAAAAAAAACTACTCTAAAAAGCATTTAAATCTTAGAGTATGCATACGTAGTTATACTTACTCTAAGATTTAAATTGTCTTTTTTTATTTAAATTTCGAACCAGTTCTTTATTGTTACTGGCTGGTTTCACAGGGCAAGTATAAAAGTGTCGTGACAATTTTTATAAAAGTGTCGTGACCACTTTTCGTGAGATTTTTTTCCGTCTAGCCCCCTTTCACAACGCGCGATAAGGAACTTCGTTCCAAAAATACTTGTACTGAGTGTTGAGTGACTTGGATGAATGAAAGTGACCTGAGATATCAGGTCTTCAGCCTCATTATTTTTGTCAACATTGCTATTAATGTTGAATACATAAAATGATATTATTTTAAATAGAACAAATATTTAATGAGATAATTCAAAACAAATATCAGCTAATCACAACATCTAAACGGAAGGCTCACAGTTCATCTTTATAATAATCACGTTAATTCTAGTCCACGACGACCTTCACTGATGTGATATTTGTCAGAATAAGAGGAAAAACAATATAATTACAATTCAGAGGCGCGCGTAAGAAATAATCATATCCTGGTCAGGTAAATACATAAGAGATCAAGGTTTTACGCTTTTTATTTTTTTAAGTTCCTGCCATCCATAAGGATGGATGAAACTTAAGGAAGTTTAGTTAATTCACAAATAAATATTTATAACGTCAATTGCTTTAAAAAAATGTAATAAAACGAGTAACTGGGTCAGTTGATAGAACTCCGCTAGGGTATCAAATATGCTAGGGGAACGGCAGCTGCGCACAATATAAAGATGTAGTAGTGCAATAAGTATATATGAACAATTAGGTTATTAATTTGACCATTATTGCGCAAATGCATGTTTATTTTGTAGGATGTTATGATTGTTAAATAAACAATTTGCAACAAGACAAGCAAGAGATGCTAAACGAGAACGAAATGTTTTAATTAAAACAGTGAAAGTAAAATTCGCATCCATTGTGAAACGGACGATTCCGATCGATTACAAAGAATGCATAACATTTTATACACCAAAACATGTGTACATGTGCCAAGAGGAAAGTTTCATCACAAACGATATGGTACCAATAATTGCTCGTTATAAGCAACAGTGTCTGCATTACTATGTACAGTGGCATTGACAGAAGTAGAATTGTCTTGATGCGGAGAAGTTCTGCAATGTCTGGTGATCATTTACTATCTACGTCCAACTCCAATTTACTCGGTGGTTGCAATTCTACTATAATATTTAAATTAGTACCTGATGAATTATTTTTTATCATTCTGAGCTTATTCAAATATTGAATTATGTTTAGATTACTAGTACTTGAACATGTTCATAGATGTCACAGTTTACCAGCACATAAAATTCGATTCCACGATCTTACTACTTTTGCTAAATAGTACCTATCCTCAGTTATGCACGTTCAGCAGTGTACTTCTAAAGGTTGAAGATGATGGTGATAGCCTCTACTGCATGTTTAGTCGATTATTATAAAACGAAACACACGCTAACAGATGCTTTTAACATGTTTGCTTATCAAAAGTAAAGGTGAAAGATTGATTGCAAGAGGTCACTCTTAACCCACTTACTGCATAATATAATATAGTCTGCGTACGGCAAAAACTTAATCTTTTAAAGGATATGTAGAAATGTTATTTATATGGATAAAAAGATTAATTATACTGATTAATTAGACTGCCTCGGTGGCGTAGTTGTATTACAGTACGACTGCAAAACTGAGGTCTCGGGTTCGATCCCCGGTTCGGGCAAAAGTGATATTGAGTTTTTCTATTCAGTATCAGCTCGGAGTCTGGAATTTGTGCCCGATATGGCGATAGGCTCGCCCCCTATCACATCATGGGACGGAATAACGGCGAAACGTGGGTGCACTAGTTGCACCTCTGCCTACCCCTTCGGGGATAATAGGCGTGAGTTTATTAAATTTTATTAATTTTTTTTTTTAAAGATTAATTATGTACCTACCTAGATGGAGTGACGCGCTGCAATGAAACTAAAACAAACAGGACAACTTTTGCGTGACAGCTATATCATACGCTATCGCTGCATCATTCTGCGTATCCTTGTGTGGGCGCATAATAATAAAAGTTATCACATGGTTTCTATTAAAACGGGGAGAAAATTATATCCATGAAAAAACAAAATATAATTCACTCGAACTCATTTAATGGGGGATTGTTCGCCTCTATTATTTTCGACGCGCTTGAAACGTTCAATGTCTACCTAGGTACCTATATAATTAATCATAGGGATAAATAATATTTCTGCCTATATGGATTTGTAGACACAAGTGAAAAGAGGTAATTTTAACGTAATAAAACATAATATTTCATAATCTTCTTTATACGTTTGAAACCATCATTTGCTCTACAGACCAAGGTAATACCGCTCACAGCCAAATTACGGTAACGCCACCAATGATACAGGAATGTCTGTCACTAAGTCAAAACCCATTTGCTGAGATGTCCGTTAGATACACGTCAAGAATTTCAATGTCTCATAATGCATGAGCACCCGTTATTGTTGGCGATCATAGACCTAGTTCAGTTGCGATGGAATTCGCACGGTTCACTTCCATGAGAAGGACCGCAACAGCGGTACGCGCAGGGGCGGTTGCGGACGACAACTTAGACGTGAGTCGGAGGAAGCCCGCAACTATCCCTAATGCGCCGAAGATGGCCATACAAAAAAAAACGGTTCACTTCCATGCAGATTAACTAAGGGTTTTTAAGGCAGTAGTAAATTCACAAATACAGAGACATCTCAATACACCCTACATTGTTTCCGTCTAGATCTTTTTTTTATAATCTAGTAGTGTCAAAGTAGTGGATGTCAGAGGTAGAGTGCCCTAATAGAGCTCTTTTGTCATAAGCATCCAGTATCTCTTGAAAAGTAGTAATTGAATTTTGGGACTATAATATTTAAATCTTGCAACGTTGTCATATTATGTCGTTATCGTAAGTTAAGTCCTGAATTTTCACATGACGTAATTTACAATGAAAATATGTTGTACTAGTTTTTACCCGCGGCTCCGCTCGCGTTAAAAGTTTTTCCGGAAAAAGTACCGCTTTATATTTTCCCGGGATAAAAAGTAGCCTATGTGTCAATCATGATCTACCCGTGTGCCAAATTTAATTAAAATCCGTCCAGTAGTTTTTGCGTGAAAGAGTTACAAACATGCATATATCCTTTCCACAAACTTTCGCGTTCATACTATTAGTGGGATTACAAAATATCGAAAAATTTTCAAAATTTTGCCTAGTAATTTTGTTTTAAATATTTTGATAGCATATCTGAGTGCAAAGTCATTGTAGAGACAATTTGTTTGTATAAATGATAAAACACGTGACTGCAGTTTTTTTGCCGTAGTAGTAACGACAATATAAATATACACACACATCCTTCATACCCAAAGGGGTATGCAAAGGCGCAACTAGTATACGCACTTCTCGCCGTGTGTATCTGTCCCATGATGTGATACGGAGCGAGCCTATCGACATATCGGGCACAAATTCCAGACTCCGGACTGATATTGAGAAGAAAAACCCAGTATCACTTTTGCCCGACCCGGGGATCGAACCGTAATACAACTACGACACCAAGGCAGTCATTTATATAGACTCGATTTATATAGAAAGCTTATAAATATGTTTTATTTTTTCATTGATGATGCTACACCCGACGCAATTCGCAAGTACTGTAATTATGCTTCGGTTTAAAAGCAATTTCGTTCTGGATGACACATGGCGAAAAGTAGGTTCCCTCGTTACATCTCATAATATAGTTTAGTGCTTAAGTTTTAATGATTGTATTCTGTATTATGCCTTTTGTTTAATAAAAATAAAATATAATAAAATAAATAAATATAGGAAGGGGTAGCCCTTTGGGAATAAAGGCCTCGTGTGAGCTGTTTATTCTGGGTAAGGACATAGTTTTTCAATGGTAAAGCAAAATATCTCAGAATAACGAATCTAATAGTTACTCTACTGAAGAGCCATGCAGAACTTCGTATGTAATCAAAATTCTGTTATGTATCTTGCTACTCTGATACGAGATGCACTGGACCGTGATCGTATTCGGTTGTAAAAAGAAATCTATTTTTGTTTTATACTTTCATCCAATTTGTTGGCATGTTTTAAATTCTACCTCAGAACGAGTTATTTCGCAAGGAATTTTGGTGAAATTGCGTATGTTGCGTTTTTTATTGCCGTGTGATATCTTCTTTTCTGATGTTTGTAGTATGCTATAGATGTTATATTAGTCTTGTTTTTACGAATATATAATATGGTTAATATCCATCATGCTCGGCACTCTCTTTGTTATTTGATATTACATATTATCTGAGTTATGCATAGAATATTCTATTTCGGTGAAAGTTATTTTAGGAAAGTGGTAATATATATAGTATTCATAATAATAACTACTTTTGTCCAGACTAAAATTCATCAGCAAACATGGAAATCTAGTTTTAGATATTTAAGTTATCTTTCTAGATCTTTCTTTCTTTCTAGAACTTGTCGATTCGCAATAAGTACTCAGTTGTGTTCAACACAGACGGAAAAACTTAGACCTGTGGTTCTTAAACTGAATTCTGAAGAGCTAAACTAAGGCTGGCTAGCACAACGAATTACTAATTACGTTTAGCGCGAAACACATTTAAAGCCTCATGTTGTCACTGTCATCCATTAGAAGTTAAAAAATACAGCTCTAGGAGTAAAATATATTTAGCGTTAATGATATTTAGTAAGTCGCGCAAGTAAGCCTTAATCTCTTATATCCTTTAAATCTAAACCAGTCAGCAATTAAAAAATAATTAGTTGTATCACATCAATTAACCGAAATTATGAACGGCATAAATCAGTCTCATCTGTAGTGATATAATCGCAACACCTGTTATCTCGTACTGTTACGTGACAGCACTTTCCTCTCGAGGTCTCACGGCCTCATAAATTTACGTATACATGCAAATTTTAGGTTATGTCATGTGGAAGATACATGGAATGAGTAAATCAGTTTATAGGGTCAATAAATGATGGCTATAAGACTTAGTCGTATAGCTAGAGATTCAGATCTATAAAGAAGTTGGATTGAGGTCTAATTAGTAAAAAAGAACTTACAATTTAACTAACTTAAACCATTTGTTTTGAAGCAATGAATGAATAAATTACATTATGAACAGTGATCATATACAGTGTCATTTCAACATTGCGTTACTAAATGAAACCACATATTCAGCGTGACGTCTGCTAACATCGTGCAAAATATTATCCATGGGTAACGCATACTTTCGCCAATAATCCCGATTATAGTTTTATAGTTTTTTGATCACGCTGTGTTTTAGCGCGCTTGACTTTATTCAGTGAATCACGTCACAGCTGACGATGTTTTTACAAAACTTATAGGATTAAGAAGGGCAACTCACAAATTCACTTGCAATACATTCACTCACATAGCTGCAGCAGTACCGCTTGAGACGTGGAATTTGAAATAAAATAATTAAATTGCTACTAGGGCAGTCCCTACTCCCTAACTAATACGTTATAAATATCAACATGAAATAAAAAATTGTCATGTTATTGTACGAAAAGGAACTAATTATTTTTTAAGTGTTATGCTGTAAAGAAAAGTATTAATTCTTTAATAATAAACTTTGTTTTCGTTAATAAATAAGTTTACCTACCGAAATAGGTAGGTACTTAACAACTCGCAGTCGGGTTATTAAAAAAGTTACAGGATTTTAATCTATTGATATCATATTTTTTAGATTCCGTATGATATTTCAAAGTTCGTTTTAATTTTAACATCAATATTTCTGGACGTCATGCCTAAAATAGGTTTACGTAAATACTTTATACTACCAAACACCTTATTATGCCTTCTGTACCTTCTAATCTCTAGCTACATTTTGTATCGCGTCAGAGTCGTTGATCTTGTTACTAGCACATTGAAACTAACGTGCAGATACCAACATGTTATGTCTCTTTCGCACGCCATTCATTACAAACACGCACTCAAACACGCTGTGTTGCCAGTATAAACATTTTAACCGACAAGTTTGCTAAAATGACACAGCTTTTCAAAGAATCGGATATTAGTTTATTTATCACATGGATTTCTAACACACTTAAATAAGTGTATTAAATAATAAAATAACTAGGGTAATTATGCTAATGAAAAGTCTACTTAAACGAATACGCAGCAATATCTTTGTATTGTAAAAATAACATTACTTTAAGCAATAAAGCATACCAGAGCTCTAACATCATTCAATTTCAATATGCATTGTGGTACGGTTTAAATAGCATAGAACAATGTAAAACTAAAATTGCAAGATATTGCAGAATAAGGTAATAGTACCAAAGCTTGGTATCCCTGTGGGAGCACGTGTAACACGAACATCAGCTGGCGGGGCCAACGATCGCGCGCGCCAGCGGGCGCACGGCGCACTTGTCGGCATGTTCTTTGTATAGGGCTGCCATTACCTAAATTGCCGACGCCGGAAAAACACGGCAAGAATCCCGGACATTTGGGCGAAATATGGGTTTATTCCCGGACACCTCTGACAGAGTACCCCAGTATCTCCGCACCGCAATAAAATCGCAATTTTTAATTGTTCCTGCCTGAGTAATAATACCTAAAACTGGCGTTATTTACTAACCACTTATAAAGTGACTCGACCAAGTGCATAAAAATCCTTCTAAATACCTATGTTTTACCTACTTACAATAATTTTGGTCATCAGTCAATTGAATATCCTGGTTATCTTAAATTAAGTTCAGTTATTACTCACTATTAGATTAGTATTTAACTAAAGCTTCCAATACGTACGTAAATGTTACTTATTCTTGACAAAAGTGTGCGTGTATTCTATGAAGTGGTAAAAATTAAACTTTTTTACCCTACTAGTAAATTACGACAATTCCAGGTAATAGCAATAAGTACAAGTGATATTTATCAAAATGTGTAACGTGTCGAAATACATCGAGATTCGCGGTCCGGGATTCGTGGACTTCATGCCTATGGCTCCGCACTGGCTCCTTCAGGCGCATGCGCCGCGGGAAAGCGGGGGACGGCGCGCGCGTCGCCCGCCAGTCGCCTCTCGGCCACAGTATTCGGCACTCGTCATTTTGCCAGCGGCCGTTCGCCCGGCAGCAACACGACGTGGCGTATGTTGATTTATGTACCGAATGTTAGGCCGATGCGCCCTATGTACCTACTCGTAACTATTGTAATTTTATTATTATATCGATCTGAGTGACCTTGCTCAAAAGCAAAGCTCGTGAATAAAGTGTTAATGTTTCCGAGAAGGTCGTTGAAATGTCTTTTGTACTATTAGGGATTACTGAGTAAATGTTCAAAATTCCAATTTTCCAGAACCTCGCTGACACTCGTATCATAACGGTAGCATCATAGTTGGTTTCACGAAATCGATCGACGAATTTGACGGCTTGAGCGTGCGATTCTTGCTGATGTATCGTGTGATAGTTGATAGAATCTTAGGGTTGTGAGACTTTTTGATAAGCTACGTGCGGTGTACGGACTGTGACCATTATCGAAGATGCCGCAATGATTTCAGTCTTTTAAAGGAGACATAACTGGCTCTGACAGAATCTAGTAAGTGACTGTTGTTTAGATTGACCTATGTGACCTGACACACAAGCATTGGTAATAATAACGACCTCATCTTTTCGGTTTGGAATAAAGCTTCTTGGTTACGATGGCGCGATGTGACCGCTTATCGTTGCGCTCCGTGTGTGCATCTCTTGTTCGCGTGTGCGTGAGCATATTATCAATGAAACACACACACCTCAGTGCGATGTTGACGCTCGGACGATTTCTCGTTTACTAGTAGTGGCAATAGGATGTCTAAAATTAAAATACCTTTTTTGTTATTTATTTTGTTTGAAAAATGTACTTCTTTATTTTACACTTATGGTTAAATTAATTAACTGCATGGTGTTTCTTTCAAATTGATTTTATCGCAGTTAAATTTATGTATTCGGTTACAAAATGACCCTGTATAAGTAAAATCGAATCTCAGCAAGGTCTTTGCAAAACTTCTTTGTGATTTTAATTCAAATTAGGTCATTCTTTAATGTCACTAGATGAGCTAGTGCAGCTATGAAGCTGTACTGAGCAAAGCTATATTTATAAATATCTAACTTCCGTTGTTTTGACCGAAAAACGACAGCACAAGTAGAATTTTCAACAATTTTTGTAAGCACTTTTAAATTATCTTAAGAAAATTAGACATTTGTACTAAAGTACCACTTGCTAACACCAACAGATCTTCAAATATGTAATGAAAATTAACGCAAATGAATTAGTGACGTATTAAGTGTGCTAGTGATGTGACAATGTGGGAGTACCTGGCTGTGTTACTAATAGGATTTTGGCTCGGGGTCGCCATCTTCCTATACATCTCCTGCTATTGGCTTGAAGAGATTTTGGGTGAGTATCATTGAATAAAATTACTTAGCTATTTTTGCAACTTGCGTGTTAATATTAATTGCACACACACTACATTAGAATAAGGTTGGAGATGGATAAAAGAAAAGAATTTTAGAACAATCTATATCTCACAAAAGTCCAAAGAAAAATAAGACAGTGATTCGGAAGCCTCATTACGCGCTATTTAATTTAAAAAATAGAAAAGCGTAAGTTCAAGGAAATAATCTCGGGTTTTCTACAAACACGTTACAACAACAACCTGTTGGAAACCAAATTGGAAAAACCATATTCTCTTTTTCCTGCTGGATAAGATGGAACTGGAAAAACCTCCCAAGCAGTTTCAATGTAAAGAATTTGAATATTATTTTTAACATTATCATCATTGTTGTGGTTCTATTGTATTATAATTTTAAGTCATTTCTACAATTTAAATAATCCTTGTTTAAAAGATATATCGGACTGTCGGAAAAAATAAACTTTATGTTCAGTATTTCACACACATACACTCACGCCTTTAATCCCCGAAGGGGTAGGCAGAGGTGCAACTAGTGGACCTACTTTTCGCCGTTATTCCGTCCCATGATGTGATAGGGGGCGAGCCTATCGCCATATCGGGCACAAATTCCAGACTCCGAGCTGATACTGAATTGAAAAGTTTAATGTAACTTTGCCCGACCCAGGGATCGAACCCGAGACCTCAGCATTGCAGTCGTACCGTAATACAACTACGCCACCGAGGCGTACATTACATTCAGTATTCCCTTTTTCTGTTTTAAATAGAGAGGTGACTTAATAGTGATTTGGGAGATGACTTAAGGGTGAGTGATCACTGCTCACAATGGTGATGGTGAATGGTGTATGCAATGGCATATATTCACATCTAATGCCAGGGGAATTGTGGGTGCGTTTACCGATAACTTCAGGAATTCTGAAATATGTTTATTTGCATCATATTGTATATTAAGTTTCAGGCAAAAATGATTAAATTTCTATCATATTATCATTACGGTGCGTAGATACTACAATAAAATTGATAGCGGTTTGTTGTATAATGCAAGCATCTTAATTCATCCCAAAAGTCAGAAGTGTTGGTGTTGCACAGACGCTGTCAACATGTTGCTAGGAAACACTATACCAGTATGAAACTGACAGTTATAGCAACAAGTTGCCAGCGCTTGCACAGAACCTTATACATTATAGATTTTTGTAACAGTAGTGAGCAAAAGCATGCGCACTACCTTTTCGTTTTTATAGTAAGCTACAATTTTAATATTGATTATTTATGTTGGCTAATAAGAGTTTTTATAACGCATTCAACGATTCAAATTCTTGAATGTCAAATTCCAATAAAGTTTTAAAACCAGTCCAAAAAGTGACTATATGAACAGAATTAAACGCAATATGCACCTCGCCTACCTCAACTTTACCATAATTAGGTATTGAGTCACAGCAAGAGGACAACCGGTCACCAAACAAGACCATACTCTATTACGTATTTCAATAAAAATATATATTCTCGAAGCATACGTATCCTTATCAGGCTTGCTATCCTACTGGTGGATGAAGACTTCCCTCGTAATGGGGTTTGGGCTAAAATTCCATGTTGGTCCAATACCGACTGGATATTGCGTCCTCCGTACGTCATCAGATAGCAGGTGCACGTGAACCCCGCTTGGGTGTTAAAAAGTTATCAGAACACTTCACAGTGCTATGTGAGTTTAACTTAATTATTTAATAGTGTGTTTATCACACTGTTACATATGTAACATTTCCGCTAAGTTGTAACGAATAGAAAATTGAAAGTTTGAGAAATATTTTTTATTTAAAAATAGCCCAAAATGCTTATAAAACTAATTCATAAACCTCGTAATCATAACAGATTCTCGTCGTGTCATTTAAAATCAGGAAGTACGATTCTCGACTGTCATTTATAACGTACAGTCAGTCACATAAGTAGTTGAACAAATTTTATATTTCAAATCGCCTTCAAAGGTTTTTGTGCTTATTAAGAATCGTTTTGTATATATACATATACACTCACGCCTGTTAGCCCCGAGGGTAGGCAGAGGCGCAACTAGTACACCCACTTTTCGCCGACATTCCGTCCCATGATGTGATAGGGGGCGAGCCTATCGCCATATCGGGCACAAATTCCAAACTCCGGACTGATACTGAATAGAAAAACTCAATATCACTTTGCCCGACCCGGGGATCGAACCCGAGACCTCAGCTTTGCAGTCGTACTGTAATACAACTACGCCACCGAGGCAATCGTTTTTTCTTCACTAAAATAAATTTCAAGCGGCATACTTTATTTTAGATAAAGAATAAATAATATTTCGATTGAAGTTAATGTGTGGAAGCGTTTTGCAATTTTTTATTTGTTCAGCTTCTTATGTGGCTGACTGTAAATAATTGTGTTTAGATGATAAACAAACTAGTTGTAATGAGCGCATTACATAAGATGTCACGTTTATCTGGGCGTCTAATGAATTATTTATTCAGGCCGAGCGATAACGGCCCTGCAAGCCTATTTATAATTATTCCGCAAAACGCGTCGTGGATATTGAAACGTGCAATTTTCGCGCGTTTATCAAAATTACGTGTGACTTCTAGAACTTTTATGATTGAGCAAATATGAATCTCAATACTAAAGATGTGGTTTTCCTTATATAATTTTATTTATTATGTTTACTATCGTAGTTACAAAAACAATAAAAATATGATAACATTTTTAAGTGCACAACTTCAACAATTCAATTAAATTTCACGTGGTTGTATGGACATAACACAAAATGTATGTAAGTAGGTAATGTATCTACATTCTGGTTATTCCAACTACTTCATTATATTGAAATTACAATTCGTTTACATGATACGATACAAAATGAAGAGATGTTAAAGAAAAATCTATATCAACGGAAAAAATATACATAAAAGCCCGTAAAACTTATGTTTTACAGGAGTTGCACAATATTAATACTTTATATTCAACCGAAATACTCAAAGTATATAATACCTATTGCAATAAGACAACCACAATAGTTATGGCGTCGTTATTTGCCCTAAGAGAACACATAAGGTAATTCTGCTGAGGTCGCGCAACGACCTCGACTTCGCAATAACATCGTACCAAAAGTAATGGCACAACTATTTAACTTTATAGATATTGTCATACGGCATTACGTTTACATATACAGCTTTAGAAATTAGCAATTTCTTTAATTTTTATTTTTTTATCATCGAATGACGAGACGAGCATGCCGTTCGCCTGATGGTAAGCGATACGACCACCCATACACAGTAGCAACACCACCCAGCACCTTGAGTTACAAAGTACTGTGTGGCATTCCACTGCGCTCGTCATCCTGAGACTTAAGATGTTAAGTCTCATATATCCAGTAGTTACACTGGCTACAATTTTATTTGAACCGAAACAAAACAATGTAAAGTGTAGCTCGCGATTTCGCCCTCGTGGATGAACTTTCTCGGAATAAAAGTATCACAAAAAATATTCTGTGTGTTACCAAGAAGAACTTGTATCTGTAAATTCAACTGTTTTTGTATGTTATAAATCTTTTCAATAATATCTGTTGCCTGATCGTCTAGAATCTAGACATGAATATTCAAGAGACTTGTACTTATTGTAGTCTTAATAAAATAAGAATAATATATATATATATATATATATATATAGACATCTCTGAATTTCCTCAAAACGTGAACAAACTTAAAATCACGGAAATTGTCAGACGCAAGTAATTTTAGCCCGCGCGAACCTTGTACTCACAGCATGAAGTGCACAATCATGAATGTCAAACAAGGGTCATTTCGTAAATACATAGGTAACGCCATCTTAATCATCTATACTATATATAACACTAACTTTTGCCCACGGCTACGCCCGCGTTAAGAAGTTTTTCAGGGCTAAAAGTACATTAAAACCTTCCCGTTGAATCACTCTATCCAACACATTTATTTGGATTAAGATTAATATTATGACGTTGATACAACTCTTAACAAATAATGCATTCATTTCTACCAAATTTGATTACCATAAAAACGGTTCTAGTGAGTTAATCTTAAAAGATAGACATATACTGTCCCGGACATTTTTTTAGATCATTTCAATAAGAATAATTCTTTCATACATATATTTTTGGTATCTTGAACCGTTTTCGCAGCGCACGCAATGGAAGCCCTCAAGGATGAATAATTTTCCCCGTTTTTTTCACATTCTCCATTATTTCTTCGCTCCTAATAGTTGCATCGTGATTTTATATAGCCTAAAGCCTTCCTCGATAAATGGTCTATGTTACATTGCTCCTGAGTACTATAGGCTACTTTTTATCCTGGGAAAATATTTTTATCCCGGAAAAACTTTTTCACGCGGGCGGAGCCGCAAGCAGAAATCTTCAGTTATATGTATGTCGTAGAATATGAAATTAAATGTTAGGATAGATTATAAAATTAATTTCTTGTCTTTCGGCTCTAATGTGGGGTCAACGCAATTTATTCACGCATGTTACAGAATGAATAACGGACGGCTTAAAATCACTCCTCTGATCACTTTCCGGGTGTGTTATAAAACCCAAAAGTCTAACCTAACCTCTAAAATCCAACAAATCTGAGTTCATTGGTCATTCTGCTGCCACTAGACAAAGAGATCGAGTCAACATCATATATAAAGATCTGGTAAACATTTTAATAAATTCAAAATAAAAAAATTGTTACTCAAATACGCTCTGGTTATAGATGACCGACCGACTACCATATAAAAAAGATGAATTTGTTGTTTAATTAATACACATCTTCGTATGTCAGTATATAAATATTCAATAAAAAAACAACTGTTTTTAATTATAGTTGGCTTTATGTCGTACCTACAATAAAATTATTATGAACGTCTCTGAGATAAAAAGAAATATTTTAATGCATAATTTTATTTATGTTATTATTCAGTAGGTTATTGTGCGTTTTTACTTTTTTCTTGTGTACTCGTTGGACAATTTTATGGGAAAACTCGATTAAAAAAAGTTTTAGGTACTTAACTAAGCATTATATTCATCGCAAAAATTCCGAATACGCATTATAGATAAATATAGGTGATACCTTTGTAAATAGGGTAGTTGACTATTTTTTTTAAATACATTTATCAAAAATGAATATCTTCTAAAATTAAGAGGAAAAATATTTTTTTAAATACAAGCAATAATAAATAAGTTATAAAGCTTTGAAGTTTGGTGGAAGGGGCATCTGTCAGATAACGGCATCAGCAGAATGTGACGTCACCGAGTGTTACCAGCCATTACGATGCGTGCGTGCGAAACAGATGACGCGATATCCCCACTACGCCCCCACTTTTGCTCACGACAATATTTCAAATATGAATATCTGCTTTAGTTGTCAACCAATTTTGATTCTGATTTTACAGAAGAATTTAGTTTTCGTATTATTTTCTGTTACATATAAAATAATGTTCAAAATCAAACGTAGGAAACTACCCTATTGATTAGGTCTGCATGGTAGATGAAACACCTCGAGCCAAGGAAGTTGAATCCCAGTAGTCTCACAGATGTTTAGAGCTAAGTATATAACTATAGGATTCCTTCCGCACGCTTTTGTCCCACATAAAATATGTAGTAGGCACAAACGATTTGATTTAGTTATTACGACTGGTCGCGAGTCTGACTTCTTTCTCCATGCGGTACCCTCCCAAGCAAATTATGTAGAAAAACCAAATGCTGCTCTTTACGCAAATTGAACCGGGAACTGCCAAGCTTATAAACTACATATTTTATACAATTGGAAGCGATATTATAATAAATTATCAATAACAGCCCCGAATGAAACGAACGATAATTGGTAAACAATATACAGGTTACTTCGAAAATTCAGTTGTACCTATGCTTGGGTTTTGAACCTTCGTCTCGGCAATCCATTCCATTCGCAATTAGGCCATTGTGCACTCACAGGCGATTTTCAAATACATACAATATTAATTTTATGATTATTTATTAAATGAAATGGAAACGAAAATAGATTTTTTATTATCAGATAAATGAGCATAATTTGTCTGCGAGCTTGCCATAGCCCGCAAGTCATTTGTCAACAGTTTGTGAGGCGGCGGATACACACATTCGAGTTACGACATCCCTACTATGTCCGCACCTCGTTGTTAACACGCTATAATCTACTGAACTATTGTTGTGTGCTTATTACTTAAGTGTCAATTCCTGTCTGTTACAGAGATTCCAAATGACTTTGTAGGTTAGGAATTCAAGAAATGCCTTTTTCCTTTAAACGTAAAATCACTCTTTTTGGTTTGAAATGTTTTTATTTTTATCCCCACGTTCGAGTTATATTTTTTGTTCTTAGGGGCTCTCAATTTTTCATTTTATATTACGTCTTATAATTTGTCAATTTAATGATAATTTATTTTGGAATCCGATTTAAATTAAATTTAAAATAGGTATCAATTATCCTACTAATATTATAAAGGCGAAAGTTTGTAAGTATGTATGGATGTATGTATGTTTGTTCCTCTTTCACGCAAAAACTACTGAACGGATTTCGATGAAATATGCCACAAGGGTAGATCATGTCCTGGATTAACATATAGGCATACATACATTTTATTCCGGGAAAACATAAAGTGGGACTATTATCTCGGAAAAACTTTTTAATGCGGGCGGAGCCGCGGGCAAAAGCTTGTAATTAATATTTATTTTCCTTACACTTGAGTACTCACATGATCTTGTATGAGACTTAGATAATATTATTATAAACACGTTGCAGTCTTTTTGAAAAAAAAATTGACACGCACTGCCTTGACAAACCTTTTTTTAAAGTTACTTAACTTCACTTTTACTTAAAGGGCACTCAACTATAATAGTGATTATTGCAACACCAAAGTGCATAAGGCATGTATCTGCACTCACATAATAGCTATGCATGAGTATTGATCCGGATTTGTAAATTACTCAACAGGAAAATATTGCAAGATCGCTGCCCATGATATGCATAAAATATGATAACATTTAATATGATTTCCTTAAATTTATCGTGTTTCTCAGGAAAATTTTCCCACCAAGGAAATTTACTTTATCCTATACTAAGGTACCTACGATAACCCAACAAAATAGTTAGAATTACCTTTCGTCTCTACTATCTACACATTCAAGTTCTAACCCAGCATCGTCTATTTCAGATTTGCCACCTCGCAATGCTTCGCCAAGCGCTTCAAGCAGGCACCAGTCTAGCGCGAGCTCCGCCCATGTGCAGCTCAAGCGGCTGGTGGCCAGAGTGGTGGAGGAGGCCGCAGCGATGCCAGCGCTAGCACGGTATGCGACCGAGCCTTCGCACACACCGAGCATTGAGTCTTCTACCTATGAAGATTTGTTGGCGTCAGCTATATTGAATAAGGTAAATATACCATATTAATAGACCCCTTTTTTCTGTCTGGTCTTAGGACAGCATGTACAGCTTAAACTGGGAGATCCTGGATTCGATTTGCAGTTACAGCAATTGATTCCTGATGGACAGTTATTTTAACAACAAATTTCTATGATTTGTTCCTCAAGAGAAGCTTACGCCTGATTTGTAAATACTTACGCATAATAAAGGTTGCTAGTTAAATTAAAAAATCTTTATACAAAATACGAAAAATCCAGTATGTGGAATGGAAAATTCAATCGTAGATTTTTTGTGTCGACGTAACGACTTCTGTATATTAAATGGCCACGTGAGCAAGTCACGGAAAACACATCTGCATATTTAAATATAAATATCTCATATTATGCATCAGACACTTTTGTACCTAAAATCTAGTGTTTACCACACAGTACTAAGAGGTAGGTACAATACGAAAAACGCAAGTAAGAAACTCCGTACAGACTTTTGAGCATCTACTATATGTTTAAATATAAATGCTTTATTGTGTCCTAATTAAATGATTCGACAATTACATAGTTTTTCAGGAATTTGTTTGCGTAGGTAGGTACCAGTTCTATGCTTAAGTTATAATAAATATTATAATAAAATCTTACTTATTCTTCTTTTTCCACTTGCTGTTATTCCCATCCAACTATAGTTGACAGAATTGGCACAATACAAGTTTTTAAATGTGTTTCGGATCGATTTAGCTCATTTTTTACGATCAGTCTACCTAGCGTCAACCCCTGGGATTCAGTGCCAGACAAATGGTGTCATAAAAACCCACTCAAAGAATGCCTGACCTAGGATTTTAATATAAAAACTGCTGATTCTTAGCCCATAAACGCTTTGCCTAGAGTTACTAGTACTACGAAGCGTCACTATATATATTGTTACAAATTAAATAATAAAGTTCAAACTGCCATATTAAAATAGGTCGCTGTATGGTCAAGGCAATGCAACGCTGTATGGCGACGTTAAAAAATATCGTAATATCTGCGCAAAATTACGATAATTACTTGTGAACACTAATTAAAAACAATTACACACGGTAGGTATATGGCACTAAAATCGTCCGCTTCCATTCCAAGTTAAACATCATAACTTACATTCAGAATTGACTGAGTCCAAAAAGGCGCAATATTTCTCGTTAAAATGTGATGAAGTTTAATTAGTAAGTAGATGATTGATGTTATTCTGTAACCTTGAAAAGCACAACACAGAGGAGACCCAGTCTTTTGAATGATTTTGCGCACTTAAATTGTGTCATAAGACGTTGGTTGACCGAACCCAAAATTAAACATTATATTTGGCCTAAATGGCTGGACAGGAGTGGAGACTTCCTATAGTCCACACTAGAGATATGCTCGACGTAATATGTGCGCACTAATAATAGAAGCGTTTATAAATTCTAATATAGAGGCGTACGCAAATGGGAAAAGTTGCTATGAGCAAGATGTCGAGGATATGGCACGACAGAAATGTCTCCAATACAACTAAAGTGAGACTCGTGAAAACACTGGTATTCTCGATCTTCCTATACGGTTCCGAATCATGGTCGATTCGCGCAGCAGACCGGAAAAAGATCGAGGCTTTTGAGATGTGGTGTTGGAGGAAAATGTTACGCATACCATGGACAGCAAGACGCACCAACAAGTCTATTCTTGCCCAACTGAACATCAAGACTAGGCTCTCTACAATATGCTACCACCGAGTGTTAAGCTATTTTGGCCACATTGCCCGAAGACAGCCAGATAACTTGGACAAATTGCTGGTTGTAGGGAAAGTAGAAGGTAAAAGACCACCTGGACGATCACCTGCCCGCTGGTCTGACCAAATAAGGGCCATAACAGGACTGCCTATTGCCACTGCCCTGAGGAAAGCCGAAGATAGGGGGGCATGGAGACGGCTCGTCATCGACTCCATGAAAATATTTCAGGACGGACACGACCTTCAGTGATGAAGAAAACGATCAAGAAGAAGAATAAATTCTTAACTTTTACCATGGCACAGCACTGTTTCTAAGGCATTTAAATTTAATTTAAGCTTACTGAATTTCTTGCTAAGATCTAATTATATGTACGATTTATGGAACCATTATTTTAAAGTGAATAGTCACATATCATAGATGTATCTAGTTCAAGTGCAATTCAAACATATGAGCCAACTTATTGATGTAAAGTCTTACAAGTGCCGTGTTAGGCGAGTGCGCACCCTTCGCTAATTTAGGGCTGCATTGCATGTCAAATCAATAGATATCTCACTATTTATTTAGTTTAGACGAATTACGTACTTACAGACACACACCCTCACTATACTCACTCACGCCTTTTATCCCCGAAGGGGTAGGCAGAAGCACAACTAGTGCACCCACTTTTCGACGTGCGTATTCAGTCCATGTGAAAGGGAGTGAGCCTATCGCCATATTGGGCACAAATCCCAGACTCAGGGCTGATACTGCATACAAAAACCCTATATTACTTTATCCGACCCGGGAATCAGACCCGAGACCTCAGCATTGCAGTTCTGCCGTAAAACAAATACCTACGCCATCGAGGCAGTCGATACATATTTACAATAAAAAAGGGAAGTAAATAAAGTCGTTGTCACCTAAAATCTAATAACCCCATCTAATCTGAGTGATTGCCTACCGCCTAGAATACCTAAGTTCTTCAGTTTCGCTACAATTTGTACAATGTATATAGTAGTAATACAGCCAAATAAATAATTGAATATCATATTGTTTTGCCGCTGTATTGTTGTATTATTTATCTTATCTAAAATCTGACATTATCTTATTGTATCAATAGTATACCATAGAGTATCAAACCATCGACGATACTGATTGTATTACGACGTACAGAAACTAAAGTGGTTTTGTGTTTCCTATTAAGTGTAAAGAAAATTGTTTCATCTAATCAAAGATAATGAAATTATGTCTTCTACGCAAGTAAGTATTTAGCATAACATTATCAACAATTTCTACCAGGGTATTAATACAGTAGATAATTTTATACTTTGGTATTTTATCTCATACTAGCTTTTGCCCGCGGCTCCGCCCGCGATAAGCTTTTCCGGGATAAAAGGCCCGCTTTATATTGTCTCGGGATAAAAGTAACTTGTCTTTTCTCAGGCTTTAGACTCTCTGTGTACCAAATTTCATTTAAATCTGTTCAGTAATTTTGGCGTGAAAGCGCGATAGACAGACAGATAGAGTTACTTTCGCATTTATAATATTAGTAAGGATTATTATATTATTAAGGATTATCTATATTTATGAACCTTCACCGCTGAGTCAGGATTTCAAATAAAAAATACCCATTCTTTTACTTCTTCTCTTAAGGGTGACATAGTTCCAATTAGGCGAATGATCACCCGTCTGTGCGACTGCATACGTCCCCAACATACATAGTACATACTGCTTCTTTTTTTTTAATGGCCCTACTGCCAGTAGTCTGACGCGAGTCGGCTTTTCTAGACACACCGGTCTTTAGGGTGAACGCAGAAGGCGCTCGCAACTCTTTGAATTAAGTGACCATGCTGAGGGCAACCCACTAACGGGTTACGAACCTCGGCTCAGGACGGCCACTGAGAGAGGATGAGACATCAACGATTAGGGAAAGATTAGTTTTTAGGCCTAATCCTATTAGATTGTGTTGTCATCGGCACGCGGGCCGGAACTGCTAGGGGAGTCGGGGGGGCGACGAGGAACGCAGCGAGATCCTCGGCGGCGAGGACGGAACTGCGGTCTTGTGGAGTGTTGGAGTTTCAAGAACTCGTTCTTACGGCGGATGGCCAGAGTGATTTCGCCCTCTGGATCGGTTAATAATATACTGCATCTCTTATCATATTTTTCATGCTGCATCTTAAATCTTCTGTAATCACAGTTACATAAACTATTACGATAAACAAAAATAGATCATCAACATTTCAAAAATGATCAATCTTTCTTTCCCAACTGGACAAGTGATTCTTCGATTGCTTATCGCAATATCTGTCGATATGTTATCGTAGATACGCCTTTATACTTCATCCTGTACTACGTAAAATTAAACCGTTCATGTATAAAGAAATGGTAAGTCATAAATAATTATTTTTATCACAATTAATAAGCTATGTACAGGCGGATTTCGTTCAGTAGTTGCGTAGGGGCATGTAGCGATGCCGCATCGTGTGTTATCAGTTGAAAATGTTCATGTTATATGGTATTTTGGCATTGATTGGGTTGTATGTGCTTGCGGGAATACTTTGGGTGAGTTTTCTATTATATTTATAGTTATTTTTATAACTTTTAGTGATGTGGCAAAAGGTGAAGTAGAAGAATTAAGAAAAGCTGTGTTAATGTTCATTTATACGTACCTAAATTACAAAAAAGTGTTTATACAATATCACAATAGCTAGTGAAACAAAGACATTAAACAGTACACTTAGTGAAGGAGTCTGTAGTGAAACGACCGACCAAAATGTTAATATTTTAATGTTACAAAGGCAATTTTCCATAATTTCGAGTGCGATTGATAACAGTTGTGTAAATGTTCCAATCATATAATTATTCATCCCAGCTAATCCGTGATATGAAACAAATATATCGCAATTTGCACAACGCAATGTCAGATGTAAAATTCTTTCGTGTAAGTATTTTTCGAAACTCTTCTGATATGTAGATGCGTAAAAAGGCTTTTTATTCTGGAAAATATGAATTTAATGATTCTTTTTCATGAAAATTTAAATACAAATAGAAGGAAAAATTCTCAATTGTTTTATGTTATCATTTTTAATTAGCATTACATGACAACTTTTTAGTAATAACGTTAAACTGAATACAAATTGATGTTTTAAAAAAGGAATGCCAGAGAGTTACGTTATTTTAACTAACGGCAACACACCGGTATGTCGTATTTAATGCTAAAAAGTATTTTTTACTTGGCTACACACTTTCTCCTTTAAGAAATGTATCATGCTGTTAAATATTTTAATCTCGGAATTATACTGTCTCGCCACAGTTACGTTTTATCGCGCTTTTACTTCAAATAGTACATAGTTTTATAGGCTTACCGTTTTTCATTGAATTCAAAAAATGTCTACGTACTTCTATACGTAAGTCTTCACCGTTTGCACGTTTTTTAATTGCAATTTTGGAAACAACAAAGTTCAAATCTAGATTTTAGTGTGTTTTGATACGAAACAAGTAGGATATGGCCGGATCACTATTACAAGGTCTAATATTAATTTAAATTATGTTGGGAAAAATTACAAAAGGCAGTAACTTCATGGTTCCCAATCTATTTATCTTTTGAGAATATAGGACTCTTTTACTGAAAAAGAAATAGAGTCGTGTGATATATAACTAATAATTTGTGCCATAAATATAACATTGAACCATATATTAGTAAGCCAGCGATATCCAGAATTACAATTAGTGCCTGATATTGTGGTAGTTTTATTTATTGGCTCATTGCTGACATAAGAAAAATGATCGTGGATACCTACACTATTCAATCTTATTCCTTCTTCATTCCTTCTTCTTTACTTCTTCTTCAACAAAAGCGTTTTATTAGTTCTCGTGTTCCACCCATCATAATCGATACTTGAACTTCAAACGCATTGTTCAAACTCATAATTCTCTCTCTTTGACAACAAATGTTTCGAAGTGTTTATTTATCAGCTTTATCGTATGTTCTAGATGTGGGTCAGCCTTGACCCACTAAGTAGAGGATATTGCTTTGGAAATTTTATTGTGTATAACATCGATTACTTTCACATAAATCCATTATTTATATTGTCGAGAGTAACTCAGATTTCTATACTTTTTCTTTTTTTAATAATAACTTGACAATAAACTGGTCTAGAGAAATACAGAAGTCTAATCTATACTATTGAGTTTAAAAATATATCACACCTGACAAATATGTATCTTTTCTTACGTACATTTCATCTACCACTAATTAATGACTGAATATAACTAACCAATTAGTCTCCTTCTACATTTTTCAATCTCACGATACTAAATCTGCTAATGGAAAGCTAGGATATCCCTTTAATGACCGGCTGTTTACTTTTAAATTACCTCTTGAGCCGTCACTCGTCGATACAAATCATTCAAATAGTCATTTAGATATCGAAGTTAAAATAGAGGAACATGCAAGTAATTAAGATGAAGCATGCTTTTCAAATATTGGTAACATGTTGCTAAAGTATGATAAAATGTGAAGTAATCAAAACTCAAATCCTGGTTCAAATGTTGTCCAGAGTTCAAGAAAGGTCAATCGTTTTTTATCATTAATACATTTATTGTACGATAATGTTATCGCGCCGTTGATTAGAAGTTACGTTGCTATTATGCAAACATTGTTCTAGAATTGTTCTAAGTGTCAATTCCACTTATATTTATGCGTACACAGCGTACGTAACAATGATCCTGATACAAAATAGACCAATATTGTATATTTGATCCCGGATTTAACTCTTTTTTTTTTATAAAATTTTTTAATAAGAAATGGCTCGGCAACCCTACGCGCTCGTCGTGACCTCCACCCGCGAGTCTCTCCACTTCGCAGTAGGAAAGTGCATTCGTGTGAACTGTTTTTCCACCAATCCACCGCTCTGTTTCCTACAACAAAGCAATTGTCGATTGATATGTACGATTTCTTAAATGCCATGGTGAGTTCTTATCCGGAGGGAAACGGCGAGGTATGCGCTTTTTACTTATTCATTAACAGAATTTTCACATACGATCGTTCATAATTATTATAGCATTTTTATTCGTTTTCTAATTATTTAAATACCTTTGTATTGAATACTAGCTTCTCACGGCTTCCCTCGGGTAGAAGTCATGCGCAAAATAATAGGATAAAAAGTGTAAAACATGTCCAACCAAAATATAAACATTTTATACCCTTTCTTCTTGTTCTTCATTTCCCTCTGATTTATCCAGTAAGTTTTAGATGTATTTTGAAAACATCTAGTTTGATAAATTGGCTGTCGCGGTAACAAAAGTTGGTTTCTCATAATTAATTGAAATAACGTGCGCACTTACTTTAATATATATTATCTCCCAAGAAGTGGGTAAATGTGTTGTTAAATATTACACCCACAGTGCGCTACGTATTGCCGTCCGACATGATATTATGACAGGAGTTTAGATTATCGCCATATCGCGCACAAAAACAATCCCGGAAAAATCTGTTTTTACAATTTAAATCCATAAGGATACTAGGTATACAGAATAGTATCAATTACAAGCAGCGTACACTAGCACAGCTTGTTCGTTCACTTTATCCCACTGCAATGTGGGATCGTCGCAAAATGTTTTAACTTAATTTTTGCGCCCTGTCTGTCATATGTCAACTGGGACTCAGTAAATTTGAAAAATCACGTCATAAAAAAGCCCATTTACGCTGCTACTGCACCATTGGCTGCGTACGTTTTTACTATACCAATAGTATAATGATCCCTCACGTTTCTAAAACACGTATTTACTTAACTGCGTTTATTAACCATGGTTTCTGGCACAGAACATAACGTTAAATAAGGTCTATACTATATTCCCGATTTCTGTGGTTGCAGGTGATCGAACGCTACCAGAATGAGAACGGTTCGGGTGGACGCAGCAGCGGCATCCACTCCGCCAGCGCGAGTCCCACGCCCTCCGAAAGATCCTCGCCGCGATCTCTCAACTCGAGGCACACCCGAGATATAACACCTCCTGTGAGTACCGAGTCAAAGATGGGGATTACCTCAAATCGTGAGACAAATTTCGATTAACTAGCAGGGCACACAAGAGCTCGAATAATTTTCGATTACCCTATCTAATATTTCTGTAGAATATATGGCAAATATTTTTCATTGCGTAATTTACTTATTGGTCAAGTAATCAGAATAAAATTTTTAAAAATACCGTCGCGCCACATGAAGTACATTAATAATTAAAGTTTGGACTAATAAATGAAGTAACCTTATATTTTAGAGATAGTTTAATAATATGAAATAACTTTGTAATTCAGCTTCACGAAGAAGAAGATGTGTCAGACTGGGACGAGGGCGAGGCGACCGACGAGGCACTGGAGGTGCCGCGCCGCGTGCCCTTCCCTGAATTCGGCGGAGACATAGTCCATCAGTCAGGTATTACAAATTTTATATGAAAAATGTGTATAGGACCTTACTACAATATTTTCACTAATTAATATAATTTCAATAAAAATGATGACATTCTTAAAAAAATAAAATACTTTATTCATCACGTAGGCGAACATGGTTGCACTTATGATAAGTCATACATTAAATTGATTGTAATAATTATTATTGATACAAAAGGTCACTTATATAACTACCGACAATTTTATTGAGATTAAAAACAATGATGAAAATTAAAAATTAAAAAGCCAGCTCGGGCTGGCAGGAAAGGGGATATAAAAAATAAAAGATCATTATTATTACAAAAATTATGGGAGGAACGCGTCGCGATCCTCACCGGCGAGGACACTACAGGCCCTAGCCTAGCTAACCTACCAGTCTTTCACTAGCTACCTAAGTGATGACTACCCGAAGAAGAAAGGCAGAAAGAAACTCCGGGCTTACTTTTTTGTCATCATTTGTCCATTTAATCTTTACATATTTTTTTTTTCAAGTCTTTTGCTTACAAAGTCAGATCAGTTACATAAGCTAATGCACACACATCACCGTAAAATAGGGATTAAAATCAATTGAAGGAATTTAACTAAGAGTAAACACTATCTCTAAGAAATTCATAACAAAATTAAAGAACAAAATTAGGTAAATAGTTATAATTAAACGGTGTACAGCGTGCAGACGCCTACATTTACAAACATAATCTTCGTTGATTTATTTTCAATATTTCGTGGATTTCAATCAATACGCACAATTTAAATAATTGATTTATAAATTAAAAGTAAACGCAACACAAAGATCGGTCGGTCGTCAATTAACAAAATGATATGTCAAAACGAGGATAATTATAAAAATGTCATATAGAGATTTAATATTAATTACAATGTCAATATTAAGTATAATCAGTTGTAGATAGATACACATGATATATGTTAAGCAATTAGCTTCAATATGCATTAACATGGTTAGCCACGGTGTGCAGGACCAATTTTCCAAACTGACTGATCATCAAGATAATCCGATACATTATAATACCCCTTAGACATTAACTCGCGCTTAACGTAACACTTGAATTTGTGTCCGGGTAGACTGGTTATTTCGGAGGGAAGTTTATTATAAAATTTAATTCCATTTGCTAAATATGATTTACTCGTTTTACAGAGCCTAAAGTTTGGAACAACTAGTTTATTCTTATTTCTAGTGTTCAGACAGTGCAAGTCACTGTTTATCTTTAAAGTACTAAGGTTTTTGCGTACATACATGATATTCTGAAAAATGTATTCGGCCGGCAAAGTCAGTATATTGACCTCCTTAAACAGTTCTCTAAGAGAATCGCGAGAGCGAAGGTTATAAATGGCACGAATTGCTCGCTTCTGTAAGATAAAAATGGTCTGCAGATCTGCTGCAGAACCCCACAGAAGAATGCAATACGACATAATACTGTGGAAGTAAGCAAAATATACCAATCTCGCCGTAGCCACGTCAGTTAAATTTCTAATTTTCCTAATAGCAAAGACGGCAGAACTCAATTTACTTGCAATTTTTTGAATATGGGGTCCCCATTGCAATTTATTATCGACTGAAACCCCGAGGAAGACCGTTGAGGGTACTAATTCTAGATTATTCCCATCTAAATCAATATTTACTTCATTTTTATTTTTGAGTAACGAGAATCGAACACATTTAGTTTTTGCCGCATTTAACAGTAAATTATTAGCAGAAAACCAGTCGGAAATCGATTTAAGTACTTTATTTGGCTCTGTAAGATTCTCTTCCCTTCTATTTACCTTAAATATTAACGAAGTGTCGTCAGCAAATAACACAACATCAGCCATCTTGGTAACCATATAGGGAAGGTCATTTATATAGACTAAAAATAAAAAAGGACCCAAAATGGATCCTTGGGGAACCCCAATCCTAACTAAGGACCCTGCAGACAAGACGTTATCGATACATACTTGTTGTTTCCGATCTGATAAATATGAAGATATAAGATTTAGCGCGTTTCCCCTAATACCATAATAGCGAAGTTTTAAAATTAGGGTACCGTGATCTACGCAATCGAATGCCTTGGAAAGATCACAGAACACCCCTAGAGCATCCCGTGATCCCTCCCAGGCATCCAACACAGCTTTAACTAAAGCACATCCAGCGTCTTGTGTAGACCTGCCTTTTGTGAATCCAAATTGCCTATCATGTAATATTCTATTTTTATTAAAGAACACCAGCATTTGATTAAGCAATATTTCTTCAAATACTTTACTTAAAGCTGGTAAAATAGAAATAGGCCTATAATTTGAAGGAGTGTTTGAGCAACCTGCTTTAAAAATTGGTACTACTTTACTTATCTTCATAAGATCAGGAAATATGCCGTCTCTAATGCAGGAATTAAAGATATTAGCAAGGATTGGGGCGATGCTAACTATTACTGACTGCAACGCTTTAACAGACAAACCCCAAAGATCTTCAGTGCTTTTCATGTGTAGGCTCTTAAACACTTTCATGATATCATATTGTGTAACAAACTCAAATTTAAAATTAGGTATTGTCAAATCTAGATTGTGTATTAAAATTGACTCAGCTGCTCCTGGTGAGGATGGCAGACATTTTGTCGTCTCAAACGGTATGGTAGTAAAAAAATGTTCGAAGTAATTTGCCGTAATATTATTATCTGAAACTAGTTCGTCATTAATGTTCAATACAATCTTGTCATTAGACTTAGTTTTGCCAGTTTCAGTATTAATAATTTTCCAAGTTGTTTTAATTTTATTGTCTGAGTTTCTAATGTTACTACTAATATAAGCAGCCTTAGCATACTTACATACACTTTTGAAAATATTAGAGTATGATCTTAATTGTAACGCAGAGGATTTAATATCGCATCAAATCGTGTTTGTGTGACTCGCATTTTTTTCGAGGTCCGACCAATTTCTAAATTAAATATTATATATCAGTTACAGAAAATGAAGACCGCGACTTCGACGAAGTCTCCGGCAGTGATTTACAAGCAGTCGACGGTACTTGGGAAGAGAACTGGCTATTTCAGAAGAAGAAGATCAAAACCGTACAATCAGTCCCTGTGCCTATGTTAGTTCCAAACTCTAACACGGAATACAGAGCGCTTATCGGAGACAGGGACGCAGACGACACCACAGACTTGTCAGACAACGCGAGTGATGCTGAGGAAGAGGCTGAATACAAGAGTGACATCAAACGAGTACTAGACTCCAAACACATCATAGGCGGCAAAACGAAAATAGACGACCCACTTGACATGGAACCAGATAGTTTAACAATTATTGAAAATGCAAAAGAATTCGAGAAACTCGTTGAAGACGAATACAAAGAAAATGAAAAAGCCATGGATAAAGTCATCAACGAAATTAATGACAATAATGTGACCATTGTTGAGACTATTAATATTAATACTTCAGACAAAGTAGACAGTGGTCAAGAGTCTATATTAGTACTCGGTATTGGAGATGGCCCGTTACCTAAAGCTGAATTCGCTATGAAAGAAGAAATACATAGGACAGGTTTGAATGGCGATATTAATGGTTATACTAATGTCAAGACAAACGGTGAAGTCTGCAATGGAAGGGCAGAAAGTCTCCCTGAAAAAGGTATGCATTCATTTCAACTTGCCTATATTGGATCAAATGCTGGTTTGACAAAATATCATTTAAATAGGTTTTTCGTCTTATCATTATGAGTAGTACGCAATTTAGCAGTGTAATAGCGTGAGAAACTATACGTTAACAAATGATAAAATAACAATGGCGTATCTTGAACAAAATTAACATATTAATGGGCTATTATTAATCTACGCTACTCAATAAAAACGCTAATTTTTGCTAATGATGTAAATTTTTTTACATCTTCCTGCATCACAAAAACGTCGCTTGCTCCAGTGATTTTATTTTGTTTTGCGAGGTCACATTTTATGATAGCATATTAAGTCAGATATTTTATTTATCATCATCCTCATGTTATCCGTTTGAATATGGGGTTTACTCATCATGCACTATTTACATGATGCAGATACAAGACGCAATTAACTAATCTTTTACGAATACTCAACTAATTGCTAGTTTTATTTAGCATTAGCTAGCAAACGAGCTGGTTTACCTCCTGGTTTTAAGTGACCTCCACTGAGATATTTTCTACCTATTTCAGGTTTTTATGGGCATAAACAACTAGAATTCCAAGACATTAAAAGATATCCTATTTTTAGTAATATTGGGTTTTTCTTCTCAATATCAGCCTAACATCTGAGATTAGTGCCCGATACGGCGATAGGCTCGCCTCCTATCACATCATGGGACAGAACACAAGTGAAAAGTGGGTGCTTCTGTCTGCGCTTTCGAGGATAAAGGCGTGATGTGTGTCTGTGTTTAAAGATACGCTGCCAGCTTTCAAATAAAGGAGCATCAATTATGCAAGAGTGGGCATTATGACAACAAACAAAGTATGATTTCTAACATCAATAACATGTGCCTATTTACGGTAATCAATATTTCAGGATCATCAAACACACTAAGCCACCATGAAAGAGAGAGTGAGTACGAAGAGACGGTGACCCGGCCTGTCCAGAGATATGCAGACAGTTTGCGGAGGAAGCATTTCGAAGACACTGGCACAGAGTAAATACCTACACTATTACTTGTCATGATGAGAACGGCAATTTCCAGCTTTTGGTATATTGTTAAAATGATTATAATGGTAACAAATTTTCTGTTTCTGTATAATGGCAATGTTTTCTTTTTGTTAACTTCGTTTAGCTTCCATTTAGTATTTGATTACGAAATGTTCAGCTGCCTGAATGGTGAAAGCTCAGAGTAAGTATATACCTATAGAGAGCTAATATCGCATCGTGCGCCCACTACCCAGCGTAGGCAGGTGAACTATAGCTACTTATATAGAAATGTTGGCGACTGCTAGGGATGGGCACGCGAGCAGCACCAACGCAACAGTTATCGATAAGTACAGGTCCGGCGGCGCGGTACATATTGTTGTTAAAAAATTGTGGTTCTACAAAGTATGGCCTTGTGAGTAATTTTAAGCGTATTGCGTTAATATAGATAAAAGCTATGCTGCGAATTGGTGTAGTGCCATGTGAAATGATTTATAAACAGGGTACCTCAAGAGCAGTTTTTACAAGCATTAAGAACCAATAATATTAATGGATATCCATTATAATTGAACCAATGGATATAAACCGAGCATCGCACCATGGATTTCTTAGCTAGTCTTCCCAAGCCTAAAATAGTCACGTCTAGTTTTTGAAATATTTATTACCAATGTTAAAAAAATGTGAAAGAAATATATCTTAATGATTGCTAACTTATACTGTCAAGACCCGCGATAGTAGCTATGCAATAGCTTAAAAATATTATCGTAATCAGTCAATTTTTAGGAACAGTAATTATTTCTTTCATTTCATAAACAAAAACGCAATTATTAATTGGCTTAAAAATCACACACAGACAAAAACAGTTACCTAAGCTACATTATATTAAGCATCGCCTTCGATAGTAATAAATACGTATGCTATAATATGAAAATATTACATCGATTCTGGTATCGACGCGTAACATCACTATCGAAAAAGCGGGATGCGGGGCAGTGCGGGGGGTACAAGTGTTCGCCTCCCGAGCGTCTTTCATACCGCGACGCGTGATTTCAATTTTACCTAAAAATATACTGAAATATGGCTTGCCTGTGAAACGTGATATTAGAATTCTGTTTAGTGTGTTTCCGAGTGTCGTTTTTACAACATTCCACAGAACATTTAACCATTTTGCAGTATTAATAATCAAATATTCGCATAGATCTCACTCGCGTGTGCTCACACCGTTCCTACTCGAGTGACTACAAGCGCTTGCGGCCGGCGCAGGACGATGTTCCCACCCGTGCCTATTGTTCCCACTTGCATACGCGCTCTCTATAGGTATATACTTACTCTGAGGGTGAAAGGGACTAATAAAAAGGATAATACGCCGAATAAGTACTTCTTACGGCAATTAACCTAACCTTTGAATCTTTTCACCAATTCCTTATTATAATTCGATTGTTACAGAAATCAGCCACAAGAACATAATGAAGAAGATTTAATACCAGGTAAAGTAACTTTCAAATAGTTTTTAAGCTTAATCAGTCTAAACAAACTTTCATTTATCACCAATATATTACAGGTTCAATAGCATATAGAGAACGGAAGAAATGGTTGAATTGCGTGGAAATGCCCAACAATCCTTATTCACCAGAAGCAATAAAGAAACGACTGTCAGCAAAAAGCACGTCATCCTTATTCGACATGATAAGTAAAAACAAAGATATGGAAGACAATATAGAGATGGATGAGGTTACAGACAGTGAAACCGTGGATAGTTTGGAGATGCCAGTGAGAGAAATCAATCATAACAACTTATCTTTGACACTAAGCACCGAAAATGTGAACAGATTTGATAGAAGATCACAGAGTCCTTCTCCAAAAATACTGAAAGACGTGTTGGCTGATGAAGTTCCACAATACAAACGGTTCGTACGAAATTATTGCATACCATATACTGAAAATTAGAATTTGTTCAAGTTACCACTGGCATAAATCTATTTTATAGACTTGGAAGTCCACCTTGCCTTAGTCTAAAGCGGCATTAAAAATCTACAGCAAAAATGTAAATATATATATTTTCACAGATACGGCAGGGACTATTACATAAGGGAAGCGAAGGCCTCGTCAGGCGGACGAAAAAAGGGAAGCTTCAGCGACACTAGCTCCATATCGTCTATGAACAAGTCGACGAGCTTAGACAATTTCGATACAGAGTTCACCTCGCCTGTAAGTGCTAGTAGCTCGTTGAGCGACCTCGAGGCCTCCGCCCTTCATCAGAACATCGTTCGTGTCGTACTCAGCCCCAGAAATGCGAGCCCCAACTTCGCTATCAACCCCATATTCGAAAACCCCGATAGACCTTGCGATACCGGTGACGACCCCGCGCCGCTGCGGCGGCTCGGCCGCACACACAACGTAAGGCAACACCACACACGCGTCTGCGATGGCGGTGATGGTTATGTGGAAAACGAGGATATAGTTAGACTTAAAATACCGACCAAACCCGAAATCACCGAGGACCTATTTGAGACTTACAACAGTGTTAGGAGCAACACGCTGCGAAGCGACGACCTGTGCCGCCGTCCCAAGCGGCGTCCGCCTCTCACCTACGCGTTCGGTGGGAGTCTCAGGTTAAGCAAAGGCTTTCGTACCGATCTGTGGTGATTGAGCACCTAATAGTCCGTTATCTATCCACCTAGATCTGACAGCACCCTATTGACAAACATAACGAACAGTACCCGACAGTACATCTGCATACCATGCGATACCTCCACGACCAAGTGAAACATTAGCATTAACACTAGGTTAAGACAAACTCTCTAATTAAGTCAACGATACGGTGAAAGGTCCATACATCCGCCGATCGACACATTATCTAAAATATCTTCGTTTTACACACAAAAGTATACTCGATGTGTGTAAAGTTGGCATGTTTTGTTGGATTAAACAGTGGAACCGCTGACTAACAGCACTCTGCACTTATTAATACAAAAGAATATCTAGTGCTGCACATATTTACATAGATTTTTGTACTTCGTATTTAAATATTTTCAGTAATATTTACAACAGTAACAATCGAAGATGTGTGTGGTGAGTGTTGTACGATTTTGGAAAGATTATGACTAACAGCATCGCAACGCTTATCACTATACTAACTTCGCAGACAACACTTTCCGATCGTCTTACAAAACATATTAACAGCGGCAACTCATGTTCTCTCATTCTTGTTTACTTTATGTGTACTAATCAAATTACATCTCTTATCACGTAATAATACTATTATTTATCGCACGTAAGATATTTCAAACCACTTCACACTGTGTGCATGACTATTTTTTATTCCTACCTGTTATTAACACGTAATTTTTGTAGACAAAGTAGAATATGGCACGATTCGGGGCTTATAGATTAATTATTTAGTTGAAATATTTATCGAATTTTTAAATCAATCTTAATTGCATTTATTATAAGTACATGCAATAGATGTATGATGTGGTTTATCACAAACATATTACGTTTTCAGGGATTACTTATAAAACAGTTTAACATGATCGCAACGAACCAACAATACACGAAATTTGCTAAAGACCAACCCATAGATACAATAGCTATTACGAACAATCAAAACGATATAATGATTGAATATGAGGACTCTAATGAACAGACATTATTTTCCGCTAAACCGGCCTTCATCGACGACGATACAGATAAGAAATTCGAAGAAATCCTACAATCGGCTTACACGACAACTGTTGATTGTGAAAGTGAAAAAACTGAGGAACTCAAGTCACCAATCAGTGTAGACAACTCGTACATAAGCTCTAGTAGTTTAGAAGATACAATTAAGATCTACAACGTGCAGACCGGTGAAATTGTCAAATGTAAACCAGAAGATAAGTTATCAACGAGATACGAATCTGACAGGAGTGGCAACAACGATACTGATAAAGGCATCTTTAGAGATGATAGCCCCAGTCCTATACGCTATGTCGACGAGGATACACTGACGGAGAAGGAAGCGAGGCTCGTTTCAAGCGAACTCGATGACGTGCTACTTCATTTGCCTAAAGTGAAGGAATTGGCGAAGAAATTTGTGAGCATGGAAAATCTAAACGAGCCAGTCAAGGTAAGTGATAAGTAACTAAACAAGTTTCTCTTCACCAAATATTTGCAGAGTTTATCGTTGCTACAGCAAGTAGAGATCTCCAGTATTTTATTGTATTGATTTTGTTTTATGTAATGAAAATTATGAGTTTAATGGTTAGGCAGCTCCAAAAATATATTCATAGTATGTATATATTTATTTATATTTATTTATATAATAATTCACAATGACTATTTATTTTTATTAGCCATCTAGCCTGCTCAAGCAAACGCGTTTTATCTCAAGTGTCGATATTCCAAATATTCTGATATAACAATGCGTCAAATGATTATTATGCTTATAAATAAGTAATGAATACATAAGAACATAACAAAATTAACTAGACCATTATAAATCAAAACAAAAATACTACTATTAAAAATGATTTTTTCATATAATTGACATACCTACATGTTGCATTAAAATACCTGCATTTCTGCAGATCCCGCAACCTTACTCCAAACGGCGGTGGAGCAAAGAAAACATCTTAAACGACATAGACAAACCAGGCAGCAAGCAGGTCTACATGCACAGTCTCACGGCGAGGAGTATCTCTAAGGAGTTCAGAGAGGAGCTCAAGATGTCTATGGCCACGCCACTGACTGTTCCTGGGGGATCAAAAGAATTTCCTGAAGGCATCGAGGAAGTCACAAAGGAGTCCAGCAGACCAGGGAGCCCGCTCCCTGAACCTGGTACAATCAAGTCTAAATTAGCATTTTTCGAAAGTTTGAAAACAAAATTAAGTAATAGTAAATGAGGTATTTAATTCTTGCTACACTGATACGTAGACCTGGCGATAATAAATAGTATTTTACTAAGAAACAAAAAATTCAGTCGAGCAGAATTAAAAAAGCACTATGATATATTTAATTCATTAATTGTTATTCCCCAGCGTTTTAAAACCTATCACCTAGCATTGTCTAGAATCAAAGCTATTTGATAAACATTCTCAAGTATCGTTAAAAATTTTCCATCAGACTTCTCAACTATGTCCTTCTTTTTTCTTGTATTATGTTAATTTATTATATCAGCAGCCATGGTTTTTCTTATCAGTGTAGGTGCTGTAAAGATAATTTATTAAAAGCGATCAATCAAAAACGATCTTTCCCATACCGTTATTATCTGGTTTCGGAAGTCCAACAAACTAATTTCTTGCGAGCCAAAAGTTGTTTTATATGCATTGTTAATGTTAGCAGTAATCCGACTACAATTTGTTTTGTTTAACAAGTCGTGTAGTCGAAACACTGCGCTAGGTATTTATGGAAAATCATTAAATATAGTTTACATTATTGTATTGATGGTCATAGTAAATGGGATCAGTTTCTAAAATGTCCTTCTAACTACAAGCCAGTAAACGAATCAGATTCATAAATATTCTTATCAACATGATAATCATTCATATAACCATAGATATGTTAAATGATATTTTACCAATAATTCAAATAAATTACTATCGGTCAGTAACATAAAAAATACCTAGAAGTACATATCAAGAATCAAAACCAAGTTAGAAGGAAAATGAGAATGATTAACCCCAAGATAAGGAAAATAGGTTACGGTGTAAATATTTAGTGCCATTTTGTAATCTTTGTATTGGTGTATTTTCTTTTATTTAAGAATTCATTGTAGCTAATGCCAAAGTTGTAAATAAATATATAACTGCGGGTTTTTATGTCATTAGTCGTTGAGTATATTTTACGGAGTGTAAGAAGTTCTTATATGATTATTCTCTTGTAGCGCAATATATGTCACCAAGTGACGCATAAACGTTTATCTAAACACTTTGTGACATATAAGACATTATAATGTGACACCCTCAATTTATTGATCTTGACATTTTAATGTTAAACATGAGCTTTCTTACACTCCGTATATTTTAAATTTAATATTAGTCATATCGTAGGATGTGCAATATCCGAAAACCCCAGGGGACCACTGCATCAATGTGATAAAATTGATTTAAAAGCGCATACAAATCTGAAATTATGTATTTCCGGATAAGGGTGTCATTATTATTATGATTAAATGAGGAAATGAAGTATTTAATTACATTTTTTATTTCCTAATATATATTTTCCTACGCATGATCAATGCAAAGTTTTTCCGAATACCTGCAAGTCCAAGTTTGAATTGTTTATGACTCAAACGCAATATTAGTTTTGAAAATGAAACAGAAAATTACATTCTCTACCAAGAAACTGGATTTTATTGGCAGTTTTTAATAATTAGCACAGAGGTATGCAATATTTTGATTATATTATTATGCACACTTCTACTAACCACCACACGCCAGTTTAATAAATGCCTAATATTATTTAGAACAGAGAGATAAGGGCGTAGTCTGCTTATAATTCAGAGGGTAGATCTTGTCTACGAGGGGCCGTCTGGGTGGGTATCATTGCGATGTCTATTTCTACCGCTAAGCAGCAGTGTGCATGCACTGATGTGTTTCGGTTTGAAGGACATTGTAGCCAGTGTTACTACAGGACATAATGAGACTTAACACCTTATGTCTCAGGATGGCGAGCGCGGTGGAATGCCACACAGTACTTCGTAAGTCAAGGTGCTGAATGGTGTTGCTACTTTTTAGGGGTGGTCTTATCGCTTGCCATCAGGCGAACGGCATACTCGTCTCATTATTCAATGCAATAAAAAAACCTGTTGTGTTCCGGTTTGAAGGACATTGGAGCCAGCGTAATCCAAATGTCTCAAGGTGACGGGCGCAGTCGAATGCCACGCAGTACCTTGTACTTAAAAGTTCTACATGGTGTTGCCATTTTATGGTCGTATCGCTTATCATATGGCGAGCAACATGCTCGTCTCGTCATACTGTAGCAATAAAAAAGAGGGGGCAGGTATTCAAACTTTGATCCAGGGGGGGGAACTAAAATTTTATGTAGGTAATCCTGAAATCTATACTATATATATAATCTATACTAATATTATAAAGCTGAAGAGTTTGTTTGTTTGAACGCGCTAATCTCAGGAACTACTGAATCGATTTTGAAAATTCTTTCACTAATAGGAAGCTACTTTACTCCTGAGTGCTATAGGCTTTTATTACTTTTTATTCCGGGAAAATATTTTTATCCCGGAAAAACTTTTTCACGCGGGCGGAGACGCGAGCACTACTAGTATCAAATAATGTTCGGGTGATTCACTAGATGAGTGTTTGATAGAGATCTAAAACAATGATACTGTATCACTTTACGATAGGAATGTAACTTTTTTAGATATAGAGTTCAAGAATATCAGATATAAGTACTAGCTTTTGCTCGCGGCTTCGCCTGCGTGAAAGATTTTCCTGAATAAAACTCCCACTATATATTTTCCGTGGATAAAAAGTACCCTAAAACCTTTCCAGTTTTTCAAACTATCTCCATAGCAAATTTCCTCGAAATCCGTTAGTTAGTTTTTTAGTTTATCGTGTACAGAGGCGGCAGACCACTTTGCTGTATACTATGTAAGGCTATTGGTCTTCTCGTCCAAAATACCTCAGTGCCTGAAGACAAAAATCTTCAATCAATGTGTGTTACCAGTGATGACATACGGCACTAAGACGTGGCCTCTGACTATGGGCCGCCTAAGACGGCTCACGGTCACTCAGCGAGCTATGGAGACGGCTATGCTAGGTGTTTCTCTACGTGACCGAATCAGAAATGAGGAGATCCGTAGAAGAACGAAAGTCACTGACATAGCTCAACGGATAAGCAAGCTGAAGTGGCAATGGGCAGAGCACATAGTTCGAAGAACTGACGGCAGATGGGCCAAAGAAGTTCTCGAGTGGAGACCACGTACTGGCAAGCGCAGCGTCGGCCGTCCATCTACAAGGTGGACCGATGACTTGGTAAAGGCCGCAGGAACGCGCTGGATGCGGGCCGCTTTTGACAGGTCCATCTGAAAATCTTTGGGGGAGGCCTATGTTCAGCAGTGGACGTCATGTGGCTGATGATGATGATGATGTAAGGCTATAAACGATGTATCGTAAAATTATATTCTAGAGCAGGTTAAGTATATAGGTATATATATGTATATTATGTATAATCGTGCACATTTGCATTTTGCAGAACACTTCATTTGGTCTAATGTTTAAAGTAGAGGAAATGAACGATAGTCTAGTTGGGAATGGAACGGTCTGCCGAGACAATGTCCGGAAGTTCAAACACAAGGCAAACACCTCTGACTTTTCGAAGTTATGTGTGTAGTGTTTATCAATTATCGTTCGCTTTAACGGTGAAGGAAAACATCGTGAGGAAACCACAGAACAGAGATAGAGATAGAACTATAATGTGGGCGTAACCTTTCACCCTCTAGTTAGCTAGGCAGCACTAACTCCCGTTTGAGCGGTCTCAGTCGTCATTACGCATTGTCAAAGCTTTAATAACTAGAAAAAATAGTTAAACATATTAAAATGCCCTATTGTGCTATTCTGGAATGCAGAAATCATAGCTATAGCAAAAATGTGTCCCACAGAGGTATTTCATACCGTCGGTAAGTAATATTTTGTGGTTTATTGCTTATTTAGCTGAAAAATGTATATTGATTTTCTATGTCAAATATGGCACAAAAATTACAATTTAAAGTGTTTCTTATTTCTTTCATCATAAGGTTAATTTTCGAAAACGAAAATCAGTTGTTCTAGAATGATTTGTCACCAATTCACAGTGTCACCGCTACTCAATTAGTGCATGCATGGTCGGTAAAATGTTATCGATAATTATCAATTTTTCACTAAAGCGCTATGTTGTAGCATAAAAACTTTCAAACCCCATACTCTAATTATTTTCGTAAAACATGAACGGATTGAAGGCTGTATGGTTGTGTACCTTGGCCTACAAGTCGTGTGTTGTAAAACAAGTGCGAGTAGTGTTGTCAGTTTTCCAACTGCTTGTTTTGTTTGTATACAATAATAAATGCTACATACGTATTAAAACTATGATTGCGTGTGCAGTATTTGTAATAAAATTAGTTTTATTTAAAACGTACATTTGAGAATTGTGAGTGGTCTGGTTCTAATTTTGGTTATATCAATTTCAGTTCATCTCTGGTTGGGATTGCAACCCTACCGGTGAACGACATCTCTTCGACCTCTTGAGCGGCAGCACCAAGCGTGTGAGCACGTAATTTCGTCACCGGCTCGTATGTGCCCATAAATTACGAAGGCTTGGCCAAGGGCCCCGCGGAGTGTTCGCTATGATCAGCTGTACCTGTAGCCGCTTAGCCGTCCTATACGTATCAGTGACCCCGTGACGGCGAAAAGCGTTTTGTTCTAGTGCACGATGAACATATCAGGAATCCTTCGCGGAAGTTGACAGGAGAATACTCGCCGGCCTGCCGATTTTGCGGGTTCTCTATTCATTCCCGGGAGTTTTACCTCAGGCACAATTTTCATTCACTTTGTCTATCGCGGGTAGAGTTAAAACTGCCTGCATCACCAGAGAATAGGATATCTTCCCCAGCTGCATGAAGCCTCAGTGATTCCTGACTCTGCATTACAGGATCGACGACACACTCTTATAGGTATTTTTCGAAATTAAACAACAAAAGTATTTAAATTACGAAAAAAGTATGTAACAAAACCGGGTTCCGGCTAATAAGGTAAGGTGGGAGAACTTACCTTATTAGCCGGAACCCGGTTTTGTTGTATTTCTGTCTTGAGCTAAGTTTAGCCGATAAGTAAATAAATATAATATCAACTTCAAAGGTGTGTATTGTTTTATTTAACCCACTGTTATAGTAGCAGATACATATTATATAGCTAACGATGTTATACAGAAAAATATCAAAAGTATAACTGAATACAAGTTTAACCTTTGCTCATCCTCACACTTCCTGAGGTGAAGCACGTGCTGACTGCTGGCTTGCTAAACCATTGCTTAGTGTATTCTTCTATCTCAACCCGTAACAAAAGGTTAAGAAGTTCGTAATTGTGTTATTAAACTGTGGAACAAACTTCAATGTCTTTTGTCCGACCTACTAGGCCGGCATAATTGTGCCAACCGTTAAAAAATATTTTCTTCCCTTACCGGTTGACAGTGGACGATAGCCTAGTTGGGAATGGAACAGTCTACCGAGACAATGTCCGGAGGTTCGAAACCCAAGGCCTCTGACTTTTAAGTTACGTGTGTATTATTTATCAATTATCGTTCACTATAACGGTGAAGGAACACATCGTGAGGAAACCTGTTAACCTGAGAATCCTCCATAAGAATTTCGAGGGTGTTTGAAGTCTGCCAACCCGCACTAGGCTAGCGTGGTGGACTAAGGCCTTAAACCCTCTCAAGAGTAGAGGAGGCCCGTGCTCAGCAGTGAGCATTATATAATACAGGGCTGGTATTATTACCGGTTGACATTTTCCTTAAACTTTACTCTATTTAACTCCGGCAGTGAAATTACTATAATATGTATAAATACTCATTATAATTTATTGCAAACTAGCTATACTGTAATACTGTGTAGGTAATACATTATGTAATTTAACATACATGTTTGCAGTATTGAAATTTTAAATTAAGAATTTAAAATCTATACTAAAAATAAATTTTAATTTACTGAGTGAAAATTTTATTCAAGATATTTTCAACATCTTTTCCGGCGCTTATCAAAATAATATTATATATTTTTGTAATAAGTCAATTTCATTAATTAATGTTATTTATAATTTTTAGCCATAAAATAAAAAACATCGATAGGTTTACAAAAAGGTATCATATGGGTGCAACACTATTAACGCAAGCTTAGCGTACTTGGTGTCAATCAATAACTTTTCTTAAATCGACAGCCATAGAGATCTTATGAATGCCATCACCATTATATGCCATCTAGCGTGGAGTAGTGGAATGAAATCGAATTAAAATCAAAATTCAGGCTGAAGGAATAATATCGTATGAATTTATGTGAATTTTTAAAATATGAAGTTTATGGAATGGCATTAAGGTTAAATTTAATGCAAATGATTTTATATTATACGTTTTATGTTTATTGCTGATTTTGGCCAATCATAATAAAAAGATGATAGTATGTGAATATACGCATGTGTGAGTTTGGCGACACTGGTTTTCTTAGTAAATTGATGCTAAACTCTATCCATTCTATCTTTAATTCGTGGAGGAAACCTACATGCCTGAGAATTCTCCATAAGAATTTCGAGGGTATGTGAAGTCTGCCAACCCGCACTAGGCCAGCGTGGTGGACTAAGGCCTATCCCCTCTCAGTAGTAGAGTATATAACAAATACAGGGCTGGTATTATATTATTAAGGTAGAGATTCGTGCCAGGTTTCTGAGGTTCAGAGTGAGCCTAGATTTTGTGTATTCTATGCTATATAAACTGCCCTAGAAAAAAGAATAGGCAATAAAAAATGGCTGCGACCTAAAAACGTTATTCTGGGCAAAGCCAGAACGCATTATATTTATGTGTCACAAGTGTTTTATAAAAATATTTCTCTAAATCCTTTAAGATGTTGAAGTGTTTAATCAAAAAAAATAAAAAATGTGATAAATTGAAATTATTGATTTGAATAAACTATATCTATACTAATATTATAAAGCTGAAGAGTTTGTTTGTTTGTTTGTTTGAACGCACTAATCTCAGGAACTACTAAACCGATTTTTTAAATTCTTTCACTAATAGGAAGCTACATAACTCCTGAGTGCTATAGGCTACCTTTTATCCCGGGAAAATATTTTTGTCCCGGAAAAACTTTTTCACGCGGACGGAGCCGCGAGCACTACTAGTTATTTATAAAATCTACATGTAAACATGCTGGATGCAGGTGGCTTCTGATAGGTTCATCTGGAAATCTTTCGGGGAGGCATATGTTTAGCAGTGGACTTCTAAAGGTTGAAGAAAAAACATGCAACGGGCCATCAGAGGGTAGAGACTTTCTATCAGGCAATATTACGGGTGCGCGCTTTTACATGTTACCTACTGTTTTAAGGCCACCTCGAAGGTATTACTGGACGAAATTAAAAATCTTGTACAGTATCAGTAATATATTCCTAACGTTTTGTGGAATGGTATACTTTCCATCTCCTCAGCATACTTCCTCCTGTAGCACCACAAGTAGTAATCAATTAAACTTGAATTAGGCATTTCAACATCTTTGTCACTCAATGCTTCTTTTACTTTCTTCTTGAGAAGCTCTACAGCATGGATGGAGCATCCTCGTATCTCAATTTCTTCATCAGAACCACTTGACAACAACTCATCTGAGAAAAAAAATAAGTCTGTACTTTTAATGTTTTTATGTTTCCAGGGCAACAAATTTTACTAAAAACTATGCTGATGAGAAGATACATTTGCAAAAATAATTGATAGTGATTGGTACCTATGCATGCCACTACTTCAAAAGCAAATGAAGTAAAAGGTTTATATTCATAATAACACTATAAGTTAAAACGATAAATATTTTACAATAATAACTTCAAGTTTATAAGTCTATAAAATGTGAAAAAACCTTTCTTTAACTTCTGCATCAACTCTTCACTGTAATTCAATGCTCCAAAATAAACCAACACTTGTGGCACTCTATAGTCTGCGAACATAGTGATACAATCAATGTCATAGAACTCCCCCAAGCCTTGACCATCAAAGAAACTCCACAAATCTGCCACAAGAATCTGAGCTCTCTTGTATAGAGATACTTTCTGATTATTGAAAACTGCTTCATCCCTGAAGGAAGGGAAATTCTCCACTACAATCTCTAGTAACTTCTTTGCTGACTTATTTGCTTCTTTCAAACAAGTGACAAAAGTGCCATTGTATTTCTGTAGAAGAATTTTTCCAACTTCATGTAGTATGGTTATTCTTTCTTTAAAGAGTGGTATTAGAGTGTTATTATCACTTCTCATGATGTTTCTTAATTGTTCCTCCGTTATTTTGGAGGAATATTCTGGATTTGTAATGTCATACCCCTCCTGTAATAAAAATGAAGAATCTTTACTTTTTATCATATAAAATTGTTCTGATCAAAATTACTTATACAACAATATTTTTTCAAATTCTAAACAGGTATCCAGAATTTTTTATTGATTGCTAATTTAAAAAAAAATGGATCTCAAGTCCTTATAAAATAATGTCACTTATATACAGTACCTTAATTGCTCTACTTAGAGCAGCTTCCAACGCATAATATCCTGAATGTCCATCAACAGTCCATTTCTCAGCACCAGTGTAAGACCAGAAGCAGAAGTTTAGAGCATCGGCAACAAACACCCAGTCTGCAGCCTGAGAATTGTCTTTGTTCGGACGATTTATATTTGTTTCTGTATCCGGAATCTGCAGCTTGCTTGGGGAATATGACTTTACTATCTGTAAATAAAAGTGGCTGGCTCATAATGACTATTTACATTTAAAATTAGTACCTAGACGTTTCCACAAGAGTTACAAGTACTTACCTCTTTACAGAGTATATCAAGGCCTTGTTCGTGTATTTTCACATGGCGAGCATGCTGAGCAATAAATTCCCCGGATTGGGCTGGTGAAAGAACACCTTGCCAAACCATAATATTAATCTAAGGTGGTCTCAAAAAACTATTACCTAAGGTATGTAATATTACAGAAGAGGTAATGCAGACTCGTTACCGTACAAAAGATATCAACAGTCTATCAAACCACTCAATAATATCAAAATGCCAGCAATCAGCTGATAATAATAAACACTTGAGCTCATTTGACGTGAACTTTGTTTACAAAAATTCGGTAACTTGATTCTATTTTATAAGGTTAAATAAATAAATCCGATAGATCCGTGTTATAAAACTTAATTAAAATGATTTCTGCAATTTCTATACAAATCAAAAATACCATTGTCTTTAACAAAATCTGCACTGAAAGTAATAATCAGGCTATGTAATCTTAGTACATTGGTGACGGTAACTTCAGACAGATTACTGTACTAATTTTAGTTGTACGGGAGTAGAATGGTACGTATACCTGATCTTGATCATTTTCAATTTAGCAGCCTTATAATTTACTCTTTCCATAAAACGTTCCCAGATGTCGCTAGGGTTATGTTATCGCAAGTGTAAATTTGCTAAATGAGATAACATGCTTACAAAAGTATTTTGGGTGCGTTGAGGACCTCTTTAAAATAGCCAGATAATTTTCACGACCGAACTTTGAATTTCTGCTCTTTGGTAGAATAATTTAAATTAAAACTGGTACAAAAAAATCAATCTATCATAATAAAATTTTATTAGCATGCTAATTAATTTTGATTTATAAAATTTTATGATCAAATATAAGCCAAATCAGTTGCAAAGTAATAGAATCCAGGAGTTTTAAGTTTACTGGTGAAGCTAAACGGAAAGAAATTTTTCTACTATCCTGGCAACATTAAAAATGACGAAATCTGGTTAACGCGGTCCAAAGTCAAACAAATAATAATACTTGTTGTTTATCAGAATTCTCGTTTTGTTGTAGATTGCCACTTCTATTATCATAATAATCCATTGAGTTGCAAATTTCTCCTCCCGTTGCTGTGATAATTACTTCGTATGAGTTTCTGTGTAGTGAGATATAGACTCGAAGTGTTTTCGTGAGACAGTGACTCTTTTTCTTTATTCTGTTGATTTATTTGTGAGATAAGGCTCTCATTATGTCGATATCAAGAAAAAAATATTGTGTTCCTGGGTGTATGGAATCAGGAGGTAAGTTATATTGTATCATATTGCTTTTTAGTGCCGACCGGCACGAAAACTAACCTGAACCCCTAACCGGCAAAATATAGCCTCCAAACTAGACCTAAAACGTAATTTTTTGTATTGGGATTGAACTGGGACCTTTCTATTGTTCACACCTTAAGCCCCGCGCCTATTAAGGCCGCCATTGTATATAGATACAGATTTTCCATGTTAGAAGGGGCTCCATTTGATTAATTTGCCACATGTCCTTTATGGTGTAACATGTTTAACCCAGTAGTGGGTATGGTGTGTATTACTGTGGGAATTAAATAAAACAATACGCAAGTTGATTGGCAATTAATGTGTTAAAGCACACCTATGCAAACCGGCTAAGCTAAGCTCTTATTTAACAATATCGTAAAGCAGGATGTGAGCCAACTGGAGGATATCAAATGGATATAAAAGATAATCCATATTATAAAGTACTCTGTGCTTACTACCATACTCAAATATTACATTTTCTTCATTTTCTTAATGCCGCTTTTATAAATATTTAATAATGAGGCATAATATTATGATAAAATAGTTTTGATATATGTAGGTAAAACTTCTCTTACTGGTTGGTGACCGCTCCATAATGAGGATCATGAAACTTATTTAAAGTCATACTTTTATTTGGTATCAAAAATTATATATAATTATATTATCCTAACTTTGAAACATTTGTTTTTCAGGTTCACATTCAACTTAACATTTATTTTGTTTCCAAATCCAGCAAAAGATAGAGAGTGTTTCAATATATGGGTTCTCACAATTGGTTGTAACATAATTGGTTCAGGAAATGAAGACATTTATAGACATCGCAGTGCGTCTCATGCACACTATGAAGAAAAATTTTGCTGTAGAAACAACAGGCTTAGCAATGTTGCAGTGCCGACACTAAATTTGCCAGGTTGGTATCTTATCTTACTAATAGTATAAATGTGAAAGTTTTAGATTATTTTTGGATGTTTGTTAGAAGTAAATGCAGAAAAAGCTGAATTATAGTCCTTTTAATTATCAAAATATGTGTTGTTTTCTTCAAACAAATTTTGAATTGAGTTCAAAGGAATTTACATTGCGTTACTAAATGAAACCACATATTCGTCTATACCTCTGCTAACATTATGCTAAAAATTATCAATGAATAACGAATACTTTCGCCAAAAATCCCGGTTGTAGTATTCCAATTTTTTGATCATTTAGTAGTTTAGTGCGAATATGTTGTGTGCGTACGTGTATTTCTGACTGAAAGTGTAATGTTGCTGCTGCGATGAATTCTCCTAGAGCAGTCTTAATGGCATTAGGGCGTGTAAACTTAAAGTTACTTTTTATTGATATTTATTTTGTTCGAAACTTGCACTTTCTTATTTTACATCTATGGTTAAAATAATTCAATGAAAAGTGTTATTTTTAGCGAGAGAAGTATGTGGTTTCATTAATTAACGCAATGTCAAAATGACCCTGTATAACTAAAAAAATTGCTTTATAAACTGATAATGATTAAGGTTGTTGTTAGTCATTAATATCAAGTTAGCTGGTTTGTATAAATGAAAGCACATTTTTGGCGTGTAGTCAAAGTGTGGGATATAATTAACCCGTAAAACCCTGCTTATATGAATAGATATATGGGGAAACCCTATATACTCGGACGCTGGCGTCCATAGCGGGGTTTGGCGAGTCAATTACAATAAAAAAAATATATTGATACAAAAAAAAAACTTAGTTTGTAGTAAGGTGCATTATATTGTTACATATATGTGGAGACTATTTAAAGCAATATGTTAATTCAAGTGATTATTTATAAGTTGTATTAGTCTGTAAGTCTTCCTAAAATAAAATAAATAAATAAATAAGTAAATAAAAGATGACTTATTTATCTCTGGTGTTTACAGGACCTTTGTCTCTTCCAAACTTTCAATATGAAGTAAGAAGACCAATGAGACAAAGACAAATGATTCTTTACCAACACCAACTACAACATCTTGAGATACATCTGTAGCTTCTAAAGTTTTGCCATCATTCCCTGCATGTTCAACTTCAGCTACATTGCATACTGAAGAATCACAAACTGACATAGCTAAGAAAGAAAATACAGGTTAGTTACCTTAATTATTAGTTACCTTAATCACTGTTTGTCATATATAGGTGTATGCATATGCTGAAATAGAGGTACCAGCATTGGTATTGCTCATAATTTACTTAAAAAAATAGTGTGCAAAGCTAAATACATATTTATGTGTACACATATTCCCTATCGTTAACTCTTCATATACATACTTTCGCGTCATTCAACCACTTAATTTAAGTCATATTAATTATATTTCAGATCCTATTATGAAGCAGATTGTAGCAGCAATAAAGGTTCTCAGCCTGAGAATGTTATAAATAAAGGTATTATGCAGTTACTTATTTTATTTATATTTAGGTTTATCACACACACAAACTCACGCCTTTTATCCCCGAAGTGGTAGGCAGAGGTGCAACTAATGCACCTACTTTTCACTGTGTGTATTTCGTCCTATGATGTGGATAGAGGGCGAGTCTATCGCCATATGGGGCACATATTCCAGACTCTGGGCTGCTCCTGAGTAGGAAAACCACTTTGGCCAAACCTGAGACCTCAGTTCTGCAGCCATACCATCATACAACTATGCCACTGAAGCATTTAGGTTTACACGTATTATATTTGCTTGCATTTTCCTCTAAACGTGTCTATAAGAGTTTAGCTTTTGTTTTAAAATCTGTTTACAAGACACTACCTACATTAATTTTTCAGGTTAAGTCACCAAATAATAGGTAGCACACCTATATCACGAAAACAGTAAAAAAGCATGCAAAAGTAACTCTTGCAGAACATAAACTGTATCAAGCTAGTTTCAGCACAGATTAAATTAAGTAAATTCTGTAATAAAGTAAAAAAGCAGTCTGTTAGCCTCAAAGCAGCTAAAAAGATAATGAATAACCCAGCACTATTGGCTTCTATGGAAAATTATGCACAACAGCAAAAGTAATAACAATGATGCAATTCAGAGAAGTTAAGAAGAAAAACGAGGGCCGAAGCTTCTCTTTGATGGAAAAATACCTGTGGCCCACACATCATCATATACAAATCAATAATACAAAAGAATTGATCAAAACATATTATGTTCTTATGTTTTTAGAATTTAATTTTTTAAATTGTCCTGCATACAAAGAAGATGTCATTAAATGCTTATTAAATATCTCTTCTAGGTTTTGATTCACAATTATTGTAAGGACATATGTGGAAAAAGTAACTACAATGATAATGAAGATAGGTTGAAAGTAAAAGCAAAAACTATTTTTAAAAGTGCTTTAAAAGAAAGGTAAATAGACATAACTAAAATAAAAAGAAAATAGTTTACATTGTATATACAGTTTAATAAGAAATTATAAAATCACAAACCATATTTTCTGTCCAACTCGGGTTTTTATGTTTCTGGTCATCCAGTGGTCGAAATTCGTCCATCGAATTTAATAACATTTTATTTTTCTTCCGTCCTCTATACGAACTTTAAAGATACCAAATCTCACTCCTTCGTACGCGCAATGTGCTTAAAAAGGGGTACAAAGGTCTTTCTTCACATACTAATATAAAGATGTGCACATTAAGTATTTTTAGGCGTCTGCGCTTAATTTAAATTACATTGCTTGTGTTATAGTATTTTCTTATTAAGCCATATGTGTTATGTAAAGTAGAATTTGTTTTTGGTTTGTAGTAGTTTGGAAGTAGATTGTTTTTTTAAAAAGATTTTTCTTTTTTTGTATGTTAAAAGCAGATGTAATGGAAACCATTACTATAAGAATCATTTCCCATCCTATTTGAGGAGTCCTTCGAAGTTCAGGGGCAAATAACAATATTCTTAATATGGCAGCATTTTGCAGCTATGCTGAACTGAGCAAAAAATAATCATTGAAATCTTATTTGATGTCCCTCCTTCATCTTTGAAGTACAAGGTCTCATATTATCACAAAGTAAAAAAAATATTAGAAAATCATATTGTATGTCCAATTGAATCCGGTTGAAATTATAAATAATGCGATTAGTGTTTATATTCAATGTATTATTTTTACTTTAGTATTATATTTTTAAGTCTATCTTCATCTTTTTTAGTTCAATATTTATGGTCCAAATATATAATATTATGTGAATTATGTGAATATATCTAGTTCTTATCAAATAAATGTTTTACTTCATTTCTTCGTTTTATTTACATTTGACCTGAATTAAAATTTGAATAGTCTGATTTTTATACATTGATACTACTTACTAGAGTACCTACCTATATATCATTATGTAGTGTGATATTAGGTCTATAAAACTAATGCAGATGGCGCTGTAAACTTGTTACCAAGAAAAAGGCCGGAGAGATATCTCTATTTCAGTATATTATAAAGTACTCTGTGGTAATAATTTTTTCTAACTTCATATTTTCTTATAAAAGACCTAAAACTTTTTTTTTTTTTTTTTTCTTTCTTTGTGGCTTCGCAGTTCAGTTGCATGTAGCAAAGAGTATTATATACATTGGGAATAGAGAGACAACTCGTCGAGTTTGCGTGCCAACCGACAATTGTCAAAATTTCGGCTGCTTCAACGATTGTATGATAGAGGGCGCCCATGTTGCTATTGAAATCCGATAGATGGCAGGGATTCTGTTTAAATTCAGGTTTACTGTAGTGGATACTAATACTGTAAATATTAAACTGTTATAAAAGCATTGCATTGAATGACGAAAGTGCAATTAAAGTAAAATGCTTTTTACAATTATACAATACAATGCGTTTAATGCTTTATTTACAGTACATCTTTGCCACTTACATTTAATATGGTTGTGTTAGTTTTACCATGCCAAATCAGACAAACTTATTAATCAAAATATTTTATTTTGTGTTTGTTACGGAATAATAAATAATGTACAAAATTTAATTTTAAAAACTATATTTAGGTACTGATAATATATAAAATTCCTTATAAAGAGGAACAATTTGTTTACTTTCAATCGATCATCTCCGATATCAAATAAACTGCTGTACCAGTTTCAATATTTTTTTCAAATAATAAACGTAGACGAAAGCTTTTATGGAACTAAAGAAAGGAGTACAAACGCAAACAAAAATCTGTTTGAATATTATGCAAAGAGATACAAAGCCGTATTGAATCTCATACAAAAGATACAAAATAACCATTACATATAAAATCTATTAATAAATGCAAGGCCACCCTGACAATTTATAAATATAGATTAAAATGCTACAATTAAAGAAAATATTAACTGTAAACAAGGATATGGTCAAACAGTATCAGATTATAATAACATTGCCCAATTGTTAATGGATGTTTTATGAACATAGCAAAATGCAACAACAATCAGTATGCAACCGCATTCTTAGTGGAAGTCAATCGAATTCTATTTTTGTAAAATCTGTGGGAGCGAGTGAATTTAAAAAAAAAAGTTCATTCTCTAAAAAATGTTTCCAGTACTAGCTACGACGAAATTGCTGTTAGGATCGTACAACATATTATCACATATACTCTCTCCAATTTCCAGCTATATCATTAACTTAAGTATAAAATACGGCGCTTTTTCAGATAATATAAAATTCACTATAAAACCAATGTTCAATGAAGTCGGTTAAAAAGGGCGATATTGGAGATATTAATTGTTACGGAACAATAGCATTAATTCCAATCTTCTCAAAAATTTACGAAAATATTATAAATTCTTCTTTATATTCCTTTCTTGAAAGTAACAATTTTTTTGTACCCGAACAGTATGAATTTCGCAAAACAAAATCAATAAACTCACTAGTTTATATCTTTTTTAATACTGTAATTCACTAATATGGATGATCGCAAACCTGCAGTAGAGATCGACGGTCCCATAGAACAAAGTCGTATATGCCAAATGTTAGCTTTTGAGTAAAGTGCTTTGAAAGTCTAAATTAATTGTGAAAATCACAAGTTATACATGAAGGAAACATTATCTATTAGGGTTCAGTAACAACTTTGAACTTAATGTGTGAAAATAGCACTAATTCGTACATGAATACACACTTACGACTTTAAAAGCGCTCTACTGAAAAGCTAACATTTTGAATATACAACTTTGTTCTATGGGACCGTCGAGATATATTTAGACATGACAAAAGCTTTCGACCACGTTCACCATATTTTGTTTAAAAACTTGCACCCCTATGGTATTCGAGGTAATATGAATAACCTAATAAAATCCTATTCAACTGGTAGACAGTAAGTCAAACAAATTAATAGAATATGTCCAATATTAAAAATGGAGACAATTTAACAATCGCAAAACAGTCCTACTAATAATATTATTATAAACGCGAAAGTATGTATGGATGTCTGGATGTTTGTTACTCTTTCTCGCAAAAATTTCAGAACGGATTTCGATGACATTTGGCACACGGATAGATCATGTCCTGAATTAACACATAGGCTACAATTTATCCCGAAAAAATAAAAAGCGCGCTTTTTGTCCCGGAAAAACTTTTTCACTAGTAATACATATTTTGGGGTACCACAGGGTAGCGTATTGAGCCCAATGTTTTTCCCGGTATATATAAATGATTTATCTCATATAACTTATCACCAAATGACTCTTTTTGCTGATGATAGCACAGTTTTAATTAGTGGTAAGCATCTGCATGCAGATCTTAATTGCACAATTAAGACTTTCCCAACTAACATTACAGAATGTCTTTCTTGTAATAATTTGAAACTAAATTGAGCAAAAACAAAAACTATTCATTTTTGATAGAGAAATCAAGTAAAACTAAATTAACATATAACTTTCCAAAATATAAGAATTGCAGAAAGAGAACAAATCAAGTTTTTAGGAATATACATTGACAGAAATTTAGTTTGCAAAAATCACATAAATAACGTTTGTAAACGCTTAAATCAAGTCATATGCTCTTCATAAATTAAGCTAAATACCAGACAGATCTGCCGTTATTACTGCATATCATGGCCACGTATCTTCTATCTTGAGATATGGCTTGATATTTTGGGGAAACTCTGTAAACAACGACCTAGCTTTTAGGGCTCAGAAACTTTATATTCGATCAATGGTAAACATAGTATCAACTGTTTCTTGCATACCATATTTCAATGAGATAAAAATACAACCACTTCTACGCCATTTTTTGCCAAAAGAAGTGCTCCCTTTTTTAAATTTCATAACCGTATTATACGTAATGATAGAATGACATTTAAACTCCACAAAACTGCATTATTTCATATAAGTCCATTTAACTTAATTCCTAAGATATATAATATACTGCCAAAAATTATTATAGATTTAAATGAACTTATTGAGTATAAAAATAAATTGTTTCGATTTTTACATGTTAAATTTAATTACACTTTAAATGATGTTAAGATATAGAATGTATTTATTCTCTCTCTAAAATCTTAAATTATTGAATGCCATTATGGCGTGTCATAGCTGTACTGCAATTATAAATGTGTAACACCACTATTCTACGTGTGTATCACAATAAATACTAGGTATTTGAAAAATTTGAATTTGATCAATAGGAAGCTATGTTAGACTGGTTATTATCCCAGAAATTGACTTAACTTGGCCGTGTCGGATAATTTGAATCTATTGATATTAAAAGCTTTAAATAAAATATCGCTAATGTCACTGTTACCATATGGTTTTGTACCTTACATTAAATAAAGATGAAATAATTAACCAAAATGCTTATAGTAAGTAATAATAATATACATATTTAATGTTACATGTACAAAGTTCGTTCACATCACCGTGTTACGCTATTACCAACTGACGATCCAAGTATCAGCCCTTATATTTAATGGAAAGGTGACTCGGAAAAAGTTATTATTAAATTATGGTTAATATAAAAGTGAGCAATACGGCTCTATTCATGTAACTAGCATTTTTTATTTATGAGTAATACTTTATCTGATGACTTTAAATACATTGAGCACTAAAAAAATATACTGAAACTTTGTTAATAAATGAGATCTCCCTTGCAACTTTTAGAATAATCCACTAGTTTTGAGTGCCATACCTGCCACCACAAGTATTTATTTCATTTATTTATATAATATTACAAGTTAAGTTAAAGAAAAATAAACATAAATGCAAATATTTTAGTAACATATTTTACCAATTCGTGAGATTAAACCGAAACTTTTCAATAGCCTAGGTAGGCTTGTTTCAATTTAAAGGGCATTGTAGCCCGTATAATTTATTTGTTTATCAGGTTTACCAGCGTTTTGTCAAACCATTACTTATAAACTAAGATAAAATTAATAACAAAGTTGGTATGATTTAGAATGATGGGTAAATACCGTATACAAATAAAAATACTGGAGAAAATTCTGTAAATTCAAAAATGTTGCTAAAAAGAAAGGATATTATGTCCGCTTTCTGTGGGCCTCAAAATTTAACCAGGCTCAAACTATATGGATATTAAAGTGGTAAAAGTAAGGATCTTAGATCCATAACAAATATTTTAAGATCCCTCCATTTACAACTAACTTTAAAAACTTTTGTATTAAATGTAGTTTTTAAACAAAATTAAATGACATAAATATCAAAATCAGAGGACTTTCAAATTATACAATTTATTGCTAAAAGCTTAGTTTTTGGGAGTACTAACCAAATATACATAAAGTCTTTTGGTTAGAATTTTAAGCTCATTTTTGGACATGTTCTTTATTATGTTAAGTAATTACTGAGCAATATGAAACTAATATCTTATATCTTAGGTTGACGAGTGCAGTGGAGTGCCACACAGTACTTTCTAATCCAAAGTTTTTCATAGTGTTGATATCAAAATCTGAAAAATAAAAAATTAAGAACATTGTAGCGAGTATAACAACCGGTCATATTGAGACTTAACGTCTTATGTCTAGGGATGATAAGCGCAGTGGAATGCCACGCAGTACTTTTTAATTCAAGATGCTGGATGGTTTTGGTTCTGTTTTTACCAGCCGTATCATCAGGTGTACGGCATTCTTGTTTCGTCACTCAATGTAATAAAAAATCCTTTCAGCTGTTTCTGAGTATAGTTTTTCAAAGATCTTAACATTTTCACAAATTTTTATATTCATTATTATTAGTAAGAGAAATAAAATAAAAAGAAGTAAGGTATTATATACAGCATTACCTGATGGATAAGGGCTTGTTTCGACACACGTCACACGTCCTCTATTTCATGGAATTCCGTTTTCAAATTTTCTGTAACATAATTAAATTTGTGTTATTAATGGGCAGATAATGGACAGTTGGGATTATTATGTCCTGTAGTTACACTGGCTACAATGCTCAAAACACAACAGTGCATGCACACTGCTGCTTGGCGGTAGAAATAGACATTGCAGTGGTACGTAAACATGCTATTACATATGAGAGTCCTACCACCAGTACTGTGACTTTTGTTGCGCTTACGCTGTACTATTGTTCCAATTTATGTGACTGCAGCTTCAAGCTGGTTAGGAGTCTATTGGGAACGTACATATAAATATTTGTTTTTATATAATACAAGCAGGTTCGATAGATATTGTCTTGGCCTAAAAAAATTCAATAAAAACCTAGAACCTGATTCAAGCGCAGCCAACTTCACCTATTATAAATCTTAATTATCCGAGGACCTATTTTAATTTACACAAAAAATAATCCCCGAAATCGATTCCGGAGGAGCTCAGCGACATAAACACATACAGAAGGAATATATTCCTATTAACTATATATACAAAGATATATTTTTGATTCATATTATTTAATTTTCTTTCACTTCAAAATTCTTGTCATCAAAACTGCCAAATCCTTATTAAGAGTACCACTCACATTAATTCTATAGGTATGTTGTGCCTGCACCTGTTGTGGCATATCGCCACACCTAGGTAGCCCAGCATAACTATATTACACTATAGATTTCTGTTCGTGGCTCCGCCCACGTGAAAAATATACTTTGGTATTAAAAGTAGCCTCAGGATTAACATAGCTTCATATCAATGAAAGAGTTTACAAAATCGGTAAAGTAGTTTTTAAGTTTTATCCATTGCAAACAAACAATCAAATCTTTTGTCGTTATAATACTAGTATGGACTAGTATAGATAATAAATGACAGGTTTTTTAAACAGGCATGACTTTACTGAATCTAGTGACAGGGTATTTTTTAATTCAAAGTTTTATATTGTGTTGCTACTATTTATGGGTGGTCATATCACTTACCATGAGGTAACCAGCATGCTTAACTCACCCTACAAATGCAAAAATAACAAGATGAGTTGACGTCATTCGTTAAAACAAACATAATTCATTCAGGATAAATATTTTTAAGTAGGTATAGGTGTATGTATCTACCTGAATTATGCTAACCTACAAAGTATACTGTGCATCGTATGGAAATCATTCTTACCTAAGTTCAACATTGGAGCTGCCATTCTATATATTATGCCCCTTGAAAGTCTCAAGCTCTCTTCGAAATGTTTATATTATAGACGCACATTTATTTGAATATACTGGTCTCCTTTATGTAGTGTGTTCTTGTCCAAAACTTGTATCCACTCCTGGTACTTATTATATGCCATGTTTCCCATTACAAATGGAACTACTGCTTTGCAGAAAAAATGTAGTGGGCCTGAAAATAAATCATTTGATACAAATAAGTAAAAAGGTGTGAGTTAAATTTATGATAATAGTCATTCATTAAGTATGTATGTTAAATGAAAACATTGGAATACTAATGTCAGATATAAGAATAAAAGTTTTTTGTTGAAGTTTAATTTAAGTTCAGAAATATTAATTGGTACTATGTTGTAAATATAACTGCTGAGGGGATGATTCAAAGAAAATATCTATTATTGAATAGGTTATGGTTTTTTGACTGTGTCTCCCTTTTGTGGTTATGCCGATCAAGGCAATAAGTTCTTGTTGTAAATGATAAAAATAAAACAATTATAAACACAACGCAACTCAGTTATATTCCGCGAACAAGTAACCTTATTTTTTGAAGACAATGCAGATGAAAACAATTAGTCAATGAGTAATACAACTGAACTTTACGTATACGACCGTTAAATTAAAGTAAATAACACTATGTTGTAATAATGATTTCAACTCCATTTTCAGAGGTAACTTAAAAATTATTAGCTCATATTTTTTGGTTATGCACATTGCCTCATGGTATTTTAAAAACAGAGCTTAAAAAGGATTTGATTTAAACATTATATATGACTGCAATGGATTATTGCAGTTATAAACGATACTATCAATTAATGAAAAATATAAATATTTTCTTACCATCAATGGCGGAGTCAAAATAGCATTTGGGGCAAGGATCACACATGGTGTAAAAATCACCAACAAATCCAAATCAACGTTTAAATTAACGGAGTCACTTTATAAGAGGATCTTAAACTCACAGACTGCAATATTTGGAAAATAAAAATAAAAATGTACAAGTTACAACCAATAATTGGAATACGAAAACATGGCGATCAATGATACCACTTAAAAAATATTTTGTACAATATATAGTTCGAAAATTATGGTCATCCATGAGTTTCTAAAATTACAAACAAAAAAGGTCTGATTTTCAATTTCATGTATTGAAATGTCGAGCTAAATTATCCGGTATAAATCTTAAAAAATATGGATTTAGAGGGCATTGTGTGTTTTATTACAAACACACACCATGCCCTCTAGATCTATATTTATTAAACTTTTGTAATAATCGATATAGTTTATTATAGTGCCATCTACCATACGGTAGTCAAAACAAATTTCATAACTCTATATAAACTCTATGGTTTGATGTAGTGACATCCCCCTGGCATGTAGCCAATGTCAGGTATTTGGACGAGACAGGATCTTGGGGATACAAGGTAGGGAAACTATAAAATATATAGAATATTGTGCAGCACAAATACGCAGAGAAATATATTGTATTAGAATACTATCAAGTGGGTTAAGAATTAGGAAACAGATAAAAAAGAATTAAATAAATAGGCAGGAGTTGATGGGTACAGGTATAATGTATACAAAATATTACGATAATAAATTATGAGTAGTGATGACTAATAAGATTAGAATGATAAAATATTGATAAAATACTTAAAGTTTAATATTATTCTTAATTACAAAAGATGCTATACATTTATATACTAACATACTATTAGAGCTAAGAAGGCAAACAACAGAGGAAGGTAAAGGAACTGTGAGATGTAATAAGGATTGGAAGAAAGGAAGGTGGTCATACTGAGGACAGGAAAACAAAATGTGATTAAGGTCGCCCACATCTGCTCCACATTGGCACATGGGACTATTTAAAATATTTATTTTGGCTAGATGTGCTGGAGAACATGTGTGACCAAGTCTCATACGAATCAACATAGATGTCTCAACTTTATCAAACTTAGCCTTAAAGAACCAGGGTTTTAATGTAACATCCGGTTGTATAACATTATAAAAACGGCCCTTTGATTTGCTACTGGAGGTCCAAACCTCTCTCCAGGATTCACAAAGATAAGTTTTTGGTATAGATAAAAGATCTTGACTATAATTTCTAAAAGGGAACAAGTCGCCACAATCCACTGCCTCCTTAGCGAGCCTGTCCGCTCTTTCATTTCCTTCGATTCCCGAATGACTGGGAATCCAAGAAAAATAAAGCAAAGTGCCGTTGGAGAGACACTTGAACGCCAGTTCTCTTATTTGTATAATAAGTGGTAGTGTGTTATTATTCTTAAAAGGGAATTTAGCAATTGCTTGAAGAGCACTTAAAGAATCTGTAAAAATAATTGCTTTATCAAGTTTAAATAAAAGGATATATTCAATGGCCTTTAGAATACCCAAACATTCACCCGTGAAAACGGAAGATTCCACAGGAAGTTTAATTTTCTGCACAATATTGAATTGTGTATGGAGAACACCAATCCCAACGCATTGCAGCGGGCCCACTTTTGAAGCATCCGTATATAATTGGTGAAAACCCTCAAAACGTTCAGCCAGGAAAGCATTAAATTCAGCTCTAGCACTACTAGATTTCTTATTAATGCAGTTGTAAAGTATTTTAGGGGTGAAGATTAATGAATCAAAGTTAATACTATATACAGCAAGCCGGTTAGAACGAAAAGTTGGCGCGGAAATGGCAAGGAATTTATGTAAACTTATGATTAGGCATGGGAGAGATTTATGAGATGGAGTATTCAGGTAATGTGTTCGTAATGATTCAAGTAGTGGGATGAGAGGATGGTTTGAAAACTGAATAATTTTAAATAAATATTTATCAGACAGAAATTGTCTCCTAAGATAAAGGGGAGGTTCGCCGCATTCAACTTGCAGAGCATTGATTGGGCTTGATCTCATTGCTCCTGATATGATGCGTAAACATTTTGACTGTAGGCGATCTATTTTTTTAAAGGCATTAACATTACCGGGTTGAAAAACAAATGAACCATAATCAAATATACTTCTAATAATAGCGTTGTACACTAGTTTTAAAGATTGTGGGTGAGCACCCCACCATACTCCACTGAGACATCGTAACATATTAATATGACGCTCTACTTTGTTAGCAACATAGTCGCAGTGGGCAGTCCCAGACATTTTGGAGTCCAGCAAAACACCCAAATACTTGAAAACGTTTTTAACAGGAATTGGATTATTGTTATATAAAATATTAATTGGAGGTAGAGTTCTTTTCTTGGTATAAACTACAGTTGCACACTTTGATGGGGAAAGTTCTAAACCATTTTGAAAAAGCCATGATGACAAAGAAATTAACGAAGAATTAAGAACTGAACAAGCGTGCTCAACTGAATCCGAAGAGTAATATAACAGCAAGTCATCTGCATATTGTAGAACTTGAACGCCATTGGTAATATAAGATTCCAAATCGTGGGTATATATATTATACAGTAAGGGGCTAAGCACTGATCCTTGCGGCAGACCTTTCCAAACGTGGCGAGTTAATGGGCTTTCTGATGATAAAATACTGATTGATCGATTATTTAAAATGTTTAAGATAAAATTCGTTAGATTATATGGTATTTGAAGAGATTGTAGCTTAAGTTGAAGAATAGACGGTAATACATTATCGTAAGCGCCGTTAATGTCAAGGAATACAGCTACAGTAGAACAATTTTTTGAAAAAGACATGCGGATATCTGTAGTAAAGATGCTAAGACAGTCCAAAGCACTTTTTCCTTTTCTAAAACCAAATTGGGAATTTGCTAGAAAACCTCTACTTTCAACAAACCAATCAAGCCGATTCTTAACTAAATGTTCGGCCAATTTCATTAAAACTGAGGATAGGACTATGGGACGATATGAGAAAATATCAGATGGAGTCTTGTGAGGTTTAAGAATTGGCAACACAATATGACGTTTCCACGCCAAGGGAATGCTTCCTGTTGATATTACAGAATTGATCAATGAAAGATAGTATTGAAGAGCATTATCACTGAGATTAGACAAAAAAGAGTAAGGAATGCCATCAAATCCAGGAGTAGAATCTACAGTATTCTGAACTACACCTTTTAATTCATTTATGTCAAAGGCAGTTCCAATGCTGAACAGCTATCAACATCTTTGCAGACAGATACGAACATTGGTTTTAAAATAAGCTCCTGAGGGACCCAAGGAGGAGCTAGGTTATCTAAAAAGTCATTAGCTAATAATTCGGGGATACGGGGGGAAGGAGACACAAAGGCAGACCTAAAACGTTTAATATTATTCCAAACAACAGTAGGATGTGTGTTTGGAGAGATGGAGGCACAAAAACTTTGCCAGCCTTCTCTCTTCGTCCTTTTGAAAAGTTTACGTGTTTCAGCAATTACTTTAGAAAGGAGCTCAAAGTTTTCTTGACTCATATTATGATTATATTGGAATTCTACCTGCTTACGTTTTTTGACAGCAGTAGTACATTCAGAGTCCCACCAGGGAGGCATGGGAATTTTTCTAATTTTTGTATTACTTTTGACAGGAAAGACCTCATCCGCGGCGGTAATAAGAATTTGAACTAAAGCTTCAGCACTCAAATGCTCCTTGCCATCGGCAACGTCAGGGAGAGAGGATAGCTTACTGTCTACATGTTTACAAAATTTTGTCCAATCGTCACTGTTTTTATCTGGCAGTTTGTATTTTAAGAAAATTCTTTTTGTTGGCATATGACTATGTGGAAAAGGAAAAGTGATTTTAATTGGGAAATGATCACTGCCAAATGAAGAAGATAAAGTGGACCAAGTAAGAAAAGATGCAAAGTTTGGAGTGCAAATGGACAAATCTATTGCACTCTGATTGGTATTATTAGGAGTGTTACGACGGGTAGGTGAACCTGAATTTAATACACATAAGTTGTGCATATCTAATATCTCCAACAGCTCTTCACCACACTGATTAGATATAGAGCTACCCCAAGATTGATGGTGACAATTGAAATCTCCCAGCAACAAGAAATGTTGTGGAAGAAAAGAAATAAGGTTATTGATTTCTTGAAGTATAGAAAGTGAAGGGTGAGAGATATAAATAGAAACAAGGCAAGTGTTATTGACATTTAATGCTACTATAGATATTTCATCACTATGTGAAGGAAGAGAAATAACTGAATATGGAACTGAATCTTTAATGAGTATGGCAGCACCACCATACCCATCTTGTCTATCTTCTCTGATTGTTATATATCCATTAATTTTGAATACATAATTTGGTTTGAGCCATGTCTCAGAGAGAGCAAGAGCCCATGGCTCATATTTATTAATTAAGTAAATTAGTTCACTTTTTTTATTGATTATGCTGCGGCAATTCCATTGGATTATTAACTTCAGATTGTCCATTTTGAGAAAGAGAGGAGGAAATACTATTTAAGAGTGGGGCAACGTTGGACGGTGATGCATTAAAATGTGTAATAATAGTGATCAATGCAGAGATAAGTTCTTTCATGTCAAATTGTTTAGGCTGGGCATCCTTAGCAACATTATTAAGAGCACAGCCATTAGCAGGTTCAGGAATTTTAAAATCTTTCAATATATTATTGTGTGCTTCTTTATTGTATCCCTTAGTAAGAGTGACTGGTGAGTGTGGTTTTCGGAAAATAGTTTTTTTATAACTGCTAGATTGTGGCTGCCTAAAGGCAACAGGCTCTAAAATACTTGAATCATGAGGAGCGCGGGAAATAACAGTGTCTGCAAAGGATTTGGAAACTGGTGGAAATAGTTTGCTGGCTTCAGCATAGGAAACTGAGCTCTGAGCCATATGTGCCTTAATTTGTTTTTGGCGTTCATATTCAGGGCATAATTTGCTAATAGCAAAATGATACCCCGAGCATAAACAACAGGAAGCACTTCCCTCAACTACGTTACAAGTCTCAACTGTATGATTGTCTCCACATTTATAGCAGCGGGGTTTAGATCTGCATTGAATTTTGGTGTGACCAAACCGACAGCAATTGAAGCATTGAATGGTAGGGAAAATATATAGTTCTACTGGCAATGCATTATAACACATAAAAATTCTTTTTGGTAAGACTTGCCCATCAAATGTAAGAACAACCGTTTGGGAGGGTTTCCACACAACAGATCCATCTATAACTGCTTTAAAATTAAGACGTCGTACTTTTAAAATAGGCCCACAGCCAATTGGAACAGAGGTGTTCTCCAAAACCTCCTCCGGAGACCACTCTGCAGGTACTCCACGCACTAAACCCATGCGGGTTACATTGAACGTAGGTATAAAGGCCTTTAAGTTAGATTTAATAAGACTTTCATGACAAATAAAAGAATTGGCATCAGTGTGTGAAGAGAAAGCCATGGCTATTTTATTTCTCCCAATACTTTTTACACTTCCATTTACAATATTTTTAAATTCATGCCTTTTTAAAAATTTACCAAAAGTCAGAGGATGGAGGATAGTTCCGTCATTTTCTCCTGCTGTGACCTTTTGAACGTGCAATAAAAAGGGCGCGCTATCACTTTTTTCGTAGGTTTTGCGGCCCACAGTTTGGGCGGGAATTGTCTGAGGTGTAGACTCAGAAGAACAAATTATTGGTTGTGACTGTGAAACATCGGCACAATCGCAACCAGAGGTGTTAGAAGAGTTGCCGTCGTGTTTTCGCCTTTTTTTATTGCATTTTTTGCATACGAAACGACGACTACGTTTAATCGGTCTAGCCGACGTCGAGCCGTCGGTCTCCATACCCGACTCGGAAATATATTGCGATTTCGCAGTTTGATCTGTTTCTGTAATACTAGTGGATATAGTAACAAAATTGCCCGCCGGGGGGATAAATCCCCCCGGGTCAGGCGGTGTATTCATATTAACAACTACTTGAAAAATTAAATATTTACACTTACCAAATAGAAATATAAAATAAACTAATTATGTACACTAAACTACAAAATTTACAGATAATTATAACCCAACTGATAGGTAATATTTACAAACTTAATAAATAAAAATCAGAAAAATGAAAAACACGTCCGCCGCGATCCGAAGTTTCCCGCGCTTTTTTCTACTCCGACCTAAAACTTTTTCATTCAAGTTTCTAAACAGTGCAGTAACGTTTCGTTGCACGTAACGTCTCAAAATATGTCAATAGTTGACAATATATTTTTATTATTTTACCACAACAAATATATTATAGTTGACTAAATAATAACCTAAGACATAAAACTAATAAACTTTGTATCAATCTCTGGTTATATCAAGTTGTTATCCACGACCTCCTATTCTTGTATTATAAAGATCACAAAATCTGCGTGAAAAGAACTTAATAACCTAAAAATAGTCCAAAATTTATTCGTTAAATAATTATTTCTAGTTTAGGAGTTTTGGCGGGAATGTGGAAGTGTCATGAGGTGCTCTTGTTTTAATTCATTATTTTGGTGATACTTAGTGTTATATTGCATAATTATGGTGGTATATTATCCAATATAGTTCTATTAAAGTGCTCAAATGAAGTGAATTGAAATAACTGTGCCAATCAAGTGTTTTTTCGTTGCCGCCAAAACTCCTTGATAAAGTCTTGGTAAGGTAGCCACTGCTTTACTACGACAACCAGAGATATCACTTAAGACGAGGCTGTATGGGCTTGAACCCTTTGCCTTCCCTGTAAGGGAGAATTATAAAAAAAAAAAAAAAAAAAAAAAAATATTTCTAGTTTATTTGTGTATAATTGTCTCTGTGTTATAAAAATACTTAACAGTGTTTTTATGTTCTAAAGTTCATAGTTTTTAAAATAACGATATATAATCATGCCTCTCGACGTCCAAGGCACATTCGTATCCCAGAAAATTAACAAAGTTAGATGGATACCTGAAGACTATGTGGAAACAAAGTGTTTTTTCGCCGGTAGTTGGGATGACGATGAGAATTCTATAAAAGTTTGGGGTTTTGAGAGTCTTCACGAAGATGAAGAAGTGGAATATCCGCGGCAACTGTCTGAGTATCCAGTAGAAGGTGACGTCACGCAGATAAAGTTTACAGAGAAGAATAAAATAGCTGTGTCGATATCGAACGGGGATGTGAAAGTGCTCGAAGTTAGCGGATATGACAAACAAACGCCTCTCAGAGAGGTGTATCAATGGAAGAAACTACATAATTATGGGTGAGTAAGCTTTTGTAATAATAATATGTATAGAAGCATGATCACAGTTATACTTATTTGGTCTCACAGTGAGGTTAAGTAGGTTTTAAGCAAGGTTATTGAACATAACATCACAATATCGTGATCATAATGTGTATGAATGATAAAATATCAAACGATAGTTTATGCTCCTTTAAAACACTTTTCATTTACGGCATAGATACAGTCATACCAGGTAACAAAATACTGTTAAATTCTGTCTCTTCTCTAATTCATAATCCTTTGGTTCTAAGATGAGCAATGCATTTATAATTTTCTTTGCATTGTGTTTGTGGAGAGTGATCCACTTGCTTATTAAATAGCCTACACCAAGGTAGTTGAACTCTTCGTGGAATATGATCGAATTTTATATGGCTTGTGAACAATGTAAAAAAATTCCTGATAAGTTAAAACAGTGTGCGTACTGTAGAAAAAAATAAGTCGCTGATACACCAAGTAACTACCTCGTTTTCTTAATAAAATAGGAACCATTTGTGGCCCATGAAAAATTGCTGAATTGACCGTTTAGCACACCTGTTACAAACGTAGAACAGCAATGGCTTATACTTTAAAAAAGCATAACTAAAAAAGTATCTCGTACACAATTTTTTTTCTAAACTGTTTTACAACCTATATTAATGTTCCATTTTACTAAAAAGATGCCTTATATTATTATTTCAGAGAATATGAATGCTCATGTACATCTCTGGATACGCTAGAAGGTGATATAGTGAGCATTGGAGAGGACGGCAACATTCACATACTGAATGGCAGGAGGGGGGATGTGTCTCGTTCCATCATGGGAGCAGACAGCTGTTCCCTACATTCCGTTTGTTTCATCAAGCATAATGAAGTAAGTATAGTGTTGGCATCAACTAAATAACATGTCAATTGATCCAACCATATAAATAATAATAATAAAGCCCTTTTATTCCGTAATCGGAATTGTCAATTAATATGTAATCATTGTGTTCTACTATTTTCTGTTCTACTGTTCTCATTTCACTTATACCTAAGATGACATATTTTAAATGTTGTAGTGCCTCTTTAATTACTACAAGAGAAGTTTCATCCCTATATTTAATCCAATGCCTTAGTGGTGTAGTTATGTTATGGTACAACTGCAATGCTGGGGACACGGGTTCGATCCTCGGGTGGGGCAAAGTGATGTTGGATTTTTCTATTCAATATCAGCCTGGAGTCTGAAATTTGTGCCCAATATGCTCTTGACTGCCTCGGTGGCGTAGTTGTATTGCGTACGCATTACGAGTATAATTTGCGCGCTGAGGTCCTGGGTTCGAATCCCGGGTCGAGCCAAAAACATTGTGACTGGGTTTTTCCATCTTTAAGTTTACCCAGTCGCAGCTCGGAGTCAGGAAGTTGGCGGTGTGATACCCCTGTGCCTCGGAAAGCACGTAAAGCCGTTGGTCCTGCGCCTGATCTCTCTGCGGTCATGTCGGATTGCCGTCTCACCGGACTATGAGAGTGAAGGAATAGCGAGTGCACCTGTGTATTGCACACACACTTGTGCACTATAATATCTCCTGCGTACCTGACTGATCTCCGTTGAGATTGGCCGCCGTGGCCGAAACTGGCTAGGAGGATTTCATTTCAATATGTAGTTTTAAACAGAAACAAAAACAAATTGTTTATAGAAAATGTTTATCTAATATTGTCAGCTCTGTATTGTTTACTATTTTAATGCTGCACATTGACCCTCTAGTTGAACATCAGAGTTTGATTTTTGTTTTCCTCTTGCTAGTCTATTGCAAGTCAACTTAATGTAACGTATTATATCTCTTTAGCCAATATATATTATGTTAATTCTGATGTTCATTCTAGATCATCACAGGCAACCTTCGAGGCCACATGAAAATATGGGACCTCAGATCACCAGACAACAAGCCCACAGCATCATTCCTCCTCGCCGGCGACGAGCTTGCAGCCACCTGCATCATCAACCACCCGACACAACCACACATTATCCTGGCAGGAAGTGAATCAGGATCTCTAGCAGTGTGGGACTTGAGGGTTAACACATTCCCCACATCCCTCCTCAATGCTCATTCTGCAGGAGTAACGGAAATGCAATTTCATCCAGAAAACCCAAACAAACTCCTCACTTCATCAGTGTCTGGAGAGATATGGGATTGGAATATGGAAGCTATGACCAAGAGCTCAAAAGGTCCTGATGGACAGCTGGCATGGTTGTCCTTGGATGATAAGAATACAATGATGGTGAATTCCTTGATGCCTAAACTTCATAAAGCTATAAACACACTGCACTGTGATAAAGGCAGGATCTTGTGCGGAGCTGATAATGAAGCCATTTATTTAATTAAGAACTTTAAGTATTAAGTTGAGTGTAAAATATGTTGTATGAGTGTTGAATTGCATGAATTGTAAAGTGGGTGTGCTTTTTAAAACAAAGCATAAAATAAACAAGGTTTTTTATGTTGTAGTTTTTACTGTTTCCTAAGTACTTAATTACTTATGGGAAACATTTTTGTATTTTAAATTCACTACTCGAAGTCCATTGCTTATTGAAGTGCCACAACCAAGCCTATACTATCCATTTTGATGGTAGATTATAGTCATTGACCATACAACCCCATGGAAAAATAAAGAATCAATTAATAAACCTAATCAAAATAAAATGCATGCTGTACCAAAAGTATCAGGATACCATAAACACTAAGAAAGTCGACTCAGACCAATGTGCTAATTATTTTTTTAAGGGAATAGTGGTATGAACAACAATACCATTAACCACCTCACTGGCCGTTCACCTGATGGTAAGCGATACGACCACCCATAAACAGTAGAAATACCATCCAGCACCTTGAGTTACAAAGTACTGTGTGGTATTCCACTGTGCTCGTCATCCTGAGACATAAGATGTTAAGTCTCATTATGTCCATTAGTTACATTGACTACAATGTTCTTCAAACCGAAACACAATAGTCCACGCACACTGCTGCTTGGCGTTAGAAATAGACATTGCGATGGTACCCACCCAGACGGACTCTTACATATGAGAGACATACCATCAGTAAAATGTCTAATACCAGGCGCATGAATTAGAAAGATGTTACAACCTATAAACATTTCATGTATACGGTGTACGCCCTCATCGAACAATTGAGTGTACCCATCAGAACAGTGTAAATGTACCGACATAGCAAAACTCACGTGTACCCCCGGCACAATTTGCGTGTACCGTACAGAAAAATTTAAATATACCCTCACAAAGCATGCCAGAATAAGTATAATAATAAAAATACCAGCCCTGTATTATATACTGCCCACTGCTGAGCACGGGCCTTCTCTACTACTGACACGGTTTTAGGCCTTAGTCTACCACGCTGGCCTAGTGCGGATTGGCAGACTTCACATACCCTCGATATTCTTATGGAGAATTCTCAGGCATGTAGGTTTCCTCACGATATTTTCCTTCACCGTTAAAGCGAACTATAATTGATAAACAATACACACATAACTTCGAAAAGTCAGAGATGTGTGCCTTGGGTTTTGAACCTCCGGACATTGACATAAAGTGGACGATAGCCTAGTTGGGAATGGAACGGTCTGCTGAGACAATGTCCAGAATAAGTAAATGAAAATAATGATTCATTGAATTTCAATGTATTTGACAAGGTTTTGGTACGCTACAGGTACCTATCATTGTTTACTAAGGAGTCCAAATAAAAACATTAAATAAAGTATACAGTTTATTAAATTTTGCAAGTAAATAATCTTAAAATATCATTGTTACATTATAATAATACACCAAGTCAGTCTTTGCTTGTCTAGCCATATTGGTAATATATTATACAGAGCCGATGGTATCTCGTATTATTTACAAATTCCTCAATATCAACTTAAGGCACCATGTCTTTACAGCCATTGTTTGAATTTTGAAGACCAAGCATGAATTTTTTTTCTCTTATTATTTAGAATTATTCGAAATTGTTCATACATAAAAAATAATCAAGGAAGAGATATTTAACGCTCAAAATTTAACCCCTTTTTTGCAAACCCTTTTACGATATTCTTCAAAAATATTAGTTCATAAAAAATCCAAAACATTAATGGCACCGCATACAATTTAGCGTAAATTTAAATTTAAGGCGTAGATACCTAGCCTCTAACTGGAATTACATGTGAAATACAACTAAATAATTAAAATATGATTATTTGGCATCTCATTCACAATTACATTAAATATCTACATAGAAGATTATTGGATTAAAATTATCATATCACTTATATATTGTTCAGAAATAAAAATTTCAAGCACAGCACAAAATGACTGACATACATTCATTGGATATATATAACTATATATAATACTTATGTGAGCACCTTACGCATCCGAGTACTTATAGACTTCACAATTCGAATCCAATCCTTACCGATTCCGATTGTAATCTATAATGGACCCATTTATCTTATATAAATTAAAATCCAACATTCTTAACCTTGACCTTTTCCAAGGTCACGTTGATGCAGTGGAGCTTTCATACTAACATACAAACGTATTCAACCACAAAGTACATTTGACTTCCTCCGACATGGATTAGTTCTGTACTCCGAAGCGTCCTTGACCTTTCAGAGCCAAGGCCACAACACAACTCTAGACTGCACTTGCAGTTCTACACTTAAATATTTCAACCGTTAAAATCACTAAGAGTTTTTCAACAGTAACCTTGACCTTAGTGCCAAGGTCAAGTTCACACTGAGCCTATAGTCCGTATAGTCGCTTCAAGTGTGTTGGTTCCGCCGGTGCTGCGGTGGTTTCCGCTGCGCCGCCGCGAGCAGGGAGGTGGGTACGATCCAGAGCTGCTCGCACCACCGCATCATGGCCTCCGTCACGTGACAACTGTTCGCAGCTGTGGCCAGTTGGGTCTCCAGGCTGTCTGATGGCTTGATCAGAAGGCTGGAAATTAAAAAGAAGTCTTTTTACATTACTTAAGTATTAAATCTAAGTTAAAGCTCCTGATTACTACGATCCAAGAATATGCAAACAGCACTATAATGTGACGGATGATTATGTTACTAAATAGATTCAGCTTACCTATACCTATTTATTAAATTTAGTATCCTTAATCCTAACCTGGGCGGGAAAAGTGTGGGCGCGATAATCATGGCGACGTTGTGTTCGCTCATCTTGTTTGTGTCGCTGCGTGCCACGATCTCGTTGGCGAGGCGCAGCAGCTCGCGCAGTGTGGCGCGCTGCTCCGGCGGCAGCAGCAAGATCAGCAGATTCAGAGCTCTACCCTGGGTCGCGCCGTTTAGAGCTGAGGAAAACATAAATGTTAAATGTGGTCCTTCGAGCCGGATATTTCAGGATAATATGGAGTGGTTGTGGATATATTTTTATAAAAATACATTATTGTTATGAGATACAAGTACGTCTAAAACACACTACGGTATTCACATTTTCAATCCAGTTTCATTTGGAAACTCTTCCTAAATCGATAGCTACCAGTCAATGAACATTATATAGTAAATACACTGACCATATGTGTGGTAGAAGAGTCGCATGAGCTCCTGCGTGAGGATCGGCTGCGGCAGGGCGCGCAGCAGCCGCTTGTAGACGGCGGCGAGGTCGTGCCCCTTGCTCTGCGCCAGCGCACGCTCCACGCCCGCGCGCTCCGGGTACCACTGCCGCTCGATCAGCTGGCACAGCTCTGCCACCTGACAGGTCAAATGATTTGCTAAAATAAGTATCTAAATTGATATTTCGATTTCCTCGATATGCAATAATATTTGTTTTCATAACATATAGTGCCGCCTATATAGTGACTGCCTCGGTGGCGTAGTTGTATTACAGTACGACTGCAAAGCGTCTCGGGTTCGATCCCCGTGTCGGGCAAAGTGATATTGAGTTTTTTTTTTTTTTCTGTTCAGTATCAGCTCGGAGTCTGGAATTTGTGCCCGATATGTCGATAGGCTCGCCCCCTATCACATCCTGGGACGGAATAATGGCGAAAAGTGGGTGCACTAGTTGCGCCTCTGCCTACCCCTTCGGGGATAACAGGCGTGAGTGTATATGTATATGTATGTATGTATGTATGTAACATATAGTGGTAGCTTAAAGCGGATTAAGTGACCAGGCCTATATCTGAGGCCTCTAAAATAATAAAAGAAGAAATCGCCCCTTCACAGTTCACTGTTTTTTTTTTTTTGTGAATCTATAGTACACAGCTACTCCTGACCTAGCCGGTCTGTATCTATAGTATGACCCTTCTACTAATAAAAAATATCCAAACCGTGTTTCGACTTACAAACCATAGTCCTGCATGTTAATGAATAAAGTAGCGTACCTTCTGCTTGTTCCCGGAGACGCGTAAGAGTCCCTCGTCGTGCGTGTGGTCGCGCAGCGTGGCGGCGAGGGCGCGCAGTACGCTCGGCACGCAGCTCCACGTCTCCTCCCACAGGATCATGTCCTTGCGCACCAGCGTCTCCAGAGATACGCCGAACACCGTACCCTCTGCAGATAAAAACAATCATTCATTTATATTGACTGCCTCGGTGGCGTAGTTGTATACGACGTGTACGACTGCAAAGCTGAGGTCTCGGGTTCGATCCCCGGGTCGGGCAGTGATATTGAGTTTTTGTATTCAGTATCAGCTCGGAATCTGGAATTTGTGCCCGATATGGCGATAGGCTCGCCCCCTATCACATCATGGGACGAAATAATGGCGAAAAGTGGGTGCACTAGTTGCGCCTCTGCCTACTCCTTCGAGGATAACAGGCGTGAGTGTATATGTATGTATGTCATTTATATTATACAACCAATTAAATCTTTTCTCTTTATAATATTAGTATAATAATAATACCAGTCCTGTATTATATACTGTCCCACTGCTGGGCAAGGGCCTCCTTTACAACTGAGAGGGTTTAGGCCTTAGTCCACCACGCTGGTCTAGTGCGGGTTGGTAGACTTCACATACCTTCGAAATTCTTATAAAGAACTTCTTAGGTATGCAGGTTTATTCACGATGTTTAGCGAACGATAATTGATAAACAATACACACGTAACTTTGAAAAGTCAGAGGTGTGTGCCTTGGGTTTTGAACCTCCGGACATTGTCTCGGCAGACCGTTCCATTCCCAACTAGGCTATCGTCCACTTTTATTAATTTAATTTTAGTATAGATAATATAAAATGTAAAACGTCTATTGTTTATATTTGTGACGATTTTTTTGCGGCAGTTAGGAATAAAAATATAGGTAGGTACACACCTTCTTTCCTTTTCTTCTTGGGCGGTTTCCTCTTGTGGAAGGGCAACGAGAACTTGTCGAAGACAGCGGTAAGCTCCAGCCATAGTAGCGGTTGCAGTCTCTTCAACTGTGGCTCACCGATTGTCTCAATATCCACACTGCTCTCTTCTTCCGGCCATTCCTGCAAGATAGAAAACGGAGTTTAAAGTAATGAAAAAATGCCCCATTACGAAAGATTTTTTGAACAGTAAATTATCTGATTGAAACAGAAGTCTAACTTTTCATAGGTAATTTTAAAAACTCTTAAAATTATAACAGAGCAATGTCTAAACAAGTGTCTTTAATACGAAAGGCAACTTCATCCAAAACATGCTAAAACGGTATAAGTTACAAAGTTCTTGAGGACTCTACATCGCCTGGCACATGATTTAATGTACAGTCACTAGCATAAATATCTGTACAAAATCAAAATTTCAAATCGCGTATATACGCGTTATTAAACAGATATTTTTTTTCTTCGTATGAAGTAAAGCAAATCTCTTTTATTTCTGTGAAGAGAAAAAAAAGATTAGTATGAACACAAAAGTATGTAGGCAATTTGAAATTTTTATTTTGTTCATCTACTTATGCTGGTGACCGTACATCATTGCTCCTAAATCATATAGGATAATGAAAATTCTCCTAGCCAGTTTCGGCCACGGCGGCCAATCTCGACGGAGATCAGCCAGGTACGCAGGAGATATTATAGTGCACAAGTGTGTGCGCAATACACAGGTGCACTCGCTATTCCTTCACTCTCATAGTCCGGTGAGACGGCAATCCGACATGACCGGGGAGAGATAGGATAATAGTTTATGGTATGTTACCTCATCGTGGTCGAGCATCTGCCTGTCGAGGTTGAACTTGTGCTCGAAGCTGAGCGGCTGCTGCGCCGACGCGGCGCTCTTGGCGCGCGACACCGCCGCGTGCTTGTTACTGCAACGTCATAGCATTACTTTAAGGTTTTTATATCTTCACTACATAGTATAAAACCAAGTCGCTTCCCGCTGTCTGTCCCTTTGTCCCTATGTATGCTTAGATCTTTAAAACTACGCAACAGATTTTGATGCGTTTTTTTTTAATAGATAGAGTGATTCAAGAGGAAGGTTTATATGTATAATTTATCCCGGGGAAATATGAAGCGGGACTTTTATCCCAGAAAAACTCATTCACGCGGGCGACGCCACGAGCAGAAGTCTAGTTATAACTATAACGCTAGACTATTTTGCTACACAAAATATTCGCGCTTCTTCGTTTTTTACTTCTCCATGTGTGTAGGTACAGATTGATGAATTATCTTGTGGATCATATAATATTACTTGATCTATTCTTATTTCATCCTATCAACTCGTTCTTGGTCGGAAACAAACAGTTTTATATGAACTGTCATAAAATAGGTAGCGGATGTTAGCTGATAGCAATAATTAGCTAAGCAAAACTGACAATTTGGAATAGTATTGTGCTAAGTAAACATACATGAAAGGATCATCCTTGAGTATTGTGCCGTTGATGCGCTCCCTGCCTATCCTCGGCCCCTGCACTGTCCCGTATCTTTGGTAGCCTAGTAACTCGATACCCTCTGCAAACAATATCGATATATTATTAAGAAGTTATTAAGTATGCCTATCGACGCAGTTAGATCAATTGTCGATTAACTTTTTCTTTTTGATTTAAGATTTATTTTTTTATATTTAATCGTAATATTATATTATATCAAGATGTAAGTGGGCTAATTTTGGCACTCACCAGTATTGGTAGCGATGTCAGCCCAGTGAAGATCATTAGGCTTGAAGAGCTCGTGCATGGGCAGAGGAGGGGAGTGCGCGTGTGAGGGAGGCGAGAGACGCGCGCGACGCGGCGCCGCCGGCGCGGACGGCGTGCGAGCTAGCGGCGTGTGCGCACCGCCCGGCGGGAAACTGTCGCTGCAAACAATTAATAACATTGTAAAAGAGACTGCCTCGGTGGCGTAGTTGTATTACAGTACGATTGCAAAGCTGAGGTCTCGGGTTCGATCCCCGGGTCGGGCAAAGTGATATTGAGTTTTTCTGTTCAGTATCAGCTCGGAGTCGGAATTTGTGCCCGATATGGCGATAGGCTCGCCCCCTATCACATCATGGGACGGAATAACGGCAAAAAGTGGGTGCACTAGTTGCGCCTCTGCCTACCCCTTCGGGGATGACAGGCGTGAGTGTGTGTGTGTGTGTAGAAGATAAAACTTGAAATCCATCAGTAATATACATATTTATGACATGGTGTATGATATTATAGCAAAACTCGAAACATATTTTGGAACTTATAATTATGAAAAAGCTACTTAAACTGCAAAACAAGTACGTGAAGCCAATTTTTATCGGAAATTATATTTGATAGTTCTTAAAAAAACGATAATGTGCTTTGTGACCTAAATGCCTAAATCATAAAATCTGCCATATATTTTTTTAACAGTGAAATTAATAAGCTGTGCCTAATGGAGAGAGGGATTCATCGTCATGTTGAATTTTATCCACTTTAAAAGTAGGGTCGTCGGCCAAAAAATTTGCAAATATATGCAAGTAGTTTGCAACCAAATTAACTACTTACATATATTTGCAAATTTTTGCTCATTCTTGGATTGGTAATTTAAAAATGCGATGTTTAGATATATCATACCCAGGAGTTAATATTGATATTCATTAAAAAACAATATCAAAGTCAGCTAACAATACCAAATTATTATATAATATAAAAATCATAGAGTCGAATAACTCAGATAAGAACGCAATATACAGGGTCATTTTGTAACCGAATACATAAATTTAACTGCGATAAAATTCATTTGAAAGAAACACCATGCAGTTAATTAATTTAACCATAAGTGTAAAATAAAGAAGTACATTTTTCAAACAAAATAAATAACAAAAAAGGTCTTTTAATTTTAGACATCCTATTGCCACTACTAGTAAACGAGAAATCGTCGGAGCGTCAACATCGCACTGAGGTTGTGTGTTTCATTGATAATATGCTCACGCACACGTGATCAAGAGATGCACACACGGAGCGCAACGATAAGTTGTCACATCGCGCCATCGTAACCAAGAAGCTTTATTCCAAACCGAAAAGATGAGGTCGCTATTATTACCAATGCTTGTGTGTCAGGTCACATAGGTCAATCTAAACAACAGTCACTTACTAGATTCTGTCAGAGCCAGTTATGTCTCCTTCAGAAGACTGAAATCGTTGTGGCATCTTCGATAATGGTCACAGTCCGAACACCGCACGTAGCTTATCAAAAAGCCTCACAACCCTAAGATTCTATCAACTATCACACGATACATCAGCAAGAATCGCACGCTCAAGCCGTAAAATTCGTCGATCGATTTCGTGAAACCGACTATGATGCTACCGTTATGATACGAGTGTCAGCGAGGTTCTGGAAAATTGGAATTTTGAACATTTACTCAGTAATCCCTAAAAGTACAAAAGACATTTCAACGACCTTCTCGGAAACATTAACACTTTATTCACGAGCTTTGTAAATGTAAATCATAGTTTACCACAACAGAAACTTAAAAATTAACACAATAGAATAATAATTACAATTAGAGAACATTTGATCGTGTGCGCATAAAAGCCGAAACTAAAAACCTACACATGGCTCGCGTCTCCCGAAGCGATGTCAAAGGCTAGGTCACTCGGATCGATACAAAACGATTTAATAATAAAATTACAATAGTTACGAGTAAGTACATAGGGCGCATCGGCCTAACATTCGGTACATAAATCAACATACACCACGTCGTGTTGCTGCCGGGCGAGTGGCCGCTAGCAAAATGACGAGTGCCGGGTACCGTGGCCGAGTGGCGACTGGCGGGCGGCGCGCGCGCCGTCCCCCGCTTTCCCGCGGCGCATGCGCCTGAAGGAGCCAGTGCGGGGCCATAGGCATGAAGTTCACGAATCCCGGACCGCGAATCTCGATGTATTTCGACACGTTACATATTTTGATAAATATCACTTGTACTTATTTATTGCTATTACCTGGAATTGTCGTAATTTACTAGTAGGGTAAAAAACGTTTAATTTTTACCACTACATAGAATACACGCACACTTTTGTCAAGAATAAGTAACATTTACGTACGTATTGGAAGCTTTAGTATTTAACTAAAGCTTCCAATAGTGAGTAATGACTGAACTTAATTTAAGATAACCAGGATATTCAATTTACTAATGACCAAAAGTATTGTAAGTAGGTGAAACATAGGTATTTAGAAGGATTTTTATGCACTTGGTCGAGTCACTTTATAAGTGGTTAGTAAATAACGCCAGTTTTAGGTATTATTACTCAGGCAGGAACAATAAAAAATTGCGAATGTTATTGCGGTGCGGAGATACTGGGGTACTCTGTCAGAGGTGTCCGGGAATAAACCCATATTTCGCCCAAATGTCCGGGATTCTTGCCGTGTTTGTCCGGCGTCGGCAATTTAGGTAATGGCAGCCCTATACAAAGAACATGCCGACAAGTGGCCGTGCGCCCGCTGGCGCGCGCGATCGTTGGCCCCGCCAGCTGATGTTCGTGTTACACGTGCTCCCACAGGGATACCAAGTTTTGGTACTATTACCTTATTCTGCAATATCTTGCAATTTTAGTTTGACATTGTTCTATGCTATTTAAACCGTACCACAATGCATATTGAAATTAAATGATGTTAGAGCTCTGGTATGCTTTATTGCTTAAAGTAATGTTATTTTTACAATACAAAGATATTGCTGCGTATTCGTAGACTTTTCATTAGCATAATTACCCTAGTACACTTATTTAAGTGTGTTAGAAATCCATGTGATAAATAAACTAACATCCGATTCTTTGAAAAGCTGTGTCATTTTAGCAAACTTGTCGGTTAAAATGTTTATACTGGCAACACAGCGTGTTTGAGTGCGTGTTTGTAATGAATGGCGTGCGAAAGAGACATAACATGTTGGTATCTGCACGTTAGTTTCAATGTGTTAGTAACAAGATCAACGACTCTGACGCGATACAAAATGTAGCTAGAGATTAGAAGGTACAGAAGGCATAATAAGGCCTTTGGTAGTATAAAGTATTTACGTAAACCTATTTTAGGCATGACGTCCAGAAATGTTGATGTTAAAATTAAAATGAACGTTGAAATATCATACGGAATCTAAAAAATATGATATCAATAGATTATAATTCTGTAACTTTTTTTAATAACCCCACTGCGAGTTGTTTAGTACCTACCTATTTCGGTAGGTAAACTTATTTATTAACGAAAACAAAGTTTATTATTAAAGAATTAATACTTTTCTTTACAGCATAACACTTAAAAAATAATTAGTTCCTTTTCATACAATAACATGACAATTTTTTTATTTCATGTTGATATTTAATAACGTATTAGTTAGGGAGTAGGGACTGCTCTAGTAGCAATTTAATTATTTTATTTCAAATTCCACGTCTCAAGCGGTACTGCTGCAGCTATGTGAGTGAATGTATTGCAAGTGAATTTGTGAGTTGCCCTTCTTAATCCTATAGGTTTTGTAATAACATCGTCAGCTGTGACGTGATTCACTGAATAAAGTCAAGCGCGCTAAAACACAGCGTGATCTAAAAACGATAAAACTATAATCGGGATTATTGGCGAAAGTATGCGTTACCCATGGATAATATTTTGCACGATGTTAGCAGAGGTCACGCTGAATATGTGGTTTCATTTAGTAACGCAATGTTGAAATGACACTGTATACTTACACAAAATCTGGCGGAGTGGCCGCATCGGCCCACTCTGTAGGCGGGCTTCCGGACCCGCCGCTGGGCAGAGAATCCAATGAGTCGGGAGTCGCGCTGCGCGACCGCGGCTCGCTTCCACTTGAGTTCTGCAACAAACAAACGCAGTTTATAGTAGGTAACCAGCTAGCTACGATTTTTAAAAAATATACATTTTTTTTGTTATAATACCTACAGTTAGACCTATGTTTGTTTTAAAACTCCCTAAACCCAGTTGATTTCACCACTGCAATGAAGTATGAGTCTTAAGTTATTTCGTGTAAGAAACTATATTAAGGTGTTAATTAATTTGTTTTAATTTCAATAATATTACTCTTAAATCCAGAGGACGAGGATGGTACTAAAATAGTCAAAATCGGACTCAGAATCAGTTTTGGCAAGTCTTGCTTACGGCAAAAAAATGCACCCTCATTCTAGAAACATCCTGTACACCCGAAGAAAAATACCAAACAAAAACGTAAACAAATGCCGGGAACTATTTCCCGAGTAGAAAGCCCATGTACAAACACGGCCCTAATGGAGAAATGCTGGTTTCCTAAGCGTCGAGCCGAGCTACTGTGAAACCTCTTTTTATGGCTAAGTAGGCAATTAGCAACACGAGCATCTACGCTTTTATGTTTTCCCACAACTTCAATTCTACTTTCTTTATTGGCGGGATATGAGTGATGTCTTGATTATAATCGTTTAATATTTCCTCTTAGAGACTTACATGCGATGCGTATTGCGACTTACGAGATTTCTATGCTCGTTTTTGTTGCTTAATCGTTTTGATTAGGTTATGGTCGATATACTAGTTAAGCTACATGGGTTACTACTATATGGGAAAAAGTTCTGAGAACTTTTCCTGGCCCAACCTAACAGACCAGTTCTTGCGACTTACAAAAATGTATGTACCTATTAAAACAATTTCAAGCATGTATGATCTAAAACTCCATAATTAGGAGATAGAAGATCCTTATTCGGCAGTAGGACAATTACCTACCTAATTACTTAGCTAATATAAGCGATCTGACTGCCTCGGTGGCGTAGTGGTATTGCGTACGCATTACGAGTACGATTTGCGCGCTGAGGTCCTGGGTTCGAATCCCGGGTCGAGCCAAAAAATTGTGACTGGGTTTTTCCATCTTAAAATTTACTCAGTCGCAGCTCGGAGTCAGGAAGTTGGCGGTGTGATACCCCCGTGCCTCGGAAAGCACGTAAAGCCGTTGGTCCTGCGCCTGATCTCTCTCCGGTCATGTCGGATTGCCGTCTCACCGGACTATGAGAGTGAAGGAATAGCGAGTGCACCTGTGTATTGCGCACACACTTGTGCACTATAATATCTCCTGCGTACCTGGCTGATCTCCGTTGAGAGTGGCCGCCGTGGCCGAAACTGGCTAGGAGGATTTCATAAGCGATCTGGATTCACCGCCCATTATTTGTAGATAGCTTTAGAGCTGGTCAGCTCTAAAGCTATCTACATGATATATCAAAGGGAAGGTTTTATTCCATCAGTAAATGTTATCGGTGTAGTACTAATCTGCAAGTATAATCAAGACGGCTTTGATTGAAGCCGAGACACGTCTAAAATAAGCCATGACATCAGATTTAATTGAAATGACAAGCAATCAAACGACTGTTAACTGACTTTTAACCAAAATGATTCTGATATCTGAAAATGTTATAAGCTAGTTTAATTAAGAGCTGTTGCGTAACACGATAAGTATTATCAAATATGGTTTATCCAATTTACATAAATAATAATTATTAACTTAATCGTAAGTGAACTACAGAGGTATCCAAAGGAAATTAAATTAAAATATGGACATTGGTATTCGAATTACGAAATAACAGATCAACAATTTTTCACCAACGTAAACTTTAGTTTGTTGCCAGAAAAAAAAATATTTTGCCAAATAATTTACCTAAATCAGCGGGAACACGCTGAATGCAGACCGCTTTTGACAGGCTCATCTCGAAATCTTTAGTAGAGGCCTATGTTCAGCAGTGGACTTTATGTGAATGATGGAGATGAACCTTAATTCGGGAACAAAGGAGTTCCCGAAGTAAACAATTCGTTTTTTGTGACGACGCTCGTAAAAAGTGAAACTACTTACGTATCATCTGTCCCCGCATCTTACGCAATATTTAGAGAAAGCTAATAGATTAATGAATATTCCAAATGTCGATGAAATTTCTCCGTATTTGGTAACGTATGTTGTAATCAAACTTTGTGTTTTCATACTCAGTGATGTACGTTTGGGATTCCTTGGTCTTTCAATGAAGAAAAACGGTTCTTAAACAACCTAAAACAATGTAGTCGTAGTAGGTACTCTTCAGATTTATGAGGGGATGCGTAAAGTCGTACGTTTTACAATTTGTAGGTCACTTAATAAGGAGTTTTTCAAGTTTAATACTCAAACTTAAAAAATCTTTATGAATAGCTAATGCTTTAGCAATGTAATAATTTATTCCGCGTCTACCCTATAGAGTGTATACACCAAAGTTCCTATAATTGCCAATACATGACATAGGAAATCTGACAACTCATTTAAGACTACGACTACCATTTTCTTATTCCACGCACATAGGAAATTTCCACAAGCCATAAGATGTGATACGGAGACTGATAATGAACTCTCGTAAATGAGCGGCTAAGCGGACAGACGATTACGTACTCTCTGCGTTTGTTACGAGGATGTGTGCTATGGACATTGTTGCGAGTGTCACCGTCTAGACAAAATATGTATGGAAATCTATGTGCAAATTTCTAGTGATGGTTAGGAGTGTGGGTTTTTAGAAAAACGAACATTCGTCGTAGCACAAATATTGTAATACTGTAAAAAAAAACAATAGAGGGCATATCATAGATATGCCCTCTATTGCTTTTTTTTCTATGACATAGATTCTGTGCGGGTCAAATAGTTCACATCCCTTTCAAGGAGTTAAAATGTAAAAGTGCCAAACAGATAAAAAATTACTTTCTAATATAAATCTAAATCACAAATCTATACTTATACCTGATTAAAATGCCAGATTTTGAAGATGTTTCAATACTCAAAGCGAAAATCTACATTTGACGGTAGGATGAAAATGCAATTCCCGGTAAACGTAGATGCACAGTCTCCACCGGACAACCCTGAAGAAACCGGTACGCCGCGAGTGACACACAAGTCGAGTTACAATTATTACCGATCGCTGTCACTTCCTCCGACTCATGAACGTGACATTCAGTGGCCGTGAACACTCGTGTTGAGTGACACTGCGTCCTTGTGCAACTAGTTGTGACTGAAGACGGGTTTATCGTATGTTATCAACGGTTAAGTCTTGTACATGCTCTCATGTCTCTTGAACTATGTAAGAAACCAGTGCTTAGTAGTAACCACTATTGAAATAAAGACTAAATTACAGTTGCAATTGAGATTCTTTTATATACAGGGTGTATCACGATATAGTGTTCAACTAAAGCAGATCCATAGAGGATCCTCCTCAATTTGCATCAAATTAACCCCAATGTATGTTGCCTGATATCGGATATCTTTATATATATAATTCTTCTGTGCGTCTGTATGTCACTGAACTCCTCCTAAACGGCTGGACCGATTTTAATGACATTTTTTGTGTGTCTTCAGGTGGTTCGAGAATGGTTTAGATTAACAATTGGATCCGGTAGGTGGTGCTATACTCGAGTTCTAAGATTTTATTTCCTTTTTATGGCAGGACAACGTCTGTCGGGGCTGCTAGTTATATTATAAATGAATGTTAAATTATAAAACTCAAATTGTAATTGGATGTTAATTTCTTATTTCTTTTATTTTTTTATTAATCATCATTATACCAATATCATGTACTTGTAGTATTTGCCCGAACAATCTCAGCGGCCGATTACTCAGTTGCCTTGGACGCTTTAAACTGGTGGAAAACAATAAACGCTGCACACTTCCTGCACGCATCATTACAGATGAATTATTAATGTACGTAACATGAGTTAATAACACTTAAGTTTTTTTTCGTCTACATGGTAAAGTTGCACTTGTTCTCCTCGATCATTGATAAAGACACAAACTCTTAAGTAAGCCCTTGAGTCCGTGTTTTAATACCCGGTATTAGATACTTAATTGCGCCATCATTGTGAGTACCTATACGATTGCTTTAGACTTAAGATAGTCATGGTAGTGGTGATAACTTAGGCAGATTTCTTGCTATGTTATGAGTTTACATCATTAGTATTTCTTATTAACAATTCTGAATAGAAATATCAAAAAAATTAAATATACAATCAAATGTTAAAAATCTACAAACATATTATTTTAACAACAACTTTTTTGTACACGCATCAATAATTTAAATATAATTATACGTGATTGAATACGTGCTAAAAAGTCAAATAGTGATGTCCATCACTAATGACGTGATTCGGGTCGTTTTATCTCTCTAAAGAGCGAACTGATTGATTAGTTATGCAAATTGGATATATGTTTTATTCAATGAGAAGTTAAATTAACTGATTTTAACTGTGAAATTGAGTTGAAAAAGACAGACATTGTTGAAATAAATATGCATTGAAAATTGATTTATAATAAATAAGAATCTATTTATACTTTACAATGAATGATGGAAAAGAAAATTCAATCTTTTAAAATTTAACATTTAAATTAAGTTTCTTGCAAATTAACGGGTAAAGGGTAGAAAATAAATTAATAATAAAAACAAAATCTTTCTTGCTTGTACTTATATCGTAAGTAGCATCTATATCTACACATTACGTAATTTATATCAAAATAATCACACAGATAATATCAGGGTGAATTAAAAATAACAAACAAATCTAAAACTAGCGCAATCTTATCTCTGATGTCTGAAATGAGTTGATACCGGTGTATCAAGCTGGAATTTACGCTAGGATTATGGACAACCACGTTCGTTTTTATCTAAATACGATGTCACGTCCTCAAGTGTGTGTCGATTTGTTTTTGTATTCAACCGGTTCGTTCGTAACAGGTCTATGCAGTATGCACTTTACAAGCCAAAGTTCATTTTCGAATCGAGATTTGAAAGCGCGTCAATTAGTTCATTTGACATATTATGCATTGTTTGAACTTACAACGTATCTACGTAACGTATCTTATATCTTTAAACGAGCAATTCTTGTATATATACATTTCTGAATCTTGGAAACGGCTCCAACGATTTTCATGAAATTCATTATGAAGGGGGTTTCGAGGGCGATAAATCGTTTTAGCTACGATTCATTTTTAGAAAATGTCGTCCGTGTTTTCAGTAATCAACTTTATCGATAATCAACTTAAACATAAACTGAATGACATCCTGACATCTATTGGTAATGGCGAGTAATAATACTTTTCTTTTTTGGGAGCAAGTAACTGCTTTAACGACACAATAACACTTAAACTACTTCAATAGATGGCATTGTTAAGAAACACTAAGTCAATGAGTGTTTCGTTTGAGGTTAGACCAAGAAAATCAAGTGCAATTTTTAGAAAAGTCAGAGGTGCCGCACACACCTCTGAATTTTCAAAAAAAAAGTTATGTATGTATTCTTTGTGAATTATCGCTTGCTTTAACGGTGAAGGAAAATATCGTGAGGAAACCTGCATACCTGAGAAGTTCTCTGAATTTCGAAGGTATGTGAAGTCTGCCAACCCGCACTAGGCAACCGTGGTGGACTAAGGCCTTAATTATCCCTCTCAGTTGTAGAAGAGGCCCGCACTTACCAGTGGGCAGTATAAAATACAGGGCTGGTATGGTAGAGGTGTGTGCCTTTAGGTTATGAACCTGCGGACATTCGTCTCGACAGACCGTTCCAACTCCTAATAGGCTATCGCCGCTTTTTATAAGAGAATCAATGGTTTACTTATAAAAAAAATATTTCTATTTCATTATTACGTAATTCGTATTTAAATTAAATTTCTAAAAAACACAATTTACCAAAAAAAATACCGAGCAAAACTCGGTCATCCAGTTACTAATCCATTGATTATACAAATCAACAATAATTGCATACTTCAATTACTTTACAAATAAAAATGCAAGAGGACGAGACAATTTTTATAAAACCACACACAGTTTCCTGGTAGACTGATTTAAGTAACATTGAAAGCTAATTACATAAACACATACAATTATCATTCCCGGTATAATAAGCGGGATGTGACCTAAAACCTAACTATGAACTAATTAAACTATTTATGGCCAACGTGTTTTTGTCATTGAATCGTTCACGTGACCAGAATTATGGTATCATAATCATCAGCTACATGATGTACACTGAAAGTACGCCTCACCTAAACATTTCCAAACGGACCTGTCAAAGCAGCCTGCGTCCAGCATATTCCTGCGACCTGTATCGAGTCGTATGTCAACCTTGCAGATGGACTTAGTTTAATGGTACGATAGAGTGGAAATTTTGTGGTATGGGATTTTATATTTTGTTGTATTCTATACAATAAACCATAGCCAAGAGAGCAAGTAACTAACTAGGATGTTAATCTTTGAAAATAATAAGTCCTTTCAAACCGATTAAGTGATGTTATGTGGTACTTGGACAAAAATATTGAATACTGCCTCGGTGGCGTAGTTGTATTATAGTACGACTGCAAAGCTGAGGTCTTGGGTTCGATCCCCGGGTCGGGCAAAGTGATATTGAGTTTTTCTATTCAGTATCAGCCCGGAGTCTGGAATTTGTGCACGATATGGCGATAGGCTCGCCCCCTATCACATCATGGGACGGAATAATGGCGAAAAGTGTGTGCACTAGTTGCGCCTCTGCCTATCCCTTCGGGGATAACAGGCGTGAGTGTATATATATGTATATGTATGTCTATACAACAAATCATAGTCAAGAGAGCAAGTAACTAACTAGGATGTTAATTTTTGAAAATAATAAGTCCTTTCAAACCGATTAAGTGATTTTATGTGATACTTGGACAAAATCTGAATCTAGGAAATATAAACGACTCCACCTGCACCAACGATCTTACCCGGAGTTTAAATCCCAGTGCATAATTTTCTAACACATAAAGCATCATATTATACATATATTAATCCAGGAGATTGTTCGTTCCATGTTTACTACGTTAACTTCTAACAAACATCTCGATATCTTCCCAAAATTTCGTATTTATAATATTAGTAAGATTTAGAGCCATAAAAGTCATTTTCTTACAATATTTTTATCAATTAAATATTATAAATTATAGCAGTATTGTACAAGTCAAATACTCCAAAATCTCTTTTGAGGTTTCGACGGGATACTGTCTAAGTTACTAATTACTTTTAACTCTGTACAAATGAGAGATTAGAATGTCTTTATTACGTCTACTTCACTTTACTGGGTTTTTATATCTACTGCGCTCATTAGATACAAGAAAGCGCATTGTCTTATACACTATTCTTTTTTCTGGTTTCTTGATTTTAGCTCTACAATTTTATTCAAAGTTAAACAAAAAAAGTGGTACGTTTTATGTACTTATATTTTTTTACGTGAAATGAAATGAAATGAAACAAAATCATTTATTCCAATCCATAAAATTAAACATTACTTAGATTCAGTCAGTTTTACTCTACCACCAGTTCGGAAAGCAGTTTCCACCAGAAAAGAACGGACAAGAAACTCTAGGGTTGATACGTGATGACGTGAGTATTCTTTACTGTTTTTGTATTGATCTAAGGTAACGCGTGTGGCTTTTTAAAGAACTTTGTCGTGGTTTAAAATAAAAGAACATTATTTATAAAATTTCACTAATATATTTATTTAAAAACTACGAATCCATGAATATGAATCATGAATTCTTACACTAGAACAAAAAATATTTTAATACACCACTAGACTTATTACCTACTCTGAAATACTTTACTCATAGATTCTAAAATAAACATTCCCACTCACCAAAGCATCTAAATAGGTCCTGACGATCGCCAGGCCCTTGCAGTTAACCACTTTCTCGCAAACCTTCAGCCGCACCGTATCACAGATCATCGTTTACTGTAAACAACTGCACCCACCGACAACGAAACGCGGACTCCACGTTATGAAATTAACCGGACGGCATGCAATTAGTGTTAACTTAAACGTCCGTTGTACCAATCATTACCACACGAATATTTTAAAATCAATAAATTATGCCTAACATTTTCTCACTTCAAAATTTAAATAAAGAACTTCGATATTTAAATCTGTTTGAACTAAAAAACGTCCTTATCCGACGCATTGCCCGAAAACTAATAAACAAACAATTAGACAGCCAGTGTTGTGATACGGCACCGAACTATTGAACGTGAATGAACTTAATCGGTTCTTAATGAGAGTGAGTGATGATTCAATTAAGGAAAGATGATAATAAATCCGATCATTTCACAAAAGAATGTCTAAAGTACTTCTATTAAGTCATTAAATGTGTATTAGATTACTTAATGCTCTGTATAAAAAATAATTATGTAATTGCAGTCATATCCGTAAAGTCTACGTTTGAGCGTCATCGTGGCCTTGATCAAGGGTTAATTATAGTAATAAGGCCAAATAAATGTCAGAAATGGAAAGCCCGGGAAGAAAGGGACAGCTGCCAAAACAAAAGCTATCATAAGCTTTGCCATACTATTTTGAGATAAATTACTAAAATTGCAATAAATATAATTAAATAGTTTATAAACATTTGTATCGTATAGTATAGCTGCGGTTACCAACCACCAGATTGGAAATGATTCTAGTCACATAAAGTAGATACAACTCCGAAACCATTCACTCCCACTCAAATCATTCGCTCGCTGGTTCCCGTATCTAAAGTGGTTTACGGTACGCCCTAAACCCTAATTGGGTAGTTATCTACAAACGCTAACTTGTTTATCTCTGTCCCTAATAACTCACGGATAGTTAAATATTAATAACATAACAATAGTTAAGCTGATAATATTTTAATGGGTTCCAATTTCCAAATAAATTCAATACGTTTGCATTCGTTAATGGTGGGAATGACGTATACATTCGAGAATTTGACAAGTTCAATTACGTTAATAAATCACTATATCTAGGTACAGAGCTGAATGGTTCGAAATTGTTTCTGGATTTTTAGCTAAATGGAGACAAAAAAACGTCCTTTCCTCCATCCAATATGTTTTACAGACACCGCACACACCTTCATTGAGTAAATTTATGAACAGCGACAATCCTTAAAATGATTGGTCTTTCGTCGTTCTGTTATCATGAAGAATAACAAAAGAGGCACCGAACACAATTTGTAAAATTTTCCTTAGTAAATTTACGTTGATTTTTTCTTCCTTGTTATTTTGTTATAAAGTAAATACTTTGTTATCAAAAATCTTTATTGTGCTACAAAACTACTCATATTTCATTATCAAACTAAAAAATGTAATTCATTTTAAATGCGCAATAAATATCTCATCAATAAAGTGCGCATGATCGTGAAACTCGTGAAAGCTCATTCGGGACAAGAAAAACCGCAGTTTTCTATTGGAGAGAAAATCGGAGCACGAGCACTGACGTAATTGTCATTTATATAAATGTGTAAAAGAAAGTCATTTCATATAAATTTTTATGCATCCGTGGTAACAAAGATGCTCGTGTTAACAGATTTGATGCTCACTAATGAATCTATGTTTGATTTACAAATCCGCAAACACTCATGTTACTACGTGGATTTGTCGAATTTGATACATATAAAAAATATGATATTTATGGAGAAAACAATACGTACAAAACGTTTTAATTTATGATTTGATATTTAAGTGTTATAATTTATTTATGCAATTAATATTATTACAAGGCATATTATGAAAGTATAAATCACAATTTTATTCATATAACAAGACTCTTCCCAGTTCTCTACAATAAAGTTACGTTGAATGTTCTATTTGGATAACAAATAACATTTAACTTTTAACAGGAAAATATTGTACCAACATTGATCTTAAAACCATATTTGATTGTGTGTGCGTCAACAAAAACATGCAGCCGTGACTAAAGATGGATTCCCAAAAACGATTTCTAAATATTAGGGTTTCCTTATAACCTATGCTTATGGTCGATTTTTATTTAATATCTATGAAAGATTTGAAGAACCTATTATGTAATTCATGACTGCCTCGGAGGCGTAGTTGTATTTCGTACGCGTTACGAGTACGACTTGCGCGCTTAGGTCCTGGGTTCGAATCCCGGGTCGAGCTAAAAATATTGTGGCTGGGTTTTTCCATCTTAAAAATTACTCAGTCACAGCTCGAAGTCAGGAAATTGGCGGTGTCTTGGAAAGCACGTAAAGCCGTTGGTCCTGCGCCTGATCTCTCTCCGGTCATGTCGGATTGCCGTCTCGACAGACTATGAGAGTGAAGGAATAGCGAGTGCACCTGTGTATTGCGCACACACTCGTGCACTATAATATCTCCTGCGTACCTGGCTGATCTCCGTTGAGATTGGCCGCCGTGGCCGAAACTGGCTAGGAGGATTACGATTATGTAATTCATGGATTTAGCTACGACTCATAGACTCAAGATAATAACGGTTAAATTTAATTTATGTTGCTGACGTACATCGAGGATTAAGGATTCTAACAAAAACAGATACCAAGCTGTCTTCATTCATTCACATTCAAGGAAAAACATTAAGGTGCAATTTAGAACTGACCGCAGCGCCAAACTACAACGGCCACGTAAAGTGATGTACAGTTAGCCACATAAGAAGCTGAACAAATTCAAATCTTCAAATCGCCTCTGCGCTTTTGTGTTCTTACCAATTTTCGTTTTCTCTTTACAAAAATAAAGGGGATTAACTTTCCTTCGCACAGAGAAGAAAAAACATTTTTATTAAACTTAACGCTTTTTTTTTTTATACAAGAACACCGGTCTTGTGGGTGAGCGCAGAAGGCGCTCGCAACCCTTAGGCTTAACGCGTCAAATAATAAATCATATACGTAATATAAGTCGTACACCTTATGCTGCCCCATATTAATTTATTTTCCGTTTTCTCTTTTGTCCATCCCATGGTTGTCTGTAAGAGATTGCCTTGTGCGATAAGACCGCCATTTGTACTTAATTATTTTTCTTTTTGTCCTATATTTTATTTCTCTGGTGTACAAAAAAGTATAAATAAATAAATAAATAAACATGACTTTCGCAAGAAAAACTCATAAATATACTATACCAACTTGACCAAGACGAGGCATATGTTTTTGGCCTTATCGGGATTAAGGCCCTGCGTTTAAGCCTTCCTGCCCCCCTATTCTCTATGACAGTTTTAAACTCGTAATGCGGCTGCGTTACGTTAACTTCGTGTAATTAGCGTTAAATGGTATTCTGTATGCCAATTTCCATAGTGATAAACGCGATGAGTTCCGTTACGCGCTTGTTACTGGCGGTAACGATAACTTATGTCATAGAGAATAAAGGGCCTGAAAGTATTTACAAGCAAAATATCCTACAAAGACCAAACTAAACCTGGCTATGGCCATCTTCAAGGCATTTCCTAGACACAAAAACCTTTGTTTGCAATCTAATTCCTTCTTCAACTTATTGTTTTGTGAATTACAAATCGTTTTATCCTGCCGGTAGGTACCTTACATATCTGACACGAATACTATTAGTCATATAAATATATCAAATAAAAAACAACTAGTTCGTGTTACAGTTTTTAGTGACTAAAAACAGCTCAACACGTTTTGTTTTGAAATCATGAACAGGTGGTATTGAAAAATATCTATGAACAGTACATTAATACAATAAACAGTAATCCCACACTGACAATATCTTGTGTAGCGATGATAAAAAGTACAAAAAACTATTATAATAAGAATAACATTTGTAGATACAACCTCTCACTTCTCAGCAACTTATTTTTAACCTCATAACAGATTAAATTTAAAGCGTCGAATGCCTTCCTTATTTTAATAACAGAGGTTGTGACACCTTTACCTGATTGAAAAAAAAACACTCACCTCCAAATCCCGGAACACGTCCCTAATATCAGGTTTCCTGGCCCGGGAGGCGGCGCGCTTCCTCCTCACGGTTCTGTTGAGCCTCCTGACCCGTCGACGGACTGCTGCGGCCTGCTCCCTGGGGAGGGGGCGCACTGCCTCACCCAGCTGGGCCTCGGTGACCTCCAGCCCGGCCTGGAATGGCGCCGCCAGCGACCCCAGCCCCGCTGCTTGCAACCATTCTGTTTCTAGCTCGCCTTCTGTATGGACAAAGAAACGACTAGTAAATAAATGCTGAATCAATTTTGATAAAGTAGTCGAAAGGAGTCGAAACTGTTAAACTTTTGGGGTAAAATAATATATTTCCAATAACCATTCGTTCAGTTATGGTGAATTTATGAAATATCATTCAAAAGTGAGATCAGGGTTTTAATAATATTGTAAATATACAATATTTGACTAAGGGATTTCGTTCGTCTACGAAGAAAAATAAATAAAATGAAAACATTGTCATTAGCAATCTTCATCAGCATCATTATACAAAGTGCAATAATTTTGAGCAACATATTTATATTTACGAATACAAACAATATACGGAAATATTGACATAAACCTGAAAAACAGCTTTACTGCGGCAATTTCGCGGAAAAACGAGATTATTGCTACTGCCCTTTGGAGGGAGACTGGACGGTTATATTCGTCTTGACGATCTTACGATTCAACATTAAGTTGTTCCGTAACTGAGTTTGTTTCGAACAATTAGACCGCTGGACCGAGCCATGTATGTACCAGCTCATCGATCAAAATTCCAAGATTGTCTTCAGCACATTAAGGCCACATAAAATTTGATTCTCTTTTTTATTATTGCTCAAAGATCGCTATAATTACTTCAGCACAAATACCTCATTAACACCTTTACCAATATTTACAAACAAAAACACACGAAAATAATTCGTACAGACTACATAGGATTTCGTCCCTCGCTACGAATTTGCAGATACATTATATTTTTTATACAAACATCATCCGCAATGTTTTTATAGCAACCACTGCATGACTTCATAATACCGCATTTTTTATTTGAACTCCAATTGGGTTCGAAAAAACGAAGGTCAAAAAACTCATCATGATGTTTCAGATATGTTTTATGTGTTAATTTAACGTTTCGTACAGCATAGACTCGTTCGAATGACTAGAGTTGAGTCGTCAGGTGGTAGGTTTTGTCTTCCAGTTTGTGCAATGTAAAGACATTCAATATAGTTATAGACCGGACATCAGGCCCAAATTTTTCGTCTAAAAGTTATTATCAAATGGTATGCGCAAATTTTGTAAAGAAAGCAATATTTTGGAAAGAAATATGCTAATTTGCGCATAACGATCATGTCAGAGTTTGTTGTAATGCATTTTACGTAAATATTTTGCTATATTATGGTAGATTGAGTTACCTACGGCCTCGGTGGCGTAGTTGTATTACAGTGCGATTGCGAAGCTGAGGTCTCGGGATCGATCCCCGGGTCGGGCAAAGTGATATTGAGTTTTTCTATTCAGTATCAGCTCGAAGTCTGGAATTTGTGCCCGACATGGCGATAGGCTCGCCCCCATCACATCATGGGACAGAATAACGGCGAAAAGTGGGTGCACTAGTTGCGCCTCTGTCTACCCCTTCGGGGATAACAGGCGTGAGTGTGTGTGTGTGAGTTACTGACAAACAGACTCGAAATATGAAAATTTTCCCAACGTCCGCTCTATATGTATAATCTTACGAGCTCTTTGGTGTAAAGCATGGAATTATTATTTACTATGTACAATCAGCCACATAAATAGCTGAACTAATTCAAATTTTCAAATCACTTCCACGCGTTAAGTTTAATTGAAACTTCTTTTTCTTTGTGGGAAGTAAAGTTGATCGCCTTTATTTTATTTTTGTGAAGAGAAAACAAAAATTGGTTGAACACCAGAGTGTAGACACGATTTGAAGTTTCGAATTTGTTCAGTTCAGTTACTTATGTGGCTGACTGTACTTCGTACAATGTGTTACAAATTGCAATACACGTCACTAAAAAACGCGCTCTACGATTTTGTCTCTGCAACCTTACACCGTGCTGTATGTGTGTATTTTCAGTTCGTGATTCCATTAAAAAAACAGAAAGCAATGAGCATGTTAATTGTAACGTATTGATTGAAATGTTTTTACATTCTAAATCGGTGTATCTATTTTCCGCCCTCATTAAGTGAAGGCAAAATAGACAGCGGAACTCGTTATCGAAAACTACCTCCAGTGATATACGGGCGTCCTTACTAAACTGTCCTTAGAGATAGTGTATAGAAGTCCTAAAATTACATAGTTACTAATTATTTCGGTTGAAATACAAACATTTATATACCACCGTACTGACGAGAATCCTTTTTTTTCATTGCAGTTAAATTACGAGACGAGCATGGCGTTCGTCTGATACTTACTAAGTGATACGCCCATGAACAGACAACATCATATCGAACTTTAAATTTAAAAATACTGCGCACTACAAAACAAATTACTGTTTATTTCCATTTCCAAAAATATATATTATCACTTCATCAGAATTCTGAGCCGAGGAGCATATCGCTAACCTGATTGTAAACGCAACAAGTTACAACTGCTCATAAACAAGAGTAAAGGATCTCAGTCCTCAGAACGTTGAATTACCAAATATTCCCATGTCCATTCATACATTCCGTCCCATGATGTGATAGGTGGCGAGCCTATCGCCATATCGGTCACAAGTTCCAGACTTCGGGCTGATACTGAATAAAAAAATCCAATACCACTTTGCCCGACCCGGGAATCGAACCCGAGACCAATGCAATGCAGTCGTAGCGTAATACAACTACGCCACCGAAGCAGTCCCGTCAAGTCGTGCCTGGCTATATATACCTAACACTTAGTAAATCGCAATCTATGTAGCTACTTGCGTTGTTTTTCTGAAGCCTTAGGTCAAGACCGTCTAAGGGTACATGAAAATTGACACCAACTTTTTGTGCACGCATTAAAATAATAAAATAATATTAAGGTAAGTAGGCTAAGCCTTGGCTCTGGCATCGAGACCTTGTATTCAATATTGTAGCCTCAGCAATAATATCATAAATATTAAATCGTCTAAATTACATGCCCTATAAAATATCTGCAGCAAAAAAGGGAAAAAAGCGAACGCCAATGTCTCAAGATAGTAATCAAATTATCAATTATACCGATCCAAAAAAAAAATGTTCGAATTATATCTTTCTCCATCACCATCCAAGGCATTGAGGATTAGAGACAAATTTTGTAGGAATGCGCCCAGCTTCACCGGCCGGTGTCATAAAATGCGTGCCGCTGACAATCCTGCCTTACAGGAGTTGTAGTGATGTGTGTGTCGTGTAAGGGATGATCTCAATCCAATCCGATACAAAACTATCCTTTAACTGATCACCAATTATGATACGTAAATCTGGTGTATATGAACCGTCTCCTCCCTCTAAAACAAATAGAAAGACACTAAGCGCGAACATCACGGGCACAGGCCACTGACAGGATGCGTATATTTCTCTCAGACACCACTAAATTTAGTTCGCTCTGACTCAGCGGTTAACGTCTGAACTGTTCTTTGTTTTGATCTCTCCGATAGATATAAAATAATTGCCATTAAAATACAAGGTATGTAAGGATTTTTAAGGCGTCGCGCAGACACTGTCAACTTATTGCTGCGAGACACTCATTGATGTAGGTTTTTTACGTCAATGGAGACTACAGTTTCTTTATGAACTGTCAGTTAATTTATTTCACAAATTGATTTGGGCAATCAACAGCGCTTTAAATAATGAACGTACACTTTAACACAAACTAAATTCTCCCGGACTTAATGTGATTGTTTTTTACACATCTTAAAACCATGTTTAATCACGATTCTTAGCTGAAATTTGTTAAAAAGTTAGTAAACAACTGTATTTATTAGTATTTTAGGAATATTTGTACTAGAACTTGGACACAACGATGCAATTAAGTGTCTGACATATAAAGACATTTATTTTCCATGACGGTAACTGCAAATGTAAAATGAATATAAATGTTTCATTAAATCACTCAACTACGTTAGTAATGTGCCTTGCACAAAAAAGAACAGTCGCAATCATTCTGCATTCGTTAAAGACATGTAGTGCAAACGAAGCTCTTAAGAGCTAAATGCGGTATTTTTTCTGTTAAACTCCATAATAGATTAGCTTAAGAAATATGAATGTGTAGGTAATATTTCACGGGTTCTAAAGTTTTTAAAATTACTTATTATTTTTACTCCTATTTGTATGAGGAATAACATCACCTAAGGTTATAATTAAATATAAGAAAGGAAATATTGGCGTTCAAAGTTCTTCTTCACAGAAACTTCCTACCGTAAGAAACCCTTTACCTGTAATTTTTTCACTAAATAAAATACGATCTAATGCTCCTTATACACCATACGATCAGTAACATGAATGAATAGAATAAAACAAATCCAAGCAACTAGTAAACACATCTAAAAGCATCTCAAACAAAATAAACCACATCGCACAGAATTTATAACTTCACTTACTTAGCGTAAACAAGTTGAGGAATCGCAACCCGCGTCAGCGCAGATGTTGTTTTGGGGTAATTTATACCCGCGTTTGGTTAACATCTCCCGACATGAGGGTTAACATTCGCTTTAATGTTAACACTTTCGCGCGAACAATTTAATTGAATATTCATGGCTACTAAGAGTACACCTTGGATAGAGGACTAGGGGCAAAAATAAAATGTATTTTAACCAGTAAATAATGTATACTTGTAGCATTTTCGTAAGGCATCGTATTCTAGCAGTAAGTCGATATAAAGCCAAGCAGAAAGAAAAAATAAATACAGCCTAACCAGAGACTTCAAACCAACACACATACATTTAAAAAAAACTACTACTCACCAACAACATATTTCGCATGGAACCGACACAAAGCGCCCATCACACACATTTAACACACAAATTGACCTGTCTTAACTAATAACTACCGCTCATAAAAGAACTCCCAATATTTTTGTGTACAACTGAAATAAACGTACGATGCATCACGCAGGAGAGTTGCCAAGACTATGATAAAGCTTGATGACGACTAGTTTCGTGGGCGTGCTTTCGTATTGATACGTCACTGGATCTCGTGTTATCATCGAAAGAATAGAGTTGATAAGAGTTAGTCATCCGTAGACAATACGACGCCTCGAGATTAGGGTACCGCTTGTCACTATCGGAACAGGATATGGGTTATTGGGAAAAATGAATAACGCTATGAATCAGACTTTTCTTATGCAATAACAATTAATGTGACTTTGGAACTACAACTTTTGGAAGCGACGGAATTTTCACAATTGATAAAAAGATTGATGGGAAAAAATATCTAGAAACCAACTATGTAAGCCCGAGCAAAATTGGGTTAAGTAGATAGCATTTGATAATAATTAAATGTAATTCACAAATCGAAAAATGAATTCACTAAAACCCACATATCCAGAAAAATAAAAACACTTTTAAAAAAAACTTTTGACGGCTGTCAGAACACTGTCCAACAATGACGTGGAAATACAGTTGGCACTATCAACGTCGAAAACTTAAACGCGGTGTCCCGTGACGTCGACGCGGCGTCGCGACGCACTGCGCATCCCGACTCCCGACGCTGGCCGGGATGTTGTGCCTCGTATTTATAGATCCAATCGAAATTCATCTCCCGTTGGAAAGTGTTATGGCATTTCCGTTTGTGATTAACGAATGAAGTAAAAAAAACTGACGTTATCCAGTATATTTGGGACGTCTAAATATTAGTTGCTTTGTAAATTATGTTTCCACGTAAAGCATTATAGATTTTAGTTATATTTTACTTCCTTGATTATTAGATCCTAGATACGTATCTTTCGATATGTTATTTATCACACGAAAGCAAGTTAATTAATTGTATTATCTGTTAAGCTGCTAGTTAAAAGGTATACATATTGAAAAGGCAATCAAAACGAGACGTATGAGTCTGGCTAAGAATAAACAATACATTTTCCTCTTTGTATACTCAAACAACGCATGTCATTTTTTGTGCTTTTGCAGCATTTGTGTAAAAGCTCGTTTTTATTTTATTTTTGTCGCCATTACCTATGCTTGAAATGCATTTATGAGCAAGTAACAATGATTTTCAAGAAGTAAAAAGCGCCTCGGAGTCTGAAAATTGTGCTCGATATGGCGATAGGCTCGCCCCCTATCACATCATGAGACGGAATAACGGCGAAAAGTGGGTGCACTAGTTGCGACTCTGCCTACCCCTTCGGGGATAAAAGGCGTGTGCGTCTAAAATAGCGCCAACTGCTAATAATGATCTCATATTTTCTTCCTTTTATTTTAAAGTAAGTAGGTACATAGGTACAGTATTTACACAGACGTGTAAAGGGTATTGTCTGAACGTGAAATCGTAAACTTACATATTCAATAAGTTAAGACTTAAAGCTGTTTTATAATGTCAAAAAATGCCAGGATCTAAAGACGCAATAGACGAAATTAAATATTAACAAACTTCTCCACACTACTTCAAAATTGATAAAACTTCTATTTAATAATAATAAAATCCACTGTCATCCTTATTATTAAAGTAAGTAGTAGATATTTTAATCAACAACTAATGTTGTTGATTATTCCTGCTTGTTTTTGGAAAACCTTAACAGATTTTCCAAAAACAAGCAGGAATAACAAAGGGACTTCCATACCGAAATACCAATAAAACAGTTCTATGCATTTAAAAAATGTTTAAATGGAATGTCTACGTTTATATCCCTATACACAAGTTATAATTATCGCGGCGAGAAGCACTCGTGCGTTTTTTGACGTGGAATACGTCAATCACCGTTACGTCAAATGTTGGATAAACATGACGTGAAAAATCATATAGTCACGTTACAATCATGTTTGATTTTGGCAAACTAAACCCCATTCAAATGAGTCATTCAGTCTTAGAAATCGAGACATTACCAGCAATAATGTTTGCGATGAGGATAAAATGAAACACATTTTTGTGTCCAAACTAGACAAAGAAATGTAGCTAAATAGCCAAGCACATGGCAAAGTATTTGTGTCAACGTACCCCGATCGTCTAGACGAGATATTTTTGTTCCATGCAGTCACAAGTATACATTATTTTTGTAGCGTAGTAAAACGTGACGCGGGTTTCCTATGTGAATGGAATACGATCGAAAATACGAGATTATATCACGTGTTTATTCATATTTAGGCGCCGCGTAGACGCTGTGAGTCTATAGCCGAGAAACACTAAGCTACATTGAAATTGACAGTTGTTTGAAAAACGTAACGTAAACACACACACTCACGCCTTTTATCCCGAAGGGGTAGGCAGATGCGCAACTAGTGCACCCACTTTTCGCCGTGCGTATTCGGTGCCATGATGTGATAGGGGGCGAGCCCATTACCATATCGGGCACAACTTCCAGACTCCAGGCTGATACTGAATTTAAAAAACTCAATATCACTTTGCCCGACCCGGGAATCGAACCCAAAACCTCAGCATTGCAGTCATACCGTAATACAACTACGAACGTAACGACGTACGTAAAACGTTACACGTAAACGTTAAACGTAACGTTATAATACCGAACGTAAATATTTTAAACGTGATTAATAGTGCAGTACGCTCCTATATAGTAATTTCTTATGTTTACACGAATGTTAGACATTTAAATAAAACTATTTTACGGATTTTATCGCGGTTTTTTAATTTACATTTTCTCCCGATGTTTCAGCACTTCCTATAATTATAATGATTCAAACGTGAACGTCAACTCAAAAGTATTTTTTATTTATATTGCACACTTGACAAATATAATTTGCCGATTGCTCACTTTTTGTTCTACTGACATAGACAAGGTTTTTTTTTTACAACAAGGTATCTGTAATTAAAGCAAATTAAAAAATGTGCAAAATTCGATATTCAAAATAGTAAAGAAATGAAATGCGGATGACTCATGCAAAGGTTGTATGTCACATCATGAAATGATTACCTATGTATACACCCTAGCTTTTAGCTCCCAGATTTGGCTGCGTAAAAATTTGTTTAAAAACTCACCACTTTGAGATCCAAATATAAAATCTCCAGTATAAAATCGTATTATGACAACCATTTTGACTCATTAAACTTATTATTTTTTTTACAGCTTACTGCTTAACGAAAGGAGTTGTTATGTATGCACTATGCACCAATAAAGAGTCACCACACTTCAGACACTGCTTAAAACATACTAACCAGGGAACTAAATCGACCCACGAAATAATACCCGCATTGATAAGAGATAAAGCTTAAATCATTTATTAATGAGGTTGAAGTCTATAGAAACAAATAAACAATAGATTAGTGGATGGCTGTTTGGGTTGTAATTTCTATTAGATTTTATTAGAGTTGATAAGGAATCAAGTTTAAGTGTCTAATGGCATAAATTTTGGCTACCTAAAAATAAAATTGAATTATATTAATTAATGGATTAGATATATTCTTAGTTCAAAATTCAAACTAATAATGTGGAAAAGTGTACTTATTCCTTTTATTTTATGTATTACCATCGTTTTTCTAACGTTAACGGCATTCTGTAGCAAAAATTTCGAGAGACGACATTCGCACAGTTTGTTCGCACACTAGGAGATAGATTATCGCATAGCAAGAAACTGCCGCTCGTGTGCGAATAACTCTCCTTGTGTAACTTCGGCGTAAGAGTTCGAGGGCATCTTAGCCCCATTATATAGAGAGGGGCTGCAATGCGGAATCGCACAGGGGCGATCCCGTGCAGCTATCTTAGTGGAACAAGATACCCCGGGACCGTCCCGTATGCGCCGAAGAAGGCCACCGCGGGTTTTGGTTGGTATGCCGGTGTAGGGTGTACATAGGGTTAGGGACTCGGTCCACTGCTCGCTTGCATGATGCTATACTCCCGAGTGTCGACTTTGGACTGTAAGACCGGTGAAACCAATAAAACCCTTCTACTGAACCCCCAAGTGGTGATAGCGATAACGCGTTTTTTTCCCGCGAAAAACAAAGAAATGGATGAAAGAGAGTTAAAACAAAAAAGGCAACGATCTATCTTGTGCATCATTTTGTTATGTGCTTATTTTTTGTATATAATATATGATAGAATTAAACGTTGTAACGGGGGTTATACGTTCCTAAAATACAACATTCAAAAACCTCAAACTGTCAGAACTTTTTGCGATCGAACTAAATACGTGCAAGTAGACATGTGCGATGAGAGACTGCGTAAAAACCTGTAATATAATTAACAAGATATGATTTCTAAACTAAGCCATTTTATCATAATCGATAACAATAAGGGTCAACACTGAAAAGGTAACCCCCACAAAGGTTGTTTTATTTTTATCGTTACCCAGATTTATTGATAAAAAATAAGGTTAAATATAGATAGTGATATTAAAATTATTTTTTTCTCTATCTTTTTATATCTAATCGGACGGTTTCCAAACGCCTTGTAACACACAGCTCACCTCACACTAGCGCCATTTTTGGGAAATAACTACTGCATTTGATAACGATACTATTAACATGTTATCCAAAAATTAATTCACAAATACATTTTGTACTGCTAGAAGGACGACGTGATAATACGTAACCTCGTTAACATGCAAATGTTCTGTTATAATATTAACCTTTGGAGTATCCGTAGATTGTCAGCTAACATTTGTTACTTTTTCCAAAATTTTATGCGTAGGTTAGAACGACAATTTTCGCTTAATTGATTGGCATGATCTTCCACTCGAAACATGCAATCATGAATGGAACAAGTACGCGTCTTTCTAGAATACCTCGTCACGAGACTCAGTCCAGAACCTACCAAGAAAATGGGCGTTTTAAATAAATAAAAACCTTGTCTATATTTTGGTATAAGAACTAAATTGATTAATATTTGCATTAGAAACCATAATTCAGTACACATATCACAATAGTGAAATTGTGTCATGATAAGAGAATATTAAGAAAACATCTCAATTTTTACGGCATATTTATTAGAAATCACGGGCGTAGGTAGCTATAGCTTTCACATAGGGGGGGTCCGATGATACCAAAATGTACTGCCTGGGACTCATCCACAGTGGCGTAACTATATCCCCGGAGGCCCGTGGCAAATTCATTGGATGGGGCCAAATAAGTTAGGTATACACCCAGCCCAGCCCCCCACCCCACGTATCTGAGGTCGCGGCCTGTCGGGTCGGGGAGGCCGGGGGCCCCTCTGCCACCCTGTAGTTACGGCACTGCTCATCCATGGGTCACGTATACACCCCCCTCCCCTCACCAAATTCAGTGATGCCTTTACGTTGGATTTTGTTGAGTCTATTTCATCTATACTAATATAATATTATAAAGCTGAAGAGTTTGTTTGTTTGTTTGAACGCGCTAATCTCAGGAACTACTGGTTCGAATTGAAAAATTCTTTTTGTGTTGAATAGACCATAACATCACGATGCAACTATTAGGAGCGAAGAAATAATGGAAAATGTGAAAAAAGCGGGGAAAATTATTCATCCTAGAGGGCTTCCATTGAGTGCGCTGCGAAAACGGTTCAATATACCAAAAAAATATGTATGAAAGAATTGTTCCTCTTGAAATGATCTAAAAAAATGTCTGCGACAGTATGTGTCTATCTTTTAAGATTAACTCACTAGAACCGTTTTTATGGTAATCAAATTTGGTCGAAATTAATGCATTATTTGTTAAGAGTTGTATCAACGTAAAAATATTAATCTTTATCCAATGAATATATATACGGTACATACACCGAAATATTTTTTTTTTCAGTTTTTGTCTGTCTGTTCCGGTTAATCTCTGAAATGGCTGGACCGATTTTGACGGGACTTTTATTGGGAGGTAGCTGATGTAATAAGGAGTAACTTAGGCTATGTTTTATTCCGGAAAAGTATAAAGCGGGTCTTTTCCCTGGAAAAACTTTTTAACGCGTGCGGAGCCGCAGGCAACAGCTAGTGTTATTATAAATGCGAAAGTTTGTGAAAATGTTTGCGATGTTTGTTAGAAGTGCACATAGGCATTATAATGTGTACATGTTTTGTGGCCCGGATTATTTTTGTTGTAAGCTAAGGGGGGGTCCGAACCCCCAAACTCCTCCCTCCCTTATATACGCCCATGTTCGAAATGTCGACGTAGTAGCTAAATTATGTAGGCCTCTCTAATGCATACATTCTATACACCTAAGATTTGACTAGTATATAAATTTGTGGGTGTTTATTGGCAGCGTTGACTTGATGGTCACTGGTGCCAATGACCATATCCGACCTCCTATATTTCCCTTCCATCTATCATTGAAAACTATCAGAATATAGTATCATCATCATCTTCCTGCCCTGGTCCCAAATTACTTGGGGTCGGCGCAACATGTTTTTCTCTTCCATTCTCTTCTATCTTTCGTCATCAAGTCATTCAGAATATAGTATATATCGCATTAATAATACGCATTTAAATTCGAATATAAAACTATACAAATGAATCCACGCAATCGCTCTAGTAGCGCCTCAATAAATGAATTCACACGTAAACAGTGAAATACTTCCTCGAATCAAAACTGCCTTTGTTTCATCACGAAATCTTAGTTACCGCCCCGGAGGCTGTGTGAATTGAATTTAATGAATTATTTAACACAATTATTAAAAGAAAAGCGGTATACTTTATTATAAATGAATACGTAATTTAGTTTACGTTTTACAAAGGACGTGGCTAGTTAAATAAAGGAAGTTAAAAGTAGGAGTTTAAAAGAACCCAATATATTAAATAAGAAACTGACTTGAGCCACTTCGCACGAGGAGGTTCGCACGAACATAGTAACCAATGTAATACAAATTTGATCATAAAAAAATCCTGAGAGAAACGAAAAATTTACTTCTAAATACTCACTCAGAGAGAACACCAAGTAATAGATCTTCATCTCTAGATCCCATTAATCTTATAATGGGTAAATATCGAGCACTTTGCATAATACGCAGTTAATGTTCCACTCAGACACTGATCTGAGGAGTGAATGATCGTTAATGTTCGATAGCATATCAGTTATTAATATCGACCGCTCGTGATCCGTTTATCTCCTGAGATATGTGGACTTGTTTTTTGTGTTCTATTTTTAGACATATTTGTCCATGAAACAAAATAGGAACTAGATTTAGTTGGAGATTTGGGTTAGATATGAGAAAATAATGATTTTCATGAATTTATTAAATTGATCTTAAGGGAAATTAATCACTTGTCATTATTTTTGGACATAAACTGTTCATAATGGACTTCACTTCATCGTGCGATGCTATGTTAACTTGCAGTATGTTGATATTCGCAGATTAAAGTACTTATGAAATTATTTAGCTCCTTTTAAAATCCAACGGAAACATCGTTCCAGTCATATATTTGTTCCTTATAGAGTTTACAGCATACACACGCCATTTAACACAAATAAATCCATTAACACAAGCCAATGCAATTACAAAAGACATTCAGTTTTTACCATACAGAGAACCATTAGAAATCCTGCATCCTCGTAAGGAATTGGAGTATTTACTGCTAAATATTGTAATTTATGCATCATTACATATTCAGGAAGCGACTAGCTGGACTGAATACCTGCGAGATTTATTACCATACGTCGATCGAGATACTTGAAGCAGATTCCATTGTGATACGTTACAAAGACATTAACTTTAACAAGAAAGTGCCATTAATTGAGTTTATGCCGAAAACAAAAGACTACAGAGCTATGAATGATATGAATATGCAAAATGAGCATACTAGTAAGGTAACGAGGAGTAATAACAATCTTCTCATAAGATTCAGTTTCGTTCAGATTCGTTATTTACAGAATAGACAAGGTGGTGAATACTTATTAAGCTTGCTCCACCAAGAAAGTTGATTAATTTAAAGAAGGTACTATGGTAGCTATTGGAGTTCAAGTGGTAGGGCCACGCTGTGAACAGATATGCAGTATCAATGGGCCGACTCGAATGGAGTTCTATTGTATCAATGACAATCATGATACACACACATACACTCACGCCTGTTATCCCCGAAGGGGTAGGCAGAGGCGCAACTAGTGCACCCACTTTTCGCCGTTATTCCGTCCCATGATGTGATAGGGGGCGAGCCTATCGCCATATCGGGCACAAATTCCAGACTCCGAGCTGATACTGAATAGGAAACTCAATATCACTTTGCCCGACCCGACCCGACAATCATGATGTGACAACGTATTGTTTGCATTTCATATGGTGGACATTTTGCAAACCCCAACTGTCTTCTCCTACGTACTCCGTCATTATTTTCTTTAAACCGGCATTGTATTGTTAATTGTTATTACCAGAAGTTATGTTTATGGCTCTTGAGATCACTAAACATCAAGTTCTATCTCCTCTATGGTCGGCGTATAAAAAAAAATTTGTTCCTCGCCTTTTTTGAACTACATTACCATTAAAAAGAAAGCAAGGATCCATTAAGCTAAGTAGCTGTGAGTGTAACTAATGCTCCGATTGCTTAAAACTATGCCACCCATTAACACCAATAGAACGTTCCCGCTAAAGTGGCCCATACGTTTGTCCACCAGAATCAAGTGGACCGATCTTTGATTCTCGATTCTAGCCAAGTACACATGCACTTAACACACTATCCCCGTTCGAGTGGGCGAATATATTTGGCCGCGATTGTAACGGTATGTCCTCGTATTGTTCCGTATTTAGTGTTACCATTATTTTGCACGGCAGTGTACTTTGTCGGATGTACTTTGTCGGATTTATCGGATGTATCCAGTTAATAAAGAAAGTGAGGGAAATGGATATTATGTTTTCAAAAACCGAAAACCTAAATGTACAATCTACGCCGTAGAAACATATTTCCTCAACTTCCTTAAGAGTTAGATTTAAAACTACTCTAGAACGTACATACACATACATACTAAATTCCACTATTTTAACGTATAAAGAGACGGTGTGAACTAAATACGTTTAATTTAAAATCCTCAATCCAACGAAATTGTGTAAATTTTAAAATTTGAAATTCGAACGCGCCTTCGAGTTTCAAAAACTTTAGGCATCTATTTTCGTAACACAATACAAACATGTCAAAGCGTTTCAATTCGTGTTTATAATAATATCCTCGTAACTTTCCGAACGAATCTCAGTCAGTAGAATGCGATTTGAATATTTACACAGAGCGAGTATAAAGACGCCAGTACATGGCAACACGATTATGCTGCACACGCACGTAGGTATATCGTATTAAAAATGTCAAGTGATCGAGCGGTCATAATGTTGACTCTTATATTTCGGTGAATACTCATTATATGACATCATTGCTCTTCGGTCGTCTTGTATCACTGACTTGTATTATAGGATTGATATTAGATAAATTATGTGCAAGACGCTTGCCTCTGAGTACACTCTACGACTGTTCATAAATAGGTGTAAATTTTAATAGAGCGATTTTGGAAGACGTAAATTCTTAGATATTGTGACACCAACATTTTAATCTTTTTCTGTGCTTATATTTTAAGGCAGTTAATGTTAATGCCTACTCACAAGAGTAGGAACCCTGAAGAAAAAAAATCTGTAAGGTTTATTTATTATTATACGGGAATATAGCGAAACAGGCTCCTGCAAAGCTATGTCCTACCATGGGTTACTAGCTAGCACTACTAGTTAAATATGTTCACATGTCTCATATGTTTGCATGGCGGTGAACGCACGCAAGCATACATACTATAGTAAATATTAAATAAATACCAACGCTTCGCATTTGAATTTAAGGGAGGATGAATATGCTCGCAAATCAAAACTATGCAGAGATTGTACTAGTATCTTTATAAAGAATGATTAGAAGGAAGGTAAGGCTAATGAAACTAAGGCCCGTATTCACAAAAGTTACTTAGTTAACTACGACTACGGAGCTATGCTTTGATCATAAGTGTTTCTCAGTGCTTACGGCATGACAGCCGTCGCAGTGCATAGGCCTAAGATAGCTGTGATTGGAGAATATTGAGATACAACTTTAGTTAGTAATACAATAGTATTGTTGGTGAATACGGGTGTAAAGCCAAGTCACTGGCATGCACTATTGTGTTCCAATTTGGTAGACGATGCTTATTTACATTAGTCATTTACTGAGTAATTTTTGAGACTGAACATCTTATGTTTCGTGTTACGCAAAGCGGTACCTTGTAATTTTGAGGCATGATTTAATTTACCATCTTGTATATCTCCTACCAACCTGTTTATATACCTCGTCTAAAAATCACTCACACCAACAATCTATTTCGATCAAAATCACGACTCAGTTCTATCAAGTCGCTTAACACTCTTGACCCTTGAGTGAACTCGGAATTCCCGGATCGTGGGAGCAAGCTCCCTTCCGCAGGGTAGGAGAGTACATAAAAATGCTAATTGCTCGTGAGAATCGTTATTGTTCTAGCTGGAGCGTTAAATGGAACTTTTACTCACGCATTGATGACTAGGAATTCGTTTTTTGAATATTACTGCATGCTTTGCATATTCGCTTTGTCAATCATTTCCTTGTGCCTTTCAAGCAACATTTTTCTTCGGTTGGTTGGTTGGGATTCGTAATACTACTTCATATGAGGACATAAACCATAGGCTTGGCGTAGGCATTGTCACTGAAGTCAATTCCAGGTATATCCAGTTCCAATATGGAGTGTTTAACGTTGGGTAAAAGGTTTGAAATAACTTTACAGTATGGTCTATTGAAATATTAATAGATCCCTGTCCAATAACGTATCTCTCCTATTTTTGTGTTCAATGAATATAGATATGATGTATTTGTGCATTTAGTACTGAAATAATTTCAGTTCATATTAAATGATAATAAAATAATATGACATTCATAATCAAAACTATTTATCATGGGAACTGTCAATACGAATACAACCGCAAAAAACAGAAAGCAAATCGCGAAGCGCAATTGTCTCGAGAATGAAAGCCTAATCAAACGATAGTCGATAACAAAACAATATTATCATAATATTTGCTATTGAAAACCGAAGAAAGTCATACTATGTTGGCATTATATCGACGAACAATGGTGGCGTCGGTGGCTCCCACGAGAAAGTGTCCGTTTGTGTGTCATCTAAGACTGCGGAGCTGATATTGTAAACATTTGTCGTGTGGGGTTTGCTTTTATTTTGACGAGGGAGTGCTTCATACGGCCAACAATGTACAATCACACAGATTAACTAACGAAGAAATAATGGCACTTACCCGCAAAAATATGTAATTTTTAAACGACTAGTAATAAATAATAAGATGTAGAGAATAGAGACTCAAATTGTATGAACCTTAGAAGTGTTAATGACAGATAGTTGGTAATAAGTCAACATTTTTAAGGACTTAATAAAAAATACGTTTATGATCTCAGGAGAGAAAGTTGATGAAAAGAGTAACAAGATAAAAGCAAAATGATAAGTGATAAAATGTTGTCAAACATTAGCCTTCAGAGATATTTTGTAATGGGACTTAAATCCCTCCTATCCCAATAACAACATAATGCTGTTCAATTATGGAATATTTTATTAAGACGTGCGAAATATGTGTACGTGATAAACTACATCGTTGCTGTATACTGACAATTAACCTTAATGTTATTTACTCCAAGCTAATTACCATTCTCAATAATATTTGAAAAGCTAATATTGAATTTATAAACATCTTAGCATCTTAGTCTTTATTATAAATTTTTCATTTTAGAGTACTTTGAATATAACGAAGTTGTGTTTAGGTATTATTTTCAGGTATTCGAACTATTCTAACTATTTATCCGAATAAAAACTCTAATTGAACAGATCAAATGTTCCAATGTAATTTTGCATACTTATTTTTCTTTGCATATTTACTATATTCATTTCAATACAAATGCGCGTTTAATCAAACTTTCATTTTAACCGGTGCCCTTATATTAACACAATTTATTAAATTCATTGAGTTTAAAAAATGAGGATAATGCACCTAAGACAAGCAAAATTCAAAGCCAGGCTAAGATGCCACGTGCCTAGCAAGTCAACCTTCATCACATCATAAAAAAACAGACGTAATGTAATAACTGGTAGAAATTATAGTCAATTATAGACGAGGATGTGTCCGCAGGGTCCTCTAAACACAGCCCTTTGCTGGATGTTGCAAACAACCCGAGATTATGGACTGGAAGCGGCTGTCGCTCGTTAATCAAACAAATTATCATTAGAAACTATAATTTGAAGTAAAAGTCAATGTTAAGCCTGAAGCCAGTAAACTGTGTATTTTGGTGATGTTAAATATAAAGAAAGATTAAAGATTGGTTATTCAAGGTATAGGTAGGTTGGATATTCAAGGTAAAGAACGAACTGAGAATACTCTTTCAGAAATGACTTTAAGAGGCAATAGCCTATGTCTATACCTACATACAAATGAAATGGAAACCTTACTGTTGAGTAATAAAAAGAATAAATACGTACATATACATTCACGCCTTTTATCCCCGAAGGGGTAGGCAGAGGCGCAACTAGTGCACCCACTTTTCGCCATTATTCCGTCCCATGATGTGATAGGGGGCGAGCCTATCACCATATCGGGCACAAATTCCAGACTCCAAGCTGATACTGAATAGAAAAACTCAATACCACTTTGCCCGACCCGGGGATCGCACCCGAAACCTCAGCATTATAGTCGTACCGTAATACAACTACGCCACCGAGGCAGTCAAGAATAAATACATACAGTAATAAATAGGAAGAATAAGCATAATCCTAAAAAACATCACTGTGACACTAAGATGAGACAGTGCTTAAAACATAATAAAACTCGAATATGGTCCAAAAAGCTATCAAAGTAAAAGATAAGCGCATTGATAATGTAAACAAAGCAAATACCATTATCAGTGCGACGCAAAAGACAACAATACATATTATTTGCTGATTATTCAAACCATTTCCGAGAATAACCGCTACAATGTACGTACCATTATGTGAGGTAAGGATTATCGGAAAAAAATTGGTGTAAATTCATGATATTCCCAAGCATGACGATCATACGTTGAGAAAGTGTAACACACGAGCTATTTAATATATTTATGGATCTTCTCTGATTAACAAACTGTACTTCACTAATCACTATTTTATTATCTACAATTTGTATATAAAAAGACAAATCAATGATTAGGCTAATCGCATATAAAATTGGTTATATTTTGATAAGGCCGTTCATGTTTAGATCTCACATAATATTGCCGGAATGATTCTTTTCCGCTATGCTGAAAGTAGAATTGAGCAGCACCAAGACGATTTAAAAAAGCCTATATAAAAACGAGATACGATTTTTCTTGTTCCAGAAAACTTTGATAATAATGTTATTTTTTGTAGAATTTTTAGTAAAGACTGCTCTTTGTAATAAACGAGGAAAGACATATTTTTTATAAGTCCAATAACGCTCAAAATTTTCAACGGCGCCATTAAGTAGCTGCAACACGTGACAGATAAGAGATAAAATCTAGATTACTAACCTACAAACACCTAAAATAAAATGTAACCAAGTGATATATTATTGCCTACAGTAATATATTTACACCAATAATGTCCATCAAAACTGTACAGACACCCACAATTGAATTAATTACATAAATTAGCACACACCTCCGTATCAATTGAGATCAGTCAATTGTTACAAAAAAACTAGGCTAAATGTACCTACGGTTAATCAAAACCATTATGACAAAGTTACTGTTGCTGTTAGGAAATATGACAGTCTTGAATCATTCTTTGTAAAAATACTTTGGGTATGGTACCTGAAGTTGGTATTGCTAGAAATACATCCTACGCAAGAACGGTTTGTGAAGGCGTCCGTGCTTAGCTGGTCGAATTTGGACACTGCATTAATATGGCAGAATTAGGGCGCACACCCAAGATGTGACTAATGACTTCTTGGTAATAAGTAAAGGACTTAACATTTGTGCTCTTGTGTTATTTTAAAATGAATTAAATTGATCGACTCAAAATGTTACTTGAACTTCACGCTTCATGCTATGTAAAAACTTTGTATGCAGAAATGAATAAGTTGCCTTGCACCCTAGCTGTATTGATACGGCATGTGATAAGATAGTAATAGTAATAGATATTGTAGATCCTGCATTATTTCTTTTCCAATGCTTTGGTATGTGAAGCCTTTGCAAATACTTTAAGAACTAAGTAAATGTTAGTTTAATTATTCAAATTTTGTGTGTTACAAGCATTAACCTCTATGAGTAGCTCTTGCTAACGCAATGCTGTTATAAAACAAAACAAATTCATTTATTATAGTAGCTTCAAATCTACGCTATCCTTGTAAGGTCATTTATGAGTAAAAAGATACATTAGTTCCTTGAACCTTGTTCGTTATATGATGTTGGCCTTAATTACAATTAAAATGATGTCACCAGTTTATATGGTGGCCCTGGGTTCTACGTGGACGAAGGTTCTGATGTGTCTCCAAGGTTAGGCATTAGTGTCAAGAGGGCCGAGTTCAAATGTTTCTTTGTGAAGTAATTTTGTCTTATTTTTCTAGAAATGCTTATGAATTAATCTAGAATTAAGAACAGCCTTTGGATTCTATGTCTATGACGGTTAGCCAGTCAAGTTTAGTGTTTTTTTAAGCTCACTAGCTCACTCCACTTTTATTTCTAAAAGGGAGAGTAACATAGCAGTATACATACAATTCGTAAAGATTACCCAGTCTCAATCAAAGCTTGAAAAACACTGATTTAATAATCAGCATAATGTCATCCGCATTTCCAATTCCGAGCACATAATAAAATTTTAAAATCGTAAACTGGAAATCTTAAAAAGCCTGATCTTCCGCTTACCTAAAAAGGGCAAGAGGAAAAACGCCAGAAGTTTACGTGCCATGGATGCTCACGTGCGCGATCTTGGCGAGTAATTAGATGCTAATTAAGGATCGTTATGTATTCCAATCGCAGTGAGTCGATCACTACTACTAAGGCATACTTTGCTTCTAGGAAGCGACACCTATTGTACCTTAGGTTTACAAGGAAGTTCCATTAAGATCTGTCTGTCTGCTTGTCAAGTTGACTTTAATCTCTGTGCATAATTACAATGAATTATTCGCCATTAATTAAATCAGACCTTAGCTTATAAGAAACAAACGGAATTAATACATTTAAGATCAAAACAAGTACTAAAATAATACCAGGACTGACGTTAAAAAATTATCAAAAATTTTGGAGCATAAATTGAAACTTATGGTAATCGGTAATCATCCATTTTATTTGTTGGATCAACCTATTTATGGCCTTTATCATTCCTTTTCCTATACTTCTCTAACACGAAGACGTAACACGTCTGCAGATTTACCCCAGTCTTATCGCATTTGCTTAGCTAGCTCGTCTGTTTAATCACCTGCCAAAAAATGTTAAATGACTACCTTCGACCATATTTCTAAAACCAATTCAGTCATCTCATTAGTATTAATCGAGCTTCCTGCAAAGTCTGACATCAGATATATTTGTCATCCCACAGTACTGACTGGTGAACGCATCACTATACGGAACTAGTAAATATTTGATCTAAGCATACCATTAATACGGCTCACAGAATTAAAGTGATGTCACGTAACTTCAAAATTCAAGAAATCGCATATTGAAATCATTAATTCTTGGGCTGAGGAAACATTTGTGGCTTTTGATACTTGGTCCTGCCAAAGCATAATTCCCAACTAGTCTGGCAAAATTCCAAAGTTCCTTTAATTTCTTATAATAAAAATTTAATTAAAATTTAAATAACCCCCGACACAAAAAAAATATCTAAAAAGTAATATAATAATAGTGTCTTTATCGTTTAAGTACCTAGTAATATTTTGACCAGCAGCAAGCAAATATATAAGGGTCATAAGGAATATATATGTCAATAGCACAGCAAGAATACGTCTTGAGAAAAAAGGAAAGAGCATTAAAATAGGAAGAGGAGTTCGCCAAGGCGACCCACTATCACCCAAACTTTTCTCAGCAACACTAGAGAAAGTCTTTTGTCGACTGAATTGGGACAAACTTGGAATAATGATAGACGGAAATAGGCTAACGCACCTGAGATTTGCAGATGATGTGGTCCTTTTTGCAGAATCACCGATAATACTCAGAAAGATGCTAGAAGATCTGGCTAAAGAAAGCGAGCTGGTGGGATTAACAATGAACACCAACAAGACTAAGCTAATAACTAACCATGACAAAGTGGAGATAGATGTGAATGATAGAATAATATGCTACCAAGACGAATACATTTATCTAGGGCAAGTCATCTCTGCAAATAATATGGGCAAGAAGGAAATTGATCGACGTGTAGCCAACTCATGGAAGAGATACTGGTCGCTGAAGGAGGTGTTGAAAGATAAGGATTTTGATATGAGACTGAAAAAGAAACTGTTTGAATCATGCATCTTACCAGTTTTAACATATGGATGCCAAACATGGGGTATCACACAAAACCTACATACAAAACTAGCAGTTTGTCAGCGCGCAATGGAGAGGAGTATGTTGGGGGTGAGAAGGAAGGACAGAAAGAAAAATGCGGAGATAAGGAAAGAAACCAAAGTTACTGATGTAACTTGTAAAATCAAACTATTAAAATGGAGATGGACTGGCCATACAATAAGAGGTATAGATAAGTGGAGCAGAAGGATCATGGTTTGGCATCCAAGAACGGGAAAAAGGAAAAGAGGAAGGCAGAATACTCGGTGGATGGATGACATCGTAAGGACAGCAGGGAAGCTATGGACGAGGATAGCGAGGGACAGAACAAAATGGAAGGAGTTGGAGGAGGCCTATGCCAAAGGGCACACAGACAAGTAGCCGGTGGCAAAAGAGGAAGAGGAAAAGTAGCATAATAAAATAAAAAGCAAAATGTGTAATGAAAGAAAAATAATATAGTAATGTCATATTAATAGAATTTATATTTAAATAGCATGATACAATGGAAAAAAAAATTATTTATTATTATGTACTAAATTCAATTTATGTAAATCTAGTCTTATTTTGTCTGAATAAAGGGCTTTAATAAATAAATAAATAATAAATAAATAATATTTTGACCCAAGCGTCGTCGCGTCGGGGGACCGCGATAGAAGTGTTTTCATCTCTCTGGTCCGGAGTTCGGTCCCCCGACGGGACGTGAGGACCCTTGGGTCACCATATTACTAGGTACTTAAACGATAAAGACACTATTATTATTCTACTTTTCAGAGATTTTTTTGTGTCGGGGGTTATTTAAATTTTAATTTAATTTTAATTTCAAACTTTTTAAATTACTTTATTCTCCATCATGGGGCCTTGATAATCAACTATCTATCACCTACTCGTTGAGCCCATCTTTATGAGCCCAAACACACTATATCTGCTATAAACTGCTAAGGAGTTGGGTATCCCGCAGACTACTTGATGCCGCAGCATCAGCTCATGTTTAAAAATATTTCCAAAGACACAGTACACCAAATTTTAAATCATTCGGACTTTTCAAGTTGGAAATGAGCTGATAACCTTCAAACGCCTGAACAGATCTTCATAAATTATAGCTAAAAACCATCGCAGTCACATCAGCTTTCAAATAAAAAAAACCGCGTCCAAATCGGTCCATTCGTTTGAGAGCTACAATGCCACAGACAGACATACACACCCTAAACTTATAACTCCCCTCTTTTTGTCGGGGGTTAAAAATGAATTGTACTACTTGTACATCTCGTGTTCCAGAGTTGACTGACTCACAATTTCTAAAACATAATTTTTTGCCAATAAACCACACATAATAAATGTAAAATAGAAACCGATATCAAATTACCAGTACCGTAAAGTTAGCCAATACCTTTCACGCAAAAAATAAGTCTAAACAAGGCAAAAATCTAACTAAGGCATTGTATTGCAGAAACCGAAAAATAGCATTAACAATACAATCGGCTAACTCATTCCATTTATTCATTTTATTGACCATTTTAGAGGACATTTTTAATTCCATTTTCTAAAATGAATGAATGGAATGAGTTAACCGATTGTATTGTTAATGCTATTTTTCAATGTCTGCAACTGCAAGTGTTCCAAAGATTTTTGAATAATACGGAACACCGTGTTATTCAAAACTTTTTGGAACACTTGGATATTGTACAGAAATATTTGGAGAACAATATTGGGCTGAAATAAAAATTTGGATTTTTAAATAAACAGATTGTTTCTACAACTACTGACGAAATTCTAAAATGGCAATAATAAGAAGCCACATTATCCCTAACTACTGTAGGAATCTTTAACCGCGAAACCTTAAACCGGACAAAACACAAAGCAAAATAAAGTCTACCATATTCCTAAGTTGTGTGGGATTTTATATCTAGTTATTCGACTTATGGCAAGCAGAGTTGACTACCTATAAAACAAACATATGACGCCGATTAGATCATTCTTAGATTGAGATTAATTGGCTGCTACCAGCGCGGTGCGTATTAAAAAAAATATATTTTTAACTTCTATTTGTTCGAATACTTAATTGCATTTTTCTCTTTAACCCGTAATTTATAGGGATGCCACAGGATAACTCACTTAGAAGCGGTACGATGTGACGCGACGCATAGGTTAACAGTTTTGATATAAGTACCTACCTACAAATGTTATATTTAAGGGAAAGATAAATAATATTACGAGATCACAATTACATCATTTTTTAAACAAGAAACCATTTATAACCACGAATTAAATACTTAAAACGCCCCACAAACCAATCATTGGACCAACCCACACCATTCCCTCCATTCTAAACTCGCCTAGATTATAAATAATAGCATTATAAAATTTATTGACTACACGACATTCGTTATTAATCGACCACCAAATCTGGAGCAAGATCAATGTTTTATGACAGTGAAATAATCTTAAGCTAGAGAACGGCTCAAGGTTACCGCTAGCTGTCTATTTAAATACAAATTACTTTAATTGACTGCCTTCGTGGCATAGTTGTATTGCGTACGTGTTACTAGTACAATTAGCGCGCTAAGGTCCTGGTTTCGAATCCCAGGACGGGCCAAAGAGATTGTGACTGGGTTTTCCATATTAAAAATGACTCAGTCGCAGCTCGGCGTCAGGATGTTGGGGGTGTGATACCCCCGTGCCTCGGAAAATACGTAAAGCCGTTGATCCTGCGCCTGATCTCTCTCCGGTCATGTCGGATTGCAATCCGGACTATGAGAATTAAGGTATAGCGAGTGCACTTGTATAATATCTCTTACGTACCTGGCGGATATCCGTTGAGATTGGCCACCGTGGCCATCCTTTGGTCATCCTTTATTATTATAATATTTGAGATATAGCATAAATACTCAAATGTCGTAAAATAAGCGCTCAACGTCAATTGTTTTTAAAATGTATATCTCATGCAGTGAAATGCAATTTCTTTGGAGAATAAAGTTTCTTTAACCACAACATCTAATTTCTCAGAATGCCAATCAATGCATATCTCAGAGGCCAGCAGTAAATGGACACGCAAAATGTAGTACTAGACGTAATACAAAATATTGGACGTAATTGCTGCTGCATAACGGTTACCTTCAGACGAGCTGCTTGTGCGTCTCGAGAGTCCCGAATCTCGATGTGTGCCATTATTGACTAAATAAAATAGACACAAATAAACATAGTCTCGCAATGGCCAAGCATAAACGTCGGACTTAACTCACGTAATCTTAGGAAACACCTGGGCCATAGGGCGTGTATCGGCTGGTTATGTCATACATTATAGCATAACGTACATTACATGTTATGAGTACTTAGTCTATTCGATATCGTTAAACATTTGAAGGTAACAACTATCATTAATTTCCCTCTCTCTGTAAGTGCCGTGTCATTATTCAACAATCCCTCGTAATCGGCATCTTATATCACATTTTATGACACCAGCTATAAAGCCACCAGCTTTTCCAGGCGTTAATTAAAACTAAACACATTTCGAACTTTAACAGCAAGTATTAAGGGGTGATATTCCCCCAGCAAACATTCTAGAAGCATAAAGAAGTGTTTTACACCAATCAAAGCATGTGAGATCTAGCGTCTTACGCTCCTTTCACTTGTTAAGTGATTTTACTATTTTTATTGAACTTTCTATTTAATACAATACGTGTGCTTCAATTACGTACTTTAATAGCAATTAGATATTGACATATTCAATTCGAAGTGCTGCATAGACTATCTTTTGTTAAACGAGGTTGTATATCAGGGCTATTATGTTTTAAACATTCTTTTATTGTAATGCATAATCCATTACTTTCATTGTTTTTACTTTATCGTTGAAACGTGACTCAAACTCGGTGGAATTTCGAAAAACACTCGCCTTTTGAAACCATTTTATCCAAGTGAGGTATTTGAACGATACCTGCTTTTATTTTTGTGTGCACTTTGTATAATATGTCTAGTTTACTAAAGGCCCTTCAATTTTTTGTAAACATTGAGCATTCTATATTTCATTAAATTCTTTTCAATTTAACCGATTTTAAAAACGACCAAAAACCAAAAAATAATTTAACATTACCTATACTGATTACCAATTTTGAAGTCGTTGCTAATTTCAAAGAGTTATCGTTCCATTATCATCTCTATCATTCATTTCATTATAATAATATCATCATAGCTATTACAATTTTTAATGCAAATATTATGCATTTTCATTTTAATATAACCAGATATGCTATCATAATTATTGCTGTAAATCATTCAAATACCGAATGCAATGCCGATACATAATGGGGTACGCAATTCGTGGCCGTCAAAACTGCTATTACAGCGCAATTACGCAAGCGGTCATTACCGTCCGATGAATAGATATGAAATTGAGACCATACCAACAATGATATCTGATCGAAATGTGTACGTGGTATATGGATCAGGTGTTAGGGGTGACGCAGGTGTGACCTAAAACTAGACGGGATATTTACTGAAGAGTTTTTTTGCAAAAAGGGGGTATTGAGATAGAGGCGTGAAACGTTCAAAGGATTAATTGCAATTCTACGGCTAGCCGCGCTTATTCCATACTAGCTTTTGCCCACGGCTTCGCCCGCGTTAATAAGTTTTTCTGGGCTAAAAGTACATACATAAAAACTTTCCCGTTGAATCACTCTATCCAACACATTTATTTGGATAAAGATTAATATTATGACGTTGATACAACTCTTAACAAATAATGCATTAATTTCGACGAAATTTGATTACCATAAAAACGGTTCTAGTGAGTTAATCTTAAAAGATAGACATATACTGTCGCGGACATTTTTTTAGATCATTTCAAGAGGAATAATTCTTTCATACATATATTTTTGGTATCTTCAACCGTTTTCGCAGCGCACGCAATGGAAGCCCTCAAGGATGAATAATTTTCCCCGTTTTTTTCACATTTTCCATTATTTCTTCGCTCCTAATAGTTGCATCGTGATGTTATATAGCCTAAAGCCTTCCTCGATAAATGGTCTATTCAACACAAAAATAATTTTTCAATTCGAACCAGTAGTTCCTGAGATTAGCGCGTTCAAACAAACAAACAAACTCTTTAGCTTTATAATATTAGTATAGATAGGAGGCGATCCTAATGTGAACAAACCTTTAAATCTTGCATGCTTGAATAATTCTAGAACATTTTTTATTCGATTCTAATTTTCAGTTCATTTTACTATCATATCATGAGACTTATCGTGAAAAGCGGGTGCACTAGGTGCGCCTCTGCTTACTCTTTCGGGGAGAAAAGGCTTGAATATGTGTTCATTTTACTCTTAACTGCACTTAATATCAGTTTGTTTCATTGTCTACAAATTCTATTGAAATAAATACTTCATGCCGGTTTTCTATTAGACAATGGTAGCCACCCAGTCAATTTGGTCAAGGACAATTCTGCACAGTGGCAACCATTTAAATTTTTTTACGACCGCCTCTAAATTCCTTGACAAATTAGGCCAATATATTACAACACAATAACAGGTTACACCTGTCCCAAAATCAATTTGACTGGTTCACAATCCCTAACCAGTACCCATGATGAACAACCAGATGACAATTGTTAATCAGTATTCTACGTACGATGTTGCAACCACAACTGGTTACTAGTCACCCATCTAAAGGATGCTTGCGATATGCTACGCGCCGTAAGACACAGCGGCGTGACTTCAGAAAAAATCCGCGCTGATTATTTTCGCATTTGATAGTCTTAAGCTGTTGTTCCGAAGAATACGGCAGACGTCAACGGCAGACGGCAACAGCATGTGCCGCGACGGCAGACGGCACTACTATGCAGTATTAAATTGTATGAGACCGATTCGGCACACGACGGCAAATGACGCCCGGCAGGACGTCAATTGCCTGCGGAATCACAGCTTTAGTCTAAACCCGATAAGTATTTTAAAAACCGGACAGGCTAGATTATTCAAGCTTTTATTTCAGTGGAAAGTGACTTCGAAAACTATTCTAATAAAAATATGGAAATCGATTCAATCTACATCCTTAGGATTAATACTCAGCAATTCGATTATAAAATGTTATATCGATAACAAAAATTGCAAACTCCTTGATAGTAATAGGGTAGTTTCGTATGTTCTATTTTGTACATCTATACTAATGTTATAAAGCTGAAGAGTTTGTTTGTTTGAACGCGCTAATCTCAGGAACTACTGAATCGATTTTGAAAATTCTTTCACTAATAGGAAGCTACTTTACTACTAAGTGCTATAGGCTACTTTTTATCCCGGGAAAATATTTTTATCCCGGAAAAACTTTTTCACGCGGGCGGAGCCGCGAGCACTACTAGTTATTTTATATGAAAAAGAAAATAATAGGAAAAGGAAATTATCCGTAAAATCAGCATCAAAATTAGTTGAAAAATAAAGTAGTTATCCATATTTCAAATCTTGTCGTGAGCCAAAAGTGGGGACGTGGTGGGGGTATCGCACTATCTCTTTCGCACGCACATAGCGTTATGGCCTGTGACACCCGGTGACGTCACAATCTGATATTACTGTTATTTGACAATTACCCGTTCTACCAAATTTATACACACACACATACACTCACGCCTGTTATCCCCGAAGGGGTAGGCAGAGGCGCAACTAGTGCACCCACTTTTCGCCGTTATTCCGTCCCATGATGTGATAGGGAGCGAGCCTATCGCCATATCGTGCACAAATTCCAGACTCCAAGCTGATACTGAATAGAAACACTCAATATAACTTTGCCCGACCCGGGAATCGAACCCGAGATCTCAGTATTGTAGTCGTACCTTAATACAACTACGCCACCGAGGCAGTCAATACCAAATTTATACTAACTTATTATTGCGACAATTTTGAAAATTCTTTTTCCGTTAGATTTTGAATGGGAGACATTTTTTAAAAAAGTATTAAAAAAATAGTCAGCTACTCTATTCATAATTAGAACGAGGAGATAACGAGTTACGCAAAGTATCAATTAGATTAGATAAAACAATTATTGTTATCATTTGAAATATATTTCGTCCACGGTAGAGACGAGTCTAGTTACATGACTATAATACAGCAGCGTTTTTTCCTTAACGTGAATTGCTGAACAGATTATGATAAAATGGATCAATAAAATGTTCAAGAAAGTTTTTTTTTAAAACTACATCACATGAACAATACCGATTCTTCCATACAAACCGCGGAACTGGTTTGCTTTAATTATAGTTTTAGATGATACTAACTTATTCTAACTCACACACAAAAATAAAGATACAAAAAATATTATACAAGCTACTGGCTTAATTTGTTTTGAATTTCGAATAACCGTTTCGTCCTAATTACAGATTAAAAAATTATGAAAATGCCAAACTCCATATCACCCTCTTTTGACTACGTTTAACCTCCAAGCTCACAAAATTAAATTACCGTATAATATGCTAAAGAAGAAAGGTCTTTGCCGCGATTAAATAGAGTGAAATAAAGGCCATAGCATTAAATATTTTGTAATCACGTGACCACATTATCACGCATTAATGTAAAGTACTTTGCGTAAAAATATTTGAAGAGTTTATAAAACCTCGTTAGGCTACACACTATGCAATGAAAAATTTAAGCAATATCAAGTCATTTCAATGTATAAGCAAGAAGAAGAATTATCACTTTTAGGGGACATTGCAGTTTTCCATATTATGTAATAAAAATAACAAGAACCATTATGTCGTACAGTAATTAAAGTATTATAGGTAATGTTACATCTCTTCACGATATCTGCTTTAGCTAGGATTATCAGTATTCTTATGAGTAAGTGTTTCCGAAACAATCAAAGACCGAGATCAAAGCAGTCAGAAATTATCTATTCTTTAGGTATTAATAAAATACCACACACATTCTTAGTTAAATTATGCCTTAGCGCCTTTCGAAAAAAATGTATCAAATTCTCAAATATTCACTCGAAGTATGCTTTATAGCGGCGATAGCCTAGTTAGGAGTGGAACGGACTGCCGAGACGAATGTCCGCAGTTTCAAACCCAAGGGCACGCGCCACTGTCTTTTCTACAGCTATGTGTGTATTCTTGTGAATCATCGTTTGCTTTAACGGTGAAGGAAATATTCTGAGGAAACCTGCATACCTAAAAAGGTCTTTATAAGAATTTCGAAGGTGCTGAAGGCCCGCGCTCAGCAGTGGACAGTATACACAGGGCTGGTATTATTATTATTATTATTGCTTTATAGAGATCAAGCTATTACAATATACCTCCATAATCATCACGCCAGTACCCCATAGTAGTACGCAGAGACCATTGCTATTCCATCATGATCTGAGTAGTAAGGGATTCGACGGTTCTGGAGCACGTTCGGGGGTCGGTTGGCGCCACTCTGGGCTAATTCGTCAATAATTTGGATTGCTCCAATTTCGGCGCGTACAATCCGCGAATTAACCCGCGGATTAAATTTATACCTACCGCGAATTGTTCCGCGGATTTAATTAATACCTACCGCGAATTTTTCCGCGGATTTAATTAATACCTACCGCGAATTTTTCCGCGGATTTATACCAACCGCGAATTTTTCCGCGGATTTATACCTACCGCGACTTTTTCCGCGGATTTATACCTACCGCGAATTTTTCCGCGGATTTCATTAATACCAACCGCGAACTAATCCGCGGATTCCATTTAATATCGCCCGCGAGATAGATATAAACCGCGAATTGGAGTTGCATGGTTTACGGTCCTCTCAAGCTTGTACCTTTACCCTTTGTTTCGTTGTGCTTTTGTATTTCTACAGCGACCCTTTTTTACTTTTTATTTGAAGAATACAAATGTCTTTGTTCCATATTCCTATGGACTCGTGTTTCTAGTTAAAAACCGTTTACAATTACCCATTACTCACCCTTTATGCATTACGGGCAGTGTTTATAATACATAAATCAATCGTTACAATACACCATACGTTTCTCAAATTCTAAGTAAAACCCTTCGGGTCTTCTCATTGTCAATGATATCACCATTGTGAACGAACCAGCCTGATGAGAATAATACCGTTGATAAGGGCATGACATGTCGGAGCGTTCAAAATGCATTATAATTTTTTAAAATGTAGTTTAACACACACCGTTCCAAACTGAAATGGTATCTTTTGTCCGGTGCTCGACCTTATATCTATTTCGATGGTATCGAATTCTCTTCGCATTACTGATAAGTAATGTGGAGGTGAAAATACATGCATTTTATTCGCACCATAGATGTATTTTGAGGGATCTAATGGTATAACTCTTAGAAGAGGTGTCATTACATCACCTACTATTTGAGGTTCAACTATATCGCAATAAACGAATAGTTGAGACGGTAACCCTAAATGTAAATTAGCTGGACATTTTGCTAAATTCTTTTCAACGAGATTTCTGTTTGGTTCAAATCCCAACTGTAAACCTAGTTTAGGAGATAATGTCACAGATTTAATTGTTTCGTCTAATACAGAAACAGACACAAATTTGGATATATTATCGTAGCGGAATTTGATTTTTTCCCTTATATTATTTAATGCTGATAAAATATGGTTAATATTATCATAGTTTGTTGCAGGTATGTGAGTCTTATAATATACTGTGGATAGTTTGTCTTCATGGGGCATTTTCATGATTTTTGTTATGTAAATAACATTCTCATGATCTTGAACAGTAAACATGGTGCATGGATATTGGAATTCAACGATTCCTACACACCATTCTCCTTCCAATATTATGGGTTTGGGTAATTTTGTTGAAAAAATTGATGTTTTGTTCTCAGGAAAGTATTCCATTGAACTATTGCTAAGTAAAGTTAAATAAAAATCCTTAATCATATTTTTTTTAAACTGGAAGCTAAAATCCAACTATTAAATTTGTTCGGATAACCTTTCCACTTAACTAACACTTGTTGTCTGCTGCCAGAGTAACGAGAACGAATTATTTTATCGATCTTGTGTTCAATGGTGGGGTCATAAATGACCTTTTGTAATTCTCGTTCATAAAACGTTCCTACTATCTCTTCACCATCTAAATCTTTAATAGTATAAACAGGCCACGGAGTACGTTCTATTATAGAAGAAATCACAAATATTTCATCGCTCCAATTAGATTCATAACCTTTTTGGAATACATGTTTATATTTGGTTATTCTAACATGATCACCGAGATGAAACATAGGTAGTATATTTTTTGATGATTTTTCAGATTTTTCATATAAATTACTCCAAACTGTCATTATATTATTAGAATTAACATCTGAAGGACACATTTTAATACTAGAATGAAAACTGTGATTGTAAGAGTGTATCAAATTCTGCAAAATATCAATATATTTATGTGTATTCTTGTGTGTAAAATAGCGCCACATCTTCATTTTTAGCGTTCTTTGAAATCTTTCTACAATACTTGCTTTGATGTCTGGATTATTTGTCGTATAGTAATTAATGTTTTTTGTTTTAAAGTATCTTTGAACATCTTTTGATACAAATTCAGTGCCTTTATCAGATTGAATGTGTGTAGGTGTGGTACTAGCTTCATTAAATATACTATCGAAACACTTTTTTACGGTTTCAGAATTTTTCTTTTGCAAGGGTCTGGCATATGCATATTTGCTAAAAACATCAATAACACAAAGAATGTAATTGAAACCTTTATTATCTTTAGAATAAGTTCGCATGTCACTTAAATCGGCTTGCCAAAGTTCATTGAGATTAGAGAGAACGTATTTGTTTCGAGCGAATCTTCTATGTACTGGTTTATGGAGTGTATACGTAGATTGAGATTGCAACCAGTTTTTAACTTCTTCCTTTTTCATTTTACCTTTCATAGCTTTTGATAATTTGTCGATATTACTATATCCAGCGGGGTGTGATACATCATAATAAATTTGATTTATTTCTAATAAGGGGTCCATTTTTCCCAATCAATCTTTTTCTTAATTTTATTAGCGTGTTTAATTTCACTAGTTGGTGTCAAATATACCTCTGTGTTTTGTGGCGGTTGTTCTTCGATGTCTTTTTGAAGTTGAGCTATGTACTCACGTCTTTTTGGATTGCCAATATATGTTAAAGGTATTTTCAAATCTTTTAACGCTTTAGCAAATTTTTCCCAACCGGGTGGGTCGTTGTTTTTCAATGGTCGCAGTGTATCGCTTATTAAATCGATAATGTTACTGTTAGGAATTACTTCATTATCCACAATCACTGTGCCAGCATCATTCCAATAAATTTTGCTTTTATTTAGCGACACCGAATTCAATAATAACTCACCTTTTTTTACATATGTTTTTGGTATTAAATTTAAAATTTGTTCTGTTGAATAGAAAGGTTTTTTTTCGAGTGTAAAATGTTCTTGTTGCTTCTGTTCATCACTCAGTGTCTGACTGACAACTACATCTTTATTCTTGATATCATTATTTATATTAAAATTTTTCCAGCTTTCAGATGTGGGTTTATTGTTATCGTCATTTGAAGTTATTATAGGGAGTTCAATGGGACGACGATCTTCTTCCATAAAGTGGAGATATCTTTGTAAAATTTGTAAGTATAATTTACACTTTTTTCGATCATCCATATTACTGCTGAGTATTTTTTCCATTTCGCTATCTAAACGAGAGGTAGGATTTTCATTTCTTTTTTGATTTAGCTTATCTATTAAACTTGGGTCAACCAACAGCATTTTTTTGGCGTGTTCCATTCTAAACCAGTCCACTTATCAATCCACTCAAAATAGAACCCAATATGATCGGAAGAAATGCACCACCTTTTTGAACTATTATATTCTTTCTTATTTTATTTGTACTTTTACGTACTAATTTTCGTAATAAGTTTTTGTATTTTTTTAGTTTATTCTTCGATTTTTCTTCAAGATTTATATTTCCTTGTAAAACATTATGAATACATTCACAAATAAAATTAATTTCGTTTTCGTTACACACTTTTAAAAGAGCTTGTTGATGTTTAGGTTTAAGCTTATAAAGAGCATTTAATAAGTGTTCATGCGTCTTTAAGCGTCGATCCATCATTTGCAAATGACGGGTATTTGTTGGTTTTTGACATATTTAAACTCTTTTGTGGGAATGTACACTGTAGGATGACCATCAGAAGGAAAGATCTTTGATTTAATTCGACACATATCAAAAGTATCTTGTTTTAGATCTATCATCAAATAGCCATGTGCTTCTTTTGTAGCATCTCTGTAAGAATCTTCTATGAATTTGCTATTTTCTGGTGATACTTGTCGCGCTAAGTAACGTATTTGAGTTTTATCACGTGGGTTTTTGAAATAAATGATGTAGTTTGAATTCAAAGAAATGTCTCTTTGTCCTTTACCTTGATGAAATAAATTTTGAGTAATGTAAAATACACTCAAGTTCCTATGATGACTACCTTTAGTAAATATGTCGACAATGCGACCATCAGATTCCCTCATAAGATCATCGATAATGATAAGGTTAGGTTCCTTTCCATCAAACATATTCATATCTGGTATACCCTGATAATAGTTTACATTTGGTACATCATATAAGGGTTGCATCTCATCAAAACACCAAGTAATTTGATGAAAAGTGGTGTTACACATATCATTAATGTATTTAATAAAGTTTGTTACAAAATTAGACTTTCCACACCCACTTGGACCTGCAACTATGGCAGTAAAAGGATGATAAAAGTGAAACATTTTTAAATGCACGTGTGAACTCGAAAAGCGCTTCGGATTGAATAAAACAAGAAGATACGATTGAATGTATTATATTTGATTTTTTTCTTTGTTTTACATACAAAGATTACATAATATTCAAATAGTTTGAAAAATGATCACATACAATTCAAAGATGTTTTCAAAAATATAAAATTAATATAAATTAAAGTTAAATCAGATATAAGAATTAACTTCCTACAGACATTCAAATTTGCATCTTATTTTTCATGATACACAAAATAGTTGTCATAGTATCACAATAAAAAAAAAAAAAGAAAGTACATAATAAAGACAGAACATTAAATCATTTAAAACCGAAAATAAAACATACACACACATTAACATACATATTTTCATTGTACAGAATTCGTTGATAAAATCAAATGTCCTTTATTTTATAATGACCCCATGCAAGAGTATCTGTTGAATCCTCTATTAAATAACGTTTTGTGTCATTGTGTGATAAAGATATCTTATTGATTTTTTGTGTATATATAGCATGTTTAATAGATTTGAATCTTATCATTTCACTGTAATACGTTTTCTTTTCATATAAACATGATTTATAATCGCTGAGACAAAATTTTTTTGTGACACTTTTATTAATCCCTTTTGCTTTACATATACATTTATTTTGCACATCCATTGCATACATTTTAGAGCGAAGACCTACAAACTCTTTAAGAATTTTTCCGTTATTTTCGTCTTTAAAAAATCCTAACCGTTTTTTATTCAATAATGGTAAACCATATTGATTATTTGGTGGATAGTCGGACGTATCAAAGTAGTTGACTAAATCAAGTTTTATATCAGCATAATAATTTTGCGTAAATATTTGATATATTAAACTATCGGTATCAGTATATAGTAATTTAATATTATCTTGATATTTCACTTTCATATAATCGTAATGGAAATCGTATAGTAATGTTTTCGATATATCTAAAATACAAAAACCGAGGTAAATTGGTTTATTATATAAAACGTTAGTTTTGTTTAATTGTATTGCAACTAAGCTCTCTGAGAATATAGATAAACTATGGAATTCTGGTCTTGCTATCAAAGATTGAGCACCTTGAGTTTTGCCACGATTTAACCAATGATTAATTAATTTGACATGAACTCGCTTTCTTACATTTTCCATTGTTTTACCAAAAACAGAATTATTCATAAGTTTAAAAAAATCTTTCTCAAAATCTGAAGTGGCTAATGATCGCATATGAGTGTTTAAGTCTATGTAACTTTTCAACCATGCAGATTGTTCAAATTTTAAAATTCTATGAATTTTAACTAATCTGAGACCATTTTTTAAACATTGTTTGAGGTTTCTATAATGAATGACGTAATTTTTTTTATCTTTTAAATTTGGAATCAGTTTCTTGTCTTTGCTGCTTCCTAAACATACGTTTTCTGGACAAAATGGAAAATCTGAATGAAAATCATGTAAAGTTATTGAATATTCTAAATCTACTTCCAATATAAACCCATGTTTGGCATCATCGGCTATATTAAAATCTGTATCTATATCGACCCATTCAAATTTGCCTGTCGGGAGACATTGGGACATAGCCCAACCATAAAGGTTATTTGCGTCTAAGTACATCAAAAATGAAGATGGTTTATTTGAATTGTATTCCGACATAAATATGTTATTTGCCGCTGCATGTCTATTGCTACATTGTGATATACCACCCCGAATATTATTTGCTATAAACGTAACCTTGTCGATATCTGTTAAGAGTTCCAAATTTATCTTAGTAAAATTTAACATAGCATCCCAACTTAAACCAGGTGCTGTATAATAGTGGGCAGGATCTAAACCGTATGTTTTAAGACAGACATCCCTAAAATTTTCAAATATATCTGCTAACAACAATACATCTGTTTTTAAATACAGGTCTGAATATTCACCCATATTTTTACAATTAAAATGTTTCCACACGTCTTGGGCATGATGGTATTCACTTTCTGTAATGTGACTATCATTTAAAGAACTATAAAACTGATCGCGAGTGGGAAGAGAAGTCATTTTTAAAGAATCAAATGTTGTCATGTATTCGTATGGATATACACCTTTTCTTATTAAACGTTTAAAATCTTCTTCACATGGATATTTTAACTTGAGTTCACGAAATTGTTCGGGTAGTAAGTTCTGAGCTAATTTGTTAAGGCTACTTGACATAAATTTAAAAGAATCAAGAAATCGTAATTTTACAACTCTGTTGTTGATTTGTAAAACTTTAGAAAAAGAAATGTATTTTTCCTTGTTCTCAGGAATAAGTTCAATGTCACCTTTCTCGAAATCAAGACCATGCACTATGAAATGAGCGTCATAATTACTTAAATTATGTAAAAACACTGGTACAAAATTAGGAGCTTTGTATTTCTGAGAACATACTCTATGAGCTACACCTTCATATACTCCAGTATGCCAATTGTAAGATACTGTGCTATCATTGTTTAATTTAGTAGCACAAATGTAACACGAATCACTTTGACTGATATTTATTTCATTTTCTTCAGTTAACGGTAAAGGTGATTTTACAAAAGAATTTTTTTTACAGATATTTTCTAAATCTGTGTTAATGAATTGCATAAATTTTAGCGCGCAATCTTGTCCTGTATAAGATCTATATACTGAAAGATTATCATCATACGAACATTTAACATAATACCCAAAACTATACGTTTCATGTTTTTGAATATTAACAGTTGAAGATTGATTTGGATTGTTAGAACAACTCTCTATTGGGTTTAAAAATGCTTCAAAGTCAGCATACACAACGAATGGAACTCTTAATTTACGTTCATAGTTATTAAATGAAATTTGGTTTGATGGTATTAATTCGTTAAACCAGTTTCTTTTGCTATCGCTTTCCGATGGTAAATTTGTGCACACATTGAAACAGTCATTTTCTTGGTGTCGTTTTAAATTGTGTAATGATGGAAAACTTAATAAACACCCATCACAAATATGAACTGCATGTTCAGAAGTCGATAACTGTTTAGATAATAATCTCGAGAGGTTTTTAATAAAACAGTAATGACCTTTAGAACCTAGAGATATATACAATAAGTTTAAGTGAGTAGTTTTTCGACGTTTCGTAAAGTGTAATGGACCTACAACTTTATTTGATTTGCTTATTGAATCATATTGTAATCCAAAAACATTAATACTCATACTGTTCAATTTTTCAAACTTATGGATGTCGTTAATTTTTATAGGAAACGAGAGGTTATCAAATTTTAACTTGTTTTTATGTATTGTATAAGATGATACCCTATTGGAACTATGAGTGACTGGAAATAATCCTGACAAAACTGCCCAACGAAAGCATTCGTGATCGTTATTTTGAACATTGATTACAGCTTTCTTGTGTTTTATATCTAACGGTAGGTCTATGTATGAAGATCCACGCAATGGGTTAAATTTGTTGATATTCATATCCAAGTGATTTATTTTAACTAAACTCCATCCACTACCTTTTTTTTGAAAATTTGACATTTTGTTTGTAATTTCGGTAATTATAGATGAGAAAATAATATCTTTATCATCACCTTGACAAACAAGATAGTTTGAAATTTGAAAATCAAAAATATTTTGTAGATTTTTTGTTTCTTGTGTGAAATCCGCATTGAGAATAAAATTAACTTTTACAACAGAATATTCTAAAATAGATCGTTCTAGTAATGTATAAATTATATTTTTAATATTTTGTAAAAATGATTCAGGTGATTCAAACTGCGTATCAGAAACTAAATTAGATTTCACTCGATATGTAATAATTCTATTACCAAAAGCACTATCAATGAATTGAACATTAGGTAGATTATTATCTCTTCTAATTAAATTATTTTTATGTTTATTGCTCTTATAGTGACTGGTCATATATTTTTTTGACACATGTACGTGACACTCAGGACATTCAATTTTATCATTATGCTGTTCTGTACTTACATTTACAACGGTACCCAGCGATGATGTAGATGTTGAAGGAGCTTCAAGATGAATATTTTTACTTCTCTTTAACGGTTCCTCCTCAAACAACTCAGTTGGCGTTAATCTTTTCCTTTTTCTGCTACCTTCTCCATTCTGCATAGATCTGATGAATAAGAAAACTGTTAAAAATTGTGATCTCACGTAATAAGCTTCTTACTATATTTCTATTCTTTAAATAGATACTAACATGTTTTGTTATTGACACTGAAAACAATATGCTTTCATTGATAATACACCATCAATATCATCCTCATCGGTATGAGTTTGCTGTAAGGTTCTATGACCACTACATGGCGTGTAATAAGGAGTAATATCAGGATCTCCCAACATTGACACTGGCAAAACATTTTGTATATACCAAAACCGTATGAAACGATGATATTTATTTAGAATAATATTTTTATCGAAACTAGCAATCTCACTCTGGGATAAACTAGAAATATCAAGCGAGTGGTGCATTTCGGTTGCACACTAATGTTAAAAATATAAACGGAAGAAACAAGCGGAATGATTGTGCAAAGATGTCCCAACCATTATAAATACTTGAATTGTATCCCCTCTACGTGGATTCCCAGAACATGTTGCAACAAGTCTTAACATAATAAAAAATGTTATACTCACGTTTCAACTTGTTTTTGTTCCATTTTATCACAGAGCTCGTAAAGTTCTTTGTCGTATTGTGATGACATCAGGTCCATAGATTCAATGTTCTCGAGAAGTGCGACGAGTTCCATGTTGTGTAAATCACAGCTTGATATTGCATCCATGGTGAGCAATGTCTTCGTAGCACGAACTTACTTAAATACTAAACACTAACCTAAACAATGCAATTTAACTTTAAACTATCCAAACAATTAATGAATGTTCGTAATAACTTTACAATCGTAAGCATGAGCATGAAAAACACTAAAAAGACTTATTACTATTTACATTAATACTTAGCAAAACACAAAGAACACGAAGTAATCTGTTAAGCATGTAACTTAAAAGAGTACAAAGTTAAAATACAATACAATGTAAATTAAATTAAAATAGGTATAGTTATTACAATAATAGTTTCTTAGAATAAAGTATATGACTAAAATTATGATTTTAAAACACTGATACGCACTGGCACTTTGTTCACTTGTCGTTGTCTATAAAATATTTGACACAATCGTCCTTACTCGCCAACTGTTTAGTAATGTTATATACCGTGTCCTTGAGAGATTGCAAGTTTTTGTCACTCTCGGTTTCGGCGTAATATTTAACTCGCACATCAGCATGTTTCCATTGTTCCGTCGGTGCGATGTTTTTTATTTTATTAATATCATACACCTCAATTTTTATGAGGTGTGATGCAGAACTGCTGTCATCGCTGTTTGTTTTTATGTACGATACACCACCACTCGTGGATCGACCAACACTAGATGACTTTTTTGTCGTTATCTTCTTTTTCTTGGGTTTCTCGAAGAATTCATCAATGTTGTTGCATTCCATTGATCTTTTATTTGCTGCTATCGCTTTTTTCACTTTAAAAGCGAGTGTGCCTTCTTCATCGCTAGGTTCGTCTATGTCATCGGCATAGTAATAATTTTTGAAAGTATTTTCAGAAAACTGTAATAAAATGAAATAAAACTGTTAATAAAACAAATCGGTTAAGGAAGTATTATATGATAAATACTTATAGGTGTGCGAAGTATAAATGTACACTAAAGTAACATTGATAATTTAATAAGAGATCAAATGTAACGAAAATAAAACTGTAAATAAAACAAATCGGTTAAGGAAGTATTGTATGATAAACACTTATAGGTATGTGAAATAAAATGCACTACAGTAACTTTGATAAATTAAATAAGAGATCAAATACAACTAAAATGCATTAACCCAGTGAACAACACATAACAAATACAATTAATAAAACATCTGGTTATAACAATTTTAGATCAAAGTATAAGAAGGTACTTACATTCATTTTATATCAGCTTCAGTATTTACTATTACACTATTTTACTATCACTTCACTATTACCAACAACTGGAGATCACACTTCGAAGAGAGCACAGAGTGGAATACGATATCATGTGATTTTGAGTTTGGCTTTTATATGGAGAGCGAGTATTGTTTCCTTGCAGACAGGATCCAACATGTTCAACTTTCACTTTGAACGTTCCATTGAATACGTAACATCAGGAAATGGGAATAATAGGATCCGTAACTGTTTTAAAAAATAATGGACAGGTAATTAATCATTGACAATGAGAAGACCCGAAGGGTTTTACTTAGAATTTGAGAAACGTATGGTGTATTGTAACGATTGATTTATGTATTATAAACACTGCCCGTAATGCATAAAGGGTGAGTAATGGGTAATTGTAAACGGTTTTTAACTAGAAACACGAATCCATAGGAATATGGAACAAAGACATTTGTATTCTTCAAATAAAAAGTAAAAAAGGGTCGCTGTTAGAAAGTAGAAATACAAAAGCACAACGAAACAAAGGGAAAAGGTACAAGCTTGAGGGGACCGTAAACCATGCAACTCCAATTCGCGGTTTATATCTATCTCGCGGGCGATTCGCGGTTCGCGGTTGGTATTAATTAAATCCGCGGAAAAATTCGCGGTAGGTATTAATTAAATCCGCGGAAAAATTCGCGGTAGGTATAAATTTAATCCGCGGAATAATTCGCGGTAGGTATAAATTTAATCCGCGGGTTAATTCGCGGATTGTACGCGCCGAAATTGGAGCAATCGAAATTATTGACGAACTAGGCCAGCGTGGCGCCAGCCGACCCCGAACGTGCTCCAGAACCGTCGAATCCCTTACTACTGATCTGCAATTAATCAGTACAAAGAGAACTGTAGACCACCTCCTGCTTAAAATAAAATTGATTTGTGAATTAAAACGTCAAGCTCTTCAATTATAATAACAAAGGACAGTATTCCCTCAATTATCAGGTTTTCCGTTGGTGCATGATGACACGAGCCGTGATCCGCGGCACGGTCCCGTTACCACCAAGAATCTCATTCAGATATAACGGGCTGCGTCCGCGCCGACGCCCCATTGGCTGCGCGGGACGTGCCCGTGAAGCGAACCGGTAGTAAACGATATTAAAAAAATCAATGTTTTGTTATTAGGTAACAAAAGGATTTATTGAGTTTTATTTTCATTTAAAAAAATCACTATAATATAAACATTGGCAAGCAAAAAGACCCGCTCCGTGATAAACCACGAAATGTACCTTTTGCAATGTGTCCTAATCTTATCGCATTTCTTTCCACCTTTTTACCTCAAACTCAACTCAATCTCAACATTTTCTTTATTCAAATAGTCTTTCACAAGCTCACAGTCTTTCACAATGTACCACCTCTTTGGACGTGCTATCGCTGTGAAGAAGAAGCGGCATGAGACACTCCCTCCCTCCCTCTCGAATGGGCCTAAGACCCGAGACAAGATTATATAATATCTAGTCTATTGTAAACCTCTTTAATGAAACTCTCTACATAAGGTCAGAGGCAGATCTCAGCGATGCTATTGGATTCTAGACATCTTAACTCAACCTTACCAGCTCTCTCCAGATCTCACTAACCTAACCCAATTTAATTGCTGTACAATTCCCCACGTATGCGCCTCGCGATCGTTCACGGTAGAGTAAACATATTACCACGCTCAGCCATTAACATTTCTTATTACGGTCTGTTTAGGTCATATGGTCGAGTAAAACATTTTTTTAAACCTATGTGTAAAATGAGCCATGAGAAAAACATTTGACAATTTTTGATGATGGCAATTTCGCTGTCCTTGAGAACACCGCTTCTGACAGATAATGTTGATCTATAATATAAAAAAAATATAGGCTTTATGGACAAACTCTTTTTTTTTATTTAAATTGAAAGTGGCCTTGCTTATCCAAACGGCCCCTCAGATTCTAGGAATCTAAATATTACACCGTTAAGGATTATAAAACCAGTACAACGACTGGGTTTAATATGACTTAGCTCAGATACTTGGTAATTCATAATTCTATCACAAGTAAGCTTTTGGCCTTGTCATGCAGCTATAAAAAAATACCTATTTTATTTTATGGCTCATGATACTCACACAAAGACCAGCACAAATTACATTACTGCCTAGCCCAAAACAAGTTTATATCATTATACAAACAGATCGATAATAATAACGCAATCGGCATCCGAGGAGTGGCCAAAGGATTTTATTATACGTCGCGAAGTACTCGGGTAATGGCTTCGTAGAAATTGTTGAGGAAACCTGCCGACTTCAAGGCTGTTGCAGGAAAGTTCCAATAGCACCCGTCCGCCGCGTATTATTAACTTACAAAGACATGAAGTTTTATGATAAGTCTCAATAACAGTTAATTATTGCCGGGATATTAATTATTATTCAACATGATTCATGACAAAAATACAAATAGTTTAAAAACTATTCAATTGTAGCTAAATGTTAAAAATAACATAGCTAATCACTATAATTAGAATAAAAGAAGTATACGCGAATCATCATCATCATCAAAAAAAACTTAAATCCGGCTTACATAAAGGTAATAAGAAACAAAAACAAAAACGGATGTATGCATCATTCTTCTGTAACCATAACTAAACTATTAGAAAAGAAACGATGTCATTGGCATGTAGCAAAAAACTGAAATGCCTTTAACCTCTTTTTTAATAGTGAGCGGTAATGCGTTACCTGCTTTAATGCAGATAGTTAAAGCTTTCTTAATGTTAACTGTACGTTCTTTACCACTTAGGTATATGTCACAATACCCATTAAGACACTGGGTGTGTCAAGGAGACGCAGACGACAAAGCAATGACGTCGACTTGTGTTCAACGTTAGCAAATCACTTGCAGATATTTCTCATTTTAGCAAATATTCTTTGGAGATTTGAAAGTAATGATTGCGCATTGAAGATGTTTCTATTAACTTGTAAGTTATTTAAGTTTTAAATGTGTTCAACTATTTCTGTACCTACAAAAACATTTTGGCTATCAAAGGCACGTAGCATCTCCCTTTCGTCGACATTTGAAATTCGTAATCACCAGATGCAGTGTAATAAATGCTTGCATTAAACATAGCATAATTAAACATTCAATAAAATCCTTTTACAGTAATATTTTTTATAGAAAAATACCACACCTGCGTCACGAATTGTTCAATTAACCTTTTAAGAAAGGCTCTTTATGTCCCCACGGAGGAATGTAATGTGATTACGTGTCTTTACTCTCGGTCAGATGTCTGACTGAATTTTCCTTATACGATACAAGCAAGCAAACCGTTATAGGCAATTGTTTCGGAAAGGGCTGGATGAACTAAAACAATGGTGTTGGTTTTAGCAATTGCAGTAGGATCTGCCCACACGGACTTCGTCTTCCAAGAGACTACTCTTCTATATCCCCAATATTTTTTTTTACTAAACTCCTCATCTATCTATCGTACCTATATTTGGTCTGGCAGCGCGATCATGACCGAAGGTGCTCATCTATTACAACTTTCTCCTTCACTTATCTACCTTTTGCTACGAAAGTAATTCATTAACGCGATTTAATTATCTACCATTTGATGGTTATGTATTTGAATAATAAACTTGTTAAGGAACATGGAAATAACACCAAAACACAATTTGTATACTAAATATACAACATAATATACTAAATATACCACATGCGTAAAAGCAACTTTTTTCTCCATAAATTATGCGATACTACGCTTATATTAGAAAAACATATTATCAGCCTTTTTCTCCAAAGGGGTAATCAAAGAAGATTCTTGATGAAGTGAGCTTAGTTCTACCCCAAGATACAAGGGCGGAGATTCTAATTCCAAGTAAAAGAGATGTGTTTTCACACCCAAAAACTCTTCAAATTTTGTGTGCTCAATTCAGGCATCGAACAAGGGATAGCGTATTTCACAGACTTCGGTTCCGTTTTTTCAAACGTAGTTATCTTGTTCTCCGGGTGTTAGCTCGTATCTCGCAAGTGTGCCAGGCGTGAGGCGCTGCAAGCGCGTCCAGCTCAATGACACCGAGGATTATCCTAACCATAGTTGAAAAAATCCGGTCTTATTCGACTACGTCGCAAAAACATTTCAAATAACTAAATTTCCTTTGCTTATCTACCTCTGTTTACTGTTAAGTAACGACACAATAAAAATCATTATTATGGTCATAAACTTTAAACTATTATGGCTCTTAGATTACAATTTACAACGTAAAGTCTTTGACGAAAATATAAGAACTACCTTTTATCTTATCTGAATAAACATATTGCACTTTATCTAGATAGCTAGTAAGTACGGTGTTATTTGTAAATATACTTGAGTTAGAGTTCTATGGTCGCCAGAACTCCAAAACAAGCCACTATTACGGGCGTGTCATGATGTGGTTAGTGAAGCCTTGAAGGGTGCCGTTCTTTCAACAAAACTGATCGTTAATGCCTTTCCTCTTGTAGCTAAACTAATGACAATCTGATACTTTGGTAAGTGATAGCCATTATTTTATTTTCACCCAATGTTATCTTTGAAGTTTTTATATCGTCTACTTTTTAAAATGTCGGTAGAGTAAACATTGACTGAATCTAAACAGCATTTCATGTTTTCAGTAATGATTTTAATCCCATGTGTTACAATATTTCAACAACTTTGGACTTAAGTCACTCTCGAGATAGGTAATTATGTTAATTGGCCAGATGCCGTGCAGGGTCAAGGCGGTGGCGTCTAAACGCAAGGGCAATTACCAGGTCATAGGTCCCTTATGAGTCCGTGGGTAGGTACTATCGTTCTTTTTATTTCTACCACCAAGCATCGTACGAACATCAGTATGTTCCTCTTTATTATAGCTTTCTAAAATCTACAACCACACCGTAACTTCATTAACCGATATACGAGAGATCATCAAATTAATTACAAAAATAATTAGCTTACATAAACTATTAAATGATTTTATGCTAGCCTTCCGTTCCATTTAATATCTCGCCAGTTGCGCAAGTGGGCCGGCAGCGATGACCGTGGATTAAATGAACACAGTTAAGAAATCATGTGTGAACGTTAGCATTTTTTTCAAGAACATCGCGAAATTTTAAGCCTTAATTATTATGATGATTCATACTTTGTTTGTATTGTAACAGGTTATTATGAATACTGAACTGCTTAGTAATATGGATATCATAATTAGGATCAAATATAAAGGTATACTGAGATATCAGGAATTCAGGACCACATAGAAACATGTTAGGAACTAAGGTGTGCTCATTGCTTGGGAGGCTATTTTGTTTTGTATATGGACTAGGCAAAATGAGCCAACTACCCCTGGTAGTAAATGGAGTGGGGTGCCCATAGAGATGATTACCACCAGGCTGATCCCGAACCACGACACATTTACGTGAGCCACTATTACCACCAGTGTAAAGCCTTTCCCGCCTTTACCTACCATTGCAACTTCAGCGATACGAACTATTATTTCACCAAGAACAGTTGTAAAGTGACCATTACTTACACACATCAGTACAATTCAAGATCTTGGCATAATTGATCATATTATTGGTGTAATCATTGGATTTATGAATTGATAGGGAGCTTATTTTGTAAAACCTTCATCCAAGGCTACGGATTGAGCCGACGTCAGATTAGGTAATGAAATTCATTTAGCACTTCTCGGTTCTCATATCAATTACCATTGGTGTTACAAATTGCATAATCATTTTCCCAACGCAATAAACATAAAGCATGTCACACATACCAACATTTGGACAGGCCACATGTAAACTAGTTGGGCATAAATTCAATGATTCATAACGGCTAACGTTGGATTAAGAGGTTAATATTGTTTTCAACTGCAGTAGTTTTAACAGTTTCAATTTATCAACTCAATCAATTTCAATATTAACTTTCAAATAACCCTAGATTCAGTCATAATATTATTACTATGATCATTGTCAGATCAGAGGAAAATGTTTCGTAATTAATTTATTTATTTATTATTACGTCTACAATCAACATACACTATAACATCAACTGAAATATACAGATAAATCGATGAAACTAAGTCTAAGTACATGATTGTTAAAAAGTTGACACAGCATTCACTGATAATACATACCCACTCACTAAAGGTACATAATATACGTTATGTTAATTAATCCACATCTTTCTCTTTTGTGACCCCCGTGATGGACGGCAGCGTGCCTCACGCTGCCTCTGACGCCAAGGGCGTCCTTCGGTGTACGGGGGCTTCTGAGCCCCCGCAACAACATGAGACGGACCGCAACAGCGGTACGCGCAGGGGCGGTTGCGGACGACAACTTAGACGTGAGTCGGAGGAAGCCCGCAGCCGTCCCTAATGCGCCGAAGATGGCCACATAGGTGTACATAGGTTAGGGACTCGGCCCGGCGGTCACCCGACGTTTTCCATCTCTCCGGGCGGCTCAACGTCGGGTCGTAAGGCACGGTGAACCCAACATAACCGCTCAGTCGTTCCCCTTGAACACTGGGCGGTAGTAAAGTCACTTTCTCCGCGTCAACAAAAAAAAAAAAAAATAGAAGATAAGAAACACATTTCGGTTGATAAATTTTTAAAGATGAAAAATCGACACTGCATTGCATACTACTGGTTTCATTTGAGATGGAATAAAGCCTTCTTCAGTTTAAAAACGAAGACTGGTCATTGTTGAAAGTTTTCACTTCTTGTTTGTATAATAAATCATTTGTTATTAACACAATAGTAAATGCACTACTACAAAAAAGATACTTAAAATATTTAACCCATTGTCACAACGACACAGATTTGAATTGAAGCTATAAAAAGACGAGCAAAAAGCTAGGTATTTAGCATTCGTCTGTCTAGGTCGAGATCGTGAATTAGTTCAGTTTAATGTCAAGTTGGTGGCCACTAAATTGATGTTTAGTAAAAATATCGGTCACTGAATTTTTAAAATTAAATATTCACTTAGATTATAAACATCTAGTACTAGTAGTGCTCGCGGCTCCGCCCGCGTGAAAAAGTTTTTCCGGGACAAAAATATTTTCCCGGGATAAAACGTAGCCTATAGCACTCAGGTGTTATGTAGTTTCCAATTAGTGAAAGAATTTTCAAAATCGGTTCAGTAGTTCCTGAGATTAGCGCGTTCAAACAAACAAACTCTTCAGCTTTATAATATTAGTATAGATTTAAATATCCTAAAGCAAAGTTACGTTTCAATAGGAGAAGCTAAAGTGATATATTCACATGGAAACTAATTGAGTACACAGTTCTTTTTTAAACAGTTACTCTTTTCGGAGGCATGATCATTATAACTTTTTTACTATGAGATCAATAATATACCCTTAAAGTATTTTACGAATACGAACTTTACTATAGCCCAATATTTTGTTTAATATAAATCGATATTCCTGAATAATGCCAGTATCAATAGCCTACCATACCTTCATAATTGTTATCATCGTCGTCGTTGTGGTGAGCGGTGCTGATCTGGCGGCAGAGGTCTTCATACTCGGCCCAGTAGGCTGCGAGGGCAGAGGGGTCCGGCGCGCGCGACTGGAGCGGCAGCGCCATGCGGACCTCGGGAGACTCCTGGGAAGGACACCTACTATTAATATTTTGAAAGAAAGAAACAGTTTATTCTCGTAAAAACTGTACTTAATAATAACAGAGCAAAGTAGGTACAACAAATTTACAAAAAAAGTCTATAGATGACAAGCTGGTTGCTGCCGAGTTTAGCATTAAGCTGCGGTTATTCTGGGGCATGAGATCTAAGTTAAGTGTGATTATTATGTTTATATGCATCAGTAAAGTATTATGGATAAGCCTAGTTTACACTTGTATACAAATCAAAGACACAAGAATTATATTGACTGGCATAGTCGGTTTTTTTTTTCTGAGTGCAATCGTTAATGTCAATTGCAACCATGAGTCAATACCAGCATCATTTGTATTATCGCAACTAAAATATAACATTTGTCGAGCAACGAAACATATTTTAAACCTTAAAAAACACTACGAGCAAAATGCCAGTATCAATCTTCAAGCATTCATTAGCAATAACAAAAAACATAGACAAACACGTCCCAAACAATGGTAAATTCGTAAATAATAGGAACAATCACACTCAGAGATCACATTATCTACATACAATGATACCGACCATACGAGATTTGCGAAACAAGCATTAGTCAATCCTTTCAAAACAATGAGCATTCGTTGTGAAACTTTATTATAATTCACATTTATCTAAGATACGATTCATTTGAGCTCTAGAATTGTCTTAATTGTGTTAGGTTAGGTTGCGAGATAAATCAATCGATATGGATTTTTAATAAAAGGTTTAAAGTAACTAATTTCATAAACACATTAATAAATTATCAAATCAACTTGACAGTCATGTACATCAATCTCTAATTTTGAATGAAATCAATGAATCGCACTAAATATCTTAAAAAGTTTTATCAAAAATATCGGTTTTATATTAAAGTCATATCTGTATAATCATTTAAATAATTTTTTTTACCACCATTTACCCCGGTCTACTAAAAATGGTGTAGAAGCCGTTTACAGAGCAACTCTGCTCACTTTATTACTTTGAAACAGACTGCTATAATAAATGAGGTGCCGTCAAGAAACTTGCTCGTGCGCAGCCAGATGAAGGATAACGCAAGTGAAGCTGTCATGTCATGTTAACTCGAAAGCCACAGATATTGAATATTCAATCTAATATAAATGCGAAAGATACTCTGTCTGTCTGTTACGCTTTTATACGTAAACCAATGAACCGAATTGATGAAATGTAGTACGGACTACGGAATAAGCTTGATCCCTACAAGACCTTAGGCTTCTTTTGAAAAATATTTGTCACGTACCAATTTCCACGCGGGCAAAGTCCTGTACTAAAGCTAATTTATACATTACCAGATTTTACCCGCGGCTTCGCCCGCGTTAAAAAGTTTTTCCGGGATAAAAGTCCCCCTTTTAATTTTCCCAGAATAAAATGTAGCCTATGTGTTAATCCAGGACATGTGCCAAATTCCACCGAAATCCGTTCAGTAGTTTTGCGTGAAAGAATAACAAACATCCATACATCCAGACATCCATACATACTTACAAACTTTCGCCTTTATAATATTAGTAGGATACACATTATACACAACATATTACAGAAGGATAACAGTAGATAGAAGAAAATGAAGAGTTAAATGATGGTTCCGGTGGTAAAGGTCACAAATGTCCAACGTCCGTAGCAACACCACCCAAAACATTTGTTGCAAAGTATTACACGACACTATAGGTACATACACCTTTTACTAGATATTTTCCTGACACTCTATTAATGTCATAATCTGCAGTGACTGTCTTTAATGTCCTCCCAATCGGAATTTAAATTAATTTTACCAAAATTCCAAACAACCGTATTCGTCAAAGTACAAAATTACTTTGTTTTACTAAACATTATTTCTAGTCAACTTTTTATTTAATTTTCAAGAGTTTTTTTGCATTACTTGGCAATAATGTTAAGAAATTGCACTTTGAATAGAATCTCTATCTAACCACCCAATCAAACGTAATTGAAGCATAATGCTATTAAGGCTAAAAATAACTAGCTAAATAACAACTAAATAATAAACTTAGAAATGTTACTAATTATTCGCTCAAACTGCCTATCTGAATCAATATAAACAACACGTAACAACACATAAATAAACAAACAACACGTTACACACGCCATAACATTGTTGTTACATTCGCTAAATACTAATTCAGCTCAAAGCGTTTGCGCACCACGCCCTATCAACTCATCAAACAACCTTATCGGATGACGTCGGCGTCCATTGCAAATACCAGATAACGCAAGGCCACACACCTGCCCCCTTATTCCCACCACTTACGTTATTTTCACGGCTCGTAACAAGCACGTAACGTAACGCATCGCGTTTATCACTGTGGAAATTAGCATGTAGCACCATTTAACGCAAATTACACGAAGTTAACGTAACACCGCCACGTTACAAGTTAACACTGTCATAGAGAATAAGGGGGCTGATGTCACGTGTATGCAACAGTGTAGAGGATATGTAAACAGTCAGCCAAAAAGAGGAATATTCTGACAAGAAAATTCCAGGCGATTTCTATAGCTGTGGTCATTGATGTGTATAGATAACCAGCGTGAGCTACAGATTTGCAGTTACGAATGTGAGTGCTAGAAGATCAAAATAATAAACTATATCTCATCACTTGTCCATAATATTGCGGAAGTAAAAATTAATTTAAATTTAACCGTAGAACACTCATTCTTACATAAAAAAAATTAAAAAACACTGAACCGACGGACCATAGATGCGTATGTATAGTATATCAAAATCACTAGGGTATATCAATAAGCCACCAAATCCCACTTCCGTTTTGTCTTAATATTCCTCACATCTACTTCCAATTAGGCCCTTCCTTGGCTGAGGAAGCTCACAGTCGCTGCATAGTAATCATTTGTCTCCATTCCATTCATTATACATACAAAATATCTGAACCATCCGACGCCGTTTCCGGAGCACCCACGCTCCGATAATGTCTTGTACAGTGATGGACTTTGAACCTTTGCTGTACAATATAGTTGTGATTGGGTTGAACTTTAGTGTAGATAGTTGAAAATGGAACTTTAGCACCACTAGGAGATGAACGTAAATTGCCTGAATAATTTTCGGAATGGAATAAAAGTTTTGTAATTAAACGCCTAATTAATGTTAACCTCACAGATACCAAAGAAGAAGAGAAGAGAACCTTACAAAACTGATGGTAAGACTCTCATATGTAAGAGTCTGTCTAGGTGGGTACCACTGCAATGTCTATTTCTACCGCCAAACAGCAGTGTGCATACACTGTTGTATAGCCAGTATAACTACAGGACATAATGAGACTTAACATCTTGTCTCAGGATGACGAGCACAGTAGAATGCCACACAGTACTTTGTAACTCAAGGTGCTGGATGGTGTTTCTACTGTTTATGGGAAGTGGTATCTCTTAGCATCAGGCCAACAGTATGCTTATCTCGTCATTCGATGTCATAAAAAAAAGCCTCATCTGGCTTAATCATGGAAGAAAATCTAACGGCTCTGATACCTGAATTGATACTGTAGACTGCCAAGCTTACGTGTGAACATTAAACTAACAAAGAGAATGAAAAATATACCAAAGAGGTGATAACCACTTATCGGGCATAATGACCATGGCCACCAAAGTATCCGCATAATATAAATTTCCTCATCACTAAACTACATACACGGTGCGCAAAAATACATTACCATTTAGTAGAGAGTAAGTTTCAATCCTACTAATCCTACTAATATTATAAAGGCGAAAGTTTGTAAGAATGTATGGATGTATGGATGTTTGGATGTTTGGATGTAAGGATGTTTGTTCCTCTTTCACGCAAAAACTACTGAACGGATTTCGATGAAATTTGGCACACGGGTAGATCATGTCCTGGATTAACACATAGGCTACTTTTTATCCCGGGAAAATATAAACCGGGACTTTTATCCCGGAAAAACTTTTTAATGCGGGCGGAGCCGCGGGCAAAAGCTAGTTGTCAATAATATGGGTAATAAATAAAAAATTGGCCTTGCTCTTGATGATGGCCAACTTGTATTATTGGGTTAAGAAACGATAGACCGGATGATAATATCGACCCTCTAACTCTAAAAGAATAACCTAACTTTCACAACAATCTTAGAGCTCCGAAAAGTTATACTTTGCCAGATTACCAATGTTGACGACTGTCTCACAAGCATCATCATTAGAGAAGGCACAAATGAAACCACTTTCCAATTTGCTTTGCTTTTATAACTAAAACATTAAGAAGAAGACTTTTTTTTATTGCTTTCAAAGGCAAACGAGTTAACGGCCCACCTGATGGTAAGTGGTTACCGTCCCCCATGGACGTCAGCAATGCCAATGAAAATCAAGGCAAAAGACTATTATTAACTTTTAGTTTTTTCTTTAATGTGTCTATATCGTGTTATTTGACATTAACCACTCATCGTCCCGGAATGTCGTACAAGTGAATTTTAAACGCATAATTTTGTAGGCTTAGTATTAATCCACAATAAACACACGTGAGCTGGAAGGTGAATGTCGCTCTTTCCTTGAACACGTCCGATTTGCATAACTTATCATATTAATATCAACATTCCGAAGATGTTCATAATTTTAGTATAAACGTTAGCGACACGGTATGCGCTCTTCACTCATTTAGTCTGACCATTATTGCAATTCAAAGTAGTTAAATGAATTAATAACGGCGGTTTTTTTTTTATTTTTGCTATCAATAATTTTTCCAGATTTTTTATGGAATTCCAATTTCAAAATTTTAAGCTCATTTTTTTTTTAACTTTTATTGGATCCATTACGTGACCACAGTACTACAAAGCTATGAGGAAGTCCAGACGTAAAATTACGTCTCTGATATTAATTAAACATAAAAAAATAATATTTGCACATGGCATTGGACGTTTTATTCCTCGTTATTTTTACCGCGAATACAAAATGATATAAACAATAGTTGAGAGCTACGTCACGATACGATTATGTAGGAATATCTTGGTACAATTACGAGACAGCCAACATAGCATGGATCAAATCATGGTATGGGATAAACTCCCTACACGATATATTTTTTATGTAGTTTCAAGTAAATAGTGTGCAAACCTTGAGCATTTATCTGTCCGCAAAAGCTAAGGGGCCTTGTGCAATCACTACGTTATAGTACTCAGGTTCAAATCTTCGGTGAAAGGCATTTAGAGCTAAAATTTTGAATCCTTACGCAGTTCGAATTCGCAAATCTCGTGTACCTACATACCGTCGAAATGATGGTAATGCGTAATTTTTAACTCATTTAAAGCTTTTTTCCTATTTATAAAAACATAGATTTTTCGTATAAGTTATTTTGTATGGATCACTACTCATATTGTTCTTTGACTATTTTCGCCTAAAAATGCAGCACGAACGCGGTCATTCATACACACCCCATCCTATAGACCCCTTCCTTTTCCAAATCTAAAATCTACAAGCAAGCGTATGGCTATATGTTTCGAGTTCAAAGCCTGCTTGTGCCCATTACGGATGTTCAAGAATTTGTATAATTTATATCTTGCATGCTAAATACTTCTTTAGAAAACCTCGACAGGGATATCGTTTACGTCACCAGACGTTCTTTTTACTTACATAATTAAATTCGATATAAAATGATGTATTTTATTCTTGTGATCGATATTTTATATGTCCTGGCTCAGAAAAACGATTATGCAGACATTGATGTTTCATATCAGTCGACGAAAGTTTCGTGTTATGACAATTGTTAAATTATGTCGGTCTAGATTGCTTGAGGCACAAATATTACATTTCCTGGATATAAAGTTTAATGCCACATAATTTTAAATACTTCTCCCAGAACTAAGTCCTCGACATAGACAACAGTTAATCAGCATGAATTTAGTTCATTAAAAGATTTTATCTCTCAAATCAATCTTTGTGCGATCCCAGTGCGTGGCAGCGATCGTTGAAATGTAATTCACTGAAATAATAGTAACACGTGATTCACTAATTAAACTTTTTGCGAGCTAATCGTCTTTATAATAAAGGCAAAATCAAATGGTAAGAGGTAAAAGGAACTCGAGGAATGCCATGACGTCAGCGCCGGCAAACATGATTCACCTGCAGGTCCCTGCTGCCTGTCGACCTGACTGCACAAAACACCTTCTACAGAACGGATTTCACATTGACGTAAGCGAGACACGTCCTGCATTCTGCACGTATTCTCTACAAATCTTTATTTTTTATCAATATTACTATTTATGTACAGGTAATACGTAATATTATACGAACAGACTAGATAAAAGGCAATAAAGTAGTTTGAGTATATGAGTTTATGTTAGTTACATTAATTTCATACAGTTATATATTAACTAAACAATTTAATGCCCGCATTTAACCATTCATTATAATTGGTAAGTCACCACAGATGTGCCAATACATTAAGTGATCAATACAGAAGAATATTTTAAAAACAAATGATTATAACATACTATATTTTGTCTGCGGCTCCGCTCGCGTTAAAAAGTTTTTCCGGGATAAAACTCTCGGTATATATTTTCCCGGGATAAGAAGTAGCCTATGTGTTAATCCAGGACATGATGTACCCGTGTGCCAAATTTCATCGAAATCCGTTCAGTAGTTTTTGCGTGAAAGAGTAACAAACATCCATACATCCAGACATCCATACATACTTGCAAACTTTCGCCTTTATAATATTAGTAGGATCCTTTTGACACGTTTAAGATACTTTTTTTCTACGAAGACCGTTACACTATGGTTTCTAAATTTTAAAAATTCCAGAAAAAATATTTAATTAAAATATTGATAGACTCTTTTGTCTAACCTCTTATTGTATATCTCGTAATAATAAACTTATTACTACTTGCAGGTCCATGATTGTTGCTTCTGTACAGGGTTATTAGGCTGTTCCACCATCGAACCACAACGGTTACATACACCAAGCTCATACTGTTGCACAAACCAGTCCACCCTCTTATAATTATCGCTCAATTACGTCATCGAAACCGCTAATGCTTTGATTGACAAATCGAACGTAAACGTGGATCTATAATTTGTGAAATACTTCGTGTGGGCACTTTACATAGGGCCATTGCCTTAGTTTTGATATATTTTATGTCATAAAGAATTTTCTTCATGACCGGTAAAAATAAAAGCCCTAAGTGTTACCACAATACACAATGTTTAGCAAAAGTAACAGTAAGTCTTACTGATTCTCTCAGAGAAGGAATTGGTCATTAGATTTAAGTCGTAGTGTGAAAAATTCAAAGCGTAGAAGAGTTCCATTGTGCCCAGGGGTAACGACCTCTCTTTATAACTGATAATGTAAACGAATGAGATACAACCATATTAGGAAATGCAGTTAAACACCAACGTTAAATATGCGTTCGGTTAAAAGCTGTCTGGCATAAAACACTTTTAATGGTGGTAGGTCTCTCATATGTAAGAGTCCGTCTGGGTGGGTACCACCGCAATGTATATTTCTACCGCCAAGCAGCAGTGTGCATGCACCGATGTGTTTCAGTTTGAAGGACATTGTAGCCAGTGTAACTACTGGATATAATGTGGAAAGCCACACAATACTTTGTAACTCAAAGTGCTGGATGGTGTTGCTATAACTGTTTATAGGTGGTCGTATTGCTTACCATTAGGCGAACGGCATGCTCGTCTCTTAATTTAATGCAATAAAAAAAACATATCTAAATCAGATTAATAAAAGATTTGGGAACGCTGAAGATTTTTGAGCAACTTAAAACTTAACTTGAAACAGCAAAACAATCAAAATTTTTGAAATGGCGTAACAATAATTAAGAGAAACCTAAATTACTTAGAAAAGAAAGTAACTTACTGACAGTAATTATCATTTGCTAAGTACGCCAAGGTTCACGAAAAATAAGGAAAATAATTGAGATATATTTAACAACTGTTATTAGTGTTTTGAAATTGTGCCGGGAAGCAAACATACATTATGTAATGTAATTATTTTGTCTAATTGTGTATGATATAAATCTTCATTGTGTCACGTACAAAAGAAATAATAAGATAAAACTTGCTCACAACTGTAGTCTGCACTCTGCACACAAATGTTGCAACAAATTGCAACTTCAAAAGGTAATCTTGGGGGCTTCTAGATTAATTATCAACTTTATGCTGAATACTGCTTGTTAGAAACAAATTATATAATTATAATAGATAACCTCAAGTTATTAATGTTTAAATTAATATCTCATTGACGCTTTCTATTGTAGGTCAAATTATAATTTGAGAGCAATTTGTGAGTTTTTATAAAATAATATAATTCATCAGCAAAGGGGAAAAACCTAATACTATAGTTATCGCAAAAGCTTGAGATTTCAATCAAACTGCGCAATTCAAGGATCTATTTAAAAGCCGAATAAGAATAATTTAAATTTGAATGTGGAATAGAAAAAATAAATTACCTTCATTACGAACCTGCCAGAACACCAGAACGCGTCACATGATAACAAACGCACCAAAATCTAAAACCCGTTACACACGAACGATAAAATCGTGAGATTTATAGTTAGAAAAATCCTAAATAATTAAGATAAAAATCGTACCAGAAATAAATTGGGCTGTTAGATAATTACGATGGCCGCATTTACGTAACATCATTAAAACAGACGAGACGCGTGGAATTATGTTAATGTGTTGTATAACATGAGGGTTATATTGTAGTTTCACATCGTATATAAAATGAATTTCTAAATTAATCAAATGGCGGAACCGAGAGTATAATTAGGTTTACTTTTGTATTTCCTCCATTTCAACTTTACATTGTCTTACTCCCGTGGCTATGAAGAAAGAATAAGTAGGTAAGCAGGCTAAACAAATAAAATCTTAGTAAGAACTTCAGCAAAAATGCAGGTCAGTATATTATTACCTCAACTTTGGAAGTACATAACCATAAAAGCTTCATTGAAACAAAAAGTCAAAATCTGTTTGAAATTGCTAAAGCAAAACTACATAAAATCCTTTTATCATTTTGACTCAATATAGAGTTCATTTATAAGATAGGCTACATGTAGCAAAGATAATCAGAGCAAAGACAATCAAATGCCCGTCTCCTTTCATTTGAAATGGTGTTATTACTGATTGTTTTCACAATCAGTTACCGCACACAAGGTTACAATAACTTGACATTCCTTCAATCTGACTAACAGTCGTTGATTTATATTACATGCGTGGGCGCATTGCCTGTAGTTTTCAAACGACTCATTCCTTTCAAATGTTTAGGGTTGCCATGTTTAGAAATTCCAAACTCGTTGGAATAAACATCCAATTCTACACATCGTTTCAAAAGACTCGTTTAAAATACTTTATTATCAGTTTCAGATCTATTTTGTTAAATTATATTCCGTATTAACGTTGACTTTCGACATAAATCTTAATAAGTTTCTAAAAACACTTCTTCTACAAAATATCATCATCAACTTCCGCATTTGGAAGTCCGCTGCTAATAAACATATATAAACTTAGAAATAAGTGGCAAGTTCATTAATATGTAAGCGTGGTTACTTATAACAATGTTGAGGTTAGCAATTCAATATGTTCAGTGAAATAATAAGACAGTCGAGGCGCATCACTGTTGCCATGGGCTACGTGTCGCTATGTCGCCATTGACAATAAGGCCGTGGATGAACATATTCAAATACATTTCAATAATCCTATCATGATCATGACTGCCTCGGTGGCGTAGGTTTATTACGGTACGACTGCAATGCTGAGGTCTCGGGTTTGATCCCCGGGTCGAGCAAAGTGATATTCGATTTTTCTATTCAGTATCAGTTCGGAGTCTGGAATTTGTGCCCAATATGGCGATAGGCTCGCCCTTTATCACATCATGCGACGGAATACGCACAGAGAAAAGTGGGAGCATTAGTTGCGCCTCGCCTACCTCTTCGAAGATAAAAGGCGTGAGTATCATGGTCATGTCAAACGTGTACGTATCCTTTAAAAGTTTGCCCCTTTTCAAAGAATTACAAAATAAAAAAGAAGATTTTCGACTGGGTGATTTTTTTAGTGGTGGTAGGATTCTCACATGTATCCATCTGGGTGGGTACCACCACAATGTCTGTGCAAGCCCTGTTGTGTTTCGGTTTGAAGGACATTGTAGCCAGTGTAACTACTGGCCATAATGTGACTTAACATCTTATATCTCAGGATGACGAGCGCAGTAGAATGCCACACAATATTTTGTAAGTCTAGTTGCTGTATGGTGTTGCTACTGTTTATGGGTGGTCGTATCACTCACCATCAGGTGAGCCGTGAGCGGGATGCTCGTCTCGTTATACAATGCAATGAAAAAAATACATGAACAAAAAGCAATATCGTTTTAAGAATATAGTTATCCTAGATCCATCTACCAGGTGTAATATGATCACAATTTTCGCCAATGAAATAACCACACAAAGCAGCAAGAACTAGGTTCCAGGATTCGAAGCCATGCAACCAAAACCAGACAAAATGTCATCCATGCTGTCATCTATGCCTCAACACGACAACTCAAGATCACAAATCCAACGGCCACTATTTTAAGTGTATCGTAATCAGGTTTTATAGTATGCTGGAACGAATTATTCATTGTCTCGTAGGCTTACGTTGAAAGTGTTGCGCCAGAGCCAGTTGCAGCCTATTTGGCTGAGAACAATCGGTGACGCAACTGTTCGACGCGTGTCAAGCAATCACAATGTCTCGTGCTGATGGAATATCTGCCTTTATAAGATTGTGAGATGTCTTCTTTACGGACGATCCTTATTTAAGCTTGTAATTCGAAGGTAGTACAAGACAAATATTGTAACACCCACTTGATGATTGTAGACATCACCATTGCCCCTGAACAGGTACAATATTAAACAAAACGAGGTGCTGCAATTTTTAAGGAAACCATAAGTAACTACTACTTTTAGACCAAGCAACAAAGATTAAATCAAAAGTAAACTATATAAAAATCATAGCGCTTGTTAAATTTTCCTGATTTATTTATAAAGACTTTGATAATGCCATCAGACCAAAACAATCTCCCACTTATATATAAAGAGTAATGACTATTACCCCATAATCTAAAGGCAACGTAAGGAATGTTGAACGATGGTTTTGCATTACTCGGATGGTTGCAAATAAGGCGTGGCTTTTGTTGCTACTTTTTACAAGGATAATTCCGATATCGTGCATATAATGATTAGGCAAAATCAAGTGTGTATTGTCTGGTATGATGGACGGTCCTGATATTATAGTTTTTATAGATGATAACTTTTGCCCGCGGCTCCACGTGCCATAAAAAGTTTTTCCGAGTTAAAAGTCCCACTTTATATTTTCCGGAGACAAAAAGTAGCTTATATGCTAATTCAGGATATGATCTACTTGTGTGCCGAATCACATCGGAATCTGATCAGCAGTTTTTGCGTGAAAGAGTAACAAACATACATTCTTAAAACTTTCGCGTTTATAATATTAGTAGGATGAGAGCATTGCCCTTTACGTGGGAATGCCTGTTCAAGATCAATTTCTATCCCAAAGTGAATCTCTTCATGAACCTCAATCTACCACTGTTCTAAAAAATGTCTCATAATGGCTAAAAATTACACTACCGGGCTGGTAGTACCTGCACAGGCTATCCGCCAAACCGGATCACAAGAGAGGTTACACTAGTTGGTGGTAGAACTAAACAAAGCAATAACTACCTAGATGCACTTTCGCATATGAGAGATCTATCACCCAGTATAAAACGTCATAATAACATAGATAGTAAATAAGTGATTTGTTTACTACAAGATTGTTAACAGGGTAAAACCAAGCCATATCGAACCTTATCACAAATCAACAAACCAGTCATGAGGTGTGACGAGCTCTTATAATTCGTGTGCTTGCAATTCGCGCGTGATCTTATTCATAGATTCACATCTTGATTGATGACGAACACGTCACTTATCTAAATGGAATTTTCATTCAACTAATTCTCGTTTACTTAGTTATATGAACATTCATTCATAAGTTTAAAATAATAAACTCCGGGTAATGTCCCCGATGAAGAAAGCAGAGGTACGTCTAGCCTACTGCTTATGGAGTGAATTTCCGGCCCACGATGGAATTAGGGATAAAGTCTATTGGTGTTTGTGGTATAACTTAAGATATCTCACTCTACTGCTTCGGTGGCGTAGTTGTATTACAGTACGACTGCAAAGCTGAGGTCTCGGGTTCGATCCCCGGGTCGGGCAAAGTGATATTGAGTTTTTCTATTCAGTATCAGATCGGAGTCTGGAATTTGTGCCCGATATGGCGATAGGCTCGCCCCTATCACACCATGGGACGGAATAATGGCGAAAAGAGGGTGCACTAGTTGCGCCTCTGCCTACCTCTTCGGGGATAACAGGCGTGATTGTATATGTATGTGTATGTATGTATCTCACTCTAATTTATTCAATCGAAGAAATGCAAGAAGAATATTGGTTATGTCTATAGCTGGTATTTTCAAGGATAGTAATTTTAATAGAAAGGAAAATTGATTTAAGGTAGAGTGCAGCTTCATTTTTTTTAATCTCCCCTCATTAATCTGAACCATCCTGTACTTCTATAAACTTTGACACTACGGAGGTCTATTTTTATAAAAGTAGAGAATGTACTTGGTCAAAGAACAATAATAAATAAATAAAATTAAACGGCACGCACAAATCGTTAGTTGATTTCATTATCAATAAACACTATCGCATTGAATTTAATCAATGAATTAATATTCTAGCTACGCATTGAAGGGCAATGTGTATGACTGCACCACAATAAATACATCATACTCTTGTCAGATGCATCACGCATATTTATTAAGATATTATTTATACTTCAGAACAATAATTTGTTAATACAAATGTTTTTTTTTTGTAATGAACGAGGTTAGATGAAGAGCTTTGTCGAGCCCGAAAATTAGTAGACAAGATAACACTGCAATATAGAACTAGGTTAAAGTACCAGATATTTTCCATGCCGTTTGCCTTGTAAATAAAAGAGAAGCTCTTGTATTGAGTATCTAGCAACAATTACAGTGTTTGCCATATTTAAAGACTTAATAAAAATATATAAAGTAGAATGAATGCCAGATTACCCAAGACGATGCCTCCTAGCAGTAACAATTGTAGTCTAAAGGAATTTTAAGTAATAGGGTCTTAATATCGTGTCCATCTCACGCAAAGAGAATCATCATCATCAGCCACATGACGTCAACGGCTGAACATAGGCCACTCCTAAAGATTTCCAAACGGGCCTGTCAAAAGTGGCCTGCATCCAGCGTGTTCCTGGCGAGAATAGACACGAGGAAATTCCCTACGATTGAGAAGCATTTAACTTATATATTTTAGCGTTATTCACACCGTTTGGCGAAAGGTTAAGTTAATGACACTGAAATACTAGACATTTGAAATATTTAGTAAGTAACTAATAGCGAAATTGACAACACTATTTTTTTTAGTATGACTAAAGGTCGAAATAGTCTCATCTATTTGCGCATCAAACAAAGCGAATGATGTAATAGACCAAATATTTCATGTCATTGAATCCTTGAGTATTGAAGTACCAAAAAATAGACTTTAGATTCCACAGACAAATCTAGTTTATGACTTGACAAACGAAAACAAAGCTTCGTACGTGATTCAAATCTCAATGAAATCTACGCCTTCCGAGGATGTAGTACAATTTATTCTCAACCATATCGAATTCGAATAAGACTCTAAATAAGGAATATCAGTTGTAAGTTCAAGGCGAGCTACGTGTACGTTAAATGGAAAAACTTGTGAATTAACATACATAGTTGATAACAATCTAGAAGCTATTGATATGTGGTCGGCGACGTAGTTCTAGCTAATCTATATGGAGTTAGTTCAATGAACTGGCAAAGGACTTGTAGTGCTGATTATAATATACTTTATACCTATTTATAACATCATAATATTCTTCGTCATATAACGTGAAAAATATGTATCAACGAAGAAAATAAATGGAGTGTAGTCAGGTCATTGATAACAAAAGGATGCTAAAAACCATACGTCGTATTCACAAATTTCAGCACTTTTAACAATCACTACAAGGCTTTTTTAAAAACCTGCCATAGTAGCTTGTTCCTGGATCAACATAATATGTATAACCAGTAAAACAGCATCATACGATTCTGAATAACCGCCCAAACAAGAATCTCTCCTTGATACATATGCCAAACCGGGTAGCAACTTTGCCATTATAATAACCTCAAACACAAATCAGCGAGTAACGAAAGAAATTTATTTTGCGAAAGTAAGTGATAGTATCGGACGGGGACGTCCTACACATACCTTCATGGACCAAATTGGCGACCTCTTAAGGAAGTGTCAAATAAGAAGTTCTCGTAACCGACGAGTATGTATGAAAAGACTGATGACTGTGGAAGAAGTGAAATGGCTATGCTTAGATCGTAGCACTTGGCGCTCCATAGTCTCTGCCTAACCCAATGGGAGAAAGGCGTGAGTTTATGTATGTATGTACAAATCACGCGCAACGTTAACACGCAGGTAAGTCAGACACCCCATTGCATTAACATAACCTGCCCAGTCTAGCTGTCCTAGTTAGTGCCAGCTTTTTAATGAACACATCTGTGAGCCTCGGGCAATGTTACCACGTCCTTGAAAGTTGAACAAGTTAGCCTTTATATGGAAACTGTATGGTTCCCTTGCAAAGGTCAATCCTAGTTCGTATTTTTATTCGTGTTAACTTGAATGACTAATTTATTTTGTACATAAGGTTGTTTGTAGAAAGTATATGGAAAATCTTCTTTCTATGTAAAGAATGAGATGGATATATCTTTAGAACTGAGACATATCTTAATCTGAGTGGGCGGTGTAATGTTAGTAATTAACATAAGGCTAGATTCAGAGGTCGAATGTTCAAAGTTTTCACCTTGACTTATTCTGGCATCTGCAGTTATTTAGATTTATCAGATGTGCAACTAGTTTGAAATGCATCCACAAGTCAGCTAAATAACAAGTTTAATCTGTCACTGTTTTAAAATTAGACAGATCAATTATATACCCATATTTGGAAGTCTTTATTCACTTATTTAATAGGTACACAAGAAAAAATGTGAATTTCTCTAAAGAAGTTATATTTTCAAAACCTACGTATTACGCAAAATAACGGGATGGCAGGTAGATAGATACCTTTAAGAAGTCATTGATTGTTAAGGTCTTGAACATAATACATGTATATACGTACTAGTTGTGGATGATGATGAAGAGAACATTTTCTTTTTCTTCCTAGATATTACCCCTGATTTCCAAAATACTGCCTCGGTGGCGTAGTTGTATTACAGTGCGACTGCAAAGCTGGGGTCTCGGGTTCGATTCCCGGGTCGGGCAAAGTGATATTGAGTTTTTCTATTCAGTATCAGCTCGGAGTCTGGAATTTGTGCCCGATATGGCGATAGGCTCGCCCCCTATCACATCATGGGACGGAATAACGGCGAAAAGTGGGTGCACTAGTTGCGCCTCTGCCTACCCCTTCGGGGATTACAGGCGTGAGTGTGTATGTATGTATTTCCAAAATAAAAAAATGGAACCAGGCTTAAAAACTTTCACCCAAAGAAACCAATCGTCAAAGATTTCTAACCTAATAAGAGCAACAATAAAACAATATAATATAAACTAAGCAATTAGCAAATTCCGAGACAATACGGCAATCAATCAGTGGTGAAACTGGAGGCAGCCCCAAAATCCATCCATCAACAGTTGATGCAACTGGCGGAGAGATCACGGTCTCGAATGCGTTAGAGAAAACGCGCGCGTTGACGTTAATGTAAAATGATAATTATCGTACAGTTGCCCACGCAAGTCTCTATGACAATACTGGTATTACACAGTTAAAGAAATTGTCATTCCTAATCAAACCAATTGTTTTCTTTTCTAATTTAAAAAATATCCCACTGCTGCACAAAAACATCCCTTGACTTTTTATTATAATTAGGAGTTTGACCATCATCACGCTAGTTAAATACGGGATAAAGGATCTCCTAAGCTTTGTTATTAGCCAGTAAGATGTACCTACCGTCGTGTGTATAGATCAGGTGTAAATTGCATATTGTGCATTCATTCAACAAAATTTCATAAACGTATTAATTATCATTATTGTTAAACGTATTGATTATTATTATCATTATCATCATATAAAATTCTATGTCTATCGCAATATATTTGTTGCTAATTTTAGACGTAGTTCTCAAAGTTTATCATAAATCAAGAGACTTTATCTAAGCCTGTATAAGTCGAGAGACTAAAATAGTAGGAGATAAATAGATCGTCACTTACGGGTTTATAAACGTCTTATTAAGCAATTATATAGAGTGTAAATTATCATAGATAAAGTAGTTAAGTCATAATATAATAATAGCCCTGAAATGTTTTTTGAAAGATATAGGAAAAAAACAGTATTTTAATAATTATAGTGAATGAGTTGTTTGTAATGAAATTGCTAGCTGTGACAAAAACAGTAAAAAATCATGAATATTTAAGTAAATTGGGTGTTTTCTCTAGCACTATTCACGTCTATGGTATTCGAAAAAGGTTTCTTGAAGATGGACAATTTGAAGCGTCCCTCAGACTCCTTGCAAATATATGCATGTTAGTTACATGACTAGACAAATAAAATACATCACCAAATGAACAAGTAAAAACTATATTATCCAAGTTAGATACAATAAAAAACCCACAACATGTAACAAGTTTGCAATGAATCAGACCTTCTTCAATGTATCAGAAACGCAAAAAATTGTAATTAATATTACTCGGCACAAATCACGATGGCGTAATAAAAATACTGAAAGTACGTGTTCAATAATGATACACCCACACATCTAACTATCTGTATGTTAGTGACCTATATTCCTTGTACTTTATAATGCATTTTGACCGATTTTGCACCATCATCTCATCTTTTGGTATTTTTTTTTTGGCAGAACATTTGCTCCAATAACTTACCATGAACCACTTACGGGTAATGTTCGTACGTAAGAAGTGTTTAATGGTTATTCTTATAAAATAAAATATAAACAAACTTACCATTCTATAATTATTTCATATTTAATTTTAGAATACAAATAGTGCAACAAAAATTAACATAAAACTCCATTCGCGCGTCAATTGGGCGTTTCATGCGACAAATATTTTTATTTTAACGCGTAGAACGACTTCCAGTTGTCACATGGCGGACGTTCCGAACCAAGTACCACCAATTTTAGATTCAACGTGACGAAATTTTCTTTAACGTTTACTTCCCAGTCAGATGGTGTCTATTTTTACCAGCCTCTAAATATCCTGCTATTTTGTAGGCCTCTCCAAATTCTCGTGATCAAAGCGTCTGGACTTCTCGCTATCATGGTATAACGCAACAACTTTTGTAAGTTATCGTTAATCTTCTTTTACCTGTACTAATTCTACTTCAATGTTAGATTGTTATCCCATTCTAACACTGGTTAGACCTTATATTTAACAGGGCACCAAAACACCTTTGTAATTTTATTCTAAAGCATCTTAGTTTCATTACATTTATATAATTTAGTTGTTGTGATAACGCACTGGTCGAATACAATATTAATAGCATCCGACAAATAGAATCTATTATTCAAAATAAAAATGTATTTGATGTGCGCTATGTCTATTTTAAGTATGTTCAAGCATTATGGTGTTCCGGTTTGAAGGACATTTAAGTCATTGTGTCAGTGCTGAGCCGTACTTAGTACCTCAATACTTAGGATGATGCTGCTGTAGAGACATTTACAATCAGGCAAACGTCTATCCTTCAGGTCATTTAATGGCGCTTAAAGGCTAACACTACTGACCGGTTTACGCAGTGACATTTGATCAATAACATAACAGTAGGTCAATTCGAACAAGAAGCAGAATCAAGTAGGTGTATCGACTTTCATATCAATGACTTGTGTTGCTGAATGCACGTATATTAGTAACCGAGTGACAGTTAACACGCGAAGCTAAAAATGACTTGGAAATGGGTGACTGGAACGGTTTGCAACAGAAAAAAATGAACCACTTATCACGACAAACGAGTGGTCTATTGTTTTAGATATCTCCATTATGACTGATGGTGTTTCAGTTGGCGAAGGGAAGTGACGAAATGTCATTATGGCGGCTATATTTAATGTCAACTGAGGTTTCGAAACCTGAAGGTACATTATGGCTTTTGTATGTAACAGCTGAATGATGATGTTCTCTACTGTGTTGATACGCCTCCTTAAACCTAAAGAAGGTTAAGGAAGAACATGGGTAAATTATTACTCGAAATAATGACACGAAATGATGGCTTCATAATGTTCAAATGCAGGTGAGAAATAAAGACTGTCACGCGACTATGCCATACAAGAATCACCGGAGAAACATTCTCGCCCACTACGTCTGTTCACACCTCAGAATAATAACTTGCTTTAGTTATTATTCTGAGGTTTACACCAAATGTTTTTTTAAATATCTGTCATCGAACTCGTTCACGATTCTTGTTTATGCCAGGAAATATTGCATGTCAAAGCGGGCGAGAATTGTCTTGCCATTGCGCACGTTCAGACCGGGTAACTTTTTTGGCCTATCAAAAAACACACGTGCGTGGTAAGAAAACCATTCCATCTAAATAAGGTTTAAATCTAAATCAAGTAATAAATTTCTAACCGATTGAATTTATAAAGTTATTGTTTAAAATACAACAATCAAAATAAAACAAACAAATGAATTATGATAAACTAAAACAAAGAAGCAGGAAGTTTAAAAACAAATGATACGCACTTGAACAACCCACGACAATAGCACGTTGAAACTAATTAATCGATCCAATGAATCATTAACAAAATATTAATACAGTACATACCTATTGAAAAATAATTTTATTTATATTTTATTTTCTGTTATTACCGTTTTGATGCTGCGTTTTGTAGAATCGGTTATTTTGCCAGAGCCTCAAAAAGTATTTTCTAAAGCAATTTCTCTTACGTTCTGGTTGTTAAAGAGTGGATAATCGCTCTCTGGTAAAAGAACAATATGATATAACTTATTAGTAAGTCCGACTTTTAGAGACTAATTAAGTCTGAAGTTTAAAGTGCAAAGTTATTTGTTAAATTATACTGATGATGTCAGAGACGCGCTCTTTTCGAACAATAACAATAAGATAAAAACTTTAAGACGAAGAAGATTATAAACATAAAATATAATGAGATCGCATCCAATGGATCACAAATCACAACTAGTAGCATAATAACATTGAACTGGTTATGAAACAGATGATTTCAAACTGTAATCCTTACAAAATGTTATCTTCAAAATTATGTACGCCGCGTAATCTAACGCCTTCCCTCGGAGCTATCGGTGTGTTTTAAAAAAATAATTAAGTATGTACTATTGTTGACGTTATCAACCATGTCGCTTGATAATTATCAAGTTCATTTGTAATGTATATTTGCTAACACGATATTGTATGTTTTATTTCGCCGCGCTGCTGGAGAAAGAACGTCATCACTTAAAAACAGTCGTTGACAATCGCAGACGCATAATCCCGCTCCCGCCATAGGAAATGATAATGTGTAAATAAGGTTATTTAGGGATGAGCAGGATGAGCGACTCGAGTCATTCATAATCGATCTACTCACAACAGTAACTAGATGTGACTAGTAATTATCGTGCGAATGACTCATTAATGCCAACACTAACCAGCTTCAACATCCGTAATCCCGATTGATCTCCGAAACAAATGCCTCAACAGAATAGTTCTAATTGAACCATCAAGCGGTCACAGTACACACACTCACTTTTACCAAACTAATTATTGTCGAGGACCATTCGAAACGCGAGACAACAGTTTGTTTTTATGTTCCGCCACGCGTCGTTCAGGTAGATGTTTTCAACAATTGTTTCACTTGTTCACAACACCATTCAATTCGTTATTCGAAATGCAAAAACTCGTATTGTTACTAAATTTACAAAACACTCGGACTTCGTTTTATTATACTTTTTTTAACACGCAAAAACTTCGAGACGGCATTAAGACACGACTGGCGATAATGTCAACGGTTGGCGCGGCACTGGCGCTGGTGAGAAATCGAGAATGAATCGAGTGGTAGTGGCGGGCGCGGCGGCGAGCGCGACGGCGGACGCAGTGGCGGGCGCACCGTCCGTGCCTCTCGCTCGGGCATGAAGCCTCGGCGTGCGCTCAAGCCACTCTCGAGACAACCTGCCCCCAGATAATTTTCTGTGACGACCTCACGCGCACCCATTTTTTTTTTTGTTATCGCTCCAGGTGCATTTAGAATAATAAGTATCCCACGATCCATTAAATTGCGTCGGCTGCGCTCCGAAATGCATCCGGCACGAATGGCATTATAATTTCATAGAAAGAACGTAGTAATTTCTTTCATCTTGATTGATGAAACAACTTCCATTCATCCATAATACGATAATTATTATGTAACCAGTTGAAAATTAAACAAAAGCGTATTACAATCATAATAATTGGTGTCCAACGATCACTACCATACTGAATAAAAAAGTAACAAGAAGCTGATAGAAACACTTGAATTAACAATGATTCATCGCGAAGCTTGCACTGAGAATAATTAATGGAGACAAACACACATTATTTACATTATGGAGTATTTTAACATCGCAACTAGTATTTATAACGAAATAAATTTATAGACTCAGAAGTAGTTCAATGGCTCGTGTGCTGTAGCAATGATGTGATGGATGATAAGATACAGAAAAAAGATATGTTTAAAGAAGTAGGTTATCCAATAGATAACATTATGGAGTACTATGTTTTTCTAGTACTTAAGTATATAAAAAATATTGGCTTAACGGCTTACAAACGTAGTACGTACCCAAAAGCACCGTCACTTAAATTTAGTTTTGAAAACAAATTTAGTACTCACTTTTAGTATATTCAATTTCAAGGAATTTTAACAATAGCTCTAATTTTTGAAAGCCTTTCATTTTCAATTTAAAATAGAACCGTTTTCCCCCCGAAGGGTAGAAAACGAATAGAGGAAATACACGTTAATATTCAAAGACGTACTGACAAAACATGCTAACCGTCGATGTCAATTTAGAAACAGACAACTGTTGACTTATAAATTACTAAGAGAAAGGAGGAAGACACACTGCAAACGCACGAAATTCAGGGGGGTAATCTCACAGTGGGTCGAGCATAGGCTCGAACACCTAAATAAATATTATTGTAAGTTTTCAATTCTCATTGTACTGGCTGTACAATAGGTTAGTTGGGAACATAATGGTTTGCCGAGAAAAGCACGGGCTAGTCCGTAGATTCAAACCTCAAGGCTCATATCTCTGACTTTTAAAAGTTACGTGAGTTTTGTTCATCAGTTATCGTTCTCTTGAAAGGTGAAGGAAACCATCGTGAGGAAACTTACAACCTGAGAATCCTCTGTAAGAGCTGCGAAGGTATGTAAAGTCTGCCGACCCGCACTAACCGTGGTATACTAAGGTCTAAACTCTTTCGTTAATAGAGGAGGTCCGTGCTCAGCAGTAGACCGTATATAATAAAAGGCTGGTATTATTCTCGATAGGCTCGCCCCCTGTCACATCATTGAACGGTATAAGCACGGCGAAAAGCGGGTGCACTGGTTGCGCCTGTGCCTAACCCTTCGCGGATAAAAGGCGTGAGTGTGTGTGTGTGGTATTATTCTATACGTAATATGAAAGCTGCAATACTTTATTTATCTTCTTTATTTAGATTCTTCGCTCTAAAAATAACTTTGCTTGTTTTGCCCTATGATGATAATGTTTTTATCAAAAATGGGATGATTGTGATGTTGAATTTAGATTGTAGTACTTACTCTTGCAGTGTCTACAAACATTTAAACGTCATGAATCATGATAATACTCTCAATAAATATTGAAATTAAATTCCTAATCCTAAACAACTCCAACATAATTATCAGCTGATTGGATGATAAGAGCGATTAATGAAATAACCAAAACTGTAGGTACTCAAGATATTATTATCGCTACAATGTCGTTGAACTGTAATTAAATAATTTTTATAAATCATATTACACAACGAGGCAAACTTGCAACTTTCCAATAAGCAAACTTATTGAATGAACAGTAGTGATGCAACACGGTGACACATGAGAAAAAGTGCAATGACGTGTGATTTGCAATGAAGATAGGGGATTTATGTAACATACCTCTGTAAATACTTCATTATGAAAGTTTGTTTGCTAATGACTTATCTACATTAGTTGAAGTGTCTGGTTGAGTAAAACTTCCTTAGTTCCTGATGAGGTAGGTATCATAAAATACAGTTAAATTGTTGTTATTTATAGAGGAAACGATCAAGTTCATCACCAGATCAGATAATCACTTCCACCCATAAAGATACATACATACACACTCCCACAGAAGTATGCAGAGACTATTGAGCGGTATATGCTACGATATTGCCCCACCTCTTTGTCCTTTTCCATTTTCATAGTTCTCCTCATTCATTTTTGCAAGCTAATATTACTTCTGACCTTTTCGGAGAAAATCATTATCAAATCCATGTATGTTCTCCTCCTCCTCTTCCAACCAGACCATCCACATTCACTAGATAAATACTTTTCGTGACCCATTCATCCATCCTTTCCACTTGTCAAAACCATGTCATGATAAGTCTCATTCACGGCACGCTGTCACATTTTAGACAGTTTTGTTTGCGGCATGAATGGGACGGTTCGCCTGAGATACCGCAACGAATTAATCAAAGACCGCACATTATAAAAACGGTCGTGAAGCAATAGTTTCGCTGCTGTTGATAATTTTATAAATATCCGTTTCCCGCTACTCAACGGGCGTTCTCTATTTTAACAGGAAACAACTTCTCAAAAATATGTTATTTTTACCGCACAGTTTTGTTTACTTAAAATCTTTTAACTTAGCACTTTTTTTAGCACCCGACGACAAGTATAGTCCTTTCACCTCCTTATTTATGTGTTAGTCAAGTCTGTACCATGTCATCATTTTAGAAAGCAATTTTAACTGGTTGTTCAAAATGTATCTAAGAGAGATATTAACAATGTTACATAAGTAGTACCTAGAGTTCAATCATCCTAAACATATTATAAATAAATGTTCATACTAGTTTATGGGCAGGTAAACGTACCACAAAACTTTTCCACTGCCTGCCTCGGTGGCGTAGTTGTATTACAGTACGACAGCAATGCTGAGGTCTCGGGTTCGATCACCGAGTCGTGCAAAGTGATATTGGGTTTCTCTATGCAGTACCAGCCCGGAATTTGTGTTCGATATGGCGATAGGCTCGCCCCCTATCACATCATGAGATGGAATATGCATGGCGAAAAGTGAATGCATTTGTTGCACCTCTGCCTACCCTTTCCGGGACAAAAGACGTGAGTATGTATGTATGAATGTAAAACTTTTCCACTGTTGTCAAAGATAAGAGATTGTGAATACGAGTAAACAAGAGAGATGTACGATACAACACGTCTATTTATAATACAGGAAGTCAAGATAAAAAGGATCACATGAAAGAGATTATAAACAATATCCACTGCTTTACTTGTACCTTTCAACGACGATTATTCATTTTACAGTTTCATTTATATGATAATACAACATTTGAACAAGAAAATATTCAAATTAACAAAGAATTGCAAATATAGTTCGTTTTATACTTATTTGTCCAAACTTTTGCAGACAATATTATTAAGGAGCTGAAGTGTACTTTAAATATCATACTAAATCCATGATTCCATGTTAATAAAAACTACAAAAGAGTTAAATAAACAACTTGTAGAACATTGATGTATTAAAAAACCTATAATAATAGAAAATATTCGTACTTATCCTCTACTAACAACAAAAAAATATGTATACTTAGCTTAAATCATTATTATGAAATCGGCAAGAAACGTATGGGTATGTCTAAAAAAATATAGTTGGTGAATTTACTATGTATAAACTAGATACAAAATTGTTAAGTACTAGTGGTAGTTCTCTGATATGTAAGAGTCCGCCTGGGTGGGTACCACCGCAATGTCTATTTCTGCCGGCAAGCAGTAGTGTGCATGCACTGTTGTGTTTCGGTTTGAAGGACATTGTAACCAGTGTGACTACTGAACATAAAGCGACTTAAAATCGTTATGTCTCAGGATGACGAGCGCAGTGGAATGCCACACAGTACTTTGTAACTCAAGGTGCTGGATAGTGTTTCTACTGTTTATGGGACGGTCGTATCGCTTACCATCAGGCGAACAGCATGCTCGCCTCATCATTCAACGCCATAAAAAAGAAAATGTTAACTACACGCTGATGACGTTACAATCAATGGTTACAATGCTTTCCTTACCCGCCAACACTAAATTCAATTTCTAAAACTCGTTCACAAATTATTCCTCAAGAACAGAGAGGCCATTAAGGACTATTTTTTTTGACAAAAAACGCAAAAATAAATCACGTCACACATGATAAATGAAGTGTTTTTGCGGTGGATGCGCATCCAGCGGCGAGCCTCTGACGTCCGGTCGCCGACCATACATTTGACTTGGCAGTTTTTGTCCACCGGTAACAAGTCATTAAACCTTTGCGAACGGTAATTGATTCGGGGAACAAACGCGCCAAATTCGAGGGTCGAGGCCATGAGGAGAGCGATCTGAACGCTCGTAGCCCAATCGTTTGTTTGTGTTTAACGCGTAACCGATACCAATTTAAGCCTTTCACTTCAATGAGAGAACAAGTGTATCAAAATTCCCACATTTAAACGAATATTCAGATGTACAGAGAAAGTTTTACGTTCCTTACTTAATTTCATAGTTACAGTGATTATCTACGCTGCTTTAAACTGTCTTATGACACCTTATTTTGACGATGACATAAATATCACAAGTAGAATCAAGCTCAAGTTTTCTTGAAGTAAACGATAATATAACGATAAACAATACAGGTTTTCACAAAGACGAAATAGCGTAACAGCAAATACTATTAGAGCATACGATATATATTAGGCATTTTATAACAAAACATCCTACTAATATTATAAACGCGAAAGTTTGTATGGATGTATCGATGTTTGTTACTCTTTCACGCAAAAACTGCTGAACGGATTTCGATGAAATTTGGCACACAGATAGATCATGTCCTGGATTAACACATAGGTTTTTTGTCCCGGGAAAATATAAAGCGGGACTTTTGTCCCGGAAAAACTTTTTAACGCGGGCGGAGCCGCGGGCATAAGCTAGTATTTTATAATACAACAGGCCAGCATAATTATGTCGTCTCTTAAGATACGCGTAAGGGCAGTAACTTTGCCGGAATTAACTGAAAAAAAAACAAGCCATTTTAAACCATGGCTCCACAAAATTGCAAGTTCTATGGCCTCGAATAATCCGATGAAATCTGAAAATCAACCTCGGTTGAACTCGCTTGGGTTTCCCTGTAAAACGACAGTGTCCGGGAAACAACATCCGTCGATTCAAAGCGAACATCATGTTTGACAGCATTTGAAGAAACTTGGAAAGACTTTTAAGCTATTAAAGGACTTTAACCTCGTAGAACAATAGACTTTGGCTGTGTGTAAAAAAATAGTTTTTTTTTCTTTGCGGAGGAAGGTGTTAAAAACTTAGTTTGGATTAATTTTATGAGTTGTGTTGCCAACACATCAAAAATATTTGTAAGTGGTATGTGTCACGATACAGGTAAAAAGATTGAAGTTGAAATCCTCCTAGCCAATTTCAGCCACGGCGGCCAATCTCATCGGCGATCAGCCAGGTATGCAGGAGATTCTTTCTCTAATAGTCCGGTGAGACGGAAATCCAACATGATCGAAGAGAAATCAGGCGCAGGCAGCAGGACCAACAGCTTTTTGTGCTTTCCGAGGCACGGGGGTATCACACCGCCAACTTCCAGATTCCGAGCTACGACTGAGTAATTTTTAAGATTTAAGTAAAAACGCAGTAACAATGTTTTTGGCTCGACCCGGGATTCGAACCCAGGAACTCAGAGCGCAAATCGTACTCTTAACGCGTACGCAATAAAAAAAAAAAAAAAAAAAAAAAAAAAAAATCATATAAAGATTCAATGGACAATTGATGACAAAAAATTAAGCCCGGAGTTTCTTTCTGCCTTTCTTCTTCGGGTAGTCATCGCTTAGGTAGCTAGTGAAAGGCTGGTAGGTTAGCTAGGCTAGGGCCTGTAGTGTCCTCACCGGTGAGGATCGCGACGCGTGCCTCCCATTAATTTTAATAAAAAATATTCTTTTTTTTATCTCTTTCCTGCCAGCCCGAGCTTGGCTTCTTTATATTTAGTTTACATTGAATTTGCTCCCTTTAAATGTATCTTTAGTTATATAAGTGACTATTTGTAATAATAATTATTAATTGAATGTATCTTGACATATCATAAGTGCAACTATGTTCGCCTACGTGATGAATAAAGTATTTTATTTTATTTAAAAAAAAAAATACAACTACGCCACCGAGGTAGTCAAAGGTAAAAAGATTATAAAGAATATTAAGGTAACCTAATGCATTTTATTGCGAGCGAGCTTGAAAGCCTACTATTTTAAGTCTGCAAGAGTTTCTCTTTAGTACTTCATTTTGAATTAACAAGCATATAGTTCAAGGATGGCCATGCAGTCGTTAAGAATTAAGATCCAATACTTACGCTAATTGGGAGGCCTGTGTTCGGCAGTGGACTGATGATAATGACTGACTCTAATTTACGCTGATCACGCGATTTTTTAGGGTACCGTACCTCAAAAGGAAAAAGGGTACCCTTATAGGATCACTTTTTGATCGTCTGCCTGTCTGTCAAAACCCTTTTTCTCGGAAACGCCTAGAGATACCACGTTGAAATTTATACCTAATACTGGGGTCTACGATCTCTTTCAGCCAGTTTCAGCTGTGAAAAAATCAAACTTGCAAGTGAATGCGATCAAAAGATATAACCGTTTATATGTCGCATATTTTTCGATTTCGTAACGGAATCAGAAACAATAGGGTATTTCCCGTTGACCTAGAATCATGAAGTTTGGCAAAAAGCAAGGTCTTACAGCACATGTAAAGGAAAAATCAGAAAACCGTAAATATGTATTTCAATATTAAAAAAGCGAATTTTGCAGCCTTTTTCAATTTGATTTTGAAATTAATTTTAGCGAACTATTGATCTTATAAACTTAAATACGTTACCTACACGTTTGTCGGAACCCTCGTACGCAAGTCCAACTCGCACTTATCCTGTTTTTCAGGAGTGGATTGCCCTATAGGCGGAGTAGGCCCAGGCCTAGGGCGGCAAAATTTGGTAGATTTTTTTAAGTAATTGCCCTACGTGTAACAACTCAAAAATGTGTCCATATAGCATAGCACAAATAGAAATGGTAAGAATCAGTATCTGAAATACACTGATTGAGATAATTAAATCATTTACTGACTATCGTTTTTTTTTTTTCATTTATTTATTTTTTCATGCTTTACAGCACATAGTGGGGCGGCAATCTTTCGTAGGCTTAGGGCAGCCAACGCATTATCTCAGCCCCTGGGTTTTTTGTTACTTATATTGTTACATGACATGAATGACGTGGAAAGTTACACGTATTATGTAAATTTTCCTTCGCAACTGATATATGCAGATAAATTTTAATCCAGTCATCGCGTGACGTTCATATTTCGGTAAATATGGTTCAATGGTTTTAACATTAATTTCTCCGCATGATCACTCTTATTCAATTACAATAAGAACACAAAATCCCGTATTTACGGTCCATGACGCCGGACTCGATTCGCCAAATCCAAACATGCCTCAACGCATTGTGGTGGTCTCACAATGACGATTGTTGACGTGCAATTTCCTCTAATTGCCGCGATTGTGCGGAGTACCTTGACATTTTGGCCTAGAACAACCGCTGCCACGAATGGTACACAAATTGTTCGAAAAAAGGCCGCTATTACAAAGGTCATTACTTCCTGATTGGATAAAATAAGTTATGTGTGCTTATAGACAGAGAACGGATTACGGACCATCGATCGCCAGCTTTTAAGTGATTATGGACGGAAAAAAGTGAGAGATTTGGTGATTGTGTGGTTCATAGATACATGTATAGGACTGCTACCAATTCTGATCATTATATAGGTACACCATAGACCTGCAGAAGACAAGTATTGGCCAGTTGTCAAGTCTCTTGCTCCAGAGTATTATTGTCCCATATTATGTCAAGTAATCTACAGAAACTTATGCCACTAGTAACCCTGGAACCTGTATCTATGAAAGGAAGGGTAGCGTTACATCGAGATCAACCTCGACATCAGAATAAGGACTATAAGCATCTTTATTCTATGGCCTCGACCATCCAACTCCCAATTTGAAAAAGTTTATACAAACACGTTCCTTCAAGATTTATGTATGTTGATAAACATCACTGAGAACCTATCTGTCAGTTTACCATCGATCTCACTTTGCATTCTGGGTTCTACTTTATGAAAATCCTATCATTATTCGTACTATGACCAAATATATCTCACATTGCATTATTTTTAATAATATCGGTAATACGAGACAACTCATCAAACAGCCAGTAATGTCTGTAAACTGCACTTTCATACTATTTGTATACAAGCTACAAGTCATATGGAATATTAGTGACGATTGATCCTTCGCTTGAGTAAAAATACTTTCCCGGAATAAAAGTACCACGACACGACACTTTTTTCCAGTACAATTATTACAAGTTCTAATGAGTCTGACCAGAAAACCTAATATCATTAAATCTAACCCAGAGATCGAACCCAAGGCCTTAAAACAGCACTCGTAATTCGTACCAGACATTGCTTAGAAATAAAAGTATGCAATTAATGAAAACTCTTACAAGGTCTTACTCAACAGTTAGATCGAAACGAGTTTCACTGAATAACTGTGCCCAAGGCTTTTCTCACTAAAGAATGTTTATTAAGCTCGTTATGGATCTAATAAGATTTCATTTAAGTAGAACGCAGACGACCGTTTTTCATTCGTCACTGTTTTTGCGACTGATTGACGCTGTATGTGCGCACTTGCGACTAATATCTGCTGTTGAATTGGCTGGATGTATTATTTTACAATATATATGAGTGTGTATGATTTTTTCACGTCGATATCTATAAATTAATTGAGTCTAATACTTGACGGCTGATCCTTTAACCACTTGCGCCAGCTTGTTCTAAGACCGCTATAATGTACACTTTGATGTGTTCCATATATCTTCTAAAATAAGTGTGTCATGGAGGCTCTTATTTTGTTTGCTATGCTGCATTTGCTATTTGTGGTTTGTGGCGTCTGCTGCCAAAAACTGCCTTCAGCAAGTTTATCTAACACCAGTTATTTTGCTCGCGGCTTCGCCCAAGTGAGAGAGTTTTTCCGGTATAAAACTCTCGCTATATATTTTCCTGGATAAAGTAGCCTAAAATTAAAATAAAAGTAGCCTAAAACCTTTTCAAGGTTTCAAGCTATCTCCATACCAAGTTTCATCGAAATCCGTTTAGTAGTGTTTGAGTTTATCGCGTACAGAGGCGGCGGGCGACCTTGTTTTATACTGTGTAAGGATATGTAAAATGTATCGTCTGCTACTTGGAGAATGGAGACGACGACTTGCGGTTGTCGCACGACGTGACTTAATATTACAATCCTATAGTATGCAACTCAGTGGCGGCTGAGGTTAGTGGCTGCAAAGAATCGTCCGTGTGCAGCCAGACTTACGACTATGACATTAATATATTAAACAGTTAATCTTTAACAATCTCTATTACAGCGGTAAAACAAAATTTTCATCAATAAATAAGCCGCAACGCTTTCTGATTAAATGTCTAGTATAAATCAGGGTTGCACGGTTTCAAATACCTGGTGACAACCCACCAGCTAGTAAACGAGGTAGCTCTAATTAAAATTGTTAACATTGTCTACATATTTTCATTATTTTCTTAAATTAATGAGATATTAGGTGTAATAGAACACGGAGTAAAAAGATAGAACATGATATAATAATCATACCCCACGCCAATGATGGGGCAGGCCAAGGAATGGGCCAAGGCGTAATTAGGGCCGAACTTTTTTTTTGCGGACCATGACAATTATCAATCAATTCATTAACAATATTAAATATACGTATATTCTTGATTCAAAAACGCTCAAGAAATTTGCTTCTCCGGGAGTTGGGTCCACTATTTCATCGGTCTCGTGGTATTAAGCACATTGTCACTGTTATAAACAAGTAAAAGAGAATAGTACCTCATTACCCACTGATATAAAATTACAACATAAAGACTACCTTCACATGATTGTAAGTAAAAGTTTTAGAAAACAAATGCAATTAGGATATGTAACAAATTGTCAACCACAAATACAAAATGTTGGAAAGCGGTGTTTAGCACTAGCACATAAATCAGAGCCATTATCGCTTCCATTTAGACCGACCGTTCGTAGAATAGGAGAAACGACTAATCCAATATCGGTTATCTTACCACAGAGTATCTGAAAGTGACATTACACTTGTTAGTAATTTACAGGTGCCTGTTACTTTTGTAAAGGTCCGATAAAGTCGTATTTACTTCCTGATCCCTACTTCTACTTTTTCGGTACCCACATTTCCTTTGAATGTGTGGGTGTCGATAGTAATTTTAAAATCAATGAATTGAATTGTTTGATTGCCTATCTAGATGATTCTAAAATCATGATTACATATTGTGGTTTAGTTGCACTTCTGTGTACTTCCTAGAGGACAAAAGGCGTAAATGTACATATGTGTGTGCCTGTGCTGCATAAACTTAAATTTTTATAGTAATGGTACTTACGAAAATCTTAAATCGAATTTCCATTTGGATAAAAAAACAAACAAACACACGAATTGAGAACCTCCTCCTTTTTTGGAAGTTGGTTAACAATATACATCGACGTGTACGAATAAAATCAAAACAAGACAATCCACAGGTATAAATGACATATCCCGTTGTTTCAACATTATAGCGTGTTACGCAATGCAGAACCAATTAGCACGCCGAACTCGACGCATCATTGCACCAGGGTATAGCGCCGGTGCCAATTGTACGCATTAATTACGTTATATCACGTTACATCATTAGATTTGCATCGTACTGTAAGTAATAAATAAGCGCAAGGCAGAGACGTAACACGAATTATTGAGTGTGAGTATAATTGATCGTTTGCCTTATAAAACGTCTTTATTTCTTTAAGAAGTTTCCAGAAGAATCAAGCAGTGGGCATGAGTATAGACTGGAAAGTTTTTAGAAGAATTGTAGCTCCCCTGTCTGGACGAAGAATGGCAGCAGTCTGTTTTTGCTTTTAGAAATTACTAGACATAAAAACCATTGACGTTGACTGAGTTCACTAGCTGCAACTCTGCCTAACTCAGGGAACGCAAGGGCCACGTTAAATATCTCACGATAATCAGTGATAGCCAAATGTATCCAACCGTAAATTAAAATCAACACAAAACCTTCAAAAATAAAAAGAACACAGACCTAGGAAATTTGTATTAAAAATATCCAGAGTGGAAATTGCCCCCACAGCGAGGCCCAGTACATGTCTGGTCGTTGCCCGTGCGCCGCTAGTTGCACAAAGTTCACGACCATCGCGTGAACGATGCAATTACAATTCACCTCAGTCGTGTCCCTAATATTTTCCGCCCAAAAAACGGAAACAGTTTAAGGAACTCGTGCGTGAAGGTTGGTGCAAATTTGACGAAACTAAAACGATTAGCTGACCTGCGTATGCCAATGCTATTGTAAGGTTGTAGTATTCAATTATTAATATTGTAAAGTTTTACGTTTATACACAATGTCAGGTGACCCGTCAAGCCCCGCTTATATATATAGATGTATGGGAAAACCCTATATTATATATGGACGCCGGCGTCCGTCGCGGGGCTTGACGAGTCAATGAGCTTATAGAAAATATTAGCGCTGTGATAATTCAAATTGAATAAATCAAACATAAGATACGTTGCCATCAAATAATTATATGCTCACAAATTAAGTCAAAGCACAAAATAGACACTGAATATTTTAAATAATTGACGTAAACACAGCCATAAAACTAAATATTTTACATATATTAAATAAATTCTTACATAATTTACTTAAAATAGCCGTAGACCAGACTGTTTAATATAATAAAGCTAACTGTATGTTAACTGCTTTACACGACATGCATGCGCCGTGAGAATGTTTACTCCGAGATCCTAACTGCTTATGACTTTCAACTTAAACCTTGTCACAGTTATAAGAAAATTGTATTTAAGGCCTATTTACAGGACGGACAGACAGGACCTACTTAAAATCAAAAGTAAGTGTACGTTTATAAATTGTATTTAAATTAGAACACAACAAAAAAAATGTCTTCGAGTTCTGAGTCAGAAATTTTTTAAGATGGCTTTGTAAAACATTATTCTGCAACTAGCAACTGTACAATGGAATTTCAATTATTTATGAACATCCTACTAATATTATAAAGGCGAAAGTTTGTAAGAATGTATGGATGTTTGGATGTTTGGATGTATGGATGTAAGGATGTAAGGATGTTTGTTCCTCTTTCACGCAAAAACTACTGAACGGATTTCGATGAAATTTGGCACACGGGTAGATCATGTCCTGGATTAACACATAGGCTACTTTTTATCCCGAGAAAATATAAACCGGGACTTTTATCCCGGAAAAACTTTTTAATGCGGGCGGAGCCGCGGGCAAAAGCTAGTTAATCAATAAAAGTGAAAAAAGCAACAAAAAGTACACTCACGCATTCTGTGTTCAACTGGCGCCAAAAGGTCATGCTGTTGGTGCGACGCAAGTGTGCGCGGCTTACAGACATCCCGTAATTTTTCTCCTGCAACAATGCATCAATATGAGCATTATCAATATACTAGCAAGATTACATACGGTTGTAACTTTGTAAGTAAAACTAATTCTGCTGCTAGATAGAGTCCTTAACTCATTCTTTTTTATCCTTATACATCAAAGGAGGTATATATCACACTTGTACTCACTGTCACTAGCATGATAAGCTTCATTAACTAATATAATTTGGAATGGTTGAATGAGTCGGCGTAAGTTGGATGGCTAAGATGTCCAACACTGAAGTCCTAGCCCGAATGCAAAAGAGCAGAGAGTCAGTCAAGACCATCAAGTAGACAGACAGACAGATTCTGAAACATGATACGTACCACCTGCTGAGAACCATCATGATGGGGAAAATAGGTGGAAAAAGAGGTGTAGGAAGGAGGAGAAAGTCGTGGCTTCGCAATATACGGGAGTGGACCGGAATAAAAACGGTCGAAGAACTGTTCCGACGAGCCACGAACTAGGAGAGGTTCAAGGACTGCCAACCTTCAGTAATGGAGAGGCACCTGAAGAAGAAGAAGATAGAATACACGAAAATACTCAAATGAAGTGGTTTCCCAAAGACTCAAATTTCTAGCTTTTAGGAAAACAGAAAACATTGTAACTAAGTGTTCGTATAGAAAATAGCGTTAACTAGAGCATGTAATTAGATTCCGTGACATCGACAAATTTATCACTTTTAAATTTATTATCTACTAGCTTTTGCCCGCGGCTCCGCCCGCATTAAAAAGTTTTTCCGGGATAAAAGTCCCGGTTTATATTTTCCCAGGATAAAAAGTAGCCTATGTGTTAATCCAGGACATGATCTACCCGTGTGCCAAATTTCATCGAAATCCGTTCAGTAGTTTTTGCGTGAAAGAGGAACAAACATCCTTACATCCATACATCCAAACATCTAAACATCCAAACATCCAAACATCCATACATTCTTACAAACTTTCGCCTTTATAATATTAGTAGGATGCGAGGAAAAGTAAAAGATTCATCAGTTTATAGTATAAAATACGCAAAAAATTAAGGGACTTGGGATCGTCATCAGAAGTAGTTGCAGAACCTGTGTCTTAAACTTTATTAACCTTGATCAAGTCTAATGAAGGATATCTGCTGTAACCTGATATTTTTTTTACGCGGAGAAAGTGAATTATTACTACCGCCCAGTGTTCAAGGGGAACGACTGAGCGGTTATGTTGGGTTCACCGTGCCTTACGACCCGACGTTGAGCCGCCCGGAGAGATGGAAAACGTCGGACGACCGCCGGGCCGAGTCCCTAGGACCCTAACCTATGTACACCGCACGGTATACCAACTAAAACTCCGCGGTGGCCATCTTCGGCGTATTAAGGACGGTTGCGGGCTTCCTCCGACTCACGTCTAAGTTGTCGTCCGCAACCGCCCCTGCGCGTACCGCTTTTGCGGTCCGTCTCCTGTTGTTGGGGGTGCTCAGAAGCCCCCGCACACCGAAGGTGTAACCTGATATGGCTTAAGAAGATGGGACAACTTGAAAAGCAAATTTTTACGTACCGCTTTGATATATCACTACCAAGCAACCATCTCCTTCTATATCTTCTAATTGAAATATGAAATGAGATCTTCATTATGATTATGCATTTAACCCACCATATTTATCCAATATAATTTTGAAAGTAGTAGGGTCTATCACGCCAGTGAACATAAATGTAGCTTGGATTCCAAATAATTGAAATTTTAAACACTTATATTACATAATAATCTCACCAATATCTTCGCGAAAGCATGAAACAAACAGATCCGTTCGAACATCGCTCGTGTACAGACACCGGGCTGTAATCTAAACGTCTGCATTAAAGGAAACGTGTACAAGGAAACAGAAATACACTTGACACATTTTATTCACATCACGACTATTACACAATGAAGAACGGAACGAAGGCTGTAGAGAACTATTTGATGCGCCGCACGACTTCTTTGTAATTATTGTTCACGAAAACTCAATAGTTGTGTATAGTTGTAAAGATCTTGCTACTGAGATTGATTCGTGACTGCGTCATGTCTGTGTGTCTAACACACAACCATTCGGAAATTAAAGCGATAAGACAGCAGATACCAATTAGGTCTGATTAGTTTAGAACTGAGAATATGTGACAGTCTTCCATAAGGTACGAGCCTATGGTAACTTTATAACCTTCGTCATCCATTACTTCTTACTGGTATTTTAACGTTTAGAAGCGATTACAGACTTCATAAATATAATAAACCTTTGTTTCATAAAACATAGATAAATCTTCGGATTCAATAAAAGAAAATCAGAAAGAGTAGCTTTTATTATGTTAGTAGCGAATAATAATTAATAATTTGTTTGACTACGGTACTTTATACAACTTTAAAAACTGCATAATAACACCATTAAAAGTAACCATAACAATATTCAGTAAACCATCAGAATTCCATGGAGTACTCGAGAAAGCCCTGTTACATAAACGTAATGTGGATCACGTGTGTCGCAGGAAGCGGACCGTAATTGGCAATAATTACGTTTTGTCAATAGATGCGCCGGTTCTGGCCGCGCCTGCGCCCGCGCCGAATGCTAAAATCGTGAAAGTGTCGTGAAAGCGCGATCTTGTTGCGCACGCGTTTGTCTTGTGACCTGTTCCGCTTGGTACCGTTTGGTCCAACCACTGATTCATGGGAGATGTAAAATACTTTTTCTTAGTACATAAAACTATTACGGTCTCTGATAAATTTTGAAATGGGTCTCAAAATTCGAAGGACCGAAAAATTTGTTACACACTTAGACCATGTTGCTGGTAAAACAATAATCTACTTTCATACCGTATAAGAACGTCGCGATGATGTGAAATACTCTTTAAAATGCTCTGCCTCGTATGTTAAAGTCTATCTACGGCTTTGAGTATCTACCGATGGAGATGCGATGATGGGGCGAACCCCTCGTTGGCCATGAATGCGCAGCTGGTCATAAACTTTTATTAAAACTTTTGTGACTTGCGATCGCTGGCATTACATTCTGCGATAATGACATTAAGCGGTGCTCCACAGAGATTGTGATTTTTGTTATGTTATTGTGTAAAAAGCGACCTTATATTCAGCCCTGCACGTGTGATTTTTTTTTTTTGTTAAAATAAAATAAAATCATTTATTGGTCAAATAGGCTTATAAAAAAGCACTTATGACAGTTCATGACATGAAGGTAGATACAATAACAAAGGTACATAAACCAATGAAGTAATTTAAAGTTAAATAACGAACATCCAGCACGGGCTGATAGGTACAGAGGACACGGACATTAGGGACGGGAATGGGGCTAGGGAAAGGAGAAGTGGAGCTGATATAAAAGAAAGGGAAGGAGTATCTTTACATTACGAGGAAAGGAAACGCCACGGTCCTCGCCGGCGAGGATTAAAAGGTCCAAGCCTAGCTAACCTACCAGCCTTTCACTAGCTACCTAAGCGATGACGACCCGAAGACGAAAGGCAGAAAGAAACTCCGGGCTTAATTTTTTCGTCATCAATTGTCATGATATAATGCAATTTTTTTTTTAAATATATATTTTACAGTATGATTATTACATAGGTTAATGCATACATGAATGTAGCACTAAGATATTAGATATAAATGAAACGAAGCAACCAAATAACAATATATTGGCGTTCATGATGCATTAACCCACGCTTACAAATATAATTTACACTAAATAACTACATCATATCTTTAGTCATTAACAGTGATAAGATATAGATCGGTCGTCATAATAATAGAGCAATGTCAAAAGCAAAGAAAAAAATTAAAAAATGTCATAATAAATAATGTTAAATGTGTGCCATCCGTTTCTACCTCGCCCCCCGTCAGGATTGGCAGAAAAAAATGTTTGCGCATTTTTGCTATATCGTGTCTATTGGTTAACTAGTCTAAGGTCTACGGTGATGACTGAGGGATTACCGCAATTTCTATATCACCAAACAGTCTTGTGAACGTACTATTATTTCCGCTTTTAAGGAAATAGGATAGTTTTCTATGTTTTATTTTGTACATTATACTAGGTAACAGAAAGTTATATTATATGAAAAATAAATTGTTTTGTGAAATCAGCATCAAAATTGGATCAAAATAACACAGTTATTCATATTTTAAAAATTGTGAGCAAGAGTGGGGGCGTGGTGGGAAACTTCTACCACTGGACGTCCACTAGCATAACTAAATACGTGGGGTACAAGCGGAACGTGCCGACGGCGGCATGCGTACACAGCGGAGCGATTTGCCGACGAGTCTGGACATAATTACATTGTGATCGCCGCAGCCACCTGTTACAAGTGATATGCCTGTGCGCCGCCAACGATTTTCATTTTAAAATCGGTTCACTTTCTACATGCCAATTATGAGCATTCTAGATAATGGTACAGCATAAAAGATATTATGTCTTGCTTTGTGTGTGTACGTACTCGACACTCATAATCTGAACCGATTATCATGCTTCTGCTGCTATAGGTACTAACCCAGCATGAGGTCAACGCAATATACATTTTTCACGCTTGAATGGACATGACTTAGATTTTACAATCGCTTGAAATCCCAACTTCTACATTGGGTATCCGGTATAAATAGTGTTAAAAAACCCCACATAAAGTGTTACTTGATTCGGGAATCTAACTTAAGACATCCCAGTCCGCAACCTATAGGCACTACCCCTAAACCAAGAAGGCGATACTGAATTAACTAAAAATAATTACAACTAGCGTAAAACACCTGTATCATGTGTATCCTAGGTTTTTAATATATAGGAAAAAACAATTATACAATGGTGGGGACCAATTATGGACAAAGAGCAGGTGGGCACAAGCTGGCCATCGGTCTATTATTACCAAGGCTCCAAGCCACGAATTCTGTTATGAATTTATCGCATAGTAGTAATCCTTTAATAATTCATATGTATTTTTATGGAAGGACGCCGAGTTTCTGTGTATTGTTGATCTTAACAACATATAAGGAAAAACCTTTTAACTTCAGTGTTTTAATTGAATACCTCAAATAGTGGTCAATAATGGATGATATTTTAAATTCTTTTTTTTACTTGTCCTACGATTTTTTTATTGCTTTGAAGGTCGCGTCGCGCGTGCCGTTTGCCTGATGTTAAGCGATACGACCACGCATAAACAGTAGCAACACCATCCAGCACCTTGACTTACAAAGTACTGTGTGGTATTCCACGGCGCTCGTTATCCTGAGACATAACATATTAAGTCTCATTATGCCTAGTAGTTACACTGGCTACAATGTCCTTCAAACCAAAATACAACAGTGCATGCCCACTGCTGCTTGGCAGTAGAAATAGACATTGCGGTGGTACCCACCCAGACGGACTCTTACATATGAGAGTCCTACCACCAGTCAATAGTCAAGAAATTTCCCTATTTTACATAATATTAAAGAAAGTTCAATAAATATAACAAAGATCAATTAGATAGATATATTACGTATCTCGTCTGACACTGTAGCTCATCAGTAATTATGTGGGTTATCCTGACATAAGTAATATCCTATGTCAGGATAACGTGAACCAAAAAAGGGAATATCGGGTAACTACATCCTTTTCCATTCAAATGTAAATAACCTAAAAAATTCTACAAATTCAAGCCACACCTCCAACATCCCAGTTATTGTACAATAAACTTAACAAATTGTATCGAGAAACTCAAATAATCCAAATCAGACACAACACATTTCCTATAATATTTACATAAATACTGTACATCAATGTAGATTTAGTAAATGTTTTATTCTCTGCAGTTAGCATACAATTTCCAGCGGCAACGAAGTACATTAAGTTAATAGCACATAACATCATAAAGGCTGGACGATAGTCTCCTGTAACAGTAAAATTATAATAAACCTAGATTTGTCACACTGCGCTCCGCGAACGAACGTTTCATAACCGACTACACTGTTTTGTCACGCCGAAATTGTGACCGTGAGTACCTCTAAACCTTGTAAAATTATAAAAAGGGATGTGGAATTGCTGTTATATTTGAGTTCACAGTTGAAAAATAATTTATTATCGATATGTTTAAAAAAGAGGGTGCACTAGTTGCGCCTCTGCCTACCCCTTCGGGGGTAACAGGCGTGACTGTGTGTGTGTGTGTATGTTTAAAAAACTATGCATACGTGTAACGTTTACACATCAATGTTAAGATAATCAGGTGGTGCTAGTCAAGCACAGGAAATACCTGTCATAACCATTATCACTATTCACCACACTCAGCTCGAATTTAATTTAGTTATCACTTACCTATGTTACAAAACGCCCAATTGCTACCATAATTTATTGAGGTTCGATGTGAATGCCAAATTAGTTTCGTCGGAATTAATATTGCTTGTAATAAAATCAGAAATTAAATGTCAGGAGAATACAACATTGTAATGTAAATGAATACCTTCTAGTAAACTTCAAGAGTAAGGACTACGACAAATGCATCAAATTTACTATGCACAATGTAAGACAAGTAAAAACCAATGTACAAATAAATGGAGAAGAGTTGAATCCTGGTGCGTCAACTACTTTTCTGGGCATCACATTAGACGCGAGACTCCAGTGGGGACCGCATATAGCAAAGTTAGCAGGTAGACTAAATTCAGCGGCTTATACAGTCAGAAAAATAAGGCGTCTGACTGATGTAGACACGGCAAGAATTGTTTATTTCAGTTACTTTCATAGTATTCTGTCATATGGTATTCTTCTTTGGGGTAATGCTGCGGATATTAATACAGTATTCGTCTTGCAAAAGAGAGCTATTAGAGCTATCTGTTGTGTCGGACTTCGTGTTTCTCTTAGAGAAAAATTCAAATATATAAACATTCTTACCGGAACATCGCAATACATATTTGCAAATCTTATGTATCTTCGAATAAATATTGCTAATTTTAATCTAATATGCGATATTCATAATAAAACTACTATGAATAAATAAACTTGTAGTACATGCTACTCGTCTCCATAAAATAAGCAATTTTTTTGTTGGTCAATGCGTACGCTTCTTCAATAAACTTCCTATGCCTATTGTTAATCTTTGAATAAAAATATTTAAAACTACTGTCAAAGAACGTCTGTGCAAAACAGGTTATTACAGTAGGTACAAGAGATTATCTAGAAGATACAATTTCTTGGGATTAGGTTGCTCGGATTCACAGATGTTCTATAATTTGAATTTATATTGATACTTGTTAAAGAAATAAGTTAACAATAAAAGACCTACGCTGAGTTTCTTGGTGTTTCTTCTCGGGTCAGTGGGCTTTTCCGAAGCACTGGTAGAATCTTTTAGTTTATAAAAAATATTTTTTAAAAATGACGTATAAAAGTGTCCAGTACCTAGTAACATAAAAAATGATTTGAATTTGACACTAGCGTAACGGTTACATGAATCAACAAAAATATCAACTGATTTTAAATCTTAAGTTTGCGTTAGCCGTCATAGCCGAGTAGTGGCGACGCGACGTCAACGTTCGTAGGAGTTAATAGCGTTTGTTTAACTGCTGTCGAGTGGCAATACACAGTTAACTTCCTTACTACGAGGTTAACAAGATTCAATGCAACTGATTATTGTCCAAATCCTGCTGTCTGTGTCATTTCTCCCATAAATAAGTTTTTATTACGCTATCTCTCCGAGTTTACGTCGTCATTTCCTGAACTAACAGCTACGGGGGTCTTGCGATCTAGGACTCAAGCTTATCTTACCCCTAATATACATTTTACTGAGTAATTAGTACTGAGTAATGGCGAACCACTCAAGTTGGACCAATCTCCATAATCATTAGGGGAATTCATTCTCAGGGGTACGAAAAATCTCAAGTTTAAAGCATCTAGACAAGGTAACTGCCTATTCAATATACATAAATTAATCCAAAACAATAATTGCATGTTGCCACATGCACGTCTCGAACATAACCAAAATTCACATATAATATTCTGTATGTCAATCTACTAAACCATTACGTCATATGACCTAAAGACATACACATTAGTGTTTGAGATTATGGGCAATTTCACGGTTGATTCGCGAACTTTCCGCCGCCTCATGCGCAATGCGAATGAGTATTCGCACTGCGCAATGGAGACCAAACGTCTATTAACTGGGGCCGGTTGTGTAATAGACATTTGAGCATCGCAAGCATGTAATTGTGAGCATATCCAAGGAAGTAGTTATGAATGCGTGGTGCAGCGCTCAGCGACCGCGACTGACGACTGGCGACTTTCCCAATATAGGGCCGGCACGTACTTTACGTCCAATTAACTGTTTTCGATACGGTAATGAGGCATTTAGGCACCATTAATTATGGTTTCATATTCTAACCATACAAACAAAAAATACGTTTAAGAACAAAAAAGAGAGTGATAGAGTTCTCCTATTTTTATAACCAAAAAATTTCGTGCAGTTGTTTATTTATATTTTTATTGCAGTTGAACTAAGAGCCGAGTGCAGTAGGATGCACACCACTACTTTGCGGTCGAAATAGACATTACGGTGGTACCAGCCCAGACGGCCCTCAGTATACTGGTAGGACTCTCATATGTAAGAGTCCGTCTGGGTGGGTACCACCGCAATGTGTATTTCTACCGCCAAGCAGCAGTGTGCATGCAGGGTTGTGATTCGATTTGAAGGCCATCGTAGCTAGTTAGCATAATTACGGGGCATTATGAGACTTAACATCTTATGTCTGGATGACGAGTGCATTGGAATGCCACACAGTACTTTGTAACTCAAGGTGCTGGATGGTGTTTCTACTGTTTATGGGTGGTCGTATCGCTTACCATCAGGCGAACGGCATGCTCGTCTCGTCATTCGATGCAATAAAAAAAAATACCGGAGACCTACAACCAGTCACACCATTATATATACACGAAGCATTGATTCAAGAATATTTAATTTTAATAGGTTTTTTTACTTTTGAGAACACGAAAATAATGTATTTTGTGGACAATTACTTCTTCATTTACCGTTTTAAACATCTTGCGAATCAAAAAGTTATATCTGATTATTACATCGCCTCACTAATCAAGACGCAACCAAATAATAACACCGGACAACCCTAACTGCATATAACTGTATCATAATAGTGTTTGCTGAAACTATACAACGCGCTATGTTAGTTTAATTTAGCTCAGTTTGTCCCCTAATTGCGCGTCGGTTGACATTTGGGCACAGAGTATGTTATAACGGCATACAATATCGTGTGAAAATGTGTTAAAAAATCAGTAAATAGTGCGTCTTTTGATTGAAATGTTCGTCTTAATTTCTTCAAATAAAGTACCGTATTTCTTCTTTATCTCACGGCCATATAATCGAAAGAATAGGCGAAAGTTATAGAGGCATTTCTTTTTTAAATGCCTGGACTGGTAGTCCTACCAACCAGTATTTGAGCCTTGCTCTCAAAGACACCAAGGCCTTAAAAAAGGAAAAGTAGTGTTTTCCAACTTCCAGGAGATTAACAAAAGCAATTAAATGCAGAATGTCGCACATTTTCGGTATACCAACGATATATCTATTTCTCAAGAACGCAGCCGTGTTGGAGATAAGAGGTATACGAGCCATTGTAATGGACAGTTTTGTTCCGCGGATTCAGCCACAAAATTACTGACATCTCGAAGACTGTGGACAAATAAGCCGGCAACAATTTACTTTGTTTCGAATGTCTTTTGACGTATTGTTGGATTCGTCTTGCTTTTTAGTGCCTTGATCATTACCATTTAACTTGAATACGCAAATACAAAATGAGTAGGAATTACTAGAAGATGAATTGGTATACATTAGGGCATGTGCCAAATAATATGGTTATTGGTTGGTAACCTTACCAGTTTAAATATTAGCTTCAAAAATAACTTAATGGTAAATATGCCCATGATATAATTCCTAGATTAAATACAACATAATAAAATACTTATGTTCATATAGGAGAAATAGGTGACCCAAATACTGAGTAGAGTCGTTTTTAACACGCATTTATTCGCTTCAGACGTATCGCACCTTTAGGATGAAAACGACACAATTCAAAAGATAGAAAATTGAGTTATCGTCATAAAATTACTTAAAACGAAGTTCTCAATACAACAATAGTTAAAACACAGCCATATTCCAACAGGAAAAGGACAAAACTTTTATATCGGTCCCTTTTTTATTCTATTTTTACAAATGAGGGACTAGTTTTTAGTCATTTAAAAATGACTACTCAATTTTCTATTTTTTAAATTGTGTCGTTTTCGTTCTGAAGGTGCGGTATGTATGTATGTATCTATGTAACGGAAACTTTAAACATGATTTTGGCCCCCTTCAAAACGTTGGATTATATCGAAATTTGGCATACTTATCAAAGACCGATGACAATTCAATATTTTAAAATAAAAACACGCTTTTAGAGAAAATCCAACTAAAAAATGAAAAAAACAATAGTTTGTTATTTTTAGGGACATCTGTTGGACCATGGTAGAATTATAGCTAAACTGGCTACTCTTATGTGTAAAAAAATCCTACTTGTCACGAGATGGCACTTTCTTTTATTTTTAGTGACATCTGTTGGACAATAGTAGAACAGAACTAAAAAATAAACAAGAGTTTAAAAAATACTACAAATTTTAATTAAGAATAGTGTAAATAAAGAAAAAATATTTTATTGTAAAAAAAAGCGTGGGGTACATGGTGGCAATAGTTATAAATATGTTATTAACAGGTAGCATGAGTAGAAGGATTATCATTTTGATAATATCTTAAAAAGTACCTCACGCTTTTTTTACAACATTTATTCTTATTTACACTTTCCTAATTCTAATTTGTTAAAATTTATTTTCTATTTTTAGTTGGATTTCTATAAAGCGTGCTTTTCAGTTTTTTTTAATAGCCTGCGATCGTCAATTGCTAGACTGTGTGCTATAACGCTCATATTACACGCCACTGGGCTAGATTTCAATCTCAGCATCCAGTTATTTCCCACCGTTATCTCAACACTACTATACTAACAGCATATTAAAATAAATAAGCCGAAATGCGACATAATCAATAGTAAAAATTCACGGCGCGATACAGGCGCAAAATAGTGTCGCAGTGCCCGTTCTACACAATATTATGTGGACCAGTATTTCGCATTCATTATGCGACGCCAGCCAAAATTAGGTTTTCAAATGTAACAAAGAGAACTGCTTGTTGGTTCTTTGCATTCGATCCACGAATTAGGAAGCTTGCGTATGTATGTGGGCTTTAGTTACGTAATATGTTGTGCTATATTACAAGTGGACATGTTTTACTTCAATTGCTGCTTTTGTAATCCAAGCCAATCTTAGGCTTGGAACATGAATTTAATCGAGACGTCTCCAATGATTTCTTAATTGAGTGGAAATTTTATGATTACGTTTCAAAATGAAGTTTTAACAACTATCTAATTGGTTGTAAATTGATCGCTGACTTAATTATTTTTCTCTGTCTCTGTTCTGTGATTATTTTAATCTGGGCGTTGTAAAATGGAGGTATCGTGTTATATCACGAAGTTATAAAAAATGCAATAAACAGTATGAATAGGCAGATATTTCTTTACATTTCTTGAACAAGGCTCGTGTATTATATTTATTTATTATTAGGTCTACAATCAATCATACACTATAACATCCACTAAAACATATTATAGAGAAATCAAATAAACTAAGTCTAAGTACATGATTGTTAAAAATTAGACACAGCATTCACTGATAATACATACTCTCTAAAGTTACATAAAATAAGTTATATTAGGTTGGTAAATATTTTGACATTACGAAAGTAATTCAAATACACAACTGTCACAAACCGGAATAAAAAAATATTATTATACTTATTTTATAAATATTAATAATATATTCCTTAGATAGGTACGATTTATGTCGTAACCGAAAAAATGTGAGGCTCTCCTATTAGGCTTTCTATAATATATGAGCCTAATTACTTCCTGTATGAGTAGGTAATGAGATTTCTAAAAAAATGTTTCTAATTTCAGTTGCATAATAAATTAAGAAAATATTTTTAGGCAAATAATTAATTCGCACAATCTCTAAGTAAACAGCGGTGGATTTTTTATATTAATAATTGCATATATTGAGTTAATTACAACTTTCTGAAAAAAACGTTCCGTTTTACGTAACTTACAACATCTCACAGCAGTCAGTTACATAATGAAATGATTTTTCAACTAAGACGTGTCTACTCAGAATACAGATGTGTTTCCTGTGCAAAAATTACGAAACATTGACAATATGCAATGATAAAAACAATGTGAGATTTGTCATCCCATCATCAATATTAATCGCTTAGATAACGTCTGTGTGTCGAAATGATAAAAAAGACGAATAACATTTGTTACAATTCACATTGTACAAATAATTATGGGAATACGTATTTTTACGTGAACACGAGTGCGAAATAACGTCATCAAAAAGATACACACACATACACATGCACTCACGCCTGTTATCTCAGAAGGGGTAGGCAGAGGCGCAACTACTGCACTCACTTTTCGCTGTCATTCCGTCCCATGATGTGATAGGGGGCGAGCCGAGACCTCAGACCTCAGTTTTGCAGTCGTACTGTAATACAACTACGCCACCGAGGCAGTCCAAAACATATTACATAATAATATATTCGCTTAATACTAGGAAACGTAAAACAAGTCAAAAACAATTTGTTTGTGAGTTGAAGTCTTGAGCCCATGACCTTATCTCGAGTGAGTAATGGCGCGCCATAACACGCATCACACGTACTCCAATTTTTCAACACTAAACATTAACAGCCAAAACAAACAGGAAGGTCAATAATCATGGGAATCTCGGTCAATGCTTAGTACCGCTGTGCACGAGATAGCGCGCCAGCTTCCGAGATTTACGAGATTGTGTTAGAAAGCTATTGTGACAAGTTGGTGCGAAAAGTAAGGGTAAGAATTATCTTCATTATCCAGTCTGCTGACAATTTATTGAACCAAGATATAGGATGGAGACAGAGGATGTAGTGACCAAAATTGATAAGGGTATGCTAAGGTGGTTTGGGCATTTGGAAAGGATGGATGATAGGAGACTGACAAAGAGGATATATAAGGCGAGTGTGGATGGAAGGGCCGGCAGGGGTCGACCGCACCGAACCTTCGAATGTCAGATATCTGACATTCTAAGTAGAGGCCAGGTCAAAAGTACCCTGAACCGGCGGGAGTGCATGAAAAGATTGATGAAGGTAGAGGAAGCGAAAGTAGTGTGCCAGAATCGAGCAAAGTGGCGATCCATAGTCTCTGCCTACCCCTATGGGATAGAGGCGTGATACTATGTATGTATGTATGTAAGATATAGGATAAAACATTTTATGAAGGAAAATAATACTTATATCCAAAAATATTACAACAATCTTCAAAATCCTTAAACTAAATGGTCATTTTCGAACAGGATAAATAATTGAAGAATGGGCAAGTACTAAACACTAAAAAAACTTTATGGCTCGATAAAACTCTACATTTATCTAAATACTGTTTTACGCTATAGAATCATAAGCAAAAATTGCCAGTAAACATGTTTTTCAACACGGCAACTCCAAGGCACCGGCAGTTAAGCATTCAGCCACTCCATGGATTGTAATGACAAACGCGTGCGCGACTCATTTGCGTTAAATATGCACATAATATTAACCATCCGAGCATACTGCCGTGGGCAGGAAGATGTCTTGTTTGTCGCTTTAATGTTTTTATTACTAGCCATCAATTTACAAATGGTATCAAATGACATCAAGAATTCCACCTTGTTTTCTAACAGTCAGTCTCAATGACTTACTAACATTAAACTTTTTTTTATGGCATCGAATGGCAAGTCGGGCATGCCATTCGCCTGATGGTAAGCGATACGACCACTCATAAACAGTAGAAACACCATCAAGCACCTCGAGTTACAAAGTATTGTGTGCTTAGAGTATGTATAAGTACCTACGTTCGTAGTTACGTAGTTATACTTACTCTAAGACTGTGTGGCATTCCACTGCGCTCGTCATCCTGAGACATAAGATGTTAAGTCTCATTATGTCCGCTAGTTACACTGGCTACAATGTCCTTTAAATCGAAACACAACTTGGATAGAAATAGACATGGCGGTGGTACCCACCCAGACGGACTCTTACGTATGAAAATCTTACCACCAGGAAAAAAAAGGAGTTTGATATCTTATTCGAGAGTAAGAGACACGCTGTTACTGTGTCAGTATCAATTCTTATCTTAGTTTTTAGAAACACAGATAACCACCAAAAGTAAGCATTTTAACTGTTTGTTATCTGTTAGTCAGTAATTGAGACTGGCCGTTAGGTCACCCAAGGTGAAAACAGTTGACAAAATATCAAAGAAAGGAGATGTCCACTTTTTGTATGGGTGCTGGTCCCGAAAATCTAACTAGGTTGAAACTTTATGGATATTAAAGCGGCAAAAATATGGATCTTGGATTAATTAAAAAATAATTTTAAACCCCTCCATTTATAACTACTTTTTAATTTTAAGTGTATTTTTAAGCAAAATAAAATTACATAAATCTCAAAATCGGAGTACTTTTAAATGTTTTTTCGAAAAATAGTCACGCCACTCACACTTCAGACAATTTACCCAAAATATGAATGTTTTTAACCGAAATGCAAAACTACCTCGGAAAACCAGCATGAAGCAAACTTTGCTCTTCTAGTTGGTACGACTACGTAGACCCCAAAATACCTAACGTACTCCCTTCTAACAACCTTAATTCTGCTGGCATTGGGATTGGAACTCCACCAATTCCATTCCCAATTCTGATAAACGGGTGATCGTGCTTCACGATAATCACTCACTATCAGGTAAAGCTTGTTTTACCTTCTGGCATAATAAACATTAACACTACATGAATAATCACTCATGATCAATGATTAAGCACCACATTGTATTCGGAATAATTCACCGTGTTTGAAAATACAGCAAGTAACAAACGAACGAGAGAATGTTTGCAATGCACTGAATGCAACATTGTTAATAAACACGTCGTGTGACATGACTAATAGCTTTGCATCCCGCAAGAATTATATTTGCGTAATATAGATTAAAAAAAAACAGACATACATCCCGCCTCTATTCCTAAGGGGTAGACAGAGATCCAGTGCACCCACTTTTCGTCATGTGTGTTCCGTCCCATGATGTCATAAGGGGCGAGCCTATCGCTATATCGGGCACTACTCCCAGACTCCGGGCTGATATTAAAACAAAATCCTAATATTTTTGCCCAACAAGGAATTAGAAACCAGGACCTCAAAGTGGAAGTCGTACCGCGCACGGTATGCAACTACGCCACTGAGGAAGTTTGTACGGTCAACCACATAACTAGCTGAACAAATTCGAAATTTCAAATCGCCTCTACGCGTTATGTTCAATTAAAAAAAACTTTTTCTTTGTGTGAAGTAAAGTGAATACCTATTATTTTATTTTTGTGAAGAGAAAATAACATTTTGTAACAAACACAATAGTGTAAAGGAGGTTTGAAGTTTTGATTTTGTTCAGGTATTTATGTGGCTGACAGTACCTCATATAGATTTAATATTAAGTTGATATTAATATATTGGCTTGAGTTATATTGTAAACTAGCTGATGCCCGCTGCTCCGCCCGCGTTAAAAAGTTTTTCTGGTATAAAAGTCCCGCGTTATATTTTCCCAGGATAAAACGTAGCCTAAGTTACCCCTTATTACATCAGCTACCTGCCAATAAAAGTCCCGTCAAAATCGGTCTAGCCATTTCAGAGATTAGCCGGAACAAACAGACAGACCGACAAACAGACAAAAATTGTAATAATGTTATTTTGTTGTATGTACCGTATACAATATTCATATACATGTAGTAAAAAACGGTTATATCAATATTACAGACACTCCAATTTTATTTATATGTATAGATAAGAATCTTGGGCTTAACGCATCAATAATTAAGATTTAAGACTATTGCTCTGAAAATGCCCATAATAACAAAAACAAATCGAAAAACAATTACTACAGATTGTTGAATATGTCTTAAAATATTCGCAAGATTCCTAGAATATTCCATTCCTCGGTATTTCCATAGACAATACGATTTATACAGAGCTGTAGATTATCATGCGTCTAGAGTACTTCGTCAACATTCGAAGAGTACGCTATATCCAAGCTCGTGAACATTTGCATAACAATTTAACACCACACGCAGTCACTTGCTCTGCTAAGAGGATCGCTTTGTTATCGTTGAGGTTAACTCCTTTGAAAGAAAATATCTTTATGCGTATTTTAAAAGCAATGGCTTTTAAGTCTTTGCTAAAATATCGAGACACGCGGCAGCGTGTCAAGCCAAGCAAAAAAAAAAAAAGTCGAAGCTGCCTAGTGTAGTTTCACCCGAACCATTTGGAGCGACTTTTGACGCCTCTATAACTCAATATCTATTTAACGTAAATACCTGAGATTTGGTTTATGTATTAAACGCCCTTAAGTTAACTAGAATCCCAAATTTCATAAATATGGCTCAAACGGTCATTGAGATATTAACATCTAAAAATCGGCATTTTTATCACTGACTGACATATAGATCAAAAACCTAACCCACTTCCAGATGACCTAGAAAGTTGAAATTTGGTTTCCAGATAAGTATTTGTACGTATACAAAGGAAAAAATCTGAAAACAGTGTATTTTTAAGATTTGAAACATTTTCCAAGCAATCGGAAAATCTGCATACTATCTATAAATTATCTTTAGAATAATGGACGTTTAGGCGTACACGTCCATTGATGCCTTATTTAAATTTAAATACTATTTACCTTGATCCATTAATTACGTTCCCTCCGTATTAGGGCACCTCTTTTGCTTGTATGTTTTTATAAATTTTCCGACTTTAAACAGAGCTGTTGTGGGATACGACGGTAGGTTCATATAGATACGTTATAGACATCAGCAACTCGTGCCCACTCTTCAGTTTTTTATATTATATATTTACTTCTGTTTCGAGCTCAAATTAAAAATGTATGATTTCTACAATGTTTATTTACATATTAAGACGTTTATTATTTGGACATGAGATGACATTGGACGTTCTATTATAATACTTGCGAATCATAGAGTTTAAGTAATTATTAAATAGAGGTTTTTATACCAAGAGGACTTCATCGCGTGCACATAGCAGAACGATGAAGCGGTTTACGGCTTTTAATACATTGTTTATTTTCTTTCTAAAATAAGTAACTTCATAAATATTGCGCAAAGGTAATTTCGTACGTAATTGTTTTAATTACTTAACTCAATATTTTAATAGGTAATATCTTTACAAAAAGTAATGATATCCCATCAAAAACATAAATGTGAAATGTGGAAGCCAAGTCTAATATTAAGAATATGCGTGCTGGTCGACTTCACGGACAAAAGAACTGAAATCTTAATGGTTGCCAAGCCTTGTAGATAATCCTGAAAATTATTTATAAGAACACAATCCATTCTAAAATAAATTTAAACTAATATTTCTTTGTTTTTCTGCTACGACAATGTATGATATTTCAAAATATAATTTCTTAAATTTGAATAGTCGAATTATTTACACAAAGCAGATAACTTAGTTTAAATTTAAGGCTAGGATATCTGAGCGCTGTTGGCATTTACAGCTGTCTAATGTACCGGCGCGTCAGGTGCCGCGATGTTGAATTTCAAATGAACTCGCTTGACACCGATGAGCCGCGACTACGTCACAATAAACAATTAAACGATAGTGAAGCAGTTTGTTTTACGACAAAAGATGTCCGCTTTTTTATGGGTGCTAGGCCTCAAAATCTAACACGGCTCAAACTATACGAATATTAAAAGGACAAAAATATGGATCTTGAATCCATAAAAAAAAATTAGACCCCTCCATCGATAGCTAATATATTTTAAACTAGACTTCTGCTCGCGGCTTCGTCCGCGTGAATGATTTCTGGGATAAAAGTCCCGCTTTATAATCCCTGGGATAATGGACCTTTATATTGATGAAAGAGTTTTTCAAATCGGTCCAGCAGTTTCGGAGCCTATTCAATGCCAACAAACATACAATTGAATCTTTCCTCTTTATAATATTAGTATAGATAAGCGTAGATGTAGTTTTTAAGCAAAATAAAATTACATACATCTCAAAATTGGAGGACTTTAAAATTATACGATTTATTGCGAAGGTCTAACTTTTGGGAGTACTATCCAAACATATGTATGTCGCAGGTAGAAATAGGTATACGTAGGCATCCTACTAATATTATAAAGGCGAAAGTTTGTAAGAATGTTTGGATGTTTAGATGTTTGGATGTAAGGATGTTTGTTCCTCTTTCACGCAAAAACTACTGAACGGATTTCGATGAAATTTGGCACACGGGTAGATCATGTCCTGGATTAACACATAGGATACTTTTTATCCCGGGAAAATATAAAGCGGGACTTTTATCCCGGAAAAACTTTTTAAAGCGGGCGGAGCCGCAGGCAAAAGCTAGTACATAATAAAAGTTACCTATGAATTATGTCTTGATGTCACGATTTATTGTTCGTTGATCAATGATTACGTAATCAAATGTTCGCAGAGTACAATACCACGTCTTGACGTGGTGAATGAATCATGATTCATTATTATCTTTAGTTATTGTGACACAGTATTGGTGATTGAGACAATTACTTAACCAATATTAACTATAATAATCGACTAGTCTAGTAACCTGAATATGACCTCAAGTTTAAACCCGAAACCCTTTCAGTATTCCGAGTTTGACAGGTGTCATTTCAGGTTTTTTTTATTAGAACCCTATGGGTAGGCGCGTAAAGACGATTTCCATTGAATGAAAAGTGACGTCTTGTTCGCCGGGGAAGACGCGAATATGTAATGGTTAACATAGTAACCGCTCAACTAAGCAATGACCGATATGAAAACTGCAATAGTTACTACTTAGTAATTAGTATTGAACTGCACCGAAGTAGTTGCTTTATATGATTTGGCAGCCTTATTATATACCCAACTCTTGCGACTACTACTAGTCTGACAAATCAAATGGATTTTTCACGGTTATTATTTTATCTTACGCGACGTTATATATTCAGACACCCTCAATGAGATCAATAAAAAGGAATTACCCGACATACAAAATATCTTGGTAAGACATTGAAATAACACCATTTTTTTATTTTATCGCGATTTTTTAAATGATATTTTCGTATTTGTTTACTACCTACTTTAAAGTTTGAACTGTATAGAAAATATTGACTTTGCTGTCCCATCTGAAAAATTTACTCCATATACCTATAAATATGTCGGACAGTATTTTTTCAAATCATAATAGTATGGTCTTCATTTAAATTGTAGTCACGTCCAAATTGCCGTAAAATCCTGAAAATAACTTATTATTTTGTATTAGTATGTACTATTGTGACTCATACTATTTTATTGTTGTTTCCTGGCAGCGTCGCCCGCATAAAATAATTTTTATAGGTTAAAAAGTATACCTATGCTCTACCCAGGGACTCAAGCTATCTCCATACCATTTCATAGATATCCGTTTAGAAGTGTCGGAGATGTGCGCTAACAAATAAACAGAAAAACAGATACGCAGACAAACAGCGAGAAAAGAATGAAATAAAAAAAACGGTGATTTGTGTTCTATTACTCTTATTTAGTCGTCCCCTTATTTTTTATTTTATTTTTCTTTCTATGTACAGACACACCGGGTTCTAGTACTGCTTTATAGATGTTACACAAAGAAGCCTATACCGATACCTCCAGGGTCTGCAGAGTTCGTATGCATATTTATAAGCAGATACTTAATTTAGGGGACCCAAACCGGGATTTTTTCAAGAAAATGTGGGCTACTGGACCAAATGAAGAACTTAAAAATACCGGTATTGATATCGCAATAATTGGGAATTACTTGTATCAATAATAAGGTTTTGTGTTATTCTGTACTATGATCTTCTATCCATAATATTAAATAGCAAATAAAAAAACAAAAAACAAGCCTTATAGAAAATCCAACTAAAAAATAGAAAATAAATTTCAATTAAGCTATGTAACGTACGTTTAAATGTATCTATGTAACAGAAACTTTTTGACCGCCTTCAAAACGTCGGATGAAAATTTGGCATATTTATCAAGAACCGAAGACAATTCAATATTTTAAACAAAAAACACTATTTTATAGAAAATCCAACTAATAATGAATAAACATTCAAAATGAATACGTAAATGATAGCTCATTTTTTTTTTACATCTGTTGGACCATAGTAGAGTTATAACTAAACTGGGTACTCTTATGTAAAAAAATAATCTTACTTGTTTTTAGTGACATCTGTTGGACAATAGTAGAACAAGACTAAAAAATGAAAAATAAATAACAGTTAGAAAAAAAAACTAAAAAACATGTTTTATAGGAAATCCAACTAAAAATAGAAAATAAATTTCAATAAATTTGAATTAAGAATAGTGCAAATAAGAAAAAGATGTACTTATTTTATTGTAAAAGAAGCGTGGGGTGCTTTTTAAGATATTATCAAAATGATAATCCTTCTACTCATATTATCTTTCAATAAAATATTTATATGTATTGACACCATGCATCCCACGCTTTTTTTACAATAAAGTACATTTTTCTTTGTTTACATTATTTTCCTTTGTATGTATAATGCCAAAATATTATCCAAATATATTATTTTAATATTTTAATGTAAATATTTTAATAAATTCAAATGTGATCCTTTACTATTCAGCAAAAACAAACAAGAGTTGAAACAAGTATGACAACGTGTTTAAAGAAGAAAGAAAAAGAATAGGAAAGATTCATAGAAAAATCCATCTATTACAAATAAGAATCCATAATTGTTGTTCAAAAGTAATTGGTTCCTTTTCTACATAACGCGGTCCAACTATAAACAAAAGCTGTCAAATACTTCGATAAATTAGTGGCAGCAAGCGCGAAAAATTGACGTAGGTCCGACCTCCACGGCGCCTCGGGCGCATCTGAAACGAGACGCGTTGTGCAGAATTGTTAAAAAATTCGTGTTTTTTTGAATTTTGAAAAGTGCGAATTACTTTTGTGAAAATTTTTTTGCATAGCAATCTGCTAAATGTTATTACCCTTTTATTGACTTATATTTTTAAAGTAATTGTTTAATATACTATAATTAATTTTTAAAAATAAAATCCGAATTTTCTCTGTTTTCGTGATTTTTTATGATCGAGCGAAGTTGTAAGTATCGTGTTTTGGAATCCACACCAATGTAGAATGATTATTTAACTATAACATATATTTTTCTCGGACCGAAATGTTGATTATTTCTTGGTTTAAAATTGAATAGAAAAGAAGGTGTTTTGGGATATGGCAGCCTTAAGCTCAAGATTTGTCTTGGCTAGTTTTATCAGAAAACATTTTTTTTCGAAGAGTAGGATATGTTGACTTTACAATATGAAAACAGTAACATAAAGATAAGTTTATTAGCCAAATATAAGAAAAATTTTATGTGAAGACTAGCCAAGTCAAATCTTGAGCTTAAATTTGTACTAAGTTATCTGCTTTGTGTAAATAATTCGACTATTCAAATTTAAGAAGTTATATTTTGAAATATCATACATTGTCGTAGCAGAAAAACAAAGAAATATTAGTTTAACACTTTCGCTGCGTAGGCGCCTGAACCTAGTTTTACTACCAGTGCTATACGAGTCATATACTTCCCGTATGAAGAATACCAATCTTGCGGTACGACCTGTATTTTCCCGTATCAGGTCCTGACTTCTAATGTCTTTACAAGCGTGGAATATTAAAATTTTTATTTATTTTTTATACTAATCCATAGACTATATCCCTGCGTATATACATCTGCCGTAGCACGGGGATCTACGTAATATAGTAAGAGTTATATTTGTTTTTCAAAATCGGTCCTTTTACGGGAAATTATTTCCCGTCCCGCATAAAACATATAAAATGCTAGGGATGAGGGTAAAGTTAATAATTAATACCAACTTTTGAATTGCACTTTGTTTATTGAGCGTAAAAAGTAGTATGCCTATCGATTTCCATACGAAACATAATAAAAAATTAATAGATTCATTAACATGCATAATCATAATCAACAAAAGGTAAATGAAACTGAACAAGTATACACATTGTGCACAAACTGTTATTATTTATTACTTTTGTAATAAATTACATATACCACTTACAAACAACGATAATAATAGCGGTAAGTGTATATTTGTTTTTACAAAAATACTAAATTCAACTTCTCAAATCAACTTTTCAACTTCAACTTCTTTCTTTTTCTTTCTTTGTTACTATGTCGACCTATAAATTGCTACAGCTCACGTTCTTACACGTAGTACCTGCCTATGTGAATTTACTTTCCCAAAAATATCACAAACAATGAAACAAAGTCTTTATTAAACATATACCCAAATAATATTTTTTGTTTTACTAACACGCATAATCAACAATAATAATAGGAACTTCTCAAATTTTCAAAAAAATATCACAACAATGAAACAAAGTCTTTAAGTCTTTATTTTTACACATACCTAAATAATTATATTTTTTGACCAACATGAATAATCGACAAAAATAAAAGGAACTTCAGAAAGGACAATGGCGAAATCGTATTTATAAACAAATTGTGCGTTTAGAAATTCCATACTTAGTAAGCTCAATATAATTATTTTATATGATTTTTCAGCATACCAATTTTAGTTGTACAAGTGTGTATAAGTTGCATAAATTAAAAAGAAACTTAATTGACTTTCATTGTTAATGTGTCGCGGCCATTGTTTTTATGAATGGGTTATGGCATAGGTGATAGGATCTTGAGGTGGTGCGTATTTACGCAACCAGGTTTTTACACCACGTATTTAATTGCAAGTACGCCGACCAGGTGCCTACCCGAAATACTTGCAAGATTTGAAAGTATTTCGATTTTAGACTATCCAAGTGCTATAAGTACTTTATTTACAAACGCGATTGTACTCTTTATGAGTATTGAAACACGGATCAATTTCCCATACAGAAATAAAATACTTAGTATTTATAGATTGGATGTATTTGAAGTTTTTATTTGTGAATGCGATTGTGTTCCTTATGCATATTAATACACGGATTAATTTCCTATGCAGAAATAAAACACTTGAAAGTATTTCGAACCCTGTTTTTTGGCGCTGGTTTTTTAGGCGGACGTACTTGTAAGCCCTGGTTCACGATTTTGCAAGTACGACCCATTTTTTTTTTGTATGGCCATCTTCGGCGCATTAGGGACGGCTGCGGGCTTCCTCCGACTCACGTCTAAGTTGTCGTCCGCAACCACCCCTGAAGTACGACCCATGCCTATCAGGCAAGCCAAAAACCAGCGCCAAAACCAGGGTTCGAAATACTTTCAAGTATTTTATATCTGCATAGGAAATTAATCCGTGCAGTCATACAAATAAGGAACACAAACGCGTTCACAAATGAAAACTTCGATTACTTCAATATTATATATACTAATTAATTTATTTCTGTATAGGAAATTGATCCGTATTTCAATACATCTAGAGAACACAACCGTCTTGGTAAATATAGTACTTATAGCACTTGGATAGTCAAAAATCGAAATACTTTCAAGTATTTTCTTACTGCATAGGATATTAACCCATGTCGTGGTACGAATAAGGAGCACAATCGCGTAAACAAATAAAATACTTTTAACACTTTAGCCCTTCAAGCCCCGCTTATACATATAGATGTATAGGAAAACCCTGTATATATGGACACCGGTGTCCGTCGCGGGGCTTGAAGAGCCAATACTTGCATAGGAAATTGTTCACTGGATCTGATGAAATAAGAACCATAATTACATTGCGGACGACGACGCCCGAGAGTGGACGCAGCGCGGTGCGTGGCGGGCCGAAGCATGGTCACGTGACTCTTTCGTGTCGCAAGAGAGTAGCCAAGTAAAAAAGTAAAATACTTTCAAGTCTTGCAAGTATTTCAGGTCGGCACCTGGTCGGCGTACTTGCAAGTAAATACCTGGTGTAAAAACCAGGTCGCGTAAATACGCGCCACCTCTACTTTAGTAGTGGAGTTTTGGCGGGAATTTGGAAATGTCGTGAGGTGCTCTTGTTTTAACTCATTATTTTAGTGATACTTAGTGTATTATTGCATAATTATGGTGGTATACTAAACAAATTACCAAATATTTTATGAGATCTACTATTTATATTCCTTATTATGTAAAATTCAATTCATAAAATATGTCAACTAAATCATAACCTCAAAATCTTTAGTTTTAGACTTTTTTCACAAATAATCTCAATACAAAAATTGTTCAAGCATTGCTGCTGAATTGTTATATATTTTTTTTATTTCTAAACGCTTCACATTTACATCAACTAAAATCATGTATGGAGACCTGCCATTGTCCTTTCAATGTTTAAATTCATTAATTTCATTTAAAAACTATAGGGTGAAATTGAACTTCGACAAACCTTAGAAAAACTTTTAATTATTGATTTATTAATTTATAATAAGTAGTTACTTGTAGAAATGTTAACTATACGATCCATAAATTATAATAGGTATACTACGTATAACAAAAGCCTCCAGTATATTAAAGGGTGTGATTATATTCAATACAAAAAATACTTTTTCTATGGGACAACATTGAAACTTCAACAAAAATTTCGACCTCTTCATACAAGTTGTCCGATATATCCCATAGTAAAAGTTGTTCTTATCGATGAGTTGAATGAAACACGCTCTTAAATATTATTGAGGACTTTGGTTAAACGTTGTATAAATACGAGTTAATACTTATTCTAAGGTCGACATGTGTGAACTGCGCACAACACTATGGCAAACTAAACCACCGCGCGCGCACACCTCGGTGCTATACGGGGTTTCGGCTACGACAAAATAGTTCCCGTAGCGTACCAAACGAAAAAAAATCACTTCTGTGCGTTACGACAAAATGCTTCCCGTATTATTTTTCTTTTTTAAGTGATACTAAATGAAGCGAGAATGTCAGATATATAGTTATCATTTTTCTACCTTCACGGGATCCTAGAAAAATACCCCCCGCACCGAGTGCAAAACAAGGATAGTCAGCTGCCGCACATTACAAGACTCAAATACGACCAGATAGTTCCCGTAACGCAGGGAAAGTGTTAAATTTATTTTAGAATGGATTGTGTTCTTATAAATAATTTTCAGGATTATCTACAAGGCTTGGCAACCATTAAGATTTCAGTTCTTTTGTCCGTGAAGTCGACCAGCACGCATATTCTTAATATTAGACTTGGCTTCCACATTTCACATTTATGTTTTTGATGGGATTTCCTTTACATTGATCATTATCAATGTGCACTGTACAATGAAAATCCTTTAGCAAAGATGGTTGTTTACTTGTTGCTTGTATTTCATTTATAAATAAATTTCTTATTCTTTATTTTAGTGTTTTTGATGATAAAGTTTAATCAATATATCACCTATTTTGAGATAATGCTTATCACTAAAGTTATTGAATTATTTATCTAGTTAAGAAAAGACGTGTAATACCTATCTAAAACGTACGTAGAGAGATATTATTTGCAACTAATCTAAGTTTTTAAATATGGTAAGAACTCAATAGAAAAAATATACTAAAATTAATCTCTCCGTAGCGGCAATAAACAAATAGACACATATCTAGATTCGCACACGATAGACAAATCAGATCAGACCGTTCTCATTCCGACGATCCTAAAAACCAATCTCTCCAACACGCGATAGCGACATGCCCCATATATTTACCATACTCCAGTTTCTAATTAACAAATACACAAATACCGATATAATCGTTATTATACGTTCTCTAATGAACAGTGAGGAGAATTCGCAATCAATCATAAGTAATTAAGAATGGTAAAAACATTTAAAACTCGGACTTACTGGAATGGCTGAAAAACTATGCATTTCACAAACAGTTTATCATTCGGCTTATAATTGGAGCACAGCATTGCGAAGTGTAAGATATCTGATAACTTCACACCGTTGCTTTCACGGTTATTTCGTTGATACGATGTTGAATTAATGTCTAATTGTTGTCACATCACATCAATTGACACGTTATAATCGACTGATTATGAATTGTATGTTAATAAAAGTAGACATTATCAGAGCTTTTGTATTTAATTAATATAAAAATATACAGATATGAATGATTTCTTACAAAACTTATATCCTGTCAGGCTATTTATGAAGTTTCAGGCGCTTGTAACAGAAAGTAGGGTTACCTACTGTCGCTCTAAAAATATTCAAAATTAAAACAAATATTTGCAAATGTTAAATTTTTTTCTCAATGTTCGCATCGAACGTTCCTCTCGTTTCAACATAAAGCTTTCGCCAGGGCGTTCGCTTGTCCTCTTCCATTGCACAACCCCAGCTTGATCTACACGAGATTACAAAACAAAGACGTATCTCAGGATTTACACATCGTAAACCTGTAGGAGCCGCCCATGGTTACGTAACGCCGAAATTTGAGATAGGCGTCGTGTAGTGACATCATCCTACCGATTGGATGGAGTCGCGTACAGTTTGTTTCCTAATTTCTATTTGATTTGTTTACACTGACGTAGTTAAACTTACATTGCATCATAATTCCAAGCAGGTACATCGCTATATGACACTTCATTGGTGTGGACAGAATATAAAAAATGTTTATGTGTACAGCAAATATGTTTCACAGTGATAATAATTTATAAGGAAACATAATCTCTGGGCTCAAAATACGCACGTACAGCTAACTACCTAAAAGCTTTACTTCCGCTAAGCGCTGGTACTGATTGCTCCATTGTCTAACCTTTCGGGGCTAGAAGACGTGAGCTTGTATGTAGTTACCTATTAGGTATTCAATTTTATCTACCTGTAAGCACGAAGGAAGAACTAGTATACTGGTATAAAAACCGAAATAAAAAAATATATAATTTATATGTCCAATTCATTCTATTACGGAACGCAATCATCCTGTAAATAACACATGTGTTCCGTGAGACATAAAATGTTTAGTTCATCGTCCGCAGTCTCCACCAGAATTAGTTTATTGTTATGTGTATTTAAGTCCTCAGAACTCAGAACACAACTAGCCGTATAGAAGCAATAAAATTAATAAATATGGATAAAGTAACATGAGTGCAGTTAATGAACAATTTGTTTACGATTTAAAAGGATTGGCGTCGCACAGACACTGTGGAATTAACATACTGACAACTTTGTATAGGAGAGTATGACTAACTCCAGATAGTCTTGAACAGAAAGAACAGCGAGCAAAAACTGCAAGAACCTCAAAGTAAATCAACAAATTAATAAACATGATGGAATATGCTAGTAAACAAAAGGTACAAGCAGTGTGGAATGCACAAACAGACCTGCGCGTGAGTCCTTGCCACGTCACAAGACCTTGGGCTGAACCATAACCACATGCAAATATTACTGAGGTATGAGTAACCAGATGTGGGTAAACAACAGGCTTGTTTCGTTATTGCTCTGTACTGGAATTACCTACTAAAATAATATGGAATTTAATAAAATATATAGTTGGGTTGTATGAGTAAATATTGGTATGTATTAGGCTGGAATGATCAAGTTAAATATATCTATTGCGAAAGCGGAAAAGCATGATATCAAAATAAGCTCTTTAGCATGTGCTCCATAAGTTCAAGGGATCGCGCAAACGCATCGAGCTTGTTCCCAAGAAATACTACTCATTATGAAAGTGATCGTTGTTGACGTACTTTTGCATCTGCACGACACTTAAACTATCCACACATATCATAAAAATCCACTTGTAATCTTTAAGCCTTATTTAGACGAATGAATTATTGCTAGCAATTATCGTTCGCCAATTACTTAGAAAGCTTACCCCGTCTGATCATGCGCAATGGTGAGGCAATTCTCGCCCGCGTTAACGTATACGAGTCTTTTGGCAGATAGTTCACGCAATAATTGCTAGCAAATAAGCGTCTAAGTTAGGCTTAATTCGAACAAAATACACATTTAGGCAGTAGATACAAATAACCGACAAAATTAAAATGCACGAAATCATGTTCAACAGACATGATTCTAGCATCTCACGTGACATAACGAGCAGGAAATGTCCTAGATTGCTAAGAATCCGTCTAAAATCTTATCTTCGTGCCATAAACAATGGAAAAGTTGACAACCGGTTCAATATCGTTGGCGAAATTTTTATGTTCGCCAGCGACTTTCTAACGTAACGCTGATGTAATTGGTATACTTTTACGAGACGTCCATTTTGCACGTGGAGAGTAATTTTATTAGCACATTTACACTTGCCACTAGATAGCTAGCTGAAAGTCAATTGTCTGGGGTCAGTGAATAAATCTCACCGCAATGCATCGGTTTTCAAAATCCTACTATTTGTTTTTTCCAACGTATTTTTATGTACTTTGCATGTGACTTGTGTGGGTACTAAAAATGGCCTTTCTTAGTATTATGTATTACCTGACCCATTTAGAAATGCAATACCTATGATCTACTTTTCGACATAATATGGTTAAAAATAAGAATAAAATATTTCTTGCCTCTATATTTTATAGATAGCGGAAGAACGGGTGGCCAGTATCAGCTCTACATTTTTAAATTTAAAGATCGTATGATTTAAAAAATATGTTTATCACATTATTTTACATGACAATCAAAGCGCGATTTTTATATAGTTGTTATAAAACTAATTTAATTTATATTTCATTGGCAATAAAGACGACAATAAATAGGCGACTTTTCAGCCTTTATGAAAAAGTCCATTATCTATGGCTATAAAACATTAAGAAATAAGAAATAAGAAATTTATTGAAACAATTGAAATGAATCCTATCATATTGAAGTGATGCAGATTGAATACAATTATTGTTGTTTACAATTTGTAATACAGTATTTATGACGCTAATGTTTATTTATTGGTATCATAATATGTATCTCGTTTGCATTAATGGCTCTATGGACGGCTTTTTCCAGAATATACCTAGTCAGTTTCTTATTTGAGCATCAATGTCCTCTCCATCTCATTATGTAGGTTCCTATAAGTCACTGAAATAATTTTCCCCAAAATCCAAACGTACACACACCATTTAACATTAATATAGTAAATCACTGTCCTACTTGCTTACTCACTTGACATCTATCCTTTCGACTTGCTGTCTGTGCGCTTACGTCGTATCTATTGAACAATGCGAACCTCTCAGTCCTTTAAAGGAACAATAAAGTACTTTCATGTCTGTATTAGTACAAAGTGTAACACTCGGAGGCAGTTAGAAATTTGTAACATTGTATTTATAAATAGCTCGTAATTTCGTTTAGGGTGTGTACGTATTTACAGGATCCACTGAGCGTATTTACTATGTAACCTCTGTAGTCTAACATCAAGAGCCAAATTGAGGAATATCAAAACATACAATTCATTGAATTTTTACAACTGTATTTTTGAATAGTATTTTCTTGAGAAAGCTGTGCAACTACGTGAGCGGAACCGGTTATTTTGTTAAATTTACAACTATAAGCCACCAAGCTATAACAGACCCCCTTTTTTCCAGCGGGGAATGACGCATTGTCGCTGCCACCACCGGGAAAGGGGAGTTGGTTTCGGTCTTACGACCTAGTGTTAATGCTCGAGGGATATAGCATCATCCGAGCGAGCATTGGTCCGAGTCTCTAACACTATGAATACCCTATAACGAAATACCTATCAAACCTGCGTTTGCCTTTTTCGGCGCGTACGTGATGGCCCCAGGATATGCTTTTGCAATAAGATAGCTGCACGAGACCGTCCTGGCGTGATTCCCTCTCTTTGCATGGAGGCTAAGGATACCCCCGAACTCCAAAAAACGCACTTGGCGTCTCGTACAGCGAGAGGCCAACCACCCGCATTGTCTTCCATCTCAGTGTTGCTTAATTTCAGTAAGTGAACAAACACTGGGGCCTCTGTTCGCCCAGCGACACCCTCAAAGCCCCATTTCATCCCCTCTTAAGACTGGCATGGGATGAAATTCTCAAGATACCCCAATCCACAGGACACAATACCTAATAGGCTACCTTGCTTTTTATATGCCCAAAGGTTTTGATGACACTAATTGTCATTTTAGTAAGTAGGTCCATTCAGTGCATGCTGTGACACCTGAAGGTGATGCCTTTAACACGTGTTTTACTTGAGTTTCTTTAATGATAAGTTTTATTGTAATTACCACTGGATCTCGTAATAAAATAAAATGAAACAAAACATTTTATACCTTCTACCCATTGATGTATTAAAAAACCCAATACATCAATGCTTCTACCACAAGATGAAATCGAACAAAAGAGTGTCACGAAGTCAATAACTGATATCAGTATAAACAAAAGCCATCATCCATCAAATGAAATCAGTGCAGATATTTATGGAGGGTTAAACCCGAATAACAAACAGTCAACGTGGTGAACAAGATGGCGCTGAACCCTTGCGAAAATCAAATCGAGATAACAAATCATCAATCTTCGTTAATCTTTTGTTTCCAGATATAACGTTCAGTATAATAGACATTAAAGACAAAGAGCTGTTGACCAAGAGCACTATGTTCAAAGATGTGAAGGTGAGTGAAAAAAACAGTTACATTTTTTGCAATAACGTGTTTTTTCAATTGCATAAATGCTTATTGCCGCCTTTTTATTCTAGAAATCGACAAGATCTCATATGCGATCTCCAGATCTTGCAAACATTCGTATTTCTATTGATTTGAAAAACACGTCAATTTCCTGGGACCGTATTTTATGCCTAATAAGCAAATAAAAGAAAAAAGCTCAGTAGGCTGACTTTAAACTACGTACCTACGCATCTAACAAACCGTCAAAGTTGTAAGTGTAAGCTTAAGGTCCCGTTTTTTCTACTGTAGTTATCTTTTTATCAGGGTCTTATTAAGCTGGACGCGCTCACAGCACCTGAAGCACTCGAAGCTTTGCGAGCGCGTCCAGCTTAATAAACCCCTGACAAAAGATAACTTCAACTGAACAAAACCCGGTCTTAATGTTAAGAATTTTTAAACACCGAAAATAAAACAAAGTTTTGCATACCTTCAAAGAATCCACTTCACACTGCAACATTTTTAATTATTAAAAGAAATACAAATTCACTTCTGTCTTGCATAAACAACGGTCTAAACTAAGTAAAAGACGATAGAAGATGGCACATACAGATAACGCGAGATAATGTATCAAATGCGTTGAAAAAAACACTGCTTTTAAACTCTTGCGACCTACAATGTCATCGTATCAATCAGATATCATGTTTTTTTATCTCTCTTAGATGTTTAAAGAAGTAACTCGCATAAAATAAAACAATACCCTACTAATATTATAAACGCGAAAGTTTGTAAGTATGTATGGATGTTTGTTACTCTTTCACGCACAAACTAATGCACGGATTTCGATGAAATTTGGTACACGGGTAAATTATATCCGAGATTAACACATAGGCTACATTTTATCCCGAGAAAAAAAACGGCTGGACTTTTATCCCGGAAAAACTTTTAACCCGGGCGGAGCCGCGGGCAAAATCTAGTTAAAAATACAGCGAACAAGGCCCCGTTTTTTCAAGTGTAGTTTTTTTTTTTAGGGTCTTATTTTTAAGTTGGACGCGCTCGCAGCACCTGAAGCTCTCGAAGCTATGCAAGCGGATCCTGCTTAATCAGACCCTGACAAAAAGAAAAACCCGGTATACAAAATTAAAATAGATATCATTAACTATATTATCTTCCGTCTACATATAATAAAACATAATCCTCCAGTCGCGTCTGTAGACGCCTGAACCCGATAAACTCAAAAACTATCCGACGGATTTCAACTAAGATTGGTATAGAAACAGTTTGAAAGCGTAGAAAGGCATACATGTAAGCTTTTTATCCGGGAAAGTATATAACGGGACTTTTATCCTGGAAAACTCTTTCACGATAAAAGCCGCGATCAAAAGCTATTTCATAGTATAGGACAATTGGTCTGAAAATATTTACGAGAGGTCCGTGTTTGGCAGTAGGTATACTTCCAACGGCTGAAGATGATGAAAACGATGGAAGAATAGTTGCATCCAATTAAGCTGTAGGTACCTATATGAAGTTAAAACCCTTTTTTTCGGTAAATGCTGTAATATAAGAAGCCGGTTAAGAATAAGTTGGAACTATTAATCTATGTTGACGCACCACGCAATGGCTGCCTAACAGTGGGCATAACGAACCCTGAAAAAATATCATGGTGATCTCGAGACCTTTAACGATAACTGGCAGGATTAATTTGTGACCAAACTCTTAAAAGAAGCTCAGAGGAATCCTTCGTCCAGCGAAATTAGATTACAGCAAAATCGCCTGGCTAGACAAAACGAAGTAAGAAAAATGAAATTCTGATAAAAAAAATTGATTTAAATTTTTGGATGAAGCCAAGTAGCTCGTAATTTTTAATCTATGCGACCATTATACCAATCGCGATACCAATTGTGTTGCAATTTAAAGAAAGGCTTATAAAATATAATTTACAATACGTTAATTTGTAATATGTATTATGTCTGCCCGCTTTAATTTTGGTAGGTATGTTCTTGGATCTAGTATTAGAAAAGGAAATAAGTATCTACCTACCTATTTTATGTATTTATGCACCAAGTAAAGATAGAATATTTGTGTGTACAATACAATGACTCGAAACTATGGATAGTACACCATTCAATACAATTGTCTTGATAAGAAGCGCAGAATTAACAACAAAAGGAATTACTTGAAAAAAATATTGATAAATGTTTACGCTTCTGTTACAGGCTTTTAGTGTTTGTACCATATTATAAATCCAGTGGATTCCTGTTAGGCATTGATATAGAAACAAACCCCTTATTTATCAATGGTGTCAGGATTTAAATATTTGATTTATTTATAGATAACGATTGCTTATATATATCGGACATTGATTCCATTGGATTATCTAGTTGCGTGTGTATCTACTGACAGTTTTATATTTGCCTGCGAAAACATCATCGCTTCCGCAGACAAATATAAAACTGTCAGTACATAAACTGGCAGTACAGCTCATGCTGATAATATTTTTAACCCCCAACACAAAAGAGGGGAGTTATAAGTTTAGGGTGTGTATCTGTGTATCTGTATGTCTGTCTGTGGGATCGTAGCTCTCAAACGAATAGACCGATTTGGACGCGTTTTTTTTTTGTTTGAAAGCTGATGTCCCTGCGATGGTTCTTAGCTATAATTTATGAAGATCTGTTCAGGCGTTTGAAGATTATCAGCTCATTTCCAACTTTAAAAAGGCCGAATGATTTTAAATTTGGTGTACTGTGACTTTGGAAATATTTTTAAACATGAGCTGATGCTGCGGCATCAAGATACCCAACTCCTTAGCAACTTATAGCAGATATATTGTGTTTGGGCTCATAAGCATGGGCTCAAAGAGTATGTGATAGATAGTTGATTATCAAAGCGCCATGATTCAGAATAAAGTAATTTAAAAAGTTTGAAATAGAAATTAAATTAAAATTTAAATAACCCCCGACACAAAAAATCTCTAAAAAATAAAATAATAATAGTGTCTTTGTCGTTTAAGTACCTAGTAATATTCCGACCCAAGTGTCCTCACGACGGGGGACCGAACTCCGGACCAGGGAGATGAAAATACTTCTGAGGGAGATTAAGTTACTGGAAATTGCAAGTGTAATCTAAATATAGATATCATTAGCCATAGAACCAAGACCCGTTACGTTTCTCGACAGGCTCCCAGATATGCCACTCTGTCTTAGTGTATGTAATCGTCAACTCACACAATTACCTATTACTTACCTTGGAATCGATTGTACAAACCAACTTCATCTTTTGTAAACAAAACATAACTATGAACCAAAAAATCTGAATCCAATCAGCACATAGCTATCATTCCGGTGAACGCCGCGGTTATCATCGGACGTGCACATAAATCATACCGGCTGTAGAGTGCATACATTTGCGCCCGACTGCCGCTGCCGAATACCGATGCAATCTACGAACCGCTACTCACAATTATACGGCAAATAAATTGCGTAAATATGTTATTTGACGGAGATCGCTATCGAGACCTCGATTCCGTGGAAATCCGTGGACAATTTACGGTTTTGGAAGCGTGCCGCTAATTGGTAAATTTCTTTAGTTATTTACATTTGACAATTTATCTACACTAATATTATGAAGTTTGCAAGGTTTGGTTGTGAAGCATAATCTCTAGAAATACTTTATACTGAACGGATTTTGAAATTTTTCTCATTAAATATGTAGTAGACTCACTCCTGAGGCTCTTTATTTTTTCTTCGACTTACGAAAACCGCAAGCGATATCAATTTGTAAGATAATATAACTATTATATAAATACTTTTTACCAGTATTAAACTATTTATTCGAAAATTTTCACTTTGAAATACCTACACGAAAGTAGAAACAAATCAAAGAACCGCAATACATTTAACATCTCACAACTTCACAATACTTGTGGCCGCGTCCATTGCAGTTTGAAACTGGGCCGCCTGAGGAGTAATTACAATGGGACTTGTCTCATGTCCACGCGACCCACTTATGGCACGCCACTTGCGACTTGATATGCAAATCCCTACAGATAGCCTGCGCATTTTAACTGCTAACTGCTTTGTCCAGAGGCGGGTTAAAGGCGCTCCACCGTGCGTTTTATACAGAATTAGACAAGAATGGCGATATTACTTATATGTTTTAAACGAGAAGAACAAGATGGTTGATGATACCAGTATGATAGTGATATCCCCTAAAGTTTGACCTAATAAATTAAGTGTGTACTGCCCACTGCTGAGTACGGGCCTCCTCTACAACTGCGACTGTTCAGGCCTTAGACCCCCACGTTGATCTAGTGCGGGTTGGCAGACTTCACATACCTTCGAAATTCAGAGAACTTCTCAGGTATGCAGGTTTCCTCACGATGTTCTCCTTCACCGTTAAAACAAGCGAAAATTCACAAAGAATACACACATACATTTTTAGTAAAGTCAGGGGTGTGCCCTTAGGTTTTGAACCATTGTACATTCGTCTCGGCATTCCGTTCCACTCCCAACTAGGCTATCGCCGCTAAATAGGTGTTATATAACAGTTCAACAAATCGCACCTTTAAGATGATAACGACACAATTCAAAATGATAGAAAATTGAGTTATCGTCATAAAATTACTTAAAACGAGGTTTTCAATACAATACTAGTTCAAACACAGCCATATTCAAGCAGAAGAAGAACAAAACTGTTATATCGGTCCCTTTTTTATTATATTTTTAAAAATAAGGGACTAGTTTTTAATCATTTAAAAATGACAACTCAATTTTCTATTTTTTGAATTGTGTCGTTAGAACGAAATCTAAAGGTGCGAAATGTAAAGCCTTGGAAGACTAATATTATATTGGTTAGTAACAGCACTATAATGTTCGTCAAGCTAGAACACTACAACTTTTTTTTTTACTTTTAACCCGAGAAAGGACATCGAGACTGGGAGCAAAAGTTACTCATAAACATGTAAAAGTGTTATTGTTTGTATAATCTTATCTTACTTCGCACTAATATTATCTTCCCAATATTATCTTACTGTTATCTTACTCCTTACTAATATTATAAAAGCGAAATTTTTTGTAAATGTTTGGTTGTTTGTTAGAAGTAAACTCAGAAACAGGTAAACTGATTTGGACCATGTCCTCGATTAACACAAAGGTTACTTTTATCCAGGTAGTTTCCTCTTATACGGGCGGTTGCGGACGACAACTTAGACGTGAGTCGGAGGAAGCCCGCAGCCATCCCTAATGCGCCGAAGATGGCCACCGCGGAGTTTTAGTTGGTATGCCGTGCGGTGTACATAGGTTAGGGACTCAGCCCGGCGGTCGCCCGACGTTTTCCATCTCTCCGGGCGGCTCAACGTCGAGTCGTAAGGCACGGTGAACCCAACATAACCGCTCAGTCGTTCCCCTTGAACACTGGGCGGTAGTAATAAGTCACTTTCTCCGCGTCAACAAAAAAAAAAAAAAGTTTCCTCTTATGGGAACTAAAAGATCTTTTAAATAGACGGCGCTAGTCAGTAGTTCCCATCAGGAGGCGATATGAAACGCTAGTGTTTTAGAGACGTAACGGGAAGGCTCTTCACGCTAGCGAAGCCAGGAGCAATACCTAGTGCTTAATATTTAGGTTTATACTTTGTCGTTTCTTGCTAATGCATTTTTTATAGAATTATAATACCGTAGACACTAATTAATAGAAGAAACGTGCATTATTTATCTTACTAAAATATTTCATTTGGTATATTGGACACATAGAATCCGATATTTTTTATAAATTTTGTGTGGCATATACCACAGAGGATAATTATTTTCTAAATATCTGGCATTTCGGCAAGAAGCTGCAACCATCGATCATGAACTGAATTCAATGCTATGTGTAACATAATAAAGTGGATAAAATGACGAAGCAAAATTAATAACGTTTACAGGAATTCGAAGTTAAGATTTAGACAAGCATCGGATGATAGCGACAATCTGCTGAAGAACTTCGTAACGTCACTTCTGACAATTTAAATAAATGTCTACTTACTGAGACCATTATCAATTCTGAGACGGTGTTTCGTCTTGGACCCCAAGCGAAAAGAAGTCGTTGGTTGCAATTCCATTTGAATCTTATAAAGCCTAAGTATTTTCAAATTACTCCCAAAGTTCTTTTGAAATTTCATGTCTTAACAAACCAACTCCAAGAAATTCTTAATGTACCCCACGCTGCGCTTCAACTGCTTAAACTTTTAAATTTCATCTAAAATTAGATGCAGCTTATTCCAATTGCGATTTAAATAACTAATGAATGACTGTAACAATATCCACATAAGTGCATTAATTTGTATCTTATACTTAAATCTAATTAGCACTCCCTCTTAGCCATACTGAATACGTCTCAGCAATCGTTAACTGGGTAGTAGCCTTAACGGAACTGCATAACTACAGCCTAGAAATCGTTTCTGTAATGTTATGCTAAATCAAAGCCGCTTGTAAACATCTCAACCTGCCCGTTACAGATCTCGTGCCTTGAATTAAGGGCCACCTATACCCGAATGACGTCACGCGTTCGCTTCCCCTCGAGACTAGTCGTCACTACACTCTCCTCATACCTCCACATCTAATATTACGTCAAATTTGACCGCCATCTAGTGAAAATTAGGAACCAACTTTCAGCGACTATAGCGATTTCACACCATGAACCTAAGAATATTAGATGCGGCATAATATTTCATTTTTCATTTTAATTAAATACAAAATCAGAATGAATCGTTAATAACCTAATTTGATTGTTTAATTACTTGTGATTATTACATGATCTTTTTATTTGCGAATTCGACCTTGCTTAGGCGAAAAATATTGTTAACTTCGTTTCCAGCATTACAAAATATTTTTAGCGCGACCTGTAGGTACTTTGTCACTCTAATTACAATACTGTTGCGATGGTGCCTTATTATATATGGATATGTCAGAAATAGTGTTTTTCAGAAGAGCGAAATAAGATTCAAATCAATGTACAAGAAAATATATTTACTTTAAAAAATAGCGAACGTTTACAAACTGTAAATGGAAGTACAAAACCGACACAAGAGCCACATGTGGATAAAAAAGAAAACTTTTACAACCTATAATTTAATTAGTTATAATATGGTAAAAAATATAAAATATGGCTTCCAGTCGCTTATTTTTTAAATCAGCGTGGCAGAATATGCTTTATTTTTAGATGATATTTGGAGTTTTTGTATATAATTGAAGCAAAGTTATGAGGTTATGTTCCCTGAATTTTATATTTGTTTCTATTGAATATTAACTTCAAACCTTGTTTAATTTTACAAATTATTCAATGAGATATTTCTAAGTTCTATTGGACCTTATACTTATGTATGTTTTTATAGCTAGCACAAAAATGTTGCGTTACATTACTATTTTGAATAATCATAAAATGGTTTTGTAAGAATACTTTCTTCTGCTTCTTTTTAAAAATGGCTTCACCGTTTCATATAGTGTTGCATGAGAGATGTCAAGTGGCGTCGTGTACAAAATGTATGAGAAATTAAATTATCTTCATAATTTTTACTTTCGTGAACTCTTCAAATCTTTTATAGTTATTCTGCTTTTCGGGACTTAGACAAGTTATAAAGGGTTTAATTAACACGACTTTGTCATATCCTTACACTAGTTTTTGCCCGCGACTTCGCCCGCATTAAAGAGGTTTCCTGTATAGAAATCACTTTATATACAAAAACTATAATTTTTTTAACAGTATTCGTTACACATACAGATCTAGAGATCTTGCAATATAGTCGGTCAGCGACACTTTGATACGAAACGCCTTTCCGTCTAGTATAAGTAGTTCCCCCACTTTTGTCAGAAAGGCACTCGCGCTCACAATAGAATATACAAATTATTTCTCTACTATATTAGGCATGTATTATACATATAAACCTTCCTCTGGAATCACTCTATATATAAAAAAAAAACGCATGAAAATCCGTTACGTAATTTTAAAGACCTAAGCATACATAGGGTCATAGGTGTTACAAATATTAATATTGTGTAAACTAAACGTAATTTTAAATGTCATTGTCAAAAGTGACGTTTCTCTCACTCTGTTCTGCCTCTTTCCCCGTCAACATGTAACATGTTGGATATTTAATTGTTTTTTCTAATATAAGCAAGTTAAATCCTCTGTGGCCGTAATTATTTCACCAACATAACCTACAATAGGGACAGACAGAGGAAAGCGACTTTGTTTTATACTGTTAAGATATTATAAAATAAAGTCCCCCGCCACACACTAAACTGTAACCCCCGATTTTATAACATTAGTTTTTGAATCGTCTTCCATTACGGAAAAAAATTAAATACGAATTTACATGAAAAAATAAATATTTTGAAAACCAATGAAGTAATTATGCTGCATAGCCTTGTAAAGTATAGTAAAGGGGCTAAATATTAAATAAAAATAAGCAATAAAATAAGTGAATAGTCACCTAATAACATGGTATTACGATGAGGGGAAAGAAAAAAATATAGCAAGGTGACTCCTACTATGCGGCTACTTACACTTAAAGCAATATTTGAAATGTTAGTTATTCCATATTTTTTTAAACAATTTTGATATTTTCACACAAGAATTTATTTCATTTGCTGTTTGTGGCCACGTGCCACTTCTTAAATATCTTTGCAAAATAGAGTTCCGATATCGTTATTGAATTGAATGAACATTGATGATGGCCATATTTTAAAGTTCTAAAATTTATACCTATTACCTACTACAATTTGTGGCCAGTCATGCCCAGCGGTTTTTCATTTTGAAGCCAATAGCCCTTAAAACAAGAAAAATCTAAATCGAGGCAGCTTTGTTATTATTTAACATTGGATATGCCTTTTGTACACAGAACAGTGTCCAGATATAAAATTTGAGGTCAATTGGCCTTAAAACAAAGAAATTAAATATCGCGGCCACTTTTTCCATTCTGACATTAGTTTCGTCTTTTGTAACCAAAGTTATACCAGATGTCGATTTTGAGGTCAATTAGCCTTAAAACAAAGAAATTCTAAATGGCGGCCACCTTATTAAATTCTGACATTGGTTCAGTGTTAGGCAACTTAAGTTATATCCAGATATCTATTTTAACGTCAATTGAGCTTATAACGAAGAAAGTCAAAATGGCGGCTACTTTAAAAATTCTAACATTACCTGCGTCAAGATCTTGCAATCAACGGCAAGCCAAAAGTAGCGAAAGAAAAATAATCTGCAGATGTTCAGTTTTCACACATTTTGCAGAAATAGGCCCGAGCTATATTATGTACACTCTCGGCAGAGTATGAACACTTTTTTGAACGTACATGTACGCTCCTGGCACGCGAGAGCGTAAATGACAAATGAAATAATTACTCTTTTAATAAGCCGTGATTTTTTTAAGAATATGCGGACTCAATACTCATTTGCCGCATTCATTATGTCATAGAGCCGAGACAGCGAAAACAGGAATTTTGTGGCATGACAACATGTCAATGTAAAACTAATTATAATTATTACTTATTATTCTACAAATAACCGAGAGAATCAATGTGGCAAAAATGTGGATAATATTATTTTAATACTTATTTCAGTCATTATTTTGTTCAAATAGAATATTTTATTGACGTAAACACGACAAAAAAATTGCGTACGTCCATTCCTTGGAACGGCGCTCGCCGTACTCCCCCTGTCGCCCGGCAGAGACCCGCTTCAATAGTCCGAGCGGAAACTCGAAAAATCTAAATAAATGACTTAAAATTATCGTAAATCAAAAAAACATTTCTGCAATATCGACAATAAATGTGTTCTCTATTAATAAATGTAAGTTTTATATTCATAAATACATTGATGGAAAAGTTGATACCCAATTTAAGTGAAAGTACTAGTTTTTTATTTCGTTTATATTTGTCTTAACAAATGATAAATTGAAAATCTAATTCTGCAAAATTAAAGTTAATGAATCAAATTATTATATATATTTTCCATGTCATGTTGTTCAGTCATTTTAAGGTACTAGTTAGGAATTGTAAAACATGTATTTTCGCAGATTTGGAAAGGAAGCCCCTTAAATTGCTGGAATTTCATATAATAATGGGCTTTCGTTTCTGTCTTTGAGTATGTAGTCCGTTTGTGCTGAGCGAAATTATTTTCGACTCTCCCTTGTGAGAGCGTAGAATTTTATTACAAAAAAATCTAGTTTTTATTTTGTATGTATTCATCAAGTTCTTAGGTATATCTTTGGGTAATGAAGAGAAGAGATGATGCAAAATAGGTTTATGTGAGCCAAAAGAAAAATATGTTTGGCAAAAATGAAGCAGACAGTTATTGATATATAAATGTACTTGGTAAATTCTATAAAATAATATTAGAGAAAAAGTAAATATACTGTAGATGTACCTACATAAAATGATTACTAAGTACATAATGATTTTACATAATAATTCATAATATTATGTATGTAGAGGTATGAGTAGGTAATAAAACAATTTTGTTTTATTCTGAAGTTATGAGTCCACCGTCGCGTCGCGTCGCTACCAGTGTTTTCGGAATTTATTTTGGCATGTGTTTAGGTACTTTCATTTTTAATTCTAAATTCAAACTAGTTATTGCGGTTGCGTGATGCAAAAAATCTGCATGGTAAATTACGCACTATCATTCTGTGATCATTATAGAATTAATCGTTTATATCGCAATGATAGAATATCATAAAAAAACTGTTACAAGGAACATGCACGTCGTAAGCTCTGCCATCTGGTGGAGCAATCTGACTCCTTTTCGACACATCGATACTTAGCATTGACAAAATATTCGTATTTAAAGAATGATAAATAACATTTCATTTGTTATCATTGTCTGAAATTAGCTGAATATCGATCCAGGATGATAATAATACAAAATGTAATTAAAACTTATAATTGAGAGCCTGGTGTTCAGTGTCCACAGGCTCTGCCTAGTACAGACACCAGTCTCAAACAATGGAGTACCTATAACATGTATTTTTATTCATATAATCGATGTATAGTTATGACTGCCTCGGTGGCGTAGTTGTATTACAGTACGACTGCAAAGCTGAGGTCTCGGGTTCGATCCCCGGGTCGGGCAAAGTGATATTGAGTTTTTCTATTCAGTATCAGCTCGGAGCAACATTATGGGACGGAATAATGGCGAAAAGTGGGTGCACTAGTTGCGCCTACCCCTTCGGGGATAACAGGCGTGAGTGTATATGTATGTATGTATGTAGTTATATTGTTCAATTGTGTACTGTACTTTGTTGAGATATCAACCGATTAATTATTATTATTAATGTATGATGTGTATCTGGATGCTCAAAGAGATAAAAATAAACAAAACAAATGGTGTGAAATTCGATTATGTTCCCAAGAATAGTACCCAAGTACTTACATTCCATTACATAATATTATACCACAGTGTTTTGGGATCAGCACCTCAGAATAATAACTAAAGCTAGTATTCTGAGATCAGCACACATGATCTGTTTTATGATAAAATCCGTCAAACTACTTATCTTCACGGCTGTCACACTTGGCAATCAAAATGTAAATGAATTCTCGATAAGTAATCGATTAACTGTAGGCTAAGGTCGGCCTTGGCTCGTTTCTGAAGTACGAATATGTTACACATTCGTAGATGTGGCATATCTCAGGCGCTTAATTATTATCCAAATACAATAGTATATCCAAATAGTATAACAATTGGTAATTAAAAGATTATTTTATCTGGTTAGAATTTGTCTTTTAAAAAGATTTATATCTATTACTTATGCACTTTGTTATTGTGAAAATCGTCACAATATGCTGTCTTATTTTCGTTTTTGTGATTAAAACTAGTCCAGGAATAAGTAAACATCATGGTTACAAAATATCTTGTTTATTTGATATATTAAAATATTATACAATATTCCCGTGCCTTAGATACAAAAAATACTATACAGTGTTTGAAAGTCTAATTATAAAGAGAGAAATAGTGCTGGACGTTCAAATTTAAAACCTACCAGATATTAAGAATAACAGGTGTCTTCTTTACACGAATTTGCCTGGTTACATACCACCGTTTTGCTATTACGTCGGTAAGCAGTATTTTCCAAGAAATGTTTTCATCCGTTTTAAGTATTCTGTAGCCAGTGCAATTAGTGATCTTTATGCAACTTAAAATCTATCTCAGGGCGTTAAACACATGGCCTATGGTAAGATTTATTATTAAAAGTATTCATATTTTTATGAGCAGGCGCAGCTGATACCATAAAGCGAGCTCGACGACTCGCTCGTCTCGTAATTCAATTGTATAAAACCCATCTACTGAAATCAATTGCAAACATCTTGCATAACATCAACACAAGATCATCATCATCATGAACTCGTATAAACGAGTGCCGTATCCATAAGTTCGCACTCATGCGCTGATCGCGCGCACGTCCCGCGGTTTCCGGCTGCGACGCACGCGCCACTTCCCATAAACGCGTCGCGGAAATCGTTCCACTGATGGACGCGGAGCGAGGCTCTCTCTCGCCCTATATGCCCCTCCCTACGACAAACGTGCTCTGCTCAAAAAATTTACTATTTTATTTTTACTTACAATTATTGCAATAAATTCTTTGACCCACATCATAAACAGTGATCACTTATTTAAAACTAGTTTTGCCGCAGCTCCGCCCGCGTGAAAAAGTTTTTCCGCCGTATAGGTCCCGCTTTACATTTTCCCAGGGTAAAAAGGAGCCTATGTCCTTTCTCAGACTCTAGACTATCTGTGCATCACATTTCATTTAAACCGGTTCAGTAGTTTTGGCGTGAAATCGCGACAAACAGACAGAGTTACTTTCGCATTTATATTGGTAAGAATTTAACCATTAACCTTAGAAAAACTAACTCTGATACACCATTCCTTAAGTTATCCCTTATCTACACATACAACCAAACATTCAAAAATGAATTGGTGGTTAAAATACATACATCCAGGCCAAATATGACTGCCTCGGTGGCGTAGTTGTATTGCAGTACGACTGCAATGAAGTCTCGGGTTCGATCCTCGGGTCAGGCAAAGTGATATTGGGTTTTCCTACTCACTATCAGCCCGAAGCCTGGAATTTGTGCCCGATATGGCGATAGGCTCGCCCCCTATCACGTATATGCATGGCGAAAAGTCGGTGCACTTGTTGCGTCTCTGCCTACCCTTTAGGAGATAATACCAAGTAGATTTATTTATCATTAGATAACCAAAATTATCTACGAAAATGAAACCAATTAACCAATATTCATTTGGCGAATTCCGATCCTTTCATGGAAATGGTAAATGGTGAAACACCATGATCGGTAATGGAATTACATATCGATTAAGATTATTTGCGTATGGTTGTCTGAACCTGGCAATGAACTTTTTCGGTGAAGATCATCTATTGTAGTTAACCCAAAACTATTACTATCCTGTTTTTTAAGGTGCAAGAGTAGATTAGTTACTGAGGATAATTTTAAAATCTATACTAATATTATAAAGCTGAAGAGTTTTTTTGAAAGCGCTAATCTCACTGAACCGATTTTGAAAATTCTTTCAGTAATAGGAAGCTACATAACTCGCTGAGTGCTATAGGCTACTTTTTATTCCGGGAAAATATTTTTGTCCCGGAAGAACTTTATCACGCGGGCGGAGCCGCGAGCACTACTATTTAAAAAATAAAATGTGTTAATTTGTCTTTAAATATCTGCTATAACGCTTAAAATACTTTCGAATTAACTTGCTGATGTCTACAATTACAAATTTTTGCAATAAGATTGATTATTTATGGAGCAGGGAACTTCGTCTCTTAATTTTTATTATAAAAAATAAAATGTCTTTTAAAGCAATGCGGTTGTATTCCCGAATTCAGTAGGCGTTAAGTGCTAACCCTAAAAGGTCATTTCAAATGGACCTTAGCACTTCATTACCATCCTTTACGGCGTTCACTTCACTTCCACTGAGAAGTCAGTCAGTATTTCATTTTATTTTCAAGTAGTTCTAATTCTCAGTCTACATATCAGGAATTTATTGATTCTAGTGTTCACTCACTGCTCGAAAGTAGAGTAATTCATCCTACTTAATATTATAAAGGCGAAAGTTTGTAAGAATGTATGGATGTTTGGATGTTTAGATGTTTGGATGTATGGATGTAAGGATGTTTGTTCCTCTTTCACGCAAAAACTACTGAACGGATTTCGTTGAAATTTGGCACACGGGTAGATCATATCCTGGATTAACACATAGGCTACTTTTTATCCCGGGAAAATATAAACCGGGACTTTTATCCCGGAAAAACTTTTTAAGGCGGGCGGAGCCGCGGGCAAAAGCTAGTAAATTATATTGTTTTTATTTTTATAGAAACATTGAAAAAGAACAGTCGAAAGCCGGACTTTAACCCGCGACCTCCAGCGTACAAGCTCAGTTTGGAGAGCTCTGGCATAGTACGCCGGAGGTCGCGGGTTCAAGTCCTGCTGCCGACAGTTCTTTTTCAATGTTTCCATAAAAATAAAAACATTATCTAGGTACTAGATGGCCCTTAACATGTAAGTATAAAAATCATAATATATGATATTTTATTATGCCAAATTTAACATTTCTTCTTGCCCAAAATGTAATAATAATATGGCCTTTTATTCAAATCAACGTACCTTAATAATGCAAAAGTAAAACTAAATTCTAGTATTTGATATTTCTTTACATACTACAGATCTGTTTGCCAATCGGCAAAGGCCTCCTCCAACCTTTTCCTGAGCCATTCTGTTCCACGTTACGCCTGCCACTTTTCTGTGTGGGAATGTGGTTTAAAATAAATAAATAAACAGATGTCAGCAGATGGGAAAATTGTAAAGGTCGCAGGATCCCGCTGGATTAAGGCCGCTTCTAACACGTTAATCGTTATACAGCGTGGAATTCCAAAGGGTGCAATTCGCTTTCCTCGATCTCTCTCGCCCTCGCTCCCAGTGGCGTTCCCACTCGCTCCTTCTCCTTCTCCAATCCTTTTCCTTCTCTTTCTCCCTCTCCTTCCACTTCTCCTAGTCACTCTTCTCTTTATCCTCCTCGTCTTTCTCCTTCTCGTTACCCTTACCCTTAAAATAAATAAATTGGTAAATACTGATCAGAGGTTACTTATTACGTAATTGTTTTAATTACTAAACTAAATATTTTTGTAAATAATATCTTTACAAAAAGTAATGATATCCCATAAAAAACATAAATGTGAAATATGAAAGGCAAGACTAATATTAAGAACTAGCTGTTGTCTGCGGCTCCGCCTGCGTTAAAAAGATTTTCCGGGGAAAAGTCCCGCTTTATACTTTTCCAGAATAAAACGTAGCCTAAGTTACTCCTTATTACATCAGCTACCTCCCATAAAAGTCCCGTCAAAATCGGTCCAGCTATTTCAGAGATTAGCCGGAACACACAGACTAAAATTGAAAAAAAATACTTTGGTGTATGTACCGTGTATATATTCATTGGATAAAGATTAATATTATTACGTTGATACAACTCTTAACAAATAATGCATTAATTTCGACCAAATTTGATTACCGTAAAAACGGTTCTAGAGAGTTAATCTTAAAAGATAGAATAATCTGTCGCGGACATTTTTTTAGATCACTTCAAGAAGAATAATTCTTGCATACATATATTTTTGGTATCTTGAACCGTTTTTGCAGCGCACGCAATGGAAGCCCTCAAGGATGAATAATTTTCCCCTTTCTGTTTACATTTTCCATTATTTCTTCGCTCCTAATAGTTGCATCGTGATGTTATATACCCTAAAGCCTTCCTCGATAAATGGTCTATTCAACACAAAAAGAATTTTTCAATTCGAACCAGTAGTTCCTGAGATTAGCGCGTTCAAACAAACAAACAAACAAACTCTTCAGCTTTATAATATTAGTATAGATACCTATGCGTGCTTGTCGACTTCACCGACAAAAGAATTGAAATCTAAATTGTTGCCATGCCCTAGACAATCCTGAAAATTATTTATAAGAACACACTCGATTCTAAAATAAATTTAAACTAATATTTCTTGCTTTTTCTGCTACGACAACGTATAACTAAAAAAAATGTGTCTCATTCAAACATTTCACTGGGTGTGGAGCTCGAAACTTCATAGTCTCAAAGTGGTTCAACCAAGAATGTTATACCCATATATAAACTTCTTGGGTTCAACGCTTGCTACATCAGAGGCTGTCAAAATATAAACAAGATGTAAACACATATTGGCTGTGGCGTTTACCGATTGTTTATCAATGGGAGGTCGTAAAAACCTGCACGCTTTCACCGGCAACGAAAACGAAAGTGTAATAAGTGTCATGTAACAATTTTAATGGCTTGTTTTGCGTTATCTTTATCACTTTCGTACGCAGTCACGGCACCGCATCACTCATGTCGCTAATCTAGACATTAGATACCGGAATTCATGGGCGTAGATACAGTCATTTTCCAGGGAGCAACGTGTCCTCAAGACAAATTAATGAAAACACTTCCATCTCACTATATTGCATATAGATTTCTGCTCGCGCCTTCGCCCGCATGAATTTTTCCGGGATCAAAGTCGCGCTTTATATTTCCCAGTAATATAAATCGGATAAAAAGTAGCCTATGTTACACGATGATAATGTAGCTTTAGGTATATTGGTGAGTAGTTTCGGAGCCTATTCAATACTAACAAACAAATCTTTCGTCTTTATAATATTAGTATAGATTTCTTAATAAAGATGTAATATAGCATGTATTTTTTTTTATGTACACCCAAACACTCACGCTTTTTAAACCCGAAGGGGTAAGCAGTCACACTCATCAGTCCCATTACCTATGCTTAGACTAACGTACCCATGTGATAGGGGCACGGGCCACGAAGAATCAACGTTCCCGTACCCCCGACCCTCTCCCATAGCTACACCTATGCGAGAATTGACTTTACTCAAACGCCTTGTCAGCAATTTCTTATAGACAAAAGTAGGTTTAGGAGCAGATTTAATGCCTTATTTGCATTGTCTACACCCCATGCAGATTTTAGGCAACGCTACCACATCACTCGTGTCCCTGATAGACATTACGTGAATTGACTGTTATGCCTCGTATACGGAGTTTTTATAGCAACATATAAACGAGTAGAGCAGCGCTTCCCAAATAGAACAATGTATCACCGACCGACACAATAGCCGATGGCCAATGATGGAGGAGAAAAGTAACTAAAATTCTCGAAAAAGGTATTAAAAATGTTTTGATAACAGCCGAGAGGCGAGTCCAGAATTGGTAGTTTTTGTTAGGTGGGTCGCGGACACGAAGAAAAGAAGAAGAGCGGAGGTGCCGCAAGGCGATTAGGTCATGTCACCATCAACTAAGGTCATGACGTCACAGTAGGCGGGGCCTAAAACTGTAGTCCCGAGTGAGTCGTCAGTGCGTTCGGATCGGATTCATCTGACGTTTAAATAGGTATAAATTTTTTTTAACTATGAAGTGCGCTGTTGCTGGGTGTAGAAATTGCTCAGGATCACAAATCAAACAAGATGGCATAACATTTCATTTGTAAGTCGTTTAAATTTATGATTATTTGCATTTTAAAACACATTTTATTGTTTTATTACAAAGTGACATCTGTCGTCAAAAAGTTTGGTTCTTTAGATTTCTCACTGATATCATGATTTTAACGTTATAAACGCATGTCATACGAATTTTCGGCAGAAATTAGTAAATTTAGCTTATTCTGCCTGCTAATATATTAATTATTTCAAAGATTTATTACTTAGTTACATAAAATGTGAAAAAATATATTAAAACATGTAGTGACATCTGTGGGTAAGTATTCAGAAATAACGGATAGCGAAAAACATGTGCGTCATGCGAGCGACACCCAACATCGAATATAATTCGACGCTTGAAAGGCAATAATATCTAAGCGACAAATATACCGAAAATGAGTTATATACATCTTTGGAATCGCCAAATTTTTTTGCGTCGATTGATCCGGGTTTCGTAGCTCTAGGACAACTTTTTTGGCGGTTAGATATTAGATGATTCCGGTAAATTTCACAACTTTTTTCTCGTTTACCGACAAGAAATTCACGACTTTTCGGATTTATAGTAGTTGGTACACTTAAGGAAATTGATTTTGAACTTATCGTGTCTCACTTGAAATCGTGATATTACTGTTTTGCATTAATATATGTTTACTTGAAATAAAAAAAAATGCTCACTATTTAATGAGTTGTTTATTACCTACACAACAAAATTATAGCATTGGCGTAGATATATATTTGCCTGCACCCATACTCACCATATTGATGTGCTTAGATATTTTCAGCTTAATAAAATATTTTGTTAATAGTACATATATACAACTTTACATAAAACAAAATAAAAAGAGATTAATCGGTTAGATAGTTTTACCTGAATAATATAAGTTCTATTTTTTATGCTTAGATATTTTTACTTGTCAACCTTTAACTGCAATGATGTCGCATAGTTAATTTTACCGGGTATGTTCAGGTGGTTATACTTATTGTTAGGAGATATTCACCTGTTCGTAATAAAGAAAATACACCCGCTTGCGAATCACCTAGTGTTTTGAAAGTGTCGTTGGCTATTCTCATCTAGCCATGTACTTTTCTTATATTCCATGGCCTCTTTTACATCGTCCCACATTCTTTCTCGTGTTTGCAAAGTACTATAAAATCCTTTGTGGAAGACGTATGTCAAAATCGTAGAATGTGGTGCTCCATAGTCTCTGACTACTCGTATGGGATAAGGGCGTTAGGTTGTATGTGTGTGCTTTCAGCAAAAATAAAATTTGAGTGAAAATTACGAGTTTCCAACACAATGAATAAATGATAATATTATTGTTTTCTAGTTCTGCTTGAGGCGAGAACCTCCCTCCAACGAAATTAGTTAACTATTAACAAATTCTATATCAATATGCTATATTCTGGATGTAAGTATGTTTATCTAACAATAAAATTTGATTTTCATTAAAGTTTGCTGTTTATTAAATAGTTTAATGTTGGTGCGAATAACAATATTTACAATATTGTGCACGTATTTATGTTTTTCTACTTTCGTGCGACCCAATAATTTAGCTATAGATATTTTTAATTGATTTTATTAATATGTTTAGTTATCCTTATACGATTCTTACCAACTGCGCATTTTTAAATATTTGATATTTCTTTAAATTTACTTGTTACGGTATCCATAAAATTATCCATTTAGATGATTTTACCTGTTTGTAAATTAAGGTAATTTTTAACTAAGCGACAGTAACTTTTTAATTTATAATCGTCAAGGCTGTTGATTTAGGTCAAAAAATGACAAAAATTAAGAAGTTCCTAAAACAGTTACAATTATTTTTGTGCAGCAAATAGTTTAGTTATGATTTTTTTTGTCAAAATCAAAACTTTAAAACGCTCTACTGAAAAAATTAGCTAAATGTCGCTTAGATATGATTGCCTTTCAAGCGTCGATATTATTTTTATTAATTTCGTTGTATTTGTAAGTTTTTTTCGTGTTATTGATTTATTTGTTATCATTTTAGATTCCCCATTTTTTTTTTGTTTTTGCGGAGAAAGTAACTTATTACTACCGATGCTGTAAATACAGAAAATAGAAATGCATGAATACGTGTTATGAATAGACGCAACAACTGGACACCAACAAAATATTCGAAAATATAAAATAATGCTTGAAATATAGTAAAAACAACAATTTCGCTTTTCTTTAGAAAATATTCCTACCTGTCAAACATTTGATGTTCGTCCCGTCGTTTAGAAATCAATTAAATTTACAAGTTAAAATATTACTAAAAGTGGAGTTTTATTCTTCTTGTTTTGGTTTTGAATGTCAAACGTTTAATATTCGTCCCATCGTTTAGAAATAAATTAAATTTAGAAGAATCTTTAGTTTTTTTATTTGTTTTTGACATTTGACGTTGACAACTAACAATTTCTGATCGCAACTATAATACGGACTTTGGCGGGAACCTGGGCGTAAAGGTTGCGTTGTTTCGGTTGAATTTGATTTTTATGTGCATGATGCGGTTTGTTCAGTGGCCAATAAGGAATACATTCATTTTTATCATAATACTAGGTGTTTCTTGCGGCTTCATCCGCGTGTAAAGCCTTTCCGCTAAAAAAAAGTCCCTACGAAGAGATTAAAAATATGCATTATTTCCATGGGGGTAAATTACCGGGATAACAAGTAAACTATGTGTTAATCTAAGACATGATCTACTCGCGTGCCATTTCATCTAAATCCGTTTTGTTGTTTCTGTGTTTACTTCTAACACACATGTAAATATCCAAATATTTTTATGAACTTTCGCATTTATAATATCATCACAGGATACTGAAGTAGATATTAGTAAGATTATCGTAATTATTAATTTTAATCAATAAAGATTTTTTATTATCAACAACTTTAACAACTTATTTTATTTTGTTTCTTCCCTAATTTTCCTGTACGTATGATAAAATAATTATAGACATATATAATTATTTTATCATATATGTGTCACCTATATAATGTACCTATATGCTGAAAAAACGGCTAAGCGCCAGTAGAATAATAAATAATGTGGTCCGCCATACTAACGCACATAGAATCGTCTGGAACAAACACTTTTGCTTGTTACGCCATAGGGGTGAAAAGACGAACTAAATTATTGACAAGTTAGCTCTGTTACGCTGTAATAATGCCATTCACCGCTAGATGGATTTTGATTGGGGGGAGGAGCTATCGTTATATTTCATCCCCCGACCCCCCGCATTTAGCGACGCTACGTTCTAAAGAGATTTTGGCTTGACACACCTCCGCTCTTCTTCTTTTCTTCGTGGTCGCGGACCATTCAACTTTGGGAACCACTGGAGTAGAGTGATTACCTGATAGTGCATGCCGCATATAGACAGCTTGTGTAGCAGGAAATCATAAAACCACTTCTTTCTAGAGGAATCATGAGTATAAAGATTAATATACAACATATAAATCTTAAAAGTTATTTCATTGGCCCGTACACGCAGATTAAATTGACACTGAAAACTCCAGATCCTTAATCAACGTAAATGAGCAGTAAGGATGTTAAATTCTGCTCCTCAGAGGTTAAACTTCGACAGACACACGTCTAGTCTTCATAATTTCATATCCCCAGGGCATTGGCAGCGGTCTTACGTTAATCCTACTAATATTATAAAGGCGAAAGTTTGTAAGAATGTATGGATGTTTGGATGTTTGGATGTTTGGATATTTGGATGTATGGATGTATGGATGTAAGGATGTTTGTTCCTCTTTCACGCAAAAACTATTGAACGGATTTCGATGAAATTTGGCACACGGGTAGATCATGTCCTGAATTAACACATAGGCTACTTTTTATCCCGGGGAAACATAAACCGGGACTTTAATCCCGGAAAAACTTTTTAATGCGGGCGGAGCCGCGGGCAAAAGCTAGTTATCTAATACTATAATCCCAATGGAGTGAGCAGTGGTGTAACTCTGGCTTCCACCTTCCCGAGAGATTGATTTTGTCTCTGATATCACAATCGCTACAAATTACAATATAAATTTATATCTGATAAAAGGCGCCTTATGGTTTAGAAAGTATAATCTCTCAGTAGTTTCATAGATTCCTCACAGGCGCTGCCAAGTGACGTTAAGCGATCGGAGACACACTTCGACTGTTATTGGCGCGACTGTTACTGATATTCTGTATTACAGAACTAGATTAATAACAATGAAAAGCAGATTCATCTTAATTTTTTTTAATACATAACAATACGAACTAGTTTGATTATTGCATTACAAATGTATAAATATGCATGCGGGGCTATTTATAACACCTAATACATTAAAGTATATTTTTGTGCTAAACGAAACCACTAAACACACGATTTTTCTTATTGGTTTTCAAGCCCAATTCTTTCACATTGCTACGAACGTCATACTACGACTGTGTTACTACTTTTTGATGGCAACAGAGTTGCTTGCTTATTATCAACACACAATCATACACATCACGCCTTTTATCCCCGAAGGGGTAGGCAGAGGCGTATCTAATGCACCCACTTTTCACCGCTTTTATTCCGTCCCATGATGTGATAGGAGGCGAGCCTATCGCCATATCGGACACAAATTCCAGACTCCAGGCTGATACTGAATAGAAAAATCCAATATATCTTTTCCCGACCCGGGGATCGAACCCGAGACCTCAGCATTGCAATCGTACCGTACTACTACGCCACCGAGGTAGTCGAGGCCGAGAGGATTATTAGCATATACCTTAAAGCATGGAACGGATATGATCTCCACAATATAAGTGAAGTTCCAACAACCTCCTTCCTTAAGATACAAAACTGCAGCCAAGGGTTAAGTATGTATACAATACAATTCCTACCGACTATCTTTAAACAATAGGTATTATAAATTATAATACTCTGATAGTAAACTAAATTTATCAGCTTCTCTTTACAATTTACCATACTTCGCAAGCACAAAAATAGTTGTCCCTCTTGACTTGCACGGCATATCAATGACTGGGTTACTACAATTCTGCAGTAGGCATTAATATAATCCAAACATGCAATAAAATGTATTAGATGGTAAATTAGCTCCTGTTGTATCGGTTGCCCCAGCCGCGGCGGTGGTCGTCCTTATACTCGTCCATGTTCCGCTGCCTCTCCAACTCTTCAGGGTCGTCTTCCTCCTCCTGTCGCTCCTGGAACAAGTTACATTATGGTTTGCAACAGTTTTAATAGGTAAGATTCGACTGTGCGGGAAAAGTTCTGATTATAACCGTTGCCAATTTATTTATTTATCAATAAGCCTTTCGCCTTCCACTACTAAACGTAATCCTCCCCAAGTGAGCATCTCTGTCTTGAGCAGCCCGCAGCCATCTGCCACCGTCCAGATATAGCCTCGCTCAGTGTATTCTATCGTCTGTATCATGGGGAGTGCTCTGAAGAATTGTATAACCTTATCCCATTGTCACCTTTCCTCAGAAGAACCACGCGTGCTGGCTTACGGAACCATAGCTTCGTGGTCTTCTCCGTCCCGGCCCGTACCAAAAGGCTCGGAAATTCGTACTTTTGCCGTACCATTAAGCTGTGGAACAGTTTGCCAAAATCCAGTTTTTCAATAAGTACTATTTTAAGGCACTTACTTTCCGCACTTGTTCAGACTCGTCCTCTTCATGTTCCGTACTCTGTATGGTAGTGTGTGGTATATTTGTTGCAGCCGGAAATCTACCAAAAAATACACCATACCCACATCATCAGCCATCACATAATTTATTTTAAACATAATTTAAAAACTTTATCTAAAAATAGGTTTTTAATAATGCAATTACAAAATATACACTGTACCAACTTATTAATAAGTACTCACGTTCCCTCCCTGACCCTCTGGTCGTAGAACTCCTCGACGGTCATGGCGGGTAACGCGGGGTACCCGGCGCCGAACACCGCCTTCTGCACCGCGTCGCGCGTTATTATCACCGGCTTCAGCGGGGCGGAGCGCGGCTTCTCTTTACGCGTTGGTTCTGGAAATGACATAGTTTTTTTTTTATAATTTTATTTTATTTTTATTTTATTAGGGAAACAAAGTGTTAATATAAAGTTAAAGCAACTAACACACAATGTGTATTTAAAATATACAATTCTAGCAGTACTTTAAGAAATCTATTCAAAATTCATAACAGCATATTTGTTCTTTGATGGCGTATTGCCTGATGGGACATAGTTACATATCCTAATAAATTTATATTTTGCTAGTGAAAAAATTTGATTATTTGTGCAATCAGGTAATTTAATGCATAAAAAAGGGTATGTCCAAAAACGGGCCTATGATTCTAACCAAGAGAGTTTATTTAAATCTATACTAATATTATAAAGCTGAAGAGTTTGTTTGTTTGTTTGTTTGTTTGTTTGAACGCGCTAATCTCAGGAACTACTGGTTCGAATTGAAATATTCTTTTTGTGTTGAATAGACCATTTATCGAGGAAGGCTTTAGGCTATATAACATCACGATGCAACTATTAGGAGCATAGAAATAACGGAAAATGTGAAAAAAAACGGGGAAAATTATTCATCCTTGAGGGCTTCCATTGCGTGCGCTGCGAAAACGGTTCAAGATACCAAAAATATATGTATGAAGGAATTATTCCTCTTGAAATGATCTAAAAAAATGTCTCCGACAGTATATGTCTATCATTTAAGATTAACTCACTAGAACCGTTTTTATGGTAATCAAATTTGGTCGAAATTAATGCATTATTTGTTAAGAGTTGTATCAACGTCATAATATTAATCTTTATCCAAATAAATGTGTTGGATAGAGTGATACAACAGGAAGGTTTGTATGTACTTTTAGCCTGGAAAAACTTATTAACGCGGGCGAAGCCGTGGGCAAAAGCTAGTTTTAAATAAAGCTCATAATACTAGCCGTTTACAATAAATCGTTTAATTATAAAGACCTCAGATTTTGAGACATAGCCTATATAATTTTATTTTGCTTAAAAACGACAATATGAATGTTTTTTAAGAAAGTTAAATTTAATAGAGAGGTCTACAAATATTTTTTGAATGGATCCATGATCCATATTAAGCCTGTTTAATATCCGTAAAGTTTGAGCCTGGTTAGATTTTGAGGTCCAGGACCCATACAAAAAGCGAACATCTCCTTTACAGAAATAAAACATATTCATAGACTATGCAATGCTTCAAAAAGTATTTACTTAACTCATGAAAGATTATGAATAAAGAACTCAGCCAATATTTCAATAAAATTTAAAATAAACTTACCACCAGCATGTTTAGCCATATAATCCAATATTGGTTTCTCCTGCTCAATACTATTTATCTCATCCAAAGCTTGGTTCACATAGTTCAGTAGTAGGGTGACAAAGTATTCTCTCTTTGTTTCATCATCCACATTTTGTGACAACATGGCTTTTGATAAAGTACTAAGTTTTTCTTGAAGCTGTTTACCTTCCTTATACCTCTTGATTTTTGCCTCTCTTGTCATTACCTGAAATATTTAAAAAGTGGTTGAACATATTTGACATAACCACATTATTATTATATGTGCAAGAACTTGTTTTAATCATTTTTAGTATCATAATTTAAATTATAAGAGAGCAGATTGGCAGAAATTAACTGTTTACAACAGAAACTTATGCTTATACGATTATTTTTTTTGTATTCATGTAACAGTTATGGACTTGATTGGATTTTCATGTGTTATTTATAGCTAAGCTGTTGCTCATGGCTTAGCCGGGCTTGTAAAGCCTTCCTCACAACATAAGCTCTTAAACAGTACAACATCAACACCAGCTACTTCACCCGTCAAGCCCCACTTATATGTATAGATGTATGGGGAAACCGTATATACTCGGACGCCGGCATCAATAGCGGGGCTTGACGAGTCAAAGAATCAGAGTAAAAATATTCATTATTTGCTATAGTAGCAAACTATCATGATAATAAGTAGCCAATGCAGGTTAATGTTGATCTACCCGTGTGCCAACTATCACCTAAATTCGTTTTGTTGTTTCTGCGTTTACTTCTAAAAAACATCCAAAAAATTATACAAGCTTGCATTTACAATAATGGTAAGAATCATTAAGATAAGTAATAAGTTATGACATTATTCAAAATGTATCAGTACAAATTTACAAGTATTATTACATCAAACAATTGTAAAAATCTATTTAAAGAAACTAACCATGTTAACTATCTTAGCTTGTTCGCTTTGTGGCCGGTCAACACTGGTAGAACCGTTCTCTACTGGCTGCGGGATCTCCACATTCGTAACACCATAGTCTTTGCACCTTTGAAGAAAGTCCCTGGGGATATAGAGTTGAGGCTGAAGAGTTTGTTTGCTGGATTGTTTGGTTGAACATGCTAATAGCAGGAACTACGGAACCAGTTTAGACAATTCTTTCATTAATATTCCTGAGTACTATAGGCTACTTTTTGGTACCAGGAGAATATTTTTCTCCTGGAAAAACTTTATTGTGTAGGTGGAACCATGAGCATCACCTAGTATTGATTACAATTTAGGGCATATTAAAAAAGATCATATTAAATCAAATCAAATCAAATCAATTTATTGCTGCTCTCCACAATTGTTAAATAGGTTTACAAAAATACATAAAAGTACATAATTGTGGACCCTGCAGGGCACGGCAACATAGTAGAGAGGGAAAACTGTTTTCATAAATAAAAATTGTTGTCTAAAGTAGTTATTACTTTTGTGTAATTTTATTGTTAATATTTTTTTTTTCATCTATTAATCTAGGGAATTGTTATCTGGATATCATTGTTTATATAATAAGTAGTGTCACTAAATATTACTATGTCATACATTTAAATTTAATATAATTATATTTGATTAGCTTAATCGGAATAACATAATATTGTATTTATTTTAAAGTAGAATGTCAAATATAGAATTATAGTTCTTAATTATTAGTTATAAATTATTTTTTCAACCATACAAATGTCTAATATAAAGTAAAAACAAAGTCATTTCTTTAATTATTGTAAAAAAAGAGAAATAAAATATCATAAAAATATTGAAGTTCCACTGCTATCCACAAATTAATAAATAAAATTGTATTACCTAAAATATATTTCAGCAACATCAATAACTTGTTTCCTGGGCTGATTGCAGAGCTTCAGGCTGAGTGTACCAAGGAGTGCTGGCAGGAGGAGGTACTGAAGAGTCTCTGTTGGGAGCTCCTCTATGCTCTCATTCTGGCTGAACATGCCCAACATTGACACCATGTTTGTGCACTTCTCTAACTTTGATATTGCGGCTTTGATGCTTAACTGGAATGATTAGATATGTTGTTAGTATGTTGTAGACAATAGTGTAGATTTTTAAGTATGTACTTTGTTGTTTAGTTTTTAAGTATGTACTTTGTTGTATAGTTTTTAAGTATGTACTTTGTTGTATAGTTTTTAAGTATGTACTTTGTTGTATAGTTTTTAAGTATGTACTTTGTTGTATAGTTTTTAAGTATGTACTTTGTTGTAACTTTTGATATAGTCAAAACACTCACTTGAGTCATTAATTGTCATGTACCGCTGTATTCTTAAGATAAAAAAGTCATTTTTTTAAGCTTTTTAACCCTTCTTTAAAGAAATTACGATTGCATTTAAGTTAATATTTCCGAATAAAAACAGTAAACACCACTACATTACTAAATCGATGTACACAAAAATCTACATAGTATACCCACAATCTGATGGACATAGCCACTTTAACCATAATTTCGCCATCTACATAACTCATGAGAATTTATGTATGATAAAGGACATTATTTATACATTAAATTATACGAACTTGAACTTGGTCGCTGTTGGTAGGTTCTTTGCCCGTTTCTATATTGTCGAACAACTTCATGGCTTGGTCGAAAATATTCTTCAATGGCTCCTCGTCTGTAGTTTGGTCGATTTCCACTTGAGCCATTGTATAAACAAGATATTACTAGGACATAAAATATTTTTCACACAGAAGTCGGCGATTTTTCTAGTATTCTTGACAGTTGACGTTTTGATAAAATGTTGCTAACAGAAAATTTATTTTATCAAATGTCGTCACTTGCCAGATTATTCTGTACATTTAATAACAAAATACAAGTTTTTGAAATTAGATGTTTTTTTGAACATTACGGCATTTTTTTATATTTTAGAACCATACCTACGTAATTAAATAGATCGACTGAGTTTATATTACAACCAAAAGCTATGCAGCGCATACACGCCGCTGCGCGCTGCGCAGCTTACCAAGGCCTCAATTTCCCAATGTATATAATACTCTTTAGCCTTTTTGCCACATGAAAGATGGCTGCGGGCGCCTTTGAGGATTTAACTACTCAAAGGCGGGCACCTTCACTCAATGTTAGAGTACTATAAACCCTCGCCTCGGTGGCGTAGTTGTATTGTGTACTCGTTACGAGTCCGATTTGCGTGCTGCGGTCCTGTGTTTGAATCCCAGGTCGAGCCAAAAACATTGTGACTGGGTTTTTCCATCTTAAAAATGACTCAGTCGCAGCTCGGAGTAGGGAAGATGGCAGTGTGAGACCCCCGTGCCTCGGAAAACACGTAAAGCCGTTGGTCCTGCGCCTGATCTCTCTCCGGTCATGTCGGATTGCCGTCTCACCGGACTATGAGAGTGAAGGAATAGCGAGTGCACCTGTGTATTGCGCACACACTTGTGCACTTTAATATCTCCTGCGTACCTGGCTGATCTCCGTTGAGATTGGCCGCCGTGACCGAAACTGGCTAGGAGGATTTTACTATAAACCCATAGTTATAACTATACCTGGACATCACCGTATGTATTTATCGCAGTCTATGATGTCGGAAAGGCATATTTTATTATTAATGTTTTCAATTCGTTTTTATTGTTACTTAGGATTAGGTATAAACGATTTTTATAAAGAATCCATGGACTAGAGTCGAAATACTCGTGCTCTTCCAAAATGCAAATGGTGACGCTACTGAAATCTCGAAGTCTCTACTGCGCCGGAAGCATTGGAACTTCGACAAGAGTTAGAGATGGCTAACTTAAGTACATAGCTAATATCTAACGTACTGCCGATAACAAAGCAAGGTAACTCGATATAACTCACTTAGCTTAATTAGCCTCAATGCCACATTATCCTTTGTGCCATACACTTTCAATTCACATATCACGCGGTGACACAGACGCGGGCTAATTGGCTTGTTATTGCCGGTGCCTAACAAGATCACGAGGCGCAAGTAGGACGAGTCTTTAACCTTAATGCTAGACTTGTTCCACGGATTACTCTTAACCCATTTTACTCGGAATTTTATAATCTTTTGGGTTCGAGAAGGAGTTTATCCCTGATGTATTGGTATGACATGTCGAGTCCAAATTTTAACCAGGTGTGTTTTTTGGATCCAACAAAATACAGTGTGTCAAATCATATCCTACCTACTGTTTAGGTATTACTTAATGATTTCTGAACATTGATGTAACTTTAGTGTTCGTATATACTACCTAATATTATAAACGTGAAAGTTTGTAAAAACGTATGGATGTATGGATGTTTGTTACTCTTTCACGCAAAAACTAATGAACGGATTTCGATGAAATTTGGCACACAGGTAGATGATGTCCTGGTTTACTATAGGTATAAGCTACTTTTCATCCCGAGAAAATACAAAGTGGGACTTTTATCCCGGAAAATCTTTTTCTGCGAGTGCAACTGCAAGAAAATTAACAAGTATAGAGATAGTTCGAGATCCAGAGAGGACATAGCCTACTTTTATACCGGAAAAACCTTACCCTGGAATTTTCTCGCGCTTGGAGCCGTCACAGCCAAACCACTGAACCGATTGCGATGCAATTTGGTAGGGAGATAGTTTAAGACCCTGGGAAGGATCCAGGTAACTTTTTGTCCCGGGAAGATATAAACCGGGACTTTAATCCCGGAAAACCGCAAGAAACGAAGTATGGAGATAGTTTGATATCCAGAGAAGGACATGGGCTACTTTTATCCCGGACTACTTTTATTTTTTTACGCGGGCGGAGCCGCGGACAAAAGCTAGTATAATATATAGAATTACATAAAAACTTTCGGTCTTTTGTATAGAATCTGTTATATAAAGTAACCGATAAATACGGTCATAATTTATCTATAAATGTAGAGTCTCTGTGTGGTCTTCTTTGGAGAACATGTTGAGATTTTAAACTTAATGATACATATTATTATAAGTCATTATATCATTGGCCTAATACATCTATTCTAGATTTAAACAGCGTTAACTGTTGGAGGTTTTTCTGAGACACTTTATTTGATGGCTGTAGAGATAACAGTGTTGGTTTCCACCCAGCGTAGAAGCTATGGTGGGTGAAGTGTCCTCTCCACAATTGGACGCTGAATCGCATGGGACGCGATTTAGGTATAAGTCATTATTGTTCAGATATTCTAAAGAGTATACATTTTGGTTTTCGGGTTCAAGCAAGGGTTCAAGCGTAGATAGAGTAATAAATATAGACTACCTAATGTGTAGCTCCTACAGAAAGGGATGGTACTATAGAGGTATTGCTTATGAAAGAAAGGGATACAATCGTTTTATTGTCGTCCCGTAGTGCCTGTCGGTTTTTTCAAGGGTGGAATTGAAATTCCACAATAGCTTTTAACATAAGCCTTTGTTTCTTTGCCTCTGCCTCCGACGTAAAGTTATTGTGTTTAGTTGGATGTCTTCAGAGTGTTATAAAATTATTAAAAGTGTCAATAACTTCAAATAATTCAATTACAAAATGGTGTTGTATTATAGCGTGCGGTTTAGTATTACTCAAGTCACTTGTCAAATTTTCTGTCTCATGTGGGCACAGCAAGTGTTCCTCTATAGTTTCCTTCCTTTAAGCTTCAGGCAGTCGATTTCCCAATGTATTATTCTACTCTTTGCAGTCGATAATAGAGTAGGCGTTCCCCGCGCAGTACTTACTTCATCACTGTTGCGTAGCTCTGTAATCTGTACAGGTGTACGTAATCCATTATCTAGTAATTGTTTACCACAGACGATTTAAATGAAATTCTATCTCACGTTTATTTTACTTCTTACACAATACCTGTTGGTGAGATTCTATTGGTTAGAATTTAGTTGAATACATCACTATATAGATAGTCGGTACGTTGTACTTATACACACAAAAACTTACTACGTATGCACACTTGGTTTCTACGTGGAGTTTTTTTGGCATTGAAAATGACTACACTATGTTGGGGCAAGCTTTATTATCAATATCTTCGAGGTAAGAATGAAACTCAAGCTTGACAACGCCTAAGAACTTACTCGAAGCAATTATAATATGATTAGTTACTTTGCGCACAAAATATCACATCTCTCCTCCTAACGCAATTTGCATATTGCTTTGTAGTAATTAGCAGCATAATCTGGTTATATGAAATGTAAATAATAACAATGGTGCATAACAGAGCGTAATATTTAAAACCATCCATTACGTAAACAAGTCATGTTCTCCCAATAATCCGAATTACAATGCAGAAAATATTGCTACACGTCTTTGGTAAGGCAACCCCAGAAATTAGACAATAATCCGTGATCTTAATAGTTATTATACTCTTGCATTTGTAAAATATTTCACCAAAACTAAAATACAATATCGATTAATCCATTTGATATAATATGTCGATTAATCTCGTTAGTGAGAATGAACAGCACTAGGTAGTGTAAACAGCCAGTCTGCCTTCAGTAGAGCTAGTGATCGGTAGCGAACACACGACTTGGAACTATACATGTAAGTTTCAACAGATCGACTATCCCTTCGCGAGGTCACTTTGCATTGTTGTCAGCGAATTATTCATATGTGGCTTTTCCGGTATTATATGCGTTTTAGTGAGCGGTGTTGTGAATATTTTATAGATGTAAGTTTTAGTGGGCCGGCGCGGCGCGATGGTCGCTTGTGCAATATACATAGTACATATTTTGTTGACGCACCTTGCAGTTCTACGACGTATAGAAATATTTTTTTTATTTCGGTGAGAATACATATGGCAATGGCACAATGGCACTCTTTAAATATTAAATTTAACATAATATACAAACTCTACATTTATCAAAGATTATAAAAATGTGTATAGTTAAATAAAAAGTTAAAATGTCACCACGGTGCCAAATCGTAATAAAAATATAACATTAACCAATACAAACAAAGCTGCCTTTTTCGAGGTCACGTTGATTTTTCTGTGATATTTTCCTTCGCTGTAAAACATTACACTCATTAGCCCCAGGAAACTCTTTGATGCATTGTACACATTATTTTCCAGAGCAAAGAGCGTCCGCATTTCATAATTAGTTTTAATAATTCCTGAAGCGTTTGTTATAAAACCAACAAATGTGTGCAAAAAATAATTTTTTTAAATACTTACATTGTTGATTAACTCTACATCTTAACTCATTATATTCTGCAGATGCTGTATGAAGGAATACATTCTTACGAGCATGAAATAATACTAAAATAATTACTACGTAGTAGGAGTATGACGCGATACACAAAATTTTATAAAATGGCCGCGGAATAAGGATAAGGAGAGGTTTTACTAGCTATGTAACGAACGAACAAGTTTAAAATAAAGTTGAAAAGAAAGATAAGAGTAACTAGTCGAGTCACTTGCTTGACAACCCCAAGACTGTCTGACGAATTTCCGACGATAAGCACTGTTGGATATCTACGAAATTACTGCATAGTTCATGGCGCTACATTGCACTCCTTGCCTTAAAATTATCCGATATTGAGTAATCATACAAACTTTTATTAATAGCCAGTGTAAGAGTACTGAGATAAGGCTTGGCTGATTTTAATAGAGCAAAGCACAGGTTACACCACAAAATACTAAACAGTACTACGTAGTTATACTTGAAAAACTGACCAATGGTCTACAAAACATTTAGAGAATATTATATTATGCTTTCTTGAATTGTAGTCCATAGTTTTCGGTGTTCATGAAATGTTACAACAAAGAAATTTCCCATAATGTACATGTTCATAGATTGAGATTACGTAACATCAGGTGCTCTCCTTATAATCTGGCTTTCTTATAACATAACCTTCAAAATTAGTACTTGGATAGTAATTTTGAATTATCAACTTAGTCTGTCAAGGCCCGCGACGGATACCGGTGTCCATATATACCTATAGGATTTTTCCATACATCTATATATATAAGCGGGGCTTGACGGGTTAAACAATAAAATCGTACCAAAAACTCGACGTCCTCTACCGTTTCTACTTGTATTGCTTATTTTATCAGTGTATTGTGTGGAGATGAATGCGTGCCTCGGTTTCGATACAATAGAGCACATTAACGAACTAAACTGAAACCCACACTATGGGTTTCTTTTGTTTGATTGTTTTGTTCACGATATAATAATGAAACGTTTTTGTTGTTTTTATAGTAGGATTAATTCAATAAAAGAAAGGTATTTACATAATTTGTAATGTAGTATTCTGCTGTTTTAATATTTTTTTGGGAAAATTTACCCATAGTAAATATAAAAATCTAAAAAATAAACGTTCCTTTCTTTCTTTCTTTCTAGTACTGTAGAGTACACTGTGTCTCAGGATGATTCGCAATTTACGGTTCAATGTAATGATACTGATAGGTACTGTTCACGGGCAGGCGTGACACTTCGACTGGTGAGCGACTTCTTCTCTTGAGGAGTTTTAAAGAATACGTAAACGTAATCCTCCGAGCCCAGTTTCGGTCACGGCGGCCACTCTCAACGGAGATTAGCCAGGTACGCTGGAGATATCATAGTGCACAAGTTTGCGCGCAATAAACAGGTGAACTCACTATTCCTTAACTATCATAGAGACGGCAATCCGACATGATCTTCGGTCAGAGAATAAATGAGGAACTGTAGCAGAGCAGTTATGAAAGAAGCATATATTGTATAAAACTCGGAAACATTGATTATTTGTCCCTGACATTACTCTTTCTAGCCTGACGAGGGTCGGCTTATGAAAGAACACCGGTCTTTTGGGTGAGTGCAGAAGGCGCTCGCAACCCTTAAAATTAAGCGACCACGCTGAGGGCGACCCACTAACGGGTCACGAACTTCGGCTCAGGGCGGCCACTGAGAGGATAAGACATCAGCGTTTGGGGAAACATGGTTTTTAACCTAATCCTACTCATGTGTTCGTAGTCTTCGGCACGCGGGCCGGAACTGCTAAGAGAGGTCAGGGTGACGGGGAACGCGACGAGGTCCTCGACGGCGAGGGCAAACATTGATGAATTATTATCGTAATATCAACAAAGCTTCTGTTATTGACAATGGATGCAGTGAATGCAATTGTCGACACTAGTCGATATTGACTATTATATCTACTCCGGTCCATTTGATATGAATTATGATAGAAACTGAACAAAACAGCTTCTCAATTGTAAATCGCTATGTAGGTACTTGTTAATGCATCTTATTTGGAGTATTAATCGACTCTTCAATATAAGCTTTGTGGGCGATAGCCTAGCTGGAAATGGACCGGTCTGCCGAGACAATGTTCGGAGGTGTAGGTTCGGAGGTTCAAAACCCAAGGCACACACCTCTGACTTTACGAATAATTATATAAAATAATTAGTGCGCATCTAAAAAAACCTTATAAATTCTAGCCATGCTAGGTATCAATAATATTCAGCTGGAACCCATATTTTATTATTTTTGACGCAATAAAAATAAATTCCATCGATCCATCCATACCAGCCCTGTATTGTATACTGCCCACTCCTGAGGGCAGGCCTCCTCTACAACTGAGTGGGTTAAAGCCATAGTCCACCACGCTGGCATAGTGCGGGTTGGCGACTTGACATATCTTCGAAATTCAGAGAACTTCTCAGTTATGCAGGTTTCCTCACGATGTTTTCCTTCGCCGTTAAAGCGAGCGATAATTCACAAAGAATACACACATAAATTTGTAGAAAAGTCAAAGGTGTGTGCCCTTGGGTTTTGAACTTCCGGACATTGTCTCGGCAGACCGTTCCATTCCCAACTAGGCTATCGTCCTACCGAGCTTTACATTCCTCCAATTTAAAAAAATCCATGACGCGCGCAGAATAAATGGGTAGCTTACAACACGAAAAAGGAAACAAGTAAAGGTAGCTGATCTGAAATCTGAATCAAGGGCTACCTTCATCGAATACCACGAGAGTAAACGTAAATTGCCGCATCGATGACTCAAACGTAACGACACACGTAATTAATCCCATGTTGTTATGACCTCACATAACACAAGCTGAGCTATTGAGTTAACAATAGTTGTGATTCAGTTGTTAACTGCCGAGAATGACTCAATTCCACCATTACAATAGACTTACAACATTTCAAATTAAACAGTACTTGCGGGAACAAATTTTTTTTTTTTGCAAGATTGCATGATGATTATCTGCAAGTCTTGTCAACTTTTAACCCCTGGAATGCCGGGCTCAGTTTGCGTAAAAGACGCGTGCGTGCCGCCATACATTTGAAAAAATCGGATTTTGAGTGTAAAGGATGTTCTAATTTATACACCATAAAATTCTTTAAGTACGAATTTTGAAATTATTTATTTACTTATTTATTATGGATCAATGGTCACTAAAATATTCAGAAACATTGTGAGATTTGGCATAGACGGCCGCCATTTTGAATTTCGTTGTTTTGAGGCCGATTGACCTCAAAATCGAAATCTGGGTATATCTTTGGTTACAAAAAACGGACCCAATGCTTGAATTGAGAAAAATGGCCGCCATTTTGAATTTCTTTGTTTTAAGGCCAATCGACCTCAAAATCGATATATGGGCAGGTCTTTAGGTACAAAAGACGGATCCAATGTCAGAATTGAAACAAGTGGCCGCCATTTTGAATTTCTTTGTTTTAAGGCCAATCGACCTCAAAATCGATATCTGGGCAGGCCTGTAAGTAGAAAAGACGGATCCAATGTTAAAATTGAAAAAAGTGACCGCCATTTTGAGTTTCTTTGTTTTATGGCCAATCGACCTCAAAATCGATATTTGGGCAGGCCTTTAGGTATAAAAGACGGATCCAATGTCAGAATTGAAAAAAGTGGCCGCCATTTTGAATTTCTTTGTTTTAAGGCCAATCGACCTCAAAATCGATATTTGGGCAGGCCTTTAGGTATAAAAGACGGATCCAATGTCAGAATTGAAAAAAGTGGCCGCCATTTTGAATTTCTTTGTTTTAAGGCCAATCGACCTCAAAATCGATATCTGGGCAGGCCTGTAGGTTCAAAAGACGGATCCAATGTTATAATTGAAAAAGTGGCCGCCATTTTGAATTTCTTTGTTTTAAGGCCAATCGACCTCAAAATTGATATCTGGGCAGGCCTTTAGGTACAAAAGACGGATCCAATGTCAGAATTGAAAAAAGTGGCCGCCATTTTGAATTTCTTTGTTTTAAGGCCAATCGACCTCAAAAACGATATTTGGGCAGGCCTTTAGGTATAAAAGACGGATCCAATGTCAGAATTGAAAAAAGTGGCCGCCATTTTGAATTTCTTTGTTTTAAGGCCAATCGACCTCAAAAACGATATTTGGGCAGGCCTTTAGGTATAAAAGACGGATCCAATGTCAGAATTGAAAAAAGTGGCCGCCATTTTGAATTTCTTTGTTTTAAGGCCAATCGACCTCAAAATTGATATCTGGGCAGGCCTGTAGGTTCAAAAGACGGATCCAATGTTATAATTGAAAAAGTGGCCGCCATTTTTAATTTCTTTGTTTTAAGGCCAATCGACCTCAAAATCGATGTTTGGGCATGGCTTTAGGTACAAAAGACGGGTCCATTGTCAGAATTGAAAAAAGTGGCCGCCATTTTGAATTTCTTTGTTTTAAGGCCAATCGACCTCAAAATCGATGTTTGGGCATGGCTTTAGGTACAAAAGACGGGTCCATTGTCAGAATTGAAAAAAGTGGCCGCCATTTTGAATTTCTTTGTTTTAAGGCCAATCGACCTAAAAATCGATGTTTGGGCATGGCTTTAGGTACAAAAGACGGGTCCATTGTCAGAATTGAAAAAAGTGGCCGCCATTTTGAATTTCTTTGTTTTAAGGCCAATCGACCTCAAAATCAATTTCTCGGCATATCTGTAGTTACCAAAAACGGATCCAATGTCGGAATTGAAAAAAGAGGCCACCACTTAGGACTTCTTTATTTTAAGCTAAATTACGTCAAAATCGATACTTGGCGATAGTAAAAAACAGATCTAATGTTAGACTCAATAAAAGTGGTCGCCATTTTAAACTTCTTTGGTTTTAAGACTGATTGGATTTAAGATAGATATTTGGGCTTGTATTTAACCAAATAGAATAAATCGAGGTGTAATATATGTATGTACGCGCGTGAGAAGTTATACTTCTTTGGCATCATTAACCTTTATAGTTTGGGAAAATTGCAGTCTTGGCTTCGGCCTCTGAATTTTGAAAAAGTCCTTGGGTGTGGTAAAACAACAACAGACAAGGCTGCAAGGCTAAGCGCCTTTGTCTTCTCCTTTTACTAAAAAATAAATTATCATTAGAAACTGTAACGGTTTTGATTTAAATAAAAATATGTACCACTGACTTTACAGAAATACTTTCATACAAAATATCACCAAGCGAACGACCGGCACGAAGGCAATGACCAACTAACTCGAACTGTCAAACGTTCTATGCTTTTATAGCAAAAATTGTAGATCATGTCATTAATACCCGCACAAAAAATATTTTTGCCCTAACATTATATTATATAATTATTAAATATAGAATTTAGAGAATAATAAATATATATGACATAATTTGTACTTAATATTAGAAGATTCTTAATTTAAAATATTTATTATTGATTATTTATTATTTTAAAAATATTTTTTTTTTTATAATTAATTTAAAAAAAAGACAACCAATAATATCACTTAAGACGAGGCTATATGGGCTTGAACCCTTTGCCTTCCCTATAAGGTGAAAATTATAATAAAAAAACAACCGTGAGAATTTTGTGTCACACATGCGCGCGCATCGTAAAATTTCACTCCCATAAATTTTTCATAACGCGCTTAAGGTATAACTTCAAAAAAAAAAAGATACAGTAATTGAATGGCCACCCACCAGGGCATAACGATGTAGGGGAAGAAAAATATTATAGTAAGATAATTTCTACTACGCGGCTAATTATGCTTATAGCTATTGTTGAATTGCTAACGACCCCCGGATTTTTAACCGATTTTGATGCTTTCACAGAAGAATTTACTTTATTACCTGTTTGCTGCCACGGGCCACTTCTTAAATTCGAAGACAAATTCCTTTTTTTGCGACATAACAAAGCTGCAATATCGTTATTGAAGAGAATTGAATAAGCTTTGATGGTGATATTATTTAAAAGTGATATAATTAAAACCTACTATAGTTTGTGGCCATGTCCAGCGGATTTTGATTTTAAAACCAATGGCCCTTAAAACAAGAACATTTAACATGGAATGCAGTTATTAAAATTCCAACCTCGATTAATTAGTTTTGGCTAAAAGACAAGCCCAAATATCTATCTTAAATCCAATCAGTCTTAAAACAAAGAAGTACAAAATGGCGACCACTTTTCTTAAGTCTAACATTAGATCTGACTTTTACTATCAATGGCATGCCAAGTATCGATTTTGAGGTCAATTGGCCTTAAAACAAAGAAATTCAAAATGGCGGCCACTTTTTTCCATTCTAATGTTCGATCCGTCTTTTGTACCTACAGGCCTGCCCAGATATCGATTTTGAGGTCGATTGGCCTTAAAACAAAGAAATTCAAAATGGTGGCCACTTTTTTCAATTCTGACATGGGATCCGTCTTTTGTACCTAAAGGCCTGCCCAGATATCGATTTTGAGGTCGATTGGCCTTAAAACAAATAAATTCAAAATGGCGGCCACTTTTTTCAATTCTAACATTGGATCCGTCTTTTGTACCTACAGGCCTGCCCAGATATCGATTTTGAGGTCGATTGGCCTTAAAACAAAGAAATTCAAAATGGCGGCCACTTTTTTCAATTCTAACATTAGATCCGTCTTCATTACCTAAAGGCTTGCCCAGATATCGATTTTGAGGTCGATTGGCCTTAAAACAAAGAAATTCAAAATGGCGGCCACTTTTTTCAATTATAACATTGGATCCAACTTTTGTACCTACAGGCCTGCCCAGATATCGATTTTGAGGTCGATTGGCCATAAAACAAAGAAATTCAAAATGGCGGCCACTTTTTTCAATTCTAACATTGGATCCGTCTTCATTACCTAAAGGCTTGCCCAGATATCGATTTTGAGGTCGATTGGCCTTAAAACAAAGAAATTCAAAATGGCGGCCACTTTTATCAATTCTAACATTGGATCCGTCTTCTGTACCTAGAGGCTTGCTCAGATATCGATTTTGAGGTCGATTGGCCTTAAAACAAAGAAATTCATAATGGCGGCCACTTTTTTCAATTCTAACATTGGATCCGTCTTCGGTACCTAAAGACCTGCCCAGATATCGATTTTGAGGTCGATTGGCCTTAAAACAAAGAAATTCAAAATGGCGGCCACTTTTTTCAATTCTAACATTGGATCCGTCTTCATTACCTAAAGGCTTGCCCAGATATCGATTTTGAGGTCGATTGGCCTTAAAACAAAGAAATTCAAAATGGCGGCCACTTTTTTCAATTATAACATTGGATCCAACTTTTGTACCTACAGGCCTGCCCAGATATCGATTTTGAGGTCGATTGGCCTTAAAACAAAGAAATTCAAAATGGCGGCCACTTTTTTCAATTCTAACATTGGATCCGTCTTCATTACCTAAAGGCTTGCCCAGATATCGATTTTGAGGTCGATTGGCCTTAAAACAAATAAATTCAAAATGGCGGCCACTTTTTTCAATTATAACATTGGATCCAACTTTTGTACCTACAGGCCTGCCCAGATATCGATTTTGAGGTCGATTGGCCTTAAAACAAAGAAATTCAAAATGGCGGCCACTTTTTTCAATTCTAACATTGGATCCGTCTTCATTACCTAAAGGCTTGCCCAGATATCGATTTTGAGGTCGATTGGCCTTAAAACAAATAAATTCAAAATGGCGGCCACTTTTTTCAATTATAACATTGGATCCAACTTTTGTACCTACAGGCCTGCCCAGATATCGATTTTGAGGTCGATTGGCCATAAAACAAAGAAATTCAAAATGGCGGCCACTTTTTTCAATTCTAACATTGGATCCGTCTTCATTACCTAAAGGCTTGCCCAGATATCGATTTTGAGGTCGATTGGCCTTAAAACAAAGAAATTCAAAATGGCGGCCACTTTTATCAATTCTAACATTGGATCCGTCTTCTGTACCTAGAGGCTTGCTCAGATATCGATTTTGAGGTCGATTGGCCTTAAAATAAAGAAATTCATAATGGCGGCCACTTTTTTCAATTCTAACATTGGATCCGTCTTCGGTACCTAAAGACCTGCCCAGATATCGATTTTGAGGTCGATTGGCCTTAAAACAAAGAAATTCAAAATGGCGGCCACTTTTTTCAATTATAACATTGGATCCAACTTTTGTACCTACAGGCCTGCCCAGATATCGATTTTGAGGTCGATTGGCCTTAAAACAAAGAAATTCAAAATGGCGGCCACTTTTTTCAATTCTAACATTGGATCCGTCTTCATTACCTAAAGGCTTGCCCAGATATCGATTTTGAGGTCGATTGGCCTTAAAACAAATAAATTCAAAATGGCGGCCACTTTTTTCAATTATAACATTGGATCCAACTTTTGTACCTACAGGCCTGCCTAGATATCGATTTTGAGGTCGATTGGCCATAAAACAAAGAAATTCAAAATGGCGGCCACTTTTTTCAATTCTAACATTGGATCCGTCTTTCATACCTACAGGCCTGCTCAGATATCGATTTTGAGGTCGATTGGCCTTAAAACAAAGAAATTCAAAATGGCGGCCACTTTTTTCAATTCTAACATTGGATCCGTCTTCGGTACCTAAAGGACTGCCCAGATCTCGATTTTGAGGTCGATTGGCCTTAAAACAAAGAAATTCAAAATGGCGGCCACTTTTTTCAATTCTAACATTGGATCCGTCTTTTCTACCTACAGGCCTACTCAGATATCGATTTTGAGGCTAATCGGCCTCAAAACAAAGAAATTCAAAATGGCGGCCGCTTTTCTCAATTCTAATATATAATTAAGATTTGCATCCAATGGAAACCCAAAAATTACCTAAAAAGAAACAACCTGTAGATGTTCAGTTTTCATACATTTTGCAGAAATCGGCCCGAGCGTGGATCCACGCTCCGGCAGAGTTTGAACACTTTTTTTGAGCGTGGATCCACGCTCCCGGCACGCGAGGGCTTAAACAATATTAGTTGCCTCTTTAACGATGCGTAACAATTATTTTTGCAGGTTTTTTAAGCCACAGTATCTAAAACCTTTCAAATATTTGTTAGTGCATTTGTTCACGATTATTCGAAGATTGTGTTTTTATTATATTATTATGATTATTTATTACGTTATTCTTATTTTCGGTTGCATTATAAGCTTTATACGAACGCATCAATTTGAAGCAACCGTGATCTACATAAATACGAAATCAAAAAATATTACCCAAAATAAATACGGATTTTCATGTAAAGCATAACTAATAACATAACAAAGCTGTTTAATTAACAGTTGTTTTATTAGCGTTATAATTTTTGAATAACTTTAACTTCCTGCGCTCTCCCTTTTTTCTTATAGTAAAACAAAGCTTAATTAAAAACATTGCGCTTTCCATTCTAATTAAAAGTGTTTAAATATATGACGAAAAATATCAATACGATTCATAAAAGGATGCTGCTAGTTATTACATGGTTGTGACTTATGACAACACGTAATGAGTCGGACGGCTTAATCCCTACGATCTCATCTAGCGGGCTCAGCGTGATAGATAGCCGATGCCCGATGGCTCATCTATCACACCCGACGACCTTAGGGATGCCAAATAAAAAAATGTTTATCAGTATACTATTAAAAATATTAGACAAACTCTATTTATAAACTTGGTTTCGTGGCTTGTATAATATAGTTATATGATGTTAGCCGGTTATATGATTGATATTAAAGGTATTTATCATAATACATACCTTTCATATTATTTTATTTTTATTGCATTGAATGACGAGACGAGCATGCCGATCGCCTGATGGTAAGCGATATGACCTCCCATAAACAGTAGCAACACCATCCAGCGCCTTGAATACCAAAGTACTGTTTGGCATTCTATTACGCTCGTCGTCCTGAGACATAAAATGTTAAGTCTCATATCTCCAGTAGTTACACTGGCTACAATGTCCTTGAAACCCAAACACAACAGTGCATGCACCCTGCTGCTTGGCGGTAGAAATAAACTTACGGTGGTACCCACCCAGACGGACTCTCAGTAATTTTTTAATTTTAAATAAAATAAATATGTATTATATTATTTTATTTTTTTTGTCAATGGCCCCACTGCCAGTAGCCTGACGCGAGTCGGCTTTTCTGGCCACACCGGTCTTTAGGGTGAACGCAGAAGGCGCTCGCAACGCTTTGAATTTAGTGACCCTGCTGAGGGCAACCCACTAACGGGTTATGAACCTCGGCTCAGGACGGCCACTGAGAGAGGATGAGCCATCAACGATTAGGGAAAGATTGTTTTTTAGACCTAATCCTATTAGATTGTGTTGTCATCGGCACGCGGGCCGGAACTATTAGGGGGGTCGGGGGGGCGACAGGGAACGCGGCGAGGACGGAACTGCGGTCTTGTGGAGTGTTGGAGTTTCAAGAACTCGTTCTTACGGCGGATGGCCAGAGTGATTTCGTCCTCTGGATCGGTTAAAATATATTATATTGATATATTATAAACAATGCGGTGCCTGCCTCGGTGGCGTAGTTGTATTATAGTACGACTGCAAAGCTGAGGTCTCGGGTTCGATCCCCGGGTCGGGCAAAGTGGTATTGAGTTTTTCTATTCAGTATCAGCTCAATTACAATAAACAATATTAAATTTCTATAATTCATGAGTACACTAAAATGTGTCATACATATCTGAGAAATATAAAGTAAAAATCTGTTGTAGAGTAAACAACCAGGCAACCATGAGACAGCGCAAAGATTAACTGTTAGCCTGGCATTGTGTAGTTTCTGGAAAAATTCTGGCGGTACACGGCTCGAACCGCTCCGTGCAGGATGTCGCCCATTAGGTCCCATTGTCAGACCTACGACTTACACAATCGCCCGCTCGACGCTACCGTCTCGAGCCCCGTTCCAGAATGATCCTTTTGTACCCCTTTGAATCATTTTTTAATTTTTATTTGTACTGCGGCTGATGTAATTAAGGCATATTCAATGAGACAATAAAACATGCCGTACGTTTTATACCTACATCCTCATTAATTATTAGCCTGCCGTGGGACAATGACTGTTTAGATCTACAAAATTTGTGAATGATGATCATATAAACTGAATCTATACTAATATTATAAAGCTGAAGAGTTTGTTTGTTTGTTTGTTTGAACGCGCTAATCTCAGGAACTACTGGTTCGAATTGAAAAATTCTTTTTGTGTTGAATAGACCATTTATCGAGGAAGGCTTTAGGCTATATAACATCACGATGCAACTATTAGGAGCGAAGAAATAATGGAAAATGTGAAAAATACGGGGAAAATTATTCATCCTTGAGGGCTTTCATTGCGTGCGCTGCGAAAACGGTTCAAGATACCAAAAATATATGTATGAAAGAATTATTCCTCTTGAAATTATCTAAAAAAATGTCCGCGGCAGTATATGTCTATCTTTTAAGATTAACTCACTAGAACCGTTTTTATGGTAATCAAATTTGGTCGAAATTAATGCATTATTTGTTAAGAGTTGTATCAACGTAATAATATTAATCTTTATCCAATGAATATATATACGGTACATACACCAAAATGTTTTTTTTTTAATTTTTGTCTGTTCCGGCTAATCTCTGAAATGGCCGGACCGATTTTGACGGGACTTTTATTGGGAGGTAGCTGATGTAATAAGAAGTAGTAACTTAGGCTACGTTTTATTCCGGAAAAGTATAAAGCGGGACTTTTCCTCGGAAAAACTTTTTAACACGGGCGGAGCCGCAGGCAACAGCTAGTAATGTAATATTTGCTGGATGTGTAACTTCAGCACGAGTACGGCTGCCATCCGTCCGGATTTCCCTGGATTTGTCCTAGTTTGAAGGGCGTCCGGGGACCGTCCGGCAGGGGTTTTAAAAAGTGTCCGGGTTTTACCTGGACACTTTTGTTGTCAGGGGAAATCAATTTTTTTATAGATGAGCGACAAATTCATTCATTTCCCCGCATTTAAGAAGGAATGGCAAAATATTTTTTCAGAGGTGTCCGGGGAAAGACCCCAAATGTCCGGGATTTTTGCCGTGTTTATCCGGCGTCGGCAATTTAGGTGATGGCAGCCCTAAGCATGAGTAACATTATATTACAAAAAAGCTAATAATTTAACACCAATTAGTGAAAATTTATCATCGAAAATTTCGCTGCCCATTTAATGCAATTATATTATTTTATCAGCCTATAGTTTACGATTTTCATAAAAATATATTTTCTTTTTTCCTTTCTTGTGATATGTCTTCAAGTGATTCTCGCTACCTAATTACATCAAATCAAACAATATACTTCTGAATTTTTTGATTTTATCCTATGACCTATGTATATAACATATTCCTGTTGTAACTGCCAAAAAAGAGGTGATGCATCGTTAACCGCAGTGGAAACTAGTCAAAATTAGTCGTCACCGAATGTTTTGTACAAAGAAAATCAAAATAAACACTCATCACGCCCTTATCCCTGAAGCGGTAGGCAGAGGTGTAACCAGAGCACCCAGTTTTCGCTATGTGTGTTCCGTCTCATGATGTAATAGGGGGCGAGCAACTGATTATAAGTGGAGTTGCGTCCAGGGTCTGTAGACAAGATGTCTTTCAAAATGCATGGGAGTGATATAGATATACTTCGGCCGGACCCCAGGTTTCAGTTTTAATTGAAATTTAAATTTACTGCGTCGATGGCGAACTTGTATTATGGTACGACTGCAATGCTGAGGTTTTGAGTTCGATCCCCGCGTCGGGTAAAATGATACTGGGTTTTTCTATTCAGTATCAGCCCGGAGGCTGGAATTTGTGATAGGTGATAGGTCTCTCATTGAAGGGCATTGTAGCCAGTGTAACTACTGGAAATAATTGACTTAACATCTTATGTCTCAGGATGACGAGCGCAGTGGAATACCGCACAGTACTTTGTTACTCAAGGTGCTGAATAGTGTTGCTACTATTTATGGGTAGTCGTATTGCTTACCATCAGGCGAACTGCATGCTCGTCTCGTCATTCAATGCCTATCACATGATGGGACGGAATACGCACTGCGAAAAGTGGGTGCACTAGTTGCGCCTCTGCCTATTCCTTCGGGGATAACTAGCGTGAGTGTGTGTGTGTGTGTGTGTGTGTGTGTGTGTGTGTGTCTTTAAATTATTTTTTTATAAATGTTTAAATTAACAGAATTTAATTTCGACACTTGGTTTACAGTTTCCTTTAATAAATTGCATAAATACCCCCAGGTTTAGAAAACGGAATCGCTCATAAGGTTGTTAAGATTAAGACAACTCTTGTTCAATAATACCACGTATAGCTTCCATCTGCAGCTGTTTGAAAATTATCATCTGCACATAATAGTCTTTGTTTATCAGCAGATGTTTTACGTTTGTATGGCTACGAGGTACAATTTCCAGTGTCAATGTTTATAATTACCTATCATTATAATGATTCCAATTGTTTGATTCTACTTTTATTATAGTTTTACCAACTACATCGCACTTTAAGGATCAACACCTCGAATAACAAAATAAGTCTTATGTACATCACCTTCACTGCACTTCACTGGTTAGTGGGTTTTTGAAGATGAAAGACGAATAAAGGGATTTGAATAATAATAATTTTGTTCAATGAAAAGTAAGAAACGATTGCAAAGTTGAAGTATTTATAACGTTTTTTTACGTGAAGAGGTAACAAGCAAATTTTTGATTTTTGTTAGCCAAATCGAGCTGTAATTTGAAGAAGACGAATGATTTGGTAGGTTTTTGTCGTGATTGGAAAACCCACGCGTCGCGTCGTGGCTCACGAATTGATATATATAGTTTTGTACTATGGGGATTATGGGTAGGTACGAATTATTGTGTTCTGAATGATTTTTGTAATCCTCCACTTGACTCTCAAAAGGTTGCAAATAAAAGTTCAGAGGAGGTTAATTCTTTAGTCTATATTGGTCACAAATATAAAATCACTTAACACTATAGTGTGTACAGTACTGTCTATGGTAGGCATGTAGGCTAACGTGGCGCGTGACGGGAAACAAAATAAATAACGAGCCCGCTCACGCGCAACTACAAAATGTAAAATAAACAAAATACAAATTCTATGAAATACATACAGTGTGTCCCTATATTACTATCCGTGGCTGATGAGTACCTAATGGCTAATTCAGCGTCAGAATACCGTAAAACCACATGACTTTGCCCAGATTGCTTGCGTTTTCTAATTCAATTTGAAATATTTAAAATAATAATATTAGTTTTAATTTGTTATTGTAGTACACTACTGATAAATGTACTGTTCTTTGTGTAGAATGTATAATAATGTCCAAAGACTGTATAATTATATGATAAACACCTCAATCTAGACGGCGGGCCAAATGTGTAGCACTTTTTATAAGTTTGCCCATTTTGCAGAAATTTTCATAACGTCGGTATTTTCTACCTTATGTTCTTAATGTTTAGGTACTATTCTAGAAAAATAATCAATTTATGATGCGTCCTTAAAATTAAACTTTTAAACGTTCATTTAACGTGTCAAAATTTAGTGGGCAAAGTCCCAACAAATATTTTGTAATTTTTCATACAAATAAAAGGATGAGCTAGGGTTGTCACTTTTTATTGTTAATCAATAAGAACTAAGCAGGTACATTGAAATAACGTATTTCAGTCTTAATTATTAATCTTAAAATCCCACCAGTATTATAAACGCGAAAGTTTGTAAGTATGTATGGATGTCTGAATGTTTCTCTTCTAAAAACGCACTTTAAATTGCCTGGATTATCAGACAAATTAGTCTCGTCGTAGTTCAGTATATTCGTCGGTGGTATATCTTGAAGCGTTTCGTGTAAATTGGCAAAGAATTGTTCCATTTCTTGTAAGCCTTTCTCGGCCCGTACCTTTTTTATATTTTGAGTTGTTCTGAAAGTCAATTTTGAACAATGTCTGCTCAAAAATCCTTCTATCCAAGTATGACTAGGTAGTTTGCCATCGAATAAATCAGTTTGTGAGTTTTTTTCTAAGTATTTATAAACTAACATTTTAATGTCCATTTTAGTCATGGGACTGCCGTAGTCTGCAGAAGCTACCAATACGTTGGTTAGGTTTTCCTCCTCTTCAGTAGTGAGCTTTTTTTGTCCCCCAGCCGGCTTCACGTGTAGTTTTTTTTCTTTATTCAGTATAGTCCGCCGAGGGATCCTAAACCTTTTTTCTGCCTCACGACTAGACATCATTTTATTTTCGATCATTTCTACTGCTAACTCCAACATTTCTTTAGAATAGTTTCTGTATGGTCTGGATCCCAATACTCTTCTTTTTTTTCTCGCATTTTTAGTATTATTCATTCTGAAATAAATAAAAAAACTACCTCATTCACATTTTTTTACCCAAAAAAAGAAGTAATAAAATTATTATTACCTCAAGTAATATTAATACTGAATTGAATGTAAAACGTTGTTTAACATTCATTCGTTCCGGTACAATTTGTTTTATAGTGCGTTTAATTTTTAATTACCGATGGCGTGAATTTTCACCCCTCTCTGACAAGATGGTGGACATTATGAAGACAATTCCCGCCATTTCAGTTTAATAAAGTAAAACGCACTCTAGGTACCTATCTATTTATGTCAGTTCTCGTGGAGGTGACAACCATAGCGGTATAACTTTGGTGGGCAAAGTCGTAAAAATGGTTTCAGAAAAACTGATTTGACATTGCCCACCATCATTTTATCCAATCTATGAGAGATTTAGCGTACTGAGTTCGCTCTTCCTTCCTAATTTGCTATAAACCAATAGCCGTAAAAAAAATACTTACCTGCTGTAATTGCAAACCGATTTGTAGAAAAAGTTTTTCACACCGCTTTTGGCCCGCAAATTCAACGACCATGTTCGACAAAGCCTGACAGCCAACTGAACTCACATTACCAAAAATCTTTTTTTTTTTTTGTTAATTTATTCATGTCCATGGATACAAAGTCCTTCAGACGCATACTTGTTTCTTTTTTAATTATCCTCAGTACTAACTACTATGTCAAAGTAAAGCAGTGGCTACCTTACCAAGACTTTATGTTAAGTTTTGGCGGCAACGAAAAAACACTTGATTGGCACAGTTATTTCAATTCACTTCATTTGAGCACTTTAATAGAACTATATTGGATAATATACCACCATAATTATGCAATATAACACTAAGTATCACCAAAATAATGAATTAAAACAAGAGCACCTCATGACACTTCCACATTCCCGCCAAAACTCCTTACCAAAAATCACTTAGTTAATGTTGCCAGAGACATAATCAAATTTCTTCCACAAATTAAATAATAAAACAAATCTTAAAATGTTACCAGTTTTTTACATATTTATGACAAGCACCTTCCTGGGCAAATTCAGATCGGATGGGCAATCTTGTAAGGTTTTACGGTATACGTAGATACTTCCAGACTTAGCAATATTATGTACCTACACTCCAAACAATAATGCTCACTAATTTAAATAGAATGTAAAACGTGACGAACTCCTAATAAATTAGGTAGGTAGGTTTCTTGTTTAAAAAAAAAAGTACTCATTTTATTTATTTGTTGTTAAAAAAAAACAGGGCGTACATTAATTTACCAACTTCAATGTAAAATTACACCATCATAACAAAAGAGTTTTTAATTTCAAAATATTTAACTATCTTATAACGACATAAATATAAACAAAATGCAATCAATGCAATGCAATCAGCCCTGTATTATACAAGGTTGCTATGATCCAGGGGCATTAAAATGGACAGAGTACTCCATATCGGCTCGGAAATAATTCGAAACGGTCAAAAACTCGATAAAGATAAAAATAGAAAATCACTTTTATCTAACAAGTTCTATCAATTTAATACGCAAACACCATTTATAAATATTTACACTAACCTGCGGTCATCTGCGTGACAAAACGGCAACGTCGCATTCTGTTGTCTTCCATGTCGCCGATGAGCCGACCGGCAAATACAAATAGATAGGTAGCTCGGCGCATAAGCGGGTGGGTCTCAAGTACAAATTTAAAAATTTTCGCTGTCACAAAGTTACAGAAACCAAACACAAACATACAACAGATCGGTGCTCGTATCACACAAAGAAATAAATAAACACTATCACTTTTTAATACATTTACATTAGTGTCCTATCACATAAACAAAAAGCAATATTTGAATATTCTCAAAATGGCGCGTAAGCAATAATAAGATTGTACCTAGGAAGCGGCTCAGGCGCTTTCGCAAGGCGTCTCATGTCCCGGAGCAATTACGGCGACACACTAAAAAAAACTAAAACAGTTCTTTGAATTTTTGAAGATTGGAATGACCCAGGTCTATTTATTAATCGCTTCTTTGTTTATGTGACATAGTTATGATGTAATGTTATTGTGTTCTCGTTCTTATTGTACTAAGATTAAGACTCACTTTGACGTGATTATTGGCTGATAGAGGGGCAACGTCTCCTAATTTTGTTGATATTTAAGGTCACGCACCTTACATGACCTTAGATAACTATGTTGACTCTCGGTCAGCTGTTAGGGCAGATATACATCCCGATGTAGTTTTGCAAAGACGAAAAATCTATACTGTGGCTTAACTATTCCTCCTATTGAACTGAAATTTGGTGTAGAGCTTGTATATGGTACATTACATATATAGCTAGAAATAAAGCCTCACCGTTTAATCAACCTTGTATATTGCCCACTGCTGAGCATGGGTCTCCTCTATTACTGAGATGGATCAGGCCTTAGTCCACCACGCTGGCCTAATGCGGGTTGACAGACTTCACATACCTAGCGCCGATAAGCGACGATAGCCTAGTTGGGAATGGAACGTTCTACCGAGACATTGTCCGGGGGTTCAAACCCAAGGCACACACCTCTGACTTATCGAAGTTATGTGTGTATTGTTTATCAATAAACAAAATAAACAAAATCAATTTCGTTATTTCTCCAGTTTCCTTATACACAGACGTATTTGAAACCATTTGAAACACATAAACTTAGACTTAGCATTCCTTATTCCAGGTGTAATATGGACTCGCAGACAGTTTGAAGATCTCCGCGCAAAATGATGTTATTAATCACGGCACTGGCGGTATACCTCGCGACAGGCCTGACCCTCGGCTTCAATGGAGAGAGCTTCGAGCTGGAGTGCCCCGACGAGTGCGACTGCCACTACTTCAGGGTCAACTGGGTCACCGACTGTTCGGAGAGCAACCTCACTGAAGTCCCCTACGATGAGCTCAGTCTTAGCGTCTACGTGCTTGATTTGAATGAAAATAATATAACGGCCTTAAAACCGTTTCCAAGTGACATCAAGATGAGAAGACTTCAGATTGCCAACAACAGACTGACCAGGGTGGAGAGAGAGGCTTTCAAAGGGCTTGAGTATTTGATAGATATTGACTTATCGGGAAACAATATCAGCTACGTCGACCCCGAGGCATTCTTGTAAGTACAAATTTGTAAGATTATTTGTAACTAATGGACATTATGAAGTTTTCTGAGTCTCGGGCTGACGAGCTAGTTCATCGTCATTTAAAGTTTTAGTGTTAATATTGTTTATCGCTAGTCAACACTAAGTATTGGATTCGTCTCCTCATCTCTATGAGATATTCCCTGGCCAGCAACATTAGTTTTAAAGTCATTTAAATCGAAACAAAACGCTAGCACCTACAACTCCGTGCCAACAAAAATAAAGGTAATAAGTACGAAAGATTTTCTATCTAGTGTTTTGCTGATTCAACGAAGACATATAAATGAACATTAGCACAATCACCCTTGTGTCTATGTAACAGTTCAATGCCTTTTATTATCCAATAAGTAACAGCGTAATGCGCTTCATACACACTTGAACCTTTTTATAACGTATGTCTTGCAACCTAGACCGGTTCTAAGGGCTATTTATAGGGACCAAAAGAAACGATCGACTCATCTGGAGCGGTGAATAAGGAGGCAGCTTGTGTGGATATTTGTATAACAAGTTTTTGCAACGTAAAGGGGTGTTAGGGCTAAAAATACCACAACTCACAAATAGCTACTCGGTATAATGAAACGGTATCAACGCAGTGCTTACTTATCAGTGACCTATTATGTGATCTGCAGCTCGCTTGTGTTTTTTTATCGAAAATGTTATGATGATCATAATTTTACTATCATCTTCGGTGAATGATTAAGCGACGATAGCCTAGGGAATGGAACGGTCTGCCGAGTCAATGTCCGGAGGTTCAAACTCAAGGCACACACCTCTGACTTTTCGAAGCTACGTGCGTAGGTGTTGTTTATCAATTATCGTTCGCTTTTACTGTGAAGGATATCATCGTGAGGGAACCTACATACCTGAGAATTCTCTATAAGAATTTCGAGGGTATTTGAAGTCTGCCAACTCGCGCTAGGCCAGCGTGGTGGACTAAGACCTAACCCCCTCTCAGTAGTAGAGCAGGCCCGTGGTCATCAGTGGGCAATACAGGGCTGATAGCATTGCATTCCATTCGGTGAATGATTCCAAACGCAAAGAAAACCTGTACATCGTAAAGTGTCTATGTTGTTTGCGAGCCAATCTGACATTCATCCCTGAACACAAGTCACAACGACTGATGATAAAATTGACCAATTGCTTCCGAACTCGTTAAAGTCCAACCAGAAGCGAGACAAATTGCCGCCAACTAGTGGTGCCAATATTAGATAATGGTCACTCAACGAATGCAAATTGAATCCGTTCACAATATTTCCTATTACATATTTGCTATTATGAATTGGTCAAGCGTCTCGTTGGCGACCGCAGAAACCTATGTAACTACAAAGGTTAGGCAAACATAAGATCAAATTAATCAGAATTTATATTTCATACACATAACTTCATTCAACAATCATTCAATAAGCTTCATAATATTATTTAACAAAATTACTCGAGTGAATTTATGTTATTTCTTAATATCTGCCTCGGTGGCGTAGTCTTATTATGGTACGACTGCAATGCTGAGGTCTCGGGTTCGATTCCCGGGTCGGGTAAAGTGATATTGAGTTTTTCTATTCAGTATCAGCTCGGAGTCTGGAATTTGTGCCCGATATGGCGATAGGCTCACCCCCTATCACATCATGGCACGGAATAAAGGCGAAAAGTGGGTGCACTAGTTGCGCCTCTGCCTACCCCTTCGGGGATAACAGGCGTGAGTGTATATGTATATGTATGTATGTTCTTAATATCTTTTTCAGAGATTCTCGCGGGCTACTACACGTGGAACTTCAAGACAATCCCATCGGCAACATCGAAGGTCCGTTCCTGATCTCGACGACACTTCAGTACCTCGATATCAGCAATTGCAATCTGTCTTTATTGAACCCTCAGTTTTTTGAAAACATAACAACGCTTACTACTGTCGATCTATCAAATAATCCCCTCAAGACGCTTGAAGGTGGAGTTTTCGATGTTCTCACAAGTTTGGAAACGTTAAAACTCAACGATTGCCATCTCAGCAGTATATCGGAAAATCTCTTCATTTCCAGCGTGAACTTGAAGAGTTTGGAACTAGCTGGCAATTTCTTAACAAACACGGACTGGTCTGAAGTTCTTGGAAAGTTGACGAGGTTGGAATATCTGAATCTCAGAAAATCTGGAATCACTTACCTTTCTGAGGACACGTTCTCCAATTGCACCAATTTAGTTTCACTTATTTTGGCAGACAATGAGTTACGTGATTTAGATGTAGCGGCTACGTTAGGTAACAGCGTCAATCACTTGGAACTACTTGATTTATCTAATTGTAAAATACTGGGTCCAATATCTGGTGAAGCGTTCGCAAATGCTACCAGACTCAAGAGCCTATATCTTTCTGGCAACCCATTGTTTGCTCCGGACCTACGCGACGCACTGGCGCCTTTACCAAAACTAGAAAAGTTATTCCTCAGTAATTGTGGACTTCACAACCTCCCAAATAATTTCAACGTGTTCGAGAATCTTCTAGAGTTAGACATATCATACAATCCACTTAATAATGTGTTCACAAGATTACTGGCGCCTCTGGAGAAATTGGAGTATCTGAACATGGGCTACAGTAATTTGTCATACATTGGCCCAGACTCGTTTGCGAAGATGACATCAATGAAACGACTAGTACTTTCTGGAAACGATCTTTTATCACTAGAAGCCGGACTGTTTGGAAACCTTACACAATTGACTACATTGGAATTAGAATTTTGTGGGCTCAAACGGCCGTTGAATGCAAACGCCTTTTTCAAAAATCTTACTTACATGGACTTAAGAGAGATCAAGCTGGGCGGTAATCCGCTAGTGATCCCGCCCGCAGGGCCTGTGTTCCCTAAACAATTATCCCAAGTGACGATACTTGACTTGAGCAATTGCAATATAACATCGTTAAACATCGATGCATTCCAAAACACAGTTAATATTACAGACCTGAATTTAGCTGGAAATCGTATAAGATCCACTGAAGGAAGCCTTGCTTTCTTAGAAAGGCTACAACATTTAGAGAAAATAAATTTAAGCAACAATAATCTCACAACAATCGAGCCACAAGTGTTTGTACATAATCCGAAGCTGCATTCTCTTAACCTTCTCGGAAACCCATTCGTGTGTGACTGCAAAATTGCCGAGATGTGGGATTGGGCTAACATGATCAAAGGTGATTTGGACGTTCTTATTGGCGCTAAGAGTGCAGAGAAAGATATCGTAGTTAAGGGTAACAAGAAGAAGAAACATCTATATTGCCACTACAACGAGACACAGCTCCGGAACATGAGTCTGACACTGAACAAAGCAGTGCCAGGCAGACGGCCTTTCATAAAACCAAGGGAGCTCACCTACGCAAACAGAACTTGGGCAAAGTACGTCAGAGAATCGGGCTGTGAACCAGTTGTAAAAATACTTAGGCCAATAGCGTTGGTTGCAGAGTTATTCGACTTCGAAAAGGGCTTCCAAATATCGACTGGAGTCATCGTTGTAGCGGTCATGGCTTTGGCTCTCGGTTTAACATCCTTTGTTATGACTATACGTCTTTTGAAAAGAACAAATATGGTAGAAATGGATACAGAAATAAACAGAAAATCGAGATAGCAAATTAAAAAAAAATTATTAACAGGTGCCAGTGTATAGACCACTTCATTTTATATTGCTATATTTTATACGTCTTTTAATGTGGATACTAGATAGGAATGATGTCTCTCTAAATTGAGAAATAGACGTTTACAGACACGTTTATGAATCAATAATTATTTTTAAGCACATATTTATATTTTTACTAGTCACATAATATTACAGATTAAGTATAAAATATTTAATGCATGGAAGTTCTATAAAATAACTACCCAACTGCATTTCCTAGGTAAATATTTGTAAAACCGTTTTTTCTATAGATTATAATTATCTTGTTATAACTGATAAGGGTGTGAGAATTCAAAAATAGGGCTTCGAAAACAAAATACAGACATTATGATGTAATGTTGAGATAACATAAAATTTTAGCAAGTAGACGTATTTAAATAAATATGAATTCTTTTTTTGTTATTTTGTTTCATTTTAAGTAATTGATTAATATGTTAATCTATGTAAGACTGCTTCGGTAGCGTAGTTGTATTACAGTACGACTGCAATGCTGAGGTCTCGGATTCGATCCCTGGGTCGGACAAAGTGATATTGGATTCTTCTAATCAGTATCAGCTCGGAGTCTGGAATGCGTGCCCGATATGGGGATAGGCTCGCCCCCTATCACTTCATGGGACGGAATACGCACGGCGAAAAATGGTTGCACTAGTTGCGCCTCTGCCTACCACTCCGGGGATAAAAGGCGTAAGTATGCGTAATCTATGTAATGTTCCTGAGAAACATTGTTTTGGTAAGAACCATTTTTAATTATACACACACGTACACTCACGCCTTTTATAATTATTTTTAATGATAATTATAATTATTTACCTTTTTTTTACATGTTATTCTTATGAACAACATTGTAAAAAAGGTAAATAATTATAAACAGTATATGATTCTAAATACCGTATTTCATTGGACGTTATTTAGAGGTTTAGTTATACTACGCTTTATTTAATCGTTGATACTTAGAAAATATTTGTCTCTAAAGCAGTATAATCCGGGGTCTGTACATTGAAAGAAATGTGACAAAAAAAAGGGTTACTAAAGAAGAGTAAGGGAACAGAATCGGAGATTTTATAATCCTTTCCTCACTGTCTGTTTTCTGTTTGTTTGTATTGCACATCTTCGAAACTGCTTAACTGATTTCGATGAAAATTGGTATGGGGATCGTTTAAGACCCTGGGAAGGGCATAGGCTACTTTTTTATCCTGCAGAACTCTATCACACGGGCGAAGCCGTGAGCAAAAGCTAGTCTGAAATAATTGAGTCTTAATTTGTCTCTTCTAAATTATTTGCACGTCACATAAAAGCAAAACTGGATATAGATATTATAAGTTCTAAATAACGTTTATTATTGGAATCAAAGAAAAATGATGATACTTACATGTGATTTTTCGTATTGACTTTTGTTCTGAAATGTTTAAGGATTAAAAATTGGCAAGAAAACCTATCTAACAAGCGCTGTCTTATTTCATTGGCATTGTAAATCTGTCGGTGGCAGTCATAATGAGCGTACACTAGTAACTTTATTGCAACTAACTAACTTCCTAAAAACAACAACTGTTTTCAATTTAAGTGAAATCGTGGTCAAACTTTGTATTATAATAAGATCGGTTGGCTAATATCAAATTCCTACTGTAAAATCGCTAAAGAGAACTTATTTTTTGTGTTCCCTCGAAACATCTTGCAACTTGTCTCAGCGTTAATAATTGAATATTGCCTAAGAGATGGCAGTGACTCGAGATATTCGAAGGTTTTTATCACTCTTCACTCCATTTGGGACGGATCACTACCAAGGCACGTGGCAGATGTTCCTACCGCAGACTACCTCAATAGCGAAAGAATTGGACTACCTATTGTCAACGGAGGACTAACCGTACAAATTCCTATGTTACTTCACCCATTCTTACAAGTTTAAGTAAAAAATTCAGTATTATAAATTGCCTTCATGGGCGTAGCTAGTCATTTTCCAGGGGGACATTGACCTAGACTTAAATAAAAAAATGATTTCTGTGTCCTTGCCGGTATGGAAATTTAGTTCGTTCTAAGAAATATAATTGTAGTAGGCTGTGCAAAAATCTTTGGGCATTAAGCGATTCTAGGATAGGCAGTAGAACGTGTTTCTCAGGGAATGTGACAATATCATTTTAATAAGCCTATATAGTATGATAATTAGAAGACAATGAAACAGATTACGATTTTTTTTTGCTAATCATTATTGCACGATATTCGAACCGGTTAGATTTTCGTGAAATGGTACCTAACTGATAATCTTTTTGCCTATTCTACGGTGAGTGACTCCGCTGACTGCGGCAATGTTTGCTTTAGTTTATTTCTGTATCGATGGACAATAAAAAAGGGAGCGCCTGCTGCGGTCACGTAATGTGCTGACAGCGAAAGTATTCGTTTGTTATTACGTAATATATTTATTTCAATGAAAATCCAAAGAACAGTTATAATGTAATGTTTTCATTGTAGTAATAATGATAGTTTATAACTTTGTTTATAATATCAATAAAATTTATAACTCCGACAAAATCTAGAATTATCATAAATTCGTACAATTCATAAAGGAACCAGGACAAAAAAATAATGAAAACAATAAAGGCCAAATAAAAATAATAAATTTATTAAATTAATACGTATAGACTAAATCTTACTAACTAAAATTAAAATTAACGTAATAAATACGACTTATCAACTATCCGGTTGCCTGCCGGAAGTGCTTGTTTTTTTAATGTACCAGTTTTCTTTGTACAATTTTTTTCTCAAGTTAGGCTTTTCACTTTCCGGACTATGATTACTCTCCATGGCAGCGAGCTCACTGTCGAGAAGGTGGGGCAGAGATATCGGTTCGAATCCATATTGGAACGGCGGATCCACGAAATTCGTTTTACTCTTGTACCTTTGGAGAGGTCGCGACGCGTACGCGGAACTATCCCGCGCATCCTTTTTAGAGTAATCGTATTTGTATTTAATAGGAGCTGCTTGCTTGTATTGTGCGAACGCTTCTTTAGGTTTCTCTGAAGCGACGTTAAAGACAAACGGCGCTACCGTATATTTAGCATTTTGATTTTTCTTGTCTCCACCGCCAAAATGTTCGTTTGGTCTCTGGTTTTTGTACAGTTTATAATATTCAACCTTATTTTTATACCGATCCGTCAAACTTTCAGGTTTACTAACTGAGTAGTCCAAATAATAGTCCTCTTTCGTTTTATCCCTTTGATCCTTGTAGTTTGAGCGCGTCGCTTTTGGATATTCATCACCTTCTTCTTGATATTGTTGAAACGGAGTATGATCTACATCATATTCGTTGTTGACATGTGAAACTCCGTAGCTGTCTGGGTTGTAAATCTCTTTTTCTATATCAACAGGGTCCCTATGGTAAGCAGGAAATCCGAAAGCGGCGTTTTTGTACGCTTTTTCGAAGTCCTCTTCATTATTTTCCTCCTCGTCTATCATTTCAGCCGAAGCTTGTTCTCGGAGTATATGCATTTCTTCTGGTGTTTCTTCTTGAATAATTACACGCCTCGATTTCTCTTGAATATGCTGGGGAGGTGGGCGATTTGAATTTGCCGGAGGAGCAAGATGGTCCTGTGTGTGATGTTGTGGCACAGGCGAGGGATGTGGATGGTGTTGTGGCACAGGTGATGGATGATCTTGTTGTTGGGGAACAGTCTGTCCTTTTTGAACGTGTTGACTGGGATCAACTTTGATTCGGCCGGTCTTGTGATTTGGAATAAAACGGATATTTTCCTCGTATTGGTTTATAGGTTGTAACGGCTCCACACTTTGCACATGTTGCGACTGGGGATGGTTCTGAGGATGGCTTTGATGCACAGTTTTATGACCCTGGCTTGGTATTTCGTGATACTGTATCTCACGGTATTCGGGTTTTGATGGTCGCAAATTTGTCACTTCTTTCCGATGCTCATGATTATCGTGATGTTCATGTTGTTCTTTTGGATGATATATAGCAGGAGCTTCGTTCTCGGGTTCGGTATTTTCCCTGGGGTGATTGTTTTCTTGAAGCGGAGCTTCTTCAGGATGTTCATTTTGTTCTCTGTTTTGTTCTTCCGGTTTAAATCTATAAATAAGTTGCGTAGGTCCTTGACCGTTATTTTGGTAGTGCACTTCTTGAACTTTAAGCGGTTCTTTCGTATTATGCGAATAGCTGTATGTAACGGGTGCGTTATCCGTTTTTGATCCATAGGTATAAGAGACTGGTTCCGATTGAGTTTCCTTGTTGTAGCTTATAGCTTGTTCTTTGTAAGTTTCCTTGTAATTCGGAGAGTTAATTTCATAAGATATCTCTGGTTCGCCTTTAGGATTACCTGTTATTATTACCTTTGGTTTTGCGGGTGCTTCATTTTCATGTGGAATTTCTCTTTCGGGCACTGGTCGTTTCTGTTTCTTCTTAGGTGCATCTTTCTGAGACTTGCCTTTTATGAGCCCGCTATCATAGGATTTTGTCTTCATTACGACGAATTCCTTTTGATAAGTTTTTGCGTCATTAACATTTGGGCTTGGCAACTTCGTATACGTAGCCTGGTTAATCCTGGGCAAGAAGTGTTGCACTTGCGGCACGAGAGGATTTTCGAATGTTAAAGGTTCCAAGAGACTAAGGTCCAATAAAGGCACGGATGGATTTGTTTCCAAATGTATCACTGTTTTCTTCCCATTGACCACTGTAGTGATGGCTGTTTCTTTCGGAGCCGCCTGCAACTGTGCCTTATCATGGTTACTACTAGCTTGCTGCACTTGAACTGTCACTTCTTTTTCCTCTTTAGGAGCCTCTTGTAAACGTTGGAACTTAGGTATATCTCTCGATTGGCTGAACTGACCTTGGGGCTGCGTATTTGAATATGCAACTTGATTGCTCGTGGATTGTTGCTGAACCGTATTTCCATATGGTAAGTGATGCGATGCAGAAGGCACTACAGCTTTGAACGTTCCAGCATACACGAGGGGCTGAGCGATGCCGAAGCGTTGTGGAGAAGCCGATTGCAAAGGGTACGTGTAATGCGAACCCACAACAAACGGAGACGGCTGACGGTGGTGGTAGCTGGGCGCCGCTGCGATGATGGGTTGCGACAGATGCGACGGCAACTCTTGAAGAGGCACAAACCGCTGAGGGAATGTCGTTTTATAACCTAACGAATGAGGAGATCCAACAAATCTATTCCCGTATGAATCTTTAAGAAATCCGCTGTTTTGGAATATTTCTGTCACTGGTACAATACGTGAAGCAGCAGGCTTCGGCGCGGTTACGAACGCCGGGATCTGAATGGAGTAGGCTCCATGGGGCGCGGCACTTGCATAAACACCAAGTGGTACGTTACGATACAGTCTAGCACTTTCAGCACTGTCGCTGTCTGCCACCGGAGCACCATTCGGGGCCGCTGGGTCGCACAAAGTTTCAGTAGCCGCCAACAAACACGCAAGCGTAAATAATGCCTGCAACAAGAAAGAAACACTTTATTTCTTTGCATAAATAATTTTTGCACCGAATATTTTTTAATAATACCGACGTAAAAATATTCATATCATCGTAATCAGCCACTGAGTGTCCACTATTGAATATAGGTAAATGTATCGACCGATTTCTTCTTAGCGGCTTGCATCCAGCAATAATTTTCATAAATAATCATATTCATAAATTATAAAATTATTGAATTTTTAATAAATATTATTTAATTACCTGTCTCCCCATGATGGGCCACGTTGTGTCGAAGCCAGTGGGAGCGGCACTGCGGCGGCGCGCGCCTTCTGCGCACTTATATCTCACCGTGCGCGAGCGCAACCGTCGGCGGACTATCGTCTTTTTGCAGATTCGTCAAAATTTTACTCTATTGGATAATTGTAAAGTACAAATACACTTAATGTTCGATTAGTTTTCAACTTGAATAAGGTACTGAAACTACTTCCTGTGCTACATTTGTGCACTCGGTCAAAGAATTGTTGGCGACAATAGGTTTGGGCGCAACACGTTATGTAATCGGCAAGTGGGTTACAGATTTTTATAAAACCTGCAACAACGTAATTGAAATTAGTTACAAAAAAAAGCAATTACTTTCGCGGTTAAATAATACTTTTACCTTTTCACTATTCATCTGGAATTATTCCGGTCTAGTGGACAGGACACTGCAACCTTGATCTGCGGAACCGACAGTTCTGGATCGATCAACAAGTAGAAACGAACGAATTGGTGCGGATTTTAGATTCTAAAAACACGATTCACCTTTTTAAGCATGGCACCATAATACCGCAGCCAAACGGAGGATCTCACTAAATATTTCGCTATAGTCTCGTCTCGTCATCATGTACCCATGTAGTTTTTTTTTTGTGTTTAAAGCTACTTCCTTTGGAAAAAATAAGGCATTTCTCGTATATTTTACTGGTGGTAGGACTCTCATATGTGAGAGTCCATCTGGGTACCACCGCAATGTTTATTTCTGCCGCCAAGCAGCAGTGTGCATGCACAATTGTGTTTCAGTTTGAAGGGCATTGTAGTCAGTGTAACTACAGGACATAATGAGACTTAACATCTTATGTCTCAGGATGACGAGCGCAGTGGAATGCTACTCACTTAGACTAACAGCTACACAGTACTTTGTAACTCAAGGTGCTGGATGGTGTTTCTACTGTTTATGGGTGGTCGTATCGCTTACCATCAGGCGAACGGCTTACTCGTCTCGTCATTCAATGCAATAAAAAAAAAACAGTTTTGGGTAAGGGCATAGGTAGCATGATCTGTTTGTTATACTACAAAGGTCTACGGCACTGTCTGATTAACCGTATCATCAATTATAAACGTAAGGGCGTAGTAGAGCACACTTTTCACGCTCGAACTCTAAAATTATCTAGCAATGCAATAGGTCGCAGAAATCAAGGATTTGTCGATAAATAACCATTTCTATTACGAAACAATAATTTAGTATCGATCAAACTGCTTAGACGAATACAGAGAAGAATGAATAAAAAAAAGCACAATAAGGATTAAGATAGCAAGAGGTCTTAAATTATGAGCTTAGGTTATAGTATACTTATTTGACAGTTGTAGAATTATTTAAAAACCCAAAAAATACGAATGTTTAAAAAAATATTTTGCTAATTATTCCGTGATAACAACAAATGTAAGTTGACATATTCGTCTAAGTTTTCTGTGGGATAACCTCCAGGGGTGATAGCCTAGAGAAGAGAGCCTTATTGCGTCTATATAAGTATGTAAAATAAGATTGGAAAAACAAAAAACGGACATGGGCTCACGTTTTTCGTTTATAACACTTGATTGCCAATCAGAGCTGTAGCTAAGGGGGGACATTGTGGGGCAATACCTTAAAATATTAATGCCCTACCATGAGCGTAGCTAGCTATGGGCTTAGGGTGGGGCAGCAGTCCTACTAATATTATAAAGGCGAAAGTTTGTAAGAATGTATGGATGTTTGGATGTATGGATGTTTGTTCCTCTTTCACGCAAAAACTACTGAACGGATTTCGATGAAATTTGGCCCACGGGTAGATGATGTTCTGGATTAACACATAGGCTACTTTTAATCCCGGAAAAACTTTTTAACGCGGGCGGAGCCGCTGGCAAAAGCTAGTATAAAATAATAATATGTAACTTGCAAACTATACCCGAATTTTTTTTTGTGTCGATTGACGACTGTCAAGTGTGAATTTTCTTACGGATATTATGTATTGTAGTTACTACCTAGATAATTTAGTTATTTAGGGTAGATTAGTTACCTTACAGGTCAGAACCAGGGTGAGGCAAGCCCCACCGCAGCTACGCCCATGTGCCCTCATTATCTTTCAATGGATTTATCTTTCAATAAGCCACGTATTCATCTCCCCCACCCCGCCTCCCTGAAACCAATAGTTAAAAGTTTTGTGGAACAGATCCACAGTCGCCCTATCTCAAATTCAAGTCTATTTGCGGCCCTGTTGCAAATAAAAACACTTAACTTTTACAACCAGGAAAACTTACTGACACAATTTAAAAAATGCCAATAGCAGACAATGAACCGATCCATATAGTAGAAGCTTACATAACTTACTGTTACTTTCTTGATATTCATGATTAATTAAATTCATTCCGTGTTTTACTTTTTCCATCTAACATGCGAAAATGCCAACAGTAAAACAATTGCAGATAAACTAGACATACGGACTTCATAATTTATTATTATAATCAAGTACAGGTACAACTAATACTCACTTATACCTATATGCCTAAGTTTTAAACGAAGATATTAAGTGCATTGTGAAACTATCAAGAAACCCTAATTTAAAAAAATATTGAAAAAAATAATGTTTATGTACAAAAATACCAGTGGTAACTTTTTAATAATTAAGAAATATACTTTTTGGCCGCGCGCAAATTTTGCTTGACTAAAAGCATACAATAAGTAGAGAATTTTGTGAATGAAATTAGTTTTTAGCGTTTTTAAACCTTCGACGGACAAAGAGGGGTGTTATAAGTTTTGGTTGTATGTGTCTGTTTGTGGAATCTTAGCATTCAAACCTCTTCTTCTTTTCTTCGTGATTCAAACGAATGGACCGATTTCGTCGCGGTTTTAATTTTCGTAGTGGTTACATGCTCTTTGCCATAACTAATTTCAAATGTTTGAGATATACTGTTCTTTGCTACCATTGTTTATTGGTTATCTTCGGGTCCAAAGTTATCTAAAAAAGTTATGATATTATTTTAACATCTACCCACTTGACATTGGCAAAATCATCGATGAAATGATGGAGCCATTTTTTAAAAGAAAATGACGCGGTTTTTTTGTTTTTATTTCTAGCACTAGCGGCGTAAGGGGGCGGGGATGCTACATACATGGATAGGCACCCATGCTACGCCGCCACTGATTTCTAGACTTACTTTTAGTATTAGCTTACTTCACAGATCTTTCGCGAAAACTAGTCACCCGGCAATGTTAGATACCTACTAATAATAGGTCTACAATCAAAATATTATGTTTGATTGCAGTATGATACATACAAGATTATAGATACCTAACAATAAAATTTACATCTAAATTTTTACATCTCAGAGTTACGGTTCAACTCTTAAATTACAGCAAGCTACGATTAAAAATTCTGGAAAAACTTTTAAGTAAAACAATTTTGCGGCATAGTAAAATATCGTGAGGAAACACTAAGTTACTGAAATATCTTGTACAATCTAATCTACAGTTTCCGACACTGCCAAAACATTTTGCAAAATTTAGCAGGTGTCGTTTATACCTCTTTGTGAATTAAGGCGTGAAGTACCAACCGCATTGGATCAATTGCCTTTCACACGAGTAGCATCGCCAGGTAAGATAAATTTCAATCCAGTATACACATTTGGGTAGCCTGACCAGCCACGTTAGGAACGATAGACAAGGTCGGAAACTTTTAAACTATCAAACTGTTAAATTATCAATTATAAACTAAGTAGAACTGTTTATTAGCCTAGTGACATAAATTTAAAATTATAAGTTCGTTGGGGGCCTTAATGGAAATGAATTTCGGGATCATAGTGCGAAGAGGAGTAATAAAATATTCACTGCCGGATATTCCAGTTACAATACGAAACGCGACAACAGTCTTCACCTCGGGTGGTAGGGTGTCAGAGACATTACTTCCGGTCAAGTCGGCACAATCACGCTATCAACAAAATGTTACGGCATAGCTCTATCACTTTAGTAACCAGTTTAGCCGTTGAGTTTTGTTCGATGAGATTCTCGAAGCCAACGTAGCGATCATAGCTCACCAGTTAGTATCCCTGAGCGACATGTATTACACATGAGGGAACTCACTTGCTCCCTACCGATCTTCTAAAACTTGATTTAGCTTACCAACATGTGTAAACAAGCATACAATCCGTTACTTTCCCGGGGCTTTCTTCTTGGTCACGGGCGGCGCGCCGGGGCGAAAGTGCACGGATCTACTGGTTTCATTGCCCTAGTAGACCATATCGAGTATCACCGCGTGAGTGTGTCACTGGGGACATTCGATAACCATCACTTTTTTACACATTTACGGTCCCGTGGTCATACAACAGAACACAGGAGTACCTATAGTTCATAGTATAAAATACAAATATGCCCATGTGACCGAGGAAAGGGAGTATACATTTATAATTGATGCCGTATTCAAGTATTATATCTAGGCAAGTCAGAATCACAATAAACACTCAATATATTATGCCACCGGTATATATTTATGTCCTATTATTATTTAGTGTTACAATATAGTTATTAGTATTTTTAATACCGACAATACAGGCATAATATATTTAATACAATATAGTTGAATGTAGTTATGTATTTCGTAATATGAGCGCCTATTTAAGCAGCAATGTTTGAAGACTGAAGAATTGACTCCCTTGAAGAAACAGAAAGAAATATGTTGGAATAACTGCGATAGTTAATATCTGATGCATTGTTGTATCACTTTTATTCAATTATTGAATAAAACAATCCGCAATAATTAGGAGAAAGGGTAAAATTTTAGACAAACAAAAGTAAAAATCCAACGTCATTTATTACTTATCAAAATAGAAACCATATGATTATAGTACATATTACAGTGATGGTTAAAACTAAGTATATTCATGTATCCTAACAAAACTGATTTAACTGATTATCATAATTGTGTCACTCAAATAGCAGCCTTATTTTAATTTCACAGGGACTGTACTTATCACAATCATTAACCAACGACAGTACAGATTTTTGTTATTTCATTTTAATTAATTGACTCATAAAATAATTTATTTTATGCCAATATGGAGTAGCATCTCCACGCAGGTGTTTGGTTACGTATTGAAATACAGTTACACCAGCTGTGAGATCATTCAGAAATTAACAAAGCTTGCAACCTGCTTGACGAATGAACTAGACGTGACGATGAGACCTGTCTAGTAACTCCGTAAATACCAAGTCAAGGTAAATGTTATCTACGAATTTATTCGAAATGATCAACGGGCAGCAACCTCGGCTAACTAACAATCGTCTAGATACAAAAAATACGTTTTTACGAAATGAAATAGTTTTATTATATTGCCGGGTTCAATTTAAAATTAACGTTCTTTTCATCATCAATGATGAAAATGCCGCCATTGACGACATAATTATTTAAACCCAACAAGACCTAAACAACATTTACAACAAAAATAAGTCAAATAAAGACCTCTGATCTCGTTTTCATTTTAGTACGGTAATAAAAAAATACAATCACAAGGTTTTTCACCTTCACATTTATAATATTTTACATTGTTTGCACACCTGTATCTTCGTCACTGAGTCGACATGTAATTATTTTTAAAATCCGATTACACATTTGTTTATTCTTTTCTTTTTAATTTATTTAAAACGGAAAAGCATTATTTACTCGCTTGCCTGTCCCAAACAATAGACACTATCCATAACTTTAAGTTTTAATTACAACTTTTCCATATTGATAACAATAATTATCAATCACAAACTAATTAGCTAATCTGAAAAACAACCAAGATTATTTTGAGGTATCTTTCTAACTGCCTCGGTGGCGTAGTGGTATTACAGTACGACTGCAAAGCTGAGGTCTCGGGTTCGATCCCCGGGTCGGGCAAAGTGATATTGAGTTTTTCTATTCAGTATCAGCCCGGAGTCTGGAATTTGTGCCCGATATGGCGATAGGCTCGCCCCCTATCACATCATGGGACGGAATGTCGGCGAAAAGTGGGTGCACTAGTTGCGCCTCTGCCTACCCCTTCGGGGATAACAGGCGTGAGTGTATATGTATGTATCTTTCTAACAAAATGTACGCTTGCTAAGTTCAAAAACTTCACCATGGAAGCGTAAAATAGGTGTTGGAAGAATTTATGCAAATCATGGTTTTTTAAAGCGTAGCCGCAAGTAAAAATTATCATTACATCTATGTGAGAGTTGTTTGTCATAACTAAACACATCACAAAACACTACATAGTTATAATAGCGTCGTATTTACAGGGACAGAAACAACAACACTTACATTTAAAGCCTATTTTTAAAAAGCAAAAATACGATTTACGAACCCATTAAACTAATAAAATTCGCAAGTTATTTTATAATTAGATTGCTAAATTTACAATTTAGTTAAAATGAAGTTGTCTTGAACGTGCCCAGTTTACATCTTGGTACCGGAAGAAACCCGGTTTGAATATCAAAAAGTATTGGCGAAAAAGATGCATTATCAAATAAGAAAAAAAAGCATAATATTTAAGAAATCATAAATAGTTCGCTTTAAAGGATGACATATCACAGCGCAAACATAACTTATTACGCAAAATGTACAAAACTTATCAGACAAAACATAAAAGAAAAATGAAGGTAAAATAAGATCCTAAAAAGATTCCACTACACACAACTTTTGATCTTTACAATCATTCAACTACAAATAATTATCAGATGTCGCTCAAGACCAAAAAACATGTTTTGCGTAAAACCAATACTTTTTGCCTTTACGTTACGAAAGAATTAAATCAATCGCAAAAAAGAGGCCTTTCAGTTTTAGTCTCACTCTAGGAACGCATTTTTCTTAGCAAAATAACTTTTCTTAAGTTTTTGATAACAATCTTACATATAAAAGAAAGTTGTGTTAGTTACGGCGTTATTATTCTATGTTAGTTACACCATATATAACTCGAGAACGGCCGAACCGATTATTATGTTTTTGATTTTTTGCATTTGTATCCCTTCTGAATAGCAGAATAACTATAATAAAAACATGGAAAATGTTCACGATCAAGGAAATCATGAAGAAAATTCATTTTATTTGGAATTAAAAAAAATGAACATGGCGTGTATTAATTGTTCCTTTGACTTCTGGTTCAGTTGCGCACTCTGCGTGGCGGTCGCAAAGAGTATTTTATAATGTCATAATATTACCTCTTTTCATTTCATAGCCTGCCCGCACACACACAATAATATTGTCAATATTTTTTTTACTATTGAAAAATACCGCAATACGCGCCGCACACACAATATTATTGACAATATGCACTTTATTGACAATATTATTGTGTGTGTGCGGGCACCGATACCGTTGCGCTTAGCTGTTACACGAATAGCATCATTTTTGAGATGTCACCAAATTTTACTATTCAGTTTTCGACCGAATTTGTATTTGAATTACTTTTTACTAATTCTATGAATTACCGATGTTATAATACAGCGATTTAGAAGAACAACAAGATCAAGTCTTTTCCATAAGACATATGGCGGAGAATCGCAGTGATCTGTCAGAGAACCAAGGTGACCGAGATAGCTCTGAGGGTTAGTAGGTTGAAGTGGCATTTAGCAATGGGCTGGCCACATACGTCGCAGAACAGATAACCGCTGGAGTAAGCGTGCTCTGGAGTAGAGACCGCGTCTTGGTAAACGTAGCGTGGGACGCCCTCTGGCCAGAAGGCGGGACGACTTACATAAGAGAGCCGGCAGCAACTGGATGCATAAAGCAGCAGACCGGGCTCTGTGACGTATCTTGGGAGAGGCCTATGTCCAGCAGTGGACTGACCGGGCTGATGATGATGATGATGGTATAGCGGAGAAACATTTGGCAAAATCACACACACACACACACTCACGCCTGTTATCCCCGAAGGGGTGGGCAGAGGCGCAACAAGTGCACCCACTTTTCGCCGTTATTCCGTCCCATGATGTGATAGGGGGCGAGCCTATCGCCATATCGGGCACAAATTCCAGACTCCAGGCTGATACTGAATAGAAAAACTCAATATACCTTTGCCCGACCCGGGGATCGAACGCGTGTCCTCTGCATTGCAGTCGTACTGTAATACAACTACGCCACCGAGGCAGTCTTTGGCAAAATCAAAAAAGTCTTGTGCCTTCGTAAACTTGGAAAAGGCTTATTTATGATCGTGTGCCGAAGAATAAGCTGCGGTCAACGTTGTCATTAACGCATGGGACTGACGGCCGCCTGGTGAGGGCATTGAACTCTCTGTAATAAGATCTCCAAAGCCTGTATCGGAGTAAAGGGAGCAGAATAGGGATTCGCAATACTGTGCTGTTGCCCACCCTTATGTATGGAAGTGAATGTTGGTTTGGCAGTAGAAGCATGAAAGTAGAGTAAACGCGGTGGAAATGCACTCCTTACCGAGTACACTATGTGAAGTCACCATTTCTTGTTGCATGAGGATATTATGACGTTATAAATGGAAGGAAGATGTGGTGACTAAAATTAAAATAAGTATGCTGAGATAATTTGGACACGTAGAGAGGATGTTTGAAATACCAGTTAAGAACGGTATCGAGAGAATGTGGACGTTACGGATGGAGGGAATGCCCATAATCGGCGAAAATGTATGAGAACTATCAATGTGGAAGAGTTGAGAGGTAGGTATGTCATGATCGTGGCATGTCACGTTCAATAGTGTTCTCTCGGTATTATTATATGACTTATTCATTTTGATGTTTTTGTACATGTTGAGCTAAAATTCATTTTGATAATTCATTTAATCTTAATAAAAAAAAACGAATAAATTAACACAACATTCATTGATTCTGAAGCGATACGAAGTTCGCGGTGCCAGCTTGATAAAAAATAGAAGACAGAGAGAGCTAGGGTAGGACTGGACCACGGCGTAATCCCGTTTTTTAAAGATAACTGCAAAACTGTTACGAAATTAATCAACGGCAAACAAATGTGGTACTGAGTTGTAATATTGAAGCAACCATCTTACCCCAACTCGCCCAATTTATTTTTCTAAGATGCCTTCACACTCACATCTGGCAGCAAAATATAAAACAACTACTCAAAAAATATTCCTTGTGTCCTTTGCTAGACACGCCGCCTTGGCATAACAATACAACAATCGACACAAAATAACACGCAGCTTACTCAAGAAGGAACTTGATCATTAAAACTAGCATAATTTATATTGCATCGACGGGTTTCACATACATCAAAATATGTACTTTTAATCGAAAAAGAATTTCTAATTGGAGAATGTATCAGAAAATTATATGTTCCGAGACTCCCTTTTTTACTTTTATTTGTTTAATTTCAACATTTAAAGTAACGTAAGTTGCGGATACACAAACTCTAGTTATGTTTTCTATATTATTATTATTGTTGTACGAGAATATGTCCTAGTATATTAAAGCTTTATTGTGTAAGATGTAACAAAATGCACAGGAAGCCATTATAAATAAAATTTATTTTTACAGATCTCATTTACCGAAGTATCATGATTATAAAATAACGGCAATTTTTGAGTAAATCGAAGACACAAACTTACAGAGCACATACATACAGGTCGAATACAGAACCTCGTTTTTTAAAGTCGGTTAAAAAAGCAATAGTAGCAAAATTCACTGTCGTCAAGCCGTCAGTATTGTTATCTATGTTCTTGACTGTACCTAAACAATAACATCAACCGGGCGAAACTCTGAGATGTGTACGCATATATTCAGAGCACCAAAGAATAATAATAACGTAAAACAGGCCTTTGACACTCATGTTAACCGTTGTTTCAAAGGGTTTATTAGTCCAGCATAACAGGCGATTACAGTTTAGGTGTATTTGCGGCGCATTATTCTTTTTAACGCTATGACGAGCGCAATTTATCATTCTGAATTAAGTTATTGGTCCCACCACATTCGCCCCCATCACCCTTTAGTGCAATACCGCTCGTAACTAACTTCAGGCTGGCAAAGATAAATCGCGGTCTTTTTAAATTAGTCTTTCCCTGTCCTCGAACACGTGTTCTAGCCAGACAACTTAAGAGCTGATTCGTGCGCAAGAAGTGTGGACATATTATTAACTCGCGCCTATATTATAGAGGGTGAAATTCAAGTCATGGACATTAAATAAACCTTATATTAACCTACTTAATATGAATACTTATGGCAGTAGGTATTAATAAATCAATCTCAAGTTTGAGTTACATCTCAAGTACATATAATTCAATACATTATGTCTATTTGAGATGTAACTCAAACTTGAGGTTGATTTATTAATACCGCCCTTGGAAGCCATCTAAAATGTGAACAAACCAACCTTATTTTTACAGACTGCTTTATTCCGCGCTGCACGAAGCAGTGCAAAATGCTTCTCGACTTCGATATTTAAAGATTTATTGGCGCTTATTAAAAGTTTATATTGATTTTTTTCTGATTTATTTATTTGCAGTAGTAAATAATCTATTGCAATAGGCTTTAAGCCACTTCTGGGTTTTTCATATTACCCTATTAATATTTTGTTTTGCGTAATTTTAGTCCCATTTGGAAGAGTATCATTAATAATATCTTAGGTTCAAAGGGTGGTCACCCATTCAACTTCACCCTGTATAGATTCTAGAAATCCAATCACGTCTTCGGTAAATGATAATATTATATTCTTCTTTAGAGACTCAATGGTTTCACCAATTTATCAGTAATTTTGCCAACATCAGTGGCAAACGGCGAGTACGAAATGACAAAATGATTCAAATTGCCGCAAATATGCCAGGTATGCAAACGCCTTATAATTCTAACATGACATTCGAAGAATCTTACACTATTTATTTTCGTGGCCTAAGCTCTAATATAACTACAGACACAATTTATATTATACCTATGTATAAAATACATTTAACATGCATACACTCACTCATACATCACATGTACAAGATGCAATTAATGCACACTGATAATAAAAAACATAATAAAATTCCGGTTATTTACTATTTAATAACAAGGCAGTTACACCGCGCTGCGACGGGAATGCCCTCTTTCTTTGAAAGGAAAAATTCGGAAAAAAAATATATTTGACCATAGTCCAATGCGGATAGTACTGTTGGATTATCCTAGCTGGCTTGGCAAGTTGGTAGGTAAATACTGTAGTCTGTACGGTAGAGGTGGTGCGTATTTACGCAACCTGGTTTTTATACCAGGTATTTACTTGCAAGTACGCCGACCAGGTGCCGACCCGAAACACGTGCAAGACTTGAAAGTATTTTACGCCGCGCTACGTCCTCGCTCAAGCGTCATCGTCCGCAAATGCAGTTATGGTTCTTATTTCAACAAGCTAGTGAACAATTTCCTATGCAAGTATTGAAGTGTTAAAAGTATTATATTTGTTATCGCGATTGTGCTCCTTATTCGTGCCGAAACATGGGTCAATATCCTATGCAGTAAAAAAATACTTTAAAGTATTTCGATCTACGACTATCCAAGTGCTATAAGTACTTTATTTACAAACGCGATTGTACCCTTTATGTGTATTGAAACACGGATCAATTTTCTATACAGAAATAAAATACTTAGTAATTATAGAATCGAAGTGTTCGCAGTTTTTATTTGTGAACGCGATTATGTTCCTTATTTGTATCGAAGCACGGATTAATTTCCTATGCAGAAATAAAATACTTGAAAGTATTTCGAACCCTGGTTTTTGGCGCTGGTTTTTTTAGGCAGACTTACTTGTAAGCCCTGGTTCACGATTTTGCAAGTACGACCCATGCCTACTGTACGGCACATGTCATGAGCACAGATTAACAGTGGTGGGACTGAGCTCTCGTGTGTACAAATTGGACGAATCAGGAGTGTATTATAGTAGTCACGTGGCAGGTATAGGCCAATAGAAAACGAGCTTCGACTAGGAACCAATCGCGCGCAACATCGGCGCGTAGGACGTCAAATCGACCAATCACAAGTGTGCTCACGACTCGTGCAGAGACATAAACTTTTAAGGCTTGATTACATAGTTTGAACTGTCGTTTAAAAGTAGACACGTGTTTCGGTGATTGAAACTTCAATGAGTCAACGTAAAAACGAACACTACAACAGGGGTGAAAAAGATAAATGCTTGAAGACCGTGAGGAAACACAACAATTGACTTGAATATGACAACTGTATAAATATAAACATTCATAAGCATTGAGGCTAAGCATTTATAATACGCATTTTACCGAGCTTATTGACAGCCCATTATGTTATAGGAGCGAGCCTATCGCCATATACGGCACAAATTCCAATCCGAGATAACTCAGACACGTTTTTTCGTATTAAAGACCTTACCAGAATGTGTTGCCTGACTTGAGAATCAATCGCAGAATCTCACGGTTCACAGCACAAGTACGCTAACTATGAGGCAATTAAGATATGTCTACAACACCACTTATCAGCCATTATTGGCCACAAAACACCATTAAGTGTAAACATTCACTCACATATTTGACTCACTCGTGTTCATCACAAATACGCAGTGACTGCAAGAGAGCGGCAGCCGCATCAAGCTCCCAGCCTGTGGAACACGTTCCTGTTCACTGCCATATTGTTCACACTCTTGGCACCCAGCCTCGCCTTAACATCCTTACTCTCTGGCATGGACAACCGCCTCTCCGGCTTATTGAACACTGTAGTTACCACCTTGCCTTTTCCCACTTGTTTCTTATTAGCTTCAATTTCTTTATATTGTACTTGGTTTGAAAACTTTACAGATTTTGCTTTGGGTAAGGCTAGTTTTTCCTTGACGCTGACGGGAGTTTCGTCTGCTCGCATGGTGCACGCACCCATGGCGATCCTCCTCACATTGTTCTTGGTTGTGGTGACTGTGACTACCTTCTTGATGACTGGAGAGCTCTTGAGTATGCCCTCATACTTGAGAGCGTCTTTTTCAATTGGCACTGGTCGTTGTTGCTGCTTCTCACTGTGATGCGTTTTAGAACCAAGCCGAGCGTATATCGGTTTGACAGTGGCTTTTGAAGTAGCGTTACCGACGTCGCTGGTGCCGAGGCGTGAGAACACTGTCTGTTTATTTGATGGGCCTAGAAAAGACACCATAAATTACATTACTATTTAAAATACAAATATTGTTTGTTTCAAATGAAACACATACATTTTATGTTATACATAAATGATACCATACCTTCTTGCTTGTGTGTATTCCCCTGAGATCCAAAACGTATGAGGCGAGCTTTTTTCGTGTTTAAATCATCAGATCTGTTGAAATATTTATACAAAACAATTATTGAAATAATTCATTGTATGTATCCCAAAAGCAAATAGAAATACAGTCTCGTTTATAGTTACAGACTTGTTTAGTTTAATTACAAATAGTGACAAAAAGTTGTCTGTAAGAAATTGCGGCATGCAATAAGACCGCCAATTGTACTTTTATTTTATTTTATGTTTATCCATTCACCTTAGTTTGATGTACAATAAAGTGTTAAATAAATTATTAACAGATCATTTTTTTTTTTTAATTCAAGTCCAATGATTTCTTATCTAGCCACATATGATATAATAGCAATATTTTTTTCTTACCCATCATCAGTAAATTCTATTGACTTCCTTTTAAGTTTCTGCGCCGGCGCAGGAGGCTCCTGCACATGTGAATTTCGTGTGTAATGCTCCAGAATACGGCTAGCAGCTGCAAAAAAAGGGATGTTATAGTATTAAACTTTTTTTTATTATTTTACGCTACACAAGTAAGCTTCAGACCCTTGCATTTGCAGGGCGAATTACATAAAGATGTAATTCGCCAAAGAGCAGAACTATTATAACCAACTGGATACAAAAATCAGCTCAGTGACTGCTTTTATTAATGGGTTATTTCAATCTGCGATCCTAATCCCTTCTAATTAATTGTACAATCCGACCGCGATCAGAATGGGATGCGTCCTTTCGGAACTGGGTCCACTCGGTAGCGTCGGCAAACTCACGCTGATGCTCGAAAGATACAAATTAAATAAACATGAAAAGATTTTGTAAATTTTTAAATAACTATAATTACATAATATAAATATGCGTATGTTAACATGTACTACATAGTACAGGAGGAGAAAAATTGCTAAAATCACCACCGCTATTGGTTTTACAAAACAATAATTAAAATTAACAAGAAAATTTCATTCATGAATTTAAATTCTTAACTTTACAAACGCTACTTTGCTGAGGATTTGTAAATTCATTTTTTATTTACTAGGTTTCATCTCATTCTCATCGCGCATGGACAGACAGCGTTTGTGGACACTGGCAACTAAGATTATTCAAAACCAAATTAAAATATTCAAATTAAAATCTTGTTCCTATCTTTTCAGTTCTTTAGTGAATTTAATAAAGATAGCAGGCAGATATTGACGCAGTCGGGTTTTTTGTTTTTTTTATTTCATTTTTTTATTTCTATCTTGTTAGTTTTTTCCTTTTTTTTTTTATAAACCACCTGTGTACCAATTTCATCCAAATCCGTCAAGCTATTTCATCGTGAAGAAGTAAAAAACTAACACAAACGCATTTATATTATTAGTGTGAAGTATGATGTGATTTATTAACATTTCCTATTACAAACTCCAATAAAACATATAAGTTATGTATATATTCGTAATCACCGTTAAAAATTCTTTATATGATACCACACTCGATGTATTTTAAAAATATTTTTTTTTAGATTGATTTTTGCGGCCAAAAATCCTTAATTTAGATTTTTTAAATTTTGATATACCTAGTGTCAGTCTCACAGCTAAGACGAATCTATTGACACTACTCACATAAAAATACGACAAGCCGTTTAAGCTCTAGGGCGTGCCAAAGAAATATACATACATACATACACTCGAAAAACATAACCCTCCTTTCACAGTCGGGTAAAAATACACTCATATAGATGTGAAAAAACCAAACTCACGCGAGGACGGTTGCGACAGCGTGGAGCGTCCTGTGATCGCTGCCACGGGCACCTTGTTGGCAGCGTTGGCTGTGGTACTCAGAACTCTGTCGCGTGCTGTGCTCTCGTGAACTTGCTTTGCGTGCCTAAAATATGAAAAATTACGTACAGTGTAAATACATGTACAAGAATGAAATTTGGCATTATAATTTTTAAATCTCTGGTATTTCCTATTCTCCAATGATATACATATTTGGTCCACTATATTATAAATATATTGTTTATATAATAACATTGCTTTTGGTAATAGATCGCAAGAAGCTTTCAAAATATACTTATATTAATTTGAAGGTTGAAAGCCTAATGGCCTTAACCATTTTTTTTTAGGTTTACATGAGGCGAAAAGACACAGATTCCCAATATTTACATTACCAAATATCACAAAAAATAAACCATTTAACTTTTTTATCCGTCGTAATATGATTGGTACCGTTATTTTGAAAAATATATTTATCGCAGTAATTTTAGTCATGAATCCGGAGAAGTCACAATATGATGATTTAACTTACATCACGCCCATTTTCTGTATTCTAAATTTATTAGGATATGTGAATAATTTTATAATCAAAACTATAACAAATTCACAGACACAAACAATAGTCAAAATAGAATACAATAGACTGTATGGCAATATTGATATTACCTAAATTCATTACAATGGCACGCCTACACCACTCTTCATAATTAATTTCCAAATAAAACGAGGTCACAAAAGTAATCACCGTAATATAGCGATAATGTCTCCCATACGGGCGATCCCCATGTCCCTCAGGTACTCCTTGTTGAGGTCGAGGAACATGTCTGTCTGTATCCGGTTTTCGGTGAAGGTCAGTGCGTAAGTGGCTGCCACATCTGACGGAATGCCTGCAGCTGTGAAGAAGCTCACCCACATACCTAAAAGAGGCATATAGAGATATAGTTAGGTCAAAATTTGGTAAAATTAATACATTCAGATTTGCAATGGAGGTTAGCACTTGAATGTATTAACACTATAAGCAAGCCTATGTCCTAGCCCGAAAGAGCGTTTAGCACCGCGCCGTGCAAACGCTGTGCCCCAAGGGCGTATAACACTGGAGCATATGTCATTTCCATACATTTTGACTTTTCCATAAGCGTTAACGCTAACAGAAAAGGGATTTTGTCTACAGGCCCAGAGCTGCCACAATATTTGATAGAACGGAAATTAGTGCACATATTTTTTTTGTTTTCTATACGATTATTAGTAGTATGATGACTTTATGGTACTATATCCATGATTTCAAACGCACCAGTAACAGTTTTAAGCAAGCAATTAATTGTTATTTGTTTTAGTTTGATGACTGCCTTGGTAGCATAGTTGTATTACGGTACGACTGCAGTGTTGAGGTCTCGGGTTCAAACGCTGAGTCAGGTAAAGTGATATTGGGCTTTTATACTGAGTATCAGCCGGTGTCTGGAAATGTGCATGGTAATGGCAATAGGCTCACCAATATTACATAAGACCTAACATAGCTGGCGAAATGTGGGTGTGATACACCTCTGCCTACCCCCGCAAAGGAATATAGGTGTGATGCTATGTGTGTATGATTCACAGCCCTGGTGATTGTTGGATTGTTAGTCAATTGTTTAAATTGTGTGTTCTGAACATGACAGTAAGGTGTCATATAGAATGAATGCAGTGGTCTGCAAGAACTTTAGACTAAACATTTCTCAAAAACAAGTGTTTGAAACGTCTGTTCATAGTACTATTCTGTACTCTGTGCTATAAGTGATTCCGATGTCTATAACAATGGAAAAATCACATCTTACAGGTAAAATCTTAACAAAATGTACATAGTGATTTTTAACTTTCATTTCTCCATTTGTTCAGTATAGCTTCGGCTTTTATGGCACATATAAAAGTATTTGAAAAGAATAACTGTATAAATTGATTTTTATATAAATTATGTTATTTATATTCGAAAATAAAAAATAACAAGAAAGAAATTTAGTTTAATTTAGCTGATCATTCCTTATTTTATTTTTTTTGTTTTCTTGGGTGATCTACAATCAGTCAAAAAACTATGAGCAGATATGTTCTTTGTTCACTTCGCATATACAAGAGAGCCCTCCAATGAGGGAACCTCTCTGAATGAAATTAAGCACCTAGGCTTTGGATGTCTTTGCGTTTCAGGCGCTTGTGATAGCTGATTTGGAGCAGCTTAGTTGCCAGGTCGTTAGGATGATCAGCAAGTCGGCCTTTGTACCGTATCGAGGATATCTTTATCTCCTCCTTGACTGCGGTGACATTTAAGGCTTCATGGATTTCAGCATTAGTAATGAACCATGGTGCATTTGCTTTGGTGTGCAGAATTCCATTTTGCAGCCTTTGTATGATAGTAATACTGGAGTTGCATGCGCTTCCCCAAAGTTGTATCCCATACATCCAAATATGTTTTAACACAGCCTTGTATACCGGGTGGAAGGGAAACGCTCTCGGAAACGAATACAGGTGATAGTATTGGTGATTCCTGACGTGATGGCACTAAAAAAATCGCGATCGCATTGTTGCAATTTTAGTAGGATTTTCTCAAATTTCTGTACAGCTTCACGTATGGATAGGTAAATCAAACTATTATTCTGGAAAACATAGTAAAAAAGGTCAATATTTCAAAAATATCGTAATGAAACACGTACATCAGCTGACGGGTTAACGCCCGCGGGCCGGTCCCGGCGCAGCGCGACGGCCGCCCAGTTCTTTGTACGCTTTACATTGCGCGCGCATGAATTACGGAAATACTAAATTCGTAAGTATTATCGCTTAGCTTTGCAAATGAATATAGTTTTTCGTTAATGTTATGGTTCTTCTCTCTTACCGTTCCGGTATAGAGAGCGTTTCCCTTCCACCCGGTATAAGTAGCTTGTTGTCTACATCATCATCATCATTCCTTATAATAATCCTTTTTAGTTACACACACACATGCAGTCACGCCTATTATCCCCTAAGGGGTGGGCAGAGGCGCAATTAGTGCACCCACTGTTCGCCGTGCGTGTTCCATCTCATGATGTCATAGGGGGCGAGCCTATCGGAATATCGGGCACAAATTCCAGAATCTGGGCTGATACTGAACACAAAAATTCAATATCACTTTACCTGACCCAGTGGTCAAACCCAAGACCTCAGCAGTGCAGTTAAACAATAATACAACTACACCGCTGAGGGAATCCCAAACACTACAGTCGCAGTAGTTACAGACCCTCTCTAATTATGAGAAGTTGTAGAATGGTTTTGTAATAAGGAACGAACATGTCTACTCTAGTCAACCTGGGCTCAAAGGGGATTATACATAATATCACATGTCTATCCTATAGGGGTAGGCAGAGACTATGGATTGCCACTTTGCTTGATTCTGGCACACTACTTGCTTCCTCTACCTTCATCAATCTTTTCATGCACTACCACCTGTTCAGGGTACTTTAAGCCTGGCCTTTATTCAGAATGTCAGATATCTGACATTCGAAGGTTCGGTCCGGTCAACCCCTGCCGGCCCTTCCATCCACACTCGCCTTATATAAGCGGATTGTAATAGATTTATATAAATTACATATCATTATATGATGACTGCCTTGGTGGCTTAGCTGTATTATGGTATGACTGCAATGCTGAGGTCTCGGGTTCGATTCCCTCGTCGTGCAAAGTGATATTGAGTTTTTCTATTCAATATCAGCTCTGAGTCTGGAATCTGTGCTCGACATGGCGATATGTTCGCCCCTATCACATCATGGGACGGAATAACGGCGAAAAGTGGGTGCACTAGTTGCGCCTCTGCCTACCTCTTCGGGGATAAAAGGTATATGTATGTATATCATTATATGATCTTATAAGAGAAGCCTGTGATAAACATAAGGGGGTTCATTTTGGTGAATTTTTATACATAGATCGCCATGCAATAGCTTCAAAACAATTATAATTTATGCACTTGTGATTTCCCTTTAAAACACTCATAGGATTTTATCTACCAAGATAGAACACCTCACATATGATGTTGATTGGATATCATAATGATCATAACAGAAGGATAGAACTTTTTTTCAACATTGACTATCTGACTTACACCCACTACCAAATATTTGGGTAAGTAAGTGTATGTACTATAAATGTTTTTTAGATGTCCGATATAACCACCCAAGGTCTTTCATATTTATAGGTTTTCAGTGGAACAAATCCAAAGTAAAACAATGTTATTTATTATCCGTGATTTTGTAAAGCATGTTTATTTTGATAACACACTATAATATAAAAATACGACTATGCTGTGCCTAACTAGCACATCCTACATTTCGTCCTGATGGTGACTACGGTTGAAAATAATGTTAAATACATTTCAATATCGTGGAAAATTTACTTACCAGTTAAATTCGAATCCATTTTATTGGATCCCGTGCTCATTTTGTTGAAATACCAAATTACATCAACAGGCTACCCAGTATCCCGCCATCAAACACATCAATTTAATTGACATTTGATACTTGACAGTGCTAGCAACTCTCAGAAATATTAGCCTCTAAAGCGCCCATTAGACAGTAGGTTTTGCTGTCCGTTTTACCACAGTCACGTCTGTGAGTGACGAATAACCTATCGTCTAATGTGGTGATTGACGGTTGAGTGACGATGATTGACGAATATCTGGATTTTTTTATATGCGCGTCGCGCAACCATCAATCATGACTTTTGCGCGATCGTCTAATGGCATTTCGTCCGGCAAACGTCAGTCAGCGCGTGGACAGCGGCGGAGTTGGACATATTCTGTTGAGTCGGAGAGGCACTGGCGCACCCGCGCGGCCAATTACCTTCTCCGAACTAACATTATGCTTTATGCTACAGTCACAAAAAAAATATATTTTAAGTTTTGAAACAATCCCTGAGTTGTGGTATACCACGAATCTTTAATAGTTAGTCTATACTAATGTTAAAAAGAGGAAAGATTTGTTTCATTTTGTAAATTCTTTCACTAATAGGAAGAATTAGAATTAGTGTAGTGCTATGTGGAATTATTTATAAACACGGTAGCTCAAGAGCAGTTTTTACAAGCAATAAGAACCAAGAATATTAATGGATATCGATTATAATGGAACCAATAGATATAAACCGAGCATCGCACCATGGATTTCTTAGCTAGTCTCCCCAAGTCTAAAATAGTCACGTCTAGTTTTTGAAATATTTATTACCAATGTAAAAAAAATGTCAAAAAAAATATTTTAATGATTGCTAACTTATACTGTCAAGGCCCGCGATAGAAGCTATGCAATAGCTTAAAAATATCATCGTAATTGGTCAATTTTTAGGAACAGTAATTATTTCTTTCATTTCATAAACAAAAACGCAATTATTAATTGGCTTAAAAATCACACACAGACAAAAACAGTTACTTAAGCTACATTATATTAAGCATATTACATCGATTCTGGTATCGTCGCGTAACATCACTATCGTAAAAGCGGGACCCGGGGCAGTGCGGGGAGTACAAGTGTTCGCCTCCCGCGCACCTTTCATACCACGACGCGTGATTTCAATTTTACCTAAAAATATGCTGAAATATGGCTTGCCTGTGAAACGTGATATTAGAATTCTGTTTAGTGTGTTTCCGAGTGTCGTTTTTACAACATTCCACAGAACATTTAACCATTTTGCAGTATTAATAATCAAATATTCGCATAGATCTCACTCGCGTGTGCTCACAGCGTTCCTACTCGAGTGACTACAAGCGCTTGCGGCTGGCGCAGGACGATGTTCCCACCCGTGCCTATTGTTCCCACTTGCCTACACGCGCTCTATACATAGTTATACTTACTCTAAGGTTATTCGTCACTCACGGACGTGACTGTGGTAAAACTGACAGCAAAACCTACTGTCTAATGGGCGCTTATCACTGGCTTTAGTTATTACTCTGAGCTTATCACCAAGTCAAAATACCCCTAAAAACGCAAAATTTACAAAAAGAAATCCCTAGGAAAAATTGTTCTTACTTTTCAAAGGTAATATCCATTAATCAATCGAATAGACTGGAATGCAAAGAGCATTATAATACTACGGGAACCCTCCCCCGACAGAAGTAGTTAATTCTTTGTTTTCTTTCTTTGTAAAATATAAATAGTCGTCCGCAGTCGCGATTTTCCGTAGTGTTTTAACGTAGTGATTATATTCTCTTTGGTAGTGTTATACTCTGGCCGCAACAATTATTGTGTTTAAAATAATTTGATGTTACACATGATAAATAAATTCCTAAATAAACCATCCTATAGAAGTGTGTGTTTGTTATTGGACAATTTATCCAGTTCTAACACAGGTATTATAATTGAGATTAGTAATGTTATAACTTAGGTAATTGGATATTAGAATACTTTGTTTGGAAATTTATCCTATTTGCAGTGCTTTTGGCAAAGTGAGATTTTTGATCATTACCAATAGATGTCATAAAATATATTTACCGCCGTTCTAACCACAAACAAATTAGAAATACATTTCTTCCTGTATTTATCATTTAGGTACCTCTATTTTCGCCGGCCAGAATATATTTTTTTAATGCATTGAAAGTCGAGGCGGACATGCCGCTCGCCTGACGGTAAGCGATACGACCAGCTTGACTTACAAAGTACTGTGTAGCATTCCACTGCCCTCATCATCCTGAGACATAAGAGTCTCATTATGTCCAGTAGTTACACTGGTTACAATTGGTGAAATAGTTCCAACAAGGCGAACTGATCGTCCATATGTGCAACTGCATACGTCCCCACTACACTGGTTACAATGTATTTCAAACTGAAATACAACAGTGCATGCACACTGCTCCTTGGCAGTAGAAATAGACATTGAGGTGACACCCACCTAGAGTACCCACGGAGTCTTACATATTGCATCATCAATTTCACTTCTGTCTCATCAACATTTTGGGCATTTATGATTTCATAATTGCAATAATTATGGTATTAATAAAAGGAACATAATTTTTTTTCAGCCCCACATCGCCTACAAACTATTAGAAAAATGTCATCTACGTCCCTGGATGCTTTGCCAAAGGTGGACATTGACCCATCTGGAGTATTTAAGTATATTTTAGTAAAAGTATATGATAAGGAAAAAGACAATGTTGAGCCATCAATTACCATCGTCAGGGGTTACAAAAGGTGTAACTATCACTCAGATATTTTTGATGAGGTAATTTTAAAACAATAATAAGTTTTAAGTTAGGATATATTATTTTGTAATGAATTATTTGAACACAATTTTAAAATAAACTAAATTTTATGTTGTGTACCATCACAATGTATAGTAAATACAATACAACTACACAATAAACCAAAATAATTTAGTACTGAAATAACAAATACAATAATTTACCTTTTACAGGTGCAGGACAAACTCCAGCCTTTAGACTGTGAACCTTTAGGTGGGGGCAGAATTTCTCATGAGCCTGATAATAAAAAGATTCACATCTACGGCTACTCTCAAGGCTATGGCAAGGCTGACCATGAGATTACAGCTAAGCTCATTAAAGACACTTACCCTGATTATGCCATTAGTGTTAGTGATGAAGGATACTAATCAGAAACTGAAAGTTTGTACTTATTACTATTAAAGTGTATCGTATTTTGATTTTTTTTTATCTAGCTGAGGTTCTGAGCTTCTGCATGTGGGTTGCCTGAAGATTTAGGTACATATAATGGACTAGTAGTGCTCGCCGCTCCGCCCGCATGAAAAAGTTTTTCCGGGACAAAAATATTTTCCCGCGATAAAAAGTAGCCTATAGCACTCAGGAGTTATGTAGCTTCCTATTAGTGAAAGAATTTTCAAAATCGATTCAGTGAGATTAGCGCGTTCAAACAAACAAACAAACTCTTCAGCTTTATAATATTAGTATAGATAAGATAAGAATTTAAAGGAAATGTAATTTAGGAAATTATGAATAAATTTTTATAAATGAATTTCAGAAATTAAATAAAATTCGGTTCTTGGTTTCTGATTATTGTTCTTTTTTGGCTCACTCTGTACAATCTAAGTTAAAATATATCTTGGTAATACTCTCAGGTAGCCCGCGATACAGGTTCGCCTAGTGCGGGTACCACTGTGTCATGTGTATGTATTTTAGAGTAAGATTGAAAAAATAAATTATTTTTATTATAAAGCTATCGAATCTATATTATTTTTAAATACATAAACTTTTTAATACGCTTTTATTAGCTTCAGATGTATGTAGTTTACACTTTGAACATGATTTTGACCCACTTCAAAACGTCGGACTAAATCAAAATTTGGCATACCTATCAAGGACATCGGTTGCCATCGGGCAATACAATATTTTAAACTATATAAAAATTACGTTTTTACAGAAACTAAATAAATAATACTTAAGTTTTCCTTGTGCTTCAACAGATGGCGCCAGCATAGAATTAGTTCGCGCTATGGTGAAGTCTGCCAACCCGCACTAGGCCAGCGTGGTAGACTAAAGCCTAAAACCCTCTCAGTAGTAGAGGAGGCCCGTGCTCAGCCGTGGGCAGTATATAATATAGGGCTGGTATTATTATTATTGTATGATTTACAAGCAAGCAAATCTATATAAGTTCGCATTTTTTATTAAAAATTCTGCTTGTTTTAGTGAACCAGTGGTCTCAAACCCACCGTTTTTCTGTATTTATACTAGGCATTACTCAATAGACATGGGTCGTACTTGCAAAATCGTGAATCAGGGCTTACAAATAAGTCCGCCGAAAAAAACCAGGGTTCGAAATACTTTCAAGTATTTTATTTCTGCGTAGGAAATAAATCCGTGCAGCCATACAAATAAGGAACACAATCGCGCTCACAAATAAAAACTTCGAATACTTCAATTCTATAAATACTAAGTATTTTATTTTTGTATAGGAAATTGATCCGTATTTCAATACGCATAAAGAGCACAATCGCGTTTGTAAATAAAGTACTTATAGCACTTGGATAGTCGAAAATCGAAATACTTCAAGTATTTTTTACTACATAGGATATTGACCCATATTTGGGCACGAATAAGGAGCACAATCGCGTTAACAAATATAATAATACTTTTAACACTTCAATACTTGCATGGGAAATTGTTCACTAGCTAGTTGAAATAAGAACCATAATTGCATTTGCGGACGATGACGCCTGAGCGCGGACGTAGCACGGCAAAAAATACTTTCAAGTCTTGTAAATTATTTCGCGTCGGCACCTGGTCGGCGTACTTGCAAGCAAATACCTGGTGTTAAAACTTGGTTGCGTAAATATGCACCACCTCTATATAGGCATGATCGTACTTGCATAATCGTGAACCAGGGCTTACAAGCACGTCCGTCTAAAAAAACCAGCGCCAAAAACCAGGGTTCGAAATACTTTCAAGTATTTTATTTCTGCATAGGAAATTAGTCCATGCAGCAGTACAAATAAGGAACACAATCGCGTTTACAAATATAAACTTCGAATACTTCAATTCTATAAATATAATTATTTTATTTCTGTATAGGAAATTGATCCGTATTTCAATACAGATAAAGAGCATAATCGCGTTTGTAAATAAAGTACTTATAGCACTTGGATAGTCGAAAATCGAAATACTTTCAAGTATTTTCTTACGGCATAAGATATTGACCCTTGTTCAGGTACGAATAAGGAGCTCAATCGCGTTAGCATTCGGGTCGGCACCTGGTCGGCGTACTTGCAAGTAAATACCTGATCGCGTAAATACGCGGCACCCTTAGAGTAGTTATACTTCATCATGATGATGATGATGATGACGGCGGCACCACTCCAGTGCTGCCAGATTAGGCGACTTTTCGCCATTTAGGCTATCTTGAAGAGTGTCGGGGCGACCAAAATTGCAAATGGCGACTGGTCGCCGTTTAGGCTACGCGAATGGTGATTAGTCGCCAATTTAGGCTACTTCGGAAAGTTCGTGTTTTATGCATTGTTTTTGTCGAATTTCAGGATATTTAAGATCCCCGTTACACACAATTATTGAAAACCGGGGACCTTTTTTTTTGCTCTCCGCTTCCCCACACATGTGGGCGACTTTAGGCTACTTCGAATTTTCTCGACTTTAGGCGACTTCAACCGTCAAACATCTGGCAACACTGCACCACTCCCAGAACAGAAAGGAAGTTGTTGGGTTATGTTTTTATTTTTCATCGCTGTTAATTCACAATAATATAGCTGTTTCGAAATATGGCTAATTTCACAACAGACGGGAAAATTTGTATTCAACGCGAATTACCTGTAGAAAAAGCTAATGAACATTATGACGACATTATCTCAAGATTTGATATAAACGAATCATGCAAGTGGATCAGGGACAACAGTTACAGAAAGGTATTTATCGCTTTACAATAATTGTAAATAAATAATACGTGTTGTGTAAAAAGTACTGTATTCCATGCAGGTATGCCTTCAATTTCCTGATGAGCTTTTGAATGTGAGTGCAAAAATATACGAAGAAATAAAAAAACAAATTGATGTGGATCTATACATTCTTGGCGACACATCGTACGCAAGGTAAATATTACTGAGAGTCACAGTATTATTTTTACACATAAATAGTATTAGAGAGATTGTTAATTATTGTAATACCACATATCATTACACATAATAAATGTTTCCAAGTGTCAAATGCCATCCTTACTCATACTTTTACCCCTAACATATAAAACGAGTTACATACTATATTCACTGAATAAATAGTAATTTTCAGCTGTTGTGTTGACTCAGTGGCAGCTATGCATGTTGAGAGTGAAGCTGTTGTACACTATGGCCACACATGCTTCTCCAAGACCAATATACCTGTGTATACTGTGTTACCTAAAAGAGAACTCAATATTGAAGGATGCATGAAGGTCATTACTAGCAACTACAACTCGGATGACATAGTGAAACTTTGTTTATTTTATGATGAAGAGTTTGAACATTGTAAAGGTAAACAAATAATATTTGTTAGATGGAACAAATAATAATATTAGACATGTTCACTGTTCTGAGTGTTTTGCAGAAAACCTCTATTAATATTTCTAGCTCTTGAAATTATGCAAATACATTGTACACAAATTTTTAACATGGCATGCTGACTCTCATTATTTAAATTATTATAAATTTTATTTATAATCAGCATAATTGATTATAATCATTGACTCGTCAAGCTCTGCTACTGATGCTAGTGTCCAATTATATAGGGTTTCCCCATACATATATATAAGTGGGGTTTGACGGGCTAAGAAGCCCTTACATAATAATATATGCCAGGTGCAGTAAAGCCTAATCTTTTTTCAGATGACTTGGTCTATCATTGGATCCAACAATATTCAAAGAGTTATATAGCCAGTGTAGAAATGGAAGATAAACCTGAGAGATTCTTAGGCAGAATTATTAGAGACAAACAAGGAAGCATATCTACCCCTGAGACACTCAAAGAATGTATCTGTATTTACATAGGTTCTAGGGGACAAACATTATTTAATTACACCATTGCAATTGCTGGTTTGTTTTTTTTTTTATTTTTTGCACATACTCTCTATTCTATGAATATCAATTATTGGTCTCATAGAGTAATAAAACCTTCATCAGCTTTCTGGGCAATAGAAGAGTGAAAGACCTGCCCTTTGGATGGTATTTGAGCATACTCTTCAAGTACTGGGTGGTTTTACAATATTGAATTCCCACTGTCATGACTTTCCGGGGGTCACGGGTGGGCGGGAGGTGCCGCCCACCTATTAGTCTAGCCAACTTCTATGACCCCCGTGATGGACGGCAGAGTGTCTCACGCTGCCTCAGACGCCAGGGGCGTCCCGCGGTATGGAAACAACAGGAAAAGGACCGCAACAGCGGTACGCGCAGGGGCGGTTGCGGACGACAACTTAGACGTGAGTCGGAGGAAGCCCGCAGCCGTCCCTAATGCGCCGAAGATGGCCATATAAAAAAAAAAAAAAAACTGCCATGACTTTTATACAGCATTGTCCAAAACATTGCATTAAGACATTGTTATTCCCATTATAAAAAGTATTTTTTACATTTTAGCAGCTGAATGGTTTTTACTGGACCCCGAGTCTGAAAGACTAGAGCATGTCGAAGAAACAACTTGGTTCAAACGCAGACGCTATTTGGTAGAGAAATGTAAGGATGCTAATGTGGTAGGGATATTAGTGTGCAAGCTTGCCGGAAACCAGACTAAAGACATCATAAGCAGAATGAAAAAACTTTGTAAAGTCAATGGGAAGAAAAGCTACATAGTATCTGTGGGAAAGCCTAATGTTGCTAAGCTAGCCAATTTTCCCGAAGTAAGTGCACTACTAACCATTATGTTTATGGTAACTACAGTAGACCCATGGTAATCAGGCCCCTGGCAAATCGGGCGCCCCTTGTAATCCAACAAAATTACTACTAAATTACACTTAGTATTAATTTTAAATTAATGTTATTCTTTTTATTTCACAAAGTAGAGGTGGTATTTTTGGTTTTTATGGTTGCACCGATGCCGCACGCAATACACGGCAGACGGTAAGTTGCAGCCAAGAAACCTAACTGCGCGGCGCAAAAATGTAAAAGCGCTCTTAATAAAATTTGTTGGATTTGGTGTGCTATGCATGGTTCTTTCCACATTTTCCAGTGAAAGACACATGAATATTGTCATTGTTTTCCATTCCAGATCGACATCTACGTTCTTATCGCGTGTCCAGAAAACGATCTCTACAGCAACCGAGATTTTTACAAACCAATAGTGTATCCATACGAACTGGAAGTAGCATTGAACTCCAACCGAGAACCATACTTCACACACCATGTCACAGACTATGACGACCTCCTGCCAGGGAAGCGCCACTATTGTGACATTGACCATGTTAAAGAACTAACTGATGTCAGTCTCATCACTGGCAGAATTAGAGAAACAAGAATTGAAAACAGTGAGAGTGGAAGTCAAGAGTTAGCAGAAAGACAAAATTGGGCACTAGAATCGATAGGAAGCAACCTTCAGGATAGGTCTTGGAAAGGTCTCGAGCAGAAATTAGGAGAGACAGAGGTCAAAAGGGCAGAGGAGGGGCGAAAAGGATTACCTCTGCAGTACAATAATGAACCAGAGTGATTTTATTTTGTATATTTACAATTTAAATCACTAAAGAGTACAAAATTTGTCCTACTTGGTAAGACTATTTGACCTTATACAATAAATAATATTCCATATTTTGTAGTTTTAATATTTTCTCACTTTTAAATAATTTGATTAACAGTTAAGACTTTATAAAAGGCTGAGGCCAAGAAAAAAAATTATATTACACAAAATCTTAAGTATGCTCTGTTTATTCAATGGCTCCTATATAGAACATACTTTCCCTTTTGAAGTAATGGTTCATCATTTATTATAGGCCATCACATAATATACATAAAATATGCATGTAAGACAGGTAGAATAGTCCGTCGGCGAATGTAGCTAAATGACAAAGTATCATGAATAGTTGAATACACAATTCATAAGGTGATTCGAAATGACGCACATTTAGCCTCAGCACTTTAATATGTCTATAAAAGCAGTAGTGTTAACGTAACTGTAAACAGAAAAATCACCAGTTACCGTTATCAACAGAGCCTATGTTTTGAGAGTATCTCTAAATCCTTTTAATGGTAAACATATTAAATGATATTATTTGCATTACATGAATAATATCAGAGAGAGTTTCATAGCCAATATCCATACACGCACACTTTAAGACATCTGATTGAGAGGGTTCTGTGGTGACTTGAGCCATTCTTTCCTAAGCATCTGCTTCAGTTGGGAGAGCCTTAGAGATGGATTCTCTGCCTTCAGTCTGGGTAGGTTGATCTCTTCAAATGCAGTGTAAGCTGCCTTAAGCCTCTTTTCTGGATGTTTATCCACATCTGCTTTATCACTGTTAAAGAAAATTGTTTGTTAAATTTAACTGAATCACTCTCTTATTTAAACGCGCTAAACTTGTATATCACTACATAGTAAAAAACAAAGTTGCTTCCCGCTGTCTGTCCCTATGACCCTATGTTTGCTTAAATCTTTAAAACTACGCAATGGATTTTGATGCGGTTTAATAGATAGAGTGATTCAAGAGGAAGGTTTATAATTGTATAATACATGCATAATATTATTATAGTAGAGAAACACTGATAATTTTAGAAGTTTATAATGTAATGTAACGAAAAAAAAAATGCGCTTACATTGCTAACGCTGGCTAAAACTTACGAGATCGATCAATTTTTTTTTAATGGCCCTACTGCCAGTAGCCTGACGCGAGTCGGCTTTTCTGGCCACACCGGTCTTTAGGGTGAACGCAGAAGGCGCTCGCAACCCTTTGAATTAAGTGATCATGCTGAGGGTAACCCACTAACGGGTTACGAACCTCGGCTCAAGACTGCCACTGAGAGAGGATGAGACATCAACGATTAGGGAAAGATTGGTTTTTAGGCCTAATCCTATTAGATTGTGTTGTCATCGGCACGCGGGCCGGAACTGCTAGGGGGGTCGGGGGGCGACGGGGAACGCGGCGAGGACGGAACTGCGGTCTTGTGCAGTGTATGAGTTTCAAGAACTCGTTCTTACGGCGGATGGCCAGAGTGATTTCGTCCTCTGGATCGGTTAATACGGAACGCGGCCGTCTCCATTTGGCGTGGTCGAATGGAGTGTATATTGACGCCTTATAGACTAACGTGTTTGGGTGATTTACCGCCCGATCGAAGTAGCATCTGCTGACCATATGCATGAAATGCCTGATGGTCGGCATGTTGGTGTCCACGTGGAGGTTGCGGTTGCGAACGTACCACGGGGTACCAAGAGCATGTCTGTGCATTCTATTTTGTAAGACATCTTGAAAATTAATATTAGATATTATTTTTTCACTAACTCCGAAATTAGAGGAAAAGGGGATAGATACTAAGCCACTGAACCAATTCTATTTATATTTGGTTTCAGGAACTCTTGAAACTTGAAAAAAAATTACATATTCAGTTTTTTACTAACACCTAAATAACCAGGTTAAAATGGGCAAGATAATAAACCATTGAACCAATTATGCTGAAATTTGATACAGATTTACCTTAAATATAAATATGGGATATTTATATTTATTTACTACTGCCCGCTTTAGCTGCCTTAACTATTTTAAGGCAGCTAAAGGGGGAGGAACTAAACCACGAAACATATTATTAAGACCAAATTTGGTGCTGATATAATTATCTTAACAACATGATAAATATAGGACATTCGTCTTTTATCAATTCGTGTCCTAGTGAGACAAGGGATGAGAACAGGGTGTTGACTACTTTTTTAATAGATTTATCAAAAATGTATACTATCCAAAATCTAACAGAAAAATAAATTTCAAAATTGGGTCAATAATCATGAAAAAAGGTTATAGATTAAATGATGGTATCAAAAATATTTCTAAATAGATTTCGTACATATTACCCATTTCAGGTAATGAGTCACACTTTTAAGTTAGAATTGTAATCATAAAGCAGATCTAAACCTTAGGGCTTACTTCTATTATGTACCAATAGTAAATTGAACTAAATGGAAATGTATTAACATACGTGAGAACAGATATAGCTTCTTCGATTGTCTGTGCAACCTCTCCATCCAGTTGTATTCTGTTCAAATTCTCTTCCAATGGTGGTTCCTCCACAACCACTCTGGGCGGCTGCAAAAGTAAACGATTTTGTAAAGTTCTGTTTAAGATTATAATTGGGAAGCAAGCTATGGTCTTTTTATTTATTTACTAGCGGCCCCGACAGACGTTGTCCTGCCCTAAAAAGGAAATGAAATCCTAGAACCCGAGTACAGCGCCACCTACCGGATCTAATTGTTAATCGAAACTATTCTCAAACCCACCTGAGGACACAAAAAAATCATTAAAATCGGTCCAGCCGCTTAGGAGGAATTCAGTGACATACACGTTTAATATGGCGGTTAAGTATTCTTAAATTTTCAAATTTTCCGCGTAATTTTCTTGCAAAAAACCTCCCTGCCACCAATGAGTCCTTATTTAACGAAATTTTAAAATCCCTAAACACCCCCACCCCCCCGTAAATAATACCTAACCATATTTTTTTCCGGAAAAAAATCCCGAATAAAATTCCCGGTGTCTGTTTTCCGGGATAATAGTAGCCTATGGGCGGTATTAATAGGTCAATCTCAAGTTTGAGTTACATCTCAAGTAGACATAATGTATTGAACTGTTCATACATTATGTCTACTTGAGATGTAACTCAAACTTGAGATTGATTTCCTTTGGATCACAAACTATCTCCATACTTATTTTCATACGGTTCCACTGGCAAAAAACTATTTTCCGAGATTAAGGTCCCGGTTTATATTTTCCCGGGATATGAAGTAGCCTAGATTCTTCCAAGGGTTTAAAACTATCTCCCTGCCAAATTGCATCGCTATCGGTTCAGTGGTTTAGTCGTGGCGGCTCCACTCGCGAGAAATTAAAATCCGGGATATAATTCCCGGTTTATCTTTTTCCGGGATAAGAGTAATTATGTCCTCAACTGGATCTCGAAATATCTCTATACTTGTTTTCTTGCGGTTCCACTGGCAGAAAACAATTATCCGGGATAAAAGTCCCGGTTTATATTTTCCCGGGATAAAAAGTATCCTATGTCCGTCTCGTGGTTCTAAGCTACCTCTCCACCAATTTCCAGCTAAATCCGTTCAGCCGTTCTTGAGTTATAAGTGGTGTAACTAACACAACTTTCTTTTATATATATAGATTATTAGATTATTATATTCGTGATTTAAATATGGATAATAGACAATACACAGAATAACAAAGGTTGATCTGAATGTGTCAATAGATGATGTTATATCAAGTCAGTTTACCACAGGTGCAACTGGTTCGGCTTTGATGACTTTCTCCTTCATCTGCGCTATTTGTGCACGTGTGATCTTGGGTGGAGGCGGTGCCGTCTTCACGCTGCCTTTTATGGACTCCATCTCTTTCTCCAACAGTGCTTTTGCCTCTGCTTTTTTTTGGAGTTGTTCTTGGCGCTTCTTCTCCTGTTCATCCTAAGAGACATCAATGAAAAATCAATGATTTAAGTTAAAGTTCATAAATAATCATAAAATATCACAAAAGGATTGTGCATGAAATGTTGAGTGCCAACCTTTTTCTGTTGTTTTTTCTTAAGTTTATCATCATTGTCTGCCCACTCTGCATCTTCCATCATTTTCTTAAGTTTTTGGTCTTGTTCTTGCTTTACAATCTCCTTTCGCTGTCGAGCTGCTACAGCTTTGCTATTTTCACCAACAAATTTTTTGGGCATATTGATCTGTAAATGGACGAACATTTTTGTATTTTTCTGATCAAATTTAGCAAACAACGTTAAATAAAAGGATTAAGTACTCACAGGTTTAGCCAAGACTTGAAATAAAAAAAATACTCAAACAATGTTAGTGAATTTCTAGAAAATTGTGCTGAAGTCGAGAATTTCATAAAACAAGTACTCCAGCAGCCGTTTTTAAATCTGTGGAAATGTTTGGCAGGTAGTTGGTTGGTACTGTCAAAGAGTTTTTTTTTTTTTTTTTTTTTTTATATAATTCTCCCTTACAGGGAAGGCAAAGGGTTCAAGCCCATACAGCCTCGTCTTAAGTGATATCTCTGGTTGTCGTAGTAAAGCAGTGGCTACCTTACCAAGACTTTATCAAGGAGTTTTGGCGGCAACGAAAAAACACTTGATTGACACAGTTATTTCAATTCACTTCATTTGAGCACTTTAATAGAACTATATTGGATAATTTACCACCACAATTAAGCAATATAACACTAAGTATCACCAAAATAATGAATTAAAACAAAAGCACCTCATGACACTTTCACGTTCCCGCCAAAACTCCTGTCAAAGAGTATTATATGCAGGGGGGGTCAACTTAGTTGATATCGTTTGTCGATACCTAGGGGGCCAGGCCTGTGTGGCCGTACACAATTAATTATTATGAAAGACCTAAATTTCGGTCTCGCATCATATATTTTTTAAGCTGGCAATGATAGACAAAGTAAAGTGTTGTTATAAAAAATATATTCCCCCAATTAATAGGTTTATGTTTATACATTTTCAAATTTTGTTTCTATGAATTAATATTTTTCATTATTATTATTCTTGGAATAATAAAACATTAATATTTTATTTTAAATTTCATACTTTATCATTCAAATGTTACTGTATAACATTTCCTGCCTGAGAATTTCTTTAATGATGTTGGGTAACCCTAAATATTACATAGTTTGCAGTTTACCCTTCAAAAATTTATAAAAGTTGTGTATAAGAAAAGTGTTTCGTTTTTAGACATGGAGACAACTTTTTATTTCTAAGGATTTATATTTATTGTTTTTTATCTGCTGTTGCTACTTGACATTGGCGAAATCACCGATAAATAATCAGTGAAATCCATAATTTAAAAGAAAAAGAAGAAAAGAAAAGTGTCTGGAAAAGTGTACGTTGATTCCGTCGCGTGCGCATTGTTCTTTTAAATATATACTGCTAAAGCATCTTCGCCATATAACGGAGTTCCACATTTTAAGAGCAATGGCCATAAAGTGGTGACATTATTTGATGCTCCTAATTTAATTAAGTGCTTTAGAAATCTATTTCTGAAATACCATATTGTGTGGGTAGCCAACATATGAGGATCTTCTGATGGGCGAACTGGAAAAAGGTAAACTTTAAACAAATGAGTGTAATGACAAAGTGATAGCTAACTTTTGTAATAGTGATGGATTAATATATTGTGATAAACAAAATGATAATGTGAAATCCTTTAGAGTTCTTGTGATATTGATTTTTTTGCAACGACTAAATATAAAATCTAAATAGCTATAAAAACTTAGTAACCTATTTTATTACAATTAATCAAGACCTATTTGATTTAAAGATGCATAGACAAACAATTTTATTTTTTATTTCAAATGAATACCTATATTTTAATTCTATTATTCATTACTGTTGCAGGCATAGCCAAATGGAACCATATTATCCAGTTTTATGAATTAGACAATGCAAATCCCAACTATGCATTTGCAGCCCGGCTTAAACAGGAACACCTGAACCCTAACACGAAGCAAAATATGAAAGTCCAACTGGCGGTTCAAGTGTTGAGTCATACAGTTTCTACTGGAATGTATGCAAGAATTGGCAAAGGTAATATGGCCAACATTATATTAAATAAATTTTAAAGTATTAAGTGAAATCGCCCCATGACTTAATATGATTTCTTGGAAAGATTAATGGTAAAGCTGCTGGCCTTTATCCATGCAAGACAATCAGAAATCCCTTAACCTCTAGCTTAATGCTTAAACACAGGCAGATTGCAAGAAGTAGAATTTTATTTAAAAAATATATAATAGTATGATGTACTTATGGCATATAATATTATGTATAAAATAATCAAGCTACATTTATTTCATCCACAAATTTTAATAACTTTCTTGAGTTCCAATTAGTTTAATTTGTCTTCTTACGAATATTACATAGGTACCTAATGCTTTTTACAGGACTACCTGCTGAAGCAATTGTGACTGCTGATATGATATCAGAAATGGATAACATTTTTGATGCTCTCAATAGCGATATCCCTAACCAGCATATGTTTTTAACCGACTTCAAAAAATGGAGGAGGTTATCAATTCGACGGTATGTTTTTTTTTTTGTTTATGTTACGCGATTACTCCGCTAACTGTTGCCCTATTTTCATAATTCTTTTTTTGTTCAAAAGGAGGTACTTCTGAAATGGTCCCATAATCACCAAGTCAGGATCTGATGATTGGATCCTGGAGAAATCGAGGGCAACGCTCAAATTTTATAGGCCCACACATCGTTTTTTTCGCAAATCTTATGAAGTCATTTATTATTTAGTGTTTTCGCGTAAATAACATCACGCCTTTTACGTTTTCAGGGGTATGCAGAGGCGTAACACGTCAGCGCGATAATCATACCGCGTGTGCAATACAACTACACCGTCGAGGCGGTATATTTCTTACTAACACAAAAAAGCAACAAATAAAAACTTTTTAACAAAAAATAGGCACTGACTCCAGAATTGGTTACCAATATATAAGTATAATTTATTCACCATTAAATTATATTTGGGTTTTTAGATTTTTTAGTCGTTTTTGAAGGCTAGGCGGTTTAATTTTTTGTTAAAAAGTTTTTTTGCGATCGATTTTTAAATATTGAAGTTTCAATATTTTGTTTAATCTGTATTAATATATTATAAAAGAATATAGAAACTATAGACTATGTTTATAACTTAGCTGACCATTTTACACAACAGGTGTGGTAAAAAAATCAATAGATAAAATTCGTCAGCATATAAAGTTCTATTTCTTGCAACATTTATTGTAATTTTGGAACGAAGTTCCTTATCGCACCTTGTGAAAGGGGGCTAGACGGAAAAAATTCTTACAAAAAGTAGTCACGACACTTTTATACTTGCCCTGTGAAACCATTCAGTAACAATAAAGAACTGGCCGTAAAAGTGACATTCGAAATTTAAATAAAAAAAGACAATTTAAATCTTAGAGTTTGTATACGTAGTTAAACTAACTCTAAGATTTAAATTGTCTTTATTTCAATTCATGCTTTTTAGAGTAGTTTTTTTTTTCGTTAGTTGTATGTTAATTTTAATGTCAATGCTTGCTTAGGTGATGATCGTGATTCGATGACATATCTATTGTGTAGGTAAAAGTTAATGTTTTCATTGATGTGGAAACGTTTTAATGAAAAATACAATTATTATTATAACTTAAAAGAAATAAAATTTTATTACAATATCTTCACTAATTAATCGAAAACAACTTCGTTCCATCCGGGTGTCCCTTGACACCTCTCAAGTTTTTTTGTTTGTTTATTAAACACTGTGATACGTGTTTAAAGAGACAGCAAAGTTCATGAATAAAGTTAAAGCCTAATTATTTTTGTTTTTCTCATTAATAAACTAGTAAGAAACTTAAGTTTTGTTAATAAACCATAACTACATAGATTATGCTTTATACTAACATAACTTAAATTTCTTACTGGTTTATAATTATCCCTTACAATTTATTCCAACTGATTTCAAAAAGCATGTCAAGGTTTGAATTTGGCGCTCATTAGTTTCTGGGGGCCTGCAATAGGTGGCACCACCGGCCTCTTATAGTGACAATTTTTTTATATGAAGTTGTCATTCTTCTCCTAGAGTAATAGTGTTCTGTGATTATATGGTACTGTCACAAACATGAAACAGCTGTCAAGTATTTGTTTTTTGTTAATGGCAATTGTGTGAACATTTGGCCAATTTCAAGTTATAGTCCGGCCGCTGTGAGAATGCACATTTAACAATTAACAGATTGACTTAACTAGTGATGGGCAATAAGTAACAGTATTTGGTATATCGATGGCATAATCGATACAAAAAATACTAGTAATGGTTATGTGGCATTGCATATAGGTACTTAATTAAGAAAATAAAATTATGATATTAATGTAAATATATTTATTGTTCACATACGGACTCAGAATCGCTATCGGAGTCCGAGGCGAATATTTTTCCTGCGAATTTTACAATGGCGGCGTCTTTAAGCCGTCCTTACATTTTTATCGTAATGGTTTTATGACCCCTACGTTTGAGCAAAACAAATTTAATACAATAGATCGGGCCATTAAGATATTATATTTTAAAATACAAACTAAATAATTTTACACAGATGTGCCAGATGCGCACAAACAAGGCAATAAAATAAATTCGAAAGCATAGCTAGGAGCATTCCACCTCATTTGAAACCAGCCCGCCGAGGTGAACACTTACGTTCGCTCGTCGTCCGTAACAGTCAATATAGTAAGCAGGATCAAGAACGTGAACGAAAGCCGGGTCACAAAAAACTTAACAACGGGAGATACTGGTAAATGTAGTCTGTTCGCACGAGATGACAACCAATGACAACGGATGACTGACTGACAGTGACGCGTAATGGCGGACCACGCCACGCATCGACATAAGCGCGATGTTACCATTTTTATCACAGTGATTTAATTTTATTATTTAGTATGTTAAAGAGTATGTTATTTTATTTATTTTATTCATAGAAATGCTCTGAAATTTCAATGTTTAATTAGAAAAAAAACCGTTTTAGTAATTTCAAAGTACGATACTATGTATATTATTATCGTATACGCCTAATATTTTTAGCACATCACTACGAGACACTACGAACAGCCCATCTGTTGACGTAACCTTGCAACGACGGAGTATGGGTTTGAAAAAATCATGTTCGTCGCTTCAAAGTTATATCGAACATTCGATAATGAACTGTCAAATGTGCATTCTCTCGGCGGCCGGACTATAGGAGCTGTCTTAGTCAATATGTCAAAGGATTGAGAGGAATTGCAGAACTTTCCACACTAAAGACATGTTGCAAAAAGTCAAGAGTCTATCAAAGAGCGTCAAACCGAATAACTGGACAATTAAAGACGCGAATGGAAAGCCTATCCTGGACAAACAACTGGCACTGGACAGATGGAGAAGTTACTGCGAGCAGCTTTATAGTGTAAATTCTGAGGACACAGTTGATGAAAGACGGGACTTCTCGATTAACGAGCCCGATATTCTCCTAAGTGAAGTGGAATCTGCAATACACCGTCTAAAAGATAAGGCTGCTGGTGGTGATGGTATTACTGCTCAAATCATCAAGAGCTTGGGTGACATGGGAGCAAAGTTACTGTATTTGATTTGCCTAAAAGTGTGGAGATCGGGACAGTGGCCAGACGATTGGACGGAATCCGTCATAATACCTCTGCACAAAAAGGGATCAACGCTTAAGTGTGGAAGCTACAGGACAATTTCTCTGATTTCACATGCGGGGAAAATTCTTTTGCATATACTAAACAAAAGGCTCGAATACTTCATCAGCGGGCAAATAGCAAAAGAACAGGCAGGCTTCGTAAAAGGTAGAGGCACACGCGAACAAATCCTTAACCTAAGACAATTAGTCGAGAAAAGCAGAGAGTTCAACGTCCCCATAGCCGTATGTTTTATCGATTACGCCAAAGCCTTCGACTGTATTAGCTGGCCTAAAATGTTCGACGTACTGAGTGAGATGGGCGTCCCGCAGCACCTAGTGTTTCTGGTGCAGAACCTATATCTAGATGGTCAATCAAGGGTCAGGCTCGACAATGCACTATCTCAACCCTTCAAAACGGAACGTGGAGTAAGACAGGGCTGTATACTCTCCCCTCAGCTTTTTAATCTCGTCGGGGAACATATCATGCGCAGAGTACTGGAAAACTGGAAGGGTGGCATTCGGTTGGGCGGCCATATCATCAACAACCTTCGGTTCGCTGATGACACCACTATAATAGCCTCAAGTGAGCGAGAACTCGCGGAGCTTTTGCGAAGAATCGAACTTGTAAGTGCTGAATATGGAGTTAGAATCAACCGTAGCAAAACGAAATTGATGTTTGTTGACCGTGAAGGAAGCTCACCGCGAACTTGGGAGCTGCGTGACCTAGATGTGGTGCAGCCGCAGGAATTTGTATACTTGGGGTCTCTTGTGTGTACTGATGGGGATTGCGAGAAAGAAGTGGTCAGAAGGGCTAAGACAGCAGTTAAGAGCTTGGAGAAGATCTGGAAGAACCGTAACATCTATCGCAATACGAAAGTACGTCTCATGCGCAGCCTAATATTCTCCATCTTCTTGTACGCCTCGGAAACGTGGACCCTTAAAGCTCGCACCTTAAACAGGATTGATGCGTTCGAAATGTGGTGCTGGCGCAAAATGTTTGGTATCTCTTGGACTGCACGTCGCACTAACGCATCAATACTGAATGAGCTAAAGATTGAGACCCGCCTTTCCACTATTTGCATTCAGAGAGTGCTCACTTTCTTCGGTCATGTGGCACGCCGGAAGCCCGATAACTTAGAAAAGCTCATACTAGTTGGCCGCATGAACGGGAAACGGAACAGAGGAAGAGCACCTGCCCGATGGACGGACACTATCAGGGAACGCACCCGATTGAACATCCCAGCAGCCATGCGCCACGCGGAGAACAGAGCGGCCTGGAGAACACTAGTGGCGGGAGTTGTTAATAGTGGTCACGACCCTCAGCCTTGAGGAATCGACTAAGAAGAGAGAAGAAGCTGTCTTAGGGCGGTATTAATAAATCAATCTCAAGTTTGAGTCACATCTCAATTAGACATAATTCAATACATTATGATGCACTATGGTATAATTTACTATAACTATAGATAGATATTTCAAGAACTGGCGACGAATTTTGGGAAGGTACTTTAGGCACTTTCAAACATTGAAAAAATCGTATTTTATGAACAGGAGAATCTCAAATTGTGAGTCGGGCAGGGTAATTGCGGTTATTTTGCAACTGCGCAGTATATGGAATGTGTAAAAAAATCAACCATTGCACCCCCCTCCCCCATGCGAAAAACCCCCGTGTCAATTGTTTATGTTACGGATTTTTAAAAATCTTATTGGCAGCACTGCTCCGGAGTCAGGTTCGGCAGATTTTTTTGTCAGTGTCGGGTAGATTCGCCATTTTTGACATGGTCACCCTGGTGTCAACTGTCAAACTTTTTGTCTCTGGCCTCTGCTTAAAACATCCTGCATTCTGCAGTAATATTTTATTATTTGTTTGCTTGGTTTATTATTGATGCAAATTGAACATGGCATTAGTAGCCTACGACAATAGTGATTCTAGTGAATTTGAAGATGATCAAGAAACTACCAACGTTGCCACAGTCAACAAGGAAGTCGGAGGTAAATAAAACAGTTTTACTACGAATACATTAGTATATCATTAGGTTTTTCGTAAGAATACAGTAGATATTGTACCACTTTGGTCAACGGACAGACGGTCGGACGATTTGGACGTTTTATCTGGTGATAGCAAAATGCAGGGGATAAAATTCACATCATTGTGATCAACTTCTTTTATTATCATTGTCTTTTCTTTCATGGTTTAGAATAGCATGTTGACTTTGTAATATGGTCTTTAGTAGGTATACTCATTATTAATTTTCTATGGTGATGCATTACTTCTGTTATAAAGCATAAAATTAATTGACACTGCCACAATAACTGTTTTCATTTCAGACTCAGCCATTAAAGAAACGGAGGTAACTCCTGCAGGACAGACTAGTGAATCAGCACCAAGTATAGAAAGTTCAAAGTTGTTCAATCTCCTACCACAACCAAGCACAAAAAAACCACAAGTTATAGAGGAAGATGATGAATTTCTGCATAAAAAGGAAACTGCTTCAAATGTGATAAAACCAAAAGCTAAGATCACTGTACCATCTCTAAGTGATGTAAGTTGCTTTTATATATATAAATGTTAATGTTGAGACTATCCCGCCCTCACACCCGCCACTACAACTCTTTTAACCCTTTCAGCGCCAGAATATTTTGATATGTTTATGCTGTATGCCGTCATACATATAAGCAGCTACGAGATAAATCGTACTTGGCATAGTAGAACATAAATCCATTCGACTATGCCGACTACGAGTATAGCCGTATACGAATATACTCGTAGTATACGAATATACTTGTTAGGCCGAAAGTATATCGACTATTCTGAAAGACCAGGGCAGTCCAATGAGGTCAATCAAAGTGGTCAAGTATTGCTTCAACATTATTTGGAATATATACCACCTACAGAAAAGAAAAGCAAGCCAAGTAAACCTTGTGTTGTGTGTACCAAAAATAAGACTCGCAAAGAAACAAGGTATTTTTGCCCATTGTGTCCAAAAACTTCGGCTTTATGTGTAGTTGATTGTTTCAAAGCTTATCATAACTAAATATTATATTTCTACTGTTGAAAAGACGGAAATATGTCTTCTTTTGTTTGTTTATACTACTACTCAGTACCTTACGTTTGTCATGTCATAACTTTTTCCCATTAAAAGTGTGAAGTTTGAAATTATCATGCGTTTTCTTTGCTAATGCCAACGTTCAAAATCCGACCTTACCTGTAGTGCCAATAAATATTCTTTTCTGTAGAAGGACCTACAAAATCTACGAATATATTCGTAGTCGGCACCATGATGAAATCCCGCACTACGAGTTATCTCGTAGCTGGCACGCAAAGGGTTAAGCCAGGATCGGTGGTAAGCATTTTATGACACTAAGCGGTGAAGCTTGGCGAGTCTCAGGGAACACTAGTCTGTCTTTATCCTGCAACTAAATTAATCAAATAGAAACATAGGGAAATATGTTAATGTTGAGTAAGTTTTTTTATACAGGCATGGCAAATTGACCCCATTGCACCTGACGGTAAGCAGAGTGTGAGAATCCAGAAAGAGTGTTGACTGGCAAGCTTTATCAGTATACATAATTATGCCGGCCTGTTTGAACCAAATATACTCAGGCCATTCCCAGACTGCAGCACTTATGTCAGCCACTAAGGAGGGGTTTAACACCTTATGTACGATACTTGCTATTTGGGCACATCCAAAATATATCCTACCACCTTGTATCCCACTTTTAGGCTAAAGATACTCATTTACTGATAATGATAGTTTCAGTCATATTAGTTGTACTGACATCACAGTCTGTTTGTCCAATGGTAATCAATGTGTGCTACACATTCCACAGATGCACAGTTGTAAATTTTCCACTCTATGAAATGCATATTTATTTTTCAGTTTAAAGATGTTGAAAGCAGTATACCAACAGCAAAACCCAGAGTAGCTAATGGGGTAAGTATTGTTTATGATGACTAATTTTTATTTTTTACTTTTCTAAAATGTTAATGTAATACAAATTCTAACATAGAAAGAATCATTGAAATCTGATAAAAATCAATAAGTTATAACTTTTGAAATTCGATAGAAGACATAATCCTCAAGAAACAAACAAGTTGAAATATAGGCAAGTGTCGTCATCGGAAACTGCAATGCGTACAAAAGAAAAAGATGGAGCAATATCCCCACTACACTCCCACTCCTGCAAATGGCAAAAGAAATAGGAATTATCACCAATTTTAATACTGTTTTCATAAAAGGGCTAGTTTTTCGCATTATTTGCTGTTACATAGAAAATAATGCATAAAATCAAACAAAGCCAAATACCTTATTATGTCATTCAGTCCAATAATTAATCATCTAAAAATAATTTTTAAATATACCTACATGCAAATTTTAGTTAGACTTAAAAATAACATATTTTTTTTTTAGAAAAAATCTGGTCTTCTCAGTATCTTACCACAACCAAGGAATGGTGTGAAAGCAGCAGCAAATTCATTCCTACCATATGCACTTACACGAAAAACAAACAATACAAATGTTAAGAGAAAAGAACCACTGCCAACAGCTGTAAAAAAGCCGAAAGTTGACCCCAAGCCTATCATCAATGATTATTCAGATGACAGTGACAATGATGCAATGGGAAATGATTTCTTCTCCATAAATAAACCTGTGGAGATTCCAGTTGAAGATGTATCTTTGGATATTGATCAAAATATTAAACAACCAGACCATACTGTTAACAAAAGTAAACCATTCAATGTTGAATCATATTTCAAACCAAATAATGATGAGAATAACATTGAACTGTCTGACGCATATATTACTAGTAGGACAGAATATGCAGAAACTAGTTCAAGTAGTAATGGTTATGGAGAGAAGGAAGCCGCCAGTAATGAAGTTGTATTGGACGATGAAGCAGTAAGTTTCTTTTAACCAGTCTTACAGATTCAAAGTTGGAAAATTTTAATAAAAATAGATTTAATTTATTTTAGTTTTAGGATTGCCTGGTGGCGTAGTTTTATTACGGTACGCCTGCAATGCTGAGGTCTCGGGTTTGATACCCGGGTTGGGCAACGTGATATTGAATTTTTCTATTCAGTATCAGCCTGGAGCCTGGAATTTGTGCCCGATATGGCAATAGGCTCGCCCCCTATCACATCATGGGGCGGAATACGCACGACGAAAAGTGGGTGCACTAGTGGTTGCGCCTCTGCCTACCCCCTCGGTGATAAAAGGCGTGAGTATGCGTAATTAACGCCCCAAACTCCGTTTATACATACAGATGTATAGGAAAACCCTATATACTCGGACGCCGGCGACCGTAGTGGGGCTTGACAAGTCAATTTTAGTACACTTGCAATTTGTTTTAAATAACATTGTATTGATAAATTCTGTTTACAATTTTCAATTAGATTCTCAAACTATGCGGGGCGCGTGGCAAACGCAGGCGAGAAGATATAGAAATTGTAAATGTGAACCAACAAGAGATTCTGGCGGATGCGCGGGAAATGTTACTCCGAGGACTGATGGATGACACCACAAAACAGGTGTCCGTCAGTAAGAAAAAGGGCAATGAACCAACCAGTCAACAGAAAAGAAAACATCAAATCACATATCTGGCCCACCAGGTAAATTATAGTTATTATAAAGTATCTAGAAAATCAGTTAAAACATTTGCAGTTTTTGAAAAAACCTAGCTACTTCTGTATTAGAATATTTCTTTGTACAGTCCTGAATGCAATCTACTTCCAATTGTTGGTAAAAATTATAAACATGAACTTATTTCAGGCCAAAGCAAATGAGGCAGAACTGCAAAACCAATGGGCAAACAACAGGATGTCAAAAAGGCAGACTCAGTCCAAATATGGATTTTAAATGTGTCTTCAAATTAAACTGTACATATTCATTAAAACATAGGTTTATACAACTTTGAATTTTATTTATTACCTTTATTTACTAACACAATATACAATATTACTAAATGTATAAAATAAATCTACAATCTCCTTGCTTTTCTTGCTCTCGGTGGGTTCCAAGACACATGTGTGTTGTCTGTAACTGACACAATCTGGAGGCCACCCATTTGTAGGCCTTTCACTGCAGACTGAAATGAATATTCCAAATAAAAAAAATTATAGGTCTTCATTGAAAAAAAAAAGTTTTTGCAGGAATCATATATGATCCCCCGTGATGGACGGCAGCGTGTCTCACGCTGCCTTGGACGCAACAACAGGAAAAGGACCGCAACAGCGGTACGCGCAGGGGCGGTTGCGGACGACAACTTAGACGTGAGTCGGAGGAAGCCCGCAGCCGTCCCTAATGCGCCGAAGATGGCCATAAAAAAAAAAAATAGGAATCATATATGATTACAGTTTAGACCAATATATTGCTCTATGAAATGTTATGATACATAAATAAATATTTTGTTTTTACCAAGCGGCCCGGTCCAAGTCCTTGCACTCTCACTCTGATTGATTTGATACCTCTGTCTATTGCTTTCTGTAAAATAAGTATGTAGTTTTTGTTATAAAGAAGCATCCAAAAGAATAAATATATTCGATTGTGTTAAACTTAGCGTCAGTAAATCGAAATAACTTTTCTCGTAATGCACATAAGGTTGTTTTATAATGTTTAGTATATAGAGTCACTTAGTGTCTATGTGCGAAGACACTAATAGTTTAGGTATATAGACCTAACTTAGGCGTGAAACGTAAATAAGTACGTAATCGATAGTGAAAAAATGCCCTCCGAGGGGGGCCGACCCTCTGGGCACTCCGAACGGTATAGCCTTGGAGTACTTTAGTGAATTAGTTTTTTGGAAATATTGAGTCAAATCGTATAGGAGTCTAGTATTTAAAAATAGTTCGGAACATCAAGAAAGAAAACAGCAAGTAGTCAGCAAGAAAGAAGAAGTCGGCAAGTTTTAGTGGAAGATAGGCGCTTATGCAGAGTGGAACCTCCTTCCTCATCAGCTGTGAGCTACGGTGCTACGAGGACGACTTCTGGCTACGTCGCATAGCTACGGCGTAGCAACGAAACACTACGCGACAAAGATAGACGTCTGGAGAAACTGGCTATCGTTTCGGCAGAACTTTGTAACTTTTAGTTTAGTGTGTGAAATAAACGTTATTTCCCGATCTTTGGCATTTTTAACCTTGTCACCTGGCATAGCCATTTCTTACTCACGCAATCCAGCACAAAAAATACACAAGTGCGGGGTGTTGGCCTAGTCTGAGCCCCGCACATAAATCTAAGTAACACTGGTATAATAGTGAAAAACTTGTGGAGTGATTACACTTCTACAGTTGTATTTCTAGATTTTTAAATCTAAGGGATCCTTAAGCCAAGCAATTATTTGTAGCACCAGGCAGGCTTAAATAATACTTTCAATGTTATGGGTTGTAGTGATACTTACTTACTTGACTGCCTTGGTGGCGTAGTTGTATTTCGGTATGATTGCAATGCTGAGGTCTCAAGTTCGATCCCCGGGTCAGCCAAAGTGATATTGAATTTTTCTATTCAGTATTAGCTTAGAGTCTAGAATTTGTGCCCGATATGGCGATAGACTCACCCCTGTCACATAGGACAGAATACACATGGCGAAAAGTGGGTGCATTAGTTGTGCCTCTGCAAGAGAAGAGGTAGCTTCAGGGATAAAAGGTGTGTGTGTGTGCGTGGTTGTGTGTTTGTGTAGTTATGTGTGTGTGTGTGTGTGTGAAGTAATGAAATCAAATGCTCCAAGAACTATATACGTTTCTGAAACTAATTACTGGATTATGAACATTTCACTTACCGTAGCAATACTTATAGCAGTTGTCTGTGCTGCAATATTTGTTCCTTTTTTAGTGTTCTTGAATCCTTCCATACCGCAAGACCTTATAACTTTCACCTTGCCAGCAGAATCTGTCATGGTAAATATAGTATTGTTGTGGCTCACTCTTATATTGCATATCGGCAGGTCTTTGTAAGGAACTCCATTATATAATTGAAAGTCTGATTCCAATGTCGGGAATATGTTCTGTTTACTGAAATAATAATTTATTTTCATTTGCATATGCTGTGTGCCACTAAAAGGATGTTACAGTTAGGAATAACAAATCTGACAGTGGGGTGTTCAACTCAAGGCGATGCCACATATAGCATGTAATTTAGGGTGTGTTGTTGGTAATGCTTAAATGACCCGGCGCTTGAACCTCAGTATTACTATGAATTTTAATGGATTTCATATTAATCAAACATAATTTTACGCTCTCAAAACGGAGTCGAGATCAACAATTTTTTCTCCCTGTACTCCTTCATCATCCGCTGGTATTCTTTTGTGATCAAATCTTTCCGTCGCCACCGGAGCAGACGTTTGAAACAAACGCGCTACATTCACAATAGGCACACGTAATGTGTTTCTGATAGCACTTAACATTTTTATTCACAATTTCTGCGTATTTTTTATTCCTATAAACTTCAGCTGATATTCCGTAAATTCCTAACATAACCTAAAAATATTGGGATATCTTTGACAGCTGTCAGAGTGTCAGCTGTTATATAGCTTACTTTATTTCTTCACTAGCTTTTGCCCACGGCTTCGCCCGCGTTAATAAGTTTTTCCGGGCTAAAAGTACATACATAAAAACCTTCCCGTTGAATCACTCTATCCAACACATTTATTTGTATAAAGATTAATATTATGACGTTGATACAACTCTTAACAAATAATGCATTAATTTCGACCAAATTTGATTACAATAAAAACGGTTCTAGAGAGTTTACTTTAAAAGATAGACATATACTGTCGCGGACTTTTTTTTAGATCATTTCAAGAGGAATAATTCTTTCATACATATATTTTTGGTATCTTGAACCGTTTTCGCAGCGCACGCAATGGAAGCCCTCAAGGATGAATAATTCTCCCCGCATTTTTCACATTTTCCATTATTTCTTCGCTCCTAATAGTTGCATCGTGATGTTATATAGCCTATAGCCTTCCTCGATAAATGGTCTATTCAACACAAAAAGAATTTTTCAATTCGCACCAGTAGTTCCTGAGATTAGCGCGTTCAAACAAACAAACAAACAAACAAACTCTTCAGCTTTATAATATTAGTATAGATTGGCTGTTAGCCAATTTCAGCTGACATCAGTGTGGCCAGATGGATAATGGATGAAGTCGCCGAAAATTCATTGGGAAGTAGCCTAAAGTCGCATTGCCTCATCGTATATGGAGAGGTGAAGGAGCAAAAAAAAACAAACGAGTTCCTAATTTCAAATGAATGCCAGCCCAACTCGCCAAAAATTCGAAGTAGCCTAAAGTCGCCTAATTGAGTGGGGACGCGAAGAGCTAATGGCCCTACTGCCAGTAGCCTGACGCTAGTCGGCTTTTCTGGCCACACCGGTCTTTAGGGTGAACGCAGAAGGCGCTCGCAACCATTGAATTAAGTGACCATGCTGAGGGCAACCCACTAACGGGTTACGAACCTCGGCTCAGGACGGCCACTGAGGATGAGACATCAACGATTAGAGAAAGATTGGTTTTTAGGGAACAGTAGATGTGCTAGGCAAATTCTGACAACATAGTTGGATTAACCGTGTCCAAATGTATCAAGTTCACATACTTATATTTTGATTATTATTATTATTTGCTGTAGTTTATTTCCATAATATAACTTTTGAAACCCAACTAATATTAATATGATTCATATAATGAAAATATATTATCCACAGGAGCGACTATACAGCCATCCACAGACTTTATACTTTAATCACATAAGCACAACTGAAACAATGTGGCATATTAAAATGCAAGTCTATGTCGGGCTCGGAGGGTCCAGTCCCAGGAACTGCATTGAGATTCCCTACCCATCAATCGAGAGTAATATTAATCGCTAGCCACACAAAACATCTTACAAAATACATAGGTTGATTGCATCATAATAAAACACCACAGATCCCATACATAAATAGTTTAATAGCTTGCACAGTGATTAGATCGTGGATTTATTTCTTATTTAATACATTTTTGGAATACATAATGGATTGCGTAAAACCGCGTAGAGGTGCGGGGACACCCATGGACATTAAATTAAGGAACCCAACCTCGGCTAAGTAATTTGCTTTCAGCAGTTTATCTGAAGCCCATTTTATGGTATACGGTCCAGGTTCACTCGAAGACTCCTTTTCTATGATATAGTTTATAATGCTGGCATATAATGGAGTTTGCACCAGTTTAATAAACAACTCGCTGTCCAGTAACTCTTTGATCAAATCATCTTCTATATCTTGCTTAATTATTGTATCCTGAAAAAAAGAAAAAATATATAATTATGACAACTTCATTGCCTTTGCTTTTTTCTATAATTCTATATATATACAATTTTTTTTTATTGTCCGCCCAGCGACCTTATAGCCTCTAGAAGTCGAATAACAGGCGATGGTTCCGGGACTCTGACTAATAGATCTTTTTAATAGATCTTTCGGGAATCTGACTAATAGATCAAATGTAGCTTGTCGTTCAATATAAGTCAGTTACGAACACAACTGTGAGCCGTAAACACTTCCACATTATCGATTCAATAAATATTATAATCACTCCTTGAACAAAACAGTGATGTTATTAAAATAAACATGACGTCGAGTTTTCAGAAAAATAGCATTACATATAATATTTATGTCAATAATTTGACCTAATCAATTCATATTTAAAAATTATCTAAATTCATGTTATACCAGCCATTGTGTGAGTTAAAATTTAGCATTGAGGCCCGTTACTGACATATTGTATTTGCATTTCTTTCTGACTTATGTGCATTATAACGTAATAATGTTGGCAAGGCCAATTGTCCTGCAGTACCCCACTTCCTCAAACCTCAGGTATGGGACAGAATTCATTTGAAGAAAAACATCGGGCATTAGATGTCTAGGGGCTATATAGTCGCTAGTCCGCCACACGATAGCCATAAAAAAATCTTATATTTACGCGAATGTACGGCGGACTGTCAACCCCGTGACCATGAAGGCTGTAGTCTACGAAACGCCGAAGAATATATGTGTAAAGGAATTTTCTAAAGAGTAAAGAGAAATCGTTGTGAAAACTAAAATCAACCCACCTTATGTTTCATGACTAGCTTCAGTATATGTTCATCGGAACGGTCTATTTTGCTCATCAGGATGATCCAGAGAGCGTTAACGATTGCATCGCTGGATGCGTTCTCCACAAGCCATATTACTTCCTGAAAGATAAATCGATCAGTATCATTCAACAGATTGTCATATACATATTAGATTCAAAGCCTTAGATAATTCTGGCTGTTGCCTAATACTACGAAATATGTGAAAGTCTGTGGAACTGTTTTTTTTAGCATATCACGCGTCAAGATTGTTAATTTCGATGGATTGCTTTCCATATAGCTGAAAGCCGGAATACTTGGCAGATCATCGACCGCGAAAAGTCAATTCCCTGACAACTCAAGACCCCCAGCATTGGAGAATCGACGCAAGGAGGAAGTAGCTTCACACATAGATTGTTTATTGTGATTAATTTTGCAAGCTTTTATTTGTTCTGAATTTTTTTTTAAACATTTTATTAAACGTAATCTGCTGTTTCCAGGAGGATGTATAGAGCCCCACCGAGAACGAGAGGTGCTGCGGGGAGAGAGGCCAAGGGGGCGTTGGGCACTGCGCCTACACAAGCCTCTCGGCTGCGGTTACATTTTTTTAAACTGACTTCGAAAAGGAGGTTCTGTTTTATGATTTAGGGGGCAAACTAGCACACGGTTCCCCTGATGGTAAGTGATCACCACCGCCCATAAATATCTGCAATGCGTGGGGCATATAGATGCGTTGCCGGCCTTTTAGATGAGAATACTCTTTTGTACGGTGACGGAACGCATCAGCAGGGATAAGTGCGAACAATTCTTCAGAGCACTCCCCGTGGTAAACGCGATAAGCTATGTCCACACTGTGCCTTTTTTTGTTCATCCAGGGCATGCGTCATCGGCTGCAGACTACAACTTAGACTATTAGTCCGGGGAAACCCGCAGCCGTCCCTAATGCGCCGAAGAAGGCCACCGCGGAGTTTTAGTTGGTATGCCGTGCGGTGTAGGTACATAGGTTAGGGACTCGGCCCGGCGACTCAACGCTGTGTCGTAAGGCACGGTGAGCCCAACGTAACCGCTCAATCGCCCCCCTTGAAGGATGGGCGGTAGTAATAACTCACTTTCTCCGCGAAAACAAAAAAAAAGGGCATGCGTCATAGCGCAGGCAACAGCGCACGTGAGGCATGCCTACCCACATACCTACCCTTCACGCATGGGCTATGACAGTTGAAACCGTAGCGCACGCTGTCAAATGCGTCTTTCCGCATCGGATGGCTTTATGTGCCTCAAAGCGTTCAACACCAAAACTCTTTATATTATACATATATACATACATATACACTCACGCCTGTTATCCCCGAAGGGGTAGGCAGAGGCGCAACTAGTGCACCCACTTTTCGCCATTATTCCGTCCCATGATGTGATAGGGGGCGAGCCTATCGACATATCGGGCACAAATTCCAGACTCCGAGCTGATACTGAATAGAAAAACTCAATATCACTTTGCCCGACCCGGGGATCGAACCCGAGACCTCAGCTTTGCAGTCGTACTGTAAAACAACTACGCCACCGAGGCAGTCTTTATATTATAATCTTTTAGTACTTTTATTATGGCTTTTAATACATCTGGTAGCATTGCTGATATGAATCGTTTTGACACTTTTAAATACGAAAGAGACATTGAACTGTCTCTAGTAGCTAAAAACCTAAGCGTTATTGCTAACTTTATTTCACCAAGTATTGCTTTAACCAATTTCAAAAGTCCATCGAAGTAAATCGATGTAAGCTGCACATATTATACCAAATAAAATGTCCTCGTTGGCCGTTGCACATGTTTCCATAAGCTGACAGAAGTTACGACTGAACTAATTGACTCTATCGGAGTTGCGTTCGTTAACGCATACAATTATTGAATGCGCCAAACGAAAGTTGAATAGAAAGATGAAGACGAAAATTGAAGATGAAAGGGCACAGTGTGGACATAGCTATAAAGAATGCAGAGCGATGCTACATCTCTACGCAAAGCCAAAGGATCAAGCCTATTGGAAAGAACAATCAATATAAATATAACATACAGGCGACTATTCTCGCGTATGTAGACAAATGCCAGTAGCGTGTCTCACCTCCTCGACCAGCGCGGGCTGCCTCATGAGGAGTTTGATGAGCACGAGGTTCCCCCTGTGGTCGCTGGTGTCGGTGAGCAGCGCGTGCAGGAACTCGCCGTGCAAGCTGCGGCTCTCGCTGGAATTTAATCAATATTAGCAACCCAACAAGCAAGCATAAGTCAACTATTGAAATAAAAGTAGTTTGCGTATTTTTCGCGGTTTTTTTCTTATATTTTTCTTCCAAAGTTTCAAAGATTTTGCAGCCTTTATGGTCATGGGGCGGAATCAACTACATGAATACAAACATCTAAAAGTTTTAAAATTATATAATTGGTTGCGCCATAATGATTCCACATTTTAATAACTAAACGCAATATTGGTTGGCAGCCATTCCTCGTGTTTAGTTTCCTTTTCCGCACCTTTCTCCCTCACTCGCACGCCTACATTATCTGTGTGTCACGCGCACCGCGTGGCACAAGCTGCGCGAGTCAGTCGCCGCAGGCAACCGTGTAATGGCTGTCGAATAACGCTTGCCGCACACGTTCGTTTTCCTAATTAGGTTTCCTGATCAGGAATTCAGATTTAGGAACGTGTGCGCGTTGTTAAACATTTTCTATGTAAGCGGAGCATTCAGGTTTCCGAATCTGAATTCCTGATCAGGAAACCGAACGTGTGCGGCAAGCGTAAGACACTTGGATTCACGCCGCCGCCGCCGACAGCCGTGTAATGGCTGTCGAATATTTCGCTAATCCGGTTTAATCTGGTGCATATTTCGCAAAATACGCTCATGTTACGCTGAACTGAACTATAGAACGCTCGTGCTTGGTGTTGGAGACTTTATTTCGTGAGTGAATCAAGCCCTTGTTGCGTCTGCGTTGTGTGCCTACATTGACACCATGCGTCGGGAATGCGCGCGCCGCCCTCGATGCAGGCAATCCAACCGATACGCCGCGAACCAGCCCTTCTGAAGGGGATATTAAATTACAGTCCACGAACGCCAGGGTCATTGCTTGACCTAACGCAGCGAGCCTTAGGACTCGCCCGGGACGGTTTCGACTGTCCCAAAAAATCCCCCCCCTCTCTTTCCCTTTTCTTCTTTTTTTTTGGAGGTCCATTACGTGGCGCCTCCAATAATAATATTAATTATTCGGTTTAATAGGCTGTTCAGAAAGGTAGAACATATTTGAAAAGTGGGTAAGTGGGAAATAAATAGTTATTGATATTGAGATTTTTTGAGTGGGGTTGTAGTATGGGCTTGTAGTAGTTCATACCTGATCATGGTTGGTGGCCAGCAGTTGAGCACGTCCACCAGCGCCTTCTTCTGTTGCCACGTGTTGGAGATCTTCAGGAACTCAGTGAACACTTCGCGCCTGCCCTCGTCTATTAGTAGCTTCGATTCTGAAATCAACAAGTCTCACTTCAATGAACATTTAAAAGGACCAAGATACCACAAAATTATACATACACATGTACACTCTCACGTCCTTTAGCCCCGAAGGGGTAGACAGGGGCGCAAATAGTACATCCACTTTTCGCCATGGGTATTCCGTCCCATGATGTGATAGGGGGGCGAGCCTATCGCCATATCGGGCACAAATTCCAGGCTCCGGGCTAATACTAAATAGGAAAACCTAACATCACTTTACCCGACCCGGGGATTGAACCCGAGACCTCAGCTTTGCATTCGTACCGTAATACAACAACGCCACCGAGGCAATCATAAATGTATATTATAATATAAATAACCAATTTTATTGAGCAATGTATTTAGAATTAGGTTTGGCATATTTACTTAACGCAGACCGTGTTTTTTTTTTCTTAGCTCGGGAAAGTGACTTCACTGCATCTGATGTTAAGCGAAATGAAGTCCAAAAAAAATGTCATCCGTCAAGGGACAAGATTATATTATTGTGTTCGGTTTATATTGTAACGACATTTAGCATACTACCATTACAATAGTGTACTCAGTAGATTACGTTACATTAGCGATATTAAACAAAAGTCAATCTGTCAGTGAGTGGTACCGAGTACTGTATCGAGTAGCTAAACGTTTGCGTATTTGTTTGATAATGCGCAACGTTAATTCTACCGTATTTTAGTTCCAAATACGCTCAACGTGGCGCTGTTAAAATTTCCATACAAAATTGTACCTAAACAAAACCAATACGTTAACTATAGATAGTCGATATATATAGCCACTTTGTCGAGCCTTCGATAAAAAAAAAAAAAAAAAAGTCGGGATGCATGATACAGACCGTCGAGCAGTTGGAGACATTGTGTGTCAGGCCACTCGGCTCTGAAGAGATGCACGCTGAACTGCGCCACCTTGAGCAGGTCGGCGGCGTGGTGGTGCCGCGGCCGGTCACTCAGCGCCAGCAGCGACATCTGCTTGTGTGGCGCCACGCCCATCTCCGCGCATCTGCACAGCGCCGACGAGATCACCTCGTCCGGCACCTTCACACCTTCCTTGTGCATCTGCCCGAGACACGACACCAGGGTCTGCACCTCCCTGTGTCAAATACACCATGTCACGAGAATGACGAGACGAGTCGTTCGCCTGATGGTAAACGACCGTCCATAAACAGCAGCAACATCATGCAACACCTCGAGGTACCAGGATGACAAGTCTCATTATGTTCAGTAGTTACACTGGCTACAATGTCCTTCAAACCGAAACACAACGGTACATGCACACTGCTGCTTGGCGGTAGATATAGACATTGCGGTAGTACTCACCCAGACGGACTCTTACATATGAGAGACCTACCACCAGTAAATAAATACTACACAATACAAATCATGCTAAATTAACGCTTACGCAACAATGGGTAGGTTTTTCTTTAAGGTATGAACATTTAAAGAGTGTTTTGAACTTCTTGTAGTTAGTAGTCTCACTAAATATACGAAACGTAATAGTCAAGTTAATCATCCACTTTTTGGGGATTTTCATAGGAAGAACACTTTCTTAGGAAATTACGGCTTTAACAGTATAGAGTGCACAAAGCAAGCTCCTGTCAAAAATACTGATATATATTTGACAGTATACATTACGGGAACGAAGTTATAATCATTAGTGGTAAATAGATACTGACATGAGGTCCTGGCATTCCTCGACGGCTCGCGCCAGCACGGTGGGCAGGTGGTGCGGCGCGTGCAGGCACTGCAGCAGCGAGCGCAGCGCCGCCACCCCACCACCACCACCCGCAACACCACCACCACCACTGCGCAGCAACACGCGCGCCGCACACCGCGACACTATCTCCGGACACCCGTGACTCTTCTCGATCTCACTGTACAACACAACGGCATAGTATCACATAAACATAAATAAACCGGTCATTTGTAAGATTCTTAGCTCTCAGATATCAAACTCAGTTAATACTGAACGACAATATCATATTATCATACACTGTACTACAATATACCTATCTCAAAAATACACGTTACCTAATATGAAACATCAAACAAGTCATACTTGCGCATGTCATATCAATATCTGAGCATACCTGGGGGCTTAGAATGTGAAAAGAAACACGATGCGTCTCCGCTTAGTTTTATTGTGATTGGTTGAGAGACTGACGTATCAGTATTTTGATGTTTGTGATTGATCGAGAGACCGATACGTCGGTCGCTCAACCAATCACAAAAAAACGAAGCGGAGACGCATCTTTTTTTCACATTCTAAGTCCCCTGGAGTATTCTACCGAAACATTTTTTATATTTATATAATTTAAATTAAATCTATTTTATTTCTCTTTGTCTTATTGTAACTCCGCTTTCAAAAAAAAAATACTGAAGGAAATTGCCAGTACTAGTAAGCGGCGATAGCCTAGTTGGGAGTGGGACGGACTGCCGAGTCGAATGTCCGCAGATTCAAAACCCAAGGGCACACACCACTGACTTTTCTAAAATTACACAGTGTGCATTCTTTGTGAATTATCGCTCGATTTAAGGGTGAAGGAAAACATCGTGAGGAAATCTGTATACTTGAGACTTTGAGTATCTAGCAATGCAAAGGAGATGGGATGATCAGGCGAACCCTTCATTGGTCATACATGCGCAGCTGGTCATAAACTTTTATTAAAACCTATGTGACTTGCGATCGCTGTCATTACATTCTACGATAGTGACATTAAGCCGTCAAGCCCCGCTTATATATATAGATGTATGGAAAAACCCTATATATATGGACACCGGTGTCCGTCGCGGACCTTGACAGATTAAGCGGTCATCATCATCATCATCAGCCACACAACGTCTGTATGGTGCGTACCACACAATCTTTTAATGTTGTTGAGGTTGAGTTGAAGTTAAAGACGATCACTTGGCGATGACTTGATTTATTTGAGTTCACAAAGATTAATTGTTAAAAGTAGTGATATGTAATGTTATTTGCACGATGGCGTTAGGTGAACTGATGCGAATATATTGATATAATGAAAATGACACAGTAACGTAAAATGCTGACTCGCCCGTGCAAACTATACGTGCACGGGGAGGTACAATGTGCGGTTTGTATGGTGTAAACCGTACATATTCCCTAGGGCAAGATGAGATGAGATGAATACAGCAAAAAGCAATGTTTACAAAATTAAAACTTAATGTCTCTAGAATTTCACACAATTAAACACTTAATTATCACTTTCACTGAACGGTCTTGAAGTGACTGGTGAAGTTGCCTTGTTAACGCAAGCGTATGTGTGGTTTGAGCTGCGTGCTATGACGTCTCTTGAAGTTGTTTCACGGTGAAGTTGTGTGAGTGGTATACCGGGCTCCGCAAGTCCGGCTGTTCCCACAGATCCGACAGGTCCACCGTTGTCGGAAGATGTGATGCGGAGTGTTACAAAGCTGTGTGCTCGCCAGCGGCACCCCAGATAAGTAAAAACTGCCATAAGTGCACCGCCGGCTATCAAGAACAATTGGCGGAAGCGATAGAACAGCTTCTGCGTAACTACAAGAAGGACTCAGCAGAACGGAAAACTCCATCTTATATAAAGAAACGTGTGGAGACTCTAGATGCCTATTGGGCAGAATTTCAAGCCAATCACGCAGCATTGTGTGAATTTGAAGATCGTAATTTTTCATATTTCTCCGAAAATCATTACGAAAACACGGAACTATTGTATAGCGAAGTTCGAACAATCATCATTTGCGGGGATAACCCACATAAAGTACAAAAATCTCCAGCAAACCCATCTATACGTATACCGAAAAGCCAACAATCAGGTGAATCTTCATCTTATCAAGAACCAGTTAAAACTATTTCACAAGGTAACGCTAGCAAGACCGAAGAAATGCTACGCAAACAAAAAAGCAACTTCAAGGCATTTTCTAAGACTCTAGCAAGTATTAACATAGAAAATATCAACGAAAAATGGGAATTTGAAGACACCTTGAAAAACCTTGAATCAAGATGGAAGGCAATCGACACACTCTATTGGGAAATCGATGCTGAGAATGTAACCGGAGAAGAAGATAATTATGAAGAAATCGTCGACAACTATGAGCGGCAGTACAACGCAATGAAGAAAACTATAAATACTAAAATGTGGTCGGTTGCTCACAAAGAAAAATCAACACCAAAGATGGAAATACCAACATTCAGTGGAAATTTTCAACATTGGACATCATTTAAAGACTTGTTTATTGAAACAATCCATACCAACCCATCCTTGTCCAGCGCTCAGAAAATGCAGCATCTGAAATCAAAAATTAAGGGCGAAGCTGAAAGACTAGTACAGCACTTAATGATCAGTTCTGACAACTATCAAATATGTTGGGACATTCTTAACAACAGGTATAACAACAAAAAATCGATATTCAATTCTCATCTGAATACGATTCTAAATCTACCAACATTGCAGTACCAAACTTCCAGAGCAATAAAAAACGTCCACGATACAACTAACGAGAGCTTAAACGCCATAAAAACCCTTGGCGTGGACATTTCGACATGGGATCCGATTTTAGTACATCTCATCGCACAAAAATTGGATACTGATACCTACAACAGCTACATTGATTCTTTAAAGGAACCCCGAGAATTACCCAAGTTGTCAGAATTCTTACGTTTCTTAGAGAGCAAGTTTATATCCTTGGAAGGTGGACGTCGCAAACTAGAGCGACCATCTCCTGACAACCAAAAACATCGTGTTACCTCATCCAATCAACCATACGCATATAAGGCATTCAATACAAACCACAATGACTATACGAAAAATAAATCATTCAAGAATATTAACACTACATTAAACAAGCCAAAGAATGTGCTAAGTAACATAAAATGCCCAGTATGCAAAAATGATCATGGATTATTCCATTGCCACGAGTTTATCAAATTACATATTGACGAACGGCATAAATTAGTTCAAAAACACAACTTATGCAAAAATTGTTTATTCAACCACAAGGGCAAGGAATGCAAGTCTGAAAAACGATGCCGCCAATGTAACGCACACCATCATACATTGCTACATAATTCGATCGAGAACATTCCGCCTAGCAACAAAGAAAAAACTAACAATGAGAGCATTCCATCATCAAGTAGCCACGTGTCGATGGAAGATATATCGGAAACACTTTTGGCCACCGCTCTAGTCAAGGTCAAGGCCTTTGATGGTTCAGAGCTCATTTTACGTGCTCTAGTTGATCAGGGATCTCAAATATCCCTTATAACTGAAAACGCTGCTCAAACACTAGGGCTGCCTCGGCAGAGATGTAACGGAGTAATTTTCGGCGTCGGAGCGCAACAGAATAACTGCAAGGGTGCTGTAACATTAACATGCTCTGCTGTGCATAGCAGTTACACTTTTGTCACAGAAGTGTACGTAATAACTTATTTAATTAACAATCTACCTAACAGATCATTTCCGAAACCATCAACCTGGGAATATCTGAAAGGCATTCGATTGGCTGATCCTAACTTTAACATCAGCAGACAAATCGATATACTTCTTGGAGCCGATGTTTACTCCAACATCATACTCAGTGGTATCATCAAAGGAGATGGAACACAGCCCATAGCACAACAAACTCATCTGGGCTGGATACTGTGCGGCAACATGAAGCCATACCAATGCAATGTCATTCTTAATAATTTAGAGGACATTCATAGATTTTGGGCTATAGAAGACATAGATGAAAGTTCACCAATGTCGTCCCAAGACCTACTATGCCTTAATCAATACAAAACTGAAACAAAACGTCACCATACAACGTCACACATATGACGTTATCGATGACATACTTACCAGACATAGCTGCCTTACTCGAGTTACTCGCATTATTGCATGGATATTACGCGCGGTGTCGCGTAACAAACATCAGCTGCCGAACTACTTAACATTACCTGAAATTAAACATGCAAGAAATATTGTAATAAATCACGTACAACTTCCTCGTTTGAAGATGACATCTCGAACCTGCGACAAAGAAAAGAAGTGCACCGAAAAAGCAAACTTTTACCCCTGAATCCCTTTATTGACCGAACGGGGCTTCTGAGAGTGGGGGGAAGGTTAAAAAACGCAAACATCGATGAAGATCAGAAAAATCCAATTATAATTCCTCACGACGGACACTTCCCAAATTTATTGATAGATCATGCTCATAAAGTGACATTCCATGGTGGAGTACGCCTAACGTTGGCTAATCTGCGAAAACAATATTGGATAATTGGTGGAAACAGGGCTGTCAAGAAGCGAATTTTCAACTGTATAAAATGCCGTAGACATAACCCTATTCAACAAAGTCAATTAATGGGAGACTTACCGGCGCCACGATGCAACTTGACACGACCATTTTATAATACAGGTGTTGACTACACCGGGTACATCGACATTAAAACAAATAAAGGTCGAGGCGTAAAAACAACAAAGGGTTACATTGCTGTCTTTGTGTGTATGGCCACGAAGGCAGTCCACTTGGAACTAGTCTCAGACCTGACTTCATCAGCTTTCCTTTCCGCATTGAGAAGATTGGCTGCCCGTCGAGGAACTCCACGTCACATACACAGTGACAATGGAACTACTTTCGTTGGAGCGAACAAGATTTTAAAACAGGAAATAATTAACCTGAAGAAAACACTTGACCCTGAATTCTTTTCAGCTATCACAGAAATGGAGATCGAATGGCACTTTATTGCGCCATTGTGGCCAAGCGCAGGGGGCCTTTGGGAAGCCGCAGTGAAGAGCCTGAAATATCACTTACGCAGAGTCATTGGAGAGCAGAAACTTACTTACGAAGAGCTTGCAACGCTTCTAGCGCAACTCGAGGCTTGTCTTAATTCGAGGCCACTCTTAGCGCTTACGGAAGACGCTGACGATATAAATTATTTAACGCCATCACACTTCCTTTCAAGTGGTCCTAACTTAACTATCGTTGAAACTGAAACAGATGAACGAACTCGCTGGCAACTGGTACAAAAAATCTTCAAGGATACCTGGAAAAGATGGCAGTCTGAATATCTATCCCATTTATTACCCCGAAGCAAGTGGCATCGAGTACATGAAAATATGAGCATTGGCGATATTGTTGTAATCCATGACGCAAATCCTGCTCGGAAGTGGAGTCTAGGCAGAGTTATCGATCTACATCCGGGCAAGGATGGATATATACGCGTTGTTACAGTCAAGACAAAAAGCGGAATTTTAAAACGCCCAATTATCAAACTGTCGAAGCTACCTGTAAGAGAACAAGATGAAAGCAAAGAAAAACGAGCCGAAAACAAGACACAACAAAATGCACAACCGAAGGAGCCTAAAGGAAGAAGAAGCAAGAGATCGTGCAATTTGATATGGGCCATCATGTCGTTTCTAACAATAGTGTGTCCCGCCCGGTGTAACTACAGCCTAAACTATCTAAATAGCAACCAAAGCATTTACTTCGACAAAGTCAATGACATGCATATTGTTCGCGACGAATGGAAATTGATCGTTTATTATGACATGAATCCCTATTGGAGAGGTATGGAAATACTTAAAAACTACATAACCAGCCTTGACAAAACGTGCTCAAGCTCAGAAAGGATTAGCCAATGTGACGTCATCCTACTACAACTACGTCACGGTTACACTGAATTGGCGTACTATAGTGAAATGTTACACAGCCAGAATTCACGCTATAGACAACGCAGGGGACTTATCAACGGAGTTGGCTACTTAGCTAATTAGCCAACTCCGTTGATAAGTCCCCTGCGTTGTCTATAGCGTGAATTCTGGTTTTTTTTTTTTTTTTTTTTTTTTTTTTTTTTTTTTTTTTTTTTTTTTTTTTTTGGCGATGACTTGATTTATTTGAGTTCACAAAGATTAATTGTTAAAATTAGTGATATGTAATGTTATTTGCACGATGGCGTTAGGTGAACTGATGCGAATATATTGATATAATGAAAATGACACAGTAACGTAAAATGCTGACTCGCCCGTGCAAACTATACGTGCACGGGGAGGTACAATGTGCGGTTTGTATGGTATAAACCGTACATATTCCCTAGGGCAAGAGCCGATGCCGTATGTCGTACGACTACCGCTACATTCCGATATCAAAGAGAAGCTGGGTGAATCAAGACCTAAAGCTGCTGCACAATTTTTACAACTAGAGAAAAAATTTAACAAATCTCAAAACGTAGCTATAGATTATAAAAAATTTATGGCGGAATATCTGGAATTAAATCACATGCAATTATGTCAAAGTAACAAGAAATCAACCTACTATTTACCACATCATTGTGTACAACGCGCGGACTCTACTACTACAGGGCTACGCGTCGTATTTAATGCGTCATCAAAAACGACTTCGGGACTAAGTTTAAACGATTTGATGTACACTGGGCCGAATTTACAAACTGATTTAATTCAAATAATTTTAAAATGGCGACAATATAAGATAGCCTTTACAGCTGACATAGAAAAAATGTTTCGGCAAATTTTATGTCACGAAGACGACCAACAATATCAAAAAATCTTATGGAGAGACTCCACTAACCAATTAATCCAAGAGTACACTTTAACAACAGTGACCTACGGAACAAAGGCGGCTCCTTTCCTGGCTATGATGACGCTTAAACAACTCGCTAATGACGAGCGACTCAAATATCCTGAAGCTGCTGTTATTTTGGAGTCTTCATTCTATATGGATGACTTGCTCTTCAGCTGTGATGACCTTGAAAAATCGAAACGATTGAAAACTGACCTCATTAACTTGCTGAAGTCAGGTGGATTCAACTTAAGAAAGTGGTCATCTAACTTTCCCGATCTACAAGAATTTCACCACACTTCAACCTCATCATCAGAAACCTACGACTTTCGTCACCAAGACTCGCAAAAAACATTGGGCTTACGGTGGAATCCAAGCGAAGACAACTTTACCTTTCAATTGGTAATCGATTACAAATCAACAAAACCTGTTACAAAACGAGTTCTTCTTTCTGAAATTTCGAAGATATTTGATCCGCTGGGATGGCTGAGCCCTGTAACAACTAAACTGAAACTAATATTTCAAAAGGTATGGCAAGAACAATTAAGATGGGACGACGAAGTGCCTAAAATCATAAACAAAGAATGGTTAAAAATTAAATCAGAACTAACTGAAATTAATCAACTTCAAATACCAAGATGGTTATAAATTAAGCAACAAGATGATATCGAGTTACACGGCTTTTGTGACTCATCTGAACACGCCTATGCATGTGTCATCTACTGCAAGGTCAAGAAAAATCCTAAGAAAACTGTCATCGTTGCAGCAAAATCAAGACTCGTACCAGCAAAGAAAACAATCACACTGCCCAGGCTTGAACTATGTGCAGCGTTACTATTATGCACATTAATGAAAAAGGTCATCGAATGTCTTGATTCAAATCATAAAATTACCCTAGTGGGATGGTCTGACTCTACTGCCGTCCTAGGTTGGATACAAGGCGATTGCAATCGCTGGAAGCCCTTTGTATCCAACAGAGTTAAGAAAATTATAGATACAATGCCACCAACATGCTGGCATTATGTAAAATCGTCAGAAAATCCCGCGGACTGTGGCAGTCGCGGAATATTACCAAAGCAGCTTAAAGAACACATCTTATGGTGGCACGGTCCGGAATGGCTCGCTACTTATCAACCTGAAAAAGAAAAAATTCAATTATATGAAACGAACGAAGAATTAAGAAAACTGCAAACAAACGTCACCATACAACGTCACACATATGACGTTATCGATGACATACTTACCAGACATAGCTGCCTTACTCGAGTTACTCGCATTATTGCATGGATATTACGCGCGGTGTCGCGTAACAAACATCAGCTGCCGAACTACTTAACATTACCGGCCACTGCTGAACATAGGCCTCCCCCAAAGATTTCCAGATGGACCAGTCCAAAGCGGCTCGCATCCAGCGCGTTCCTGCGGCCTTTACCAAGTCACCGGTCCACCTTGCAGGTGGAGGCCGACGCTGCGCTTGCCAGTACGTGGTCTCCACTCGAGAACTTCTTTGCCCCATCTGCCGTCAGTTCTTCGAACTATGTGCCCTGCCCATTGCCACTTCAGCTTGTTTATCCGTTGGGCTATGTCAGTGTCTTTCATTAAGCGGTGCTCCATAGAAATTGTGATTTTTGTCTAAAAAGACCTTATAATCAGCCCTGCAAGTGTGGATTTTTTTTGTTAAATGTGTGCTATCCGTGTCTACCTCGCCCCCCGTCAGGATTGGCAGAAAAATTGTTTGCGCATTATTGTCATATTGTGTCCATTGGTTAAATAGTCTAAGACTTGAGAAGTTCTCTATAAGAATTTCCAAGGTGTATGAAGTCTACCAACCCAGGCCAGCGTGATAGACTAAGGCCTAAAACCCTCTCAGTACTAGAGAAGGCCCGTGCTCAGCAGTGGGCAGTTAATACAGGCCTGGTAGCAGTAGTAGAAATTACCAGACAAATTTCACAATACTTCCGTCTATGTTAGTTTTTGATAGTAAGTTACTAGCGGCACATCGAAAACTAAATAGAATACTCACGGCCATATCTCGTCGCGCGGGATGTTGCTGTTGTCGATGATGTTCTGTACTGTGGACGAGTGGAAGTTCTCCAGGAAGCGCGCCCAGCGAGTCAGCTCTTGGCCCACGTGCGCCCAGGTCTGCTCACTATGAAAAATTAAACAATAATTTTTGATGTGTTATGTAAAGTTGTGAACGAAAAGGCTTATAAAAGCTCGGTAACGGTGGACATAGTTATAACGAAGCCTAATAAGGATTTTAAAACTAAAAACAATAATAATAATAATAAGTTTATTTATCGTAACAAAGTTTTGGCGTTTTACAATATGTGGTCGCTGGAGCCTCCTTTTAAGCATAAGTGCCTGTATTAGGAGACACCGCTCTTCTATAACTGAAATAGATATTACTACTTTTAGTTTTGTATATAAGAATAAAATTAATAAAATTTTAAAATCAAAATATATTAATATTATGCCGTAGATGGCAATAAATACGAATTATGGAAAATATTGATAATATTTTTATCGTAAATCGTAATACTTACTTTTTGGTATTCTTGAAGTCGTTCTCCTGTTCTTGCTGGCAGTAATCCACGGCTTGCATTATCATCAGGTTGCGTGTACCGGCCGGGACACTACGAATGGAATATTTAGTTTTATTTAAATTATAAAGCTCGCCATTGTGAAGAGAGTTCTCCGTAAGAGTTTCAAAGGCATTTAAAAACTTCCTAAGCTGCTCTAGGTCAGCATGGTGGTCTATGGCCTAAACCCTCTTAGTAGTAAACGAACCCTCAGGGGCGGTCCCGTGCAGCAAGATACTCCGGGATCCTCTCGTATGCGCCGAAGGAGGCCACCGCGGGTTTTGGTATGCCGGTGTAGAGTGCACATAATGTTGGGGACTCGGTCCAATGATGATGCTCGCTCGGATGATGCTATACTCCCGAGTGTCGACATTGGGCTGTAAGACTGTGTGAAACCAACATAACCGATCCACTCACCCCCCAGTGGTGGTAGCGATAACGCGTTTTTCCCCGCGAAAAAAAAAAGTAAAGAACCCTGCGCCGGGTTCTTAGCACTGTGAACATAACATATAAGAGCTTTTTACCTCATATCATATTGACAAGGCGCACCCTAACACAATAGAAGTGACCGGTGATGGCAGCATTCAACAGCAAACTCATACTGCGTAGATGTATCTATACTAATGTTATAAAGTGGAAAGATATACATACATATACACTCACGCCTGTTATCCCCGAAGGGGTAGGCAGAGGCGCAACTAGTGCACCCACTTTTCGCCATTATTCCGTCCCATGATGTGATAGGGGGCGAGCCTATCGCCATTTCGGGCACAAATTCCAGACTCCGAGCTGATACTGAATAGAAAAACTCAATACCACTTTGCCCGACCCGGGGATCGAACCCGAGACCTCAGCTTTGCAGTCGTACTGTAATACAACTACGCCACCGAGGCAGTCATATGATAGATTAGAGAAGTCGAAAGATATGTTTGTTTGTAATGGATAAACTCAAAAACTACTGAACCTATTTAGAAAATTCTTTCACTAATAGGAAGCTCCTCCTCCTCCTGAGTACTATAGGCCACTTTTATCCTGGAAAAACTTTTTTACGCGGGCGGATCCGCGAGCAAAAGTCTAGTAAGCTATAATATTGTGTTACCGCTGCACAGCATCATCCGTGAAGCAGGTGTCGGCGACGAACTGCAGCAGGTCCTCCTTGGACAGCTTGTTGAAGTAGCTCGCGCACTGCCGGTACTGCTGCATCCACTTCTTGCTGGTCGCATGCGCGGGGGACACCTGGCGAAGGACCATCACTTCATCAAATATCAAAGTACACATTCAATCAGTAATAAAATCAGGAAGTCAGTAAAAATTTAAAGTTTTGTGACTGCAAGTGCTAACTAATCCGATGGCAAGTATTCGTCGCAGTTTTTCTGTTACGTTTACTGTGGACGTGAGAAAACCGAACACTCCAAAAATAACCTCACATTACCCTTCCTTTTCTATTCTTACAGATTGACAACGCACTTTTAATAATTTTGAGTGTTCGTGGGCGACAAGCGCCTTTTATCATCAGGTTATACTTATTAAAAAAAAAAAACAATAAATTAGCGCCGGTCCTAGCCTTTAATCAAGATAGACCGAGATTATCTTTTGGCACCCTTTGGACAACGCTTTCGGTCACTGTTCACTCGAATTTGCATTTCGTGTTTAGCATTTTGGCGTATTGTTACTTAGCGCCTAGAGCTGCCGCCCCTCTACTCTAGGGCCGACGCTGTAATAAAGTATTGACGGTTTACACTTACACTGAAGAAGTATTTGGTGAGCCACTTGGTGTATATCGCGTTGACCGACACGGGTATCTTGAAGGCGGGCGGCAGGGTCCTCAGGAACTTGGTCACCATGCCAGCGTTCTCCGGCTTCATGATCTCCACCATGCGCGCGGTAAACTGCTCCGGGGAGGAATGCTCTAGCAGGAACTTGTAGTCCAGCTCTGAGGAGAGCGAGGTTTGTTATCTATCTCCACGGTGCATATTAATCCTACTAATATTATAAAGGCGAAAGTTTGTAAGAATGTCTGGATGTATGGATGTTTGTTACTCTTTCACGCAAAAACTACTGAACGGATTTCGATGAAATTTGGCACACGGGTTGATCATGTCCTGGATTAACACATAGGCTACATTTTATCCCGGGAAAATATAAAGCGGGACTTTTATCCCGGAAAAACTCATTCACGCGGGCGGAGCCGCGGGCAGAAGCTAGTATATAATAATACCAGCCCTGTATTATATACTGTCCACTGCTGAGCTCGGACCTCCTCTACTACTGAGAGGGTTTTAGGCCTTAGTCTACCACACTGGCCTAGTGCGGATTGGCAGACTTCATATACCCTCGAAATTCTTATGGAGAATTCTCAGGTATGTAGGTTTCGTCACGATGTTTTCCTTCACCGTCAAAGCGAACGATAATTGATAAACAATACACACATAACTTGGAAAAGTCAGAGGTGCGTGCCTTGGGTTTGAACCTCCGGACATTGTCTCGGCAGACCGTTCCATTCCCAACTAGGCTATCGTCCACTCGGTGCATATTAGATGTTGACTATTAATGCCATCACACAATGGGCCAGCACGACCATACTTCACTGAAGCTGATGAAAAGTCTTGTCAGAAGTAAGTACAGTCAAAATATTATATCGATCATAAGTAACTCAATTTCTAACAGTCGTCAGATTTATGTTGACCTGCTTTGTTGGATGGAGCTGAATTGATCATACAATAACGGATTTTGTAGTTAGGCATTTGACCATTATATAGAGAAAATTACTTATATTCTTGGTATACTGTTTATGGTATGTATGTATACAAACGTACAAGAAAAGTTATGTAATAAAAAATTCTCAACAATGTACAGTCAGCAGCATAAATATCTGTACAAAATCAAAATTTCAAATCTATACTAATATTATAAAGCTGAAGAGTTTGTTTGTTTGTTTGAACGCGCTAATCTCAGGAACTACTGGTTCGAATTGAAAAATTATTTTTGTGTTGAATAGACCATTTATCGAGGAAGGCTTTAGGTTATATAACATCACGATGCAACTATTAGGAGCGAAGAAATAATGGAAAATGTGAAAAACACGGGGAAAAATATTCATCCTTGAGGGCTTTCATTGCGTGCGCTGCAAAAAACGGTTCAAGATACCAAAAATATATGTATGAAAGATTTATTCCTCTTGAAATGATCTAAAAAAATGTCCGCGACAGTATATGTCTATCTTCTAAGATTAACTCACTAGAGCCGTTTTTATAGTAATCAAATTTGGTCGAAATTAATAACTCTGTCTGTCGCGCTTTCACGCCAATACTACAGAACCGATTTAAATGAAATTTGGTACACAGATATTTTAGAACCTGAAAAAAGACATAGGCTACTTTTTATCCCCGTGAAATATAAAACGGGATTCTTATCCCGGAAAAACTCTTTCACGCGGGCGGAGCCGCTGGCAAAAGCTAGTCGCCTATATACGCGTTAAGTTAAAACTGAAAAAAAATCTTCTTATGAAGTAAAGCAAATCTCTGTTATTTTATTTTTATGAAGAGAAAAAAAGATTAGTAAGATTACAAAAGTATGTAGGCAATTTGAAATTTTAAATTTGTTCACTTACTCATGCTGCCGACTGTACTTATCGAATACTACAGCGCGCTCATTACCCTAGTTCTACCTGTTTCCAGTGTAAGATACCGACCTGTGGAGGCGGCCTTAGCCTTCTTGAGCAGTTTGATGTGTTCGGCGGCGGCGAGCCCGAACATGAGCGGCTTGTCGTCCACGCTCCGCAGCAGCGTGAAGTAGTTGATCAGTGCGTTATGGTCCGTGCCGCGCAGCTCCGGCCATAGAGCCTCGCGGATACTGAACATTATACAAGGTGGAATTTAATTCACTGCATTCCCGACACGTACGTACTCAGTCAATTACATACAATAAATATAAAATGCAAAATAAGAAAAAAAAAACGTGACATAGTAAACTTCACATCATAGAAACGTCTAGCTTCGTTGATTGATGTAATTGTTTTTATTTTTGAAGGTATTCTGTAGTTTTTTGTGCCCTTTGTTTCGGGGATACGGTAAATTAAATTCCACCGTGTATACGTAAAAAAAGTATTTATAGCCGATTGTGAGGAAGTTTGTGGGTCAGGTGAATAAAAATGCTTTGTTAACCTTTGGAGGGGGAGGAAATAGTTTTTATACACAATACTGTTGAGACTATTGACAAGTCTTAAAAATGAATATTTTATTTTTTATTTTATTTATTAAGGCACATCAACAATGTGAACACAAACATAATATAAATCAACTATACAATGACATCCTTTTAACTAGTGCTTACATTTTTGACAGATGTACACAACATTTTTAATAAACTAAAGTAATAACTAAGTTTTTCTCCTTACCAATCCCTTTCCCTCTCTCCTATTCAAATTCAATACGACTCAGAGAGAAGTCTAAATCACAAGAGAGAAAGAAAAGAATAAGAAGAAAAACAAACAAAAACAGAGAAAGAAAACAAATTCAACATTAATGGGAACATTATTTCCAATCTACATCACACTGCTAAGATTTTTTTTCTAAATGACGTGGACCGGTCATGAAAAATATCAAGATCAAGCAGTTTGTGCCAACTATTATATGTGGTAGTAGAAATATTGTCAATTTTATAATACTGAAACCTGCTAGTTAAATGAAGATATGAACTGAGTATACGGACCGCCTGTGCATGTCGTGCGCATGCGGCTGTTGCGGGTGTGGCGCGAGTGCGAGCGGGCCGCGCGACATGCTCGCCGCCGCGTGCTGCAGCCACACCTCCGTCACGTCCAGCGAGTACTTCGCCGCCAGCGACAGCGCCAGCGACACCTGCTCCTTGTCGCTCGACCTAAGGAATACACGCCACACCACATACATTTCACGATTTATCATCAACAGGTTATAAGACCAATACGTCCCATATATGATACTAGCTTTTACCCGCGGCTCCGCTCGCGTTAAAAAGTTTTTCCAGGAAAAAAGTCCCGCTTTACATTTACCCGGGATAAAAAGTAGCCTATGTGTTAATCCAGGACAGGACCTACCTGTGTGGCAAATTTCATCGAAATCTGTTCAGCAGTTTTTGCGTGAAAGAGGAACAAACATCCACTCATCCATACATTCTTACAAACTTTCTCGTTAAAATATTAGTAGGATTAATAGGATAATGAAATATCACATTTAATAAAAATGTAATTCAATTACGCTTATTTACAATCTACACCATGAGAGTAAGAAAAACTACAGAATCGTTTACTACTTTTAACAACATAACCAACACAACTATAACCTGTCGAGCCCGGAGCGCTGGCCACACTGGCGCAAGCGCAATTTTCGCGTGTCTGTCAACACGCGAAAATCGACCTACACGCACACACATAAGGCGCGTCAACACGCACACATATCGAGTTTGACAGCTGTCAGACCGGCCCGATCGGGCCGGTCGACGCTCGACAGGTAATATAACACGCACGTGGACAAAAGGGAAATAATTTTATAAAAAACTAGCGGCCCACCCTGGCTTCGCTTTTTTTCTGTAACACAAAATATTTGTGTAATATACACTTAAACCTTCCTCTTCAATCACTTCGTCCATTGGTGAAAGACATGTGAAAATCTGTACGGTAGTTTTTGCGTTTATCGTGTTCAGTCAGATGCGATAGAGGAACTTTGTTTTATAATATGTAATGATGTAAGGACGTATCCTTAACAATAAAAAGATAAAGAATAACCTATCCTTCCCTGGATCTCAAACTATCTTCACACTTATTCTCTCGTAGTTCTACCAGCAAGAAAACATTTACCGGGATAAAAGTCCCGGTGCTTATTTTTCCCGGTATAAGATATAGCCTAGGTCCTTCCTAGGGTCTTAGACTATCTCCCTATCAAATTTCATCGGAATCGGTTTAGTAGTCTGGCCGTGAAAGCTCCACTCGCGAGAAAAAACATCCGGGATAAAAATCCCGATTTGAACTTTTCCGGGATATAAAAGTAGCCTATTCCTATAAGTGAAATAGTTTTCAACATCGTTCCAGTAGTTATTTAGTTTTTTTTTTTTTTTTTTTATAAATGGCAACTGGTTCCTCTAAATTGAAGAATATTACTGCCAGTGTCAAGTCAACTGTCAGCTGTCAAGTGATTGTGACGCATTCATGTGTACCAATTTTACTCTTTCAGTAAAGAATTTTTTTTTTTATTGAGAAAATTTAAGACAGATAACCAATGATCAAAATAATTTATAGATATTACGGTAGATAACAAATAAAGGTGTTACTAATACGAAGGATATTATATAATGCATGCAAACACATAAGGTTAATTTCAGTTATAATTTTATACTATATATTGTTAAGTATGAAACAAGTGCTTTCAAAGATGGTTTGTTACCTAGGCTGAGGAGAGATGAAACATTAACAGGGAGAGGGGCCCCCCGATCTACCAAAATGTCAAAGAGAGAAGGAGATGAGAAACGAGGGCACTTAAATAGTATATGGGTCACGGATCCTTCGTCAAGGCCACACTCACATAAAGAAGAGTCTCTAACATGTAATTTACATAAGTGAACGGGTGAAGAGCAATGACCAATCCTCAACCGAGAAAGTGTGGCCGAAATATGTTTACTGAGGCGTAATTTGGAGAACCAAGGTCTAAAAGTAATATGTGATTGTATATTGTACAACCATCCCCCTTTTTGGGAACTAGAGTTCTTCCAAGATGTATTCCAAGCCATTTCCAGATCATGTTTGGCCAGGGCAATCAGATCACAAGCATAAACTGAAAAGTAGTCTTCTTTACCGTGATCAATAGCGTGTTTAGCTAATTGATCAACCTGCTCATTACCAATTATACCTATATGGCTTGGGATCCAAGCCACTGTAACTTGAAGATGTTGCTCATTACACAATTTAATTAAATCTATTATTTCCAAAGAAATAGGGTGAACACAGTTTTGGCAAATGGATTACTGATGAGAGCCTGGACACAACTTTTTGAGTCTGAAAAGATGACAGAACAAGCAATATTGTTCTGTTTAATGTATTTGATACATTCCCGAATAGCTAAACATTCACCCGAAAAAACTGAAGAATAATGTGGTAGTTTATATGAGAAAGATAAATTAGAATTCATATGTAAAAAAGCAACACCAACAGAACCTTGTTTGCTTAATTTAGATGCATCCGTAAAGAAAATATCAGCCAAAGGCCAGCGTCTTTTTATAATTTCATTCAATTTAGTTTCAGCATCAGAGGATTGTTTAGTAATTTTAAGTGATAGCTCCACTAAAGGTAGTGTAATTTTTGAGCTATACTGAACTACAAAAGCTGGATGAATTTGGTATTTTTTAATAGGACAGTGTATACTCTCTAGCCTCCTGAAACTTATAATTAAACAGGGTAAAATTTTGTGGGACCAGTATGGTTTAGAAGCAATATATGAATTTAATATTCTAAGTTTGGAAAAAAGAGGATGAGAGGAATAATGACAAATTTTATAAATATATCTGTCAGAGAGATATTGTCGCCTGAGATTAAGAGGGGGATCAGAACACTCAACCTGTAAGGCATTAGTTGGTGAGCTTTTCATAGCGCCAACAACTATCCTTAGAGCTTTATTTTGAGTCAACTCTAACTTCCTTAATGCTGTTTTATTGCAAGGAGACAGTAAATGGGTGGCAAAGTCCAAGTGACTCTTTACAATTGCATTGTATATTAATCTAAGAGAGTATGGATGAGCTCCCCACCAGACACCTCTTAAACATCTCATAATATTTATACTGCTCTCACACTTTTTAACAATATGGTCTATGTGGGCAACACCATTCATTCTACTGTCAAATATTTTGCCTAAAAATTTTACCTCCTTACAGGAATTGGAGTCCCATTGCACTGAATATTTATATGGGGGATCTGGCGTTTTCTAGAGAAGACAACCACTACACTCTTAGAGGCTGATAGGTCCAAATAGTTGTCACTAAGCCAAGAGGATAGAACAGTCATACCACTTTCAATATTATCCCTTGCTAAACTGATAGAATAACTAGCAGAGTAAATAAGAAGGTCATCAGCATACTGTAAGACATTACACACATCCGGTATGTTATGATCCATATCGGCAGTGTAAACATCATACAGCAGAGGGCTGAGTACAGAACCTTGGGGTAAACCCTTCCATACTGTTCTAGTGGCAGACTGAACTCCCGAATACCTCAGTGATATAGTCCTACCTGATAAAAGGTTAAAAATAAAATCTGTTATCTTGTTAGGAAACCTTAGCTGAACTAATTTGTTCCTAAGGACCCAAAGATTAACATTATCGTATGCCGCTGAGACATCCAGGAAGCCAGCCACCACTGACTTGTTTTGACTGAATGACAGATGGATATCAGTGGTGAAAATAGCATGATTATCAGAAATACTACGGCCCTTCCTGAAACCATATTGAGTATTAGCTAGTAGAGAATGGTGCTCCAGGAACCATTCCAATCTATTTTTTATTAGGTGTTCCACAATTTTTGAAATGGTAGAAGAAAGAGCAATAGGGCGATAAGATTCAGAAAAACTAGGGTCCTTCCCTGGTTTTGGAACAGGAATAATTAATTGGTGTTTCCAGTTCTCAGGAATAACACCACTATCAATAACCAAATTTATTAATTTTAAGAAATAATTTAGAAAACTATCCTTGGTCTTTGAGAGAAAGGAATAGGGTATACCATCAGGTCCAGGGGAGGAGTCCTTGATATGACTCAGTACTGATTTTAACTCAAGAAACGTAAAAGGCGAATCTAAAGTAGAAGAATTAGCCTGGTATGAATATAAATAGGGGATTTGGGACAAATTAGGAACTGAAGGGGGAGCTAACCGGTCTAAAAAATCATCTACCCAGTTTGTTGAATAGTAAGACGGAGTATGAAGTATACGAGACAATCTGTAATGCTTAATTCTTTTCCAAACCAGAGACGAGGGGGTGTCAGGCGATAGAGATGAGCAAAATGAGCGCCAGCCTTGTCGTTTTTTGTTGTTTAAAGTTCTCTTTGTAGCGGCACACACATTACGATAGTAATGTCCTGGTCCGGAGATCGGTCCCCCGACGTGAGGACGCTTGGGTCAAAATATAACTAGGTACTTAAACGATAAAGACACTATTATTATTTTACTTTTTAGAGATTTTTTGTGTCGGGGGTTATTTAAATTTTAATTTAATTTTTATTTCAAACTTTTTAAATTACTTTATTCTCCATCATGGGGCCTTGATAATCAACTACCTACTCGTTGAGCCCATCCTTATGAGCCCAAACACACTATATTTGCTATAAGTTGCTAAGGAGTTGGGTATCCCGCAGACTACTTGATGCCGCAGCATCAGCTCATGTTTACAAATATATTGAATGTCACAGTACACCAAATTTAAAATCAATCAGATTTTTTAAGTTGGAAATGAGCTGATAATCCTCAAACGCCTGAACAGATCTTCGTAAATTATAGCTAAGAACCATCGCAGTCACATCAGCTTTCAAACAAAAAAAAACCGCGTCCAAATCGGTCCATTCGTTTGAGAGCTACGATGCCACAGACAGACATACAGATACACAGATACACACCCTAAACTTATAACACCCCTCTTTTTTGTCGGGGGTTAAAAAGAATCAAGGTTGATGTCAATCATACAGATTGACTCTGCCTCGTATCGCCTTTTAATAGCTTTAGTACAATCTGAGTCCCACCAGGGGGGGGGGGGGGGGGGAAGGAATTCTGCCTAAGACAATATTCTTTTTATTGAATATAGTCTCTGCAGACGTAAGTATGGAGTCTTTTATTCCCTCACAACACTCTTTAATGTTAATTAGGTTAGGTACAGGAAGTAGATCAATTTTCTCTTCAAGTAGAGCAGCATAAAGACCCCATTTAGTGGGATCAATAATAAAAGGTAAAAGTGGAGGAAGGATAGGAACATTAATATTTTGAGAAGGAAATGAAATGATAGGAAAATGGTCTGAACCATGAGAGAAAGGAAGACAAGACCACGATAATAAGCTGGCTAAACAGGGAGAACAAAAAGAGATGTCAACAAAACTAGGTTGAATGTTGGGAGGAGTGCGGCGAGTAGGGGATCCATCATTTAGCACACATAAATCAAATTCGTCCAAAATATCTAAAAGTTTTATACCAAAAGAGTCATTATTGGGAGCTCCCCAGATCTGGTTGTGGCAATTAAAATCTCCCATTAAAATTATAGGAGGGGGAATAGAGGACAAAAAGCTACGTAATATGGGGACAACCGAATTATCCCGTCGTGAAATATAGACAGAGATAAAAGAAAAGTTATTAAAGCGTAAAGATACAAATTAAATAAGGTTGCTATTATTTACAACAGAATGTTGATTAAAACTAAGGTTATTTTTAATAAAAAGGGCTGCACCGCCCCACCCATCACTTCTATCATCCCGGAGAAGTGTATACCCAGGAATCCTATAAGTAGAATGTGGTTTTAACCACGTTTCGGAAATAGCGCAAATAAAAGGTTTGTGTTTATTTAAAAGAAAATAGAGGTCGGTTTTATTTTTATTTAAACTTCTACAATTCCACTGAAGAATTTGATCCATTTTTTAAAAGATTAAAGATTGATAGAGTTATGGTCTGAATAATATTACACGCTACGTGGTTCGGTATATTAGAGTCAGTAATTACTTTAATTAAAGAGGATATTAAATTTTGAATTGAATCAGACGATAAAACTTCCTTCGATACATGTTCATTTGATGGGTTAGGATTTTCTTGATTATTAACAAGAGCACAGCCATTACTAGGTGTGGGGATTTCATAAGATTTTAACAATTCTCGGTGTGCCATTTGATCGTATGATTTAGGAAAAGAAGGTCTTGAAGAGGGTTTAAGAAAAACAGTTTTACGATAGGACTTAGTAGGAAAAGATTGACTGTCAGATATGGAATAGGAAGTAACTTTAGGAGGGGGTGGATTTGGTGAGGATGACAATACATTCGCGTAAGACTTATGAATCACAGGAAACTTGGACATTGCTTCTTGATAAGAAACGTTGTGAGAAGACATAAATTTTTTAATATTTGCTTGTCTACTATGCTCCAAGCAAATTTTATTGGTGGAAAAATGATGTCCTACACAAAAAACGCAAACAGCATCAGACTCTTCCACCGTGCAAGATTCCCCAGCATGATTTTCTGTGCATTTGTAACACCTGGGTTTAGACCTGCACTGTGCACGAGTATGCCCAAACCTACAGCAATTGTAGCATTGAATTGTTGGGTAGACATATTGTTCGACATGTAACAGTGTGTAGCAGCAATAAATTTCTTTGGGCAGCACTTGACCGTCAAACGTAAACACAACAGTCTGGGTTGGTAGCCAACTAGGACCCTCAGGAGCAGAAATTTTTCTACTAAGCCTACGAGTTTTGATTATCTTACCTGATTCTGGTGGAAGTTGAACTAATTCAACTATTTCGTCATGTGTCCACTCAACCCGTATTCCTCTTACCAATCCAATGCGGGATATGTTATGAGAGGGGATATAAACTTTATATTTATTTTGGGGAAAGATAGGATTATCTATAAAATTGTTGGCATCCTTTGCAGATTTAAAAGATATAGAAAGTCTATTGCGACCAATTTTTTTAATTCCATCCTGCAAAATACAAGACAGTTTATTTTTATAAAGGAAAGCTCCAAATTTGATCGGGTGTAAGGTGGACCCATTAGTTGGAGAGGCCTCAGCTAGCTCCACATAAACGATAAATGGGCCACAGTCACCACTGGCGTATAGTGACCTTGTGAGCGGATGACCCTGGCCAACCGTCTGAGATGGGGAAGTTTCCATATTGGAAGAACCTAAAGATGAAGCAGTAGAAGCTTTATCTGGATTTATAATTACTGTATCTATATCCAAATTGGAATTTGATAAAGCCTTTTGTAACTGAGATGATGAATTATTAGATACTATTTTTTTCTTTAAAATTGGACTGTTTTTTTTTAATTATTTTTATAGTGTTTAATTTTTTTGAACTAGCATAAGGTATACTAGGGGCTGCTGAAGTAATATATGAGGCTACATATGATGCTGTGGAGGGAGAAGGGGACGGGGAAGGTGTGAAAACATTCTGGTTACTTATGTTCCCAATAGTCACATTATGTGCAGCCAGTACAAAATTTCTATCATTATCCGGTGGAGGGTCGGGTTCTGGTCTACGATCAGTTATATCAAACTCCATCCTTTAAGCACAATTAGCATAAAACAATTAACAGAAGGTGACAAACACACGACAATACACTCGACGAGACACAAACAAAACTTACCACCATACAAAACAAAAAACGGTGAATATATAGTTTTGTCTTTTAATATATTAAACTTATATACACATATACAACACTCAATAAACTAATCCAGTAGAAGTAACACTTAATAGCACTTAAATTTTTAAATTTATTTAATTATCTCGCAACATAACCTCAAAGACATGAATGTCGCACGGTAGTTAGACAGAGACTCTCCGTTATTTAGTTTATTCATTATAAACAAACAAACAAACAACCAAATCTTTCCTCTTTATAATATTAGTATCTATAGATTTTCCCGGACCGAATTGTAAGTCTGAACCATTTTCGAATCTACCTGAATACACACAAAAACATAAATTAAAGTGCTATAGGGATAAGCGAAGCCTTCGACGCGCTATTTATAGGCAGGCGTTGCCGGCCGCCCGGCCGGTACCGCCGCAACCGCTATGAACCTGCATTTTGAATTTGGAATATGTTCGAAAATATTTATTTCAATTATACAAATACAAATACAAAACATTTATTCGCACAACACCATGACACAAACAAATTACAAACAAATTAAATAAACAAAAAATTAAATAAAAAAGTAACATTAAAAATTAAATCTAGACAAACAGCCAGTACATAAAAAAAAAAAAAAATTACAACTAAAGAAAAACAAAGAAACGCAGTACTAGTGTATCGTCACGAACGTCATGGTGTGAGTGCGAAACGGGACCCATTCAGCACAAGCCGCGAGCGAGACACGGCGCTGGTCTTCCATGGGCCCGACGCGTATATATAGTACGTAATTACATATAGTAAATGGCTATATTGATCTATATTAAATGCACAATGTATTTAAGGTCCTTAATTGGATAAGGATTAATGCTGTATTGCTTAAAATCGCTTCGTAAATAATTCTCGTAAAAAGTAAAGGATAAAAACTGGTTATTGTGGGTTATCCCTAAGAGATAGACATATACCCCCGTACACTTTTTTGTAGACCTTTTTAAGGTGAACAATAGTGTAGTACATTATTTTGATTTATCTCGTAGGGTTTAGCCAGCGTTTGCAATGTAAGTGCAAAAATGTGTTTATTTACGACATCACATTGGAAACCTCTAAAATTATCAATGTTTCTCTATTATATTATGCATGTATTATACATATAAACCTTCCTCTTGAATCACTCTATCTTTAAAAAAAAACCGCATCAAAATCCGTTGAATCGTTTTAAAGATCTAAGCATACATAGGGACATAGGGACAGACAGCGGGAATCGACTTTGTTTTATACTATGTTGTAGTGATGATTATGCCGATCTTGAGATATGTTTCTTATAAAATAAACAATAGTTTAAAAAAAACTAAAAGACACACTTTATAGAAAATCCAACTAAAAAATAGAAAATAAATTTGAATTAAGAATAGAGTAAATAAGAAAAAAAATATTGTAAAGAAAGCGTGGTGTGCATGCTGTCAATAGTTATAAATATTATATTGATATAATATGAGTAGAAGAAGGATTATCATTTTGATAATATCTTAAAAAGCACCCCTCGCTTTTTTTAATAAAATATTTTTTTCTTATTTACACTATTCTTAATTCAAATTTTTAAAAAAATCTATCTTTTAGTTAGATTTCTATAAAGCGTGTTTTTTAAACTATTATTTATTTTTAATTTTTTAGTTCTGCACTACTATAGTTCAACAGATGTCACAAAAAAATAAACGAAAGCGTCATCTTGTCACAAGTAGAATATTTACACATAAGATTAGTCAGTTTAGTTATAATTCTACTACTGTCCAAAAGATGTCAAAAAAAAAAATAACATCATTTATTCATTTTTTAATAAGACAAAAGCGAGTTTTTTTTATAAAAGCGTGTTAAAAAGAAGATATTAAAAATATCAATGACACTGCCTGACTACTAATACCAATCATGATTTTTACAATATCCGACATAGCCGAAATAGCTCAGTTGGGAGAGCGTTAGACTGAAGATCTAAAGGTCCCCGGTTCAATCCCGGGTTTCGGCAACACATCACTTTTTGTATTTTTTCTTTTTTATCATTCTAATCAAAATGCAAATTTGATTAACGCTTGTCGCACACATTCGGTTTCCTGATTAGGTTTCCTGATGAGGAATTCAGATACGGAAACCTGAATGCTCCGCATATATAGAAAATGTTCAACAACGCGCACACGTTCCTGAATCTGAATTCCTGATCAGGAAACCTAATTAGGAAACCGAACGTGTTGGTACAAAAAACCGGACGTTTGCGCTAGTCACTCGGAATTCCGAATCTGAATTCCTGATCAGGAAACCTATGAATGAAATGAATGAATGAAATCCTCCTAGCCGGTTTTTCGGCCACGGCAGCCAATCTCAATGGAGATTAGCCAGGTACGCAGGAGATATTATAGTGCACAAGTGTGTGCGCAATACACAGGTGCACTCGCTATTCCTTCACTCTCATAGTCCGGTGAGACGGCAATCCGACATGACCGGAGAGAGATCAGGCGCAGGACCAACGGCTTTACGTGCTTTCCGAGGCACGGGGGTATCACACCGCCAACTTCCTGACTCCGAACTGCGACTGAGTAATTTTTAAGATGGAAAAACCCAGTCACAATGTTTTTGGCCCGACCCGGGATTCGAACCCAGGACCTCAGCGCGCAAATCGTACTCGTAACGCGTACGCAATACAACTACGCCACCGAGGCAGGATCCTGATCAGGAAACCTAATTAGGAAACCGAACGTGTGCGGCAAGCGTAATTCTATTCATTTACATAATTATACTCCTAAATACTATGATCTACGTTTTGGAGTTTGTGACTTACAAAGAATAAACACAACATGCCTAAAAAAATTTAAAAAACGCTACACGTGCCTTTTCCTTTTTTTAATAATAATTTTACTAACTGAAATCTAGTACAAATAATAACAGGAAGAAAAACAATACAGACCAGACTGATTAAAGCATCTGTCTCTTTCCTACTTTGAATATTGGCTAGTATGTAAAAAAATGTACCTGGCAAGTCGATAAACAATCTCGCGACGGTAGTCTTCGTCGACGCTGAACAGCAGCGCGTTCACGTTGAGGCCGAAGTTCTTCATGGTGGCCACCTCGCCGATGCTCGTCAGCCGGTCGATGCAGTCGCGTATGATCTGCAACTGCTCTTCAGAACCGTTGTTGTGCTTCAATGTCGTGCGTGCCAACTGAAATAATATGCAAGCTTAAAAATCTGCATAATTATTGGTGGTTAGCATGTCGTTATTGTAGCGAGGATTTGCCAAACTTTTGTAATGGTCACTTTTTTATTATCTTATTTGACAATGACAGTCAAAGTTACTGTCGCTTTCGTCAAAATTGTAACGTTTTATTGGGACAATTCTGGTGGTTTTTACTGTAGCTGTTACTTATGCTTTTATAGTTGGTGTTGAAACTGACAGTTTATTAAAATGTGTAAGTAAAATATTTGAACTCGCATCTGTTATAAAGTGAGGTACAACATGCCTGCACGGGCTGCGTGAGATACACGTGATCGCGCAGCTCGGGCGCGTTGCAGCGCAGCAGTGCGGCGTACAGTGCGGCGCACAGCGCGGCCGGCGAGCACGCGCGCGACACCAGCGCCCCCACCGCCGCGCGACCCTCGCAACCACGCAGCGAACACCACACGCAACACACGCACAGCGCCGTGTCCACGTGCACGCACTCCTCCGCGCACAGGCGCACCACTGCAACACAATACACCATACACAATACATACCTCTATGAGCATAATAATTCACAACGAAATATACCTTCACAAGTCTCTTTCTTAAAGATCAATATTACAACCACAACATGGATGACCCTAACAATTATTAGTGATAAGCACTCGCTCTTATAACAACTAAATTTTAAATCCTACTAATATTATAAAGGCGAAAGTTTGTAAGAATATATGGATGTTTGGATGTATCGATGTTTGTTCCTCTTTCACTCAAAAACTACTGAACTGGATTAACACATAGGCTACTTTTTATCCCGGGAAAACATAAAGCGGGACTTTTATCCCGGAAAAACTTTTTAACGTGGGCGCAGCCGCGGGCAAAAGCTAGTTTAACATAAGAAAAAGTATGTGATACTGACCGTCGGCCTCAAGTTCCCTGTCAGCACCATCCTCCAAACAGTTTTGCACGTAGAACCAGTTCAGGGCAGCGCGACCGACCGATGGCACGTCCCCGCCCGGCAACGAGAACCGGTCGTATCGATAATGTTCTTCCGACACCTCATGCTCCTCGTACAGAGAGTGGTAGAACTCTTGACATCGCACGCGACGCTCTTTGCTTTCAGCTGGAACTAGCTTCGTGTCGCTGCTAAACAAAAAAATCCTCTTAAAATCACAAAATCTAGTTCTAAGGACCAAAATAACCGGTTCGTAGGACCAAACTACTCTGCTCACAGGACCATAATTTTATCAAGAGCACCTTTGATGCAAGAGTTAGAAAATTCTTTGTAGGTACCAATTTTGTTTGGCTTAACTGCGTGACAATATTTACTTAAGTACTTACTTTGTGGAGGGTTTGTTCTGGAACTTGTCTAGCAGGTAGTTAAAGAAAGGCATTTTGCTATCAGATGCAGGTGCTACAAGATCCTTTTTTTCAATTACAGGCTGGAGAAAAAGACAAATAGTATTAGTGTTTTTTTACATCATAGTACTATTAACACGTAGATCTAAGAAATAGAAGCACATATCTTCCTTGAGTGACGTTAAATTCATAGTATGTTTAAACTTATTTTTAGAGGTAGCTCAGCAAGCAAAATGCACACATTAACTTAGTAATTACCGGCATCAGTTTTGTTAAGCGCTTAAGTCAGGTGCATTTAAATTTATTTCATTTAAGAGCTAAGAATCATTTTTCATTGGAAAGATGGTGTAATGTAGTACCGTAGTAACAGCGTCGGCAAATTCGTCGTCGGTGGAGGGAGCGCGCTCGGCGAGGTGGTTGCTTTCCTTCATGTTCACGCCCATCTGTTGGAGCATCTCTAGCTCGATGCTTAGTCTGATGAAAGAATGGTCGGTTTGGTACTCATTTTGAAGTAAAGTTTTGATGTTTAGTAAATTAAAATTGTATTTATTATTTTGTTTCAATGATGTTTTTTTATTTTAATTAAAACATTAATGTAATAGAATTAGAATGATTAAAGTATTGTTGTGACAATGGCACCACTGAGTGCGTGTCGCATGGTGCATACCTGGTGCGCAGCAGGTCCTCGATGTCGGCGGGCGCGCAGGCGGCGACGGCGGCAGTGGCGAGCGCGCGGCGGTCGGCGGCGGGCGCGTGCGGCGCGTCCTGTGCCACGCGCGCCATCAGCGCCGCGCCCCCGCCCCCGCCGTACCGCAGCGCCGCCGCCTGCCGCGCCAGCGCCGCCGCCGCCGCCCACCCCGCCGGCGCCGCGCGCACCGCCGCCCACCCCGCGCGCACCACCACCGACCCCTCCCTTACATACAACACGACACACCGTTACTACACACATACATTTATAACTATTACGGATATACGTATAATAAAACAGCTGATGTCGGTATAGCTGTACAAAAAAAAACGTATTAAAAACAGTGGATACTAGACAAAAATAATGAGAATATAAATCACAGATATTTAGGTATTTTACCGTCAGTTCATCTATTATTCTCTTTGATGTTAGCGCAAATTTTTCATTCTTCTTTCACAGATGTATAATAAGCTTTATTTCATTACATAAAATATCGGTAAAGAAATTATTGTAATTACAAAGTACTAGCTTCTTGCTCGTGGCTTCGCCCGCGTGAAAAGTTTTTTCCGGGATAAAAGTACATATAATCCTACCTCTTGAATCACTCTATTTAAAAAAATGCATCAAAATCCGTTGCGTAATTAAAAAATCTAAGCATACATACGTACAGACAGACAAACGCGGCAGAGGACTTTATTTTATAATATGTAACAACTTCCAATTTACATAAAAAAAGCCACAGGCAAATATTTATTTCTAAATATAAGTCTGCAACCATCACTTTTTAAATATTAATAATATAAACAGTTGTAACAAATGAGTAGGTGCCCTTCGGGTATCGATATATCTCATCTCATAACTAGACTATTGAAACTTACCGGGTCTTGACGTCGTCACCGGCGATTCTCAACAGCTCAGCGAGTTTGAGTAGTTTCACACTGGCCATGTACGCCTTTGGATCTAACTTGAGACACTCGTCGATCAGTGTCATTCGATCTTCACACAACCGAACTGTAACGATATTATCTTATTGTTTCTCTTACGGGACGGTAACAACCGAATTCTCAGACGTTGATGACTTAGAACCATCAATCAACCAATTTATTATTTTGTTTAATTTTGGTTTTGAAATTATCAATGATCATATCGTACAAACCTTGAATAGGAAGCAGCGTTAAGTTGAATGAGCTCAACAAATGAAGCGCTGAGATGAGATCCATTTCTTTTTGAATTTCAGGATTCCCGTCTTTAATTAAGCTCAAACAGCATCTGCAAATCAAATGGATATTACTTACAGGTTCAGCGGCGATATCCTAGATGGAAGTGGAAAGGACTGCCGAGACGAATGTCGGCAGGTTCGAAACCCAAGGGCACACATCTCTGGTTTTTCAAAATGTATGTGTGTATTCTTTGTGAATTATCGCTCGCTTTAACGGTGAAGGAAAAAATCGTGAGGAAATCTGCATACCTGAGAAGTTCTCTGAATTTTGCAGGTATGTGAAGTCTGCCAACTCGCACCAGGACAGCGCGGTGGACTAAGGTTTTAACCCTCTCAGTTGTACAGAAAGAGTATTGATTTCATATAAAATTTATAGTTGTTAGCACGATTAGATATCGATTTTCGTGTAATATCGATAATGACACTGCCATGCAGTTCGATAGAATTATTTGGTCCATTTTTTAATAACTATTTTGGTATATATGAACAATATCCAAATAATCCGTCGTTCGTACTTCAAACAGAGCGAATTTATTTATGTTGTTGAATGACAGATGGCGCTACGTCCGCCACATCGAACTTTCATCCACACATGCGCAAGTCATTCACGAAAAGTTTTAATTTTTTACATCGTCCACAGTACTCCATTGGTATTCCTGAGATGATACCATACTTACACATATATAATACACTAGCTTTTGCCTGCGGCTCCGCCCGCGTTAAAAAGTTTTTCCGGGATAAAAGTCCCGTTTTATGTTTTCCCGGGATAAAAAGTAGCCTATGTGTTAATCCAGGACATGATGTACCCGTGTTCCAAATTTCATCGAAATCCGTTTAGTAGTTTTTGCGTGAAAGAGGAACAAACATCCATACATCCAAACATCCAAACATCCAAACAACCAAACATCCAAACATCCATACATTCTTACAAACTTTCGCCTTTATAATATTAGTAGGATTCGTTATATTTTTATTTAACAACCAAAATATTCACTAGAATAATAAATATAATTTATTTGGCAGAACGTTTGCCGGGTCAGCTAGTATTATTATAATCCTCTTTATTTTAAATATTTCTTTTTTTTTACAATTTTATAATAATTATTAGTCGATCCAATTATGCCGGCGCGTTCGACTATGAATACCTGGCCAGCTCCAGCGTGGGGTCGTTGAGCGCGGAGGCCGAGTTGAAGTACTCCTTGGCGGCGTTGGAGACGAGTTCGACGCTGCGCTCGTAGTTGACGAGCTGAGAGCTGCGCCGGACGCCTTGTTCACACGTCAATACTTCTCCTGCTAGCTTGATACTTGATGCCACGCCAGACGTCAGCAATGCTGATGCGTAGATCTGATGATAAATAGCAAATTGACTTTTCATTATGACTCTACAAAAACTTTATAAATTGTATACAATTAACTCGTATATGAAATAATCATTACCTCGTAACACTGCTCTTTAGTGATGCAATTGAATATTGTAGACTGTAACTCGAGAAGATCTTTCAACAGCTTTTCCCAGTCCTGCTGAGTTGGTTTTTCATCTCTGCAATACATACATACATATACACTCACGCCTGTTATCCCCGAAGGGGTAGGCAGAGGTGCAACTAGTGCACCCACTTTTCGCCGTCATTCCGTCCCATGATGTGATAGGGGGCGAGCCTATCGCCATATCGGGCACAAATTCCAGACTCCGGGCTGATACTGGATAGAAAACTCAATATCACTTTGCCCGACCCGGGGATCGAACCCGAGACCTCAGCTTTGCAGTCGTACTGTAATACAACTACGCCACCGAGGCAGTCAAATCTCTGCAATATAACAAAAAAACTCTGAGAAATTGAAAAGTGACGCACTTTGGTGAAGGCTTATGCCCATTATTGTGGGATATAATAAACCGCCTGAAATTACCTTTCAAAATATTCTGTATTTGGAAAAATCAATATTCGATATTGATTAATATCGATAAACTTTTGGATCGATAATTTTAACTATCGATATGTGAATTGAGAAGTTCTCTTTTTAAATATTATTGAATGAGTATTAGATATGAATGAATGGTAATATAGTGTCCCGTACTCTTTAGAGAGGTGTCGTGCCATCTTGGTGAGCAGGTTGTGTGCGTGTCGCGCGTCATGTCGCAGGTCGCGCAGGTCACGCGGCGGCACGCGCACGCCGCGCCACGCCAGGCGGCTGCTCGCGGACACCAGCCGCTCCACCTCCTTCACGCGACGCACCAGCTCGCTGCTGGAGATACTGCCGTCACTACAAACAATACATATTATACATTACTCTCAATAATTACTGGGTAATAGTATAATTCATATAATTTAATGCATTAAGGGGTTATACAATGCTTCCTTAGTTATGAATGTCATTGATTGATTTACAGACAAACATGAAGTTTACCATCGACTGAGGCACCTGCACATCTTTTATTCAATTTTATACAGATTTAGCTCACATAGTTGTGCCAAATACAAATACTAACTGCAAAAGGAAAAATATTCAAACCAATTTCAATAAAACAAAATCGACTATCTGGTAACAAAGTACAATGCTTTCTTCAGGACAAATTGTAGATAAACATTCGCCTCACGTTTCCTTCAATATGGTGTCTAGTAAATCGCACGCCTTGTCGAGCTGGTCGGTGCCGGTGTGCGCGAACAGACATCGCTCGGCCAACTCCAAGTGGGTTCTCACGTCCAGCTCGAACTCGCTCGGGGATTGTAGAACCTAAACATGTGACAATATTTCGCTACAAAACACCGTAATAATACTTATTTTTGACAATACCTACTGGGTACTAATAAAAAATGTTATCGAGTATACCAATGTGCACAGCACAACGAGGTACAGAAAACTTGCCATTCTCTAGCAACGTTATTAGATATTTTACATAAAGAATATCGAGTTACGTAGATCTTTTTTTCTTACCGTACTACAAAGAATCTTAAATATTCCAGAGCAATATTTAAACAAGAAATTGCAAGTGTTGCGGTAAAATAAATAGCTTTACCAATAAAATAAAAGACAGATCGTCGACGCTGATGCTCTCGAGGTAGTCAATGAGTCCGTGCAGGCAGGTGTCGGTGCGCTTCATCAGCTGTTCGTACCGCTTCAGGAACGGGATCACGAACAGCTTCAGGTCCGCCACGAACGTGGCCGGGGTCGACTGAAGGAGCACAGTAAATTTTATACAGGAGCAATAATACTTTCTTGTGTCAATTCATTAAATCTATACTAATAATATAAAGATGAAGAGTTTGTTGGTTTGGTTGATTGAATACGGTAATCTCAGGAACTACTGAACTGATTTAGATTTTTTTTTTCACTAATAGGAAGCTACATACACATAAGTGCTATAGGCTGCTATTTATTTAAAAAAAAAAATCACACAGGCGGAGCCGCGAGCATCGCTTAGTTAAAGTATATTTTTTTATTGGTCACAGTATATTGAATTTTATACTGTTTAAAATGTTAAAAGATTTCGTCACTAAACAAGGATCGTATATTGATATCGATAATGTGTTATTATAATAAGTACCATTTTCATGAGCAGTTTGCACGTGTCTCGCGCGGAGAGGGTCTCCAGCTGGTCGAGCGTGACGCCCTCGAGGTTGATGTCGTAGAGCAGCGTGTCGAGCGTGAGCAGGTGGAACAGCAGGCGGTCGAGGCCGGGCACGGCGCCGCCCAGCGCCGCCAGCGTGGCCAGCGCCAGCGCGTGCGACACCAGCCCCGACCGCGCCTCCACCGCACGCGCCCGCCGCGAGTACCACGCGCCCACCTCCGCACCCTCCACACCCTCCGCACCCGACACACTCTCCGTCTCCGCCGTGTCCTCCGACCAGTTAGAGCTCCATATCGATCTGAAACAATATCGATATTAACTACTCACAATTTTTTTTTACGATTTTTATAATTGATCTGATATTACAAAAAGCTGTCCAACTGTTAAATAGTCCGTTTGGGTGAGTACCATCGCCGTATCTAGTTCTAGCACCAAGCAGTGCGCATGCACTGTTGTGTTTCGGTTTGTAGGATATTGTAGCCAGTGTAACTACTGAACATAATGAGACTTAACATCTTATGTATAACGATAACGGGCCCAGTGGAATGCCACACAGTACTTTGTAACTCAGTTGCTGGATGGTGTTTCTACTGTTTATGGGTGGTCGTATCGCTTACCATCAGTTGAACGGCACGCTTGTCTCGTCATTCGATGCCATAAAAAATATCATTAAAAAAAACAGTTCGAGGAATCATCATTTGCGAAATAATCAATACTCACTTAAATATTTTTTTCCTGCACCAATCATGCTCATACTTCGACGGCAGCACCTTGATTGGCGACTTGGTCTCGAACCACTGCCACGGCTGCTTGGTGGGCAATAAATGCTGGTAGTCTAAGGGGTTGATGGTCTCTGGCAGCATGTCGAGCACAGTGAGCTGCAGCGCGGTGGTCTTGATGTGCGGCCATAGACACGTGAGCGCCTCGATACGGCCCTCCTTCGCGATCTCTATGGCGCTGTGCACCACACTATTGCTCCTCAGGCGGTCATACTCATCTTTTACGTATTTTGACTTCTCGCAGCGCAGTATAGACTGGAAACAATTAATTTGGGTCCCTTTAATGAGTTTCAGTGCAAAACACAACATATAATTTTTATTATTAAAATCTGAAACGTTACTCAGTAGTCAGTATCATTTAATTTCCAAAACAAAACTTTATACCAATTTACAAACAAACCAAAATGCATTGAAAACAACAACTCAAAAGCCTATCCCGGACAACATAGCTACCCACCTCATACAACGTGAGCCGCTCCTTGTAGAAGAGCATGACGTGTCGACAGCGCAGCAACTCGCTCGTGTACGCGTTCAGGTGCTCCGGCGTGATCTCCTCAGGGTCTGTGAGCGGCTCCTCCGCCTCTTTGTTAATTTCTGCTTAAAAAAAACTCATGAAGAGACGATACATCGTTTTATTTTTATCTTAGAGTGTCAGTATGTTGACTGCGCGGCGCCTGGTGGAAAAATTAATGCAAAGTATACTGACGGTAACCAAGAAATTTTGAATCTTTCAACGATCGTTAGAGTTATGCCAGCCTACTTTACTAGATGAGATGGGAAAATGGATCAATCAGAATTAAGTTTGTTTGATACGCTCACAAGACTCATTTTGATTGGTCTATTTTTACCATTTATACATAGTTAGAGATTGGGCCATCGTAATCGGTCGATAGTGGCCGTCAAGAATAGCAACAGTATCTCACCGTTCATGATCTTCTCGTTGGTGAGCTCGAGTCCGAACTGCAGCAGCTCCTTGGCGGCGGGCAGCGTCTCCGGCAGCCGGTCCACACACTGGTGTACTGCCCAAATTTTCTTTGACACTTTGCTCTACGCATAAAATGTTACAAAATATTGGAGCTTAGATAATAATATTTTTTATAATACTGTTTGTATCCTGTACTAATATAAAAATATGAGAGGTGTCAAGGGACACCCGGATGGAACCAAGTTCCTTTCGATTAATTAGTGAAGGAATTGTACATATACCAGCAAAACGTGTCGTGACAACTTTTCGTGAGAATTTTTTCCGTCTAGCTCCTTTTCACAACGCGCGATAAGGAACTTCGTTCCAATAAATTTCTACTTAAATACTCACTTAATAATATCGGGTGCGCTCTTTTAACGATCTGAGCAAAGAATGTTGGTGACAGGATTTCATTTTACTAAAAACAATTAGCTAGATATTGCAACATAATTTTTACCAAATATTTCTGTATCGCCTCCGTGGACACCGGGTTCTTCCTCCATTGCTGCTGGTAAACCAGATCGCTGTCCAATTTGAACCGTTCAGCCAGGGCTAAAGCTTCTGTATAATTGCCACTTTCAATCTAGAAAGAAAAATATACATTTAATTTCTAACTCTAGTAACATTCCATAATATGTTGCCAAGTTGATATACACTGAATATCCATCAAACTACAAAATATTACTATCGATATCTCATTTAGCAACAGAAAATACAAACAAACACTGCATATAGCTCACTTTTCTGGAGAACAGTTCCGTGGGCGTGGTGCTCTTGACTCCTAGTAGTCTGTAGACCCTGGACACCACAGTGATGCGCTTCGGCTTCGGCTGGAACGTCTCTATATCAGTGATGGCGTACAACACCGTCTTGAACAACTCCTTCGTCAGCTCCAGCATGGAATCCTCAGTGTCAGTTTCGATGTTAACCACTTCCATCTAATGTGAAAAAATTACTCAATTTGTTGTTATAATAAGACTATCGTTAACGTTGTTTAGGAAAATTATAAAATAATTATAAGCTCTCGAATTAGCTCGTAATAACTTTGAAAAACATACACACGTAGGAAAAGGCGCAACCAGCACACCGACATATCACCATGTGTATTTTCTCCTATAGCATGAAAGTCAACATAGACTTATGAAGTGGTGACAGAGTCTAACGGTCGTTTCCAATAAACGATCCCAACTTTAAACTTTGTTCAGATCCCGAGAATAAACCAATCAAAATACGTCGTTTGAGAGAATGTAAAAAACCTTTGGTCTGATTGGTCCAGTTGCGCGAGGGATAGAAAGAAGAGATTGAGATCAATTGGTTTTTGGCGGGAACTTGGAGGTGCTCTTGATTTAATTCATTATTTTGGTGATACTTACGCCCGAATACTCAAACGCTACTCAACCAACCAAGTTAACTGAGGCCTACTTAATTTTAGCCGGCTTCTTATTTTAAATGGCATTCTCAAACGCACTTTAAAAGATTTGATGGAAAACTCAGCTGAGAAGCAGTCATTTTGCTACAGATTATAAAAAGTTTGTTTTCGATTACAATTTTAATAAATTTGATATTTATGTGTCGTTTCACGCAGTATAATTTTTAAGATGTTAAATATAAATAAATCGAATAACACAATGCGCAGTTTGAAAATGATTTACAATGTTATAATATGTCTATTATATTTAATTTTCGTGTGTATTTTATGTAGTATGTGCACATGCTACATAGTAAAAATGGTAAGTACCTTTAAAAACCATCCTAGGTTTTTAATATGTAGGAATGGCATATTCATTATTAGAAATAGTTTATTAATTATTATATTTTAATCATGGACTAATAAGAGTATAGACTGACGATCCCCATACATTGAAGCGTTCACCTGAAAAAGTGCAAAATCCCGGCTTATTGCTAGATGGCGCTGATAATTAGCCTGGAAACTTCAACATCTGCCGGGTTTCAAAAATGTCCCGTTAGGTGGCATTGTACCGTAAAACAAAATAGTTTAGCATTAGAATGGACATACAACAGATGGCAGTAAGGCGCTTCACACAGTGCCCCGCACCACGCGCGTATTAGCGTAGAATATAAGATTATAAATTATAAAAAGTTATTATTCTTCATAACACGTGATTATTTGTGAAAATAATTGTAGACAAACTCACTTAGGTAATTATTATATTAAATTGTAAATTATCCATATAAAGAGTCAATAGTACGATAGTGTTTTTGACGTTTGATATGGTATAAATACCCGTCGCTCGATGGAGGACGGCAGATTCGAACATTCTATCGTGGGCCGCCGAGCTGAGCAGTACTAGGACACTGGCAAGTTAAGTAATTTATTTTATTTGATGTTCATTTTCTTTGTATATAAATGTTAAGTATTTGTATAAATAAACATTTAATTTAGGGTCATGTGATTTAGAAGTGGTACCTATGATAAGGTACATAATAGTTATATACACATTGATGTGATATTGATTATAGAGCTATGCTTATTGGATTATAGTATCTGATAAATATAATAAATATATTATGTAAAGAATATAGTGGTTCTTGTATCTTACCAAACTCATCCGCCCTTCCACCCTTAAAACATACTATTTATTAGTATCCTGATGGTATATTAGCGATTCGATGTATTAATACATAATTATATTCCTTTAAATGTAATTTGCTTATATAAGCGATTGCTGTTTAACATATATATTAATATATATATGTCCTAAAATCTAACACGCGCGGGTGCCGGGCGAGACGCTAGGTATGGGCACAGCGAGTTCTGCTGTGCGTGATTTCTTCTAATTTGAATATACCCAAACAGATAAATAAACCAAACAGATAATATCACAGTGGGTAAAATTTCGCATGGTCAATATCTCGGAACCTATTGAGGAGGCTCAGATACTTTTTCATCTAAATCAGGGGCGCGTCAGGGACGATGTCAGAGCCACAAGCTATTTTATCAAGGTTCACTTGTTTAGCGACAACCGGGGATCAACGTGATTTTGTTGATTTTTTTACCAAATATTTTGCATGTGCGGTGCATCAGCTTACAAAAGTCAGTTGGTTATGTTAAGTTTACATGATTATTATAGTATTTTTTAGGCTTTTAGGCTTAAAGGGCAGATCCAATGTTAGAATTGAAAGAAATGGCCGCCATTTAGAATTTCTTTGTTTTAAGGCCAATTGACCTCAAAATCGTTAGCTGGGAATATCTTTGGTTACAAGAGACGGATCCAAGGCTAGATTTGAAAAACGTGGCCGCCATTTTAAATTTCTTTGTTTTAAGGCCAATTGACCTCAAAATCGATATCTAGTAATTTTTTAGCTTTTATCTATAAAAGGCAGATCCAATGTTAGAATTGAGAAGGCACCGCTATTTTGAACTTGTTTTAGGGCCCATTAGCTTTAAAATCGATATTTGGGCATGCCTTTAACCACAATATAATGATTCGTTTTAATTGTGATAAAAATGAGCACCATGTTGGATTAATTATTTGTTTTCAAAGTCTTCCATCAACCATACAGCCTGTAAAGTGTAGAAGTTTCATAGAAGATTGACTTCCAGAAACAGATTTGTTTGAAATAGCAACGGTAGCTTACTATTCAATATTTTCAAGTTAGTTGAGACCACAACTGTGAGCTGTTAACATTTCTTCATGTGCATTTTAATAATTTATTATAACCACCCGTTGCAGAAACCAGTGTTATTGTAAAATCAAGCAAACTTCTGACTTTCAGAAGTGTGGAATATTGAAAATTAAAAAAAAAATCTTTCTTGCTTGGCTCACTTCTGTTCATCCCACATTATGTTAATAATTTCAAAGTTATGTCAATAGTTTGACTTTATTCAACTACATTTTACACTATTTTAATGGCTTAGTTTTTAAAAATTAAATGAGAATGAATAATTAGAATAGCAATAGATGGTGTAATAACAGATGCTACATAGCAGCGACACCAAACTGTATCCCCTGAATTTATAACATACATTTTTTGGATTGCCTTCCATTATAGAAAAAATTGAAATATATTTTCACATCAAAATTAAATACTTTTAAAAATCAATAAGGTAATCAACCTAAGTAGCCTTTTAAGTCTGGTGAAAAGGGGTAAGTTAAAAGGGATACAATAATTAAATGGTCACCTAACAAGGCAAAACGATATGGGGGACGAAAAATATGGTAAGATCATTTCTACTACGCGGTTACTTATGCTTACAGCAATATTTCAAATGAAGGTTAACGACTCCCTAATTTTGTTACCAATTTTGATGCTTTCACAGAACCATTTACTTTATTTCCTGGTTGCTGCCACAGGCCACGAAGACTTCGAACTTCGTCTTCTAAAATTCGAAGACAATTTATTTATTTTGCGATATAGCAAAGCTGCGATATCGTTATTGAAGAGAATTGAACAAGCTTTGATGGTGGCCATATTACCTACTATAGTTTATAGTCATGTCCAGCGTATTTTGATTTTAAAACCAATAGCCCTTAAACAAAAAAATTTAACATGAAATGCAATTTTTAAAATTCCAACCTCGATTAATTATTCTATTTGGCTAAAGACAAGCCCAAATATCTATCTAAATCCAATCAGTCTTAAAACAATGAAGTTCAAAATGGCGACCACTTTTCTTATGCTCAAGTATCGATTTTGACGTTAATTGGCCTAAAAATAAAGAAGCCTAAATATTGGCCACGTTTTTCAATTATAATATAGGATATGCCCTTTGTGCCCAAAGCCATTCCCAGAGATCGATTATGAGGTCGATTGGTCTTAAAACAAATAAATTCAAAATGGCGGCCTCATATTTCAGTTCTGACTTTGGATCTGTCCTTTGTACCTAAAACCATGTCCAGGTATCGACTTTGAGGTTGATTGGCCTTAAAACAAAGAAATCCAAAATAGCGGCCACTTTTTCAATACACATTTTTTTTTTAAACATCTAGTATCCTTTTGGTGTAAAAAGATATCTAGACACGCGGTAGCGTGTCAAGCCAAGCTTAAGCAAAGTAACTGGCTAGCCAGCGCCAAGTGTAATATTACACGAACGGAACGTAATTGTGTGTAACCGTAGGAAAAAATCTAAAAATAAAAAAAGTTTAAAAATAGGGGGACTCCATACAAAAAAAACTATTTTTTGTAGCGTTGGAACTGTTACAAGTAGATATTTGAAACTATCCCAATATATTATGTATTATTATATTAGCTATATACAAAAATATATAAATAACGTTCAATCAAAAAAGAAGTGGTGTCCCCATATAAAAAACTTGTAATACGCGCTAAACAACCGGCCAACGATGTGTCGTTGGCGGCGCGTGGCACCTCATAACTTAATACCTGCCTAGTTTTCTTTACAAAAAGTAATGATATATTTAAGTGCCAATGCAGTCCATAAATACTCAAAATAATTGTAGTAGTCTGTGAGCTAAACAGTTTATAGCGCCATCTAGGCGTAATAATAACTATCGGATAAACCGATAGTTGTTTATTTTATCCATCCTCTCATTTGCGCCATTGAAATAACCATTTCAAATGATTTTATGGATCTTAGTGCCATCTAGTTGAATTAAATGTACTAAACAGCGAAGTACGCTTCAATGTATGGGGATCGTTAGTCTATACTCTTATTAGTCCATGATTTTAATAAAAATTAAAAATGAAACTTAACTACCTTCTAATACGGCGGAAATTAGTATGACGAAAACAAAGCGTGTCTTTGGATCCTCATCTCCGTGTTCTGTGCCCAATAAAAACTATACTTACGCTTTCATCGCTGCGTGACTTCTTCGCCGGCAGCACGTTGGACTCGCACTCTAGCACCATAAAAGTACCTTCGTGGGCGCAAGTGATCTGATACATAAAATATATTAATTTATTGTACGCACAAACATGGTATTTAGATACTAAAATCCACTGTGTCCGTGAAAAATCGGGGAAATTCATACAGAGACAAATATTTGTAACACAATTTGACTACGACCAAATTACTCCCGGACTTGGAGAAACGTGTGATAGCCTTTTGTTGTAAAATTTAAACCAAACAATATGTACCTCGGTTTTTCGCTATCTCATAAGCATTATTTACTTACACGCGGCGTTCCCTGGAAAAACTCCGGCTTCTTGCCGAGAATGTTGACCATATCGGCTATGTTGCACACCGACACCGCGCCGCTGAACCGCGACAGAATTATCTCCTGAAAACATACCATACCGTAACTACCTTTCTTTGATTTTGTGATCTAGATAATTTGTAAACCATTTGTGTATAAAAATAAATAATAATTAAAAATATACTGAAAAAACGTTTTATAAAAATGCCAACTAAAAAATAGAAAATAAATTAAATTTTAATAAAACAGTACGTTTGTTAAATTGCATTTTATTGTAAAAGAAAAGCGTAGACAGACGACTTGTTCACAGGAATACGCTGGATGCAGACCGCTTTTGACAGGTCCGTCTGGAAATCTTTAGGGGAGGTCTATATTCAGCAGTGACTGATGTGGCTGATGATGACGATGATGATGATATTATGGTAACTGGTATAGTACGGTAACCATTGCATTGCAAACTGTATTTTCAAAAATATTTATAGCGTCATCATCTCAGAGTTAGCACCATGCAACTCTGAGATGGGCACTAAATAATAGTATGTTTATGACTTAACAAATTGTATAATATGGCATTTCATAATTATTAACTTTTACCTTTTTCTAATTAATTATAATTGTTCTCGTTGTACTGTTGCTTGATATTTACAGTGATGTGACTATTTTGGAGCATTTTATTTGTATTTATTATACGGCATTCATTCGGTTTCATGTAACAACAGCACATGAAAGACAAGTTTATTGATGGTAGGACTCTCATATGTAAGATTCCGTCTGGGTGGGTACCACCGCAATGTTTATTTCTACCGCCAAGCAACAGTGTGCATGCACTGTCGTGCTTCGGTTTGGAGGGCATTGTAGCCAGTGTAACTACAGGACATAATGAGACTTAACATCGCACGTCTCCGGATGACGGGCCCAGTGGAATGCCACACAGTACTTTGTAACTCAAATTGCTGGATGGTGTTTCTACTGTTTATGGGTAGACGTATCGCTTACCATCAGGTGAACGGCATGCTCGTCTTGTCCTTCGATGCCATATAAAAAAAAGGCTCACCTCATGTGTCCACCAGTTAACATCAGCCGCATAGAACACAGTGGGGTCCTTGTTGGTGGTGTCGGTGGTGACCAGCGGGTTGCGCAGGTGGTGGTCGGGCTGTGCGGCGAGGGGCCAGCGCCTCTCCGCCCGCAGCAGCGGCAGGCGCCACACCGACACCAGGCCGTTGCAGTGCAGGCACGCTAGTCGAGACCCGTCCGTAGATAGCTGCATTTGCACTATGAATGCCTGGTGACCACCAAAAATTATTAACACTCCCCAAGACCGCAGTTCCGTCGTCGCCGTCGAGGACCTCGCCGCGTTCCCCGTCGCCCCCCCGACCCCCCTAGCAGTTCCGGCCCGCGTGCCGATGACAACACAATCTAATAGAATTAGGCCTAAAACCCAATCTTTCCCTAATCGTTGATGTCTCATCCTCTCTCAGTGGCCGTCCTGAGCCGATGTTCGGAACCCGTTAGTGGGTTGCCCTCAGCATGGTCACTTAATTCAAAGGGTTGCGAGCGCCTTCTGCGTTCACCCTAAAGACCAGGTGTGGCCAGAAAAGCCGACTCGCGTCAGATTACTGGCAGTAGGGCCATTAACAAAAAAACAAAAAAAAACACCCCAAAAATATTAATAAAATTGAGCTAATATTCATTAAGATTTTGAGTATTCAATTTATTATTTGCGCATTCTTACCGTAGCGATGAAGCCCATCAACACCGATAGATAATCGATGGAAGCCATAATTTAAAAGAAGAAGAAGCTTATCCGCTCTATCATATTCTTGTGGATTATCCTTAATTTACAAATCACTTGCCAATGGTCTAATATATTAATGTGATTTTACTCTTTTATACAACTTCACAAGTTATTAACTGGCTCAGTGGCGTAGTTGTATTACGATATGACTGCAATGCTGGGGTACCTCGAATTCGATCCCCAGGTTGGGCAATGATATTGGGTTTTTCTAATCAGTATCAGCCCAGAGTCTAGAATTTGTGCCCGATATGCCGATAAGCTTGCCCCTATCACATCATGGGACGGATAACGTACGGCGAAAAGTGGGTGCACTAGTTACCCCTTTGGAGATAAAAGGCGTGAGTATATGTATGCGTGTATAATTTTGTTGTCCTAATAATTTTTTTATAGATCATTACATGTTCTTACCAAGTTCTTATTAGTGACGAACGGTATGTAGAGTTGGAAGCGTTCGTTGGCGAGCTGCGCGTCGAGCTGATCGCACACCACGGACAGCGTGTAGAACGGCTCGTCGTTCACGATGCGCCACGCCGTCACACCCGCGCTGAGGGGCGACGTTGGGTCCTATGGGGGAGAAAATACTGTTACTATGTAGATTACATGTTTGGAGATTGTCAATGGTTGTAGGAAAATAAATCCACTAAACAATCCTTTTCTTCACATTTTTTCCCCAAGTAAATATTTTGAGAATCAAAACAAAAAGTCGTCTAAAAATTATATTATCAATTGTGTTTGTTATTACTATAATATATTAGATTAATGTTGAAAATTCTGCATTTAAACTCATTTAATAAAAAAATTATATACTTGTCAAAATGTTAAAAGATACTTATTATATTGTAAGGGTAGTATGTCTTTGTTATAAAATAAAATAAATAAAATAAAATAAATAAAAATAAAAAGCTTTTTATTGCTACTGCTATACACATTACAAAAGTGTTTAGTTTGACACACTACTATATACCTTATTCTCTACACCCTAACTTAAACATAGTAAGAAAAGAAAACAAACTTTTTTTTTTTTTGTTACACAAGTCAAAATATAACTTATTATCAACTAAGAAAGTCATTGTAGAATATAGCAGTTGGTCACCTTAGCCTTCCCTCGCGGCAGTCCCGCCACGTACAGCGTCTGATGATTCGCGCCATACGCGAGCGCGGACACGCCGCCCGCGAAACGGAACGTGTGGTGCAGCTTGCAGCCCTCCGTCTGCGACACCAGGTACCCGCGCAGCTTGCCGTCGAACGTCACCACCACCACCTCCCAGTTCCTACACAATACAACACTTGCATATGTACGTACTATGCATCTGCACTTGGAATTTGTTTACTTACATAATATTATTTATGAACGACTTTTAGTTCTAAGGAAATAATACGGTAGTTGTCTACTTTTATTTAAAAGCTTTTATTGGAATACATTTACCAAAAGTTTATTACTTTCAAAAATTAACGGAAATATAAATTTCAAATTCCACTCAATAAAAAATAAGTTATGTATATTGAGTGAATTTGAGTGATATTGAGTTTTTCTAGTATCAGCTCGGAGTGTGGAATTTGTGCCCGATATGGCGATAGGCTCGCCCCCATCACATCATGGGACGGAATAATGGCGAAAAGTGGGTGCACTAGTTGCGCCTCTGCCTACCCCTTCGGGGATAAACGCATGAGTGTATATGTATGTAATAAATAAGTTATGACTGCCTCGGTGGCGTAGTTGTATTGCGTACGCGTTAAGAGTACGATTTGCGCGCTGAGGTCCTGGGTTCGAATCCCGGGTCGGGCCAAAAAACATTGTGACTGGGTTTTTCCATCTTAAAAAAATTACTCAGTCGCAGCTCGGAGTCAGGAAGTTGGCGGTGTGATACCCCCGTGCCTCGGAAAGCACGTAAAGCCGTTGGTCCTGCGCCTGATCTCTCTCCGGTCATATCGGATTGCCGTCTCACCGGACTATGAGAGTGAAGGAATAGTGAGTGCACCTGTGTATTGCGCACACACTTGTGCACTATAATATCTCCTGCGTACCTGGCTGATCTCCGTTGAGATTGGCCGCCGTGGCCGAAACTGGCTAGGAGGATTTCAAATAAGTTATAAAGCTTTGAATTTTGGTAAAAGGTTTGACTGTAAAATAACAGCAATAGCAAACTGTGACATCACCGAGTGTCACTGGCCATAATGTTGCCATGCGTGAGAAAGAGATAGCGCTTTAACCGCACCACGCGGCCTACTTTTAACCCCCGACAGACTAAATATTCTCACAACAATATTTCAAATATGACGAGCTGCTTTTTTTCAACCAATTTTGATGCTGATTCCATAATATGATTTTCTTATTAACATACTTTTATTAACTTCACATATATATTAGAATGTGACGGAAACTTTGAACATGAGTTAGACCACATTCAAAATGTCGGATTAAATCGAAATTTGGCATTATACTTATCAAAGACTGATGACAATTCAATATTTTAAACAGAGCCGTTATCCTTGTTAAGATAATCAGGATTAGCGATTTTTTGTTTTCCTAAAACTGGTAGTGTCTTTGCGCCAAGACCAAGAAGGGAAACTACCAGTTATTGTAACAGCACATTTAATAAATAATAGTCTAAAAAATTTAAAACACGGTTTTATAGAAACTACAACACACACACTCACACATACACTCACGTTATCCCCGAAGGGGTAGGCAGAGGCGCAACTAGTGCACCCACTTTTCGCCGTTATTCCGTCCCATGATGTGATAGGGGGCGAGCCTATCGCCATATCGGGCACAAATTCCAGACTCCGAGCTGATACTGAATAGAAAAACTCAATATCATTTTGCCCGACTTGGGAATCGAACCCGAGACCTCAGCATTGTAGTCATACCTTAATACAACTACGCCACCGAGGCAAACTACAACTAAAAAATATAATATGAATTTTAATAAATTTTGAATTAAGAATACTTAGTGTAAATTAGAAAATATTCTATTGAATAAAAAGGGTAGGGTGCTTTTTAAGATATTACAATGATAATCCTTCTACTCATATCTGTCAATAAAATATTTATAACTATTGACACCATGCACCCCACGCTTTTTATACATCAACATATTTTTTTTCTTATTTACATTATTCTTAAATTATGTTTATTAATTTTTTTACACTATTCTTAATACTTAATCAAAATTTATTAAAAATTATTTTCTATTTTTAGTTGGATTTTCTATAAAAACGTGTTTATTTGTTTTTTTTTTTACTGTTATTAGTTTCTGTTACATTTAAAAAAATCAGAATCAAGTATAGGAAGCTCCCTTATTATCGAAATGTATACATAGTATGAATGCCACTAAAACTACAAACCATTTGTTATCCTTGACCCTAAGTGGCATAAAAATTATGTCAGCTACAGCATGAGTGTTGTCCGTACATTCGAGGCCACCAGGGCGCGAACAATCCTGAAATAAACAACTGTGTGATTGTTGTGAATTTATTCTCATAGAAATAGCTTTTCAAGGACTGTCACAGTCATAAAAAATACAAGTGAAAATTGGCGCTGAACTCATATTTGACATTTGTTAGACCTATTATACTTTTGAATACAGAATACAGTAAATCCATTGATGTATAAAAAAATCAAGGCTTCTCAAAAACGTCCGCGAGCGCACTATTTACAAAATGTGTGCTCATTGTATCGCGTCACTCATGTCACTGCACGAACGTCAAAAATTTGAAAATGTTCTTTTTAAAATTATATCTCAAGAACATTAGCCTGTCAAACCCCGCTTCTTTATATAAATAGATGAATGGGGAAACCCTATATACTCGGACGCCGGCGTCCGTAGCGGGGCTTGACGAGTCAAAAAAGGATGGGATATAGTTACTCCGATGAGTAAAAGAGCTTAATAATTTGTTTTGTTTACATGGCTAGATATAAGAAGAAATGTGTGATTTAATTTAATGTTTTAAAATTACACTCCACGGTCATTTCATTCAAATGACCCTGTTCCTATTAAATTGAGTCGATATTTATTTTAAAATATTTATTTTTTAAATTGATAAGTTGCTGAAACAATTCATTTTTTGTTTTATTTATTATTTATAATTTGGAATGGTTTTTAACCAACTCCTTTCCCAATGGGTATAATACTCTTTGCTAACTTTCAAATTACTCCGTGATTTATGCCTTGCCTTGCCGTGATTTATTGCTAATTCGAAGAATCGTGAAAAGACATGGACATCGGCACAATCATATGCTGAAGTCTCAAAGAATAGGACATATAATGACATAAATGCAGACAAAAGCTACAACTCAGACAGCCTAATAAATCTTCTGGATAAAATGTTTGACCGGTTCCATAACATCATGAGTAATATGCTCGACAACATGATGGATCGTATGATCCAAGTTATAACTCAAATAATGCAAAAATGCCCCTAAATCTTCGCATCGTCACTTGGAACGCCAATGGATTGACAGAACGTCTTGCTGAATTCAAGGTATACCTAAATAACGAAAAGATCGACGTCGCCTTAATCTCTGAAACAAGGACCACAATCAAGTCTCATATCAAAATAGAGAACTATAGCACATACCTCACAAATCACCCGTCAGGAAACTCCCATGGGGGGACTGCAGTTATAATTAAAAACAACCTACAACATTATCCTCTAGAACAATATAGCACAGAGAAAATTCAGGCAACATCTGTACGAATCAAAGAAAACCACACAGAGACTACCTTATCAGCTGTATACTGCCCTCCAAGAAACACAATAACCAAAGAAGATTTTATTACCTACTTTTCGGGACTAGGGAAAAGATTTATATGTGGCGGCGACTGGAACGCTAAACATGTTTTCTGGGGATCTCGATTAACACTCCCAAGAGGAAGGCAGCTTTATTCTGCTGCAAATGATCTCAATCTTATCTTCTCTAGTCATGGAATACCTACTTACTGGCCTACCGACAGCAATAAAGTTCCTGATCTCCTGGACTTTTTTATCTTAAACAATATTCCTCAAAATAATATTAGCGTGGAAGAATCTGTCGATTTATCATCGGACCATACCCCTGTTATTCTAAACATCAGATGCAAAGTTATGGAAGTCGAAGTCCCTACCAAGTTGTATAACAACAAAACAAACTGGACAGTATTTAAAAATATAATTACTAATAACGGGAACCTAAAAATTCCTTTAAAAACTCCAGACGAAGTTGAAACAGCAATTGAATCTATTAATAAATTAGTCCATCAGGCTGCAAAGAACTCAACACCAACACCCAAGACCAATAATACCCTTAAGTTAAAAAAGTACCCAAAACTAATTAAAGACAAAGTCAATGAAAGACGAAGACTAAGAAAAATATGGCACAATACCGGCTATCCTAGCGACAAAAGAAACTTCAACAAGGCATCAGAGGATTTAAAGAAAACTATTGATCAAAACATTAATGAACAACTCCAAACTTATCTAAGGAGTCTCTCCGCGACAAAAGATACGAACTACTCGCTATGGAGAGCTACCAAAAATATAAAAAGGCCAAAAAACCAAATACCGCCACTTAGAACACCCGCTGGTACGTGGGCCAGATCGATTACTGAAAAGTGTAAAGCCTTTTCTGAACATCTAGCAGTAGTTTTCCAGCCACACCCGAGTGTCTTTCCAGAAAATGACGAGGAAGTCACAAAACACCTAGAAAGTCCTCTACAGATGTGCTTGCCACTACAATGTGTGACTCCAAAAGAAGTTCAAAGAGAAATTACTAGATTGCAGGAAGGTAAGGCGCCGGGTTACGACATGATCGACGCTACTTTGCTGAAGCACCTGCCCAAAAAGGGAATAATGCTACTAACAATAATCTTTAATGCATGTTTGAGACTGTCAATATATCCCGCCCAATGGAAAATCGCACAAGTAATAATGATACCAAAACCTGGAAAACCTACACACGAAATAGGGTCCTATCGACCTATCAGCCTTCTGCCAGTGATAGAAAAACTCCTAGAAAGAATCATATTGAACAGAATGCGTCCACACCTAGATGCCGTAATACCTGAACATCAGTTTGGTTTTCGCGAAGGCCACGGGACCATAGAACAGGTCCATAGACTAACTGACACCATAGGACAAACTCTTGAAAATAAAAAATACTGTTCAGCCGTATTTCTCGATATTGGACAGGCCTTTGACAAAGTATGGCATGAGGGTCTCCTTTACAAAATTAAAAACATGCTTCCACATTGCTTCTTTTTGATCTTAAAGTCATACCTTAGTATGAGAGCCTTTGAAGTTAAATACAGTAACGAGACCTCTCAACTTGGTCACATCCTCTCTGGTGTCCCACAGGGAAGTATACTGGGCCCTATCCTGTACCTCCTGTATACTGTAGACCTACCGACACATTCCGAAACCATAACTGCCACATATGCAGACGATACGGCTCTATTATCTGTGAGTGACAATCACCAAACTGCCTCAACTAAGCTTCAGCAACATTTGTCATGCGTGGAGATATGGCTAAACAAGTGGCGCATAAAAGTAAACCAGAATAAGTCCGTTCACGTAACCTTTACCCTGAGAAAACAAACCTGCCCGCGCGTCCGACTGTATAATATGGAAATACCACAGGCCGATGACGCCAAATATCTAGGCATTCACTTAGACCGACGTCTTACTTGGAGGAAACATATTTGGAGCAAACGTAAACAACTTGACACTAGGCTGCGATCCATGTACTGGTTGGTAGGTCGTAACTCACGACTCTCCAATACAAGCAAAATAGTGATATATAAAGCTATCCTCAAGCCAATATGGAGTTACGGAATACAGCTATGGGGTACTGCAAGTCACAGTAACATAGAAATTTTGGAAAGATTCCAAAACAAAACTCTGAGAACTATGCTGAACATTCCTTTTTATGTTAGCAATAAATACATCCACATGGACCTGGGTCTAAATACAGTTAAACAGGAAATTACGAAATTTAGCAACAACTATCAACATAGACTATCCACACACTGCAATGAACTGGTCACTAAACTAGAAGGAGCAAAGAGTGTAAAGCACACCAGGTTGAAGAGACACAGTGTCTACTCATTAACAAACAGATTTAATTAAATTGGTCAGCATATAGTAGGAGGAGTCTCACTGGAGACTCGTTCTAACGACTTAAAATATTCAACAGTATTACGGTCAACGAAGTGGCTCATTGTGTTAAACACAGATAGCCATATAGCAGAGAGAAACAAAAAAAAAAAAAAAAAAAAAAAAATAATTTATGCCTACGGGCCCCTTTGAGTATTCTTTTCTATTAAGAATATAAATAGTGTCTAATTGTACCTATATCAATATCAGATCTTACGACGAACTTCGATTCTTATGAATCTTGTTTATTTTTTAAAACTAATGAATAAATTCATTTTATGTGGATATTGCTTTCTATTGCAGTAGGTAATTAGATATAATCTCGTCTTGTATAAATCTTGGGTAACTATCGAAATGTACGAATTATTTTATTGCAGACATCATTGTGACTCCTTCAATATCATTCACATCAATCGTCATGCAGAAAAGATGTGATTTTTTTTTAAGCCAATTAAATCAACATAATTATGTAGATTTAACCGTTGCGACTCCATGGGACTTTTGTCCTATTTTGGCATTGCATTTGTGATATTTATCAAAATCAAGACAAAACATGCGTTACTCGCGTTTAAGATGTGGTAGGCGTAAGACCAAATTTGTGTTTACTCAGTCAAAACTGTCCCTGGTGGTAGGTCTCTCATATGTAAGAGTCCATCTGGGTGGGTAGCACCGCAATGTCTATTTCTACCGCCAGGCAGCAGTGTCCATGCACTGTTGTGTTTCGGTTTGAAGCACATTGTAGCCAGTGGAACTACTGAACATAGTGAGACTTAACATCGTTAAGTCTCACTCTTAATCTTAAACGAGCACAGTGGAATGCCACACAGTACTTTGAAAGTCAAGGTGCTGGATGGTGTTGCTACTATTTATGGGTGGTCGTATCGCTTACCATCAGGCGAACGGTATGCTCGTCTAGTCATTCGATCCAATAAAAAAAACTTTTAATTTGTTGTTTCATTTTTAGTTTGATTTATCAATGACAATTATTGATGTCTCATGTGCAAAGAACTTATGCATCTTGGGTTTTTACATATCAATGTATATATTGGACAAAGTATACTAACACTTTACTTAAAAAAAAATGTTTGTAATAGTTTATGTAACATGTAATAAATTAGACAATAGCATAACATACAAACTATGTTAACATATGATTATTAGGTTTAGTAGCAAAGCTAATTCTAGTGAACATTATTCACTTACAATAGGAATGTTGAAGAGATTTGAAGCGGTCAAGTCAAAAAAACTGACAACACCATTGCCATAAGCCAGCACCACAAATGAGCAGTCAGGACTCCACACTAGCTTACGCCATTGGGAATATGGGTCACGATTCACTACAACAGTAACAAGACAAGTATAGTGATAAATAAGAGTAATGTTAAATATCAATGGTGAAATGCCATTACACTGTACTTTAAACTGATGAAATAATTTGTTTAATTAATATGAAAATTGATAACTCAAGGTTTTAAATCAAAATTATAAATATGTGAATTACTGATATTGGCTCTACCCTCAATATTTTTAGCTTTAATATAAAAAATGTTAAACACAAGTTTATTGTTAGGAAAGGACCTAACATCCTTCATGAGGTGGGGAGGATCAATCATAACATCCATTTACCTACCAGGTCATAGTCTTCATGCTCTAATGTCCATTATCAAGTGTAATTAAGTTATTATCACATAATCAAATATGCTCAGTATAATACAAGACACACAATAAATAAAATTTTAGCAAGCAATTTTGTAATATTTGTCATTAATTTTTTCATAAGAAAAGCTTCAAGCATAATTTAATTAAGATTAATACAAATCACACATCTAAAATATATTTCTACTAAGCATTTGGCAAATTTTATTTCATTTTATCAATAATTTCTTTATCAAGTTACCTCTAAATATGAATTAATATAACTTTACCTGTTGTTCTAGCTGCTATTGTAGAATACTCAGATCTCTTAGTCCTGATCTCTAGTATATTGTCTGTCAACACTGCAATCACTTTTCCTTCATCGCCAAGAGCTATGTGCCATTTCTGTTGTTTCTCTTTGTGCCTAAAAAAGTGTTGTATTTGTCATGTATATTAACAGTAGTAGTAATATGTACAAAGGGTTTCTTAAGAATGTATGAGGCTCTTTTATTCTTTGTATTCTATTTAGAGAATATATTACACAGACAGCACAAATACTCACGCAGTTACACTGTCGATTAAACTTCGTTTGGGTCCGAAAAACTTAAGCCATCTCCATAACGCTGAAATATTTTCTGGCAAAATATTATCAGGCTTTTGCTGTAAACAAAGTTACAAAAGTAAAAATATAATTGATTTTATCTATTTTCAATACACGTATATACCGGATACTCCAATTATCTGCCTACAGCGCAAAAAAATATTTTCAAAAAGCCTAAAACCACTAAAATATGTCTCAACTTACGATATACTCCGGTTCAGGTTTCCACTCAGAATACACGTACAATTCGTGTAGAATGGATTTATTCTCCTCCATGGCTTCAAATGCTGTCTATGCGGATGTTCAATACACTTTTGTATGAACTTTCATTCACATTTAACGTTTATTTTTCTCCTGAAGAAAGATAGCAAATCACAGATGCAATTTGCATTGCAAATCGACCGATTTTTTTTTTTTTTTTTTTTTTTTATAATTTTCCCTTTAGGGAAGGCAAAGGGTTCTAGCCCATACAGCCTCGTCTTAAGTGATATTTTTGGTTGAATTTTTTTTTTCCTACGTACTATGTCGTAGTAAAGCAGTGGCTACCTTACCAAGACTTTATCAAGGAGTTTTGGCGGCAACGAAAAAACACTTGATTGGCACAGTTATTTCAATTCACTTCATTTGAGCACTTTAATAGAACTACATTGGATAATATACCACCATAATTATGCAATATAACACTAAGTATCACCAAAATAATGAATTAAAACAAGAGCACCTCATGACATTTCCGCGTTCCCGCCAAAACTCCGCAAATCGACCGATGTTTTCGCAATTTTTTTGACATGTACGTATTCGATTCATAGACAAGTGAAATTAAGACGTGCTACATTTAAATCGATTAATTATAATCGACTACATACATACATGTATGAATATAATATCTAACGAAAAAAGCAGCTCGATAAATTAGGGTGGAAGCGTTCTTTTAACGCTTCAGGCCCGGTCGGTCACATTGGCCCGGTACGCGTGATCTGTCAACAAGCGAAAATCAATGTAACCGAGCGGGCTCCTGAGGCGCTAATGGACGCGATATGGCGATAAAAAACTTAAAAAAATGTTTATTTGGCACAACATTTAAATTGACAACAATATTTTTACACAGAAAATGACATAAGTTTGTTAGTGCTTGTACAGATTTTTTTTTTTATATTTCTTGGATTTTATTTTTGTTTTGTGCTGTTATGTCTGTCAAATTTGATGGCTCTTGTTGTGTGAAGTGGTAGTGATTTTTATGTCTGTAGTGTTTTCTACATGTCTTTTGGTCGGTGCAGTACAATCTTGCTCTTACCATGCGGTGATTAGTATTGAAATTTAATTGACTGATTACATGTACACCATGGATTAATTTTGGACCGCCTTTCACCATTCCCAGTCCAAGTAGTTTTACCGATGCATTCCATTGGCGGGAGGAGGCGTTCAGTCGCGGGGAGCGTCCGGCCCTGAAGCAGGTGGAGGCCAAGAGGGCCTCCTTAGGGAAAACCGCCGTGGAGGAGTGGCGTCTCAGGCTGGAGGCCCCGTCGTGGGGGCACAGGGTCGTAGAGGCAGTGCGTCCTGTCTTTACCGAATGGCTGGACAGGCGCCACGGAGCGGCAACATACCGCCTGACGCAGGTGCTCACCGGGCATGGCTGCTTCGGTGAGTTCCTGTTTCGGATGGTGGGGATAGAGGAGTCGGCCGTGTGTCACTATTGTGACAACTGCCCAATGGACACGGCCCAACATACGTTGGAGTGTTGTCCAGCCTGAGATGAAGAACGCAGCGCTCTCAGAGCAGTCGTCGGAGAAGACCTCTCGCTGCCGGCCGTGGTCGCTTCCATGGTCGGCGGCCGGGAGGCCTGGCAGGCGGTGGCCCACTTCTGCGAGGCGGTCCTCTCGCGGAAGGAGAGTGCCGAGAGGGATCGCCAGCGCAGTGGTGATCCCTCCCGCCGCCAGACGAGACGTAGGAGGCGTCGGGTGGACGACTGACCGACGTCTCCCGCCCTGTGGATTGGGGGCGTTTAGAGAATTCCACCACGGTATCCCCTGCCTGTCGCAAAAGGCGACTAATAGAGGCCTCCGGGGGTCACGGGTGGGCGGGAGGTGCCGCCCACCTATTAGTCTAGCCAACTTCTGTGACCCCCGTGATGGACGGCAGCGTGTCTCACGCTGCCACGGACGCCAGGGGCCTCCCTCGGCGTGCGGGGGCTTCTGAGCCCCCGCAACAACAGAAAAAGGACCGCAACAGCGGTACGCGCAGGGGCGGTTGCGGACGACAACTTAGACGTGAGTCGGAGGAAGCCCGCAGCCGTCCCTAATGCGCCGAAGATGGCCATGGGAAAAAAAAAAAAAAACATTTAAATTGACAACAATATTTTTACACAGAAAATGACATAAGTTTGTTAGTGCTTGTACAGATTTTTTTTTATATTTCTTGGATTTTATTTCTGTTTTGTGCTGTTATATCTGTCAAATTTGATGGCTCTTGTTGTGTGAAGTGGTAGTGATTTTTATGTCTGTAGTGTTTTCTACATTTCTTTTGGTCGGTGCAGTACAATCTTGCTCTTACCATGCGGTGATTAGTATTGAAATTTAATTGACTGATTACATGTACATCATGGATTAATTTTGGCTGGTAGCTGAGGATGTCGTCAATTTCATTGCGGTGTAGGCCATCTGGTGATATCCAGGTCCATTTTTTTGACAACTTCTTCTTAAAGCAGCTGTTCATGAACTCAATTTGTGTTCAAGGGCTATTTGTACCATTCGGTCTCCATTGTTACTCCTCTTTCCTCTACTATATTTCCCCATTATATTCTCTTCGCCTTGGTTTTGTTTCCCGATTCTACCATTAAAATCGCCCATAATAATAATGTTTTTGTAGCAAGAGTCTATAGTTTCGTTTAAGTGTGCATAAAAATCTTCTTTTAATTTTTCATCTGAAGCCTCGGTAGGTGCATAGACCTGTATTATAGACCAATTGTTATTAAAGCCGGGTAACTTTATGTTGAGCATTGCTAGCCTTTCTGAAATTCCTCTGAATTTTATGATGGTCTTCTTGAGTTCTTTCCTTATCATGAATCCTACACCATATTGTCCTTTTGTTTCTCCCTTGAAATAAAGTATGTAGTCACTATGTTCTTCAATTATATCACCTAGTCTTCTCTCTTCGCTAAGTCCTAAAATATCCCATTTGACATTTTGCAGTGCATTTTCTAATTTCATTCTTTCATCGGTTCTTAAGGTTAATGTGTTCAAGGTCGCTATGTATAAGTTACTGTTAGGTTTTTGTTTCTCTTTTTCCACTTTTTTGTCGTTGGTTAGAGGGTTGCGGTCATTTTCCCCCACGGAGACCGCAGTCCGGCTTGGGGAATTTCTTCTGTTTTGTAAATTTTTTGTTTTGTTATAGTTGTTTGTCTGATTTGTCGTCTTCCGGTTACCGATGTGTGTAGGTTGTCATTGTTTATTTGTTCCTGAGGCTGAGTTTGCCCTTTGGCGGTTCATGAGTCCTAATGAGTTTGTTTTATTTATTTTCGAGGGAGCTATGGACTCATTATTCCCACTTTTATTTCGTAGTGTCGGCGAATCGGTTGGCATTCATTTTTCTCTTCTTGCTTTCTTTGGTTGTATGGGTTTTTTCTTTTACGACCAGCTTGTCATAGCGAATGAACGCGATTTTCCCCTTCATTATTTCTTCTAGTTGCTTTATTTTTAATTCTTTCCTTATATTTATTACCTCTTTAGGATAATCTTCTGTGATATAAACGTTTTTAGGGAGGTTCTTGTTGCTGCGAAGCAGTTCTTTCTTTCGCCAAGCTAGTGTGAGCGTTAGTAGAATAGGTCGCGTTTTCTTGCTGTCTTTTTTCCCAAGTCTTCGGGCACCGCTTATTTCCCAGTTGTCCCAGTTTTCGAGTCCCGTGTCTTTGTTTACGTTGTTTAGGAAGGTGATGATTGATTCCAGGAGTTCAGTGTCATCTTTTTCTTTTTCCTGTATTCCGTGTATCACTAAGTTGTTTTTCCTGACCTCACGTTCAAGATTATATACTTTTTTATTCATAGCAGTGACTTCGTTTTTCAGTTTGACATTTTCCTCCACTAAAGGCTTTAGTTTTTCATCAATAGAGGTCGAGAGATTAGCAAAACTTTCAGTAAGGGTTATAGTTTGCTTTTTGAAGTCTCTTTTCATTTCGCTAGTTTTATCTAAAAGCATTTGCATTGTATTATCCATCACAATATTTTTCTACTATTTGGTAGTTTTTTCTTTTAGTGGTCACACTAGTTGTCTTTGGTTCTATATTTGGTGCTGGCAATAATCGGCTGGAGCCAAGAATTTTATACCCATATGGATCACGCATTCCGTTTAACAAACTGAAGAATAAAATGTGACGTCACAGTTATCTGCTGTCTCTATCTTTAGAGTGACAAAGGTTTATTTTCAAAACCAGGACATAATACCGGGTGGAAGGGAAACGCTCTCGGAAACGAATACAGGTGATAGTATTGGTGATGTCTGACGTGATGGCACCAAAAAAATCGCGATCGCATTGTTACAATTTTAGTAGAATTTTCTCAAATTTCTGTACAGCTTCACGTATGGATAGATAAATCAAACTATTATTCTGAAAACCATAGTAAAAAAGGTCAATATTTCAAAAAAATCGTAATGAAACACGTACATCAGCTGACGGGTTAGCGACCGCGGGCCGGTGCCGGCGCAGCGCGACGGCCGCCCAGTTCTTTGTACGCTTTACATTGCGCGCGCATGAATTACGGAAATACTAAAATCGTAAGTATTATCGCTTAGCTTTGCAAATGAATATAGTTTTTCGTTAATGTTATGGTTCTTCTCTCTTACCGTTCCGGTATAGAGAGCGTTTCCCTTTCACCCGGTATAATTAACTGTCCATAATAACATGGCATGAAATAATATGGCTGCCTCGGTGGCGTAGTTGTATTATGGTACGACTGCAATGCTGAAGTCTCGGGTTCGATCCCCGGGTCGGTCGGGTCGGGCAAAGTGATTTTTTTCTATTCAGTATCAGTTCGGAGTCTGGAATTTGTACCCGATAAGGCGATAGGCTCGCCCCCTATCACATCATGGAACGGAATAACGGCGAAAAGTGGGTGCACTAATTGCGCCGCGTTCGGGGATGAGACGCGTGATTGCGTGAGTGTGTAATAATATGATATCGCACCATAATATTTATTTTTATCTCTATAAAGTAATGCGGTTTAAATTAATTATGAAAACCAACTACAGCAGGGCATCTTGCAGCGCCTTGGGGGACCGTTTTTTGGCATCTTACCTACAAAGCTGTTAAAAAAAATTATTTGCTTTGCCTGCTTTTTTTTTGCTCGGCACACAGCCTCGCATTATATTTGTTTTACTTTCCCCTTTCTTTAGATATGTCTTACTTTCCTCCGAACTGAAAAAACAATACAAATTTAGGAAGTTAATAACCTAATTTTCCGTGAGTAATTTTGAAATATTACGAATATCTAATTTGTGTGATACAATTTTTGCGACTATTCTGCGAACTTTTTTTCTGTAATTATCCACAATAATACACATTGTGTTTTCGAGATATTCTACTAATTACACAACTTATGAAAGTTGTGTAATTCATGGTTGCAGAATTATTTGCAATCCAATATCTAGTGTGAAATTCCATAGGCAAGTAAAAGTGTAACGTTAAAGCAAAAGTCTTTATGTCATCATTATATGTCATTTTTCTTTGCTTACTATTTGGAATATACTTTTTAAAAAAATCTCAAATGTTAGCAAAATTTCCCTGCAAAATATTTTCAATTTTAACAAGAAATAACTTGTCATTAATTTTCTTCTTTTATCTCTTCATCTTCTACTGCAATACTTTCTTTAATTTCTTTAAATTTATTTCACAGGATGTCTTCACATTTACTGATATATTGAAATCTTTCAAGTCTTGACGTTTCAATGGTGGTTCATATTCATTTCGCTGACATGTAATGTAAAAAGTAAATATCAATCAATAATAATATATTTAAGTAGCTATACATTTTAGACAGAGGCAGAGGTGTCATTTAGTACAATCAGATATCACCCAACTTACTGCCGTTCTAAAATTTGGTAGGTCACAAGCTTAATGCCCTATCCTACTAATATTATAAATGCGAAAGTTTGTAAGAATGTATGGATGTACGGATGTTTGTTCCTCTTTCACGCAAAAACTACTGAACAGATTTCGATGAAATTTCGCACACAGGTAGATTGTGTCCTGGATTAATACATATGCTACTTTTTATCCCGGGAAAATATAAAGCGGAACTTTTATCCCGGAAAAACACATTCACGCGGGCGGAGCCGCGGGCACAAGCTAGTAAATAATAAAGTCTAAGTGGACCATAATTAGACCAGTGAAATGATAAAAAATAATATACTTACAGCATCAGTTTCTAGTGATAAATAATTATTTTTGACATTTGCTGCCATATTCCGGGAAGTAGAAGACACATTATCACATTCAGAATCATGATTTTCTTGTCTTTAAATGTAGACTAGTAATTCTTGCAGGCATCAAATTGACCTTTTAATAGTATTATATTTAACCACGTTTTTGCTTATCTAGGTCTTTAAGAAATCTGTAAAGAGAAATAAATACAAACTCGATTTTATCAATGCTGGATACACTGAGAACTCGACTGTAACTGTTGATCCTCAGTTTTTATTTACGATGATTATTTAAAGATTAATAAGCTTTATAATATTTATTAGTAAGGCCGCTAGTATTACAAATACTCTAGCACCATTGTCAAACCGGTCCGCCAAAGCTTACACCATGGTCACCCTAGCCTCTTGTTTACATACACTATTTACAATACAAAAAAATCACATTTAACATTACGTTAATATGAAAAAAGTAGTCATATATAAAGCAAATCACATTAAGCGAGGTTTTTCTACAGTTCATTTATAAAATATTCACGTATTTTATTACGATTCGTATAAATATTGATAAAATTATAATATTTACACAATATTGATTACAATGAACTTACCTGTAGAATTTCACACTAAATGATGGATACCAAATATTTCTGCAACCGTGAACTACACAATTCACATTAAAATATCACTAAAACACACTTATTATTGTAGATAATTACGGAGAAAATTTCGAAGTGAACATTTTTTTGACAACCATATTGAATTCGAACTTAACGTTTTATAACAGTGTTGCCGAAGTATGTATTCGCAATTACCAATTAAATGAGAAAATTTTGTTAAACTAAAATGTTAATAAGGTTTAAAAACCTTAAGGATATCTTATTCAACAAGAATAATTCTGAAATAAAAATAGTACTTATATCGTTATTAGTGATGTGATTAATGGTTAAAAATTATTAATGGTTAATAGTTAAACATAAACAAAAAATAACGTGTTAAATTAATAGTTAAGTTATAACGGTCAAGAAGTAAAGAGTTACGTGAAAAGCATTAGCGATAACATGTTAAACACGTGTCTTGCGTCGTTTATTTTAATTATGTTAAATTTTTTAACATTGAACAAATAACCAACAGGTTAATTTTTTTTCACAATAACAGTCACATCGAAATAAACATTTTCTAATTATTACGTATTCATGAACATTTGTGTAAATCACGCTTGCGTGCCGTTCATACAATTGAAAAAATCTGCTTTGAGGTGTAATGACTGTTCAATTTTTTACACCTTAAAATTATGTTAGTATGTATCTTTATATTACTTATTTATTTATTTATTATGGACATTAGCACTATAGTATTCAGAACCAATGTTAGAATTGGTATACATGGCCGCCATTTTGAATTTCTATGTTTTAAGGCCAATTGACCTCAAAATCGATATCTGGGCAGGCCTGTAGGTACAAAAGACGGATCCAATGTTAAAATTGAAAAAAGTGGCCGCCATTTTGAATTTCTTTGTTTTAAGTCCAATCGACTTCAAAATTGATATCTGGGCAGGCGTTTAGTTACAAAAGACAAATCCAATGTTAGAATTGAAAAAACTGGCCGCCATTTTGAATTCCGTTGTTTTAAGGCCAATTGACCTCAAAATCGGTATCTGGATATAACTTTAGTTACCAAAGACTGATCCAATGTCGGAATCGAAAAAAGTGGCCGCCATTTTGATTTTTTTTGATTTAAGGCCTATCGACCTCAAAATCGATATCTGGGCAGGCCTGTAGGTACAAAAGATGGATCCAATGTTAGAATTGAAAAAAGTGGCCGCCATTTTGAATTCCTTTGTTTTAAGGCCAATTGACCTCAAATTCGACATCTGAGTATAACTGTAGTTACCAAAGAACATTCCAATGTCGGAATGGAAAAAAGTGGCCGCCATTTTGAATTTCTTTGTTTTAAGGCCTATCGACCTCAAAATCGATATCTGGGCAGTCCTGTAGGTACAAAACACGGATCCAATGTTAGAATTGAAAAAAGTGGCCGCCATTTTGAATTTCTTTGTTTTAAGGCCTATCGACCTCAAAATCGATATCTGGGCAGGCCTGTAGGTACAAAAGACGGATCCAATGTTAGAATTGAAAAAAGTGGCCGCCATTTTGAATTTCTTTGTTTTAAGGCCAATCGACCTCAAAATCGATATTTGGTCATGGCTTTAAGTACAAAAGACGGATCCAATGTTAGAATTGAAAAAAGTGGCCACCATTTCGAATTTATTTGTTTTAAGAACAATTGACGTCAAAATGGATACTTGGGCATGCCATCGTTAGTAAAAAAACAGATCTAATGGTAGACTCAAGAAAAGTGGTCACCATTTTGAACTTCTTTGTTTTAAGACTGATTGGATTTAAGATAGATATTTGGGCTTGTCTTTAGCCAAATAGAATAAATTGAGGTTGTAATTTTACTAATTTAACAATTTAAATACGCGTCACATCAAAATTAAATACTTTAAAAAATTAATAAGGTAATCAACGTGAGTAGCCTTTTAAGTCTGGTGAAGGGGGGTAAATAAAAAAAAGATACATTAATTGAATGGTCAACCAACAGGGCATAACGATGTGGGGGAAGAAAAATATAGTAAGATAATTTCTACTACGCGGCTAATTATTCTTATAGCAATAGTTGAATTGTTAGCGACTCCCTGATTTTTAACCGATTTTGATGCTTTCACAGAAGAATTTACTTTATTTGCTGTTTGCTGCCACGGGCCACTTCTTTGTTCTTCAATTCTTTATTTTGCGACATAACAAACCTGCGATATCGTTATTGAAGAGAATTGAATAAGCATTGATGGTGGCCATATTATTTAAAAGTTCTATAACCTACTATAGTTTGTGGCCATGTCCAGCGGAGTTTGATTTTAAAACCAATAGCCCTTAAAACAAGAACATTTAACATAGAATGCAGTTCTTGAAATTCCAACCTCGATTTATTCTATTTGTCTAAAGACAAGCCCAAATATCTATTTTAAATCCAATCATTCTTAAAAAAAAGAAGTTCAAAATGGCGGCCACTTTTTTTTCAATTCTAACATTGGATCCGTCTTTTGTACCTAAAGCCATGACCAAATGTCGATTTTGAGGTGGATTGGCCTTAAAACAAAGAAATTCAAAATGGCGGCCACTTTTTTTTCAATTCTAACATTGGATCCGTTTTTTGTACCTACAGGCCAGCCCAGATATCTATTTTGAGGTCGATTGGCCTTAAAACAAAGAAATTCAAAATGGCGGCCACTTTTTTCAATTCTAACATTGGATTCGTTTTTTGTACCTAAAGGCATGACCAAATGTCGATTTTGAGGTGGATTGGCCTTAAAACAAAGAAATTCAAAATGGCGGCCACTTTTTTCAATTCTAACATTGGATCCGTCTTTTGTACCTACAGGCCAGCCCAGATATCGATTTTGAGGTGGATTGGCCTTAAAACAAAGAAATTCAAAATGGCGGCCACTTTTTCAATTCTAACATTGGATCCGTCTTTTGTACCTAAAGCCATGACCAAATGTCGATTTTGACGTGGATTGGCCTTAAAACAAAGAAATTCAAAATGGCGGCCACTTTTTTCAATTCTAACATTGGATCCGTTTTTTGTACCTACAGGCCTGCCCAGATATCGATTTTGAGATGGATTGGCCTTAAAACAAAGAAATTCAAAATGGCGGCCACTTTTTTCAATTCTAACATTGGATCCGTCTTTTGTACCTACAGGCCTGCCCAGATATCGATTTTGAGGTCGATAGGCCTTAAAACAAAGAAATTCAAAATGGCGGCCACTTTTTTCAATTCTAACATTGGATCCGTGTTTTGTACCTACAGGACTGCCCAGATATCGATTTTGAGGTCGATAGGCCTTAAAACAAAGAAATTCAAAATGGCGGCCACTTTTTTCCATTCCGACATTGGAATGTTCTTTGGTAACTACAGTTATACTCAGATGTCGAATTTGAGGTCAATTGGCCTTAAAACAAAGGAATTCAAAATGGCGGCCACTTTTTTCAATTCTAACATTGGATCCATCTTTTGTACCTACAGGCCTGCCCAGATATCGATTTTGAGGTCGATAGGCCTTAAATCAAAAAAAATCAAAATGGCGGCCACTTTTTTCGATTCCGACATTGGATCAGTCTTTGGTAACTAAAGTTATATCCAGATACCGATTTTGAGGTCAATTGGCCTTAAAACAACGGAATTCAAAATGGCGGCCAGTTTTTTCAATTCTAACATTGGATTTGTCTTTTGTAACTAAACGCCTGCCCAGATATCAATTTTGAAGTCGATTGGACTTAAAACAAAGAAATTCAAAATGGCGGCCACTTTTTTCAATTTTAACATTGGATCCGTCTTTTGTACCTACAGGCCTGCCCAGATATCGATTTTGAGGTCAATTGGCCTTAAAACATAGAAATTCAAAATGGCGGCCATGTATACCAATTCTAACATTGGTTCTGAATACTATAGTGCTAATGTCCATAATAAATAAATAAATAAGTAATATAAAGATACATACTAACATAATTTTAAGGTGTAAAAAATTGAACAGTCATTACACCTCAAAGCAGATTTTTTCAATTGTATGAACGGCACGCAAGCGTGATTTACACAAATGTTCATGAATACGTAATAATTAGAAAATGTTTATTTCGATGTGACTGTTATTGTGAAAAAAAATTAACCTGTTGGTTATTTGTTCAATGTTAAAAAATTTAACATAATTAAAATAAACGACGCAAGACACGTGTTTAACATGTTATCGCTAATGCTTTTCACGTAACTCTTTACTTCTTGACCGTTATAACTTAACTATTAATTTAACACGTTATTTTTTTTTTATGTTTAACTATTAACCATTAATAATTTTTAACCATTAATCACATCACTAATATAGACTGCAAAGTGCAAACTGTAAGCAGAGCATAACATACTACTTACTAGTACTCAAATAAAATTTGCTGTGTGCTTGCTAGTGCACTACTACCTACTCAGGCGCTTTTATTGTTACTTTAAAAAGGAATAAAACCTTTTTAAGATATGATGCCTTTTTTATTATTTAGTATTTCACCAAAATTCAAATAGGTAGAAAATAACTGCAAACCAAAAAAGTTTTTTTTTGCATTTACTTACCTATGTTCAGCAGTGCACATCCTAAGGAAGAGGATGAGGCTCATGAAATTAATTAACAGAGATATTGAAGTTATTTATTAAAATCATTTTTTTTGCATTCTTTTTTTCTTAAACAGACTAGTGGGTCTAGCCCCATTACCAAATTTGTTTTTCGTTTGATCTAATCTCTCTATTACATCTTTAATAACAATTGTTTCATTGGGATCTTTATTTTCTGATTCTTCTGGTTTAATATTTTGTATTTGATTTTCTTGTATAGTAATTCTTTTATTTGAAAATGGTTTAGTTTTCTTTGTCTCTAAACTTTCATATTTAGACTTTTTCAGTATAGATGTTGAACCACCAAAAGAATTAGGATAAGCTTCAAATATATCACTGGGCTTTTGTATACCCTTGGCTTGATCATAGAGGGATTTATCTGGTTGTATATTAGAGTGTTGAAACAACAGCTCCAATGTCTCACTGTCATCATCATCTGCAAATGTAACTTGTCGCTTCACTGTGGTGGCCTGAAATGTCTTCTCTTGTTCCGCTTCTTGAATATCCTCATTTTCAAGGACATCATCTAGCCTGCAAGATAGTGCAAGTTCATGTTGCATATCAATAGTCTGCTATCGATAGTCAACGTGAAAGCAATAGTATCGATAGTCTATCGATTTTATTGTCCCATGTCAATACTCAATACTATCGATAGTATCGATAGCTCTCCATGTGCAATGCTATTGATAACATAGGTACTATTGATAATATCGATAGTATTGCTCTTATCAATACTATTGCCGGTAGAGAGCTATCGATAGTATCGATAGTGTAGTGTTTGTGTTTGTAATTATACTAATATACATAATATTATATTATTCCATGTGTGCATGTGTATGTGTATATGTGTATACACATATATGTATACACATCTATGTACTGAACAAGTATACAAGCAAACATATATAGATACAGTACGCTGTCTCGAGCGCACTGCGTTAGTACACGAGAGCCAATGAGCAAGAGTGGACGTGTTATATTGTGAAGTGCGTGCCGAGCCTGTGCAACACTATACAATGTAGATAATACAGATAGTATTGACTTAAGGCAATACAATCGATAGTACAATCGATATCCTGAATAGTTTTCGAGGTCAACCATAGATAGTCAAACTATTGATGGTTCTGCAACACTGGTGCAAGTGTTTATAAAGTTGGTTTTGTTTTATGTTAAAGCAAATTTCTCATGTATTCGCAGTTATTAATATTCCGACTGTGGCTTGCATAACAATTGTCTTTTTAGGCGCAACATGCGTGCAGCTAGCACACAGCTGGGATAAATCTATATAAAGACTGTCTTACTCACTTGTGTCACACAGCAAAAACATCAGTGTGGGTTTAAAACACTCCATGCGTGGCAACCGCATCAATGGGCAGTTCATTCTTTTGACACAGCAGTCAACATATTAAGTTGATGCTGGCAATTATAGATATTAAATAAATTAAATTTCTACAAACCTGTCCATTTCGTCTTCAATGTCCTCAAGCTGTTCAATTTCCTCCAGTCTAGACAATAAATCACTTTCTGTTTTAGTTTGACTTCTTTCTCTGTTTTTCAAATCAAGTAATCTATTTTCCAACTGGTTTTGCCTGTCTATTACCTGTTGTAATAAATCTAATTTTGATGTTTGCAGTGGTGACCCAATAGACAATTTCTGGTTTTGCTCTATAGTTGTATTTATTAAATCATTTGATTGGTTGTTTATAGAAGATAGTAATTTATTGTCTCTCTCATTTTGTTTAGCTATAATTTCTTCATCTTCTTTGATAATAAAGGATTCATTACTGCCACTACTATCTAAGTCTTCATTGTTATTCATCTCTTGCAACTCATTCTCTAATTCTTCTTGAAGTTCAAGTTCTTCAAGCCTTTGCCAGAGCTCTTCATTTGTTACATCTCCTTTATGATGATGATCTTTCTTGCTTGTTTGTTTGTACTTTCTCATATTTTCTTTGTGTTTTTCCCTCCAATCTTGATCCTCTTCTTCTGTATAAATTTCCACAATCTCCTGTCCTTCTTGTTCAAACAAACTTTGCTTGCTGAAGGAAACTTGACTTTCCAAATAATCCGTTTCTTTCCTGTAGGAATCAACTTTATCTTGGGCATCTGTAAAAAGGATGCATACATTTTGGAAAATTTAAATTTATAAATATTTGTAAAATGAAAACTTCCAAAACTCGTCATGTAAATTAAAAAGTTGTTGACTGAAGATGCATCTGGTGAACTTTCAACTTATGGGAGGGGCTGTTAGGTAGGTAAGTACCACCACAATGTCTATTTCTACTGACAAGCAGCAGTGTACATGCACTGTTCAATACCGATTTTAAGGATATTCTATCCAGTGTAATAACTGGCCACAAGCTTTACCAGCAAATGTCTCAGGGTGACAAGTACAATGGAGTGCCATACAGTACTTTGTTATTGTTTGTTATTTCTGTATGGCGTTACCACTGTTTATGGCTGGTTGTATTGCTTACAATCAGGCAAGCAGTATGCTTCGCTGGTCATTTAACTCTCAATAGAAATGTATGTATCGTTATTTAACACGATGGCATCAATCGTTTAACAACGTCGAGTAAGAATTAAGATGCATATTATGATGCAATTCGAAAACATTAAATGATTTTTAAACATAAAGCTTGTTCCTCGTACTTTTTATTCTATGTTGTCTCAACACTTCAGCCTGCTTTAGAGAACACTTGGCGAAGTAGTCGGCGCCCAGCGAAACGGTCACTTCGTTTGTATGTTTAATATCGCCTCTAAAACATATCCGGCTGCCAATCGGTACTAGCACAGGCACTCGAAATTTATCGGAATACACACTAAAATCCAGTGACTTTAAACCCTGTAGATAATCTTCCCAAAAACGCAAATTTCTTTCATTTTCTTCAATGCTCTGAAAAGATGACATATGTTTTAATCTAGGACTAGGAAGCTCCGCTTGTGTGATAATAATCATTACCTTCTTATAAATACTTGTAAGAATACTCATTTTTTGTTATTTTATCATTTACTTCAAAGCTTGCAATTTCATAAGAATAAAAATATAACCTAAATAATTATCAAATATTTTTTTTTATAATTTTCCCTTTAGGGAAGGCAAAGGGTTCGAGCCCATACAGCCTCGTCTTAAGTGATATTTTTGGTTGACTTTTTTTTTTCCTACGTGCTATGTCGTAGTAAAGCAGTGGCTACCTTATCAAGACTTTATCAAGGAGTTTTGGTGGCAACGAAAAAACACTTGATTGGCACAGTTATTTCAATTCAGTTCATTTGAGCCCTTTAATCCCTATCCCTAAAGAGCCTGTTTAGATTTTGAGGCCCAGCACCCATACAAAAAGCGGACATCTCCTTTATATTCTACGTTTAGTAGGATTTTCCCTAAAGCGTTTTTTTTAGTGTTTTGAAAAGTATTATTTATGATTTGTTTACATTTAGTTAAGTACTTATACCTGGAGTATAGTTTCATTTTTTTGCATGCTGTAAAACACAAAAATACTGATTTAGCCGTAAAAATGTTAGTGAAATAGCGACTAGTGAAATAGCGACTTTTAGTGATTTCCAGCGCTCACTGAGTACTCGGTGCGCCAAGTTAACTCGGCAACTCGAGTGCAAATGGACTTGTCACTTGAGTCAATATTTTTTTCACTCGAGTATGAGTTTGACAAATTCAACCAAGTCTCTTGAGTAAAAACACGACTCGAATCGCATCACTAATTTTGTCGTCCGAACTCCGAGGCCACTGTTTGCAGGTTATGTTGTGTATTGTGATAGCGAATTAACCCGTTAAGAAATCTGTTAGAAAAACTGCTATTCATCCATAAAATAAAAAAATGCTATCTCGTAATTGGAGGCATTTATGTCGGAGATATTCTCAGGCAGTTACATTCAGAACTACAGAAGCCTCCCCTGTAAGTGAAGCATACTTACCCTGGATTATTTTGCATCCAGTGTATTTAATTAATCTTATTAGCGACGTAACCTACTATTGATATAATATGCATGCATTTTCCATTTTTCAAATATTGCGTTAACATGTTCATCTTTTCATTAAACTTAAGCTAAGTTTTCTTAAATCATTTCAGTCACAACACAATGAAAATCAAATAGGTTTATTTTATACAATGAATGTGGACGAGTGTAAACAGCTGTTCGGCTCGGGCGGTCTTCCAAGGACTTTTAAGAAGCAGACCAAAACATTCACAGAGACAGCTATCATGGTAAGGCGACCCACTCTGAACCTGATAGAGTGCATCAAAGCCTCTGACATGAACCAACCAGCCATCAGATATGTCATTTGTATCCTTTTAACAAAATCATTTCTTTCATTTACATGATTGTTTAATATTCTTAAATAAAACTACTTTATGTATTTTTACATTGCTCTTAAAAAAAAAGTTCTTTACATATTTTGGTAGATTTGACTCGTCAAGCCCCGCTACGGATGCTGGCGTCTGAGTATATAGGGTTTCCCCATACATCTATAGTATATATGAGCAAAGTCTGACGGGTTAAACTTTTTTTGCAATGTTCATTATGGTATATATTTGTCGGGACAGGAAGGAAGTATAAAAAGGAATTATGATTTTTATTAATCTCATTGAGGGTGTCTGAATATATTAAGTCGGGTAAGATAAAATAATAATCGTGCGACAAACCAGTCGGTATGTCGAACTCGTAGTGGGAGTTACAGTTGGGTGTATAAAAAGAGTGCCGAACCATTTGAAGCGACTAGTACGGTGCAGATCACTAATAAGTGGTAACTATGGTGGTTTCCATATCAGTCAGTGCTTAGTAAAGCGGTTACTATGTTATTTCGAGGTGTTACTAGGTGAGTTGATTATAATCACTTAACCAAACGGTTAAGTAATTGCCTCAATATGCAATGTGTTATAATAACCAAAGTTAATAATGAATCCTGACGTGGTATTGTACTCTGTGAACAGTTTATTACGCAATAATTGACCAACGAACAATAAATAGCGAGTTAAAGAGAATTCATTTGTGACTTTTATTATGTGAACCTACGTGTATCGATATCGGCCGCCACTCTGTCTCCGACATATTTATAATTTGTAGTCAAGTTTATCTGTGTTGTTGTAATTTTTATAAGATTTATCTTATTTGGTATGTCTATTTTTTTGAGTACTTCATATTTTGATATTTATTTTTTCTTCTATTCTATATGTTATTATTATATTACTATATTCTATCTATATCTCCTAGTAAACAATAAGGTAATATAATACCAAAAATAAAACACTTTGTTGTCATATGTTTAAAATGCTTATTATTATGTTAATACTAGCTTTTGCCCGTGGCTCCGCCCGTGTGAATGGGTTTTTCCCGGATAAAAGTCCCACTTTATATTTTCCCAGGATAAAAAGTAGTCTATGTGTTAATCCAGGACATAATCTACCCGTGTGCCAAATTTCATCGAAATCCGTTTAGTAGTTTTTGTGTGAAAGAGGTACAAACATCCATACATCCAGACATTCTTACAAACTTTCGCCTTCATAATATTAGTAGGATGTATAACATTGTTGGAATTACCAAATTAGCATGACTTCCTTAGCAAAATGTTGCACAGATGGTGAAAAAGGTGTAGGTAAATCTCTGACTATGGCACATCTATTACACTACGCTTATGAAAATGGCTACCTGATTGTACATGTACCATGGGGTAAGTATATTATTCTTAGAATATTTCTTAGGTAGTTTGCTCACGGGGAATTTTTGCAGCAATGTAAACGCAAAACGGTTACATTACAGTTGTGACATTGTTACTGATAGTCAACCTGCGCCCATGGCCACGATTCCGTATCGCTATAAACGCAAAGATGTCGCAAAGCAAATTCGATACGAAAGTGTACGCCACAGTTGCAAGATGAACTATATCAATAGAGTGGCAATTATTTCGCGCGTTTGTATCGACTCAGTAACAATGCTGTAGCGCATTTGTATCACTTCTGACTTGCGTTATGAAACACGCTATAGCATCGCTGCAAAATATTGCAGTGGACAACCTCCCATAAAGCTCTTATTGCAACTCATCCCCAAATATAATGAATTGTATATTGTGAATAATCCAATTATTACTATGCTCACATTTGTGTAAAAATCGTTCTTTATTATAGACAAAATAGCTGTGCAGTCAATTAAATATAAAAATAAAATAAGTATATTACCTACATGTAGAATATCTATTGCATAATCACATACTTTCTTAAAAGTTTCCGAGTGGTTGAGAAGAACACCGCGGCATAAGGAGATGGCTAACTCACAAACGCGCGAAGGATTTGTTGATCTACCATTGGATGCTGTAGCCTGGTTGTTGCATTTCAAGAACCAAAATCAAGCTTTACTTAAAAATAATGAAGTAAGTTTGCTGTCTCTGACTTCTTTGCAGAAATTATTTAAAGATTTTATTCACATGTATCATAATAAATACGCTTATGATTGATCTACCATAAGAGTATATTACTGGACTAGACAATTTTATTAAGCGAATAATTCAATTCCAGTTAAAAACTTCAAAAGAGTATGTATGGAGCAAGCGAGAGGCTACAGAGGCGGGCTCTTCATTGGCGGCGCTTGTGGAACACGGCATCAACCGCGTCAAGTACGCGTGCGATGTCATCGATGTGCTTGTCAATGAGATCAAGATTCTTTCAAACAGTAAAGTGTGAGTAAGTTTCCTGACATTATGCATTGAGGATAAAATGCAGTCTGTATTGGATATGTGCAGTTTTATTTTATTTTGTATGCTATGTAGTTTATTTTGGTCAGCGACTATATAACCCCTAGACTCCTAATGTTCAATATTTCTCTTCAAATTAATTCTGTCAACTACCTGAGGTTTGAGGAAGCGGGGTACTGCATTATGATTGGTTCTTCCAACACCTTATCGCATTATATAACCTTGGAAACATAGGCATAGGGATGGGACGAGTTAAATGAAATCACGATTTTTTATCGATATTACTTTTATGTAATAAAGTTTTATAGTAATATTATTATTATTTATTAAACATATTAACATTTTAACGAAACTATTTATGTTATCAAATGACAGATGGCGCTTAGTAAGTCTCATCGACATTAACAAGAATATTAGAGCTGACTTGTAGGAATAACACAAAGAATAACTCAAAATAATCGTTATAATCAACAAACAAAATAAAAAATTATCCTAATAACATTTCTGATACCGCTAGTCAAAAATATATCCTAATCATTTTTAAAATGAATTGTCTATTACTAATGAACTAACCATTTAAAATAAGAAGCCTGTTAAAATTAAATAGGCCTCAGATAATTTGATTAGTTGAGTATTCGGGCGATAGTTTCTCTTATTTTTAATTTTATCGATAGAACTATCGACAAATCCTTTTGGTGTAGCACTTACTTTTCATGTTAAAAAACAAAACGAAATAGAAAATGTAAAAAGTACTTTCGTCGGAAAGAGATGCAAATATAACAAGATGGCGCGTAAACACAACATGGCCAGTCTAAGATGAACTCCGTAAAATTTTAAATAAAATGTGATTATGTGTCGTTATTGATTTACCTGTGAAATGTAATGCCATTTTTCTGAAAATTTGAATTATGGCTATTTATACCACACCATTTTATTGTGCACGGGGCCATTACAATAGTTATTTATTCGCAAACACGGAAGTATTTACAGCTCACAGTTGTGGTCGCAACTGACTTGAAGATTTAGAACGATCAGCTACATTGGATCTATTTGTCAGATGTGTTGCCCGAAGCCGATCGTCTGTTATTAGGAGTCTAGGGGTTATATAGTCGCTGATTTTGGTATACTTTTTTATCCATAAATTATATGTAGCAGTAGGCTAGATTATTGACTTATATGTAATATCTTTGCATTGATATCATAAAGAGACTATTATTTTATATGCTTGACAATAATAAATTTGCTGCCCAAATCCATAACTCTGCCACAATTAGCAAACACTAATTTTTTGCAGATGTAAAACGTTCGTGGCGATAGACGGTTTCAACAGCTTCTTTTACCCAATTACGCGTCTCAACACGCCAACTAAGAAACAAGTGAGACCCGAAGAAGTCACTCTTACCACCTCCTTCTTAGAAATCACTAAAAATGATTGGGTAAGACTTTTTTTTTATAACAAAAAAAAATCAAAGCATATTCTAGTAAAGCTAAACAACTATTTATAATTATTGCAATGTTATTATTATTTATTATTATTTTAGCTTAATTCATCCAACTTTAATTTAGTTTCTGTAATAGTTCAATGTAAGGCTCCTATAGGGTAGAAAGCCTCCTCTATCTTTTTCCATAATTGTTTATCTTGAGCGATGCTCATCCTTCCCGCTGGTTCTACAATGTCACCCTTTTTTTCCTTTTACCAATGGGACCGAGCCATTTTGTAGTTTGTAGTGTCCATCTTTTCTCTTTGTATCTAACTAGGTGGCCTGCCCATTTCCACTTCAGTATCATGGCATGTTGTAGCGCATCCTTTTTTTTTCTCTTACTGCTATATGGCTATCTGTGTTTAACACAATGAGCTATTCCATTGTCCATAATACTGTTGTATATTTTAAGTAGTTAGAACTAGTCACCAGTGAGATTCCTCGTATTATATGCTGTCTAATTTAATTGAATCTGTTTGTTAATGAGTAGACAGTGTCTCTTCAACTTGGTGTGCCTTACACTCTTTGCTCCTTCTAGTTTAGTGACCAGTTCATTGCAGTGTGTGGATAGTCTATGTTGATAATTCTTGCTGAATTTCGTAATCTCCTGTTTAACTGTATTTAGATCCAGGTCCATGTGGATACATTTATTGCTCACATAGAAAGGGATGTTCAGCATAGTTCTCAGAGTTTTGTTTTGGAATCTTTCCAAAATTTCTGTTACTGTGACTTGCAGTACCCCATAGCTGTACCACGAAACTCCATAATGGCTTGAGGATATATCAGTATTTTACTTGTATTGGAGAGTCGTGAGTTACGTACCAATCAGTAAAGGATCGCATCCTAGTGTCAAGTTGTTTACGTTTGCACCAAATATATTTCCTCCAAGACATTGGTCTAAGTTAGGGCTGCCATCATCTAAATTGCCGACGCCGGATAAACACGGCAAAAATCCCGGACATTTGGGCGAAATATGGGTCTTTCCCCGGACACCTCCGAAAAAATATTTTGCCGTTCCATGCGGGGAAATGCATGAATTTTTAACTAAGATTTATTTCAATTTGTCGCTTATCTATAAAAAATGGATTTCCCCGGACAACAAGAGTGTCCGGGTTTTGCCCGGACAATTTTTAAAACCCCTGCCGGACGGCCCCCGGACGCCCTTCAAACTAGGACAAATCCGGGGAAATCCGGACGGATGGCAGCCCTAGTCTAAGTGAATGCCTAGATATTTGGCGTCATCGGCCTGTAGTATTTCCATATTATACAGACGGACGGGCGGGCAGGTTTGTTTTCTCAGGGTAAAGGTTACTTGAGCGGACTTATTCTGGTTTACTTTTATGCGCCACTTGTTTAGCCATATTTCCATGTATGACAAATGTTGCTGAAGCTTAGTTGAGACAGTTTGGTGATTGTCACTCACAGATAATAGAGCCGTATCATCTGCATATGCGGCGATTATAGTTTCGTAATGTATCGGTATGTCGACAGTATACAGGGAGTAAAGGATAGGGCCCAGTATACTTCCCTGTAGGAGACCGGAGAGAATGTGACCCAGTTGAGTGGTCTCGTTACTGTATTTTAAAAGCTCATACTAAGAGCGCATCCTTGAGTTTCGTTTTATTACGTATGTCTGAATTTCGTGTTTTATCCGACCTTCTTAGTTTCAAGATACTTCTTTCCGTGGCGTGTTGGTTATTCCAGTGTTGTAACAAATACGAAATTACAAGTGTGCAAGAGTTAAACCGGTTTGTTCACAATTGATTCATTTTGTTCACAGTCAAATGGTGTGATAGTGGTGACTGCAGACCAGCTTGCTGTACCTGAAGAGCACCAAGAAAGCTTTCTGCCAAGATATCTATTATATAAAAAGGTACAAAAAATACATATTTCTTGTTATTATTAGGATCATACACTGAGATATGACACTACCAATAAAATACATGAATTATACAATAAATACTGGCATTTATTTTGCAGGGCTTTGAACATTTAGATCCATTTGTGCCAATAGAAGTGGGGAGGTACACTGACAAGGAATTCTTGACATGTGCCAACTACTACCGAGACAGGTTGTGGCTGCAAGGCCCTACAGAAATAGAAACAGAGTTGAAGTTCACCAGTGCATGCAATCCTTACAACTTCATGTTACAGTGTGCACCATTGTAATTTAATAAGATATTATATTTACTATAGTACTCATTTGTTTTATAACTATTACTTTGAGAAATAATATCATGAAAATGGAGTAGTAGTAAAACCTTTTATGTTCAAAAAATGATTACTGATATGTTAATAGTTTTTTTTTAATTAATAATCTGCCAGTATTTTTCTATATTATTATTAGACTAGCTTTTGCTTGTGGCTCCGCCCGCATTAAAAACTTTTTCCGGTATAAAAGTCCCGCTTTATATTTTCCCGGGATAAAAAGTAGCCTATGTGTTAAACCGGGACATGATCTACCTATGTGCGAAATTTCATCGAAATCCGGTTTCATCAGTGATTTTGCCAATGTAAAGTGGGTAGATATTAAAAAAATAACCACTTTTTTAGAACAAGTTTCAACCTGAACTGAACTAAAAAAACTATGTCAAAAAGAGCAATATAACTTAAACATTTCATATTAGTGATGGTGAAAACCATTCGATCTTTAGACAACTTTATAACCAACTAGCTTTTGCCAGCGGCTCCGCCCGCGTGATAGAGTTTTTCCGATAACAATCCCGTTTTATATTTTACGGGGATAAAAAATAGGCTATGTCTTTTTTCAGGCTCTAAAATATCTGTGTACCGAATTTCATTTAAATCGGTTCAGTAGTTTTGGCGTGAAAGAGCGACAGACAGAGTTACTTTAGCATTTATAATATTATAGCTTTTGCCCACGGCTTCGCCCGCGTTAATAAGTTTTTCCGGGCTAAAAGTACATACATAAAAACCTTCCCGTTGCATCACTCTATCCAACACATTTATTTGGATAAAGATTAATATTATGACGTTGATACAACTCTTAACAAATAATGCATTAATTTCGACCAAATTTGATTACCATAAAAACGGTTCTAGAGAGTTAATGTTAAAAGATAGATATATACTGTCGCGGACTTTTTTTTAGATCATTTCAAGAGGAATAATTCTTTCATACATATATTTTTGGTATCTTGAACCGTTTTCGCAGCGCACGCAATGGAAGCCTTCAAGGATGAATAATTTTCCCCGCATTTTTCACATTTTCCATTATTTCTTCGCTCCTAATAGTTGCATCGTGATGTTATATAGCCTATAGCCTTCCTCGATAAATGGTCTATTCAACACAAAAAGAATTTCTCAATTCGAACCAGTAGTTCCTGAGATTAGCGCGTTCAAACAAACAAACAAACAAACAAACTCTTCAGCTTTATAATATTAGTATAGATTAATTTCGACCAAATTTGATTACCATAAAAACGGTTCTATTGAGTTAATCTTAAAAGATAGACATATACTGTCGCGGATATTTTTTTAGATCATTTCAAGAGGAATAATTCTTTCATACATATATTTTTGGTATCTTGAACCGTTTTCGCAGCGCACGCAATGTAAGCCCTCAAGGATGAATAATTTTACCCGTTTTTTGCACATTTTCCATTATTTCTTCGCTCCTAATAGTTGCATCGTGATGTTATATAGCCTAAAGCCTTCCTCGATAAGTGGTCTATTCAACACAAAAAGAATTTTTCAATTCGAACCAGTAGTTCCTGAGATTAGCACGTTCAAACAAACAAACTCTTCAGCTTTTTAATATTAGTATAGACTAGCTTTTGCCCACGGCTTCGCCCGCGTTAATAAGTTTTTCCGGGCTAAAAGTACTTAAAAACCTTCCCGTTGAATCACTCTATGACTATAACGTTGAAACAACTCTTAACAAATAATGCATTAATTTCGACCAAATTTGATTACCATAAAAACGGTTCTAGTGAGTTAATCTTAATAGATAGACATATACTGTCGCGGACATTTTTTTAGATCATTTCAAGAGGAATAATTCTTTCATACATATATTTTTGGTATCTTGAACCGTTTTCGCAGCGCACGCAATGGAAGCCCTCAAGGATGAATAATTTTCCCCGTTTTTTTTCACATTTTCCATTATTTCTTCGCCCCTAATAGTTGCATCGTGATGTTATATAGCCTAAAGCCTTCCTCGATAAATGGTCTATTCAACACAAAAAGAATTTTTCAATTCGAACCAGTAGTTCCTGAGATTAGCGCGTTCAAACAAACAAACAAACTCTTCAGCTTTATAATATTAGTATAGATGTGGCTTTCCGTGGTCTGAAATGCGACAGGATGGATTGACATATTAGTTGGTTGTAAAATCTAATGTCAAATATTATGATTGCGTTCAGAAATTTAACTTAACATTTATAATTGTTCGCGATTCAATTTCACTTTTGTTGAGTTTCAGAACGCGATATTAGATCTTCTAACGCGCACGCGAATTTGAACTTTATGCAGCGGTAATAAATTACACCATTTTATTTAGAAAACGTTTGTATGGGAAATAGAAAAATGCTGTTTTGAGGATTTTCCCGGCAATTATTTGAATTTTTCCCACCTTTTAAACCTTCCCTAGACCTTCACGAATAATTCAAGACCAAGATAAGATAAATCCGTTCAGCCGTTCTCGAGTTTTAGCGAGACTAACGAACAGCAATTGATTTTTATATATATAGATTATTATAATGTAATGATCTCACTCATCGTATCCTACATATTAATTTAAAATGTTTTAGTTAAAGTTCTTAGTAACTTAACACTTGCCATTTCATTGCATTAATGTACTATGAATTCATGACTATTTTCGATATTTCAAACTCTTAAATCACAGTCAATTCCTTACATGCTAAAAAATAAAATATCCAACTGCCTTGATGTTAATTTATTACATGGAACATAATTATTATCTACAGAGTTGCACTTAAAATTAATTTAAACTTTGTAACCAACAAGGTGACGTTTGCCGATGCACTCTCCTATGTAGAACCAGAAAAGAACCTCAGCTCCTACAAGCACATTTAAAGTGGCTTGCTTCACCGTCTGGTCCTTCCATGCTCCAGACTTGGCACTGGACAGTAACTTGCCAATGCCTGCCCTGATCTGCGGAAGTTCGCTCAGCTTGGGTGGGGCCAGCTCTACTTTGGCATATTTCATGAAGATGTTGAATTTCGGCCTGGCGTTAGCGATAGCCGCTGGAAATGAAGAATACATAACCTAAGAATAATGTTAAAGGTTGAATACTATTAAGCATATTGATCTATTCCACTACGATATCTTAAAAAAACGTTAAGTTCAACATTTAAGTAAAAATTAGCAGTAAATATTCAGTGTGTGTATGTATCGCACATACATACTTGGAATTACATAACCAAGTAGACAACAAATGAAATTAAATATGATAATTAAGTCACTGCTGGATATACATACTATTGATTAAAGACGGCACTTTAGCGACTGCACCGGCCATTTCGTTAATTTTATTTAAACAATGGAAGGACACAAACCAATCGAAATATTTCGAATTTGGAATGAAAGAAAATGGATTTTTCGATGGTCTCAGATGTCAATGTCAACTTAGCTGTCAAAAATTATATGAACACTGGGGATAGAGCATAGTTTACATAAATCATTAAAGTCGACTATTCATTATATGTCGGAGGTATAAAACCTTTTTTTATTTTTTTTTTATTTATTCTATAATATGTGTAAATCATTCTACAAAATATATTCCTCTTGATAACATCTAAGCATTTGATTTATTACGGGAGTAATCCACAATGGAATTCTAGTTCCAACATTATATCAACACTAATATTATAAAGAAGAAAGATTTGTTTGTTTTGTTCGTAACGGATAAACTCAAAAACTACCGGACCGATTTTGAAAATTCTTTCACTAATACTTTTGAGTGCTATAGGCTACTTTTTATCCCGGATAAATTTTTTCACGAGCAGAAGTCTAGTCGATTTATGTACTTATTTTAATTTTTAATTCTTTAGGTTGGCAATTCATTAAGCTACGTTGTTCATTTCTGTCAAACTTGTTTGTCAAGTGGGGCCGGCTTCCTTATTAATTTTAAGTCTAAAATTTGGAAGAATCCTATAACAACGACTTCCGATAAATATAATCAGAGGTTTCTCTGATTAGTATAAACATCTATAATGAATTTACAAGGTAAAAATATTATCTTTCATACTATAACAAATTCGTACACCTAAAGAAAATAAAAATCCAGTTTTGTTTTATGTTCTATCTATTTATTGCTTATTTTGGATATCAAAAGTAATTTTCATTTCACTATAACAATAATACGGCGTAGTAGTGTTGTTCGTATGAACTTGTATACCAAAACAAATAGAGACACGTCAGTGATTTGCATCGTCGCGTCGCCGGTCGCTAACGCTTTGGTTTCGAGGTTATTATCGTCTAAATTTTGTTTTATATGGTAGCTAATGTTTTGTTCTATTAATTTAAAGGTCTTCTTTAAAGTATAGTCATTTAAGAATATTGATGTCCTGTTTGTTTTGTTTTTAATTTTACTCATAATATATATCAGCCACACTATGCACTTTAGTATACTCCCTACCAGCCGACCCCTCAATGTATATTATTTTAATTTTCAGCATTTTTGTTATTGCTGTTAAGCACAGTAGCATTTAGTAATGCTAACACACTACAGGGCACATTAGACTTGAAAAGACTGAAATCAATTTTGGAGGAAAGCTTGAAGAGCAAGGACATTGCTGCCCTGCACTATGCTGTTAAAGGACTGAAACTCCTGAATTTACCAGTACCTGATCTTTGTGCGGTAAAGTATCATAATAATTGATTTGACAGACAACTTAATCCTCACAAATTATATTAGACCCCGACAATGTGGTGCGCACTTTGCAGGCCGCTGCCGACAAGCTCGGTGAGTGGTTCCGCTAATGGCGAATCACCGTCACCACCAAAAGTCAGGCTATCATTTTCACTAAGAAAAAGAGAGTTCATGAGCCCCACACCTCAGGCCGCATGTCCAACCAGGTCATCCCCTGGACGGACACAGCCAAATATCTAGGAGTTACCCTTGATCAGAGGTTGACCTCTTCATCCCACATTTAAACACGGTACGCGCGCAAGCCGCATTCGCGATGGGCCAATTGCATTGGCTCTTAAACAGGAAAAGTAAAATGTACTTCGATCGGGCGGTAAATCACCCAAACACGTTAGTCCGTAAAGCGTCAATATATACTCCATTCGACCGTGCCAAATGGAGGCGGCCGCGTTCCGTATTAATCGATCCAGAGGACGAAATCACTCAGGCCATCCGCCGTAAGAACTAGTTCTTTAAAACTCCAACACTTCACAAGACCGCAGTTCCGTCCACGCCGTCGAGGACCTCGTCGCGTTCCCCGTCGCCCCCTGACCCCCCTAGCAGTTCCGGCCCGCGTGCCGATAACAACACAATCTAATAGGATTAGGCCTAAAAAAACAATCTTTCCCTAATAGTTGATGTCTTATTTTCTCTCAGTGGCCGTCCTGAGTCGAGGTTCGTAACCCGTTAGTGGGTTGCCCTCAGCATGGTCACTTAATTCAAAGGGTTGCGAGTACCCTCTGCATTCACCCTAAAGACTTGTGTGGCTAGAAAAGCCAACTCGCGTCAGGCTACTGGCAGTAGGGCCATTTTTGTGTATATACATGCAGAGCAATGTTTACATATTTTAAAAGGAATATAATTATTAAACTATAATAAAAATACAATAGTTTGAACAATTTATTAACTCAAAAGTTTGGTAAATTCGAATTGTAGACCAATAATTATAACATTTATTGGTGAAAGTGGGTGCACTCGTTACACCCCTGCTTACCCCTGTGGGGATAAAGAGTTGCGAGTGTGTTTGTGTACTTTTTAGGGTACCATATCTCAGCAAGAGTAACATATGCGCATACAATGAGTCCAGAATAATATTCTGCGTACCATCTCAAAAACCCTGTGGTTCTCCAGAAATGATGAAATTCACGAACATCTGAAAGTACCAACAGTCCAATCTGAAATAGAGAAGTACAAAAAGAGATATGCAGTTCGTCTATCTGCCCATCCCAATCCCCTGGCTACCCAACTTTTAAAACCTTCGAAATCAGTGAATAGACTGAAAAGGAAGGCTGTTTTGTGATAAGGTAGACGAGGCGCTGGCTTCTTCACTTTGAAACTCGACGTCACTGAACACATCAGCTTATAGTCTTGCGACTGATTGCCGATAATAAATACAAAGGAACCCTCATATGATCAGTTTGTTGCCCATCTGTCTGTCTGTTAAGACCCTTTTCTCAAAAACGCACAGAGATATCAAGAGAAATTTATATCAAATATTTGGGTCTATGATCTCTTTCAGCTGTGAAAAATCAAACTTACAAGACTAACGCCCGAATACTCAAACGCTACTCAACCAACCAAGTTATCTGAGGCCTACTTAATTTTAGCCGGCTTCTTATTTTAAATGGCATTCTCAAACGCACTTTAAAAGATTTGATAGAAAACTCAGCTGAGGAGCATATATTGTGCCACAGATTATAAAAAGTTTGTTTTCGATTACAATTTTAATAAATTTGATATTTATGTGTCGTTTCACGCAGTATAATTTTTAAGATGTTAAATATAAATAAATCGAATAACACAATGCGCAGTTTGAAAATGATTTATAATGTTATAATATGTCTATTATATTTAATTTTCGTCGTATGTACTATGTGCAGATGCTACATATTAAAAATGGTAAGTACGTTTAAAAACCATCCTAGGTTTTGAATATGTAGGAATGGCATATTAATTATTAGAAATAGTTTATTAATTATTATATTCTTAACATTGATGTGATGAGCTTATATTGGTATTATATTGCCACTTGGCAGTATGTCAGGGTTGACATTAGCTGCTTTAGAAAAAAAATAAACAAGTCAACAACAATAATATTTATAATTCTTATTTCAGTTTTATCATCAGAAGTAGGCATATTTACAAACATTTACAAAATATGCTAACTCAACTGCCATACTACGCACATGATGTACTACCGTTGGTTGTTTCCCGTGAAAAATAACCCCGATGACCTTGGGCTATCCGTTGGATTGTTTGGTTTCTTTTTGTGTTCGGCTGGATATAATCCCGATTTTAAAGAACATAAATGAAGAACTGTTTCCTTGCTGAGTCGGAATCTTCTTTTAAGATAAGTTAAGATAAGATAAGGATATATTTATTTGTCAAACATTAACATTAAATTATCATTATTGTGTTCTTCGAAAGCGTTTAATTTCTCTCGATTTTTTCCTTTGACACCATACTCTTCAGACAATGATGATAATGAAGAAAAAACGATTTATTAAATCCAAAGTGAAAATAATAAGTAGTTATTACGCGATAAAATTATTAAAGATTTGAACGTAAATATTTGAGGCTAGTCAGAAGGACTCTCAATTTGATCTCGATTAACAGCCATATGAAGAGGCCTTACATAGCTGTCAAACTTTAAGCAGTGTTTGTGAATACCGTTTGAATCAATAAGCGGACCTTAAACTGAGTCGCCTTAAATTTAAGGTTAGGAGATGAGTGACGTTTCAGTATACCAATTTCAACAATAACGAATGCTTTAATCCGTAAGGCCATCTCAAATATTTAAGTAGCGTTTGAGTATTTGGGCGTAAGTGATCCAAAGATATGACGGTATATATCACATATTTTGCAATTTCAAAAGAGAATCAAAACTTATAGGGCACTTCCTGTTGATGTAGAATTATGAAATTTGGTAAGCAGCAAATTCTTACTGCACATGTAATGAAAAAAAAATTAAGTTATAAATATGTACTTCAATAACAAAAATTAAGCTAATTTGATATTACAAACTTATTATTTGTGGTTGGTGCAATAACTGTGTCTAGGGAGTAAATGAAAAAGTTAAGTTCGTCTTTTAATATGGTAATTGACTTATTTTTGTACTTTACATATATACATATACACTCACGCCTGTTATCCCCGAAGGGGTAGGCAGAAGCGCAACTAGTGCACCCACTTTTCGCCATTATTCCGTCCCATGATGTGATAGGGGGCGAGCCTATCGACATTTTTGTACTTTACTTTAATTAAATATTTATGTCAAAAATTCTAACACAAAAAGTTAAAAATCTAATTCAGACAAAAATCAACAAGCTATAAGCCTTTGAATTTCGGTACAAGGGGTAAGTATAAAAAAACAAGAAAAAAGGCGCAATACGTGATCGCTACGTCATCAAGTATAAGGATGCATAAAAAGGAGATAAAGCGATATTCCCACTATGCACCCACTCCTACACTCTGAAATATTCGAAATATGAATTACAGCCATTTCTTCACCAATTTTAATGGACTTTTCACAGAAGGGCTACTTTTTCGAACTGTTTGCTTGTCAAATCAAAAAGCCTTTATTTACTAAAAGGAGAATACATTTATTTTACGTTAACTCTTCTACAGCTGTTCTCTTTAAAGCTTGTGCTTTGACAGAAGACCTCCTCCAGCATTCAGCATTTTTCTCTGTCCCTGGCGGTTCATGTCCACAATGAGCCAGCAACCTTCCTTAAGTCATCAGACCACCTTCTGAGTTACCTACCTCTTTTCTGTTTTGTGTTAACTCGAGGAGTCTACTTAGTAACCTTTTTCGTCTATTTACTTCTTATTTCCCTTAACATATTATGCCCATTTCCATTTCAGGACTTTAACTTTTCTTCCTACATATTCCCACTTAGTGACATTTCTAAGGTCTGTTGCGCGATTTTCATCCATCTTCCATATGCCACAAAATACTTCTTTTCATTCTTCTTTGACAAGAACTAAGTTTTGGTTCGATGTTTGCGTATTCGCCCAGATCTCACTGCCGTATGTAAGTATAGATAGTATGCAGGAGATGAAGAGTTTTCTTTTAACTATAATAGGATATAGACTATTCTTCAGTATGGTTTTCATTGACCAGAATTCTTTCCATGCAATTGTTACTTTTTGGTCTATTTCTTGATTACTTTGGTCTTTAAAAGAGATCAGGTGTTCATATCAGTTGTAGAAGAAATATTTTGAAAACAGAATTGAACGATTATGGCATCAATATTGATGGAGAAAAGATCAACAACCTCAGATTCGCAGATGACATAATACTCACAATGGACAACTCCCATTTGCTACAAACTATGATCCACGAACTGTCCATCATGAGCAAGAAAGTTGGTTTAACTGTGAATAAAACAAAAACCAAAGTAATAACTAACAGATCGGAACACTGCATCACAATGGAAGGAGAAAGGATAGACTATGTAACAAGTTATATCTATTTAGGACTATTTGCTGTTATACTATATAAAATAGTATACAAAATCCAGCATAGGAAAATACCCTATTGGAGCAATATTGTTAAATGCTTTCTTAATGTACCCACTTATTAAGTTCGTTCGGATCCCCCAGTATGCATCTCTAACTCGCTCTTGTCCAGTTTCTAACATAAAGAATAGATTACTACCTATGCCCCAAAAAGTTCATATTATTTTCAATAGCTCAATATGAACATAATTTCCAATAATTTGTTTCTATTACTGCCTTATGAATACCAATAACGTCCCATTTCAGGAAGTTGCTGCATACAAATATGATGTTAAGAATATAGAACAAATCTTCCATCTCACAAGTTTGTCAGCCCTGACAAGTTGCCAGAACAGTTTGACTCCTGATATCTTGATCGGCCCAACTCAAACTCTTGACAAAAACGATGCCACACTTGCAGAGATATACTATGCTGTATATGCACTGAAGTCTTTAGGCAAAGGCAGTATTATGGACAAAGAGGATGCCCTAAAGAATCTCATTCAGTTACTGAAAAAAGATGATTCTCCTGCTAAGTATGCGTTGATTTTTTTTAACTAGTCATTACATACATAATGTAAAATTGTGACCAGATTTTAGAAACTGTACAAAATTACTAATTGTAATCATTATAAAATATATAAATATAGAGTAGAAAATTTCAAGAAAGCATATCTACATTGTACATTATGAACAGATAATTGCATAAAATTCTGTGCATTGTAATCATGTACACCATAAAACATTGTGTAAAGTTCTATCCTTCAATTTAAATTATCTACTTAGCTCATACGTATTTGACATTAACCATCTGTTAAAACCGTCCTAATAATAATTTAGTTGACAACCTGTACATGTAACAAGTGTGTTCCCAGCTATGGGTACGTGTTCGGTCTGTGCGAGCACATGGGATGCGGTGCGTGGACGGCGGCGCACGCGGAGGGCGTGCTGCTGGCCGCAGACGAGACGGACTCCAAGGCGCTGCACTTCGACGGCGGCCTGCCGACCACCTCCCTGCTGCTCACCACCATCACCAGGTCGGTGTCGTCAATCTACATACTTACAGCTATTTTTTTCATTAGTGAAAGTAATGGAAAAGTTTAAGCCATAAGAGTTTCTACAATACATGTTATAGTTCAAGCATAAGTAACAGTAAAACAGCGTTTAATATGAATTTCGCTAACACAAGACTGTATCCTGGGCTTATAAAATTACTGACTTATAATCAACCAGTTGATTCTCAACTTGAATATGATAATAACTGTTAAGAGCGTTTACGTGCTGCGCGGAACGTCGACTATAGGTAATTCTTCGCAAATTTCACTCACACAGAAGCGCGCGTAGTTGTGTGCGTAGAGATGGCGCGTCGGCTATATTTATATTCAGACCAACCAATTTGATGCTTCGCTTTTAATATTTAATTAGAATGTAACTTATGATTTTTCGATATACCGGGTGGAAGGGAAACGCTCTCTATACCGGAACGGTAAGAGAGAAGAACCATAACATTAACGAAAAACTATATTCATTTGCAAAGCTAAGTGATAATACTTACGATTTTAGTATTTCCGTAATTCATGCGCGCGCAATGTAAAGCGTACAAAAAACTGGGCGGCCGCCGCGCAGCGCCGGCACCGGCCCGAGGTCATTAACCCGTCAGCTGATGTACGTGTTTCATTACGATTTTTTTGAAATATTGACCTTTTTTACTATGTTTTTCAGAATAATAGTTTGATTTATCTATTCATACATGAAAATTCATACAGCTGTACAGAAATTTGAGAAAATCCTACTAAAATTGTAACAATGCGATCGCGATTTTTTTAGTGCCATCACGTCAGGAATCACCAATACTATCATCTGTATTCGTTTCCGAGAGCGTTTCCCTTCCACCCGGTATGATAAATGAAGATTTTTTATTATTTTTAAATGAAACAATTTATACGTATCATCTCGTTTTATTAAAACTTATACATAACACATGTTAAGGGCAATTTTACAAACTTTGTTACTTTTACGCAAAAGTGAAGTATTTGCATTCAGAAAGTACTTACCGGACTGCCTCGGTGGCATAGTTGTATTACAGTACGACTACAAAGCTGAGGTCTCGGGTTCGATCCCCGGGTCGGGCAAAGTGATATTGAGTTTTTCTATTCAGTATCAGCTCGGAGTCTGGAATTTGTGCCTGATATGGCGATAGGCTCGCCCCCTATCACATCATGGGACGGAATAATGGCGAAAAGTGGGCGCATTAGTTGCGCCTAGACATGGGCGCCGCGCCGGCGTGGATTTGGAATAAAAAAATCATTTTTCTTCAAAAATTTTAAGAAAAAAACAACAGAAAAACAACTATTAGCGTTAACGATTGTAAAAGGCATCTTGGCTACGGCCTCTGTGCTCACGCGCCCATACTTTCTCCATCCCTCCGAGATCTTACGTTACACAGTATATTAACCAGCACTCATTGCTAAAAATGAAGTTGCGTTGCAAATTACATCTCGCATGTCTCCTTTTTGGGGTTGTTAAATATAAGGAACCATCGTACTTATATAATAAACTCCGGTGGATATCAGGCGACAGAGATGGCTCACGTAGGGAATGTTCACTGCAAATCAGTATTCCGCAGCATAAAACTGCTGCTTTTAAGGGTACTTTTCGTTACGCCGCTGCCAAAATTTGGAACAACTTACCCCCGCCAATTAGACAATCTCGAAGCCTTTTTACGTTTAGGACACGTCTTCGCAGATATCTTCTCGAATCTCAACAAGAACTGGGCAACGTAAACGTTGACTTGTCCTTCTTATTATAATATTAGTTTTCCGTACTATCATATTAGTATCATATTTAAGGGTATAAATAAGATCTTTATACATTAAGAACTTTAAACAGGTAGTTTTAATTACATTAAATCTTTGACGTGGCAACGGCATGGTGGCAGTGACATTGACACTAGTGTATAGGCAACTGTTTACTCATTGGGCAGGCAAAGGTTTGGTGACCATACAGCCTCGCCATAACTATGTGTAGAATATTTTTCTTATTGTTATTATTTATATTTTTATTTACCTTTTCTTAATAATTTATAGTCGACACACATGCACTCACTTACACGCACACACACACACACACACAAACACACACACTCGCAAAGGCAGGTGCGCACGAACGCACTTCTGTTTATTGGTGTTTGGTTGACGTTGCTCTAGGGTCTAGATGAAAATCAGCGCCAAACATTGTTGTTTGGCATATGCTGATCTAGATCCTATTGACACTGTTGCGGTGGGACATATACCATCCACACTGATTACCGGAATACTTAGCCTAAAAATATTATATTATTAATTGTATTCGTTATATTTACCATCTACCACCCAACTAGTAGCCAATAAATTTTTTTCTTTCTTTCTTTCTTTCTTTCATACGCGGCTGCGCTCTTTCAAGCTGTCTAACCTAAAAGGTCCTGGCATCGCTAACTAAACTTTATGCCACGGAGTTATGTGGTCCATGATCTTTTACAGCAGTACCTTTTCGGCCGAAACCTTGGACCTCCGAATCTCTCTGCAATGCTCTCCAGTGGAATCCGCAGCAGATAATAAGGGCGTACCACACGATCTTGTACGTGATTTACTTGTTGGTTAGATACCGGCCTAGGATCTGGACCCCAAAGCCCTACAGCCACCTTCCACTGGTTCGAGGGAGCTTCCGCACACGAGCAGCGTCCGGCTCCTAACTAGAGGCCAAGCGGGCACCTTTCGGCGGAGTTGCCATGGAGGATGTGGTCTCAGGCTGAAGACCCCGTCCTCGGTGCCCAAATGTTTTAGTAGTCCACCCTGATTTCACCAAGGCGTGAAGCAACTATGGTCCAACTATCAACTGTTAAATGTACTCATCGGAGAACATTATTCCGGAGAGTATCTGTGGCAGATCGTAGGTCATGTCTTTTCATTGTGATAACTGCCCAACGACGGTGTCTTACGGTCAGGTGCATGTGATCGTTTTTACTGATCCATGGTCAACAGGCGGAGATTCTGGATTTCAGTGGCTTACTTTTTCGGAGTAGTCCTCCATCAGAAAGAGATTGCTACGAGAGATCGATAGCGGGCCAATCCCTCTGCCATCAGATACGTTAGAGACTCCTGGTCCTGACCTGAGAATCGGGTGCGTTTAGGGAAGTCCACTACAGCATCCCCGGTCTGTTATAAAAGCCGACTAATAGGGGCTATCGGGGGATATTGGGGTCTCTCGAATAACCGTCCACTCGGCCTTTGAGGTTGCAATATACGGTCCAATATATAACCTAACATTTATCGGAGTTTTAGCTAACCTTAATTGAGAGCATAGCGATTTTTTGCCATTTAATGGAGGAGGCCTCTCGCTGTCGCTGTATTACTAACCAAGACCACAGCAACAGATCTTAATTTTTGATGGCCTACGAGTACGAAGGTAGACCTCTTATGAAAAGAGATGGTGCGGGAACACGAAAGGTCGGACTCCTCCCGCCAGAAGTAGAGAAATTTGAGGCATGAGGTGGAGAACTGAATATTACCCGTCCTTTCGATGGAGATTTGCGGATAAAATGATTGCGCACATGACCATGAGATCATGAAGCCGTCCCTGACGCAACAAAGTGCTTTGGTATACATTTAGTATGCCGTAGTAGTTTACAATGGCGGCGCTAGACCAAACGTGGACGTCGGCGACATCAGCTTTGTGAGGCCCCTTTTATTTTCCACTTTTCTCTCGCCCGGGCCTAGCGTCGGCTGAACCCTCGGTTGACAAAGGGCACAAAGAAAAAGGCCACGTGCAAACATCTACCCCCGGAGCCCCTGTAAGGCCCCTTAACCGCGAGGCCGTCGGCGGTCACCGACGCCTAACGCCGTCACTACTAGTTTTCATAGACGAAAAGACTTGGTGGTGTGTCACCCGATGCTTCCATCTCTATAAGTGGCGTAACGCTAGGTCGTAAAAGCGGTGATAATGATATAACCGCGCAGTCATTTTTGATAACGGGGTGGTGGCACCAAAGGGCATTAATGGTCATTTCACCTTCTCCGCGAAACAAGATAAAGACTCGCGAGTGCCATGGAGCATTTGTCTTTTTTTGTTATTATTTTTCGCGGAGAAAGTGACTTCTTACTACCCCCATACTTCAAGGGGGGCGACTGAGCGGTTATGCTGGGTTCACCGTGCCTTACGACCCGACGTTGAGCCGCCCGGAGATATGATACCATTAGGTGACCGCCCAACGTATGTACAACGCACAGCATACAAACCAAAACTCCGCTGTGGCCATCTTCGGCGCATTAGGGACAGCCGCGGGCTTCCTCTGACGGAAGTGTCTAAGTTGTTGTCCGCAACCGCCCCTGCGCGGTGCCGCCTAGTGCGGCCCGTCTGCTGTTGTGTTGGGCTCAGACGCTCCCGCGCACCGAAGGACGCCCTCTGCGTCAACGGCAACGTGAGGCCTACCTGCCACGCTGCCGTCCATCACAGGGATTGCAACAATGTGCTAAAAAACACAAAAACTAAAGACGGACAGCCCCCTGCCGTCCGCCTGGGACCCCCGGTGGCCTCTATTGACTAATAGTCTTTTACGACAGGTAGGGGATACCGTGGTGGAATTTTTCCAAACGTGGGGGCGTTTGGAAAAATTCAGATCAAAATCCACAGGGTGGATGGAGCATGGGTCCTGAAAGGATTCTTATACCGATAAGTTAATTTGCTAGTGCTTCCAACTACCTACGAACATGTAACTGAGGAAATTATATGTGGCCTATACATATATTCAATATTCATTAAAAAAATCCACGCCGCCGGCGTTACGCCGCCGCCGACCAAAAATTACCAGCACGCCGCCGCCGGCTTTTTCCTAGGCGGCGCCCATGTCTAGTTGCGCCTCTGCCTACCCCTTCGGGGATAACAGGCGTGAGTGTATATGTATATGTAAAGTACTTACCATTTAGTGAAGTGGGCCTGATGATGAAGCCGAAAGACTGGCACTGGAACTCCGTAGACGTTACAATTTAGTACGACCAAATTTAAACAAAGGTGTTCTTCCTACTAGTCCTACTAATATTATAAACGCGAAGGTTTGTAAGAATGTGTGTATGGATGAATGGACATTTGTTACTCTTTCACCCAAAAACTAATGAAAGGATTTCGATGAAATTTGGCCTACGGGTAAATCACGTCTTTGAATCAAACGGATCCTCCACTGCTAGTGATTCAATATTAGAACATGACCAGCCTTGACAATGTGTACATGCCAGAGAACAAAACAGTCAGACTTTTTTGCAACCACATTTAGCACTGCACCCCTTTTTGTAGTTGCAAAAAAATGTGTTCAGCAGTTTTTCCGGCGCAGGTGGAAGAAAAATTTGGACTAGTTGTAATGAATTGTTGACCAACTTCCAACCCCAGTCTGTAGGGTCTAGCTGATAACCAAGCCACACTTGAACTTGGTAATATACCCGAATAAGATGTTGATAAGCAGCAACTGAGGTTGGAGCAAGACAAGCTAATTGTACTTGTTTTACTTTTGGTATTTTTAACGAAACATGCATATTTATACTCTCTCGAGCAGAGACTGGCCCCCAGGGAGGTCAAGGCCCAATTGGCCTCTATCCGCAGCGCCGCCGTGGAGGAGTGGCATACCAGGCTGGAGAGCCCAAATGCGGGCTTGAGGACCGTCACGGCAGTGCGACCTGTCTTCTTAAGGTGGCTTGACAGGCGCCATGGCGCGCCGACATTCCGTCTGACACAGGTACTGACGGGCCACGGGTCTTTTGGCTCGTTCCTGTGTCGGATCGGAAGAGTCCGCCGTGTGCCACCACTGTGGCAACGGCCGCGAAGACACGGTCCAACACACTCTCAAGGAGTGCCCAGCCTGGGATCTACAACGCAGCGCTCTTAGAGCAGTCGTCGGAGGAGATCTCTTGCTGCCGGACGTGGTATCTGCCATGGTTGGCGGCTGGAGGTCTTGGTGAGCGATGGTCTCCTTCTGCGAGTACGTCATCTCGCGGAAGGAGAGCGCCGGGCGGGATCGTGAGCAGAACGATCCCGCCCGCAGCTAGAGGAGACGTAGGAGGCGCCGGGTGGACGACTAACCGGTGCCTCGTGCCCAGTGGTTTGGGGGCATTTAGAGAGTTCCGCCACGGTATTCCCTGTCTGTCGTAAGAGGCGACTAAATGGGGCTTCAAGAGAGTCGCGGGGTGAGCAGCGGGGGGCTGCTCAGTCCAATTTAAGCGACACCGAGGTGGACCACAATGCGTTGTCGTAGACGCCAAAGGGGTCTTTTAGAGTGTGGGGGCATCTTAGCCCCCTTGTTTAGAGAAGGGCCGCAACGGCATCGCGCAGGGACGGTCCCGTGCAACTATCTTAGTGCAACAAGATACCCTGGGGCCGTCTCGTATGCGCCGAAGAAGGCCACCGCGGGTTTTGGTTGGTATGCCAGTGTAGGGTGTACATAGTGTTAAGGACTCGGTCCAATACTCGCTCGGATGTTGCTATACTCCCGAGTGTCGGCATTGGGCTGTAAGACTGTGTGAAACCAACATAACCGACCCACTCACCCCCCAGTGGTGGTAGCGATAACGCGTTTTTTTCCCCGCGAAAAAAAAATGCATATCTATACTTATCTAAGCAGGTAGTTTTTTAGGAGCTCCGTACATAGAAAGAAGAAAGCGAATGCAGTTAGTGATAATTTCTTGTCGAGTTGAATTACTATATTTAAAAACTTCAGCAAATTGAACTAAATTTTGTTTTTCAAACATTTTGAAAACTGTCATTTTACCCCTCCTGTAAAATGCAGATGTCGTATCACAGCCAATTATTGCGTGTAAAAATAGTACATGATTCTGACACTGCAAAAGTAGATAAACTTTTTGATATATTTCTGGTTGATGTTGAGCTTTTCCTAGTTTTGAGAAGAAAATAGTTTTTTCAGTTGGAATTCGAGCAGTGAGTCAAGCGAGTAAGTCTACATCTTCACCAACAACAATAGTTGCATTTGTCAAATTGAATTGCTCTATATTTTAACATATATTACAACTATAGAGATGTATATACGTGGCGTACTCATGCATATTATGACGATTACAACTTTTCGAATCATTATATCTCAAAAACGGCGGCTCGTAGAAAAAAAGTATTGGCACATTTTTTGTAGATCATTTTATGATCTACTATTTTTGTATGAAGTATTTTTATGATAAAACTTACAGTTTTGTTGAAAATCGCGAAAAACTCATTCTAAGGATCTTTGACCTTGAATAAAAAAAATCCATACAGGGGAAAGATGGGAAACTTTCAAATTTTATTTCTAATCATATTTTAAACAATCTTACTGATTACTCTTATTTTTTGTCTAATTTGACCGGACTATAGAAATGGCTTTGCTTTATTTCCCATGGTGTCTGAAACATAACTTATAGTATTTTAACACAATAACTTATAGTACTAAAAAGTTATTGTCACCATCAATAAATTAAAAAATATTTACCCAAGTACTAAGATGTGCCGATCGCAATACAGACGTGACTATTTTTACTACGCACGGCAAAGGTCAACTGTGGCCAGACCGGAGCGACGAGCGACATGTCCTCTCTCTAGAAAGCCTCGCGGCGGACTAATTTGAAACGATATGCGCGTTGAGTTTTATCATGGACTAATAAGAGTATAGACTAACGATCCCCATACATTGAAGCGTACTTCGCTGTTTAGTACATTGAATTCAACTAGATGGCACTAAGATCCATAAAATCATTTGAAATGGTTATTTCAATGGCGCATATGAGAGGATGGATAAAATAAATAACTATCGGTTTATCCGATAGCTATTATTACGCCTAGATGGCGCTATAAGCTGATTAGCTCACAGACTACTACAATTATTTTGAGTATTTATGGACTGCATCGGCAGTTAAATATATCATTACTTTTTGTAAAGAAAACTAGGCAGGTATTAAGTTATGTGGTGCCGCGCGCCGCCGACGACACATCGTTCGCCGGTTGTTTAGCGCGTATTACAAGTTTTTTTATATGGGGACACCACTTCTTTTTTGACTGAACTTTATTTTTATATTTCTGTTATATAGCTAATGTAATAATACATATATTGGGATAGTTTCAAATATCTGCTTGTAACGGTTCCAACGCTACAAAAAAATGTTTTTTTTTTTTTTTGTATGGGGACTCCCCCTATTTCTAAACTTTTTTTTATTTTTAGATTTTTCCTAAGGTTACACACAATTACGTTCCGTTCGTGTAATATTACACTCGGCGCTGGCTAGCCAGTTACTTTGCTTGAACTTGGCTTGACACGCTACCGCGTGTCTAGATATCTTTTTATACCAAAAAGGATACTAGATATTTTTAAAAAATATGTATTGAAAAATGAGGCCGCCATTTAAAATTTATTTGTTTTAGGACCAATCGACCTCAGTGCCGGATTAACCACGTAGCAAGAGTAGCAATTGCTACGGGCCCCGCGCGAAAGGGGGCCCCGCATATTTAAACCCACTCATCTTAATTAAGCGTAATTTTTTGAGTGAAACTTATCAAGATGTTGTATGTTGAATTTTTTTGATATCACAAAAACGTGAAACGTTACAACTTTTCCTACTAAAACAATCCACGTCAGAGACTCGATACCCGACTATTTCCTTGGCGTAAATAATTCAAATAATTTCATACGGTAAACACACAAGTTTTACAAAAAGTTGCTTGTATATGCAAGCTCTCTGACCCAACACTTAGTGTGGATGTGTAGCAGAATTGAAATAGCTCGATTTAAATTGTTAAAATTTTCTATTTATTTATAAGATTAACAGTCTACATTATTTTTAATATAATTTAGTAACCATATACCAAAAATCTATTTTCTAGAATATAAGTATACTAGCGGCCTGCCCTGGCTTCGCACAGGTAGCAAAGCATAATATTTGCACATTTAATTTTCTGTCGTACAAAATACTTATGAATTATACACATAACCCTTCCTCTTGAATCACTGCGTCCATTGGTGAAAAACATATGAAAATCCGTTCGGTAGTTTTTGAGTTTATCGCATTCAGACAAACAGATACGATGGGGGCCTTTGTTTTATAATATGTAATGATGTAAGGACATATCCTTAAAAACAAAAAGATAAAAGTAGCCTGTCCTTCCTTTGATCTCAAACTATCTCCATATTTTTTCTCTCACGGTTCCACCCGCAAGGAAATATTTTCCGGGACAAAAGTACCGGTTTATATTTCTCTGGGATAAGCAATAACCTAAGTGCTCCTCACGGTCTTAAATTATCTTCCTACGAAATTTCATCGAAATCGGTTGAGTGGTTTGTCCGCCCCACTCGCGAGAATAAAACCGGGATAAAAGTTTCGGTTTATATTTTTCCGGGATAAGTCGTAGCTTGTGTCCTTCTCTGGGTCTCAAACTATCTCCATACTTATTTGTTTGCGGACCCACCCGCAAGAAAATATTTTACGGGATTAAAATCCCGGTTTATTTTTTCCCGGAATAAGAAGTAGCCTAGGTCTTTCCCAGGGTCTTAAATGATGTCCCTTACAAATTTCATCGAAATCGGTTTATTGGTTTGGCCGTAACGACTCGCGAGAATAAAAAATCCGGGATAAAACTCCCGGTTTGAATTTTTCCGGGATACAAAGTAGCCAATGTTACTCAGGGATACAGGACCATTCTAATGGTGAAATAATTTTTGAAATCGGCCCAGTACTTTTTTAGTTTATCCTTGTCAAACATACAAAAATACAAATATTTCCTCTTTATAATATTAGTATATAGATTGAAACTGCCTCGGTGGCGTAGTTATATAGGTATTATGGTACGACTGCAGTGCTGAGGTTTCGGGTTCGATTCCCGGGTCAGGTAAAGTGATATTGAGTTTTTCTATTCAGTATCAGCTCGGAGTCTGGAATTTGTGCCCGATATGGCGATAGGCTCGCCCCCTATCACATCATGGGACAGAATAATGGGGAAAAGTGGGTGCATTAGTTGCGTCTCTGCCTACCCCTTCGAGGATAAAAGGCGTGAGTGTATATGTATGTAGGTTGAGTTATAGAAGTTGTAACAAAAAAAAATATTTCTTCAAGAGAGATTCTCATGATCACTAACTGCAGTGGCGAACGTTCATTTTCGACAAATTACTTAAGGAACACTATGAGTCAAAAACGTCTGAATTATCTCGCTTTGATGAATATAGAATATGATTTGCTCAGAGAAATTGATACGAATAGTATTATTTCTAAATTTGCCTACATGAAATCTAGAAAAGTTACTTTGTAAAAGTTTAAAAAATAATAAGGAAACAGATAAATAAATATAAAATATAAACATTATTTAAAGTACACCATTGATTAAATATAACATTAGCTATTCCTAAAAATATAATAGACTTTGTATTAAATATAAACTGCCTCGGTGGCGTAGTTGTATTACAGTACGACTGCAAAGCTTGAGGTCTCGGGTTCGATTCCCGGGTCGGGCAAAGTGATGTTTAGTTTTTCTATTCAGTATCAGCCCGGAGTCTGGAATTTGTGCCCGATATGGCGATAGGCTCGCCCCTTATCACATCATGGGACGGAATAACGGCGAAAAGCGGGCGCACTAGTTGCGCCTCTGCCTACCCCTTCGGGGATAACAGGCGTGAGTGTGTGTGTGTGTGTGTGTGTGTGTGTGTGTGTGTGTGTGTGTGTGTGTGCGTGCGTGTGTGTGTGTGTGTGTGTGTGTGTGTGTGTGTGTGTGTGTGTGTGTGTGTGTGTGTGTGTGTGTGTGTGTGTGTGTGTGTGTGTGTGTGTAAATATAAACTTTGAAATATGTATTAAAAACATATTTTGAGTAGTATCATCTGTTTTCAATTGTTAGTTTCCTATCAAAATTATTCTAAATTGCCTCTCTATCTCCTCTAATTATTTACTACACTATTAAATACGCAAAAAATTGTAACCTATAGATAGCAAATAAACGTATTGAGTATTGAATTGTATCTTTACCACTTTATACTTAAGAACCCATAGCAGATCAAGGGCTCTTTGAAAGAATTTGCTACGGGTCCCGCGCTTGCTTTATCCGGCACTGATCGACCTCATAATCGACCTCTGGGAATGGCTTTGGGCACAAAGGGCATATCCTATATTATAATTAAAAAAAGTGGCCAATATTTAGGCTTCTTTATTTTTATGCCAATTAACATCAAAATCGATACAAGAAAAGTGGTTGCCATTTTGAACTTCATTGTTTTAATACTGATTGGATTTAGATAGATATTTGGGCTTGTCTTTAGCCAAATAGAATAATTAATCGAGGTTGGAATTTTAAAAATTGCATTTTATGTTAAATTTTGTTGTTGAAGGGCTATTGGTTTTGAATTTTTTAAAATCAAAATCCGCTGGACATGACTATAAACTATAGTAGGTAATATGGCCACCATCAAAGCTTGTTCAATTCTCTTCAATAACGATATCGCAGCTTTGCTATATCGCAAAATAAGTAATTTATCTTCGAATTTTAGAAGTCGAAGTTCGAAGTCTTCGTGGCCTGTGGCAGCAAACAGGAAATAAAGTAAATGGTTCTGTGAAAGCATCAAAATTGGTAACAAAATTAGGGAGTCGTTAACCTTCATTTGAAATATTGCTATAAGCATAAGTAACCGCGTAGTAGAAATGATCTTACCATATTTTTCGTCCCCCATATCGTTTTGCCTTGTTAGGTGACCATTCAATTATTGTATCCCTTTTAACTTACCCCTTTTCACCACTTAAAAGGCTACTTAGGTTGATTACCTTATTGATTTTTAAAAGTATTTAATTTTGATGTGAAAATATATTTCATTTTTTTTCTATAATGGAAGGCAATCCAAAAAATGTACGTTATAAATTCAGGGGATACAGTTTGGTGTCGCTGCTATGTAGCATCTGTTATTACACCATCTATTGCTATTCTAATTATTCATTCTCATTTAATTTTTAAAAACTAAGCCATTAAAATAGTGTAAAATCTAGTTTAAAAAGTCAAACTATTGATATAACTTTGAAATTATTAACATAATGTGGGATGAACAGAAGTGAGCCAAGCAAGAAAGATTTTTTTTTAATTTTCAATATCCCACACTTCTGAAAGCCAGAACTTTGCTTGATTTTACAATAACACTGGTTTATGCAACGGGTGGTTATAATAAATTATTAAAATGCACATGAAGAAGTGTTAACAGCTCACAGTTGTGGTCTCAACTAACTTGAAAATATTGAATAGTAAGCTACCCTTGCTATTTCAAACAAATGTGTTTCTGGAAGTCAATCTTCTATGAAACTTCTACACTTTACAGGCTGTATGGTTGATGGAAGACTTTGAAAATAAATAATTAATCCAACATGGTGCTCATTTTTATCACAAAACGAATCCTTTATATTGTGATTAAAGGCATGCTTAAATATCGATTTTAAAGCTAATGCGCCCTAAAACAATTTCAAAATCGGCGCGGTTCCTTCTCAATTCTAACATTGGATCTGTCTTTTATAGATAAAAGCTAAAAAATAACTAGATATCGATTTTGAAGTCAATTGGCCTTAAAACAAAGAAATTGAAATGGCGGCCACTTTTTCGATTCCGACATTGGATCTGTCTTTTATAATCAAAGATATACCCAGCTATCAATTTTGTGGTCAATTAGCCTTAAAACAAAGAAATTCAAAATGGTGGCCATTTTTTCAATTCTAACATTGGATCTGCCCTTTGTGTCTAAAGCCATGCCTAGATATCGATTTTGAGGTCGATTGGCCTTAAATCAAAGAAATTCAAAATGGCGGGTACTTTTTTCAATTCTAACATTGGATCTGCCTTCTTTACCTAAAGCCATGCCCAGATATCGACTTTGAGGTCAATTGGCCTTAAAATTAATAAATTTAAAATGGCGGCCACTTTTTTCAAACCTAGCCTTGGATCCGTCTTTTGTAACCAAATATATACCCATCTATTGACTTTGAGGTCAATTGGCCTTAAAACAAAGAAATTCACAATGGCGGCCTCTTTTTACAATTCCGACATTGGATCCATCTTTTGTAACTAAAGATATGCGCAGATATCGATTTTGCGGTCGATTGGCCTTAAAACAAAGAAATTCAAAATGGCGGCCACTTTTATCAATTCTAGCCTTGGATCCATCTCTCGTAACCAAAGATATACCCAGCTATCGATTTTGAGGTCAATTGGCCTTAAAACAAAGAAATTCAAAATGGCGGCCACTTCTTTCAATTCTAACATTGGATCTGCCCTTTATGCCTAAAAGTCTAAAAAAATACTATAATAATCATGTAAACTTAACATAACCAACTGACTTTTGTAAGCTGATACACCGCACATGCAAAATATTTGGTAAAAAATCAACAAAATCACGTTGATCCCCGGTTGTCGCTAAACAAGTGAACCTTGATAAAATAGCTTGTGGCTTCAGAGCCACAAGCTATTTTGACATCGTGCCTGACGCGCCCCTGATTTAGGTGAAAAAGTATCTGAGCCTTCTCAATAGGTTCCGAAATATTGACCATGCGAAATTTTACCCACTGCGTGCTATTGCACCGAATGATGCTAGATGTCCATTTTGCAGAAATCGGCTCGAGCAATACGATGCTGCAGTGATATTATCTGTTTGGTTTTTGTGTATTCAAATTAGAAGAAATCAATCAGTGTGAAGCGCCTTACTGCCATCTGTTGTGTGTCCATTCTAATGCTAAACTATTTTGTTTTACGGTACAATGCCCCCTAACGGGAAATTCTTGAAACCCGGCAGATGTTGAAGTTTCCAGGCTAATTATCAGCGCCATCTAGCAATAAGCCGGGATTTTGCACTTTTTCAGGTGAACGCTTCAATGTATGGAGATCGTCAGTCTATACTCTTATTAGTCCATGGTTTTATAGTGGTTTTAAAATATTTATAAAAAATAATGGAAGTAATTTTGTTGAAATTTTTTAAATGTAAGTTTTCAAGGAGATGTTCTTCTATTATAGTAATCCAAAATTACATTAAATTAAGTAGGATATATTGGTAAAAAAAAATCATTTTCTTGACCAACATTTCTGAATAATTTCGCATTGTTTGAATTTTTATTTCTCATGAATTAAACATAAAATGATATTTTTTCCTAAGTCACTTGTTTCCTAAGGATCTTTTTAGTTGGACGATATTTTTTTATTATTATTTTGTTTAGTGATTTGAGATATTTTGAGCTTCTGAATTGACGCTCGAAGCGAAAATAAGGAAACCTCTGTTCAGTAATCATTATAGAATTCACAAATACTCTATAAATCTAAAAATTTTCTTAACTTACTTGTTGGACGACAACATTTTCTAAAATGATTACTAAGTAATATGCTTTTTAAATAATGTTTTGATGGGTTTTAACAGATTCAAAGAGTAGTGTTTTTGAGCCATACAGCGTATACGCTCTTAATAAATTACACATTTAGTTAATAAAACAATATTCAAACCAACTTATTTTATCGCATTGTTCAACATTTCGCACCTTTAGGATGAAAACAGAATTCAAAAAGATAGAAAATTGGGTTATCATAAAATTACTTAAAACGAAGTACTCAATATAGCAATAGTTCAAACACAGCCATATTCAAACAGGAAAAGGACAAAACTGTTGTATAAGTCCCTTTTTATTATATTTTTTTAAATAAAGGACTATGATTTTATATTTTTTATAGAATCCTGAAAAAGAAACAGTCGAAAGCGGGATTTGAACCCACGACCTCCGGCGTACCGTGCCGTTGCTCTTCCAATTGAGCTATTCCGACCCTGCCGTCGATTGCCAATTTCAGGATCCGTACTTAATTCTCTTAAAGGAGATGACCTGATGACTTTTATAAAAATATAAAATCATTAACCAGGCACTACATGGCCATGACATGTATAAAAAAAAAATCATAATATAAAAATAAAGGACTAGTTTTTAGTCATTTAAAAATGTGAACTCAATTTTCTATATTTTGAATTGTGTCGTTTTCATCCTAAAGGTGCGATTTATTAATGGTTTATGTCTATAAACATTGAATGATTGCCCTCGCAGGAGTTACAAGAACCTGAAGAAACCGAGCCCGTTGAGCGAGGAGCAGAGGTACAAGTTCGCGGAGTACCTGCTGTCACGCCGCTCCGTGAACTCTGCGAAGGGCGCGGCGCTGCTGCTCGACGCGGCCCTCGCGCTCGCTGATGACGAGGTGACAAATAAATATAACAAAACAACTTATCTATGCAGTCTTGCACTGTAAGACTTTTTGATCTGCATTTAGTTTCCAAAATTGCGCATTAGTAAAGAGACTCGCCATATTTTCTGCTCATACGTTTATTTTTCATTACGTAATTAAAATCTATATTAATTTCCATACAGCCCACACCAATCAGCATCGCAATCAAAGGCAAGAAATACATCACATCCGAATCGGACTCTATCGAGTTCGCCATCACTGATTTAATCGGTCGTGCGCTCAAGAACCTGAAACCGGAAGAAGTGGTCGCCCAATCAGGCACGAGATTGGCTGACGACGTTGTTGTTCTCTCCAAACAGCCGCTGTCTCAGAAGGCCAATGAACCGACAACTTTCGTTCTAAACTTGAGCAAGATTAAGGCTCAGTATGGCTTGTATAAGATTGCGTTGAGTGCTGGAGCTAAGACTACTAATGTGAATGTGGCTGTATTGGGAGAGATTCAGGTTGGCAGTGTCGAGGTTGGAATCGGTGATGTTGATGGAACCACAAGCCCGAAGATAACCACTGTCACATACCCTAACAAGCTGAGTGAGGTGTTGCAAGCTGATCATCTTCAAAAGTAAGTATTGTGCAAGCTACATATTTGTAGCCCCTAGAAAAACTAGGCGTCTTATGTGCTTTTTTTTTACTTATTAAAATTTTGGAATATTTAAAGTCGTACTCATCCCATTACTATGAGAGAGGTCTGCGCAACAGAGTGTTCTAAAAACTTACATAATATCCAAGTTTAAAATTTAACCCAGCAATTACGAGGAACCCAGGAAAGACCAGGAGGAGGGTGGGAAAAGACAATATTTAAAATTCTTTTATCAGCAGTAATTATCATTGCACCATTATTTGGCAGGGTGAGCCTCAAGTTCAGCGTGCGCGACAAGTACAACAAGCCGGTGCTGGTGCAGCAAGCCTTCGTGCGCGTCGGCTCCGCCCAGGCGCCCGACCACGAGACCATCTTCGTCGCCGAGCCAGACAACACCAAGGCGTACAAAGTTGAACTGGTTCGTTCTGTTGAACCTATATAGCTTTGGTTGTTTTAGACAATTGGATACCAACTCTGAATCTATTGCTCTCCTCAAAATAACCTTAAAGCGTCATTTACACAAGAACAAGTTTATCGAATGAGCGATTATCATATGCGAAAACTCTCTGTGCGATTCTCCCCTGTGGTTGTTTACATTAGGATACAAATACGTAAATCGATACTAGAATTCGAGTGTCAAAGGCGAGACTCGCTCCTCTTAAAATTGTTTACACTATAGGCAAGTATTCATAGGGTGATATTCGCATATTGTCTCGCCTAGTGTAAACACTACTTGGGCGAGATTTGCAAGTATTGATGCGAGCCTCGAACAAATGAGACTCGCCACACGAAATTTGAATAATTTATGTGACTATACTTGCTTTGGAGAGACAACATTCGCGTCGTTTATTTACACTAAGCGATAGATTATCGCATAGCAAGACACTACCACTCGTATGGGAAAAACTCTCCTTGTGTAACTTCGGCTTAACACTTAATGTTGTGATATTATTTTTCTCTTCCATAGAAACTGTATTACACTTGACTATAGTAAAGTAACATTTTGAACATTTATGAACATCATCACTACATAGTATGAAACAAAGTCGCCTCCCGCTGTCTGTCCCTATGTATGCTTAGATCTTTAAAACTACGCAACGGATTTTGATGCGGTTTTTTTTTATAAATAGAGTGATTTAAGAGGAAGGTTTATATGTACTTTTATCCCGGAAAAACTTTTTGACGCGGGCGAAACCGCGGGCAAAAGCTAGTCTAGCTAAACTAGTAATTCATATTTTCAAAACGAATATGTATATTTTAATGAATGTTTGGGAGAAAAAGTGCAAATTATACTATGACAGAAGAGAAGATCTAGAATTATTTTACAAAGGATGACGTCAGGTCTGTCGACGTCACAGGGTACCACCTCGTCATAATTTTTCATGATGTGAGAGTAAAACTCCAACATGTCCTTTCACCATTTATAACTGGATGCTGCAAACTTGTTTCTGGAGCTCTGCACGGTGAAACATTTCGCAAGACTCCTCACTTCAAATGCGAGGCGCCCTATTTATACCAACGGTTTGACATCTCGATAGGTTTTTGCATGATTATTATTTCAAGATATCCGATGCTCCGACATATTAATATACTACCCTTTTAGTGACTAGTTCACACCTAAATATCGTGAAATTGTTCCAGAATGTGGGCAGCATTGCCAAACACTTGAACCACATGTCCGGCTTGTACTCTTTGACAATGTACCTGGGCGACAGCGCTGTGTCCAACCCCATCGCGTGGCCTGTCGGCGACGTGCAGTTCAACTTCGGCAAGGACGCCAATGCTCTCGGTATGTGCGGGGATTCCACTTGGAGTAACTGTTGATACTTAAATATTACGTGAACTGACATTTCGTAGTCAGTCCACTGAGGCGATACTGAAATGATGAATTTAGTCATCAAAAAAATCTGCTGCATATACTGTTCAGTGAATAGGCGTTGGAAGAGTCAGTGGACCACTCGTACATGTTAAGCTTACATCTACTAAATAGTTACAATGTTTGAAGAATTAACGAATTTTAAGGCAAAAATGACACTTGATGTATCTAATTGTCTGTAAAATTGTTTAGGTGAGGTAGTGCCTGCGCCGCGCAAGTCGTACTCGGGTGCGTTGCCGGAGATATCTCACGTGTTCCGGTCGCCGGAGCCGCGTCCGGCGCGCGTGGTGTCGGACGTGTTCGCGTGCGCGTGCGCCGCGCCGCTGCTGCTGCTGGTGGTGCTGTGGGCGCGCCTGCGCATCAACCTCAACCACTTCCCGCTCACGCCTAGCGCGCTCGTCTTCCACTTGGCTCTCGGAGGTAAGCTCACTATTACATACACTGCGCTCGTCATCTTGAGACATAACATGTTAAGTCTCGTAGATACATTAGCTGCAATGTCCTTCAAACCGAAACACAAGAGTGCATGCACACTGCTGCTTGGCGGTAGACATTGTGGTAGTACCCACCCAGATGGACTCTACATATGAGAGACCTACCACCAGTATCGCGCGTTAGTCGCATTAGCAACGGTCGTCGGAAGCTATACAAAAGCGGAACAACATTGCTAATAAATATGCTGTTGGTAGGAGAAATTTTCTATCCTGCCGGATAGCTATCATCGTATATGATGTTAAAACCAGCTGTAGTGACCTGCGTAAGTGTGCCACGTTTCGAGACCAGCCTGTATATATCCGGTTGAAACTGGCCGGCATAATTATGTCAACTGACAAGGGTTAATCATCGGTCGTCAGTCGACGCTATCTGGACCTCTCTCCGCTTGCCATACCAGGTCAGTGAGGTCATTTGCTGTGTATACAAAAAAAAAATAAGTAAATGTCCGACAGCACCGCTACTGTATCGATACAAACGCGCGACTATCAATCAAATCAAACAATCGACTTATTGCAGAAACGATTTCCAGAACACATTATCTCACGAAATTCTGATGTCATTGAATTAAGGCAGTTCATAAATAATAAAAATGTACTGGTGTTAGGTCTCTCATATGTAAGAATTCGTCTGGGTGGGTACCACCGCAATTTCTATTTCGTCTCTCATATGTAAGAATTCGTCTGGGTGGGTACCACCGCAACGTCTATTTCTACCGCCAAGCAGCAGTGTGCATGCACTGTTGCGTTTTGGTTTGAAGGACATTGTAGTCAGTGTAATAACTGTACATAATGAGACTTGACATCTTATGTCTCAGGATGACGAGCGCAGTGGAATGCCACACAGTACTTTACTTACTTACTTTAGTAACGCAAGGTGCTGGATGGTGTTGCTACTGTTTATGGGTGGTCGTGTCGCTTACCATATGGAGAACGCATGCATAGTCATTCAATGCAATAAAAACAAAAAATCCTAAAAATCACATAAGTTTTACTACCTTATCAATAAAAACTATGTTGTATTTATTTATTAAACTGTCACAGATTTATATCGTTAATATTATAATAACGCGTTGTGTTGTCAGGCTCGTTGGGTCTGTACGCGCTGCTGTGGCTGCAGCTGTCGATGTTCGACGCGATGCGGTACCTGCTGCCGCTCGCGCTCATCACCTTCCTCTCCGGCCACCGCCTGCTGAGGCGTCTGGTGCAGGACAAAACCGCCGCGCGCTAATCACTAACAAAAACTATACTCAATCATTCTGGCTAGCCTCAAATTACCTCGCCACCCCTCCACACCTATCACTTTAGTCTAAAATTAATTTTCACTATCAATATATTCAGCGTGGCCGAAACGATTGGGTATAGTTGTACTGTGGGGTTAGAATGTGAAAAAAAAACATGATGCGTCTCCACTTCGTTTTCTTGTGATTGGTTGAGAGACTGACATATAGGTCTCTCGATCAATCACAAACATCAAAATACCGATACATCATTCTCTCAACCAATAACAATAAAACGAAGCGGAGACGCATAGTGTTTTTTTTTCACACTCTAATCCCGCTGATTATTATTATTTATTTTATAAATAAAGTTTCTCTTAAGGGTATCTTGTATCACTGTGTGTTAAAACACCAAATATGTGATTTGTGCTAATAAATTGCTTGACCGTCTTCATACCTATAAATTTTACTGAATGACTAGTAATTTTTTTTAAATCCCGGGACACTAGAACATCAATCAGAAAATTGCATTACAATTGTCAATGAAAGAGATCACGGTGATAGTGAGAGTGTACAAGAAATATAATGTCTTATCACATTAAGTATTAAATTTCTAGACTGGTAAGTACTTGAGGGAAAAAGAGTAATATTGCACAAGTATATTTGTTGTTCTGGAGTGTGTAAGCCTGTGGCAACGACCATATAGCCTCTAGACTTCGAATAACAGGCGATCAGTTTCGGGTAACACATCTAATAGATTGTCGTTCAATATCTTAGTCAGTTGCGACCACAAATTTACTGTGAGCCGTAAACACTTCCACATTATCATTGTAATAAATATTACAATCGTCCCATGAACAAAACAGTGGTTTTATAAAAACAAATAGAATTTAATATTTGTCTTAATCAATTCATATTTAAAATTTATCGAAATTCATCTTATGGCGACAATTGTGTTTAAATTTTTGGCATTGACGCCCGTTACCAAAGAGCATTATATGCCCGTTACTGTCATATTTTATTTGCATTTCTTTCTGATTCAGGTGCATTTTATGCTATCTCTATTGTTTAGTTGTTTACAAAAAGCATTATAATACTACAGCAAGTTGTTTAGCATTACATAACAAGTGACACACCCATTAAAAAATGTTTCTATGGCTACATACAACGTTATGGTGCTGGGACCGTCAATCATAATACAGTACACCGCTTCCTCCATTCTCAGGTAGTAGACAGAATTCATGTAAAGAAAAAATTGGGCATTGGGTGCAAAGAGCATTATAATACTACAGAGAATTGGGTGTCTAGGGCTATATAGTCACTGGTCTGTATCCATGTTAATGTAATTTTTAATAATAAACCTTGATTGTTAAGTGGTAATTTTATTTTGATTCTTGTATGAAACTGAAATGATACATTTCTGTAGTAAAAATATTTATTCAAATAGTCTTATATTAAATTATATTAACATTTTATTATCACACAACCAATCATTTGCTCAATGATCACCTTATAAGTAACTTAACATAATTAAGTATGAACTGTCAAAAATATATTGTCAATGTTAAATCTATTGTGCATAAAAATCAATACAATAACATTAATTTATTATTATACAAGTAGGTACATAATTCAATTTTAGAGTGTATTGCAAAGCTGACAAAATAATTTTATTTATTCTAAGGCCAGTGAGTAGAATTATCTACTATGAATTACCGGTTCCACCGGTAGAGTGTTCCTATACAACAGCACAAACAACACGCATCATCTCTCATAGAGTAGATTGGAATCAATAATACTGTCAGTCTGTAGTCAGATACATGATGAAGAAGCTTGTTAGAAATCAGCATCCAATGTGAACACATTGTCCAGGCGGTTGGCCATCACGCCACATTTCTGGTACTCTCCCACTTTCTTCTCGAAGAAATTAGTTTTACCCTCCAGTGAGATAAGATTCATGAAGTCAAATGGATTCTTTGTATTGTAATGCTGAAAAAAATATACATGTGTATTTAGTCCGACGAAAGTTGGCGCATCAGTATCTAGATAAGGTGGTATTTAATTTTTCATTTCATTTAATTTCGATAGGCTCGCCCCCTATCACATCATGGGACGGAATGACGGCGAAAAGTGGGTGCACTAGTTGCGCCTCTGCCTACCCCTTCGGGGATAACAGGCGTGAGTGTATATGTATGTATGAATTTTTCATTTCATATACAAGTAAGGGCAGTAATATGTTACCTTCTCGCCGATGAGATCGACCAGCAGTCTGTCTGCGACGAACTCGATGTACTGCGACATGAGTTCGCAATTCATGCCGAGCAGGCGCACGGGCAGCGCGTCAGTGAGGAACTCCTGCTCGATCACCACCGCGTCCTTGATGATGCGCAGCACGTGCGCCTTGCTCGGCTTCTGCACCAGGTGCCTGAACATCAGGCACGCGAAGTCGGTGTGCAAACCCTGCGTCATATAACCATCTTTATAGTATAATACGATTTCAACGTAACATGATGCAAAATAGTTTATATGTATAGCAAGAGAATGGCTTGACTGCCGTGAACTTTACTAGCAGAAAACTAGCCAACCAGTAACTTGCATAATTTACACAAAATGTTACCCAACCTGGGAATAGATCCTGGTACTTCGATACTAGCACGCGAAACATACTTAAGCTTCTATAATCTATATCGGTAGGCGGTGACAATGGCAACTTTAGGTTAACAGAGCGAAGATAATTTTAAAATGATGGCCTATTTTACATTCAATTTGTGATATAATTCTCCAGTTGTTAAATTCCGAGTTTATCATACTGGACTTAGACCTCATTTACGGAGACTCGGGACGTCGCGCTTCGTGTGTGGCATGGTGTCTCGCGGCGGGTGGGGCGATCTATCAGTTAACAGAGAGGTGGTGCGTGCAGCGGCTCGCGTCATAGCACGCTTAAACACAAACATATGGCAATGTATGATGTTGTTTATAAAGATGCGGGGCGGAAAAAGGCGGTGCCCGCCGTTGCGCCCGCTGTTTCTTTTGGCACGCGGCGGGCATCGATTCGGACGCTGTGGCGGGACGCGCGGATGTCTGCGTGCGCCGCCGTGTGAGACAGGTCGTTGCTGCTTTAAGCCCTCGCGTGCCGGGAGCGTGGATCCACGCTCAAAAAAAGTGTTCAAACTCTGCCGGGAGCGTGGATCCACGCTCGGGCCGATTTCTGCAAAATGTATGAAAACTGAACATCTACAGGTGGTTTCATTTTAGCTTATTTTTTGTTTCCATTGGATGCAAATCTTAATCATATATGAGAATTGAGAAAAGTGGCCGCCATTTTGAACTTCTTTGTTTTGAGGCCGATTGACCTCAAAATCGATACCTGGACATGGTTTTAAGTACAAAAGACGGCTCCAATGTTAGAATTGAAAAAAGTGGCCGCCATTTTGAATTTCTTTGTTTTAAGGCCAATCGACCTCAAAATCGATATCTGGGCAAGCCTTTAGGTACAGAAGATAGTTCCAATGTTAGAATTGAAAAAAGTGGCTGCCATTTTGATTTTTTTTGTTTTAAGGCCAATCGACCTCTAAATCGATATCTGGGCAGGCCTATAGGTACAAAAGACGGATCCAATGTTGGAATTGAAAAAGTGGTCGCCATTTTGAATTTCTTTGTTTTAAGGCCAATTGACCTCAAAATCGATATCTGGGCAGGCCTTTAGGTACAGAAGACGGATCCAATGTTAGAATTGAAAAAAGTGGCCGCCATTTTGAATTTCTTTGTTTTAAGGCCAATCGACCTAAAAATCGATATCTGGGCAGGCCTTTAGGTACAAAAGACGGATCCAATGTTAGAATTGAAAAAAGTGGCCGCCATTTTGAATTTCTTTGTTTTAAGGCCAATCGACCTAAAAATCGATATATGGGCAAGCCTTTAGGTACAGAAGACGGATCCAATGTTAGAATTGAAAAAAGTGGTCGCCATTTTGAATTTCTTTGTTTTAAGGCCAATCGACCTCAAAATCGATATCTGGGCAAGGCTGTATGTAAAAAAGACGGATCCAATGTTAGAATTGAAAAAAGTGGCCGCCATTTTGAATTTCTTTGTTTTAAGGCCAATCGACCTCAAAATCGATATCTGGGCAGGCATTTATGTACAGAAGACGGATCCAATGTTAGAATTGAAAAAAGTGGCCGCCATTTTGAATTTCTTTGTTTTAAGGCCAATCGACCTCAAAATCGATATCTGGGCAAGCCTTTAGGTACAGAAGACGGATCCAATGTTAGAATTGAAAAAAGTGGCCGCCATTTCGAATTTCTTTGTTTTAAGGCCAATCGACCTCAAAATCGATATCTGGGCAAGCCTTTAGGTACAGAAGATGGATCCAATGTTAGAATTGAAAAAAGTGGCCACCATTTTGAATTTCTTTGTTTTAAGGCCAATCAACCTCAAAATCGATATCTGGGCAGGCCTATAGGTACAAAAGACGGATCCAATGTTGGAATTGAAAAAGTGGTCGCCATTTTGAATTTCTTTGTTTTAAGGCCAATTGACCTCAAAATCGATACTGGGCATGGCATTGATAGTAAAAGTCATAATTATTTAATGTTAGACTTAAGAAAAGTGGTCGCCATTTTGAACTTCTTTGTTTTAAGACTGATTGTATTTAAGATAGATTTTTTTTTCCGCGGTGGCCATCTTCGGCGCATTAGGGACGGCTGCGGGCTTCCTCAGACTCACGTCTAAGTTGTCGTCCGCAACCGCCCCTGCGCGTACCGCTGTTGCGGTCCGTCTCTTGTTGTTGCGGGGGCTCAGAAGCCCCCGTACACCGAAGGACGCCCTTGGCGTCCGAGGCAGCGTGAGGCACGCTGCCGTCCATCACGGGGGTCACAGAAGTTGGTTAGACTAATAGGTGGACGGCCCCTCCCTCCAAACCGTGACCCCCGGAGGCCCCTATTAGTCGCCTTTTACGACAGGCAGGGGATACCGTGGTGGAATTCTCTAACGCCCCCAATCCACAGGGCGGGAGATGTCGGTCAGTCGTCCACCCGACGCCTCCTACGTGTCGTCTGGCGGCGGGAGGGATTACCACTGCGCTGGCGATCCCTTTCGGCACTCTCCTTCCGCGAGAGGAAAGATAGATATTTGGGCTTGTCTTTAGCCAAATAGAATAACTCGAGGTTGGAATTTTAAGAACTGCATTCCATGTTAAATGTTCTTGTTTTAAGGGCTATTGGTTTCAAAATCAAAACCCACTGGACATGGCCACAAACTATAGTACGTTTTAATTGTAGATTTTTTAAATATTATGGCCACCATCAATGCTTATTCAATTCTCTTCAATAACGCAGCTTTGTTATGTCGCAAAATAAAGAATTGAAGAAGAAAAAATTGTCCCGTGGCAGCAAACAGCAAATAAAGTAAATTCTTTTGTGAAAGCATCAAAATCGGTTAAAAATCAGGGAGTCATTAACAATTCAACGATTGCTATTAGAATAATTAGCCGCGTGGTAGAAATGATCTTATTATATTTTTCTTCCCCCACATTGTTATGCCCTGTTGGGTGGCTATTAAATTACTGTATCTTTTTATTTATTTACCCCCCATCACCAGACTTAAAAGGCTACTCAGGTTGATTACCTTATTCATTTTTAAAAGTATCTAATTTTGATGTGATTGCGTATGTAAAATTACAACCTCGATTTATTCTGTATGGCTAAAGACAAGCCCAAATATCTATCTTAAATCCCATTAGTGTTAAAACAAAACGATGGCATGCCCAAGTATCGATTTTGAGGTCGATTGGTCTTAAAACAAAGAAATTCAAAATGGCGGCCACTTTTTCAATTCTAACATTGGATCCGTCTTTTGTACCTACAGGCCTGCCCAGATATCGATTTTGAGGCCCATTAGCCTTAAAACAAAGAAATTCAAAATGGCGGCCAATTTTTTCAATTCTAACATTGGATCCGTCTTCATTACCTAAAGGCTTGCCCAGATATCGATTTTGAGGTCGATTGGCCTTAAAACAAAGAAATTCGAAATGGCGGCCACTTTTTCAATTCTAACACTGGATCCGTCTTCTGTACCTAAAGGCTTGCCCAGATATCGATTTTGAGGTCGATTGGCCTTAAAACAAAGAAATTCAAAATGGCGGCCACTTTTTTCAATTCTAACATTGGATCCATCTTCTGTACCTAAAGGCTTGCCCAGATATCGATTTTGAGGTCGATTGGCCTTAAAACAAAGAAATTCAAAATGGCGGCCACTTTTTACAATTCTAACATTGGATACGTCTTCTGTACCTAAAGGCTTGCCCAGATATCGATTTTGAGGTCGATTGGCCTTAAAACAAAGAAATTCAAAATGGCGGCCACTTTTTTCAATTCTAACATTGGATCCATCTTCTGTACCTAAAGGCTTGCCCAGATATCGATTTTGAGGTCGATTGGCCTTAAAACAAAGAAATTCAAAATGGCGGCCACTTTTTTCAATTCTAACATTGGATCCGTCTTCTGTACCTAAAGGCCTGCCCAGATATCGATTTTGAGGCCGATTGGCCTAAAAACAAAGAAATTCAAAATGGCGGCCACTTTTTCAATTCTAACATTGGATCCGTCTTCTGTACCTAAAGGCTTGCCCAGATATCGATTTTGAGGTCAATTGGCCTTAAAACAAAGAAATTCAAAATGGCGACCACTTTTTCAATTCTAACATTGGATCCGTCTTCTGTACCTTAAGGCCTGCCCAGATATCGATTTTGAGGCCGATTGGCCTTAAAACAAAGAAATTCAAAATGGCGGCCGTCTATGCCAAATCTCACAATGTTTCTAAATATTTTAGTGACCATTGATCCATAATAAATAAGTCAATAAATAATTTAAAAAATCGTACTAAAAGAATTTTATGGTGTATAAATTGTAACATCCTTTACACCTAAAATCCGATTTTTTCAAATGTATGGGCGGCACGCAAGCGTTTTTTACGCAAACTGAGCCCGGCATTCCAGGGGTTAAGGGCTCCGCCGCGAATATCGGTGCATTTCAACCAAACCTATAACATGGCATCTCTGCGCACACGCTCGTATAACGCCGTATCTTTGAATTTAGTGCAGGCCACCCCGTCCAACGCAACGCGCGACACCCCGCGTCTCCGGAAGTGAGGCCTTAGATGTTATAGGTCAATAGCTATAAATGTAAGCCACTGCCCAGTGGTATCGTTAGATTTTTTATGAATTGATGTTATCAAGTATGTGATTAGTAGTTATCATTCAATAGAAAATACAATCACATTCGTGCCACTGATGGCATATCCATCAAATAACCTACTTTGTGTTTATTCGTTTATGATAAGCTGTACATGAAGAATACACTACTCATAACAACTTTATGCAATGTTGAAAAGTTGATGTTGTTGAATAGTGCATTGTGTAGGAGAGTATTGCAAATGATGAAACTGCAATTGACGCCTTGTTTATGTCTTAATAATCGTTATCATATGCCCACATGCATATTCATGGCCCATTTTTTGTCACTTAGTGGCACTAAGTGCTACTAAAGACTCATAATTTTTAATTTTACACCTAGGTTCTTTAAGCATATTTAAAATGCCCTAAAACAGCACTTTCACATAAAACCAGAATATTGCCTACACTGGTGCACTAGGTACTGTAGGTTCATGATCTGGACCATAGAAGCTAGTTTTATTAGATTTTTATTTATTTAAATTACTTATTGCAAACCTCATCTCTAGAAATCAACTCATTGCTGAAGGTAAGTCCAGGCATGAGTCCACGCTTCTTCAGCCAGAATATGGAAGCAAAGCTGCCTGAGAAGAAAATTCCCTCCACAGCGGCGAAGGCCACGATCCTCTCGCCGAAGGTGGCCGTCTTGCTCGCGATCCACTGCAGTGCCCAGTCTGCCTTCTTTTTCACACATGGCAAGGTCTCAATGGCATTGAACAGGAAATCCCTGTTAAGGAAAATATGAAGATTCTTAAGCTAAAAGGGAATGTACAGAGTAGCTATGTAACCTAAAATGAATCATCATTTACCATTAGCAATATGTGCAAAGTAGGTACATAGTTAAATTAGATGGCTTATAATTAACATTGCATTTTACTAGTTATATCACTAGATATTTGTTATAAATATAGATACTAAATGGGTATTAAACAATCTCATCTTACTTATAAATGCAAATTATGAAAATGTTTGTTGAAAGTAAACACAAAACTACTAAATGGATTTGCATGAAGTTTGGCACACAAGTAGACCGTGTCCTGGATAATCACCCTGGCAATTTGATGCCCTAGGAAACAATGGATATAAGTATCAGATTCTTTAAGTAGATGGGGTTAGCATCCTATTGTGTTTTCAAGTGGGCAAAGCTACACGCAACACCTAGTATGGTATAAAAATAATGAAAGTAATCTCAATTGCAAATTACACAACATTTAGTTGTAAAAACCATACCTCTCATTGGAGTCTCTGATGTATGTGTCGATGAGCAGCGAGTACATCTCTGAATGTACATTCTCCATGGCTATTTGGAATCCATAGAAACACCTGGCTTCAGTCACTTGCACTTCCTGCGAGAACCTCTCAACAAGATTTTCATTGACAATACCATCAGATGCAGCGAAGAATGCCAACACATGCTTAATGAAGTGCCTCTCACTGTCCTTTAAGCTTTCCCAGTCTGATAGATCCTGAATCAAAATACATATTTTAAGACTAATGCTACTACTGAATACTTTATATTATATTATAAACACGAAAGATTGTAAGAATGTCTGGATGTTTGTTCCTCTTTCACACAAAAACTACTGAGCGGATTTCGATGAAATTTGGCGCATGGATAGATCATGTCCTGGATTAACACATAGGCTACCCCTTTATCCCGGGAAAATATAAACCCAGACTTTTATCCCATAAAAACTCCTTAACGCGAGCGGAGCCACGGGAAAAAGGTAGTATTTAGTATTTTTATTCAGCATCAGTTATGAGTCTGGAATTTGTGCCCGATATAGCGATAGGCTCGCCCCCTATCACATCATGGGACAGGATGGGACGGAATAACGGCGAAAAGTGGATGCACTAGTGCATTATATTACATAATAGTATCTATTACTTGAAATGTGCAAGGTGTAATTGCACTGTAAAACCAGTTATAACAATTTCCTTGTAAAAGGAATCCAATAAGTATAGGGCATCAAATTTATTGTCATTTGTAGTCTTCATTTTATCATAAAATACAATCCTTTCTGTAGTATGTTCATATACTTTTACAGACATGTGAACTCTATGTTATAGCATTTATTTAAGTTATTGATATATAATAATTTATTAAAAACTTTAAATCAATGTATTCAAAGATTTAAGAACGAATGCAGAAGCATCTTTTTAATAGGTATTGATAATCTAAACAAGTTATGATGCAATATACAAAAATCACAATTTAGCGATTGAAACCAGAAAAATTCCCTACATTGCAGGGTTTCAAATAACCTCACCTTTGATAGATCAACTTCCTCCACGGTCCAGAAAGAAGCCTCGGCCTTTTTGTACATCTCCCAAATGTCAGGATACTGGATGGGGAAAATAACAAAACGACGGGGATTCTCCCGCAGCAGGGGCTCCTTTTGAGGATCAAAATCCAAGGTTTCTTCCACTTTCTCCACCTCCATTTCTTCGCTCAAATTCTCATTCCTTGCCGCCAATACGCTATTCTTCATAGGGGACTGCAGATATATCCATAATTAAACAACTATTCAAATATAATACGAAAACCACATGCTCAAAAATAAACAAACCTTCATTTGTACGGTGTTCGCACGGTTGTGTACATTTTCTTTGTCGACTGTAGGTGCCATTTTTATGTATTGGATTAATATGCGTTAATATGATACGAATTGAGAAACACACAATGCGAGATTCAACTTATAACTGTTTTATTTATAATTAATAAATGGCGTAATCGGAAATGTTAGGCTAGCCGTTCGATACGCTCAATTCACAAATGGCGGGAAATGTACTCCAGTTACCAGTATTTGTGATTTTTAATACGTTCCGAAACAAAGTATGGTTCAATATTAATAATAACTATAAAAAACCTTTTCTGAATTGATATAGAAAATGAAAGAATATAATAAATAGTTAAAAATTTTGGTGAAACATGTGTTTAATTAAGAAGTCAATAGTATTATTTTGCAAAAAATTGGGTTCTATAATTTCCATAGCAATAACATGTATGAATAAAATTATTTACTACTAGCTTTCGGAACAATAGTTGACCAGATGTTAATTTGCCTTTCGGTTCAATGAACCATTCACAGGCAGCTGATGGAAAAGCGCGGGAACTAGTGGCCTCCCACTAAGATATTATTTACATTTTATTATTCAATTTGAATAGATATTCTATACATGTACAGTTTACTAAATTTTAATTAGAATAAGAAGTCTTCGGTTGTATTTACACTATATCTAACAATAGTTAAAATAATCTGTGATAAAGCTGAGTATAATTTTTAGCGGCAAAATATTGATGTTTCATTGGCTTAAAATGAACCAATCATAAAAGCAATCATAATTGCGTTTTCTATGACGTTTCTTTAAACCGCGTTCATAATATTTTACAACTTATCTAATTGTATGATTCTTATTGTGTTATGTCTTTTTGAAAGCCCTGAAGTAAATGATTTTAGATCAATGTACGATTATTAATAAAATATACCTACTTAATTACAGATAGGTTTAAATTATAACCTGTTTTAATTAGCTGCTTGTGTCATATAGAGTAAAATATCTGTTTATATTATAGACAAACGGAATAAAAACTAAATTTAAACTTTAGCAATGTTATGAAATACAATACTTTTTTCTAGACATGTGAGAGTATATTTAATAAAATATCATATCGTTATAATAACTTCGTTGATTAAATTTAATCCTCACATATTAACGATATTTGTACCTTATATTCTTGGGCCGTATACTTACCAAGTCTTTGCATTTAGAAATACTATAAATATCTTGCAGTGCTGCCAGATTAGGCGACTTTTAGCCATTTAGGCTATCTTGAAGAGTGTCGGGGCGACCAAAAATTGGCAACTAGTCGCCGTTTAGGCTACGCGAATGGTGATTAGTAGCCAATCTAGGCTACTTCGGAAAGTTCATGTTTTATGCATTGTTTTTGAGGATATTTATAGCTTTGAGGCTACAAAACATTTACTCAGATCCCGTTACACACAATTATTGAAAACTGGGGACCTTTTTTTATTTTATTTTTTGCTCTTCGCGTCCCCACACAAGTGGGCGACTTTAGGCTACTTCGAATTTTCGCCGCGTTGGACTCCTATAAATTAGAAATTAAGGAGGCGTTTTTTTTTTCGCTCCTTCACCTCTCCATATACGAAGAGGCAAGGGCGGATCCAGCTTTGGCGCCAGGGGGGGGTCACATAGTCGTGGTCAAGTCACAAGAAGTTATAATTTAATTTTGAAAAGTAAAAAGTAGGTACTCTATCTATACTAATATTATAAAGCTGAAGAGTTTATTTGTTTGTTTGTTTGTTTTTTGAACGCGCTAATCTCAGGAACTACTGGTTCGAATCGAAAAATTCATTTTGTGTTGAATAGACAATTTATCGAGGAAGGCTTTAGGCTATATAACATCACGATGCAACTATTAGGAGCGAAGAAATAATGGAAAATGTGAAAAAAACGGGGAAAAATATTCATCCTTGAGGGCTTCCATTGCGTGCGCTGTGAAAACGGTTCAAGATACCAAAAATACATGTATCAAAGAATTATTCCTCTTGAAATGATCTAAAAAAATGTCCCAGACGGTATATGTCGCGCTTTCACGCCAATACTACAGAACCGATTTAAATGAAATTTGGTACACAGATATTGTAGAACTTGAAAAAGGACATAGGCTCCTTTTTATCCCCGTGAAATATAAAACGGGACTCTTATCCCGGAAACACTCTTTCACGCGGGCGGAGCCGCTGGCAAAAGCTAGTTAATAAATATAATTACTGTAGGTACTCAAAAATACCTACCTATATTTAAATAACAAATTATTTTTTTTACGTCTTCGCCCGAAACGCCTTATCACTACATCTACTTCAATGTTTCCGTAGTATTATAATGCTCTTTGTTTTAATGCGTTCGTTCTTTTAAACGTTCCGTTAGAGGTTAGTTCTAGTTAGACGTTAGTCGAAAAAAAGCGCGCGCAAGTGACACACGAAATATGACATACGTAATATCAAATATGAATGGTGGCGGCCGTGGCGGTGGCGCGACAAAATTCTTTTCGATGCGTTCGTTCCCGAATAATGCGTTTGCCGTCAAAGTATTATATTAAACTAGCTTTTGGTCGCAGCACCGCCCGCACGCAGCATCACTGATTTGTGTTCCATTACTCTTCTGTAGTCACTGCCTTTCTTTTTTATCACACTTCTTTAAATGTACGGACACACTGATTCTACTGCTTTATTAAATACACTTATATACTATCTTATATATAAAAATGGATCCCTATTTTCCTTGGTCACGGCATCACGCATGAACGGCTGGACCGATTTCCTTATTTTTTTTTTGATGTGTTTATTATTATCAGGAGAAGGTTCTTATGAAAGAAAAAATTAAGAAAATTGCGCGGAAAAACGGCTGGACCAATTTTAATGAAATTTTTTTGTGTGTCTTCAAGTGGATTCCAGAATGGTTTAGACTCGGGATCTAGGATTTCATTTCCTTTTTAGGGCAGGACAACGTCTGTCGGGGCCGCTAGTATACTGTACAATCTTAGCTGCCTCGGTGGCGTAGTTCTATTACAGTACGACTGCAAAGCTGATGTCTCGGGTTCGATCCCAAACTGATATTGAGTTTTTCTATTCAGTATCAGCTCGGAGTCTGGAATTTGTGCCCGATATGGCGATAGCCTCGCCCCCTATCACATCATGGGACGGAATAATGGCGAAAAGTGGGTGCACTAGTTGCGCCTCTGCCTACCCCTTCGGGGATAACAGGCGTGAGTGTATATGTATATGTATGTAATCTTAGCTGGCTGGTATGACAATTCAAATTTTTCGCGACGCGATAGCTTTGTAAGAACGTCTAACCAAAAATTCAAAAGTCGGCTACATAATTACAAATATTTATCACGTTTTCTATACATTATAAGAAATAGTATCATACTTATTTAACATATTTGATTTAAAATTGTAAAAATATACTGAAATAAATAATAACATCTTGACTCTTATATCAACGCGACGCTTTTATAGTGTTGTATTTTTCAGTTTATGAGCGTAATGTTTCGAAAGTTTTAGGTAACGAAACGTAAACGATTACTTAAAAAAAACTAAACTTTGGATGCAAATAAAACACAGTTGTATATTTAAAAATTATGTTTTACAAACATATTTGAACAATGAGTTAGATATTTAAATTTAGATATAGAAGACAGAAAATGAAGATCTCCAAAGTAAATAAATAACTGTACCACTAAATTTGTGATTTGTGTTTCAGTACACACATTATTTATTTGTCATGTTCAATAACCAATTTAAATGTTATGAAAGGATAATCGTGAAATTCTATCGGTAAATCAAAATGAACGACTAACAAAAACGATTATAATAAAAAAACCTCTTGATTGTAATGTGAAAGATTTGATAATAATCTAACTCTATTTACATACGATAACAAAATCCTTGAATATAAAATCAATTGCATTCAAAAATCGGTTATTTGGTGCAACCGATTTTTTGTTCTCTTCCCTACACACTATCCGACCTATTACTCTAGTAAACAAGTTGAAAAACGTGAAAAATAGAGATAAAGGTCCTAAAAATATGAGCGATAGCTCATTCGATTCGTAATCACCTCTAAAAAAATGTTTTTGAAGGATTTTGGTGCAGGTTAAAAATTGCAATTGTTATTAACAAAATAAGATGAAAAAAAATTATATTTCGTTTTTTGTTAATAACTCGAAAAATATTAACATTTAAGCAATTTTGAAAAAAGGTCGTTAAAGAGAAAGAAATTTCCAATAAAAAAGTCCTAACTCCCGGAATTCTATCTCCATTATATATAATTTTAATTAGACGTTGAAAATAGGGCTCCGCGCGGCAATTACGGCATGCGCGCGCTGCCGCTAAAGAGAGTTCAGCAATAAAAATTATTTATTTATAACATAAAATGTGATTTTAAATTTTTTTTAAAATTCCAGTATCTTCTTAACACTTGAAAGAATCGAGCCCTGAAGAAAAAAAAGTTTAATCACCATTTTTCAAAAAGTTATTCAATTGTTAACTAACCAATTTTTTCCCAATCTCCATTGGCATAAACAATGTGATGAAAAGTATAAATAACTAGCTTTTGCCCACGGCTTCGCCCGCGTTAATAAGTTTTTCCGGGCTAAAAGTAGATTAAAACCTTCCCGTTGAATCACTCTATCCAACACATTTATTTGGATAAAGATTAATATTATGACGTTGATACAACTCTTAACAAATAATTCATTAATTTCGACCAAATTTGATTACCATAAAAACGGTTCTAGAAAGGTAATCTTAAAAGATAGACATATACTGTCGCGGACATTTTTTTAGATCACTTCAAGAGGAATAATTCTTTCATACATATATTTTTGGTATCTTGAACTGTTTTCGCAGCGCACGCAATGGAAGCCCTCAAGGATGAATAATTTTCCCCGTTCTTTTTACATTTTCCATTATTTCTTCGCTCCTAATAGTTGCATCGTGATGTTATATAGCCTAAAGCCTTCCTCGATAAATGGTCTATTCAACACAAAAAGAATTTTTCGATTCGAACCAGTAGTTCCTGAGATTAGCGCGTTCAAACAAACAAACAAACTCTTCAGCTTTATAATATTAGTATAGACTAGCTTTTGCCCACGGCTTCGCCCGCGTTAATAAGTTTTTTCCGGGCTAAAAGTACATAAAAACCTTCCCGTTGAATCACTCTATGAGTATGACGTTGATACAACTCTTAACAAATAATGCATTAATTTCAACCAAATTTGATTACCATAAAAACGGTTCTAGTGAGTTAATCTTAAAAGATACACATATACTGTCGCGGACATTTTTTTAAATCATTTCAAGAGGAATAATTCTTTCATACATATATTTTTGGTATCTTGAACCGTTTTCGCAGCGCACGCAATGGAAGCCCTCAAGGAATAATAATTTTCCCCGTTTTTTTTTCACATTTTCCATTATTTCTTCGCTCCTAATAGTTGCATTGTGATATTATATAGCCTAAAGCCTCCCTTGATAAATGGTCTATTCAACACAAAAAGAATTTTTCAATTCGAAACAGTAGTTCCTGAGATTAGCGCGTTCAAACAAACAAACAAGCAAACAAACTTTCAGCTTTATAATATTAGTATAGATTGGCCTATAAATTTTAAACTTCGTGGAGCCCTTTTGATACATGTACTTTATAAGATCCTGCGGTAAATTTTCATTAAAGTTTATTAATTTGTTAATTATGATTTTTTATAACTACTTAATTTTATAAATTTTTCAAAAGTAAATAATTAACTTTAAGTACTTAAATAAAATCTATATTGTGACAAAAAATATATAAAAACATAATGTTTAATAATTTTAATTAGTGGTCCACCTAGGTTCTGGACTCAGCCCAGGGGGGGGTCATGACCCCCATGACCCCCCCCCCTGGATCCGCCCTTGCGAAGAGGCGACTTTAGGCTACTTCACAATGAATTTTCGTCGACTTCAACCGTCAAACATCTGGCAACACTGATATCTTGTCACTTGTCATTTGTCAATGTTTTGGCAAACGTCATTGCAGGGAAATAATAGCAATCATTTCTTTAAAAAATTACATTGTAATTTTTTCGGTTTCGTTAATAAATTACTAATATGTCGGACAACGACGATGATTATAATATGTGTGAGGAGGAGGAGGACTATGGTTTGGTATGTTGACGACTTTATTTATGTTAATAAAGGACGCAGCACCAAGAACAGCTCTTCTTTATGTTTTCTACACTTTAAATTCTGATATTCATGAAAAATAATTTAGCCAACATCGATTACTACTATTATTTGATGGAATGTAACATGATATTTATAAACGTACCATTTCTTATCACAGCTGTAGGGTATCATAGATAGGATAAGTAGCTATGAAAGTTAGTGTAGTTAACCTACAATACATTTTTCTTATGTTTTGTTATTATAAAAATAGTTAACTAGACTAGACGATATAAGCCTTCTATTAACTAATCGTGCATAAACAGTTTTCGAATAAGTACATCTTGATACATTAAACAATTGAATTGAGATGTGGTTTTGAGTTCTGTAATCGATGTTTTTATTTAACATAAAAAAATCTGTATTCACGTAAAATAAAATACATGTACTTATTGCGATAGCCTGTAACAGATCAATTATAAACATCATCCATTTACAAGTCTTAGTTCTTATGAAACACCATAAAGACATTAAAGGACATGTCCAAAAACAAGCTTAAACGGGGAGTGCTCTGAGGAACTGTTGGAGATGACACCATCATCTCCTTTTTACAAAATAAAATACTTTATTCATCACGTAGGCGAACATAGTTGCACTTATGATATGTCAAGATACATTCAATTAATAACTATTATTACAAATAGTCACTTATATAACTAAAGACATTTTTAAAGGGAGCAAAATCAATGAAAACTAAATATAAAGAAACCAAGCTCGGGCTGGCAAGAAAGAGTTAAAAAAAAAGAATATTTTTTATTAAAATTAATGGCAGGCACGTATCGCGATCCTCACCAGTGTGGACAGTACAGTTCCTAACCTAGCTAACCTACCACCTTTACCATCGGACTACCCATTCTCAGAGGAAAGTTCATCCGTTCCACCTGGTAATGCCCACTGCGAGCACTGTATGTTTTCAGAGATCATTTTTACCTTGAACGTGTTCACTTTAGAATGAGCTGCCTCCCACAGTGTTTCCTCAGCGCTATGACTTATCCTTCTTCAAACGAGGTTTAAAAAAGTTTTTTACGGTAAGCAGCGGCTTAGCTGTGCCCTTGGCATTGCTGACGTCCATGGGCGACGGTAACCACTTACCATCAGGTGGGCGTTAGCTCGTCTGCCTTCGTGGCAATAAAAAAAAAATTCTAACCAATCTATGCATAGTACTCCCAAAAACTAGGCCTTTGCAATAAATTGTATTATTTTAATGTCGTCCGAGTTAGGCATTTATGTAATTGTATTTTGCTTAAAAATTAAACTTAAAATTATCAATTTTATAAAATTTTTAATAAATTCTACCAATTTTTTTTTGGGGATCCCAGATACATATTTTTGGCCCTTTAATATCCATGAAGTTTGAGCCTGGTTAGGTTATGAGGCTCAGCATCAATACAAAAAGTGGACATCTCCTTTGTAGTGTTAAGAAATTGGTTAAGTTACCACTTACATACTTTGATTTTAGTAACTACATAAAAGCTAAATGTCAACAGCTTAGAATATAAATTAGATTTATCAAAAGTACACAACAACCTATCATAATAAGAATATTTTTAAATACTTGTTTTACAGATTAATATATTATTATTATATTATATATATTATATTTGATATATTTATTCCAATTAGTGCTACTTTGGCCCTTTCTTAGTGGAGGCTCATATAATATGTGAATAGTCTTGTAGTAGATTACCTAGGTTCCAAATTGGTGACACATTTTACACCCAAGAGACCACATCTCTTGAAAACATCTGGATGCAATATAGGCTATTCATACTGTTATCTAACTATTTAGATACAAATGTAAATTTAAATGATAATCTGGTTTATTTAAGGAATACTCAGAAGATAGCAACTCAGAGCCTGACGTGGATCTTGAGAACCAATACTACAATAGTAAAGCTTTGAAAGAGGATGAGCCTCAAGCGGCTCTTCTCAGTTTCCAGAAGGTGCTTGAGCTGGAAGGTGGAGACAAGGGTGAATGGGGCTTCAAGGCCCTAAAGCAAATGATTAAAATTAATTTTAAATTAGTGAGTTTGAACACAACCTAATTATAGTTGGGACAAACCAAACTGGCTGGTATGAAATTTTAAATTTTTCGCGATGTGATAACTTTGTGAAAATGTCTACCCAAAAAATTCAAAACTTTACTTCACAATTACAAATACTTATCATTTTCTCCATACTTTATAACATATTATTGACTGCTTCGGTGGCGTAGTTGTAATGCGTACGCGTTACCAGTACGATTTGCGCTCTGAGGTCCTGGGTTCGAATCTGGGGTCGATCCAAAAACATTGCGACGGGGTTTTCCATCTTAAAAAAAATCTTAGTCGCGGCTCGGAGTCAGGAAGTTGGCGGTGTGATACCCCCGTTCCTCGGAAAGCACGTAAAGCTGTTGGTCCTGCGCCTGATCTCTCTCCAGTCATATCGGATTGCTGTCTCATCGGACTATGAGAGTGAAGGAATAGCGAGTGCACCTGTATATTGCGCACACACTTGTTCACTATAATATCTCCTGCGTACCTGGCTGATCTCTGTTGATATTGGCCGGCGTGGCCGAAATTGGCTAGGAGGGTTTTCATTTTCTCATTATAACAAAGAGTATTTATGTAACATATTTCAATTAATATTGAAAAAGTATACTGAAATAAAGAATATAATCTTAACTCTTATATCAACGTGACGGTTTTACAATGTTGGCTACTGCAGTTTATGAGCACAGCGTTGGGAATGTTTTAAACCGCTTGGCGACCAAACGTAATCGATTAAAAATCGAAAAAAATAGATTATATTAAAAAATCGGTTAAAAATTGGTAGCTCCAAATTTTTTGTTATCTTTCCTACACAGAGTATTCCGTGAAGTGTCAATAAATTGTTATACCGGCCAGCTTAGTTTATCCCAAGTATAATAATTTCATTTCATTTCATATAGAGAGTATTTAAAAAAAATTTTATTCTTCAAGAAGTATAATTAATTATATTATAAATATGAAAAATAATGCAAATATTCAGAAAAATTATAGAGATCAATTATTTTTGTCTCTTAACTACTTTGGGTGAGTGGTAGAGAACTGTCACTAATTGCATATTTTTTATCAAATGAATACTTTTATAGAGACATACAAACATAATATGTTTTACAGACTGCATAAGTTAATATGAGATGAGACATCAGGATATCTAACATTTTTATTAGTATATTATCTATATGTTGCATTGGCCCCATCTAGAATCATAGCAGGAATAGCTAGAATAGGAATAGAGAGATAGCAGGGAACATAGTTTAATAATACTGTTATTATTTCCAGGGAAATTTTACCGAAATGATGACTAGGTACAAGCAACTACTGACGTACATCAAAAGTGCTGTCACGAGAAACCATTCAGAGAAATCAATAAATTCCATTCTGGACTACATCTCTACTTCTAGAAATGTATGTATAATTATTAAACTAATTTGGTGCATTATACTCTATATGCTGACTCTATATTACTAATTATATAAAAATATTATCTCAGCATATTAAATAAAATACATTCTAATGGGGTGTACTAACAAAATGTACAGTGTGGAAGAAGCAAGGTATCAAATGTGACTATAAATGTGGTTTAAACCCGTCAAACCCTGCTTATATATCTAGATGTATGAGGAAACCCTATATACTCGGACGCCGGAGTTCATGGTACGGCTTGACGAGTTAAATATGACTATAAATGTAATTGCATATATTGTTTTAGATGGAACTTCTACAAGATTTCTATGAAACAACACTGGAGGCGCTCAAAGACGCCAAGAACGATCGGCTATGGTTCAAGACAAATACGAAACTCGGCAAATTGTATTATGATAGAGGAGATTTTAACAAACTAGCTAAAATATTAAAACAACTGCATCAGAGTTGTCAGGTATATAGGATATATTTTACATATATATTTTACAAAAAAAAAAAAAAAAATCTTTTATAATATTGTATCTAGTAGACATGGGCGCCGCCTAGGAAAAAGCCGGCGGCGGCGTGCTGGTAATTTTTGGTCGGCGGCGGCGTAACGCCGGCGGCGTGGATTTTTTTAATGAATATTGAATATATGTATAGGCCACATATAAATTCCTCAGTTACATGTTCGTAGGTAGTTGGAAGCACTAGCCAATTAACTTATCGGTATAAAAATCCCTTCAGGACCCATGCTCCATCCACCCTGTAGATTGGGGGCGTTTGGAGAATTCCACCACGGTATCCCCTACCTGTAGTAAAAGACTATTAGTCAATAGAGGCCACCGGGGGTCCCAGGCGGACGGCAGGGGGCTGCCCGTCTTTAGTTTTGTGTTTTTTTAGCACATTGTTGCAATCCCTGTGATGGACAGCAGCGTGGCAGGTAGGCCTCACGTTGCCGTTGACGCAGAGGGCGCCCTTCGGTGCGCGGGAGCGTCTGAGCCCAACACAACAGCAGACGAGCCGCACTAGGCGGTACCGCGCAGGGGCGGTTGCGGACGACAACTTAGACACTTCCGTCAGAGGAATCCCGCAGCTGTCCCTAATGCGCCGAAGATGGCCACAGCGGAGTTTTGGTTTGTATGTCGTGCGTTGTACATACGTTGGGCGGTCACCTAATGGTTTCATCTCTCCGGGCGGCTCAACGTCGGGTCGTAAGGCACGGTGAACCCAGCATAACCGCTCAGTCGCCCCCTTTGAAGGATGGGCGGTAGTAAGAAGTCACTTTCTCCGCGAAAAATAATAACAAAAAAAGACAAATGCTTCATGGCACTCGCAAGTCTTTATCTTGTTTCACCGAGAAGGTGAAATGACCATTAATGCCCTTTGGTGCCACCATCCCGTTATCAAAAATGACTGCGCGGTTATATCATTATCACCGCTTTTACAACCTAGCGTTACGCCACTTATAGAGATGGAAGCATCGGGCGACACACCAAACTGGACCAAGTCTTTTTGTCTATGAAAACTAGTAGTGACGGCGTTAGGCGTCGGCGACCGCCGACGGCCTCGCGCTTAAGGGACCTTACAATTTTTTTTATTTAATATTACTTTTTGATAGTGGCGGCCTTAGCCAACACAGGGCTCCGGGGGCAGATGTTTGCACGTGGCCTTTTTCTTTGTGCCCTTTGTCAACCGAGGGTTCAGCCGCCGTTAGGCCCGGGCGAGAGAAAAGTGGAAAATAAAAGGGGCCTCACAAAGCTGATGTCGCCGACGTCCACGTTTGGTCTAGCGCCGCCATTGTAAACTACCACGGCATACTAAATGTATACCAAAGCACTTTGTTGCGTCAGGGACGGCTTCATGATCTCATGGTCATGTGCGCCTAATCATTTTATCCGCAAATCTCCATCGAAACGATGGGTAATATTCAGTTCTCCACCTCATGCCTCAAATTTCTCTACTTCTGGCGGGAGGAGTCCGACCTTTCGTGTTTTTGCACCATCTCTTTTCATAAGAGGTCTACCTTCGTACTCGTAGGCCATCAAAAATTAAGATCTCTTGCTTGGTTAGTAACACAGCGACAGCGAGAGGCCTCCTCCATTAAATGGCACGAAATCTCTATGCTCTCAATTAAGATTAGCTAAAACTCCGATAAATGTTAGGTTATATATTGGACCGTATATTGCAACCTTATAGGCCGAGTGGACGGTTATTCGGGAGACCCCAAGATCGCCCGATAGCCCCTATTAGTCGGCTGTTATAACAGACCGGGGATGCTGTAGTGGACTTCCCTAAACGCCCCCAATTCACAGGTCAGGACCAGGAGTCTCTAACGTCTCTGATGGTAGAGGGATTGGCCCGCTAAAGATCTCTCGTAGCACTCTCTTTCTGACGGAGGACTACTCCGAAAAAGTTAGCCACCACAATCTAGAATCTCCGCCTGCTGACCATGGACCAGTAAAAACGATCACATGCACCTGACCGTAAGACACCTACGATCTGCCACAGATACTCTCCGGAACAATGTTCTCCGATGAGTACATTTATCAGTTGATAGTTGGACCATAGTTGCTTCACGCCTTGGTGAAATCAGGGTGGACTACTAAAACATTTGGGTACCGAGGACGGGGTCTCCAGCCTGACACCACCTCCATGGCAACTCCGCCGAAAGTTGCCCGCTTGGCCTCTATTTAGGAGCCAGACGCTGCTCGTGTGTGGAAGGTCCCTCGAGCCAGTGGAAGGTGGCCGTAGGGCTTTGGGGTCCAGATCCTAGGTTGGTATCTAACCAACAAGTAAGTCACGTACAAGATCGTGTGGTACGCCCTTATTATCTGCTGCGGAATCCACTGGAGAGCATTGCAGAGAGATTCGGAGTAAAATTTTTGAAGAAAAATGATTTTTTTATTCCAAATCCACTCCGGCGCGGCGCCTGTGTCTACGTCGAACTAAATATGACATTTGAGACCCAATCATTCATAAAATTTTACAATAAAAATTAAAAGTATTCACAAAATCCACGCCGTCCAAGTTAGGCGGCGGCGGCGGCGGCGCGCGGATCCTGCCCAGCGGCGTAACGCCGGCGCGGCGCCCATGTCTAGTAGTAGGTAACAGCAATAAAGGCTTATTTTATTTTTTTTATATTTTACATTACATTTCGTAATAATCAAAAATGTACATTAAATCATTAATATAAAAAAAAAACTATTGCTAGTAATATGTGCTGGTTTTAGCCAACTAGAGCAATAAGAAATTATTTTCCTATTTAGCTATATTTTTTTCATTCCATATATTATTAGACTTCCTTACCTCAAAAGGAACCCTTATAAGATATATTTTTTTCGTCTGTCAAGAACCTTTTTTAAGAATATCAAGTTGAAATTAATATCAAATTCTGTGGTCTACATTCTCCTTCATTTGTGAAAAAATCAAACTAGTCAGTCAATTCGGTCAAAGTGTTTCATTACGTGTTTTAGACTGATGAAGGAGAAGATGACCTCAAGAAAGGCACGCAATTGTTAGAGATATACGCGTTGGAGATCCAGATGTACACCGCACAGAAGAATAACAAGAAACTGAAGGCGCTCTATGAACAGTCGCTGCATATCAAGTCTGCCATACCACATCCGCTAATTATGGGAGTAATAAGAGGTACTGTACTTACTTGAGAGGTACATAGTTGCAGTGGCATTCTTATTTTTATTAATCTTAATGTGCGTACTGTTTGTTTCTTGTAAAGTTTAGCACCTACTCTTGCCATTTTGATTCAGTTTTCACAAGAACTTTTTCGTTCCTTTTATGTATAGACTCATATACCTAATGAAACCAAAGGTGCCAACCCTATTATATGGAATACAATGATAATTGAAAGTGTGTAGATACATAACCTAGATTTAGCTAATCATATATTTTTATACATGTTAAGGGCCTTGTAGTGCCTGGACAATGTTTTTATTTTTTATGGAAACATTAAAAAAAGAACAGTCGAAAGCAGGACTTGAACCCGCGACCTCCGGCGTACCGTGCCAGTGCTCTCCCAACTGAGCTATTTCGATCTACTTTCGCCTATTCAATTTCAAGTTCCCTATTCATCTCTTTAAAGCTAGATTAGAGTTAACGTTAGATTTAGCTAGCATGCACCCAATTGCTTCATAAAAAGGGTAAAGTTTTGTATACCCGCATCCCCGAATCTTTTATGTCATCTCACAAAGACTGATCTCTTTGCTTGCAACATTGTGACAGTTTCTATAATGTAGGAACTGCTAACATTTGTTTTCAGAGTGTGGTGGTAAAATGCATTTACGAGAAGGTGAATTCGAGAAAGCGCACACGGACTTTTTCGAAGCTTTCAAAAACTACGACGAGTCGGGCAGCCCGCGCCGGACCACCTGTCTCAAGTATTTAGTGTTGGCTAACATGTAAGTTCCACACTTGTATCGTACAATTTATTGCCATGCAATATGCTTATTGGTAGAAACTTTTTGATGGATTTAATGGACGTGGTCATAGGTGGCTCTAAAGGTTACATACAGTAAGCATCATACAAGCATTGTGCGAATAAAATACAAGTCAATTAAAGGTAATGGGTACATTATAAAAACTGAATTTAAATAATAACAATTTAGATGCTTCTATGATGTGTATCGATATTTTAAATCATATCGATTTAAATATCGATACGACATTTATTTTGTTGGCAACACTGAGATTGACAAATTCACTTCTTTGTTGACTGCTTTGTGAGTGGCAGTCGATTGTAGGCATGGGTCGTACTTGCAAAATCGTGAACCAGGGCTTACAAGTAAGTCAGCCGAAAAAAACCAGCGCCAAAAACCAGGGTTCGAAATACTTTCAAGTATTTTATTTCTGCATAGGAAATTAATCCGTGCCCTCATACATATAAAGAACACAATCGCGCTCACAAATAAAAACTTCGAATACTTCAATTCTATAAATACTGATATTTTATTTCTGTACAGGAAATTGATCCGTATTTTAACACGCATAAGGAGCATAATCGCGTTTGTAAATAAAGTACTTATAGCACTTTTTTTTTTCTTTATGGTTGTACAAACATTTCCTGTTTCACTGTACGAGTTGTGGCTTCAATTTGAGGGAGGCGGGGGGGGGCAAGGTTCCGCTATTTGATACGTAACTCACCCCCCCTCCGTCCGATAGTACAACAGTACGGGAAGATACATTAGAAATTAACATTTATTGAAACTATATACACGGCAATGCTACTTAGCTTAAGGACACAAAGAGATGACAGTGACAGGTTACACTTATGCTATGTATACGAGTACTTATAGCACTTGGATAGTCGCAAATCGAAACACTTTCAAGTATATTTTTACTGCATAGGATATTGACCCATATTTTGGCACGAATAAGGAGCACAATCGCGTTAACTAATATAAAACTTTTGACACTTCAATACTTGCATAGGAAATTGTTCACTAGCTTGTTGAAATAAGAACCATAATTGCATTTGCGGACGATGTCGCCTGAGCGCGGACGTAGCGCGGTGTAAAATACTTTCAAGTCTTGCAAGTATTTTGGGTCGGCACCTGGTCGGCGTACTTACAAGCAAATACCTGGTGTAAAAACCTGGTTGCGTAAATACGCACCACCTCTAGTCGATTGTGAGCAGTCGTTGAGGCAAGACGTTTTTTCAAAGTGATAATAAAGTGTTATTTGCAGTGGTAATTGTGTAGTTTTACTGAGTTGAGGTTTTGAATTCTTTCAATACAAAGCGTTGCATATAATGGCGTGAAAATATTGTATTACATGCTATTGGTTAATGTATAGAGTATTTCCAAATACGCGCGAGCTCGCCTCTATCCTCGGAGGAGTAGACTGAAGTGTAACCTTTTTTGTCAAGTGTGTTCTTTCCCATGATGTGATAGACACAAAATCCAGACTCAGGAATGGGTCTAAGCAGAAAAACCCAACATCACTACCTGACCCGGCATTCGAACCCGAGGCCTCAGTGTGGTGTCGTACCACGAGCGCAATACAACTATGCCACCATGCAGTCTAGAGTATTTAGAACTATAATCTACTTGATAGAGGTCATATTATGCAAAAATCCGTTTTAAAAATTTTCTATTGAGGTACCGAGCATGTACGATCAATCTTACTTACTTACTTACTTAATCACTTATCTAAGTTTTCGTCTACCAGGTTAATGAAGTCCGGCATAAACCCGTTCGACTCGCAAGAGGCGAAACCGTACAAGAACGACCCCGAGATCCTCGCCATGACGAACCTCGTGATGGCGTACCAGAACAACGACATTAACGACTTCGAGTCTATACTCAAACACAACAGGTAATTATTTTTTATTATATCTATAACTAGCTTTTGTCCGCGGCTCCTCCCGCGTTAATGAGTTTTCCGAGCTAAAAGTACTTAAAAACCTTCCTGTTGAATCAACCTGTCTATTAAAAAAACCGCATAAAATCCGTTGCGTAGTTTTAAAAATCTAAACATACATAGGGACAGACAGCGGGAAGTCACTTTGTTTTATACTATGTTAAGAAGATACAGTTTACAATGTGCACTCCAGCTATTTAATAAATATTTTTTCTTCAGAAACAATATAATGGACGACCCATTCATTAGAGAACACATAGAAGATCTCCTCCGCAACATCCGGACACAAGTGTTGATAAAGTTGATAGGCCCCTATACTAGAATCCACATACCGTTCATATCCAAAGAGCTGAACATAGACGAGAAGGAAGTCGAGAATCTTCTTGTCACCTGCATATTGGATAAGTGAGTAAATATTACTACATACCTGGAGTTTTAGATGTAGTTTAATAAAAATATATTCAAACAATCCAATTATTTTGAATAATAATTTCAATATAAGCTTGGTTCGCCAGTCGTGAGTAGTTTCTTATATTTGGTTTTACGTTATTTTAGATGTGACAGAAAATAATACAAGCAAGAAATCTTTGTGTGAAATCAGCATCAAAATCGAATCTCTTTCGCATGCACGCAGCGTTATGGCCGTCGGCGCTCGCAGACGTCACAGCCTAGCATTGCTATTATTTGACAGCTTCCTCCAAATTTCAATGCTTTATAACTTACTTAACTACTATTGTGCCAATTTTGAAAAAAAAAAAACCATTACATTTTGTATAGCATATATTTGTCATAAATGTATTTTAAAAAAGTAGTTCTAACCCTATTCAGACTGGCCAGTATTATTGTGAGAGTGGAGAGTGTATGTGTTGTGAGTGTGTCATGGGCGTAGCTATAACTTTCACATGGCGGGGGGTCCTACGATAAAAAATTGAATGGCGTCGGTTCTTGCCTTGCATGACACCGTATTTTAGAAGATAAGGGGGGGGCGCCCATGGAGTGTGTCATGTGTGTGTTGTGTGTGCAGCACGATCAGCGGACGCATCGACCAGGTGAACGCGGTGCTGGAGCTGCAGCGCGGCGCGGGGCGGGCGGGCGCGCGGTACTCGGCGCTGGACAAGTGGACGGCACAGCTCGCCTGCCTGCACCTGGCGCTCGCCAACAAGATGGCCTAGCGCCGTCCGCACCACCCGCCCCACCCGCACCACCCGCCGCGCCCCGTGCCGCCGCACAAGCCCGGCTGTCCGCACGCCGCCGGCTTCCCGATACTAAGGATACCTGTCTTACGGCAGTTCGACGATTTGTAACGCTTCACTCGCATACGTCTTGTTTCCTCGATCCTCGGTGGGCCGTGGGTGAACTGCTTGGGACTTATAGCTATTACGTACGCGATCCTTCGACCTTACGGGCAGAATCTATAGTGACAAGTGTGGTGGTGCCAGATCGATTATAGGACTTAACGCTCAACTTAGTCTCGACACTGAGTTTGTTTATTTGCGCGTACGCATACTACTACTGTGGTTGTATTGTAGTGCGAATTTCGCAGCTGTGGCAAACTTTATAAGTTCTTTGTCGTAATCTTACATGTGTTTCGTTTAATTTGCCCTGCGACATGTTGTGGGTATATGTAACATATTTTAAACTCGTAAAATAATTTGCCTTATGTCAAATCTATGTGCGATATGAAACAATTGTTTGTGGTTTTATTGTCGTGAGTCGTGCGTGTGGTTACCTTTTAGAGTACTACCCGCAAAGGTCATAAAGGCTCGTAAACTCGCTTGATAATAGATAGCGTATTACGTGTTTATTACAATCTTTATACAATGAACAATCCTTCTTAATCCTAGAATAGTCAATCCATAACCATAGTCGAATTCTCTTATGCATTGATGAATTATAGCAACATGTGTTTCAGCATTAACAGATTTTTTATTCTTGAAATAAAATAGAAAAGAAATAGTTAAACAATGTAACACGCAAAATTAGCTATGTTTGGATGTCAGTGGGGTAAGAATGTGAAAAAAAAAACACGATGCGTCTCAGCTTCGTTTTATTGTGATTGGTTGAGAAACTAACGTATCGGTCTCTCGATCAATCACAAACATCAAAATACCGATATGGCAGTCGTTCAACAGTTAAGCGAAGCGGAGACGCATCGTGTTTTTTTTTTCACATTCTAACCCCCAAAGGTTAGTGCAGATCCACGGACTGGCGTCAAAGAGCACACAAATTCATAACAGTGGAAACTGCAACTTATGTCTTTTACCATATGGGTGATATTTAAACAACATAATTTAAGCACCGCTTTCGCCGGTCGGTGTTTTATTTTACCAATATCATGGGTATGTGCGAGTACATAAGGTTCAGTGTTAATTGTTATCGATTTTAGTCTCTTTAGCCTATGTCTGTGTAAACCCTAGTGTATTTAATAGCACGCCATTGTTTGATTAGTTTTCGCCATACATACTCAAAAAGAATAAATTGTGACTGGCGAATTGCCAGACTAGCTTACAGTCCATTTGCAGTCCGATTGCCAGTGTGAGTTTAGGCCAAAAATTGTCAATAACCAGTGTGAATAAATTGAATATTAATATTATTTTGATTTTCTTTTATTTCATAATACTCATCTAGTATGATATTTGTAAAAGTGATATTTAATAACCCAAGTTACAGAAAATATACAAACTTTGAATTTAAGCATAACACTTCTATTTAGACTCTACCACATTAGAGGAATATGAAAAAAAATCTACATATTTTCTGCTAGCATTAATTATTTATGTAAAATCAACCCCTACAGCAACGTGGTACCGGCTGGTATTAAATAAATAAAGACACAATTACAAACAACAAAACAAAAAAAAACACACGGAATCGTAATTATTTATTATACACATAGTGCAACTACGTTAAAATGGACGGTTTATATATCACAGGTTAGTTATATACATCTCAATTAGTGCGTATACAGTTTAGTTGACTGTTGACGATAGTTTTCGGCCAGACTTGTTGGTCAGCGCCGACGGAAGAAGTCTAAAACTATAAATCAACCATAGTGTTTTAACATACGGCTGGTATTAATATGATAATGAGTTGTAATTGTCCTAGAATACAGAATCCTTGCGGGCAATATGTCGGACGCTACCAGACGCTACCTCACTAGTCAGTGGGGCTAGGACGTGAAAAAAAACACGATGCGTCTCCGTTTCGTTTTATTGTGATTGGTTGAGAGACTGACGTATCGGTCTCTCGATCAATCACAAACAACAAAATACCGATACGTCAGTCACTCAACCAATCACAATAAAACAAAGCGGAGACGCATCGTGGTTTTCGTTTCACGTCCTAGCCCCACAGATACAAATGTTTACGAAATTGTAATTAATTTTCTAACTGGCTGCAAAAACTATCGTCCTTAAACAAACTTATAGACGAAACATCTAGCGAATTACGTATAAGTACATTTTAATACAATTACATTCCACTATACAAAATATTAAAAATTTCGATTCTAAATTCGATACATGTAATTATTTAATGGCACTAGTATTGGACACTGAGCTGAAGTCTGCAAAAACACAAAAGATAATATACGAGAACTAGGAGCCGAGTCCTGGGCTGAGATTTATAAACCTAACTTGGACAGAGCTTTCGAGTCTAAGTAAAAAAGGGATAAAATTTGTTATAAAACATATTTCATCATTATCTGTTTATGAACTACTATTATTAAACTAATTCAAACTTGGCTCAATACATCTCGCCCATAGTATGAAAGTTTGTGTAAGTCATTGTTAATTCAGGTCATAGCCTTATTATAAGGGCAGTGAAAAAATACGCACACAATATACGTTCACAATGTTTAAATAAATACCAATTAAAAAATAATGTCATTACTCCAAAAATATTCGAGTCCCATATCAATACTGGAATGTTCCTCAACCCTTTGCCATGCAAGGAGTCTGAGACGCGGTTAACCTGTCGAGCCCGGAGCGCTGGTCACACTGGCCCAAGCGCAATTTTCGCAAAAGCGCAAAACACGCGAAAATCGACCTACACGCACACACATAAGGCGCGTCAACACGCACACATATCGAGTTTGACAGCTGTCAGACCGGCCCGATTGGGCCGGTCCGGGCTCGAGAGGTTCCGTGACAAAAAGTTTACCGGAGTCAGACTTCGTTTTTCGACGACTATTTTAAGAGTCTTACCAGCAAAACGAAATGGGCGTCGCAGCTCGTGCATTACGGATTAAAAAAAAAACAATATATTCCCTAAAATAGTATCTGTGATCTGCCACCAAATCGACCCATCAATGTTGATGGATGTGGACCATCGGTCAAAAGTCTCATGATCAATATCAATCGCTTGTACTTGGTCGATCGAGTTAAATTGATGGTATGTAATTTATGAAGTGGCCCCTCCGTTCATCAAAAACTTATCGATATAGGTCGAAATCTGGCGCGTACAACACATTCACGATCTGTGGGGCTAGGATTTGAAAAAAAAAAACACGATGCGTCTCCGCTTCGTTTAATTTTGATTGGTTGAGAGACTGACGTGTCGGTCTCTCGATCAATCACAAACATCAAAATACCGATACGTCAGTCTCTCAACCAATCACAATAAAACGAAGCGGAGACGCATCGTGTTTTTTTTTCACATCCTAGCCCCACTGCGCGTGTATCTGTGCATGAACGTCAGCCATGACAACGTATTGCTCATGCATCAATAGAGACAAAAATATAGTGTGACGTTTTCTTGACATCTATGTATCTGTTCCATCTTTTATGATAAAATAAACATTTTCTTAACATCATACGACTGCCACGGTGGCGAATTTGTATTACGGTACCACTGCACGGCTGAGGTATCGGGTTCGATTCTGGGTTGGGCAAAGTGATATTGGATTTTTCCATTCAGTATCAGTTCGAAGTCTGGAATTTGTGCCCGATGTGGCGATAGGCCTCTATCACATCATGGGACGGAATACGCACAGCGAAAAGTGGAAGCACTAGTTGCGCCTTAGCCTACTAGCGTATAACCTACTGTGTAAAATTGTATTGGTGTCATTATTATGAACGTGCCAGTTTTCGGTAATCGACCTATAAATATAGGACGAACGGATAGAAAGTGATTTATTATCGTTGAATGTAGACGCGCCACACTACACTATAGATTCAAATTTATTGGCTATGGTATCACCAAAAGTTTAACCAGCCTGCAGCTACTCACTATACCCGTCCTCTATAATTGCTGTGACTAATTTCAAACCATGATAAATCGAGCAACACTATATTTTTGTCGAATAATCGAGTGCCGTGTGGTGTTGTCAGTTGTTGGGCTTGTCGTTGAGCCAGGGTCTGAAGATGGGCAGCGTGCTGGGGTAGTGTGTGCCCGCCGGCGCCGCCTCTTGCTCCGCGCGGAACGGATACGTGCCCAGCAGGATCGGCAGCTGCAGCTTCACCTCCTTCTCTAGGCTCTTCGGCTCGATTATAAACTGAAACAAAAATATGATAAAAATTATGCCACATTCATGACGGGATAAAAATGTAACAATAAGATAGCCGAAGTGTCGGTGTATACTGAAAGAGAATAGCTAAATTTAGTAAACATTTTAGAGACCTGGACAGTCCAAGTTATAGATGTTATGTGTGGTATTTGGCGAGTGTATACTATATAGTGTATAATAATAATACCAGCGATGTACTATGTATGTATGTACAATGGGAAAGTATGTAGATGACTACATACTGTCCCACTGCTGGGCACGGGCCTCCTCTACTGCTGAGAAGATTTAGGCCTTAAGGCCACCACGCGGGCCTAGTGCGGGTTGGTGGACTTCACATACCTTCGAAATTCTTATAAAGAGCTTCTTAGGTATGCAGGTTTCCTCACGATGTTTTCCTTCACCTTTAAAGCGAACGATAATTGATACACGTAACTTCGTATAGTATGTATGTACTCACAAAAACGTCGTACTGCACGGAGATGAGATGGCAGCCGCGCAGGTTGGTGGGCGGCAGCGGAGGCACGTACAGCAGCTCGTGACGCCACACGTCCGTCTCGCCAGGGCGCACCTTGCCGTGCGACAGCGTCGACAGCTCGCGCACCTACAGAATACACATCCTACTAATATTATAAAGGCGAAAGTTTGTAAGAATGTCTGGATGTATGGATGTTTGGTCCTCTTTCACGCAAAAACTACTGAATGGACTTCGATGAAATTTGGCACACGGGTAGATCATGACCTGGATTAATACATAGGCCACTTTTTATCCCGGGAAAACATAAAGCGGGACTTTTATCCCGGAAAAACATTTTAACGCGGGCGGAGCCGCGGGCAAAAACTAGTACCACATACTTTATTGATAATGTACAGTTACAACTAACGACACCTTCGACCATAATATACGTTATTGAAACAGTAAGTTTGTTTAAATTTCACTCCTGCTAACAACGACAAATTGTTAAATGCAATACATAAAATATGACAATCAAATATATTGGCCATTAATATTGAAAAATTAATTAAGAGTTTAGTCTCTCGGGTTCTGGAAAAGTTCTAGCGAAATAGCAATAGCGACCTGGTGGTAGGACTCTCATATGCAAGAGTCCGCCTGGGTGGATGCCACCACAATGTATATTTCTACCGCCAAGCAGCAGTGTGCATACACTGTTATGTTTCGGTTTAAAGGACATTATAGCCAGTGTAACTACAGGACATAATGAAACTTAACAAAATAACATCTTAAGTCTCAGGATGACGAGCGCAGCGGAATGGCACACAGTGCTTTGTAACTCAAGGTGCTGAATGGTGTTCCTACTGTTTATGGGTGGTCGTATCGCTTACCATCAGGTGAACGGCATGCTCGTCTCGTCATTCAATGCCATAACAAAAAATATGAATCTTCATGTATTGGTACTTTTACACCGTTATCATGTTTAAATTTATATTTATGTAAATGTTCAACCATTTATTTTTGAACAATCATTACTTTGACAAGTAACAATATTGATCTTTGATGCCCGAAACCAAAGAAACAGGTACTCAGTATTGATATGGGGAATGTTTTACTAGTCTAGTTTTATAATCGATGCAGTGATTATAAAATCGGTTTCACTCAGGTATTGTTGGTCAGAATCCGAATTGATGAGTAAAGCGTTATTGTAAGGTAGTAATGTGATATGTGTGACCTCCTTGGCGGCGAGCTTGCCGTGCGCGCTGTACTGTATGGTCTCGGTGAGAGCGACGCGCGTGGTGCGGATGGTGGTGCGCGACGCGTTCACCAGCTTGGCGGACAGCGCCACCGACTCGCCCGGCACGTACGCGCCACGCTCCAGCGCCACGCGGCACCGCACCGCGCCGCCCCCCACGCATCCTACGCCCAGGTGGTGCTCCACTGAACACTCCAACTCTTGCTGCACAAGTCATCAACAGTAGTGGGGGCGAGTGAGCATATGTACGAATTCGGCGAAAGTGTAAAGCAGCCTCATAGCAATTATAAAGTAATAGACCACGAGCAGGAACATTAAAATCAAATGGATGAGTTAGATATAAACAAAAAAACTACAAATAAAAAAAACAAATACCGTCTTTTATAAAAATTCAAAGTCAAAAATAATTTAACATTACTTGAATACTGATTACCAATTTTAGAGTCAGTTTTTTTTGTCCGTTTAAAAGATGCGGCTACAATATTTTCTTCATTCATTATATCATGTCAAGATGCCATAAGACTGTGCCACACAATACATTCCAAAAAAAAACTCAACAACCACATAAACACCGCCTCTCGTGACTAACGATTGTTCCGTCAAATTAAGTAATTAAAATTTCCATTAACATTCACTCTATTGTAATGAAATATGCATCTTTTTATGTAACATAGAACCGGTGTGTTTGTGCAATTGTTATTATTACTAACGCAAAAAGAGTAAGATGCGAAAGATCATGTCAATGATACGAAATAATAATAGAAAGGTCGCACGGTCGCAACATGGAGACTTGCACCAGATTTGCTACAATCGCTGATCATTAGAACCTACAGTTAGGTATTATGACATCACACAAGAAGTGGAGCCATTATCGTGTTAAAAGTTTTGGTAATTACAATCTATTTCATGTCAGCAATTATGTTTTAATAATATAATAATAATAAAACAATATAAAACTAGTTTTGCGAATAACTTATTTCATAACATGCATACTGCATGCATGCTGCATGCATCTTTACTATGCAATAGAGGGATAAATGAACTTTTCACGAATATTTTTAGCAGTGTTGGATTAGTCAATAGTCCGTAAACGCATTTTTTTTGTAGATTTTCTATAAAAGCGTGTTTTTTTTAGTTTAAAATATTGAATTGACATCGGTCCTTGATAAGTATGCCAAATTTCGATTTAATACGACGTTTTGAAGGGGGTCAAAATCATGTTCAACTTTCCGTTACATACATAGATAGGTACATATATACGTATGAAGCTAATAAAAGCGTGTTAATAAAGTTCACATGGAAACAATGAGAAAAATCCCATAGGTATCAAGAAATATTGATTATTCCTGCTCTTCCCATGAACTTTTATCACTGATTAATCAAAACTAGAAATTATGACATTACCAAAGACGTAACGCAGTGGCGCTTATGATATATATTATATCTTTTCAAACTTATAGCAAAGAAAATATTTTCCGCGCGTATGCCCCACCATGATTGGCATCCAAAATCCAAAGGTTTTCTTGTAAAATACAGTACATATCAAATAATAATATAAGCTTACAAATCTTATGACTTAGCTATATAAACTTTTGTGTAATACACAATTACTACACCCACATCCAAAACCTAGATTGTATTAAAATGAATCTTTACGACCCTGTTACAAATAATTTTAAAATAATAAATAATGTTAAAACTTACAGACAAGACAGGTGATTCCAAATTTAAGTCAATTGGATTCATCACAATAAAGACTTGTTGATTCTTGTGCGTCAAGCCGTTGGGTTCCCTTAATGCTGCCTTGCAGTAGTACTGGACCCAACCATGAGTGCCAAGGAATGTGGACGGAAGTCCCATTGGCAAGCCCAGCTTGAACGGGAAGCTGTGGATACCTGGTGAGAGCACTGACGTGCCATGACCTGTGTGACAACACATTTTTTTATAATCATGATTATTACTAGTATGTTAATGTCCTACTCGCAAGTTTTCGTTCTTTTCCCCCATTTATCATGTTTATGGTTTGAACTTCAAAGCTCCATAGATAGGTCTAAATGAATCCACATACTCGTCTTTGCTTCTGCTAACATTATGCCAAAAATAATTAACACGTCAAGCCCCGCTTAGATATATTATATATGTGTGTGTATGGAAAAACCCTATATATATGGACGCCGGCGTTCGTCGCGGGGCTTGACGAGTCAATCCATGAAAAATTAAAAAAAAAAAACGTAATTCTCCTAGGCAGTTTCGGCCACGGCGGCCAATCACAACGGAGATCAGCCAGGTACGCAAGAGATATTATAGTGCACAAGTGTGTGCGCAATGCATATGTGTACTCGCTATTCCTTCACTCTCATAGTCCGGTGAGACGGCAATCCGACATGACCGGAAGGAGATCAGGCACAGGACCAACGGCTTTACGTGCTTTCCGAGGCACGGCGGTATCAAACAGCAAACTTCTGACTCCGAGCTGAGACTGAGTAATTTTTAAGATGGAAAAACCCAGTCACACTGTTTTTGGCTCGACCTGGGATTCGAACCCAGGAACTCTGCGCGCAAATCGTACTCGTAATACATACGCAATACAACTAAGTCACCGAGGCAGTGAAAAACGAATATACTTACCAAAAATCTCAATTTTACTTTCCTGATTTTTTTTTTCGTGACTGCCTCGGTGGCGTAGTTGTATTATGGTACGACTGCAAAGCTGAGGTCTCGGGTTCGATCCCCGGGTCTAGCAAAGTGATATTGAGTTTTTCTATTCAGTATCAGCCCGGAGCCTGGAATTTGTGCCCGATATGGCGATAGGCTCGCCCCCTATCACATCATGGGACGGAATAACGGCGAAAAGTGGGTGCACTAGTGGCGCCTCTGCCTACCCCTTCGGGGATAACAGGCGTGAGTGTGTGTGTTTGATTTTTTATCATTTTGTAGTTTACAGCGAATATGGCTAGTGTGTGAGTGTTTTTCTAACTGAAAATGTAATGTTACCGTAAAGAAGACTCCTCTTAAAGTAGTAGTGGTATTACTTTTTTTTTTTATGTTTATTTCGTTCGAAACTTACACTTTTTTTATTTTACATCTTTGGTTATAATAAATTAATGGAAAGTTTATTTTCAAAGAGATAAGTATGTGGTTTCATTTAGTAACGCAATGTCAAACGGACCCTGTATAGGTATGTGGGTTGACAAAGACTTGCATGTGAGCCAGCGACTATATAACCCCTAGACTCCTAATAACATACGATCGGCTTCGGGCATCACATCTGACAAATAGATCCAATGTAGCTTACCGTTCAAAATCTTCAAATCAGTTGCGACCACAACTGTGAGCTGTAAATACTTCCGTGTTTGCGAATAAATAACTATTGTAATGAACCCGTGCACAATAAAATGGTGTGGTATAAATAGCCATAATTAAAATTTTCTGAAAAATGCCATTACATTTCACAGGTAAGTCAATAACGACACATAATCACATTTTATTTAAAAATTTTACGGAGTTCACCTTAGACTGGCCATGTTGGGTGTCACGCGCCATCTTGTTATATTTGCATCTCTTTCCGACGAAAGTACTTTTTACATTTTCTATTTCGTTTTGTTTTTTAACATTAAAAGTAAGTGATACACCAAAAGGATTTGTCGATAGTTCTATCGATAAAATTAAAAATAAGAGAAACTATCGCCCGAATACTCAACTAATCAATTTATCTGAGGCCTATTTAATTTTAACAGGCTTCTTATTTTAAATGGTTAGTTCATTAGTAATAGTTAATTCATTTTAAAAATGATTAGGATATATTTTTGACTAGCGGTATCAGAAATAAATGTTATTAGGATAATTTTTTATTTTGTTTGTTGATTATAACGATTGTTTTGAGTTATTCTTTGTGTTATTCCTACAAGTCAGCTCAAATATTCTTGTTAATGTCGATGAGACTTACGAAGTGCCATCTGTCATTCGATAACATAAAGAGTTTCGTTAAAATATTAATATGTTTAATAAATAATAATAATATTACTATAAAACTTTATTACGTAAAAGTAATATCGATAAAAAAATCGTGTTTTCATTTAACTCGTCCCATCCCTATGCCTATGTTTCCAAGGTTATATAATTCGATAAGGTGTTGGAAGGACCAATCATAATGCAGTACCCCGCTTCCTCAAACCTCAGGTAGTTGACAGAATTAATTTGAAGAGAAATATTGAACATTAGGAGTCTAGGGGTTATATAGTCGCTGATGTGAGCCAACAGCTTACACACTACCTAGGTAAGGTTCACTTTGGTTCCAAAACCACATTCCACAGAACATGTAGGCAAAAATGGGTTTAAGTTTAAATCACAACATACATACACACTCACGGCCTTATCCCATAGGGGTATGCAGAGACTATTGAGCGCCACATGCTACGGTCTTGACACACCTCTTTCGCCTCTTCCATATTCAGTTCTTTTCATAAATTTTCGTCTGTTAAGGGTACTCCTGACCTGCCCTTATCGTGAAGATCATTTATTTGGTCACAGAACGTTTTCCACGGGCGTCCCCGTCCAGCCGTACCAAAACATTCGCTTGATAAATACCTTTTGTGTTCCGTCTTTCATCCATCCTCTCCACGTGCCCAAACCATCTCAGCATACTTCTTTCAATCTTAGTCACCACATCATCCTTTAACACACATCGATCTCTTATCATACAACTAGCTTTTGCCCGCGGCTCCGCCCGCGTGAATGAGTTTTCCCGGGATAAAAGTCGCGCTGTATATTGTCCTAGGATAAAAAGCCTATGTGTTAATCCAGAACATGATTTACCCGTGTGCCAAATTTCATCGAAATCCGTTCAGTAGTTTTTGCGTGAAAGAGTAACAAACATTAATACATTCTTACAAACTTTCGCGTTTATAATATTAGTAGGATTTCTCATGCGATCAACAATGGTCACTCCACATAATATACTCCATAAGGAGCGCATTTCACCGCATTTATTCGACTTTCGTGCTTCTTTTGCCAAATCCAACATTCACTTCCAAACATAGGTAAGCGTCGGCACCAGCACACCATTGTGAATAGCCATTCTTGCCTTTTCAGACACCGCCTGGCAACTCAATATTGCACGCATGGCGCCATTTACTTTGTTTCTTGCTATAACTCTTGTTTCAATATCCATGCCATACTTTCCATCTCTGGTAATCATACTTCCTAGGGGTACACAAACTCATTCACTTGTTCCACCTTGCTCACCATCTATACTCTCAAATTCCAGACTCTGAGCTGATACTAAATAGAAAAACTTATCATTTTGCCTGACCCGGGATCGAACCCAATACCTCACCATGGCAGTCGTACTATAATACAACTACGCCACCGAGGCAGTCGCCATAAAGGTCTAACCATGAAATTTAAATCACATTGTGTAAATCACAAAGAACAGATAAAAACACAAACTTGCATGTGACATGACAAGTTCATGCAATTAACAATAAAATCAGCCTGGCATTAATAATTATTAGCTGAATTTTTATTGTGATTATGCATTTGCATAATGCAGCTTTAGATAAAATTTTATACTGTAGATGTCAAGGTGATATGCTAATAAGGTTGTCTATTGTTGTTACATAAGAACTAACAGAACTCACTAATAACTTTAATACACACTTGTTGTAATATGTGTTAATTTCAGGCACAAACAACACCAGTGTTTTCTGAATTGGTAATTGGTATATTAGCAGAATAGTGTAATAGGAATTTCTAAATATTTTATTATGAGTGAATAGCTGTAGAAGCTTTTGAAACAGTGACATTGTTTAATAACTCTGTGGGCTAAGAATGAAAAAAAAAGCATGATGCATCTCCGCTTCGTTTTATTGTGATTGTTTGAGAGACTGACATATCAGTCTCTCGATCAATCACAAACATCAAAATACCGATCACAATAAAACAAAGCGGAGACGCATAGATTTTTTTTTTACATCCTAAGCCCCCTGTTCCAGTTTCTAAGGCATGTTACGTTTTATGAGTGGTTTTATGTTTGGTGGTCCAGAAAAATCCAGTTACTGCATAGCATTACTTTTCATATTTTTTTATGATATAGGGGCAAACAAGCATACATGCTATATCATAAAAAAATTTAAGTTATGTTTATGTTAAGTGATCACCACCGCATATGAACATCAACAATTACCGGGGTGTACAGATGCTATGCCGGCCTTTTAGGTGGGTATACACTCTTTTTTTAGAGTTGCCAGGTCTCATCTGTCCAGAAATGCTGCTAGAAGCAATCGGATTCATAATTTTTTAGTGTGTGGTAAAAAATGTCGGCAGAAACGTACTGTGGTGGATTGCCAACCTTCGAGGTGATGTGGATGGAATTTGGAGTTTTACCACATTATATAGGCATGATTTTTATATTAATGATTTTTTCATATAATTATGAATGGTGGACAGTATTCATGTATGAAAAATGTTGACAAGCCTGGTAATTGATACATCAGCAAGTCAGAAATATGACCACCTTTGACTTGCTGCCCTCTTGATAACTGGTGTTTATAATTTGTTATTTTTTGGGTAAAATCGTACTAATATTATAACGCGAAAGTTTGTAAGAATGTATGGATGTTCCTCTATCACGCAAAAACTACAGATCGGATTTTGATGAAATTTAGCACACTGGTAGATCATGTCCTGGATTAACACACAGGCTACTTTTTATCCCGTAAAAATATAAACTGGTATTTTATCCCAGAAAAACATTTTCGTGGGCAGAGCCACGGGCAAAAGGTAGTATAAAATAAGGGTTGGTCTACTCCCCAGATATATCAAAATTATAAGTTTTATATAGAAACCTGCTAATGACATAACTTGTGGTATATAAATTATTATTAGAACTTCAAGAGCTTACCAGGTTCACCAAGTAGTCTCATCCTAAAATCGATATAGTTCTCTTTGTCATAAAGTCTCTCATGTCTGCCAGAGCCCACTCGCACCACCCCCTCACCAACTACATGGAAATGTAGACCTGGGACAAAAGACAGGTTTCAAATAAAAATCTTTCATTTACCACTAACTTTTTCCTATTGGATCCAAATTGGAAATAATATTTGATATTATTTTAGACTCACCCAAGACTGGTGTATCATCTTGCAGTTCCATCAATACTTTACCAGACAAAAATTGACCAGGGAAGTATAATAATGATGTGTTGTCGAACACTATCAGGAACTTGAGCAGTTTACGCGGCATTTTATCTTCTTTGTACTGCTCGCCGCAAGAACTATACAAGAAACACGCAAATCACCAGGAAGAAATGCAAAGATTTATGTTGATGACCATTTCACTCGCTTTACTGTTTATTTATGTAAATTAATTATATAACTGAAGCGTCGGCAGTCCGGAAATTTATTCCGCATAAATGATGTCAGAAATTACAAAATAGCACAAGAACTATAGTTTTTCTTTTTTGGTCGCCCTAATAGGACTACTTAGTAATTATTACAGAACCTTGCATTCACGAAAGTGACACCCACGTCCTCGTTATCCTCGTAAATTCTCACATACACCGTAGGTTGTATAACAAAGTTAAGAAATATGTTAATCGAAGGCCATCAACCAAGACCGCAACACTTACCTTGAACTTCTTAAATAAGTGATCAATGAATGAAAACTTATATTTTAGGCAGGGCACAAAAACTGTGCTGTAAAACTGTTTAATATATGGTATTTAATAGTAAAAAAATGTATGAGGATAAAATAAAAACTTTGTATTGGTAACCAGCCCAAAACTTTTACGAAACTTTTGACAATTGCATTAAAAGAGTTGCCAAGCGCGAAACAACTGATATTTTTATTTTTTAGGACTTAAATGTTGCTACAATATTTTTTAAAGCTGCATCTGAAGTCCATAATATGTATCCATTTTTATGCAGTTGGAACCATAGAATCAAGACTGCGTATAGTCCTTATTCTGAGGTTGGAACAGTGAATAGTGATTGGGCCTAGAAACAAGATCTTGCCTAGAACAGTAACAGTAATAATTATAGTCCTGACTCCCAGATTACTTAAGTTACATTCAACTTTCAAAGCCTGGCATAACATATATTGTAAATAAATATATTTTAACGCATCAGTACAAGTACGTTTTCTATGAACTGATAATTAATTTAAACCTTAATTTTATTGGTCAGTTGTAAACAAACCAACGAACGATTTTAGAAAACATATTAAACAATAAATGTCAATGATGTCAATTGACATATTTTATCATTCCAGTTTATTTGACTCTGTCATTTTGTCAATCTCTGTTGTGAATGTGCAAAGAGCATTATAATACTACAGAAGTAGACAACCTACTTATACCCTTTTTATGCCAATCAGTAAATGTCAATTTACGGCACTTTTTCAAGCCTGTACACTAGATACCACTGGGCATGCTTTATTGCTACAAAACTCCTGCAGGTGGCACCACAATCTATTGTTTAATATTTTTGTTTTCAGTGATTGTTAATATACTGCATATAGAGGGTTCTACAAGGACAATACACGACGGCAAGTCAAAGCTATAGTTCAAATTTACATTATCTAGATAATATTATATATTCACAGCGCCATTGTAATTTAGTCTATTATTTACAGTATTCCACTATCACTAACCATAAATGCAAGTATGATAGTAATAGGGTGAATAATTAGACCATTTTGCATAGTCAAAATGTTTTTTATTGCATGCTTTTATGAAGTAATAACTATTTATTTACAAAATATAACTCAAATGATCAATCATCATCATTTTATAATAATTAAGTTATTAATACCAGAAATAAATAAGTAAATGAAAACTTCAAACTTATTACATAATTTAAGTGACTAGATAGGTTGTTACTCACGGCTTTGCCAGCGTGAAAGCCTTCCCAACTACAAAAGTTCCTAAATTACTGTAGCGATGCATAGTGCATAGGCGTATATAAGGGTGGTATTCGGCGGGTCCAGACCCCCCTTAGCTTCAAGGGCGGATCCAGCTTTGGCGCCAGGGGGGGGTCACATAGTCATGGTCAAGTCACAAGAAGTTATAATTTAATTTTGAAAAGTAAAAAGTAGGTATTCTATCTATACTAATATTATAAAGCTGAATAGTTTGTTTGTTTGTTTGAACGCGCTAATCTCAGGAACTACTGGTTCGAATTGAAAAATTCTTTTTGTGTTGAATAGACCATTTATCGAGGAAGGCTTTAGGCTATATAACATCACGATGCAACTATTAGGAGCGAAGAAATAATGGAAAATATGAAAAAAAAACGGGGAAAATTATTCATCCTTGAGGGCTTCCATTGCGTGCGCTGTGAAAACGGTTCAAGATACCAAAAATATATGTATCAAAGAATTATTCCTCTTGAAATGATCTAAAAAAATGTCCTAGACAGTATATGTCTATCTTTTAAGATTAACTCAATAGAACCGTTTTTATGGTAATGAAATTTGGTCGAAATTAATAACTCTGTCTGTCGCGCTTTCACGCCAATACTAAAGAACCGATTTAAATGAAATTTGGTACACAGATATTTTAGAACTTGAAAAAGGACATAAGCTACTTTTTATCCCCGTGAAATATAAAACGGGACTCTTATCCCGGAAACACTCTTTCACGCGGGCGGAGCCGCTGGCAAAAGCTAGTTAATAAATCCTAGACTAATATAGACAGAGCATGAGCCGCAGAAAACCTGTCACAAAAAGTCTACCAAAGTTTGTAGACTTGCTCGTTACGTACGCCAGTATCAATTCAATCACTGGACCGTTACGACCTCACAAAATTAATAAAAATGTGCGGGTTTATGCTATAAAATTGTGTCGCAATTAAGTAGGAAAGTATCATAGTAACACCATAATCACTGTCCACCGATAAGTTTTGTTGTTTAACCACTATTGTAAGAGTAAACATGATATTATTATTTCATAGATTCGAGGCGGCTCAGACACCGCGGTGTTGCCAGTTTATTACTGGGGCAATTTGCTGGAATGTTGGAAGATTGTACATTTAGCTATTCGTGTTAATTTTCAATGCTCTGCAAACATCGTAGAATCATTTAATTCACGTATAATTATGGTAACGCACGTAATAAGAAATTTTATTGAAAAAGACCGCATAGTTACATCTTCCTCCATTCCGCATAGTTACTAAGTCTCAAAATAAATAGTTTGTCGGTCATACCATTTTAAGTAATACCACTAATTGTAGTCAACAACATCAAATAAGTTTGTTGAAAGTAAAAACAATCGATGCGTCTACGAATGTACGCGCGTGAGAAGTTATACTTCTTTGGCATCAATAAAAATATTTTTTGATTGCATGCAAAAATAATTAATTACAATAAAATGATAAAAGCACTGGAAAAGGATAGTCAACACAGTCAATAAAGTTCAGTTTAAATTTGAAATATTAAATAGATGTATATAATTATTAAAAATATAATTTAGATAATAATAAATATATATGACGTAATTTGTACTAACTATTATAAGATTCTTAATTATAAATATTTATTATTGACTAGCTTTTGCCCACGGCTTCGCCCGCGTTAATAAGTTTTTCCGGGCTAAAAGTACATACATAAAAACCTTCCTGTTGAATCACTCCATCCAACTCATTTATTTTGATAAAGATTAATATTATGACGTTGATACAACTCTTAACAAATAATGCATTAATTTCGACCAAATTTGATTACCGGGATAATTCCCCGTTTTTTTTCACATTTTCCATTATTTCTTCGCTCCTAATAGTTGAATCGTGATGTTATATAGCCTAAAGTCTTCCTCGATAAATGGTCTATTCAACAAAAAAAGATTTTTTCAATTCGAACCAGTAGTTTCTGAGATTAGCGCGTTCAAACAAACAAACAAACAAACTCTTCAGCTTTTTAATATTAGTATAGATCTATTACATAAAAATGAATCCCATTTTCCTTGGTCACACGGCATCACGCGTGAACGGCTGGACTGATTTCGTTATTTCTTTTTTTGATGTGCTTATTATTGTCAGGAGAAGGTTCTTATGTAAGAAAAAATTAAGAAAATTGCGCGGAAAAACGGCTGGACCAATTTGAATGAAATTTTTTTGTGTGTCCGGTAGGTAGCGCTGTACTCGGGTTCTAGGATTTTATTTCCTTTTTAGGGCAGGACAACGTCTTTCGGGGCCGCTAGTATACTATACAATCTTACCTGCCTCGGTGGGGTAGTTGTATTACAGTACGACTGCAAAGCTGAGGTCTCGGGTTCGATCCCCGAGTCGGGCAAAGTGATATTGAGTTTTTCTATTCAGTATCAGCTCGGAGTCTGGAATTTGTGCCCGATATGGCGATAGGCTCACCCCCTATCACATCATGGGACGGAATAATGGCGAAAAGTGGGTGCACTAGTTGCGCCTCTGCCTACCCCTTCGGGGATAACAGGCGTGAGTGTATATGTATGTAATCTTATCATTTTATTGTAATTAATTATTTTTGCATGCAATCAAAAATTATTTTTTAATGATGCCAAAGAAGTATAACTTCTCACGCGCGTACACTCGTAGACGCACCGATTGTTTTTACTTTCAACAAACTTATTTGATGTTGTTGACTACAATTAGTGGTATTACTTAAAATGGTATGACCGACAAACTATTTATTTTGAGACTTAGTAACTATGCGGAATGGAGGAAGATGTAACTATGCGATCTTTTTTAATAAAATCTCTTATTACGTGCTCAAGACACCCTACACATATTATTCACGAGAGTAATATTTTACCATAATTATACGTGAATTAAATGATTTTACGATGTTTGCAGAGCATTGAAAATTAACACGAATAGCTAAATGTACAATCTCCCAACATTCCAGCAAATTGCCCCAGTAATAAACTGGCAACACCGCGGTGTCTGAGCCGCCTGGAATCTATGAAATAATATTATCATGTTTACTCTTACAATAGTGGTTAAACAACAAAACTTATCGGTGGACAGTGATTATGGTGTTACTATGATACTTTCCTACTTAATTGCGACACAATTTTATAGCATAAACCCGCACATTTTTATTAATTTTGTGAGGTCGTAACGGTCCAGTGATTGAATTGATACTGGCGTACGTAACGAGCAAGTCTACCAATTTTGGTAGACTTTTTGTGACAGGTTTTCTGCGGCTCATGCTCTGTCTATATTAGTCTAAGCGTTTTACAAACATATTTGAACAATGAGTTAGATATTTAAATTTAGATATAGATAAAGAAGACAGAAAATGAAGATCTCCAAAGTAAATAATTTAAACTGTACCACTAAATTTGTGATTTGTGTCTCAGTACACACATTATTTTTTTGTAATGTTCAATAACCAATTTAAATGTTATGAATGGATAATCGTGAAATTCTATCGGTAAATCAAAATGAACGACTAACAAAAACTATTATAACAAAAAAACCTCTTGATTGTAATGTGTAAGATTTGATAATAATCTAACTCTATTTACATACGATAACAAAATCCTTGAATATAAAATCAATTGCATTCAAAAATCGGTTATTTGGTGCAACCGATTTTTTGTTCTCTTATCTACACACTATCCTACCTATAAGGAGTATTGATATTTTACTGATACTTCGAAGCAAATCAATGCCAAAATAACTTTCTACGCCTTTTTAACCCCATTAGGGATCAACCCCATCAATTGTATCAAAAAAGTTTATGCTAAATTTGAATTAGATTGGACCAAGGAATCGCGTTGCCCCATACAAACTTTGCCCCCTTTTTCATCCCCTTAGGGGTAGAATATCGGAAAATCCTTTCTTATCAGAAGCCTACGTCATACAAGGAACACACCCTCCAAGTTTCAGGTCTCTACGTTCAGCGGCTTAGGCTGGGCGTTGATCCGTCAGTCAGGACTAATACTTCTATATGAATAGATTAATTAAATATTTAAAGTACTTAAATAAAATCTATATTGTGACAAAAAATATATAAAAACATAACGTTTAATAATTTTAATTAGTGGTCCACCTAGGTTCTGGACTCAGCCCAGGGGGGGGGTCATGACCCCCATGACCCCCCCCCTGGATCCGCCCTTGCTTAGCTTACAGTAAACCGCGCTATGCCACTGAGAGCTGACATTTTGGGGAACCGGACCCCTCTTCCCCTTAGCTTCTAAAATGCGGTGTCATGCAACGCAGGTGAACCGTATGTGTGTAGGGAAAAGAACACTGCAACGTCTTGTCGTAAACCCGTTTATTCGCAGACTGACTCAGCACTGGCTTATTCTAATTAGCGGGGCGGTGCAATGTAAATCTACCCGCATTATAATAATACTAACTAAATTATCCATCTACATTACACCTCCACCACTAAATAAGAAACTATGACTACCTAAAATTATAATTATAGCTAAACACGATATCATGTATTTAACTTAAACGTAATTGACATAATACGTAACTTACTATTCGTCGAGACCATAGCGTACTACAGGCTTACAGTCCCTTTTGGGGTATCGACGCTCATGTTGCGGGGGTGCATGGGATGCGTTTGGCGCAGAACATTCCGTAACAGGTGCAGGTGACATTTCCTGGCGACGGTCACATGCAAGAGTATTACGATCTGTTGTTTTTCCTACATCTCGCGTTTCTACTACACCATTGCTACTCCCATCCACCACCGCGGCCTCTACCGGCACGGCATCCTCCCTCCGATTTTCCAAATCTTTGTCTACTGAATGTGGTATGACCGATTGTCGGGACCTGCGCCGTATTTGATCGATGTGTCTTTTAACAATTTGACCGTTATCATTTTCCACTAGACACCTACGCGACCCTTCATTATCTATAATCTTTCCCTTGATCCATCTATCTTGTGTACCGTAACCCCTTGCCCATACGGTTTCACCGCTTTCAAACCTTCGATTAATGCCCCCTGCGTATTTAGATTGATTTTTTTGTGCCAATTTTACTCGTTCTTCAACACTACAATGATTGCGAAGTAAATCTAGTCGTGAGCGTAACGTACGCTTTTGTAATAGTCTAGCAGGAGTTTCTCCCGTTGTGCAATGTATAGAATTCCTATAGGTCAGTAAAAAATTTTGTAAGGCCGCATCGACATCTACATTATCACGTAACGCTTTCTTAATTGCTCGCTTACACAACTTAACTGCATTTTCCGCGGCTCCGTTTGATGACGGGTGGTAAACAGGCGAAAATATTTGTTTAATGCCATTACTCTTTAAAAAACTTTCAAATTCCGAACTAGTAAATGGTGGACCCTGGTCCGACACCAGCTCAACCGGTAACCCGAATCGGGCAAAGGTAGATCTAAGTGCTTTTATGACACTTGCCGCCGTCTTTTGCTTCATGTCAAAAGCTTCAATCCATTTTGAACTCGAATCGATTAAAATTAAGTATGAAAGTCCCCTATAAGGACCTAAAAAATCGATATGTAAGCGCGTCCACGGTTGTAGTGCGTATGGCCATGGCTGCGGCGGGGCACGCGGGGGTGCAGCCGCCTCGCGCGCACAAGTATCGCACGCGCGACATTGTTCCTCTACGTCGTGATCGATCCGTGGCCACCACACGTAGCTTCTAGCTAAGCTCTTAGTTTTTACGATGCCCATGTGGCTACTATGTAATTGTTTCAGTACCAAAGATTGTAATGATTCTGGAATTACCATTCTGTAACCCCACATTATACAACCATTGTCCAAATATAATTCATTTCGTCTTATGAAGTATGGACTGACTATTTTCTCCGGACAATAATATGATGGCCAGCCTGATTCGATATAAACCTTAACCCTGTTAAGCGTTATATCCTTCGCAGTGGCTTTCCTAACATCCTCATTTGTCACTGGTAAGAAATTTTCAACAAAATTACTATATGTGACTTCCTGAACTATTTTATCATCAGTTTGTTTCCTAATACCGGGTGGAAGTCTTGACAGGGCATCTGCACAATTTTTTTTAGAGGTAACATATTCAATATCATATTGGTACCCTGACAGGAGTACAGCCCAGCGCTGTAAGCGCGATGCTGCCATCACTGGAATACCCACTTTATCTCCTAGTATATAAGTTAACGGTTTGTGGTCTGTCCTCAGTACGAAACGCCTACCATATAAATACTGATGAAATTTACGTATACCAAAAACGATCGCGAGGGCTTCACGGTCAATCTGCGCGTAATGACGCTCGGCAGGTGTGAGCGAACGAGAGGCGTACGCGACAGGCCGCTCGCCGTCCGGCGTGACGTGCGCCAGCACCGCACCCACGCCGACCGCGCTCGCGTCCGCCGTCAACACTAGCGGTAGTTCCTCCGAGTAGTGCATCAGCACCTCACTGCTCATTAACCTAGCCTTGAGATCCTCAAAGGCCTTCTGGCATTCGCGGCTCCATTGGTATTTTACATTTGTCTTTAATAAATTATATAACGGTGCTAATATGGTGCTTATATTGGGTACAAATTTAGCATAATACATAATCATTCCTATGAATGATCGAAGTTCAGACAAATTAGATGGGGGTGGCGTATTAGAAATGGCCTTAGTCTTGTTTGGGCAAGTGTGAACCCCGTCTTTACTAATAACATGACCGAGATAACTTATAGATTCCGTGAAAAATTCACATTTTTCTTTTTTTACCCGAAGTCCGTATTTTTCTAAACGTTCAAACACCTTATATAAATTATCTATGTGTTCCGATGTGGTTTTACCCGTAATTATTATATCGTCTAAAAATACGCCGACGCTTGGGAGGTCTGCGAACATCTCCTCTAGACGCCTTTGGAATATGCCCGGACTCGAGGCGAGGCCGTACACTAAGCGATTATAAACAAACAGACCCTTATGCGTGTTGATCGCAGTATATTTCTTGGAGTCGTCCAACTCGAACTGCGCATACGCTTGAGACAAATCAATTTTGCTAAAACGCAGTCCCCCATTTAAACGAACTAATAAGTCTTCGACTTTCGGTAAAGGATAACGGTCAATCTCTATAACCTTATTTAATGTTAACTTATAATCGGCGCAAATCCGAATACTACCGTCTTTTTTTACTACCGGCACGATTGGTGTGGCCCAATCGGACCGCTCGACCGGAGTGAGGATGCCGTCCCGCACGTGCTGGTCCAGCACGCGCTCCACCGGTGCACGCAGCGCGTACGCCAGCGGGCGCGCGCGCATGAACACCGGTCGCACGCCGTCACGGACATGGATGCTAACTGGCCCGCCGGTGTACCTCCCCAGTCCCTCGGCGAACACATTACAAAATCTGGAACTGAGATCGGACAACAATGACTCACTACTCAACGCATTTAACTTGCTACTTTCGAACTTGGGTAACTCAATATTTAATTCTACTAGCCATTGTCTTCCTAATAAGGCAGTTTTTCCATTTTCGATTACATATAAATCTAATGTTTTTAATTTGCTATAATATTTTACACGTGGTCGTATCACCCCTACGGGCCTTATGACCTCCCCCGTATAATATCTTAAAATTAGATTACAAACATTAATTTTTAAATTACTAAAATATTTTTGATACATCTCCTGACTAATACAAGACACCGCACTACCCGTGTCACATTCCATGTTAATTAATTTACCGTTAACATTTATTGGTATTAAAATAGGTTTGCAATCCTTCAAAGACAATTTATTTAAATCAATATCTATTACCTCTGCACTATTATCGCTGTCACTAAGACATCCTTGTTCGTCCTTAAACGTACCCTCCACATTATATTGCTCTGCTAGATTAGGGCACATACGTCTCAAATGCCCGGGTCTGTTACAAACGCGACAGACGTAACGTCGAAACTTGCAGCCCGAAGCATTATGTGAGCCGCCACACACCCCGCACGGTTGCTGTCGCTGGACACGCTCACCCGGGCATGCAGACGCGGGCGCTGGCGATGCGCGTGCGCCCCGTAGCCGTCGCGCGCATTGCGAAACGGCCTCCCGCGCCGCTCCGCCGCCCCCGTAACCCCGCGCCGCCGCCACTACCGCTGCCGCGCCCCTGAGCTTCGTTCCCGCCGAAATCGCTTGACATTCGGCCGTCCCCGCCTCGCTCGGTGACCTTCTATGACCTTCTACCGTGGCCGCATCTTTCTCAGCTGCCTCCATGCTAACCGCGAGTGTATACGCCTTTGCGAAATCTAATTTCGTCTCCGCGAATAATCGTTGTCTAATGTTTTCACTACTAATCCCACATACTAACTGGTCCCGCAGACTTTCCTCGAGCCAACTGCCAAACTCGCATGACTTGGACATTTTTTTCAACACCGCTACGTACTCTGCAATACCTTCATTATTTTTTTGTGTCCTATGTCGAAACTTATATCTTTCAGTTAGTTCACTGGGCTTCGGTTGTAAATGCTTTTCCATGATGTCCACGATTTCTTGAAACTTTTTATCTTTCGGTTTCACTGGTGTACACAAATTCACTAACAACTCATAGCTTTCTGTGCCCATAACCGTTATTAATGTCGGTACTTTCCGCGCGTCCGTCACTTCATTAACCACAAAATATTGTTCTACTCTTTCGATATACAGTTTCCAATCATCTTTATGCACATCAAACTCCTTTATTTTTCCTATAGGCATAGTGATGGTAATAATAGTCACGCGTTAGTCCGATGTTACCTCGTCGCCACTGAACCGTATGTGTGTAGGGAAAAGAACACTGCAACGTCTTGTCGTAAACCCGTTTATTCGCAGACTGACTCAGCACTGGCTTATTCTAATTAGCGGGGCGGTGCAATGTAAATCTACCCGCATTATAATAATACTAACTAAATTATCCATCTACATTACAGCAGGAACCCACGCCAGTAAAATTTTTATATCGTAGGACCCCCCCCCCCCCCCCCCCATGTGAAAGCTGTAGCTACGCCCATGGCATAGTGCACTCAGTAGGTACAACACCGGCACCAGCTATTTAAAAAATCTGATTAAAAAATCCGTTCAGCTTCTTTTATCGTTTACCTTACTAAATATTCAAACATTATACGAAGTTAAATAAGACTGTTGTCATTTAAATGGATTGCCATCTATTGACAAAAAAAGCTAATATTTCAATGACCCAAATAAAAAAATTGACATTGTCTAGGTTACTTCCAACGACTAAAAATCTTTATTATGAATTTCATATTAAAAAATAAGCTTATTCTATAGTTCCTAAACAATTATTCAATTCTTTTTTATGTGTTCAATTCACTCAAGGAATTTATTGAGTTTAGGTTACATGGTTAATTTATTTTATGATTTTATTTGGATCAAGCTTTTGGTCTGATGCCGACACAATCCCCCGTATTGATGCCATATATTATTTATTTTTGTGTTTAGGGAATAAATGGTCATCCATGCCTGAAATACGATAAAATAAATTAGTTATAAATATAAGAAAAATAACAAAATTCAAAACGATAAAACGCGTATGTAAGGAAAGATATTATCGATTCGCGATTATATTAGCGATTCTTTAGAATGTATAAAATATGAGTATCCATATAGGACAAGAGTTCATTTTAACGGACATTACATTACACAAAATACACTTATCAACTTTATCCAAAAATGTTTTTACTTACCGTAATTATTAACACAGCCAAAATATGTCTCAAATTTACTTTTCACATATTCTTAGCACAACTATTTCTTAATATATTCAATATATAATTAAATAATTTAATTGACTGTGTCAGATTAACGCACATATACAAAAAAAATGTTTTTTATAAAGTCAAAACCAGTAAACAAAACAAAGTGGCACAAAAAATATTTTACTGTTTTGACCTCTCTTCAAATCTAGATAACAGTGCTACCTAGCGTAGAGACCTGACAACAAAATAAATATGACTTTGATAATGATATCTGTCAACTGGGGAGTGACATCCCCCTCGCCCCTGTGAATGAATGTGGGCGACAGCAAGCGGCGGATGAATGTGTTTGTTTATGTATGTAGTTAATAAAAATTAAACAAAACAAAGAAAATAACATCAAATTTAGTAGTATAATTTAGAAAAAACATCAAGAAAATGCCAAGTGAAATGATAACACTCCAACTAGGCCAATGCGGTAATCAAAGTGAGTGAAATTGTTACTGTCAATATTCAGTTATTTTGAATTTATTTCATTGTATAATCTTGTATTTTATTTGCAGTTGGCTTCGAATTTTGGAAGCAGTTATGTATAGAGCACGGAATATCTCCAGAGGGCATATTGGAGGAGTTTGCATCAGCCGGCTCGGATCGTAAAGATGTATTCTTCTATCAAGCAGATGATGATCATTACATACCGCGGGCGGTGCTGCTAGATCTCGAACCGCGTGTTATTCATACCATCATGAATTCGCCGTACGCAAAGGTACGATATATATTACGCTGATGCAACGTATCTCAATATCTGATTAAAACTAATAAAGCATTTCATGTGTTTAATTTTGTCAGTCGCCAATGCTATTACGCTCAAAATAGTATAAAGATTTCGTTATAAATATGGATTGCTTTTTATTATTTTGTTATAATCTTAAAGGTATTTGTCATCTCTGTATTTTTTTGTAATTCTAAGGTATTCTACAATCAATGCACCAAATGAAGCAATCATGTATGTTTTAGCTCTATAATCCTGAGAATGTATACTTATCGAAACACGGAGGTGGTGCAGGCAACAACTGGGCGTCTGGATACGCTCAAGGGGAGAAGCTGAATGAAGAAGTTTTTGATATCATAAACAGAGAGGCAGACGGCAGTGACAATTTGGAGGTAATTACTTCAACAAGTTTTCATGTCAAGAATTCATGTCTGGTTGGCCTTAAAATTATTTTGTGGTAAGCTAACTTGCATGGTTTTTAACCTGTCAAACTCCGCTTATATATATAGATGTATGGGGAACCCTATATATATATGGATGCCGGTGTCTGTTGTGGGGCTCGACGAGTCAAGTAAGGGTTGTTAATAATTAGCCACAATTGCCTATACTAATATTATAATCTATACTTAGAGAAGTATTTAGTAGAGACTAATAAGATTATATAGAGGAAAGATTTGATTGTTTGTTTGCATTGAATAGGCTCCAAAACTACTGGACCAATTTGAAAAGTCTTTCACCCATATAAAGCTACATTATCAGTGAGTAACATAGGCTACTTTTTATCCCGGGAAAACTTATTCACGTGTGTGGAACTACAAGTAGAAGTCTAGTTTTCTATTAATAAATCTAGTGTTATTATAGGCCCCAGGCTAGGTCAAAATTTCGTCAGTTATTTCCTCTCAAACAATAATTGGTGAGACACATCAGAGAATAGTATCATAAAGCCTCGTGTACGTCAGCTGTGGTTCCGTGAGGGTGTTGAGTCGTGGTAGCATCACCAACATGAAGAAAATAATATACATGACACAGTCATTTCCTCCCAACTAAAAACTTTTTTAAATCGTAGCTAACCCAATACCTTGAAGAGAAAAAATGATCAGCTGATTGTAACTTGGGGCATAACGCGTCAGCTGGTCCATCAAACATGTAAAAAAATATAATTCAATTCTCCAGATGATAACTTATATGCAACTATGAATAAATTTGCAGTGACCAGTATGTATGTATGTACAATCTACTTGTCTCTTAACATATTCCCGTTAAGAGACAAGTAGATTGATTTATAGAATTTTAAGATGAAGCACTTTTAAGATCAAATAAAATTCAACAATAATAAAACTACTGAATGGAATTGAGGTATTTTGTTGTTTTCTAGTAAATAACATTCTAGGCTTTCATAATAAACAATAAAATATTTAAAAACTGTGATAAGTTTGAAATGATGACCTTAAAATCTATCAATTTCGGAATTTTTTTTTTCAAAAAAGTTATTGACAAAAACTGCTGTATATTTCAGAAAAACTTCATGTGACTAAATGTGCAAATTACGTTTAAAACTTATCTATTCAGCTTTTCTAATGAGGTATAAAACATCACAATTGATCTTGTAGAAGTTAAAACAAATACAAATGTCTGAGTACTGCTCTGGTAAAAATTGTTTTGTATGCATATTATTAAAGCATATATAAGTATTATTCTTACAATAAAATACAATTTTCTTTATTATTACAAACCTTGCTTGACTTGTTAGCCTCTGTTTCTAAGCTCTGTTTCTCACGCGTGTCCACAGTTTTCATGTGCCTCCAGACATCAAAGTGAATTGAAATTCAATTTACTTATTTTAATATTTCTTTAGTTATTTGTTTACTTATTAGTTGTAAAGTATTTATATACGGAACTAGCTGCTGCCTGCGGCTCCACCCGCGTTAAAAAGTTTTTCCGGGGAAAAGTCCCGCTTTATACTTTTCCGGAATAAAACGTAGCCTAAGTTACTCCTTATTACATCAGCTACCTCCCAATAAAAGTCCCGTCAAAATCGGTTCTGGCTGGACAGAGATTAGCCGGAACAGACAGACAAAAATTGAAAAAAAAAAAATATTTTGGTGGATGTACCGTATATATATTCCTTGGATAAAGATTAATATTATTACGTTGATACAAATCTTAACAAATAATGCATTAATTTCGACCAAATTTGATTACCATAAAAACGGTTCTAGTGAGTTAATCTTAAAAGATAGACATATACTGTAGCGGACATTTTTTTAGATCATTTCAAGAGGAATAATTTTATCATACATATATTTTCAGTATCTTAACCGTTTTCGCAGCGCACGCAATGGAAGCTCTCAAGGATGAATAATTGTCCCCGTTTTTTTCACATTTTCCTTTATTTTTTCGCTCCTAATAGTTGCATTGTGATGTTATATAGCCTTCCTCGATAAATGGTCTATTCAACACAAAAAGAATTTTTCAATTCGAACCAGTAGTTCCTGAGATTAGCGCGTTCAAACAAACAAACTCTTCAGCTTTATAATATTAGTATAGATTACGGAACCACAGCTAACGTTCACGAGGTTCTGTGATATTATATTCTCTGATACGTCTCACCAATTATCGTTTACGTGGAACTTGGTCATGGAAATCTGTCACTGGCCCATGGACAATTAGTTTAGTTTATGATAAAACATTTTTGTTTTCAGGGTTTTGTGTTGTGTCACTCAATAGCGGGAGGCACTGGCTCGGGAATGGGTTCATATATCCTTGAGCACTTGTCAGATAGATTCCCCAAGAAATTAGTACAGACTTACAGCGTCTTCCCTAATTTGGATGAAATAAGGTAAGATTTGATCTGCATTGAAATACAGATTTACAATAATTTTCTTCAGTTGAATTTGCTATTAACTCATTTATAATATGGTAATGTGTTAGGAAAATAAAACCTTTCTTATTTTCCTAGTGATCACCTCTGTAATATTATGGTAAATGTATTCGAAATACAGTAAAACTGCTATGTTGGGGTTTAGGCTTCAATCTGCAGAACATAATATTAACATATTATATGTTCTGCAGTGCAATACTTTGAAATTTGGTGTTTGTTGAGGCAGGTGTCAGAAACAGTAAAGCGGTGATTCCGCAGAACGCGGCAGACGGCACTACTATGCAGTATTAAATTGAATGAGACGTGATGTCCTGCATGGCGTCATTTGCCGTGTGCGGAATCGGTCTCATAGAATTAAATACTGCATAATAGTGCCGTCTGCCGCGTTCTGCGGAATCCCAGCTTAATAGCAAACAGTGACGTCATGGAACGTCATCGGCCGGGCCATAACGCTACCATGCATGAGAAAGAAATAGTGCAATAACCCCATAATGTCCCCACTTTTGCTCACAATGATGCTTAAAATAAATATGAATAACTGCTCTATTGTTCAACCAGTTTTTATGCTGATTTCACACAAGAATTTATTTGTCGTATTATTTTCTGTTAGATTTAAAATAATGTGCAAAATCAAACATACAAAACTACCCTATTGTAAATGGTAAATGGCTGCCTATTCCTGAAGAGGGAAATGTGCAGGACTTACGTTTACGCATACTCATGCCCTTTATCCCCGAAGGGGTAAGCAGAGATGCAACTCCCACTTTTCGCAGTGTGTATTCCGTCCCATGATGTGATAGGTGGCGAGCCTATCGCCATTTCGAGCACAAATTCCAGACTCCGAACTGATACTGATTAGACAAATCCAATATCACTTTGGCCGACCCGGGGATCGACCCCGAGACCTCAGCATTGCAGTCGCACAGTAATACAACTACACCGCTGAGACAGTCTGTGTTTATGTGTTATATATCCTTAGTGATGTAGTGGTGCAGCCGTACAACTCGCTGTTGACGCTGAAGCGACTGACAGAAAGCGCAGACTGTGTGATGGTGCTTGACAATACGGCACTCAACCGAATCGCCAGCGACCGGCTGCACATTCAGAACCCCTCGTTTGCGCAGATTAACACCCTTGTCTCCACCATCATGAGTGCCAGCACTGCTACTTTAAGGTATGCAACCAATCAGATGTGGACTTCATAGACTGTTATGTGGTAGACAAAACTTATAAATAGTTCTGTGATAATAATTATTTGCTTTAAAGCACAGTTCTTGTATAACATACCATTCCCCGCTTATATATATAGATGTATGAGAAAACCCTATGTATATGGACACCGGTGTCCGTCGCGGGCCTTGACAGACTACTGGACTCCAAAGGAGGTTTCTGTGTTTGTTGTAAATGATTTTTTATTTTATGTTAGCACATGACATACTTTTTTGGAGTTGGTGCCTAATTTATTATGCATATAAACAAAGAAACAGATTGGAATGAATGCTTGTGTTTTATTAATTTCTTTTACTTTTAAAAATGGTTCCACCATTTCATCTGTGATTTTGCCAATGTCAAGTGGGTAGGTGATAATAATAATTTATTATTAAGCCGCTTTTGGAGTGAGTTCTTTTTTGTTAAAAAATTTAATATTTACTTTATTTCTTTATTTACAGGTACCCTTCATACATGAACAACGATCTGATAAGTCTGGTAGCGCCATTGATCCCGACGCCGAGACTGCACTTCCTTATGACAGGATACACTCCATTAACAGCCGATCATGAGCTTAATGCTGTAAGAAATTTATTCTATCGCCTTATAATATAAAACTATCTTTTACGCGCGGTTTCCAATTATTCTGGCTAAAAATTCGCATATTGCATCAAAATAAGTACAAGTTCTGAAATTACAAGCGAACAATTTTAATAGATTAATTAGTCTACATCTATTGTGCGGCTAACGCACAAATCAATTCTTTATGGTGATGATTTTTTTAGGCGCCAAAAATTCGCAAGACGACAGTGTTGGATGTAATGCAGAGGTTGCTGCAGCCAAAGAATATGATGGTGTCACTCAGTCCCGACAGGACGAACCAGCACTGCTACATATCAATATTGAATATTATACAGGTACGAGTTGCAGTTTATTAATATCATCCTTCCGCTTTACACCACTGCAATGTAGCATCGATGCAACTTCCTGTGTTACATATTATGTTGTATGTATGTTTTGTGGGCACGTATGCATTTGCACAGATGGGTGATCAGTTCATCACCTTGTTGAACTATTTCACTGTTAGTCCCTACATATTATGTTACAGATGAATAAAAATCCCACATTCCAAGTTCCTTTTAGATGGGTGGCAAAATGCATAAATATAATTAGGTGCTAAAAAGGTTACCAACGGCCGGTTTCTTGGGCGGCATAAACCCAGGTTACGCTACTACATCTGGTATTGGCGTTTATGAGGGAGTAATCATTATGTAATAGTAGTAGCGGCGATAGCCTATTTGGGAGTAGAACGGACTGCCGAGACGAATGTCCGCAGGTTCAAAACCCAAGGGCACACACCACTTTTCTAAAAAAAATATGTGTGTATTCTTTGTGTATTATCGCTCACTTTAACGGTAAAGGAAAACATCGTGAGGAAACCTGCATACCTAAGTTCTCTGAATTTCGACTAAGGCATTAAGTTGTAAAGGAAGCCCATGCTCAGCATTGGGCAGTATATAATACAGGGCTGGTATGGTAATCATTATATTATCTATGAAATAACTGAAATATATTTTTTTAACAATAAAAATGTTATTGAAAGTAAACCAATGGTAGGGAGAAGTGGACCCGTCGCAGGTGCACAAGTCTCTGCAGCGCATCCGCGAGCGCAAGCTGGCGTCGTTCATCCCGTGGGGCCCGGCGTCCATACAGGTGGCCCTGTCGCGCCGCTCGCCCTACGTGCACGCCTCACACAAGGTGTCCGGCCTGCTGCTTGCCAACCACACTAACATATGCTCCGTGAGTTCAAACTTAATACTATCCAACTAGTAGTACCCTGCAAGGTCACGCTATTTACACTCAATACTTACTATATTTTAAGCTAGCTTCTATCGCAGGCCTTGAGCGTGAAGACCGAATCCAGAAATTCCGTAACGAAAATAACCTGCCACCCCTCACTATTTTCAACTCTATCACAACCATGTAGAGTGTAAAATTCCATAAGTAAATTTAATACTGCAATCTTGTAAGAATACAATATGTAAGAGGATATGAGCTGGATGTTAAACGATAAAAGGTCGAAATTACCGTGTATCTAAAAATTGTTCCAGTCAGTGAAACGTATCGAAATGTCAAACGCGCGCAGTTGATGAGAATGTCCCCGTGGCGGGATGACGTGATTCTAAGTTTGAATCTTATATCTTTAAAAAGTTTTTATTTTATATCTGTTCAAAGAGGTTATAAATATCAGAACTGCCTGCTTAGAGTTTCGGCGTTAGGGCACGAATAAAATTTGTACAATAGAAAAAAAATAAAATAAATAAATAATCATAATTACATAAGTTGATAAAAAATACTATGCTATAGCTTTACCGTGGCAGTCTCCGAGTGCCACACGTCATTTTTTTTTCTTTGAATAATTATACTAGGTATCGATGAGAGTTTTATTAACATTTTGGTTTGCAGTTGTTCGACAGATGCCTGCAACAGTTTGACAAGTTGCGCAAGCGCGAGGCTTTCCTTGAGGTATTCCGCAAAGAGCCCATGTTCAAAGAGTCGCTCGAGGAGTTCGACGAGTCGCGCAGCGTCGTAGACGACCTGGTGCATGAGTACCAGGCGGCCGCCACGCCCGACTATGTGCATTGGAATCCAGGTAATATTGCCATATTTTGAAATAGATTTTGCTCGCGACTCCACTCGCGTGGAAAAGTTTTTCCCAATTTAAAGTCCCGCTTTATATTTTCCTGGGATATAAAGTAGTCTATGTTACTAATAGAGAAAGTAGCATTCTAATAATGAAATAATTCTTGAAATTAGTACAGTAGTTTTTTAAGTTTATGTATTTACACATACAAAAATAAAAAATCTTTCCTCTTCATATTAGTATTGATTACAACTAAAAGTGGATAAAATGGCATTTTAATAGTTAGCAACAGTGTGCATGCACTGTTGTGTTTCGGTTTGAAGGACATAGCCAGTGTAACTACTGAACATTTATTAGATCTATCAGATTGTATCACTCTAGTATTAAGGGCTGTGAATTTTAATAAATAGATAAATAATGAGACTCGACATCTTATGTCTCAGGATGACGAGCGCAGTGGAATGCGGTACTTTGTTACTCAAACAGCTGGATGGAGTTTCTACTGTTTATGGGTAGTTGTACAGTTTACCATCAAGCGAACGGCATGCTCGTCTCGTCATTCATTGCAATAAAAAAAAATCGTTTTTGTGTTACAGAGAGCAGCCAAATATAACGAACAATGTATTGGTGATCGGAGTTTTGTATGTCACGCCAGGACCTGATGTAGGACGGGGTAGCAAATCGATGGCGTAGGAGACCGCGAGCGTGCCCTCACCACTTTATTTAAGTTTTATTTAACCAAGTGCCATTTATTACGTAATCTCTCGACTCGAATATTGAGGCATGGCAACCCGAACACGCACAGAGACGAAAATAAAAAACGATTCACATTTTATTACCAAGAATTTATTTTAATTTAATAATGATTAACTCTCCAACACTCCTTATACCATACATGTATCACTCTCGTGCGAATGTTATACTCTATGTGGTTTGTACGTCCCTGATGTTTTACTGTAAATACATTTATTTATTTAATTCATTTCTTAACTTACTTCCAGCTGAGTACAGAAATGGAAATATTATGTTGAATATTGTTGTTACATGGAGATAGATAAAAACAAAACATTAAGTTACATATAAAAATAACAATAGTGTTTCTCCACATGTCTGAGGCTACACAGAGCAGATCAATACATATTTAAGATCACTTTACTTTACTCCACTTCACTAGGACTTTATGTACAGGGACCAAGGTTCATCTTTAAATTTTCACAAATTCCTAATTGTTTTATTCCATGAATAAATGTTTATTTCTAAAGCATAACATGTGTGTACGTTATTTTTTAAAGAGATGCCTATATCTGGCAGCGGTAAGCACGCGCTTCGAATAATGATAAGGCTATATACAAATAAGAGACACAAATATAGATTTTAGGGGCAACAGTAAAGGATGAATGAGTATGTATGTGCACTCTCCTCGGCAACTAAATTTAAATGATCGAAACTATAAGCACATAACATTATGAGGCTAAAATGTTATTTTTGGCAAGTGTACTTTTCGACCTAGCTATTACAGCTTACAGCAAATGACTCGAAACTGTATTAACATTTGCAGCGTTATCTCTTTCAACATAATGCACACACAATACACATACCTCAATACACTAAATACCTAATTTTTATACATCACTATAACACTTGTTCTTATAAAAGTTATGTTTTCAAATTTCAACGTAGACTAATCAATCACAATATTAATATAAAATAATTTTAGTGCTACACAAGGAATAACACCACTTCAGACTACCCTAATAATAGTGTACCAGTGCTTAGTAATATTAAAGCGATGTGACGCATTAGCAAAAATAAAAATCTGGAATATTAGTCAGCGGCAAGCACTGACGGCCAGCGTGGACGGAGGAGGCTAGGAGGTCTGACTGGGCGTGCTGTACTTCGGCTGGATGATGGAGGTCTTGCGGATGGGCACGGTGTCGGGCGTGGGGATGGCCTCGCCAGTGGGCAGCTTGGCCGGCGCTGCTGGTGTTTTGAATGGCGCCGACAGGTTGCTGGGCCGCTGTTTCGCCATTTGATAGTCTCCAGAGTCAAAGAATTTTTGCTGAAATTATATTAAATTTTATTATACTCAATATAACTACACTAGCTTTTCCCGCGGCTCCGCTCGCGTGGATGAGTTTTTCCGAGATAAAAGTCCCGCTTTATAATTTCCCGGGATAAAAAGGTAGCCTATGTGTTAATCCAGGACATGATCTACCCGTGTGCCAAATTTCATCGAAATCCGTTCAGCAGTTTTTGCGTGAAAGAGTAACAAACATCCATACATTCTTACAAACTTTTGCCTTGATGAAAATTCATGTGGTTGTGTATGTTATGGTAGTGAGTGATTCTTACTAGAGATTAGTGATGTAACGAATGTTCCAATTTCGATGTCCAACATTTATTTGGCGCCAATAGATTATATCGCACGTTACATGATAACATTCCAAAATCTAAACATGCCTAAAACAAAAATACTATTTCTTACTTATCTAATTCTGAATAAGTTTAATTTTTAATTTTTTTTAGGCCCTCGCGTGCCGGTTGCGTGGATCCACGCTCAAAAAAAGTGTTCAAACTCTGCTGAGAGCGTGGATCCACGCTCGGGCCGATTTCTGCAAAATGTATGAAAAGTGAACATCTACAGGTTGTTTCTTTTTAGCTTATTTTTGGGTTTCCATTTGAAGAAAATCTTGATCATACATTAGAATTGAGAAAAGCGGCCGCCATTTTGAATTTCTTTGTTTTGATGCCGATTGACCTCAAAATCGATATCTGGGTATATCTTTGGTTACAAAAGACGGATCCAACGCTATAATGGAGAACAATGGCCGCCATTTTGAATTTATTTGTTTTAAGGCCAATCAACCTCAAAATCGATATTTGAGTATGGCTTTAAGTACAAAGAGCAAATCCAATGTTAGAATTGAAAAAAGCGGCCGTCATTTTGAATTTCTTTGTTTTAAGGCCAATTGAACTCAAAATCGATACCTGGGCATGACTTTTTTAAACAGGCACGACAGAGTGACCCCGCTTTACCTGACCCTAAGCGTAGGGAAGTCCAGGGAGAGTGGCCTGTTTGAAATATGTCGGCGACTTTCGTTCTCTTACAAATCTCCTTTCAGATTTGATCACGTAGAAAAACGCCGAGCATAGCCGGGCGGGCATCTTCATGGCTCGCTGCCTAACTGTAAGCCATCTTGGTAGCCCATAGTCAGAGGTCACGTCTCAAAGCCGTACGTCACCACTGGTAGTAGTAGTACACAGATTGTTGAAAACTTTTGTCTTCAAGCACCGAGTTATTTTGGATGAGAAGACTTTGTCTAGTTTTCCGAACGCTATTCAAAGGAACTGATTTTGACCTCTATCTTAAAGTTTGATCTGCCTAACCGGACTTGTCCTAGATAGACAGATTCGTCCACAGCTTCGAAAGTTGCGTTCTCAACACTAAATGGCATATGCAAGAAATGAACATTGGATATGATTTTGGTACTGTTCACTTTAAGGCCTACCAGGTGGGAAACTTGGGTTGAGGTCTTTGAGCATAATGCTATAGTCCTGCAAAGATTTTGACAAGACAACAATATTGTCGGCAAATCAAAGGTGAGTAATGTACTCACCTTGAAAAAGCTTGAAGATATCGTTCAACACGGCAGTGAACAATTTTGGAGAAATACCATCTCATTGTCTCACCCCTCTGTGTAGTGAAGTAGCCTTCGTGCTCTGCTCATGTACTTGGGCTGACTTGGTGGCGTTGTTGTACAAGCAGTTCAGTCCTTCAATATACCAATAGTGGATGTGGCTTCACTGGACAACACAGCCCAGGTCTCGATCGAATCAAGTTTTTCTCAGTCCACAAATGCTAAGTGCAAGTTATATTTCTTAGTTATCTATATAACCCGTCGCATTATATGTATGTGATCTATCGTACTTTTGGGAATCATTATATGTATGTGATCTATCGTACTTTTGGGAATCCGGTTTGCTCGGGAGACTTGAAGTTATCTAGCCTGACGTCGAGACGATTCATGATAACCCTCGAGAGCAGTTTATAAACATTGCTCAGGAGTGCGATGGGCCTATTCTTCAATAAGGCGTTATTAGCCTCCTCAGGCAATTCTTGTGCGCTGGGTCTTCACACCCAATGCACGCATTGCACGCATGCATGGGCATGGGGGAGATTTGTCGCGGGCTGTGGCACATAGTTCAGTGTGTATACCTCTTGGTTGCATAACACATTCGAGGCCTTTGAGGGTTCCGCGAACATTTCCTGGCACCTTCTCTTTCCGCCCATCCTGGGAACCTTCCTCCCTTCCCCCACCTTCCCTTCCACCTTCCTCTTCCGCTTTCTTCCTAGGCCCCTGCAGTCGCTAAGCCGCGGGATTCACTGTATACCGATAGCAGGTTTCCCCGGTGTCGACTGCAGGGTTCACCTACTAAAAAAAAAAAGGCATTATCACCTTTCTTGAAGAACAGCACCATAGGCTTGCTCCAAGCATTACACCCTCGAGCCAGCATGAAATGAAAGAGTCTCTGAAGGACTTTTAGTGTCGGCGCACTGTCCGCCTACAGAAACTTTGCAGTGATTCAGTCCTTGGTTGCTGCCTTGTAGAACCTTTCAATCTCTCTCAATATCACAACCTTCGTCGATACTACGTTGCCGTTTTCCATCTTCAGCTTGCCCATTTTGGATTTACCAGATTGACAGGTCTTTTGCGAACACTTTGTTGTGTTTCATCGTCTCCTTTATGCTTACAACAGTGAAAGCAAGACAGTCGTGTTGCGAGGACTTCCCTTTCTGTCAATAGAGCTGCCGGTATGCTTCAGCATTCTCCGAAGACGGCAACACAATATATCCGACGTTTCTAATTTAAAAATTACAATTTGACTCCTCAAGCCCCGCGACGGACACCGGTGTCCATATATATAGGGTTTTCCCATACATCTATATATATAAGCGGGGCTTGAAGGGTTAAGAAAAAAGCACTAATTGTGGTATAAAAATATAACCAGTCCATTCGTGTTAAGAAAATAGTGAGTCATCAGTGCAGTTGGATTTAAAAGGTGTACATTGAAGGAAAACATCAATAATTTATATTATTTTAAAAGATTTAAATGTATTAGTTATAAGTATCCTTAATTTTTTTTTTTTCATTAATTTTTCTAACTGTATTATCACACACCACACACCCTCGCTGTTTCTACTATACTGCAATATTTATAAAATGCAACACTTACTAAAAATATTATTAATATCAAATAATATAATAATTTGGTAAAAAAATAATTTAAAGTACTTAAGTGCATTTAGAAAGTATTAAGTTCATTGATATCACAATCACTCGGTGGCGTAGTGGTATTACAGTACGACTGCAAAGCTGAGGTCTCGGGTTCGATCCCCGGGTCGGACAAAGTGATATTGAGTTTTTCTATTCAGTATCAGCCCGGAGTCTGGAATTTGTGCCCGATATGGCGATAGGCTCGCCCCCTATCACATCATGGGACGGAATGTCGGCGAAAAGTGGGTGCACTAGTTGCGCCTCTGCCTACCCCTTCGGGGATAACAGGCGTGAGTGTATATATGTGTATATATATGTATATATATATATATATGATATCACAATATAATTGTTATTTTGTATGAGGACTATAAATACTAACTAAATTATTATTTATCCATTATGAATTTAATCTGTTGCAGTGTAATTTCAGAAATTATTTTCACATGTCATTACTAAAAACATTAGCAAAATATTCACATAATGTATGGCAAGTGAGAGTGCTATTGTGAATATTCGTTACACCACTACTAGGGACCTTAGACAATATATAAGAGTGACGCTTGTAGATCTTTCCTTTCTGCCAAGGTATAAGATCAAATGTTCATGCACACATTTGTCTTATTTATCAAAATTTAATAGGGTTAAAATTATATTCATGAGATACATCAGCTGTTACTATCAAAAAGTAATGTAATATCAATATGTTTATGATTACACATTTTGTAGAAAGTCTTTTCTCTATAAAATTTCTTGGTTCTAGTTTTTTTTTTTACACGGTCCTATCGGCCAGTAGCCTGACGAGAGTCGGCTTTTCTGGCCACACCGGACTTTAGGGTGAACGCAGAAGGCGGTCGAAACCTTTTAATTTAAGTGGCCATGCTGAGGGCAACCCACTAACAGGTTACAAACCTCGGCTCAGGACGGCCACTGGGCGAGGATGAGACATCAACGATTAGTGGGGAAGATTGGTGTTTAACCTAATCCTATTCGTTTATTTCGTCGGCACGCGGGCCGGAACTGTTAGGGGGGTCGGGGGGCGACGGGGAGCGCGGCGAGGTCCTCGCGGGGAGGACGGAACTGCGGTCTTGTACAGTGTATGAGTTTCAAGAACTCGTTCTTACGGCGGATGGCCAGAGTGATATGGTCCTCTGGATCTGTTAAAACTGAACGTGGCTAGACATCTATCAATTTTTTTTGTGTTTTGTGTATACACTTAAAACATAAAAATTACATAACCATAAAAAATTAAAACAGGTTTCATTTTTTACGAGAATTAATTATGTTATTAATAATCAGTCACTTAACAATAAAATTGCCTTGCTTTACCTTTAACAGTATTGATAAACACCATTCCATTTGCACAAATTGATAAACACCATTCTCTTGCAATGACCGTTGTGAAAAGGTGTGAAAGTAAAAGAGACAGAATAGTTGTAAATTGGTGTAGGAATGAGCTATCAAGAAAATTGTGAGTGTGTAATACAGTAGAAACACGGTTATCCGGCCCTGAGTTATATAAATTCGCAATTATCCAGACTACCAACCGTGACCAATTATATTAAATACCTACAAGTCAAATTTATGCAAGCAATAAGCATGATACATTGTATGTCGGAAAATGTATCTCTTAATCATTTCTTCATAAACATTTATTTCTGTTGATATGTGAGTCGTATAATATCAAAGGCGGCAAAGTCAAAGCAAAGATACACAAAATTATTTTATTGATGTGATATTATTATCTGTGAAAGTCGCATCAATTGGTATAACAATTTCCGTGCAAAAACAGCACTATCCTTGGTAAATTGTCGTTAAAAGTAATTTTTCTAATGCAAAGCCGGCTAAGTTTGCCAATTTTTACATATAATGTAGCTGCCTTCGTTAACCTGCCTTCTAACATCCGTAGACAACCAATGAGAAGGCAGTATTTAGTATGGCGTACAACAACAAACATGGCCTTCTCCATGTCAGTTTAAAACAAATATGGCAAAATCCAAATTTTTGTATCAAATCCGGCAATCTCCATCAGTTTTTCGCAAATATCTGGCTTAATTCACTTTATATCTATATTTTTATTCTTTAAATAAGACTGGATCATTATTTGGCTTTTACATATGTAATACCAAAATATAGTAATGAAAGAAAGCCAATGAAAATAAACTTATTTATCTTCTACAATTTTAGGTATTTTGGACATTGCCATATTTGATATTATATATTTTTTTTTTTTTTTTTATTTATTACTATTATCAAAACAATTAACAATTCATTTTACAAGAGATATAGCATAAACTAGATTAAGTTTTTGTGTACATCTACATCATCCGTCATCTGTAATTATTACTAAATAGAACATGGTTAATATACAGTTAATTAAAGCCTAAATACATATACCCTTCAAGAATTTGATATGCACATTAATACAATATTAACAAAAATACAATATTTTTATCAAACTACATCGGCCGACTTTAGACGGTAGTTTGTATTTCCAATAAGTAATATTAAACACCAAATGCAGGTAGGCGCGCCTATTCGTCCATCGTTAAACAGGATCATTGAATTGTATAATACATCATGTTTTTTTTTGTTTATTACTTTTTATTTATTTAATGTTATGTTTTTTATCTTATTTAAAAAATACTTTTTGAGTGTAATTTTTCTGTTCGCGGAATCAATTTTATTTTTTATGTCACTGGGTAATTGATTCAATAAGTAGGGTACCATGTATTTTAACGTACGACGTCCGTAAAGGTTGTTATAGTGAGGTAAGTTGTAATGTAATTTTAAAGCTAATCGTGTTCTTTTCTTGTGCTGCTTTGTTTTTGGAATGTCACTGTTATGTGTATGTTCTACAATTATAGAATAATTGACTTTCTCACGAACTGGTAAAGTTTTACAAAAGTGAAATAGGCCATAGTAATTGTCATCACTGTATTGCTCTTTTATCTTCTGTGGAACAATTGTTTTAAGAATACGTAGTTGAAGGTGTTGTATATTATCCAAATGTGTAGGAAACGTCCGCCCATAGCTGCTTAATCCATAAGCAATAATGGATTCGCCTAGTGCGTGATATATGTACAACAGTGTTTGATAGGGTATTTTGTATTTTATCAGATTAAATTTAGCAAGTATACTTCTTAATTTATCACAAATGTAATTAATATGTGCTTTCCAGTTCATGCGACTATCAATTATAAGTCCAACGTACTTATGTTCTTCAACTATTTCTATTTGAGAGCAATTACAGTTTTGGAGCTGATATAAATTAAGGTGCAGGCAATCATGCTCATGTGCAATCAGTTGTAGGTTCTGCCCGGACCGATTTTGGGCTGAACTAATATACATTGCCTTAGTTTTGTCAGCATTCAATACTAATCCTACGTCATGAGACCATTTTATCAGTTCCGTGAAATCAGATTGTAGTCTTTGCAATGCCTCAGTTATATTTTTACTAAAAGCAATGAGGCATGTGTCGTCCGCAAATTGATATATCTCACATTTCTTAATAACATTCGTTAAGTTATTAACATAGCTAATGTAGTGTAGTGGACCTATGACTGACCCCTGTGCCGTACCTTGGTCCATATCTGTTTTTAAGCTTAAGTTACCATCTATTTTGACATGGAATGATCGGTCTTTTAGGTACTCTTTACACCATTCATGAACCTGCCCTCTTATACCACAGTCTTCAACGTGTTGCAGTAACAAATCGTGTCTTAATGTATCAAATGCTTTGCTGTAGTCTATAAACAATACCATCACATGTTCTCTATCATTTAGGTGCTTAAGTACAGAGTCTGTAAAAGCAGACAGTAGCTGTGTAGTACTTTTACCTGGTTGGAATCCATACTGATTTTTATTAATGATGTTATTTTCAGAATAGAATTGGCTAATTTGTTTGCAAATGTATTTTTCGGCAATTTTGTTTATTGTCGGGAGAATAGTGATGGGTCTATAATTTTCATAGTTAGATCTACTTCCTTTTTTATAAATAGGTCGGACTATACCAGTTTTTAATTCCGGAGGATATTTAGCTGTAGATATACTACCGTTAATAAGTTTTGCAATAACTGCACTGATTTTATTGCTGATACGTTTAATGTCTATTACTCTAATGTTATCATATCCAGGAGCTTTATTATTGTGTAATGCTTGGATTATTTTACTTATGTTTGTTGCCGAAGCTTTTTGAAATCTCATTGTCACATTAGCAGGTTTTCTAAATGTCGATTTACTAATTAATGTATTATCACATTTAGGTGTAATATTCTTCACATTGTTAACGAATGTTACTGCAAAGTTATTGGCTATACTAGAGGAGTCAGTATTAGATTTTTTAAAAGCATTGACTATTACAGAATCTATCGATGACTTAATTCTACCTGTTAAACGATTTAATAATGACCAAAGTTGTTTTGGATTGTGTTTGTTGTTACGAATCTCCTCTCTTAATTTATTATTTTTTGTTTTCTGTATAATTTTATTCGCTTCATTTCTTGCTAGATTATATTGTTGCTTCAAAATTTTATTTGTGCTATCTTTCTTCCATTCGATAAATAGTTTGTCCCTATATTCGGCAGCTTTTTTAACTTTATTAGTTATCCAGCTGATATTATAGTTATCTAAATGTTTCCTTCTCACTTTGGTTAATATTTGCGATTTTTCATAACAACTGTTTATGTTGCAGTTAATATACTTATATATTTCTAATGGGCAAGTCATGTTGTCCGTTTGTTCCCATTTTATTTCATCAAGTAATAATTGCAGTTTTTTATTATCGATTTTTTTTATAATAATAGGATCAGCCTGTATTTTCGGTCCAACGCAAGCCATAACTATCATTCGATGGTCAGCCAGTGTAGTGCCAAGCGCCGCTGTGTACAGTTCTTGTGTTCGAGATCTCGCATAAATATGATCAATACAAGATTTGCTTAATTGGTTCTTAGTAAATTCTAATCGTGTATAATCAGATATCCCGCACACAAGTCCACAGCTGTACAGGGCATTATTATACTTTTGTTTTACAATATTATTCGTTTTCAGATCAATGTTAATATCACCCAAAAAATACAGTTCATCATCTATGCTTAGTTTAGATAACGTATGCTGCAGTTCGTCAATGAATAAGTGTTTACTGTTACTAGGAGGGCGGTACACGGCACACAGAACGGCTGAGTACGATGTCGGTGTTGTGATTTTAAGTAATAAGTTTTCTGAGTGACGATATTTTTTATTTATTTGAGCACACTTGTGTTTGTTATGGACATATATAGCCAGTCCTCCACCTCTTCGACCTGCTCGCAGTTCTGTGTACGTTTTGTAGCCGGTTATATTATAAAGATCACGTATAGAATCCGATATATTAACTTCAGTTACTATTATGACATCAACACACCGTTTAGATGATAAAATGATTTGTTCAAGCGCTGAGAAATTTTTAATCATGGAACGTATGTTTATGTGTATACATAACAAGTTAATATGAGTTGGAATTTTAGTAAGGAACGTATTCATGTCAGGGCAATTTAGAATTTCGGTGATATCATTTGATATAGTATCCATTTTTATGGTTATTAAAAATAAAATATAAATACCTTCACATTAAGAATTAAATAACATCACACTTCACTAGGTTTTTAATGTCATTAACTGATCTTATTGTAACTATCTTTCCTTTTTCTTCTTTGCGCACCATTATTACTCCCCTTTTGCACCAGATATATTTAAACCCTGCTTTCTTCAACTCTTGTTTAGCCGTCCAAAGTAGTTTTTTATTATAACTCGTGAGCGCCGCCCTCACATATATAATGTTATTGTCTGATGAGGTGGTTTTTATTTGCGGAAATATATCGGATACGTGAATTGGAGATGTTTTAGCCGATTCTATCCATTTACTTTGCATTGTTTCCTCTTTTAGATTAATTAAAATATTACCTGGTTTATCTTTACTCCCACGCTGTCTATTTGCGTATTTAATGCCTTCAGGAGGCATATTCAGTTTGATTGCTACTTTTTCTACTATCTTCATTATTTCTTCGTTATTATTATATGATACGTTAGAGATTTCAATAGATGATGACAGTGTTTGTTGTTCCATTTCCTGCATTCGCTGTTCAAGAGCTCCTAAACGAGTTTCTAGACAGTTATTTTTATTTACAAGTTCTATATTTTTCTTTTGTAATTCAATGATAGTTTTTTTACACGAATCCATGCAATCTACTATTTCATCCATTTTGTCACTATAAAATTGCAGCGACTGAGTTAAATCGTTCAATTCTTTCTTTATTGCTTTCTCCACTTCTCTACTTATGCTCTTTAGCAGTAACTTAGTGTCTATATGTGTTAATTGATTATCATCTTCTTCCGCCTCTTCATCTTCCTCTGCTATTTCAGAAGAATGTCGTTTCGAGGTTTCCTGTTTGCATTCACTGCATTTCCACTCCAGATTATCGGTAGCCTTAAGGGCAGTTATTTGCTTGTTAGTGAGGCCCGTACAGAGGGTGCTACAGTGCACAGATTTCTCGCAGCAGCTACATTCTAGCCCTGGACTTTTCTTCGTAATAGCTCTGTTACATTTTTCACATTTATGCATCGTGAGGGTAGGTATATGATAACTACACTTTGTGTGGACGTGTTAAACGAACGTTATATGACTCATGTATTTGTTGTTTTTAATAAACACAACATTATGTACTGCATATCCACAAAACCTGCTTTTCTTAGGGTGAAATAGTTCCAATAAAGGCGAACTGATCACCCATCTGCACGACTGCGTACGTCCCCACAAAACATACACCCCGCTTTTCTTCATACATTCGATTATCCAAATGCCTCATGACAACAATTAGTCTGGTTAATCAAGTTTCTACTGTATAATAATGTATTTCAAAGAAATTTATTTTGATGTTTTTATAGTTCATATAATCTGACCTTTGTAGTGGAAGAGGAAACAAAAGATAACATAGATGCAACTCTTACCCCTTTAGCTAGCCTTTTCTGCAAGAAAGCTGAATGGCCACCAGGTCCTCTCCCTAACATTGCATTTGGAAATTTAGCTTTCAACTTTGCTTCTTCCAATTTTTCTAATTCTTTTGGCTGAAAAAGAAATATTATTTTAGAATAACAGACACACTAACTACTATGCAGAAATTATCCAATTCTATGGTTGTCTGGAAGAGGTCACTTTTAGCAATAAGAATGTCTATTGTTACATTAGCCATAGTTAACAAGTATGCTTGTGAGCATCCTTTTACATAATATGTGGTGTAAAATAAAGAGACATCTTTCTATCTATTCATCCCTTGTTTGTTGCATACCATTTAAACACTACCTTCCTATGCAGCAATATACTAGTATGTGTATGACATCTTGCTGCACTGTCTTAAAAATCAAAAAGGTTATGCAATATGCGCAAACAATAAAAATTATACAGGCAACACTTTCTTCTTAAATCAAGACTGATTAGATATCATAAAGAATATTTCTCTTATCCAATATTTAAAGTTACGGTGTCTATTAATAATAAAAAACATAAGAGGTAAATTGAAATGACTTGGATGTGAATCATGTCATTAACCCTGACAATATTACACACACACACACTCACTCACGCCTATTATTCCCGAAGGGGTAGGCAGAGGCGCAACTAGTGCACCCACTTTTCGCCATTATTCCGTCCCATGATGTGATAGGGGGCGAGCCTATCGCCATGTTGGGCACAAATTCCAGACTCCGAGCTGATATTGAATAGAAAAACTCAATATCACTTTGCCAGACCCGGGAATCGAACCCGAGACCTCAGCATTGCAGTGGTACCATAATACAACTACGCCACGGAGGCAGTCAATATTACATTTTCAAGATAATCCTATAATAACTATGTTCTCAATAATAGGTTCATAATAATACAAGGTTGATTAAACGGTGAGGCTTTATTTCTAGCTACATATGTAATGTACCATATACAAGCTCTACACCAAATTTCAGTTCAATAGGAGGAATAGTTTAGCCACAGTATAGATTTTTTGTGATTGCAAAACTACATCGGGATGTATATCTGCCCTAACAGCTGACCGAGAGTCTAAACATAGTTATCTAAGGTCATGTAAGGTGCATGACCTTAAATATCAACAAAATTAGGAGACGTTGCCCCTCTATCAGCCAATAATCACGTCAAAGTGAGTCTTAATCTTAGTATAATAAGAACGAAAACACAATAACATTACATCATAACTTTTTTAACATAAACAAAGAAGCGATTAATACATAGACCTGGGTCATTCCAATCTTCAAAAATTCAAAGAACTGTTTCAGTTTTTTTTATGAGTCCCCGTAATTGCTCCGGGACATGAGACTCCTTGCGAAAACGCCTGCGCCGCTTCCTAGGTACAATCTTATTAATGCTTACGCGCCATTTTGAGAATATCCAAATATTGCTTTTTGTTTATGTAATAGGACACTAATGTAAATGTATTAAAAAGTGATAGTGTTTATTTATTTCTTTGTGTGATACGAGCACCGATCTTTTGTTATGTTTGTGTTTGGTTTCTGTAACTTTGTGACAGCGAAAATTTTTAAATTTGTACTTGAGACCCACCCGAGCTACCTATCTATTTGTATTTGCCGGTCGGCTCATCGGCGATATGAAAGATAACAGAATGCGACGTTGCCGTTTTGTCACGCAGATGACCGCAGGTTAGTGTAAATATTTATAAATGGTGTTTGCGTATTAAATTGATAGAACTTGTTAGAAAAAAGTGATTTTCTATTTGTATCTTTATCGAGTTTTTGACCGTTTCGAATTATTTCCGAGCCGATATCGAGTACTCTGTCCATTTTAGTGCCCCTGGATCATAGCAACCTTGTATATAAAACACTGCATCTGGGTACTTTATACAATAAGTAATTTATTAAATACAATAATCAAAATATAAATTACAATAATGAAATTGTGTCAAGATTCAAGACAACAATATGTCAAACTAGCTTTTGCCCGCGGCTCCGCCCGCTTTAAAAAGTTTTTCCGGGATAAAAGTCCCGCTTTATATTTTCCCGGGATAAAAAGTAGCCTATGTGTTAATACAGGACATGATCTACCCGTGTGCTAAATTTAATCGAAATCCGTTCAGTAGTTTTTGCGTGAAAGAGGAACAAACATCCTTACATCCAAACATCCTTACATCCAAACATCCTTACATCCAAACATCCATACATCCATACATTCTTACAAACTTTCGCCTTTATAATATTAGTAGGATATGTGAGTGCCTCTACCCCTGATTCTAGCCATGAATGAAGTACGCAAAATTAATGTATTGGGCAATGTGCAATACTCAAGGGCAATTTAATGACAACTTACATGATTAAATCTAATCATTATTTCATTTTGTATCTTAATTGTAGATACGTTATGTAGTATAAAGCTATGTAAACAATACTCACATCCTTTGGAGGATCGTTCTGATCTGGTGAATCACTCATTGTATTTTCTAAAAATGAAAATAATACAAATTTTACAATATTGTATTGTCACGATGTAAACAAATAATACAACATTCACGCGCTACACACATTGCTTTATTGTCCGACTAGATAATTACACTACGACTTATGTTTACCCTCGATTGATTCGAATAAAAATTAAATGAATCGTTATTTCTGTGATATTTATGTATTGACGTGAAATGGAAATGTACCAAGACTAACGACATTTGTTCAATCTAGCCATTAAACTAAATGAATGTCAAGAAAACACATGGGCTTACCGCAACAATAATTCATAAATCTAATTCAATAACGTCCGGTGTATGTACATGATATTACCTTGATTTTGTTCGTCCTGCTCCTGCATGTAAGGGACGTTATCGGCATCCAATAACAAAATATATTTTCAACCGAATTTTCGAAATAATTTTGTCAATAGTTTGCAATTTATCTCCAAAATATCAAAATCAAACGTTCTTATAATTTACACAAAAGCAAAATATGGCGTTTGGATGTTGCCAGAAATAAAAATTATTTGACGCATTAGAGAACAGAGATGACTAAGGGTTTCTCAATCCTCTGCCAAAGTGTCTTATTAGGCCGGGCTTATAGAACCATTTTTTCCGTTGCTGAAAAGAATCGTAATTCAGAAATCAGAACGCCCCTGATCCCATAGACAACAGCGTCACACTCAAGAACTTTATACCCACAGTCACACTGCTTTAGTCTTTATTCTATGCGTCACACCAAGAATTTTAGAAATATTATAATCTTCTTGCGTCACACACATGCTGATTTTTTTCCGTGAGTGAATGATAGTGAAAGATTTCGTAGTGTTGTGTAGGACATAAAAGAGGCGGTACATTTTTCCTGTACATGACGAAACTGCCTCGGTGTTGCAGTTGTAATTTTTTTATTATTGATGGCTCGACAAAGTTGCTTCACTGCACTTGATGGTAAATGAAGTGAAGCTCAAAATAATATCGACCGGCAAGAGATGAACATCCTTGGTCCATCCTTGCCTGCATAATTACTTCCTCACGCTCCGCTTGAAGGTATTACGGTACGACTGCAATATTGAGGTTTCGGGTTCTATCCCGGGTCAGGCACAGTGGTATTGGATTTTTATATTCAGTATCAGCCCGGAGTCTGGAATTTGTACTCGTAATGGTGATAGGCTCGCCCCTATCATATCATGAGAGTAGGACAGAATAATATGTACAGTGAAAAGTGGGTGCACTAGTTGCACTTCTGCCTACCCCTTCAAGAATAAAAGGTGTGTGTGTGTGTTTACTGGGGTAATATTATAAATATTTCAATGGATTTCGTTCAAATGTTTAGATCTTATAGTGGCTAATTTTATGTAAGTGTTACAATAACACCCCACGCCGCCAACCTACAGTTGCTACTTTGTTCCGTAGATTTTTTTTTCTTTATCTCGGGGAAAAACGCGTTATCGCTACCACCACTGGGGGGTAAGTGGAACGGTTATGTTGGTTTCACACAGTCTTAAGCGCACATTACACGCTCACACAACCGGCATTCAATTCCATAACTCATGATTGACGCGTGAGTAATGAAAACAAAACGACATTACACAATCACTCAAAATCACCTTCAGTCATACGCAAGATTTTGCGGAGAACACACGTTTTCACTCGTTTTGGTATGAATACTTGTAAAATAAAAGGGAATTGAGATTAAAAAGTGTAACAAGAAGGCGTTGGGTAAAATATTGACTGAAAAAGATAGTTTTATAGCCATACTTTTGTTTTACCCACCTTTTATTAGCGGCCACGCCCGTTTGATTTTTTTATCCAGAATAAAAGTTGTATATATTTTCCAGGGATAAAGGTAGCCTATGTGTTATTCTATACTATAATCTATCTTTGTGCCAAATTTCATTCGATCTGGATGTTTAGCCGTTCTGGTGTGATTGAGAAAAAAAAACATCAAAGTTTTCGCAATTATTATATTAGTACCTATAGATAAATTTAGTCTGAAATACGAGATACAAAAGTATGACAACAAATTTTTTTATTATCTTATTGGATAAAATTACCTAATAAGATAATAAAGAAAAAGTACCCTATAGTACTGAGGAGTAATGTATCTTCTTATTAGTGAAAGAATTTACAAAATGAAACAAATCTTTCCTCTTTATAACATTAGTATAGACTAACTGTTAAAGATTCGTGGTAAACCACAACTCAGGGATTGTTTCAAAACTTAAAATAAAATTTTTCTGCGAATGTCGGAGAAGGAAATTGGCCGCTCGGGTGCGCCAGCGCCTTTCCGACTCAACGCAATATGTCCCACTCCACCGCTGTCCGCGCACTGACTGACTTTTTCGGGACGAAATGCCATTAGACGATCGCGCAAAAGTCATGACCGATGGTTGCGCGACGCGCATATCAAAAAATTCAGATATTCGTCACTCAACCGTCAATCACCACATTAGACGATAGGTTATTCGTCACTCACGGACGTGACTGTGGTAAAACGGACAGCAAAACCTACTGTCTAATGTGCGCTTTACGGTCTAATGTCGACACTCGGGAGTATAGCATAGCCTATGTAAAAGTTAGCTTCTCTATGTAATCTGTGGTGTAACCGTGTAAACCTGTCAAACAAAAATCAAAAGAATGTCAAAGTTGTTTTTACAGGGCCGTGTTTGAATGTCGCAGTTTTGGCGGAATTTGTTAAAAACATAAATTAGAAACAGTTTCAAATGGCATTTGAACCGGTATTAGAAGATATCGACGGCTTAATTGTTAGTGTACGTGTGCGGAATTTTTTTTGCCACGAAAACTTGGAGATTAATTTAAACCCAAACGTGAATTTTATAGTGGGCCGCAATGGTAGCGGCAAAAGTGCGTTATTGAGTGCTTTAGTTGTTGGTTTGGGAGGAAGAGCCGCCGATACAAATAGAGGAAGCAGCTTACCTAGTAAGTTCTATCATGAACAACAACATATTATATGCGACCATTTCCGGGGGTTCCCAAGATTTTTTTGAGTTGTAATTATTTTACACCAGACCTATGTAATAAGGAAGTAACTTGACTAATTTTCGTACCAAAGTATGATCATAGCTAATGTTACGGAGTCACACGGCGCCAACGCTCTAACTGAGGCTTTAGAGACGCCGGATAAACGGTTTTTCCGTGTAGAATAAATTTTTGCGGTCTGACCTTCGTTAATCGTTCGCGCCACCCGCGCGGCGCCTCCTTTAAGCATCGCCGGAATGTTAAAAATACGTCACTGGCGCGCACAATATAGCATATTATACACAATTAAATATTGGGTTTTTACTTTCCTGGCAATATTTTTGTACACCAAACACAAGCCCCTGGCTATGGTCGTATTGTATTTTCGCGCCCAAAGTTTACTACATTTTAGCTTGTATTTACCCAACTGCGAAAGGAGGGTTATGTTTTTAAATTATGTATGTATTAGTGATGTAACAAATGTCAAATTTTCAACATGGGAATGCGAATATGGGATTCTTATTTGGCACCAAAAGATTTTATCGTACATAACGTGAAATTAGCTGCAAAGTGACCAAGCTGCACCTGATAGTAAGCATCGTGAGGTCCAGATAGAGTAACCTGTTTGAAATATGTCAGCGAAATTCATTCTTACGAATTTCCAATTTGATTGTGCTGAGAAACACTGAGAATCTTCATAGCTCGCTGAGTGACTATGAGTCGTCTTGAGTAGCCCATAGTTTGAGGCCACAAAAAAAATACACTTATTCTAAAAAATATATAACTAGTCCATTCGGGTTAAGTAAATATTGAGTCATCAGTGCAACTGAAGGATTTAAAAGGTATTTACATTTTAAGAAAAATCCTAAAATGTGTGTTATGTAGACATAACCAGTGTGTTGTGTCGACTAATTACGGGCAACTTGATTTGTCTAACTTTTCCATTTTATTACATAGCTTCTGATTAGTTCGACCAGTATTGTAAGCTTAGGAAGTGGGAGGAGGATAAGACTGACCTTCACCTCTCACGTCATAATTGTTTTAATGTAATATGTATATCACTTTAAAACTACGTGAGTTATCTATAACTGTCAGCCAGTAACACACTATCTGACAACTCTTCATAATGCCGGGCACCTAGTTATTAAATAAGTGGTTTAGATGGTTTCTGTTAAAATATGTTTTTTTTATTGTGTCATGGCCTGGTTTTTAAATTGTTTCTTATAATGTTATGCACAGTACCAGTATATGCATAAACCAGTGACTGAATTTGAATGAAACTTAGCATACACATTGTCCTATGCTTAAATAATAGAGCCTTCTTTTGGACTCTGTAAAAGCCTATTTTTACTGCGGAAAAATACCTCAGATGCTAATAGTGCCTATATTATTGTATCTATAAATATTTATACAGTGTGAGTCACATAAGCTCTTGAATAACTTTTTAAATACTATCACTAAAAATATATTTCAGTTATACCACAGTGTAATTTGGATACATAATATAAAACTAAAATTATAAGATATGTAAAAGATTTCTGTAAAAATTGGTTGCATAGTTTTAGCACAATGTTCCAAAAATATTACTCATCTGCAACATTGTAACTCATAATCACCTGGTGCATACATGACTTTATACATAGGAACATATGTTATATTTATTTTTCTAATATGCATTAGCCATAGATGTTAATCATTCCTTCATATTGTATCTGTAGCTGTATATTACAAGAGCTATAAGAAACAGCACTTAATATGTAATACCTATGTATTAAGAAGAAGAAAGAAAAGTTTTTTTTTATTGTTGGGACAAAAACTTACAAGTTTGCATAATAAAATGTAACAAAAACATATTGTGCCAACTATGGGCACCCTCATTTAACTTCATGCTGCAGTACTGCCGAACTAATACTGCAGCGCTGATTTATTCCATACATGCATTGATGTAATACTTTTTATTACATTAAAAATGTGCAAGCTAACTAATGAAAATTTTCATCTATGACCTTAGATGGATTGTTTCTGCCTGATAGATCATTCAGGATGATTTTTTTTTCATTTAAAGAGGAGGGACAATATCATCTATGAATCTTGTCAATTACATCATTTGCCAGGATTTGAAAACTGCAAAAATGTGTCAGGATTTGACTATCAATTTTACAGATATGTTCCAGTAAAGAGCAATTATTTTACAAAGCATTTGGTTTTGTTCACATTAATCTTTATATCTCATATTCTCGACTGCCTCGGTGGTGTAGTTGTATTACGGTAGACCTGCAATGCTGAGGTCTCGGGTTGGATTACCGACATGGCGATAGGTTCACCCTCCATCACATCATGGGACGGATACGCACGTCAAAAATTGTGTGCACTAGCTGCGCCTCAGCTTACCCCTCTGGGGATAAAAGGCGTGAGTGTATGTATATATGTAGAAACGGCCCCTTGCTTGTAGTGCTAGTGTTGCTCTGTGTGCTGATTTAACTGTAATTATCATTGTTTTTATGCTCGCCTTTCCTATTGATTATTATTGTCCTACTTGGTAGCACAGTAAATTTCACTGTTGTTATTAATAATTGTTTTGACCATGGTGATTTTTCTGATCTAATAAAATATAGTAAAAAAAGAATACCTTTGTTCAAATCTGGTAGTACTAAAGAGTAAAGAGCCTAAGAATCATTATAGACCTATTTCAGTACTACCTACTTGTAGGTTTTTTGCATAACAAACGATTCCGCTTTACATGGGGTCATTTACCAACTGATGATGGTATTGAAAGTTTAGGACATATTGATAATCCATGGGAAGACAAATGCGATGCTTTGAGCATTTTTTGCGATTTGTCCAAGGCATTTGATTGCGTTTTCCATGAGACATTAATCCGAGACTTAAATCATGGATCATAAACCCTAATATACTGTAAAAGACTACTTGACGACAAAATGGCTTGGGTTGGCTAGCTGCTCCGGTCAAATCATTTGAGCTCTTTGGATTGTATAGATTCTATAATTTAAATATATGCTTTGATTCGTGATTCATGACAACTTCAACAAACCAATCCGGTGCCTGTCGTGTGCCGGGTAGGTCACTTCCCTGCAACATCGTTGAGGAGGCCGATGGCTGGCATATGCGTCATACTCGTGAACGGGTGCTGCTTGCATGGACTTGTCTGCTTTGTTTGATAGTTGACTCTATTGTTTACTTAAACTTAAACATGTAGGTGGTTGTTTGACTTAGATACTCTCTGTTAATTTTCGCATTTAATATACATCTTTTAAATTGAATTTATATAGTTACTTGCAAATTGTAAAATATATTTATTAAAAAAAAAATTAAAGCGAAAGGGTCAAAGTTGGTTGGTCTGAGTAGAAAGATAGCCAACTCTATGCACACAGCTACGCACGCTTCTGTGTGAGTAAAATTCGCGAAGATTATCCTATAGTTGACGTTCCGCGCTGCACGTAAACGCTCTTAATACTTTTATAGAATGTTCACTATTTTGTAATATAACTGGTTATTGTAAACCAAATCCACGGTTTCCCTTTCCTGCGTAAATACCCGACTTCGTTCATAATATGCTCCCTCTAAGGTGACGTAATTTTAGCCGCGCCCGTGTTTATAATAATATGCTGGGAACAGAAACTTATCGCGTAAGCTTGTTTTGGCCACCCGGCGATGGCTATCACTATAAAGTCTTTACGCAGTACGCACCTCTTGTCCATCTCCTATGTGCGTGCATGTGCCAAATGTTGTTTTACAATGTGTGTGATAAATGAAATAGAGGAAAATCTAAACTATAATATATTATTATTTATTTATTATTATAAAGCTGAAGAGTTTGTTTGCAAGAATCCACGCTACGCCACTGACAGCACGTACCATATACATAAAAGTTATGATTTTGATACATTTATACGTTCATAACGTACATCCATCTATTGTTTATACAGGGTGTTACATAACTACCCGTAAAGCCGAAAGGAGGTTAAATGGGGTCTTATAATATTTAAGAACCGTAGTTACGCTGTATAATATACTAAAAAAAAAACTATATTTTCACTGATGTACAAACCCTATTTTAGTAAAATTAAAGGGTAAACAACGCAGAATGTACCTACATTTCTACCTAATTCGCGGTACGACAAAAATTTTAAACGACGTAACCTAACGAAACAACCTGAACGAACACTTACTTTTTCATAATAAACGTCAAATTTACAGAAACGGCTCAAAGTGTGCTCCGCCTTGCTCAATACACAACCTCGCTCGTCAGGGTATGACTTGTGTGGCATTTCGCACCATCGTCGGTGTTATTGATGCAAAAACGCGTCGTGCGTTGCTGCGCGCCGCCGATACGCCAGGCACCGTCGTCTAATGCGGTCCGTCTCCTGTTGTTGGGAGGGGGGGGGGGGGGGCTCAGAAGCCCCCGCGCACCGAAGGACGCCCTCGGCGTCAACGGCAGTGTGAGGCCTAACCGCCACGCTGCCGTCCATCACGGGGGTTACAAAAGTTGGCTAGACTGCCCTCGAGTACCTGAGCCCGGGGCTCCGCAGTTTATTCACCGCCTGTGTGGAACAGGGCGTCTTCCCGGCGCGCTGGAAAACCGGGAAGCTCGACCTGCTAAAGAAGGGGGGACGACCCGCAGAGTCGCCGTCGGCCTACCGGACCATCTTGTTGCTCGACGAGGTGGCAAAGCTCTTCGAGCGCATCATCCATGCTCGCCTCGTCGAGCATCTTGAAAGGGTCGGTCCGAACTTGGTCGACAACCAATTTGGTTTTAGGAGAGGACGTTCTACCGTCCATGCGATTCTGCGGGTGAAGTCACAGGCGGAGAATGCAGTGGCCAGCGGACAAATTGTCATTGCAGTGTCGTTGGATATCTCCAACGCATTCAACACACTGCCCTGGCCCTGTGTTCACGAGGCACTGCAGTACCACGTGGTGCCGCACTATCTCCAGCGTCTGGTGCACGCGTATCTGTTTAACAGGGACGTGGTGTATCCGGGCGCTGAAGGGTGGCACCGAAGAGGCATGTCGTGCGGTGTTCCACAGGGCTCGGTTTTGGGCCCTCTCCTGTGGAACATCGGGTACGACTGAGTGCTCCGTGGTGCCAATCTCCGGGGCGTCGGCATGACATGTAACGCCGACGATACGCTAGTCACAGCGACTGCTGGGACCTTCCGGGACGCCGCAACTCTGGCGGCGGCGGGCGCCGGCCAAGTAGTTGGAAGAATTCAACGTTTAGGTTTGAAGGTGGCCCTCGAGAAAACCGAGGCCGTGTGTTTTCACGGGCCTCGGAGGGGGCCACCGGCCGGTGCCCGCATCGTCGGTGGGGGGGTGCAGATCCCCGTCGGCTCTAGCATGAAGTATTTGGGTTTAGTCCTAGATAGCCGATGGCGATTCCGCACCCACTTTAAGGAGTTGAGGACAAAGTTGTCCCGGGCAGTGGGCGCTCTTTCCGGCTTGCTGGCCAACCTGGAAGGTCCTGGCATCCCTTACCGGAGGCTGTATCACGGAGTCGTGCGGTCCATGGCCCTTTATGACAGCCCCGTTTGGGCTGACTCCTTGAACCGCCCCTGCATCGCCCTCCCGCGCACTCCGCAGAGAGCTTTGGCGCAGCGGGCGATCAGGGCGTACCGCACGGTCTCTTTCGAGGCAGCTTGTTTATTGGCCGGATTTCTACCCTGAGACCTGTACGCCAAATCCCTTGCCGATGCTTTTCATTCGCGGGAGGAGGCGTTCAGTCGCGGGCAACGTCCGGCCCTGGAGGAGGTGGAGGCCAAGAGGGACTCCCTACGGCGATCCGCCGTGGAGGAGTGGCGTCTCGGGCTGGAGGCCCCGTCGTGGGGGCACAGGGTCGTAGAGGCAGTGTGTCCTATCTTTGCCAATTGGCTGGACAGGCGCCACGGAGCGGCAATGTACCGCCTAATGCAGGTGCTCACCGGGCATGGCTGCTTCGGTGAGTTCCTGTTTCGGGTGGTACGGAAGGAGGAGTCGGCCGTGTGTCACTATTGTGACAACTGCCTGTTGGACACGGCCCAACACACGTTGGAGTTTTGCCCAGTCTGGGACGAGGAACGCAGCGCTCTCAGAGCAGTCGTTGGAGAAAACCTCTCGCTGCCGGCCGTGGTCGCTTCCACGGTCGGCGGCCGGGAGGCCTGGCAGGCGGCCACCGCCTGCCACTTCTGCGAGGTGGTCCTCTCGCGGAAGGAGAGTGCCGAGAGGGACCGCCAGCGGAGTGGTGATCCCTCCCGCCGCCAGAGGAGACGTAGCAGGCGTCGGGTGGACGACTGACCGATGTCTAGCCAACTTTTGTGACCCCGTGATGGACGGCAGCGTGGCGTTTAGGCCTCACGCACTCCGCGTAAAAAAAAACAGCCTACGCAAAACATCATATCGTAATATTCTGAGTTAGAAAGCATCATTATTTTGCAAAAAATGTTGGAAAGAAAACTCGGAACAATTGTAGGATATTGATTAGAAGATTTTAAATTGGCAACATATTTTTTTTTTCAACTTGACATTTTTTGAAGCCAGTACTTAAGTCCTTGTATTAAGGTAGCAAACATTATGAATGAAAAATAGGAAAACTATTAAAGTAGACAATTATTAGGTAAAATAGTTACGTAGGCCTTTCTGTTAAATAGTCTTTCCCTGACATGACAGCTTACTAGAGTTGACAACATTATTGGCTTAGGTAATTAATCATATTTTTTACGGGGTATTTTGTAACAGTTCACGTTGTATATTTAATAATTAAAACAAATCATTGTCATATTTTTTCAACCCGAGGATCTCACTAGGTTTGCAAGGTCGAAAATACAGGGTGGCTCTTATTTTGTTTTGAGTTGTATATGAATTAGGTATATCATCATAATTATGTTCTTGTCTAATGTTCCAATGTGGAGTCGAAACAACACACGTTTTTTTACGTATGTTTCAAAACGAATTTGGTTTGGTTTTAACATCCTTGTTAAATCGTTTTGGTTGATCCAGTCATGTTAAAAAACCCACACTTGCCATACCTGGGAATCCAGGCCTTACCAATCTCCAGTGCATAGATGTTACTAATACACCAAGGAGGCGATATGAGTATATTACATCTTCTTTACAGCTTTCATAAAGAAAGGCACAAACTCAGCAACAGTAGAGATAAAGATAAAGAATAACAGCCCGAACGCGTACAAACATGACGTGTACGGCGACTACATCACAGTGGTGCGCACCATCAATGCGTCCGGCGGATCCAACTATAAGGTGAAGGCGGCCACAGGTTCGTAACTGCTTTTTTTATACGCAAATAATATAGGTAAATATATTGTGCAATACGTCGGCAAACAAGCAAGTTGTTAAGTGATTTCCACCACCCACAAACAATACCAGCGACTTGTTGCCGAACTTTATAGGTAATAAGGACGGGGTATGAGTGTTTGAAATTTATGAACCTTCTTAGGTGTACGGTGCGTACAGTATCTTTATTATGATAGAATGATGTTGATTAGAGAATGAGCAAAAGTCCTTTTTGATGGAGAAAATTATATATTGCGCTATTTTGATAAACTGATAATGAGTACGCGCGGATTGAATGATGACCGAATGCGAACTGATTGTATGATAAGCGACTATGACAATGCAAATGGCGTAAAATGCTGATGATACAATTTTGTGTACGTGCTGGCCCGTACATGCTCCCGAGCGAGAAGATGAGGAATGAGAGGTTGATGAAGTCAATGATAACTGAATGATGTGAGTTACAAGGAGGTCTATTTTCAGCAGTGGAGATCATTTAGCTGATGATCATCATCAGGATGATGAAGAGATATAAAGAGACCTAATAATATGAATAATCAGGTTTTTCGGCCGCCAAGCAGCAGCGTGCAAGCACTGTTGTGTTTCGGTTTGAAGGCCTTTGTAGCTCTAGTTAGCATAATTACGGGGCATTATGAGACTTAACATCTTATGTCTCAGGATAACGAGCGCAGTGGAATGCGACGCAGTACTTTGTACTTCAAACTTCTGTAAGGCGTTCCTACTGTTTACAGGCGGTTGTATTGCTCACCATCACGCTCGTCTCGTCTTTTTAAAAAATAAAATTTAAAAGGTCATGAAATTTCCCCTTTTTAATAATCATTTGTAAAAATCGGCGCGTGATCCTGGACTATATCCAGTTCGCTACACAATAAGTATATGCGGCAGGATCCCATCAGTTAAATTATGTTGAAATAATGAAAGTACTTACAGCTGCCTTTGATAACGTTTTTACTATTGTAGGCAGAATATATTATTGCTATAATATCTTGAAAACTGTTTCGATGTCATACAATTTTAATTATAGTAATTATTATCTATTGTGTATGTAAATTTATGGTTACTGATATGTGAAATTCGCGTAAAATACCTTTCATTAGGTTTTCTTGCACTCATGTGTGATATTGACCGTATCATCAAATCGGGTATTAATGCCTATATCCTATTTCGGAAAAGAGTGTTTCGAATCAAAAAACACATAGTATAAAAAGAGGCGAAGGCCTAGTTGGGTGTGGAACGCACTGCCGAGTCGAATGCTGGCAAGTTCAAAACCCAAGGGCACCCACCTCTGACTTTTCTAAAATTATGTGTGTATTCTTTGTAAATTATCGCTTGCTTTAACCGCGAACGAAAACATGTTGAGGAAACCTGCATGTGAAGTCTACCAACCCGCACTAGGCCAGTGTGGTGGACTAAGGCCTAAACGCTCTCTGTAGTAGAGGAGACCCGTGCCCATCAGTGGGACAGTATGTAATGCAGGGCTGGTATTTTTCTATTATTATTATAAACTCATTTGCAAAAAAAACGGGCACCTAAGCAATGAACCATTTCAAATGTTACTATTGGTTTGTTTGATAATTATAGGTAGTTTTACTTTCACAATTTTGTAAATTAATAAGCAAATAATCGTTTTCGTCAGTATTATCATAAAATTTTGATAAAATTTATGGGTTTTAATGCTAAAGTTCACTAGTAGTGTATGCTCGCTAGTAGTGCATATGCTCGTGAAGTAAAAGTTAACAAAGATTTTTGTTTGTTTTTTCTTTAATAAAGTAAAAGCAGATAAATGTTTAGTATCGAGTGTGACCCCCTCTAGCTGAAATCACAGCTTGAATTCGTCTGGGTATGCTAGCGAGGATATCCCGGATACTTGCTTGCGGAATACGTTCCCACTCCGCGGTAATCACATTCTTCAGCTCTCTGATGGTTTGCGGAGCCGGTTGTACTGATCTCACGCGTCGTTTCAGAACGTCCCAGACATGCTCTATAGGATTGAGGTCGGGACTTCGAGCTGGCCAATCCAAACGACGAATGCCGACCTCTTGCACATACGCTTCCACATCGCCAGACCGGTGGGCGCGAGCGTTGTCGTCCATAAAAATTGAGTCTTCGCCTAAAGCGGCCAATGCGGGTTGTGCATGAGGAATAAGAACTTCCGTTATGTATCGATGTCCAGTCAGTGAGCCGTTTTCAATGAAGACTAACTCTGTACGATCCATTGAATTTATTCCTGCCCAAAACATAACAGAGCCCCCACCATAAGGTGTGATTTCTTCAAAACAAGCCTCTGAAAGCGTTCTCCTCGTCTTCGTAGCACTCGCCGACGTCGATCTTCACCGAACAGAGATATCCTGGCTTCATCGGAGAACATTACCCTATTCCAGTCTTCTTGAGTCCATGACTCACAATTTCGAGCAAACCTAAGCCTGGCAACTCTGTGCTCACGGAGTAACTTAGGGCCGCGGGCCGGGCGATGACTGCGTATATTGGCCGCGAGCAGCCTCCTCCTGACCGTCCATAGACTAATATGCACATTTCTTACTTCTTCGAGGTTGTTCTTAAGGTCCACATACGAAGACTTGCGATTTCTCAATGCGCGACTCACAAGAAAACGATCATCCCGTGGTTGGGTACATGGTTTTCTTCCAGAACCAGGCCTTCTCTCGACGGAACCGGTGTCTTGATACCGCTGCCAGGTCCTTTGAACCGTGAGCGACTCACACTTAGCCTCTGAGCCACGAAGCATTGGCTGCAGCCCTCTTCGAGCAGCGCAATAATTTTGGTAGCTTTTACCACTTTCTCTAACATTATTGAGACAGCTAAACAGCAATAAATGAAGCTTTGACAATTAAGAATATGAAATAAATTCATAAAAATTGACTAAAAGTTATGAAAACCGATATTATCTTTTGGAACTTCGCACCAAAAATGTAGGATAAAAAGTGGTTTTCTGTAAAAACGAGCATCAAACGAAAATTTTAATTTAGAACGTACTGTTTTAAACACCACGGCATTTTTAAAACCGGCCAGTAACATGTACAAGTGATTGAAATCATTTTGGTACCGTATTTTTTAAAAAAAGAATTAAAATCCAAACCGCCCGTTTTTTTTGCAAATGAGTGTATTTCGACTGCTGGTTAAGAAAATGGAAAATAGGAATTTAAAGTTATAACCTAAGTATTAAGTATGTAATGCTCAGTAATCACGCTGTTTATAACGTACTTCAAACTGAAACACAATATTACTTGCACTCTTGTCCGATTCGTGTTGTAATTAAGTGATTCATAGGTGAGGTGATATCCACAAAGTATGAAGAAGTAAATTCAATTATACTCGCACACGACATCCAAGTCGACAATCCAATATCAGTATTGAACCAGGATGACGCCAGGAGTTTCCACAATCCAGAAAAAAAAACTTCAGACTCCAAGAAGAAGTACTCGTTCTTCAGGCGAGCCACCAACTTGGATCAGACCATGGACAATTACGAGAAAGCTCAGGACAGCTGTAACACGGCAACCTTAAAATGGAACAGGAAGAAAGATGTGAGTGACCTCGTTTCGTTACTATTGACCAAAGTGCTTGTGTCGTGCGTTAGCGGGTGTGTGTGGCACGCACGAATTCTAGTCTACTTATAGTAGGAGAGCTAGGGAACCATCCAATTAACACGTCTCTAAAAAAAATTAAATGATGTTTTATTATCGTTTAATTTAGAAAGTACCGATGCGGCAGGCATCTCGCGCTTGTGTTACCATACCAATATTATTTTATGTCAATAAAATTATTAATTTTAATCTATTTCAGCAAGGTTACAATGTAATTTACATATGTTTAATTGTAAAAAAACGACAACTAATTTTTTGGGTTGGAAATATGTGCCAGACGATAGCAAAGTTGTCATATAGGGATAGTAATTGATAACCTGCTTCCCATAAGGCTGAAATTTTGAAGGAATGCACATGAGGGCCGGCAGCGACTGGATGCATATAGCAGCAGACCGGGCTCTGTGACGTACCTTGGGAGAGGCCTATGTCCAGCAGTGGGCTTTAACGGACTGATGATGATGATTGTGTATATTAACTGAAATTAGTCTCAATTAACAAAAAAATAAAACCGACTTCAAAACCACTACAAACCAAAAAATAATTTAGCTTCATATTCGCTTCGTATATACCGCACCTTTAGAACGAAAACGACACAATTAAAAAAATAGAAAATTCAGTTGTCATTTTTAAATGGCTAAAAACTAGTCCCTTATGAACTATTGTTGTAATGAGAACTTTGTTTTAAGTAATTTTATGACAATAACTCAATTTTCTATCTTTTTGAATTGTGTCGTTTTCATCCTAAAGGTGCGATACGTAGTCTGGAATTTGTGCCCGATATGGCGACAGGCTCCCCCATCACATCATGGGACGGAATAATGGCGACAAGTGGGTGCATTAGTTGCGCCTCTACCTACCCCTTCGGGAATAAAAGGCATATATGTATGTATGTAGAAAATAAAAGAAAGGAGTAAAACTCCAGGAAAGTTGAACAAATCAGATTAATCTTACTTTTGATCGTTTAAGTCTATTGTTTGATGAAAATGTGAAATTTGATCACCAAATTAATGCTGTGTAGTGTATAGTAGTTACATTTAAACTTAAGGCTTTAAATGTAGGTACAACTACTACACAGACAGTGCAACACATAAGTATACCGTTTTCTGCCGTTATAAACGCACACATAAATAAATCATAAACACTTACATCTGTTTTACGTCACACTCGTCGTTTTTCACTTACTGTGCATGAGCAATGGAAAAAATCATACAAGCGTGAAGTCGTGTCCTTAATCAAATTATCTAAGGGCACAGTGGTTGGTTGAGCCAAGTGTAAAGCAAGAAGACGCTGGTACGTTCGTCGATCCCCGCATCAATATTCATGTATAATCCTATTCTGTAGTCCCGAGAAGGTTATATTCACGAAGTAGACATACATCACAAATATGAATATGATTAAAAATAATTTAGAAATTTAAGTGTATATTATAATATTTTTAGGCTTGTTCAGAACTAGAAAAGGAATACAAAAAATGGAAAACGAGCTATGACCAATTGCAATCACGAGACGAGGTGGAAGCTCAAAAGAAACAGTTACAAAACGAATATTACTGGAGCGAGATAGCGGAGCTCGAGCGTGATTACAACGACATACAGAGAGAATATGACAAGTCGCAGGCGAAGATAGAGAAAATGATGCAGAAGCTTCATCAGATGAATGACACCTTCGGCGGCAGTAATGCGATTATTGAGTGAGTTGACAGAATTATATAATCACATTTAAATGTTAATTATTTTATGTACAACTAGTCGGTGACAGGACAGGACAATAGGTCATACCATGTCCAAGCGTAGCTTTATCGTCCTGTTATCATACTGCTTGTATTTCATAGAATATGACTACCGGTTATGTCGTTAAATTAGTAGAGCATGTAGTTAAATAGTCACACACAATCAGTGTATTCATAAGTGTATTCTTTGATTATTAATTTTCTTCACAAGGGCATTGAAGAATAAATTGGAAGAAAAAAAACAGGAGAAAGCTATGTACCAGCAGGAGTTACAAGAGTTGGAGTCCCAGGTGCGGGAAACGAAGACCAGTCTGCGTAGTGCACAGCAGGCCACCGCTAAACAGCACGAGCTTCTCAAACGGGAGCGCAGGAAAGTCACAGACCTCGAGCGGGAGATCAGCAATATCGAGTAAGTGGTGTCACTTTTGGTGTGTCTGTGGAGGGGGGGGGGGGTCAGTCTATTTAGAGGTGCTTAAATAGATTTAACGTATGTTCGGTTGTTTACGAAATGCAGTCGTAATATTGTAGTTTTTTATTTGGGCATGGCAAAGTGACCTGAAGTGCACCTGATGGTATGCGGGGTGGAGTCCAAATAGAGTGTCCACTAATGAGAGTCGATTACCCTTCGCCAGTTGTGAGTTGACACAATTGTGCCGGCATGTTTGAAATCGTCTATACATAGTGTGATCCCGATAAGTGGCACACTCACGCTTTGTGCGGGCTGGTAGTTGGTATTGTGTACGGCTGCCATCACCTAAATTATCGACGCCGGATATACACGACAAAAATCCCGGACATTTGGGTGAACGCAGAACCCTGAGAAATCCGGGGAAATTCGGACGTATGGCAGCCATAGTATTGTGTCGGTGCACCGTGCAGGAGCGGCGGCGCGGCGGCGGAGCGCGGGCGGCAGGAGGCGGAGATGGCGCGCGCGGCGGCGGCGGCGGAGAGCGCGCGCGCCCGCGCCGACACCGCGCGGCACCACGCCGACCAGGCGCGCCAGCACGCCGCGCACCACGCGCAGCTACACGAGCGCGCCGCCGCACTCGCGCAGCGGCAGCGCGAACAACTCAGTTAGTGTACACAACTACACCAACACATTCTTATTGGATACATATTACACATGTATAGTCTAGTAAACAAGTTGAAAAACGTGAAAAATAGAGATAAAGGGCCTAAAAATATGAGCGATGGCTCATTCGATTCGTAATCACCTCTAGAAAAATGTTTTTGAAGGATTTTGGTGCAGGTTAAAAATTGCAATTGTTATTAACAAAATAAGATGAAAAAAAAATGATATTTCGTTTTTTTGTTAATAACTCGAAAAATATTTACATTTAAGCAATTTTGAAAAAAGCTCGTTAAAAAGGAGGAAATTTCCAATAAAAAAGTCCTAACTCCCGGAATTCTATCTCCATTATTTATAATTTTAATTAGACGTTGAAAATAGGGCTCCGCGCGGCAGTTTTGGCATGCGCGCGCTGCCGCTAAAGAGAGTTCAGCAATAAAAATAATTTATTTATAACATAAAATGTGATTTTAAAAATTTGAAAAAATTGTAGTATCTTCTTAAAACTTTTTTTTTTGTCCCTGACATTACTCTTTCTAGCCTGACGAGGGTCGGCTTATGAAAGAACACCGGTCTTTTGGGTGAGTGCAAAAGGCGCTCGCAACCCTTAAAATTAAGCGACCACGCTGAGGGCGACCCACTAACGGGTCACGAACCTCGCCTCAGGGCGGCCACTGAGAGGATAAGACATCAGCGTTTGGGGAAGATGGTTTTTAACCTAATCCTATTTAGTGGTATCGTACTAAGTAGTCTTCGGCACGCGGGCCGGAACTGCTAAGAGAGGTCAGGGGGACGGGGAACGCGACGAAGTCCTCGACGGCGAGGACGGTACAGCGGTCTTGTGGAGTGTGTGAGCTTTTGATACTCGATCTTTTCGCGAATGGCCAGAGTGATTTCGTCCTCTGGATCTGTCAGTACTGAACGCGGTTGTCTCCATTTGGCGCGATCAAATGGAGTATATATAGACGCTTTACGGATAAGCGTGTTTGGGTGATTTACCGCCCGATCGAAGTAGCGTCTGCTGGCCATATGCATAAAGTGCCTGATGGTCGGCATGTTGGTGTCCACGTGGAGGTTGCGGTTGTCTTAAAACTTGAAAGAATCGAGCCTTGAAGAAAAAAAAGTTTAATCACCATTTTTCAAAAAGTTATTCTATTGTTAACTTACCAATTTTTTCCCAATCTCCATTGGCATAAACAATGGGATGAAAAGTATAAATACACTCATTTGCAAAAAAACGGGCGGTTTGTATTTTAATTCTTTTTTTAAAAAAATACGGTACCAAAATGATTTCAATCACTTGTACATGTTACTGGTCGGTTTTAAAAATGCCGTGGTGTTTAAAACAGTACGTTTTAAATTAAAATTTTCGTTTGATGCTCGTTTTTACAGAAAACCACTTTTTATCCTACATTTTTGGTGCGAAGTTTCAAAAGATAATATCGATTTTCATAACTTTTAGTCAATTTTTATGAATTTATTTCATATTCTTAATTGTCAAAGCTTCATTTATTGCTGTTTAGCTGTCTCAATAATGTTAGAGAAAGTGGTAAAAGCTACCAAAATTATTGCGCTGCTCGAAGAGGGCTGCAGCCAATGCTTCGTGGCTCAGAGGCTAAGTGTGAGTCGCTCGACGGTTCAAAGGACCTGGCAGCGGTATCAAGACACCGGTTCCGTCGAGAGAAGGCCTGGTTCTGGAAGAAAACCATGTACCCAACCACGGGATGATCGTTTTCTTGTGAGTCGCGCATTGAGAAATCGCAAGTCTTCGTATGTGGACCTTAAGAACAACCTCGAAGAAGTAAGAAATGTGCATATTAGTCTATGGACGGTCAGGAGGAGGCTGCTCGCGGCCAATATACGCAGTCATCGCCCGGCCCGCGGCCCTAAGTTACTCCGTGAGCACAGAGTTGCCAGGCTTAGGTTTGCTCGAAATTGTGAGTCATGGACTCAAGAAGACTGGAATAGGGTATTGTTCTCCGATGAAACCAGGATATCTCTGTTCGGTGAAGATCGACGTCGGCGAGTGCTACGAAGACGAAGAGAACGCTTTGCAGAGGCTTGTTTTGAAGAAATCACACCTTATGGTGGGGGCTCTGTTATGTTTTGGGCAGGAATAAATTCAATGGATCGTACAGAGTTAGTCTTTATTGAAAACGGCTCACTGACTGGACATCGATACATAACGGAAGTTCTTATTCCTCATGCACAACCCGCATTGGCCGCTTTAGGCGAAGACTCAATTTTTATGGACGACAACGCTCGCGCCCACCGGTCTGGCGATGTGGAAGCGTATGTGTAAGAGGTCGGCATTCGTCGTTTGGATTGGCCAGCTCGAAGTCCCGACCTCAATCCTATAGAGCATGTCTGGGACGTTCTGAAACGACGCGTGAGATCAGTACAACCGGCTCCGCAAACCATCAGAGAGCTGAAGAATGTGATTACCGCGGAGTGGGAACGTATTCCGCAAGCAAGTATCTGGGATATCCTCGCTAGCATACCCAGACGAATTCAAGCTGTGATTTCAGCTAGAGGGGGTCACACTCGATACTAAACATTTATCTGCTTTTACTTTATTAAAGAAAAAAACAAACAAAAATCTTTGTTAACTTTTACTTCACGAGCATATGCACTACTAGCGAGCATACACTACTAGTGAACTTTAGCATTAAAACCCATAAATTTTATCAAAATTTTATGATAATACTGACGAAAACGATTATTTGCTTATTAATTTACAAAATTGTGAAAGTAAAACTACCTATAATTATCAAACAAACCAATAGTAACATTTGAAATGGTTCATTGCTTAGGTGCCCGTTTTTTTTGCAAATGAGTGTAATTGGCCTATACATTTTAAACTTCGTGGAGCCCTTTTGAGATATGTACTTTACAAGATCCTGCGGTAAATTTTCATTAAAGTTTATTAATTTGTTAATTATGATTTTTTAAAACTACTTAATTTCATACATTTTTGAATTTTTGAAAAATGGTGATTAAACTTTTTTTTCTTCAAGGCTCGATTCTTTCAAGTGTTAAGAAGATACTACAATTTTTTCAAATTTTTAAAATCACATTTTATGTTATAAATAAATTATTTTTATTGCTGAACTCTCTTTAGCGGCAGCGCGCGCATGCCGTAACTGCCGCGCGGAGCCCTATTTACAACGTCTAATTAAAATTATAAATAATGGAGATAGAATTCCGGGAGTTAGGACTTTTTTATTGGAAATTTCCTCCTCTTTAACGAGCTTTTTTCAAAATTGCTTAAATGTAAATATTTTTCGAGTTATTAACAAAAAACGAAATATCATTTTTTTTCATCTTATTTTGTTAATAACAATTGCAATTTTTAACCTGCACCAAAATCCTTCAAAAACATTTTTCTAGAGGTGATTACGAATCGAATGAGCCATCGCTCATATTTTTAGGCCCTTTATCTCTATTTTTCACGTTTTTCAACTTGTTTACTAGACTAGTATAGCGACAATTCATTCTTCATAATTGTAATACATCATTTAAACTATTGGTCAATAATTCATGCACGAATATGACTATGAGCTGTTATGACTAACAATACACCCGAAGAAGCTGTTTGCAAACACGTCGCACCTTTAAGATGAAAACGACACAATTCAAAAAGGTAGAAAATTGGGTTATCGTCATAAAATTACTTAAAACGAAGTTCTCAATACAATAATAATTCAAACATAGACATATTCAAGCAGGAAAATGACAAAACTGTTAAATCAATTCTTTTTTATTATATTTTTATAAATAAGGGACTAGGTTTTAGTCATTTAATAATGACAATTCAATTTTCTATTTTTTGAATTATGTCGTTTTCGTTCTAAAGGTGCGACGTATTCAGGACTATTCGTATGTATTCTGCAAATATCTATTATTACTCAGGGCAAACATTCATTTTCGATAGTGACATTTACTAATTCAAACAGACAAAAGATTTTAACAAAGAAAGACCCTGTACTTTCTGCCGCAATTCTGGCAAATTAAAACAATTTTGTCTACAATTTATAAATATCGGCACATTTCCAACGACAAATATTTCCATATTAAAACATCGCTATTACCACCATATTTATATCGATTATAATGCGCAACAGAAAAACTGAAGCAACAGTACCGCGAGCTGGAGTCCCGCGGGAACAACTCGCTGGCGGTGTATGGCAAGAATATGGTCGAACTGTGCCAGGAGGTACAGAAGGCCGTCGCCAGGGGAGAGTTCAGCGCACCCCCCAAGGGACCAGTGGGTGAGGCATTTTTCTGCTTTATGTATTTTATATTAATCAGCGAGTTAAATTTTTACATACATACACTCACGAGTCACGCCTTTTATTCCCGAAGGGGTAGGTAGGCGCGACCTGCACACACTTTTCGTCGTGTGTATTCCGACTCATGATGTGATAGGGGGCGAGCCTATAGTTAAACAATGCAATGCAATCAACCCTTTTTTTTTTTATCGCGGGGAAAAACGCGTTATCGCTACCACCACTGGGGGGTGAGTGGAACGGTTATGTTGGTTTCACACAGTCTTACGGCCCAATGTCGACACTCGGGAGTATAGCTTCATCCGAGCGAGCATTGGACCGAGTCCCTAATACTATGTACACCCTACACCGGCATACCAACCAAAACCCGCGGTGGTCTTCATCGGCGCCTACGGGACGGCCCCGGGGTATCTTGTTGCACAAAGATAGCTGCACGGAACCGCCACTGCGCGATGCCGCATTGCGGCCCTTCTCTAAATGAGGAGGCTGAGAAGCCTCCGAACTGTAAATCACGCTTTGCGTCTACGACTGCAGGAGACCGACCACCTGCATTATCATCCACCTCATTGTCGCTTACATTGGAGTATTTGAGCGAGCAGACCCCCACTGCTCGCCCCGCGACTCTCGCTTACCCCATTTAGTCGCCTCTTACAACAGGCAGGGGATGCCGTGGCGAAATTTTTTAGATGCCCTCGGACCACAGGGCACGAGGCGCCGGTCAGTCGTCCACCCGACGCCTCCTTCGTCTCCTCTGGCTGCGGGTGGAATCGTTCTGCTCACGATCCCGCTCGGCGCTCTCCTTCCGCGAGATGACGCACTCGCAGAAGGAGGCCATAGCTCGCCATGACCTCCAGCCGCCGACCATGGCAGACACCACGGCCGGCAGCGAGAGGTCTCCTCCGACGACTGCTCTAAGAGCGCTGCGTTGTAGGTCCCAGGCTGGGCACTCCTCGAGAGTGTGTTGGACTGTGTCCTCACGGCCGTTGCCACAATGGTGGCACAAGGCGGACTCCTCCTTTCCGATCCGACACAGAAACGAGCCGAAACACCCGTGGCCGCACAGCATCTGTGTCGGACGGAACGTCAGCGCACCGTGGCGCCTGTCTAGCCAGCTTAATAAGACAGGCCGCACTGCCGCGACAGTCCTCAAGCCCGCACTCGGACTCTCCAGCCTGGTATGCCACTCCTTCACGGCGGCTCTGCGAATAGAGGCCAATTGGGCCGTTACCTCCCTCGGAGCCAGTCTCCACCCGAGACGGGATGCCTCCTCACGCCAGAAGAATACTGACGAGAGGTATTTGGTATCCAGATCCCATGGCAGAATACCGGCCAAGACGCAGGCCGCCTCATGGGAGACTGTGCGGTTGCCCCTGATGAGTCGCTGCGCCACCAAACGCTGCGGTTTGCGCAGTAGAGCGACGCAACGAGAATGCAATCAACCCTGTATTATATATTGCCTACTGCTGAGCACGGGCCTTCTCAACTGTTCCATTCGACCGCGCCAAATGGAGACGGCCGCGTTCCGTATTAACCGATCAAGAGGACGAAATCACTCTGGCCATCCACGTAAGAACGAGTTCTTGAAACTCCAACACTCCACAAGACCGCAGTTCCGTCCTCGCCGTTGAGGACCTCGCCGCCCCCCCGACACCCCTAGCTGTTCCGGCCCACGTGCCAATGACAACACAATCTAATAGGATTAGGCCTAAAAACCAATCTTTCCCTAATCGTTGATGTTTCATCCTCTCTCAGTGGCCGTCTTGAGCCGAGGTTCGTAACCCGTTAGTGGGTTGCCCTCAGCATGGTCACTTAATTCAAAGGGTTGTGAGCGCCTTCTGCGTTCACCCTAGAGACCGGTGTGGCCAGAAAAGCCGACTAGCGTCAGGCTACTGGCAGCAGGGCCATTAACCTCAACTGTAACTGTTAGGCCTTAGTCCGCCACGCTGGCCTAGTCCAGGTTGGCAGACTTCGCATACCCTTGTAATTCTTATGGAGAACGTAGGTTTCCTCACGATGTTTTCCTTCACCGGTAAAGCGAACGATAATTGATAAACAATACACACGTAAAAGTGGGCATAGACGATTAGATTTGGTATCATCGTACCAATTCGTCACGCGGTACAGTCTTCACGCCACACGATCGAACCGTACCATGCGATGTCCAGTTGTATCTGTGCTAGCAGCGCGTGAACACCTCTCACAGTATGCCTTCTATTCTCTAGAAAAAGGCTACCTTATTGCCTGTTGAAGAAAAACAAATATGGAGGGTTTTTATTAGAACATAGAGATAGATTATAGTCTGGAATAGCACATAGGTCACTTTTTATACCGGAAAAATATATAGCGGGACGGAAAATATATCCCGGAAAAAATGCTACCACGCGGGCGAAGCCCCCAGCATTTCGGATAAAAAGTAGCCTATAGCGCACAGGAGTGATGTAGCTTCTTATTAGTGGAATAATGTTTAAAATCGATTCATTAGTTCCTGAGATTAACGCGTTCATAAATGCGCGCGTTGTACTTGATCATTATTTTGTTACGGAGTTATTTCGAAACTATGATATCTGCTAAAATATTCATTGAAATCAAATGATGTCGAGGGCAATTTTGTTCATAACGAAATACTTGCGTTGAATAATGTATTTAATTGGATAAGGATCAATATCATATTTATAAAAACACCTTCGCACATAATGCATTATTTAAGAACAAATTTGACTACCACAAAAAAGGTTATTTATTAATTTCCAACTCCTCTCTTTCTTTCTTTTTGATTAATTTCGTTGCGGGTTACAGACATATTAGTGTTCCCTGAGACTCGCCGAGCTTCACCGCTCGGTGTCATAAAATGCGTGCCACTGCTGATCCTGGCTTACAGGAGTTGCAGTGGCGGGTGTGAGGGCGGGATAGTCTCTATACTGAATAAAACTTAAAAGATAACTTTTTTTAGAACTTTTAAAAGGAGATAATTCCTCGATATATAATTTTTGCGTAACTTTAACCGTTTAGGCAGCGCACGCAAACGGAAGCTATTTAAAGGAATATTTTTCCTGTTATTGCAACATTTTACATAAATGCTACGCTCCTGTTGGTCGTATCGTGATGTTATATAGCCTATAGCCTTCTTCGATAAATGGACAATCCAATACAAAAATATATTTTCAACTAAAACCAGCAGTTCGTGAGATTAGCGCGATCAACCAAACACATATTATTTACAAATAAACAAACTCAAACAAAACTCTTACAAACAAACGATGATAATATGTATAGTATATAAGTTTGTTTTATTTTATTACTTTGTTCCTAATTTTGATTGCTTCTTTTTTTCCGTGTAAATGTGTGCAATAAATGTTTATTATAATTATAATTTTCGTGTATATTATATTCGACCTCATTATATTTTGTTCTCGGGAACGAGGTCACGCTCGGAACCCATTATGATTTATGGCGACAGATAACATGCTGCGCGTGCGAAGGATGATAAGGACTGAACCATCGAACGGTACGGTGCGTCCGCCAGACGATTAGATTTGGTATGCAGCGAACCAAGTTTGATGGACAAGCCATCGAACCAGCCGTACCAACAATAATAATAATAATGTCCATCGAACCGTGCCCCACACGATGCGATATGGTTCGATGGCATACCATTTTAATGGTTCGGCTGTACCAAATCGCATCCTATGTGCCCACTTTAACTTCGAAATGTCAGAGGTGTGTGCCTTGGGTTTTGAACCTCCGGACATTGTCTCGGCAGACCGTTCCATTTCCGATTGCCCTATCGTTATATCGGGCACGAATTCCAGACTCCAGGTTGATACTGATTAAAAAACCCACTATCACTACCCGGCCCGGGGATCGAACCCGCGACCTCTGCACTGCAGTCGTTTCGCAATACAACTACGCCACCAAGGCAGTCAGAGTTCAATTATTGGCTACAAAAATTTAATGATGCGCCTTTAGTTTTTATCAAAATCGACCTCGAATCCTTTAAGTGTTTTTCGCCATGTAATTTGGCAATCCCCATACAGTTGGAAAACAGCAGAAATTACAATGGAATATGAATCATGCTTGTAACACTATTAATATTAACTCGAATTTTAGGTGCTTACCTTAAAGTGAAAGAAAAGGAATGGGGCGGTGCGTTGGAACACATCCTCGGCGGCACCGTCCGCTCCTTCTGCGTCAATACTCCAGAGGACTCGAGGAAACTGTTCGAGATTATGGGCAGAGTGAGTTTTATTTACTGTTTTTATTACTGATTTAGTATAAACTAGCTAACCCGGCGAACTTTGTACCGCATTTTTTTTCCAGTCGAGGACTATGCTATATTTTATTTTATTCCATTGAATGACGAGACGAGCATGCCGTTCGCTTGATGGTAAGCGATACGACCACCCAAAACAGTACCAACACCATCCAGTACCTTAAGTTACAAAGTACTGTATGGCATTCCACTGCGCTCGTCATCCTGAGACATAAGATGTTATGTCTCATTATGTCCAGTAGTTATACAGGCTACAATGTCCTTCAAGCCGAAACACAACAATGCATGCACACTGCTGATTGGCGGTAGAAATAGACATTGCGGTGGTACCCACCCAGACGGACTATTACATATGAGAGTCCTACCACCAGTAAATTTAGTCTATAATATTATTTACTAAACCATTATTAACTACATTTATAGGTTTGGGATAATGCATCAATACATAAAATAAGACTAATATTAATTTATCATAACGGAATGACATTAGTTTTTTAATGAGTCATTGAATAAAAACCAATTATGACAAGTCAGCACAAAAACATATTAATAAGCATATAATACATTGTATAATTACACTAGCTATTTATTTATTGTTATTTTAATCGATGTTATACAATTATTGTTTATTATTTTTGGTAACCCTATTTTTTAAAACTAAAATGGCGGGAAATTTCTTCATAGTGTCCACCACCTTGTTAGACAGGGGTGCCAATTCACGCTATCGGTAAAAAGACTTGAAACGCACTCAAGCGCACTATAATGCAAACTGAACGCCAATCTTTCAACGTCAGTCTGTCAATGTTTTGTTAATATATTAAAGGTCTCTCTGTCTTCTGTCTCATTCACTTACTCACTGTTTGTAATATTATGAGGTAAAAGAGCAAGTCCGAATTAAAAAACAAACTTTTATACAAACCTTCTCCTGACAATAACGAACTCAATAAAATAAGAGTTATCCAATTTGGCGCAGTCGTCCTAGAGTTATGTGCTTACATACATTTAGATGATTCATTTTTATATATTTACTAGCTTTTGCCCACGGCTTCGCCCGCATTAATAAGTTTTTCCGGGCTAAAAGTACATAAAAACCTTCCCGTTGAATCACTCTATCCAACACATTTATTTGGATAAAGATTAATATTATGACGTTAATACAACTCTTAACAAATAATGCATTAATTTCGACCTAACTTGATTACCATAAAAACGGTTCTAGTGAGTTAATCTTAAAAGATAGACATATACTGTCGCGGACATTTTTTTAGATCATTTCAAGAGGAATAATTCTTTCATACATACATTTTTGGTACCTTGAACCGTTTTCGCAGCGCACGCAATGGAAGCCCTCAAGGATGAATAATTTTCCCCGTTTTTTCACACTTTTCATTATTTCTTCGCTCCTAATAGTTGCATCGTGATGTTATATAGCCTAAAGCGTTCCTCGATAAATGGTCTATTCAACAAAAAAAGAATATTTCAATTCGAACCAGTAGTTCCTGAGATTAGCGCGTTCAAACAAACAAACAAACAAACTCTTCAGCTTTATAATATTAGTATAGATTTCTTTATAAAGTAATGCTTTTACTTATATATTAATACATGATGCTGGCACATAGATGCAAAAAAAAATTAGTAGGTAAAGTTATAGTTATCCGCGTTCGCAATTTTTTCAGTGTTTTCGTGATATGAATCATGAGCACTATGAGCTGTGTTGGTTTTGTTGATGTGGGTGTATGTGTATGTGTGTGTGTAGGTGTACGGACGCGCGGTGAAGCCGTCGGTGACGTGCAGCAAGTTCCTGCCGACGCGGCACGACGTGTCGCGGCACCGCGTGCGCGCCGCGGGGCACGCGTGTGCGCTGGACGCGCTGCACGTGGCCGACGTGGTGGTCGCCAACCATCTCATCGACAACCTCGGCCTCGAGCGCATCCTGCTCGTGCGCGAACACAGTCAGTACCACAGAACACTTCTCATTACCAAATACCAATACTAATGTTATCACTACCCACCGATTCCATTTTATTTTTTGTTGTCAGGCGACGCCGTTCGATTGTCGGATAACGCGGAGAACGTGCCAGAGAATTGCGCAAAGATAGTGACCTTAGACACGACCGAGTACCACCCGGCGCCTAACTATCGCAGCTACGGTGGCCGCCGGCGCGACAGTCAGTACTTGCAAGTTAGCACTGCTGAGAGGAAAAGGTAAATTATTCTTATCCTTTCCTAGCCGATTTCGATCACGGCAGCCAATCTCAACGAAGATTAGCCAGGTACGTATGAGATATTATAATGTACAAGTGTGTGCGCAATACACAGGTACACTCACTATTTTTTTACCCTCGTAGTCCGGTGAGATGGTAATCCGACATGACCGGAGAGAGATCAGGCGCAGGATCAACGGTTTTACGTGCTTTTCGAGGAACGGGGGTATCACACTGCCAACTTCAACAGCATCTCAGCGCGGAAACAGTACTATTTTATGCCAATGATCTGATTTAAAAAAAAAATGTAATGTGTACTGTACATAGGTTTTAATGCCGTTATGTTAAGATGCATTGCCGGTTTCATTCTCGGCAGACAAATTCAAGCCGAAATCGAAGAAGCGGAAGAGAGTTTACGGAATGCAGACGCGAGCGCGGAAGAGGTGAACGCGGAGCTGCGAGAGGCGCGTGCGGCCGAGCGACGCGCCGCGCGGGACCTGGAGGCGCTGCTGGGCGCCGCGCACGACGCCGCCGAGGCACAGCGCCGCGCCACCGACGCGCTGCACCACCTGCACGCGCCGCAACACGACGTGCTGGTAACCAACTATACCAACAATCGACACCACACTACACATTACTCATAATACTAACTAGCTTGCACATGGGGAACGGGGGGGGGGGGATCCTACAATATAAAAAAAATACTGGGTTCTTGCCTTGCATTACACCGTATTTTAGAATCCCTAAAATATCAGCGGCCAATGGCGTAATGTGGTTTATTGTAAGCTAAGGGGGGTCTGGACCCTTGGACCCCCCCCCGTCCTGTATATATGCAATTTGGCACACGGGTAGAACATGTCCTGGATTGACATATAGGCTACTTTTTATCCCAGGAAAATATAAAGCGGGACTTTTATCTTTAGGGAAAATCTTTTTAACACAAGCCGAGCCGCGAGCAAAAGCTAGTATTAATTAATATTAATATTTTATATTGATTTGGAGTGTCTGTGCTCACTAAATCTCGACTATTGAACCCCTCGGCTTGAAAGCTGGATCCGCCTTTGCATACTTATAACGTAATACCGACCAAGTCATTAGGTAAATATTCCTAAGATTTTCGGAGCTCGGGCGGACTGTTCTGTGTTCGTCATCCTGTTCAAATGTTCAGTTCCTTAATGTCCACTTATTACATCTGTTATCATGAAGTTCAACGCAAATTACACAATACTGCTTGGCACCAGAAATGAGGAAAAATTATGGAATCCTAGATTGGCTCACATACAAACACCTACAACCTATTTTATAATTTTGTTACCGCTCTAGGTGGAAGAATTAAACGTAACCAACAACAAAGTAGAAAGTCTACAGGAACAATTAGATGTCCTATCTAATAAGGAGCAGGAGTGTAAACGGAGAGCGGACGAATTGGACGAGAGGATAACACAACTCAAGGAAAAAGTCGCCAAAGCCAATAAGGAGTGCAGAATTCTAAGTGTGAGTACTCGTTTAGACTCTTCTTCTTCTTTTCGTTTTGTGGCTTCCACCGCTTATCAGTGATTTCGCCAATGTCAAGTGTCAGACAATGCTTTTTGTGTCAGACTTTCCAGTTTCCGTTGCAATATTATGAAAATCGAAAGAAACTATAAAATTTCGGCCCGAAGTTACCTATCCCGCAGAACGAATAGAATACACCATAGTTAATAAGTAGTATACATAAATAGTAGAATACATAAATTTATATAATTAAATAAAAAGTAGATTAAATATCTAGGAGAGTTTATATCAGAACAGTTTAGACTCTTAAGTGTATAATTAATACTGTACAGTAAAAAAAATTATAACTGCCGTTTTCAATAATTTTCAAAATGCATAAATCATTTGAAAACATGTCAAAAACTTTATTTTGCTTGCTTACACAAAAATATTCCTATTTTCGAATCGGTGATAATCAAACCAACACAATAATATAAATCATCGTTTTGTAACAGGAAGAAATAGACCAGGAGCAGATGAAAGTGGATAGAGGCATGTCCGAACGCACCATGTATGAGCAGCGCGTGAACGAGGACAACGCCAAGCTGGCTCGGGTCAAGGACATCCTGGATGAGAAGCACGCCGCCAACACCAAGAAGATCGAGCAGGCACTCAAGCTGTGCGCCAGGGTCGATAACGCCAGGTGACAATATTCAGATACACTTTTAAGGTTTCAGGGTTGTGACTTGTGACGTTACGGAGGAGTAGTCACGAGGACGGCGGGGATATTGAAACGCCGCAGAAGTAATAGGTGAGATTTCAAAGCAGTATATTGCACTATCTTATTGCATCTCTAACATGGGTCTCGAATCTTCACAACACTCCACTATCTCTGGCTGGCCTTATGTCCGGTTCGCGACACAATTGTGCGTTGGGAGTGACTTCTCCTGCAGCCAGTGTGCTTCGGCCTATAGGTTCACAGAAAATAAGCAGTATGGGTTTATTGTAATGGAAAAGTGCGCACGCGCATAGTTTATCGTCATGACGCGATATGGTGATGCCCTTTTTCACGGCATGTCAGTCTTTCAGCGTATCTTTCCGACCTGTAAAGAGCTTCATCTTGGAATACCATAAAAACACCGAAGCTTTGTAAAAATACAACGTTTTGAATTAGTATTATATTTATAATATGCGAAACTCGAAAGCTTGTAATAAGATGTTTGAGTATTTGATAGAACGATATTTCTCTCAACCGATTTGTATGAAAGAAGATATTCGCTTTTTTGTATGGGTGCTGGGCCTCAAAATCTAACAGGCTCAAACTTTATGTATATTAAAGGGGCATAAATATGGATCTTGGACCCATTAAAAATATATATTTAGACCCCTCCAATTATAACTAACTTTTTTTAAAACGTTCATTTTAAGTGAAGTTTTTAAGCAAAACAAAATTACATAAACCTCACAATCTGAGGGCATTAAAATTATACGATGTAGTGCAAGGAGCTAGTTTTTGGGAGTACTATTCAAATACGTATAAAGTATCTTGGTTAGAATTTTCAGCCCCATTGTGGACATTTCCTTTAGCACATAAAAAGTCCATATCCTGGATTAACATGTAGCCTACTTTTATCCCGGAAAAGGACACTTTTATACCAGGAAAAATGTTACGAGTGGGCGAACCTACGAATAACACGTACAAGGAAAATATTTGAGCATCCGTAAATCAATATACCGTTGTAGGACTGAGTGTGCGCCGTATATGTTGATATTGTTATTTATATGTTTTCGTTCTCGAATTTGAGCATGATAACCCTATATTTTTTTCGGCTAATTATAACCGTTATCAACACGATGATAACAAGATTTACCACGGTTAGTTATTACAAATGACGTGTAATATTTTCGTATAGTCCATAATAATAATATCGTAACAGAAATTTATATATATTTTTTTTTTAATTATATTTGGTTTCGTGGCAATGTTAACTAATAGGGTAGTTGACTACTTTTTTTTAAATACAATGATGACAAATATCTGCTATCCAAAATCTAACGGAAAAATAATTTTCAAAATTGGCGCAATAGTAAGTTATAAAGCTTTGAAATTTGGTGAAGGGGTAGCTGACAAATAACAGCAATACTAGGCTGTGACGTCATCAAGCGCCGTCGGCCATAACGCTGCGTTCGTGCGAAAGCGATAGCGCGATATCCCCGCCACGCTCTCTTTTGCTCACAAGAATATTTCAAAATTGAACAACTGCTTTATTTTTCAATCGATTTTGATGGTAATTTCACGGAAGAATTTCCTTTTCGTATTATTTTCTGTTACATCTAATATAATCTATAAAATCAAACATAGGCAAATACCCTATTCAACCTTTTAATTTTGAAACACTATCAAGTCTAATAACATAGACTCTTTATGCCAGAAAGGAAAATAACGGTATTATTTATTCTGATAAAGATTTCACATATAGATGAAGCCAGTCACAACACTCATCTAACACATGCATTCCAATCCCAGGGAGAAGAGTGTAGTGACAGCCGAGCTGAAGAAGATCCAGCAGAAGCTGAGCTCGATCCGTAGCGACGGGCTGAGCAAGGCGCAGGTCGCCGAGCGGCTGCTGGACGTGCAGACCAAGTACACCAGGACCAGCCAGGAGCTGGACCAGCTGCAGACCCTCATACACGAGGTCACATATGTCATCTTTGATAAATAATTATAATAATAATACCAGCCCTGTATTATATACTGCACACTGCTGAGCACGGGCCTCCTCTACTACTGAGAGGCTTTTAGGCCTTAGTCTATCACGCTGGCCTAGTGCAGGTTGGTAGACTTCACATACCCTCGAAATTCTTATGGAGAGTTCTCAGGCATGTAGTTTTGCTTCACCGTTAAAATGAACGATAATTGATTAACAATACATACATAACTTGGAAAAGTCGGAGGTGTGTGCCTTGGGTTTGAACCTCCGGACATTGTCTCGGCAGACCGTTCCATTCTCAACTAGGCTATCGTCCACGTTTGATAAATTGCCGTACTTGAATTGCGATACAATTGCCGTGTTGATTCGGGTTTTATTCTGGGTCGGGTATATTTTACATTAGGCTCGAATTTGGAATATGTGCCTGATTACGATACCCTCACTATGTTTTGGGAGGGAATAAACATGACGAATAGTTAGGCACTAGTTGCCCTTCTGCCTAACCCTTCAAGGATAGCTAGCTGTAACACTAACACGAAATTGTTATTCACGCCTGGCACTACAAATACTAATAAAACCGTAGTATTATCCGAACAGAACTCTGCCGAAGTACTTAGTAAGTATTAGGTGCTTATGTGTTGTGTTGTAATGTGTGTGATGTGTGTGCAGATCAAGGAAGCGATCAGCAAGCACATGAAGTACTGCCACCTGGTGCAGACGCGCATCGCGGCTCGTGCGCAACACTGCTTCAACTCCATGCTCACCCTGCGCGACTACTCCGTGAGTACCACCGGCCGTGTATGGACTATGGGAGGGATACACGTGTCAATACATCTTTATGCACTTGCAATGAACCATTATCATGGGCGTAGCTATAGATTTTACATTGGGTCATACGATATAAAAAATTAGTAGCGTGGGTTCTTGCCTTGCATGACACCGTATTTTCAAAGCTAAGGGGAGGGGGGTCCGGATCTCCAAAATGTCAGCGGTCAGTGGCGTAGCGTGGTTTATTGTAAGCTAGGGGGGGGTGGGCGAACCTTGACACCCCCCCATATACGCCCATGATTATTATGAATAAAGACTAATGGTAATTTTCAATAAACAATCCCAATCGCTTGTTTCGATCTATTGCTAAAATTGAAATGGCCGTCAGCCTTTTTGTTTAAAAAGCTTAGCTTTGAATAGTGAAAGTTATGAGTGTCCACAAGTATATGGATTTGTCGATGTGTATGGCAGGGCAGCATGGAAATCGACCACGTGAACGGCACGCTGGAGGTGTGGTGCCGCGGGGGGCAGACGGAGGTCGCGGAAGGTGCGAAGGGGCGTGCGGGGGGTGCGAAGGGGCGCTCGTCGGGGGGCGCAGGGGGCGCGGTGGAGGGCGTGTCCTCGCTGTCGGGGGGCGAGCGCTCCTACTCGACCGTGGCCTTCATCATGGCGCTCTGGGAGTGCGTCGACCTGCCGTTCTTCTTCATGGATGAATATGACGTCTTCATGGTACGTATTTATACCGGGCTGAAAGTAGTCACGAATCGCGTGGTAGCTACATCATTGCCGCTAAACACATTATTACAACAAATTATTTAGGACGTGTATGAAACGAAGTTGTAGAGGAAAACTTAATACAAATATGTCCTTGACAAACGAAGTTTTAGAGGATGGACTTAATTTCAAATATTATGTCCTTCACGGTGTCATTAGATTACATTGTACATGGCAGATGGCATGCTCTCACAGCTTCCATTCACAGGATAACGTGAACCGCACGATAGTGACGAACATCCTCCTCAACCACGCGCGCAAGCACAACAACAGACAATTCGTGTTCCTCACGCCGCAAGATGTCCCTAGTATCGTCGCTACTCCGCAAATAAGCATACATGTGTAAGTTATTCGATTCGTTTATATTCATCTGATAAACGAAATTTGTTAAGTGTCAAAAAGCGCTGCATTCCTATTAGTCGACACTCAATAACATATCCTCAGAGTAAAGAATGCAAAAAGGAACCTTTTACAATGTTATTTTTTGTATTGATTTGTTTCTTTGTTGCAGGATGGCCGATCCGCGTCCATAGCGCACAAGAAATTCAATGCACTTTGTACAAATAACAATATCATGGGGAGTTGTTGTATTTTTATATACATTGTATTTTTGCTGTAACTATAGCTATATAATTGTACCAAAGCGGTGTTTTAATTATAAGTGTAAGTGTTTTAATTACATTGTTTAGTTATTTACTACTTTCCTAACTGGTAGGGATATGCTGTGATATGAAATAATATTTTTATACGGAACGTACATGACGTAAGCTCTGCCATCTGATGGCGCAATCTAAATATTTCACCCTATCAATAATTGACATTGACGTAAAATATTTATATTAAAACAATGAAAAATAACATTTAATTTGTTCATAATGTATACCTGGATGCTCTAAAATATATCAAACTATCTTTTGCCCGCGTTAAAAACTTTTTCCGGGATAAAGTCCGGGTTTATATTTTCCCGGGATGAGAAGTACCCTAGGTCCTTCCCAGGGTCTTAAACTATCTCCCTACCAAATTTCATCGAAATTGGTCGGTGGTTTAGCCGTAACGACTCGCGAGAAAAGAAAGTCCGGGATAAAAGTCCTGCTTTATATTTCCCCGGGATAAAAAGTAGCCTATGTGTTAATCCTGGACATGATCTACCCGTGTACCAAATTAAATCGAAATCCGTTCAGTAGTTTTTGCGTCAAAGAGTAACAAACATCCATACATTGTTACAAATTTTCGCGTTTATAATAGTAGGATGGCTTAAAATTCTATTCCGTTCCAAAAGAGATAGGTAAGAGAACATACCCTCATAATTTTGCTTCAATTACATCCAAATAATTGGCTCCCATCTAAAAAAAGCATATTCTGGCCACGCTATCAAAAATAATCTGCTGGAAGCCATATTTTAAAATTTCTGCCATATTTAAAAAACACGCATTTGTCTACACCATGAATGGGCTGGCTCAACCGGGGTAATACCATTGCATCGCAAAACTAACGTGAAGTGACTGGACAGCTGTTGTTTCATATGATGAATAATATTGTCGGAGGCCCATATACACCTCTGTCTCTGCCTCTCCCTTCCGTCCCTTTGGGGCTAGCAGCACATCCATAATTATCGTTGAAGTGTGTCTATTAATGATAATTAATCATCAGGCGAACCAGTCGCTCGCATGCCTTCCTATCGTTGATGTATAAGGTTTTTTACACATCAATGCTTCCTATATGATAAAGGTGTGCAAATAAAACTAATAAGTCATCATCAACACCGTTTATTAATACTTTTATTTCGTGACATCCAAGTGTACAATCAATGTGATCAATGCGTATTGCACAAGAGACAACGATTCAGAACAATAACAAATGGCTTCCGTGTTCAACTTATGAGATCACATACTATCCAGGAATACAATTCAAAAATCCTATTATATATCTATTTAGGTTTATTTTATAAGCTTCCCATAAATTGATATAAAAATAACTTAATACTAAAAGGCGTTATTGCCCCTACATATATATTTTAAGTTGTTCAAAGAAAGTAACACATCTATAAGAGTCTTATTTATAAGGTGAGCCTTCGCCTTAGTGGATAAGCGTAATCGTTCAACTTAATGCTACAAGAATTAACTACAGTAATTCTACGATACCCGGCTATAATGTTAGGTACAACTCAATTTGTTAGACTGGCGGCTCACTGCTCGCTAGCAAACAGGACTCATTCACCGTAACTATTATTTCTAAACTTAACAGTAACAATAAAATCAGTTTCATTTTCACACTATAGATTCTAACAATTTTCACATGTTCCGCTTTGTAAGTTCGAAATAAAGATGAACTTTCTTTAAAAAGCGAAACAAAAATGAGTGGCTGTTTACAGCGAGAAGTGAGCTACATCGATGCTTGAATTTATTTTTTCTATTCCATATAAATATTTGTACAATATTTTACCGAAGTAATTGCTAGTTTAGCGTGGCTCGTCATACAATAAATATATTATTATTTTTTTCATTACGTACTAGAAAAACCATTTTCTCTATTTTATATACACGTGTCCACAATGCACATACATCCTCTTATTGTACAGAATAGCTAGATAATCATTAACTATGAAGGCATGTTATACATACAGCTAATACACAATATCTGTAAGTACAGTCAGAAATATAAATATCAGAGCCCACTAAGCGCTCAGTCGAGTTGGGATTCTGTCTAATACAGAAAAGTACGACCGTACTTGTACAGTTGGTCACAGACGCACAATGTTCGCGTAGTGGCTGGAACGCGCGAATTCATGGCAAAATATGCACATAAATACATCACACCACGTCACCGGGGTGTGGATATTGTCAATGAGTTGTCATTTAGTCAGATGTTATAAAGGCACGGTTCTGCCACTGCCCGGACCCTCTACATTTGTGGCCAAACAGCAATAAAATAAAGCATGCAATATATGGACGCGACACACTCGTGCCTTTCAATAGTTTCATAAAGTACAAAATGTAGTAAAAATTGCAATAAACAAATTTCAAAGAAAACTCCTTGTCATTAGGTTGTAGTTACATTTATGGGCTTTCACTGCACACAGTATTTTGTAAATAAATTGATAAGGTGTATGTGCATGATTATTTGTATCTTCCAACTCGACTCGCCTAATGCCGTACAAAAAACTGGAAATTTATCATGTTTTCTTATATAAAAAGAAAAACTTTATTTTTAAGTTGACCAAAGCATTATATGAAGGGGTTTCTAAATAACAAACGAAGATCTATGTCCAGCCAGAACAGTCTTTGGTTAAAATGTTGAATTTTGTTAAAAATACACTATGTTCCGAAGTTTATCATAATATATTAATTGCATTGCTTGCGCAAGTCTTGAATATAAATCAGTTCTGAACGTTATATAGTTCGATTATTCAAGTAATAAATTAAGGAATTATCAATTTATTTACATAATTTAATAGCAAGGTGAAGAACTAGGTACCTATAATTATTAATCAAATTAATTAAAACTAATTTTGAGAGTTCAGTTGGGAGATGCCCATAATATGCTTGTATGTTATTTGATTAAGATCAATGATCTACAATTTGATTGAAGGATAAAACGAAATAGATAATATTGTGGTAACGTACAATGCAAAGCCAAGCAGGGGTATTAAAGTTTAAGACGCAATTTCGATGTTGTTTGGGATGCTGACGATTTAAAAAAATATTTAAAAATTAAGAATAAATTTGCTTCCTTCCGAATTTATTAGAAAGGGTTGCCACAGACCCTTCTAGCGTACACGTAAACGGTAACAGGTAAGTCAGGTAAGCGCGGGAGCGCACACAAGCGCTTGTAGCGTCTGGAGTATGCGCGTGCGCATCATACGCGCGGCAAAACTTGTGCATACATATGATAAAAATATACTCATTGGCGTAGCTACGGATTTTCTTTAGGGGTGGGTGTCGGGGGTGCAGGAGGCGGGAGCTAATAAAGCTCATCGAATTCACTGTCTACACAAAGCCTGCCCTATGCGAGGCTCCTGTAACCGCAATGCTTTTTCTAGGGTGACCAAAAATGTTTCTAGGGTAGGTATCGCTCATCCTTGCCACCCTTAGCTAAGTACAAAGCTTTGTCTAGAATGCGCAAAGACGTTTCTGGGATAGGTTTCGCCCATGACCGCCCCCCGCCCTTATCTACGCCCATGAATATGTTTAATCTTGGCACTAATCTTTTGTTTCCCAAAAATATCCCTCTAAAAACTATAATCTGTTATATCAGAGCTTATCAGTAGACGTCAATTTATTGTATAACTTATTACCATTCATGTAAGTTTTGAAATATAAGTCTAATCAGCCAACATCCCATTACCACATTCCTACTGACACAATTATATCTATTAACATGTCTGATATAATTATCTTAAACCTGAATACCACCACAATGCAGTAAAAGTGATGTTTTAAATAAATATACAACTCAATATCATTCATCGGCGCAGGGCAATAAGATTGATTATTGATAATGATTAGGACAATGCATTCTTATTTACAATATTCACTTAGATAATAAAACAAAGTGACGAGTGAACACAACCTTAACTGATGAATTATAACTACACACGTATATATAACGGTTAGAAACAAGCGGTGGACTGTCGACTCCTTACGTTACTCATATCTTACATTATACGATAGGAATGTCTAAGCAGCGAGCGGCTCTCGGGCCACTCGCCATCCAAGATACCATATAGGAACAAACTTCTCTTCGGAGACTAAGTAGTTTTGTGAACGTATTCACAAGTACCTAAGTTAACATTTTCAGTCAATTTGATGCAGGGATGCAATCATTATACTTCACCAATCTAGCTGTTGCTGGGACCTATGTTGGACTTACTGACGTGACGCTTGTTCAATTAATAATAAGAAATTATAGCCTGCGCGAGATTTAAACGTCTTTCCAAGCGGAGCTATGAAAGCGGCAGATTGGTCTTTAATAAAGCTGAAATGAGATGTGAATTTCCACTATTCGTCAATTTATATACGTCCCGAGACAGCTAAGCCTCGCTACATTGGAGAAACACCCTTATGCCAATCCAAATGTCTGTTTGGCAACAACAAGAATGTTATGAGCGTACAAGTTTGCTAACAAGAAGCTTCGAGGATATTTGGATAAAAGAAAGGAAAAGCGGGGATCATTGATTAATAGCGAGGATACAAAGAAATATTATTTCGACACAGTAATATATCCCAGTTGGATGTGAGTAACTGAACAACAAACAGCAAGTTAGTGCGCTAGTTGGTTAAAAAGCTGCCACACTCCACACAGGCGAGTTAGTGTCGCGTGTTAGTAGATCCTTCAACTGGGATACATAGAGATTTAGAAGGCTAGTAAACGAGCTATTGCTGAACATAGTGATTGTCACTGCTCATTACTATCCACAAAGCCGGAGTAACTGTGGGTGTCCTATCAACTTTAAGGGTAGGGATGGGTAAAAATATATACTCGTGTCTGGTACGAAATGTAATAGCTGGCTAATAATGCTGCCGCTTTAAGTCGTTTTGCCTATGTAATTGATCGGCTTATCTCGCTATACAGGAATTTAGTGTTTCTCAGCCAGTTCCAAAATTCTAAATATCTACATACTTATTGATAATGTTGTATTTGATGTACTTCTATGAAAATCGTAACTATCTATAATTACATATCGCTCATAGTTCCAGTTAACTTAGAAAAGCAGAACTAACAGATTCAGAAACGAATCATTTGGACTACGTATAGATATTTATTTACGTTTCTGCTTGCCTGGATGGTAAATACGCTAATATCATTTTTATTAAGATAGCGTCAGCACAAAATATATTATAGTCCAAGGGTCGCCAGCAGAATCAGATCATTTAACATCTAAAAATTAGACAGTTCTGTTTGGAAGTACGCGCAATGAAGATTAGATATCAGACACCTAAATTCTCCACCGCGAGTACGTTTGTCAAAGATCGGCAGTTTCACCGACGTATCATGTATATTAAATCACGAATGACCACAAGTTAGGCCGCAGTCGGTCCAGTTGGTCGCTCTGAGCGTGGAAACAGCATAGGATCACACTGCGTGATCTATAGAGCTCAAAATGTCTTCCCGCTGACGCTTATTTGTTCCAACTGTAGCCTCAACATTCCGCAAAAAGTTAAACAGGCTCGCGCGGCAAGCGGCGATACACCGGACCGAGTCTCTTGTATCGGACCTGTTTCAAAAACTGACTACACTGTAGTTCACTAACATAACACATTCACAGATACTTCACCGGTCAATGCAGGTCGGGCCTGAGCGCAATGTCGAGCGCGTCATGCCGCGAGGAGGGGGTCTTTGTGCCCGGAGTCTTGGGGCTTTTGTGGTCAGACTGTGGAGGCGTGGGGGGGTAGATGTGCTGCTCAGGGGGCGGGAGCTCTGTCTCATGCGATGAACCCGCTCCCGTCCACTCCGCCTGTTCAGACATCTCCTGGTACACTTTATCCTGTGTGATACGAAAACATAATTGGTATATCTATATGTAAGGATAGTAAACATAGAAATGAAAGTCTAAAGTAGGTAAATATATATATACTGACAAACATGTCGAGGCTGACGTTGTGTTGCTGCACGCGGTGGCTCTCGTCGCTGTTGAGCGCGGGGCAGATGAGGTCGAGCCCGGCGGCGCGCTGCACGAACTCCCCGTCGGCGGCGCGCAGCACGCAGGCGGCGGGGCCGACGCCCTGCAGCAGGCGCGCGGCGGGGCGCAGCCACACGTGGCACGCGCGCACGCTCTCCCACGCGAACCCCGACACGCGCTCGGCCAGCTCGCGGCCGAACGTGTGCGCCACCGCCGCCGCCGCCACCGTGCCCGCCGACCACCTGTTCACCTCCACGTGCAGCACGGCCAGGTCCACCAGCTGGCCGCACGTCACGAACTCCAGCGACGAGTACTGCGGGAACACGAACGTGTACGGCCGCAGCGCGTTGGCGCCCGACTCCTGCTCGCCGAGCAGACGCTTCAGCGCGCTGCGGCCCTCGCTCGCGAGCTGCATGTACACGTTCAGCCACCCGTTGATGGTGATAGGCGTGATGTTCCAAGACAGAATCTTCAGGATGAGCAGCTCCTCCAGCAGGATCTCGTCGGTGGTGCACGCGCCGTCCGTCACGTACGCAAACTCGCCGATTTTAGGTGGATACACCTCTTCCACTTTTGCCGCTATGAACAAACACGTGATACCTGAAAAGAAAGTATGCTTTAATTATATTGTTTCGTTTAATATGAGGTTTTTTTTTAAGATGTAATTTAACCGAAACTTGGAATTTGTTTAAGATATTTTATAACGTACCAATAAGTTGTAACCGGCCCTTCTGCACGTCCTCTGTGTTCGACAGATACCGGTCCACGTAGTCCACCGTCAAGTGAAACGTCTCTCTGTGCAGCTTATACACCTCGCAAACCTGTCAATAACCACCAAATATGTCAAACCAACCGGGACTGATCTCCAGGTATCAAATTGTGGAGTCATGCAGAAAACTGTAGCAGCTTTGCGGTTGTGTTTAACACCGTCCGCAATAGCAACACCCTCCTTCATCTTCCCCATTTGCATACTTTCTATGAAACAATAAATACACCACGCAAAATGTGCCTTTGGTAGCAAGATTTTTATAAAAACTTCAGTGTAATTAAATGTCAAAAGTAGTTATTATAACCTGGACATTACTAATCTATAAGTAGATACATAATAGAAAAGTAACTCAGAATTGACCATATTACGCGACATGAAAAAAAATCTCGGGAGGGTTATGAAATATGTGAAACGTAGCTATCTGGAAATTTGTGACTAGGAGCCTAGAAGTGTCTAGTGTCGTAGGATGCCTAATTAGAGCATTGGCCCCACGCATCGCATGATTCATACACGTCTTAAGCTTGGACGATTGATAAAAATAAATCCCGGGTTCACTAATTATAAGAACAATATTAATAAGAGAAATAAAAATAAACAAACGAGACAAATGGCACATTCTGAGTGGACAATGGTCGTTATAATAATAGCCTGCTGACCCCAATATTAGCTGTCACAATAGTGAAACACGGCCGACCCTACCACCTACCACCCAAAACAGGAACTCACCGAAGCAGCCGTGCCCGGTGAGCACCTGCGTCAGGCGGTACGTTGCCGCTCCATGGCGCCTGTCCAGCCAATCGGCAAAGACAGGACGCACTGCCTCTACGACTCTGTGCCCCCACGATGAGGTCTCCAGCCTGAGACGCCACTCCTCCACGGCGGCTCGCCGTAGGGAGGCCCTCTTGGCCTCCACCTCCTTCATGGCCGGACGTTGCCCGCTTTCATCATGACCTACGGTGCTGAGACGTGGACACTCACAGAATGACTGGTGCAACAGTTCAAAGTGGCTCAGCGAGCTATGGAACGTGCTATGCTCATAGTTCTCTGAATGATAAATTTCGTAACGAGGTTATCCGACAGAGAACCAAAGTCAACCGACATATCAAACAGGATTAGAAAGCTGAAGTGGCAATGGGCTGGTCATATCTTTCGAAGAACCAATAACCGCTGGGGTAAACGAGTTCTTGAGTGGAGACCGCGAGTCGGCAAGCGTAGTATAGGACGCCCTTCAGCCAGGTGGAGTGACGATTTGCGAAAGGTCGCTGGCAGAAACTGGATACGATAGGCCGAAGACCGAGTAAAATTACACGTATTGAAGGAGACCTATGTCCAGCAGTGGACTAAAATATAGGCCGATAATGATTATGATTCATTTATATAAAAAAATATTTAAAATAATTATGTAAATACATATTGCTGACGTTATCACTGTTCAGACCTCTTCCGCCGGCCTTCATGTCATCGAAAATAAGCATAGCATAGACTCGATCCCTCTTTTTGCTTCCGTAATTCATGAACGGCCCCTTAAAATAATTTTAGAACATTTGTGTTACTTTTACAGTGGTATTTATGAATTCCTACAATATATTCGAGACTAAAGCTATTCCTACGTGTCCTGTTCGCTACCAGCCCTGACTTGAGCAACTCTAACCCCAATTCCTAATCGAAGAAATTGGAGAGAGGCTATACGAAATAAGTGCAATCTGTATTTTTTATTGAGGCTGGTTCTTCCAGTTTAAAAGTTTGCCGACCCCTAGTCTAGGACAATATTTACAGTCCAAAGTCCTGTTAGCGTATATAGCGACTAGCAACCCACACGAATAATTAAATTACGCGTATCTCAGTGACCGCGGTTTTGGGACCAAAGGATGTCCTAATTGGTTGAATTCTTAACACCATGTACACGTTCTATTTGCGCGGTCATGACCTCAATGGGCGATTTGGCGATACTTGACATTGCTATGAATAATGGCCTGAGTGCGTTATACACCTTGACACGGCAAAGATGCACTACACTCGATAATAAAATGCAATGACAAGATAGCATGAACCAAGGAGAGAGTTCACATACAGACGGGCGGTACAATTGCTTTTTCACTACCAACAAAACAAAAGTTCTGATAAAATGTACGATTTCAATAGAGAATAGAGGTATAATTTTATCGAAGCACTGAGCGCCGCAACATCGCGAGCCTTGAATAAAACTAACATCTGTCCGAACGCAAAAAAACTTAGCGCGACGCGACGTTCGTTCCGCGATATGTAATCAACTTAATTCTTTTTTTAATTCAACTTCATCAAAGAGATCCGTAACTAGACGTTTTATATAGAAGTCATTGATGTATTAAAAAACCCTCAATGATAGAAGTTAATGTAATTTATTTTAAATGGCTTTGACTCGCAGTTTCGCCGGAATGCAAGTAGTTTTTCGATAAGTCGCTATCTTCATTTCCGGGACAAGTGTAGTCAATACTACTTTTGAATTATGTAGAAAAAAATCTAGATTTTTCTGTTTAGTATCAGTCCCGAGTCTGGAATTTGTGCCCGATATGGTAACAGGCTCACTTGGGACGGAACAGACTTGGCGAAAAGTGGGTTTTCTGGTTGCAGCTCTGCCTAACCCTTCGGGGATAGATGCGTTATGAGTGTGTCTGTGCGTGTGTGTGGTGTGGATCCTTTGCTGCGTGAGGGACTAATCCACAAACTTATATTAGTGAAGAAAAACACACGCATATAATACTTGTAGTCTAACAATGTCACATCTATACTAATATTATAAAGCTGAAGAGTTTGTTTGTTTGAACGCGCTAATCTCAGGAACTACTGGTTCGAATTGAAAAATTCTTTTTGAGTTGAATAGAACATTTATCGAGGAAGGCTTTAGGCTATATAACATCACGATGCAACTATTAGGAGCGAAGAAATAATGGAAAATTAAAAAAAAACGGGGAAAATTATTCATCCTTGAGGGCTTCCATTGCGTGCGCTGCGAAAACGGTTCAAGATACCAAAAATATATGTATGAAAGAATTATTCCTCTTGAAATGATCTAAAAAAATGTGGGCGAAAGTATGTGTCTAGCTTTTAAGATTAACTCACTAGAACCGTTTTTATGGTAATCAAATTTGCTCGAAATTAATGCATTATTTGTTAAGAGTTGTATCAACGTCATAGTCATAGAGTGATTCAACGGGAAGGTTTTTATGTACTTTTAGCCCGGAAAACTTATTAACGCGGGCGAAGCCGTGGGCAAAAGCTCGTGTACTATAATATAGATACAAACTACATATTATGTAGTTGTGTCGAAGTTACAAATAAAAAAAAATGTTTACAAAAGCGTCATTTGTCTCGGCGAAGATCGATTAGGCTCCAGGTTCCAAGAATGTTGTTCCATTGACAAAGCCGACGCCCGCGAGGCCTGAACAATATGTCTAACATTACTCGAGGTGGCGGAGCGCAGTACCTTAGCTTTTTGTCGCATAAACAGTTACCTACGAGCGTCGACAACGACTCTCGATAGATAAACTTCTTTTTGTTGGAGCTTTAAGTTTACCGATTGTCTCGCGCCAACTTTATTCCGTTCATTTAAATGTCGAATTTCCTCATATCGAACATGTGAGGTATTGAAATGGCTTACTTCTGTGTGAGAAGGAGCAGAGAGATTGTGCGGACTTCCAACACTTTAAGCAGGTAACCAGAGCTTTTAGAAATTGAAAAATAATTTTTTTCTTTATTTTTATGGCGTCGAATGAAGAGATGAGCATGCCGTTCGCCTGATGGCAAACGATAAGACCACCCATAAACAGTAGAAACACCATCCAGCACCTTGAGTTACAAAATACTGTCTGGAATTCCACTGCGCTCGTCATCCTGAGACATAAGATGTCTCATTATATCCTGTAGGTACAGTAGCTACAATTCCCTTCAAATCGAAACACAACAGTGCATGCACACTGCTGCTTGGCGGTAGAAATAGACATTGCGGTGGTACCTACCCAGACGGACTCTTAAATATGAGTCTTACCAGCAGTAAAAACATTTCGATTTACTTAGAAAATGAGGGATGGACGTGCAAACCAACAATGTTGAATTATTTTGGGGGCAGGAGAGCTACGAGCGTTCGTTTAATTACAAAGTAATAGAAAACGCACGCAGTATACAAGGACGATGCACAAGAAATTGTACAAAAACAATTGACGAAACTCCATCCATGTGGTGAGGATGGAATATCTATTGCAAGGTCGATTATACGGAAAATATAAGAGGGGCTACTGCGAAAAACGAAATCCGAAACGTCGGTCCGAAACGAAGAAACGACGAACTTAGGATTTAACCCTACTACCAAATTACTTCGGATCCGTCAACGTTGAACGAAGGTCTCACGCAGTTTGCGAAGCTTCCGACTTCGTTCAACACTTTCGTCACGCAACAACTCTTCATAAAGAAGGATTCGTAACACTTCGTAGTAAGAAAACGTGCGATCCGTCACCCGAAACTACGGATTTCGTTTTTCGCAGTAGCCCCTAAGGCATCAAACTGCAGAAGGTTAAAAAAAATGCTCATCTGATTAAAGATAACGCTACAGCACGGCATAGAAGACAGACGCGGCCTTCAACTAGTTAACAGTAAAACATTGATGTTTTAAAAAACCCGTAAAAGTACCATTAAAACTCCATCGATATTTACGGCGTGACGGACGTAAAAACGTTCCAAAATTTACTTTTAATTCACACCATTTTTCTGTTAGTGCTTAGTAAAGCGGTTACTATGTTATTTCGAGTTGTTACTAGGTGAGTTGATTATAATCACTTAACCAAACGGTTAAGTAATTGTCTCGATATGCAGTGTGTTATAATAACCAAAGTTAATAACTATTCCTGACGTGGTATTGTACTCTGTGAACATTCGATTACGTAATAATTGACGAACGAACAATAAATAGCGAGTTGAAGATAATTCATTTGTGACTTTTACTATGTGTGCCCACGTATACCTATATCGGCTGCCTCTCTGTCTCCGACATCAGAAGGTGGGATGAGCCTATTCCCGCAGATATGTGAAATGCAATTAATGGTACTATGGAGAAGCTATTTAAGTACCCGCAATTTACATGAAGAAAAAAATTGCATTGAGTAATGTCTGAATAAGAACAAGACTACAACGTGAATAGTGACAACGTGTGAAATATAACTATCGCATGGTCATTTGTGATTTTATGTGCATACGACTTCGAATAAAAGAGCATCGCGTGTGTACCGCGATTGAACTGTTGGTGTTCAAACGTTCCTGTTGGTGCTCAAGCGTTCCGGGAGATGTGCTGCCGTATGGTGCGTCGTAGTTGGTGTCCCAGACATGACTGTACGGTTGTCTAGTACCGGTTGATGCTAACTATTGCATCGCGTATCATGTGTGGCTATACAGGGTCATTTTGTAATCGAATACATAAATTTAACTGCGATTAAATCAATTTGAAAGAAACACCATGCAGTTAATTAATTTAACCATAAGTGTAAAATAAAGAAGTACATTTTTCAAACAAAATAAAGAACAAAAAAGGTCTTTTAATTTTAGACATCCTATTGCCACTACTAGTATACGAGAGATCGTCGGAGCGTCAACGTCACTGAGGTCTGTGTGTTTCATTGATAATATGCTCACGCACACGCGAACAAGAGATGCACACACGGAGCGCAACGATAAGACATCGCGCCATCGTAACCAAGAAGCTTTATTCCAAACCGAAAAGATGAGGTCGCTATTATTACCTATGCTTCTGTGTCAGGTCACATAGGTCAATCAAAACAACAGTCACTTACTAGATTCTGTCAGAGCCAGTTATGTCTCCTTTAGAAGACTGAAATCATTGAAGCATCTTCGATAATGGTCACAGTCCGTACACCGCACGTAGCTTATCAAAAAGCCTCACAACCCTAAGATTCCATCAACTATCACACGATACATCAGCAAGAATCGCACGCTCAAGCCGTCAAATTCGTCGATCGATTTCGTGAAACCGACTATGATGCTACCGTTATGATACGAGTGTCAACGAGGTTCTTGAAGATTGGAATTTTGAACATTTACTCAGTAATCCCTAAAAGAACAAAAGACATTTCAACGACCTTCAAGTAACACTTTATTCACGAGCTTTGTAAATGTAAATCATAGTTTACCACATTTAAAAATTAACACAATAGAATAATAATTACAATTAGAGAACATTTGATCGTGTGCGCATAAAAGCCGACAAAGGACTACTAAACTAATAGGTTTTTACCTACACATGGCTCGCGTCTCCCGAAGCGATGTCAGAGACAAGGTCACTCGGATCGATACAAAACGATATAATAATAAAATTACAATAGGTACCGGTAAGTACATAGGGAGCATCGGCCTAACATTCAGTACGTAAATCGACATACGCCACGTCGTGTTGCTGCCGGGCGACTGGCGGGCAACGCGCGCGCAGGCCCCCGCGCCCCACGGCGCATGCGCCTGGAGGAGCCAGTGCGGGGCCATATTTTAGGCCGCGCGGGATAGGCATAAAGTCCACGAATCCCGGACCGCGAATCTCGATGTATTTCGACACGTTACACATTTTGATAAATATCACTTGTACTTATTGCTATTACCTGGAATTGTCGTAATTTACTAGTAGGGTAAAAAACGTTAATTTTTACCACTTCATAGAATACACGCACACTTTTGTCAAGAATAAGTAACATTTACGTACGTATAGTAATGGCTGAACTTAATTTAAAATAACCAGGATATTCAATTGACTAATAACCAAAATTATTGTAAGTAGGTAAAACATAGGTATTTAGAAGGATTTTTGTGCACTTGGTCGAGTCACTTTATAAGTGGTTAGTAAATAACGCCAGTTTTAGGTATTATTACTCAGGCAGGAACTATTAAAAATTATGATTGTTGTTGCGGTGCGGAGATACTGGGGTACTCTGTCAGAGATGTCCGGGAATAAACCCATATTTCGCCCAAATGTCCGGGATTCTTGCCGTGTTTGTCCGGCGTCGGCAATTTAGGTAATGGCAGCCCTATACAAAGAACATGCCGACAAGTGCGCCGTGCGCCCGCTGGCGCGCGCGATCGATGGCCCCGCCAGCTGATGTTCGTGTTACACGTGCTCCCACAGGGATACCGAGCTTTGGTACTATTACCTTATTCTGCAATATCTTGCAATTTTAGTTTTACATTGTTCTTTGCTATTTTAACCGTACCACAATGCATATTGAAATTAAATGATGTTAGAGCTCTGGTATGCTTTATTGCTTAAAGTAATGTTATTTTTACAATACAAAGATATTGCTGCGTATTCGTTTAAGTAGACTTTTCATTAGCATAATTGCCCTAGTTATTTTATTATTTAATACACTTATTTAAGTGTGTTAGAAATCCATGTGATAAATAAACTAATATCCGATTCTTTGAAAAGCTGTGTCATTTTAGCAAACTTGTCGGTAAAAATGTTTATACTGGCAACACAGCGTGTTTGAGTGCGTGTTTGTATTGAATGGCGTGCGAAAGAGACACAACATGTTGGTATCTGCACGTTAGTTTCAATGTGTTAGTAACAAGATCAACGACTCTGACGCGATACAAAATGTAGCTAGAGATTAGAAGGTACAGAAGGCATAATAAGGCGTTTGGTAGTATAAAGTATTTACGTAAACCTATTTTAGGCATGACGTCCAGAAATATTGATGTTAAAATTAAAATAAACGTTGAAATATCATACGGAATCAAAAAATATGATATCAATAGATTAAAATCCTGTAACTTTTTTAATAGTGACTGCGAGTTGTTAAGTACCTACCTATTTCGGTAGGTAAACTTATTTATTAACGAAAACAAAGTTTATTATTAAAGAATTAATACTTTTCTTTACAGCATAACACTTAAAAAATAATTAGTTCCTTTTCACACAATAACATGACAACTTTTTATTTCATGTTGATATTTATAACGTATTAGTTAGGGAGTAGGGACTGCTCTAGTAGCAATTTAATTATTTTATTTCAAATTCCACGTCTCAAGCGGTACTGCTGCAGCTATGTGAGTGAATGTATTTGCAAGTGAATTTGTGAGTTGCCCTTCTTAATCCTATAGGTTTTGTAATAACATCGTCAGCTGTGACGTGATTCACTGAATAAAGTCAAGCGCGCTAAAACACAGCGTGATCAAAAAACTATGAAACTATAATCTGGATTATTGGCGAAAGTATGCGTTACCCATGTGTAATATTTTGCACGATGTTAGCAGAGGTCACGCTGAATATGTGGTTTCATTTAGTAACGCAATGTTGAAATGACACTGTATATGAAGACAGATATGCTTACTGCAGCACTACAGGAAGTTTGGTATCGTATGACCCATAATCCTTATTTGAAGGTTATGGTTTCCTTTATTATTATTTTTTGGTTATCTCTAAAAATATTGGAATTTCGTTTAGTAGTCATGTACCTAGTTCTTGTACGTAACAATCTATTTGTGGATGTAAGTCAAGTACCGTATAGTGTAAAAAGAAAAGTATAGCCATTTTCTTGTGTAATTCGCATAGTGGATGTGTTTTGTGTCAATAAGATTGCTGTCCAGATATAATGTTAGTGATATTTGACTTGTTGAGTACTTATGAAGGTTCAAATATTTTCCGTTAAATGACAGTTTTAAGTACAAAACATCGTTCATGGCTTCAATTGGTAAAACTTTTAATTTCTACTACTAACTACTTAGCATAAAAAGATTCCTTAAAGGGAAGTCCTACCGTAATTCAACTTATGTGATTTCTTTTATTTCTTGGTAACCTTTACAAATGTTGAGATCTTGTTTAATAGGGCATGTGCAGCCATGGATTAACGAGCTATTCGTGGTTTATGTTAGTACAGAACCGTCCTTAAACTTAAGGACAAGTAGGTACCTGTTGTTGGAAACTATGACTGTGCATAGCATTGGTTTACAAAAGTGATCTAGGTGTATAGTGTTGGGTCTGAAGGATTGCTAGCCTTCCATGGTCAATGTTTCCCATTGTTTTAAATTTTTGAATTAAGACCGAGACGTGCGATAATTTTGTGATTGTCCTCATATTAAGATAACTACTGAATTCCCGCTCAAAGATTGATGCGTGACTTGATTTAAGTTCAGGATAGGGTGAACGGTTTGATGCTGTTGCGATATTTTTGATTGCAGGAACTGGAGATCCTTGCAGGGAGTACTTAAAGTATTCAGCGTTAGAAGACGCCGTAAGCTGTGACCACTGAAGAGCCTCTGCAGGATCCTTTGGTGGATCTGACATTAACTGCGGTGATAGAGGATTTGGACATCAGGAGTTTGAAGATTCTTGCACTTTGGTGAGAAGTTTTCATTTTGTTGTGTTGAGTTTTTTTTTTTATTTGTCCCTGCGATTGATTGTGGAAAAGCCTGAAAGTGAAGTAGTGATTGAAACGTTCAACGCTAGAACAAAGTAGATGAGCCTGCTCTCGCAATAAATCTGTGTGGTGAATGTTCCAGTAAAATATCTCGAAAAGGATCTTTGTGGTTAAAATCTTGTACAAGATCTATGTGGTTAAGGACGGCTGTGTGATCAAGTCCATGTGGTTAAGGACGGCTGTGTGATCAAGTCCATGTGGTTAAGGACGGCTGTGTGATCAAGTCCATGTGGTTAAGGACGGCTGTGTGATCAAGTCCATGTGGTTAAGGACTGCTGTGTGATCAAGTCCATGTGGTTAAGGACTGCTGTGTGATCAAGTCCATGTGGTTAAGGACTGCTGTGTGATCAAGTCCATGTGGTTAAGGACTGCTGTGTGATCAAGTCCATGTGGTTAAGGACTGCTGTGTGATCAAGTCCATGTGGTAAAGGATGGCTGTGTGATCAAGTCCATGTGATAAAGGATGGCTGTGTGATCAAATCCATGTGGTAAAGGATGGCTGTGTGATCAAGTCCATGTGGTTAAGAATGGCTGTGTGATCAAGTCCATGTGGTTAAGAATGGCTGTGTGATCAAGTCCATGTGGTTAAGAATGGCTGTGTGATCAAGTCCATGTGGTTAATAATGGCTGTGTGATCAAATCGATGACGTAACTTCGCCCAGTCTTATATTGTGAAAATAGTAAATAAATTACAATCTGCTCACTATATGTGTCTTGTGTCTTGTGTATTGTGTTGTAACTATAGCGTGATCATCCTCCACTGGGTCTGAATCATTGTAGCAAATTAGGTCCTGATGGTAAACAAGCATAACTGAAATAGTGATTGTAGTAGTTAGGAAGAGTCTTAATGTAAGGTCAGAATAGGCCGAGCGATGTGATGCTGCTGCGTATATTTTCTGTTTGCAGGCATTGGAAATTACTGCTGGTGGTCCCGCGTGTGACGTGTCTACTCCGGTTCGAAGACGGTGTGTAGTGCAGTGCAGCTACTGAGCCGCTTCCGAGGGAAGATTGCTGCTGATCGTCAGTGGCACTGATCTCCGTTTAGATAAGAATTGTTTGCATTGTATACAGTTTTAGTAACTATTGGACGGCTGTATCCTTGAGAGTTTGTTACCGTCACTTCTCTCTTGTTAGGAGGTACTAGGAGGTGATAGCGGAAGGGCGTTTTGGGGGTGCTGTCTATTTTGTAAAACATACGTAAGAGAACGATCACATGTCAGGAGTATCATGTCACTATACGTGATTTAACTGAATTTTAAAATTAGATTTGTTTCTTAAATCCCTTGCACTTAGGGAGACACATTGCGAGCTTTTCCTTAACGTTTGAACAATGGAAGCAACTGACTACAGTAACTTGTGTAAATGGTTACAGCGATAACTTTCTTTGCCTATCGATTATGGTCACTGGTATGACTGCAGAAATAATTCTAAATTCATGACAGCATTAATTCCTAAGTTTTAAAATTTTGGTTGGGTTCTTACACTTTAATTGGAATTTTAAATTGTCATTTAATTATTCGGTGTTAAATTTTCATGAAGCGTGCGTTAGCGAAAAATGCTTGAAGGTTAAGTTTTGAGATAATCAATGAAATTGTAGCAGAGACAAGTGGAAATGACAGTAATTAAGTTTGCATGATGATCTGGAGTGGACTTTAGTAGTCCGTTGGGAGTCGGTATTTACTGTGTAAGCAATCCGTGGTTGTGCGTTGCGCGGGTGGTTCTGGCGGTGGTTTGGTTTCAAAGGAAGCCATAGAGTGCGGAAGAGATGAGAGTAACTAGAGGTTACTGGCAGAGGTCACATGCAGGGCTTAATTGGTTAGATTATGTGGTTTGCATTTGGCAATCGAGACGGACCTTCATCCATTTTTGGTACTATGTTGTTTTGAAGAGTGTTGTTAAGTTTACGTGATGATCGTACTTTGTGTCATTCAGAGTAACACACGAGGACGTGTGTCTTGCCAGAATGGCCGTGTCGGGACAGGAAGGAAGTATAAAAAGGAATTATCATTTTTATTAATCACATTGAGGGTGTCTGAATATATCACGTCGGGTAAGACTAAATAAAAATCGTGTTGAATTCTCGGAGCGACAGTTGGGTGTATAAAGGGGTGCCGAATCATTTGAAGAAACAGTCTTAGTCTGTCGTCATTAAGTTCGGTTGTGTTGCAAGTAGTTCGGTGCAGTTCAATACTATGTGGTAACTATGGTGGTGTTCATATCGGTCAGTGCTTAGTAAAGCGGTTACTATGTTATTTCGAGTTGTTACTAGGTGAGTTGATTATAATCACTTAACCAAACGGTTAAGTAATTGTCTCGATATGCAGTGTGTTATAATAACCAAAGTTAATAACTATTCCTGACGTGGTATTGTACTCTGTGAACATTCGATTACGTAATAATTGACGAACGAACAATAAATAGCGAGTTGAAGATAATTCATTTGTGACTTTTACTATGTGTGCCCACGTATACCTATATCGGCTGCCTCTCTGTCTCCGACAAATTAATTTTGGCGAAGTATTGACCTTTTATACTTAAGATACCTTACTCATCTAAAAGTTTGTCGGAACCCTCGATACGTGAGTAGCACTCACACTTGTCCGGTTTTTAACCATTAACCAGAAGCTGGTTCAGCATCTTCAAGATCTACTTAGGCGTGAATAAATGTGCATTGCAATTTGCATACCCATTAAAATATTGTACTTACGTATAGCATTTTCAGTCCTTCAAAAAACTATAAAGTTACCGCGTGGACAAAGAAAATGCATGACAAAAAAAACGATTTTAAAACTAAATCATGCGGGCATAATTATTTGCGTGAAAGTGTCGTGGATCCAAGTTAAACAATTCATAGCGGGTTTAACAAGATTAAAAATGTACAATACTTATGGCATCGACAGAGACCGATCATAGCGCAATGGCTTAGCAAGACGAAGTAGAACCACTACACAAGTCCAAAACATGTATGGGCGGGCTCAACACAAACTACCGACGATTCAATTTTTTTTATTCTAGCAAGACACTTCTTTATTATATTAGGCATAAAAGTCCCGGCCTGTCGATCTTACCGAAATCAATGAGAGATTGTTAAGTTTCCTATATTATGTAAATAAGATCGTGTTTACGAAAATTGACACCTCGATTTCACCTGAATACATTCCTACAATTTTTTTTCTAAATTAAGAGTACGTATCTTCCCGATAAATGCAAGTCTCCACAATTTTTTATCGTCTAGGGAACAATTTATTCGCCGAGCGGAAAATAGATACTGGTCAAGGTCAATCATAATGTTTTCTATATATAAAATAGATGCTCTTAACTATACGTGTAACTGTCGAGTCTAGAAATGCCGGCAATATAAGTGTTCAGTTTCACTGTCCACCTTTTACCTGAAGGAATAAGGTAAAGCGTGCTGATGTATTAGACGAGGCTCACCAGCGATTTCAATTTAATAAAAAATTGAGGCTTATACTATTTATCAGTAAACAATCGAGATTTAAACTCGAGCATAGAGATTTTTTTAAATCGGGAAATGAATACAATTACCTAACCTAAAAGTCATTTTTAAAAATCCTATTGCTCACATCATACTAAGATATCTTTACAGATATCAGAAATTAATAGAAACTTATGGTTCGGCAATACCCTACCTCAAAATAAATATTTACGGATGTCACAAAACACTATGTGCATGGGAATGGAAACCGAGGCCTCTCGTTTTACAGCCGGGTATCGACCACTGCGCCAAATATACTTTAATTAAACCTGCGAGTGAAAAGCGTAATGGCAAGTCATAATACCGCTCAAACATAAAATAATCTAATCTCTTTTTGTAAAATAATATACCATCAGGCTGTAAATTCATTTATCTATGGCATGAATGGCCAGTACGACCGGAAAGGTACCAGACCTTTGTCTCACAGAAAACAGATCCTTGAAGTTATCAACTTGTTTCTGCGTTTTATCCAAAAGAATCCGCCAACCATATGTAATCCCAATTCCTTCCTTTAAAGGTCGGCATTAATGATTAGGAATTTTGAATGTTTATGGGAGTTGAACATCATTAAATATCAGTAGACCCATCTGTTCGACTATTAGTGTTAGTAAGAAAAAATAGCATGACATCGTAGACAGAATGAACTGCTAACAATAAACAGTCTATTTTTTTGGACAATAGAATAACAAGTTGGGCAGTTTTGTTTGTGGGTGAGCTCCATGCCACAAAAATAGCTATACCATCCAAAAGTTGCAATAACACAAAGTGAATGGCAGTAAACTGCACGTGTCAGTAATTATACTGGCCATATCCTTAAGTTATCCTTTAGTTCTCATTAATGTGTCGTAACAGAATTTTACACATTTTACACGAACACTGCAAAGATGATTGTAGCGACACTGTAAGTATGCTGATATCGACCCCGTACCGTAGCTTCATGAATGACTAAATTCCCACTTATACTCGGGAGGGCAATGCTGTAATTACTAATCCCACGGTTTAGCGGAATATTATTTCCGTTTCATGCGATATGAGGTGACAAGTCCCGGACAAATCACGTGGGCTCACTCACAACTTAAATTGCGGCTTCGCTTAGGATCCAGGGCCTCACCGATTTCACAGGTTAAGTATAACTTATTATAGCTTTACTCAAAAAACTTTATATTTTCTATGAAGGCACCAGAACTAACTAGGGAGGTAAGGAAGCACACGACACGAAAGTCCCTTTACGAAGATACGCCCAAATGAGCAACTATGGTAGTTAGCAAACGCACGGCAATACAGCTGGGCCTTGAAGGAGATAATATATAAGGCGGATTTTTCGGTCGAGCTGGATTCACGTAGACATCGCAATGCATCTCTATTCTCAACAGAAAGACAATCGGAATCGAAAATGCGCATGAAGGTCAACTTCCATTGTGTTGTGAGTCTGTTTTTAAAGACGGTAAGCAGGTAATCTAAGACTAGGTGATGCTCGCGGCTCCGCTCGCGTGAAGCTTTTCCTGGGATAAAAAGTAGGCTATAGCATTCAGGAGTAATGCCAGCTTAATATTAGTGAAAGAATTTTCAAAATCGGTTCAGTACTTCCTGAGATTAGCGCGTTCAACCAAACGAACAATCAAACTCTTTATAATATTAGTTTAAATAATACTTAGTTCGTCTAACTGCGAACAATATGTAATTGGGCGTTTCTTTAGAAAGCTTGCAATGTGGATTACATTATGGAAAGTGAATTTAGACAACGCTTAACCAAGTTGTCGATCTTTATAGCAAAGAATGAAAAACTTCGACATTGTTACTGGTCGTACAAAACGCAGTCGCTTCGACCGCGCCAAATGGAGACGGCCGCGTTCCGTATTAACCGATCCAGGGACGAAATCACTCTGGCCATCCACGTAAGAACGAGTTCTTGAAACTCCAACACTCCACAAGACCGCAACTCCGTCCTCGCCGTCGAGGACCTCGCCGCGTTCCCCGTCGCCCCCCGACCCCCCTAGTAGTTCCGGCCCGCGTGCCGATGACAACACAATCTAATAGGATTAGCAAAAAAAAACAATCTTTCCCTAATCGTTGATGTCTCATCCTCTCTCAGTGGCCGTCCTGAGCTGAGGTTCGTAACCCGTTAGTGGGTTGCCCTCAGCATGGTCACTTAATTTAAAGGGTTGCGAGCACCTTCTGCGTTCACCCTAAAGACTGGTGTGGCCAGAAAAACAGACTCGCGTCAGGCTACTGGCAGTAGGGCCATTAACAAAAAAAAAATGCAATCGCAAAGAAAACGTCGGCATTCTGAGACACGCTGTTGACAAACCTAGCTATAGCGTGGCTAACTGCACCGAAATAATAGGAGACCTACCTTTACGCTGTTTTTTGCATGCTCATATAATAATTAGAATATTAGCACTACTACTGTAGCGCAGTCTTTCTTGTCCATAACACCTTGGTAATAACTTAATATAATATCAATATAGAACAAAACATACTTAAATCGTCAGCTACCAACATTGTTGTTAACGGGTCGCTTTCCTCTACGCTAACTTATCGTCGCTGATATTCTGCAGTTGGTTTTTAGGGTTATACCGTAAGTCGCACGCTGCTACGCGACAAACGGCGCGCCCGTATGCACCACGTGCTGTGAGACTGTGGCGGAGCTGTACCACTTAATGCTTATGCATTTTTAAAAACGGTATTTTAAATGTATTACACCTACACTTATTGACAGTCTCCCGGATGCAACGACTATTTTAGGCATAGCAACCAGCGGAATAAAAAACGAAGTTCAGCTATTTTATGTCAAGGATTCTCGAAAACTGACAACAATTCGTTTTGAAAACAAATAAATGTGGTCAATTGGGAACACGATGGCCAAGAGTTCAATGAACATTGCAAAAAAAAGGTCATTGAACCCTTTATTACATCAGTTTCCACATGTAAAGATTTGGAAGAAAAAATCCATTTATACTTACCATTAAAAAACCACTGCATGATAGCATGAAATTTTATAAAAATATGTTAACATGACTACCTTAGAACATGTCTACTTTCTTGATATATACAAATTATTGTCTATATTTAAGTTCTTGTCCTATATACAACTACTCATTTAAATTCTATAGTGTTAAAAAATCACATAAACAATTGGATAAAAAAACATTTGAAAACACTTTCTATTTTACTGACATTATTTTGAGCACTTTCTCGGACTGCAGTTCCTTCACCTATTTATCCTATCATTATTCAAATTCTATAACATATTATAATATTCTAGAGAAGCATAAAAATGTTTGAGAGAAGCCTCATCTTACCTCATTTAGCCAGTCCAGCAGGATAGCTCTCATCCTCGGCTGAAGGTTTGGATGATTGTCAAACATATTGGGGTTTTTCTTCATGCTGGACCTGGCATCACAATCACACATGCTGTTCCACACATCTTTGGGATCCGCCCAAGACAATCCAGGCAGGGGACATTTACGTTTTGGTGGTGTGGGGCACAGGGATTTACTTGTACTGGAAGTCAAAGTGTACATATTCAACACCTAGAATATTGAACTGCAGAGTAATGTTATTGTTTCTGTACAGTTCTTCAGTCTGCAGCGATGTTTATGCTTAACATATTATGTTAATTACAGTTTAGACTTATGCAGTTAATAGTGATTCGTAAAGTAATTACATCCTTAACTAGTTGATATACATACCTAGGCCTCTTATTTGAATGGGGAGTGGATTCGCCTCTAGCAACATTCTCCAAAGGGCTCAGCACACAGTTAGGAAGATCAGGTATACTCGGTGGGCTTAAGAAACTGTCTGGGTTATAATCTAAGTCTGTGAAAACACTCCTCGGTTCATTCCCTTCATACTGTGAGCTCTCTTCATCACTGGAGCACGATGATGACTCCACCACCACATTGTGAGCAGGCTGGTTGTCTATGTCATCATCAGTCTTTGAAGCTATCTTGGCCGGAGGCTGGTTTTCTAACTACAAGGGGATTGAGTGGTGTTAACATAGGTTTGAGTGACAGTGCTGTGAATGTTTGTGACTGTACTCACCTCATCGTCTGTGGAGTTCCTCTTCCTCTTTAGATTCATATGATTTTCACTAGATTCGCTGGAGGAACTGCAAATGAGTGTCAATGGCAATAAATAAACAACATACATCAAGGTCAGCATTCGAATGTGATATCCGAGTCGTGTCTCTACGTACCCACTTTGTGCCATTGTAGAGAGGGCAGCGACAGCGCCACACTATCTCCACAGCCTAAAACATTTCGCCCATACATTATTCGACTCTCCATTATTAATTTCTACTATTCAAATTAGGTAAATACTGCCTACAATTACCGCATGTCATGTTCAAGTTGCAAATAGGGTTATGTCACTTGACAACCGTAATTGAGGGCATATTTCCAAATTTAACATAAAACTGATCGCCTCTATTTTAACTGGAACCATTCTAGAATTGCATAAATACTAAAAATATGATGTATTGGGACGTATTGTACGCCAAATTAGTGGATGTTCCCACAGCGTGCCCCCTGCTGATTGGCGGGAGAAATTTTTTCTAAGAGTATTTTAGGGCAGTAATTCGTACATAATAGGGATATTTGGGTATTTTACATTCGCTTGAGAATATAGACTATCATTATAAAGCGTTAAAATGTGGAAATCTAGCAATCAGCTGCTCGAAAAAATGCCACGAATCAGTCACATTCGCGCGCGAAATCATCCCGTCAGCGCCATTAGACACGTCGCAAGCTTGGGTTTCTGAGCCCATCCACTTATGGAAATTGATAAAAATAGCTCGTACATGAGACGATATTTTCTTAAAACCGATTTAGAGATGAATTATTCGAGGAAACATCAAAGTAAAAGCATCCAAAGCGGCACAGTCGTTGACAATATAATTGGCTTGGTTTATCGCCCACCGTAGTTTTATAACCTAATTATGACCAAAGTCTGAAATTATTAGTAAATCTACTTATCGTATAAGATGAAGCGTATCCTCAAGTTACGGAATCACTACTAAGAACATACCTGATCATTCACTAATTATTCCAATATCCACAAAACGAAATTTCCTCCTCCACTATATATGGGATGTTAACTTTAAGCACAAATATCATGGATTTTGCTATATATTTTACACAAAGGTACTTATAATCACAAAATATAAATAGAAATGTAACACCTAAGAAGGATATCTATCTTTACACATCACATTTCAGGTTTTCACGGCTCGATAACGCCCGGCTTTCCGCGCGAAAATGTCGCGGTAAAACTTTGGTACTCGGCGGGGTTATAAGCAGCTAGCTTCATGTTTGTTTCTTCTGAAAATGTACGTCACCGTTTTACTACGTTACATTTCACTTAGAAAATCACATAAAATGATATTGCGACATTTTTAAAATATTCGCATTTAATATATTTGGATAAAATTGTATTATACCAAAAAAAAAGAAATAAATAGCAGGAACCTTAAATTGTAATGCAGCAAAGACTTATGGCATGAAAATATTATGTGCCCACGGGTTGCTTATAGCTATACAAAATTTAAGGTATATAGACAAAAATTTTAAAATATGTATGATGCATTAAGGAAGTGAAATGATTATATCAATAAATTTTTGTAGAAATTTTAATACTTAGTGAAAATTGTAATGTGAGAAATGAAACGCCCATCGATATGTAGCGCCACGATACGATTGGTTGATTTGCACAAGCAGCGCCATGCTATGGCCAACCTAATGATTTAATAGTATTTTTTTATGTTGTTGGTTCTGTATTAGTTACTTCACATTGTACTAACAGCTGGGCGCCAGCTGATAGAAAATGAGCGAGAAAAGTCAATAAAGGTGCGCTATTTTGATTGATAACGTGGCGATATAGTGTGGTATTAAATATTATTTATGTGTAAAACAGGTGAATTCAGTGCGTAATACTTTGTAAAATGTCTGTGCAAAATCTCGCCGTCAAGTTGTGTGGAATTCTTGAAACTCAACTTGAAGAAGGTGGGTGCATCGGTTCACTATCAACAATGTTTTCATTTCGATAGAAGTGTTCTTTTGTGATTCCCAGGAATTATCTTTATAAATCACTTACCGAAACATGGTAACATTATTATATTAGATGATCATAGTGTTGTGATCAACTCGAATGATTTTATCAAATTATAATTCGATAGATGATATGATGTCACAAATCTTGAGCTTTTTCTGTCACAAGCTAGGGGTTGTCATTTCCGTAGTATTATAATGCTCTTTGGGTTGTCACTTGGCGCCTTATAAGGCGAGGACTACATCTCCTACATTATTTTGCAAACCATTACAATGCTATTTACAGAAAAGATTATGATTTCATGTCACCTATTATTATTGTCGAATGTTTAGCATCAAATTCATTTACATCCTTTCTCTTGTACTATAATGCAATTCTGCAGCTTATAGGCAATTGTTGTGGAGATTTGCATGCTACAAATACCTTAACAAAAACATCAGTCAGATAACCTCTGAGAATATTACACAAAATTTGTAGCCTTAATGCCATGTTATTACTATTTGTTTTAGAGGTAACAGCAAGGGAATGGCGTCTCCTCGGCCAGGAACAAGATGGCTCACAAGTCCTCACATGGATATCAACAACAAAGGATGATAAGGAAGTTCAAAACATTGGTGTCTATGCCAATAAATCTAAAACCTTGTCTATACTCCACACATTTGATGATAAACTAAATATTATCCAGGCTTCTGTGAATGCTACACATACTCTACTAGCTTATGTGGTGAAAATATTACCAACTGATGATTCAGAAGTGAAGGAACCTCTTTACTGCCCATATCTGATCTGCTTACTTCCTGACAAGGAGCAGGTGCCTGAGGAGGTTCAAGAATCCTCCACAAAGCAGATAATGCTGCAGTATGTGTATGGAAAGAGCAATAAGTACAGCCCTGGTATAAGAAATGACAGATTCTTGCTTTTCAAACATTTGGAATGTAAGTAGATATGCCATTTTGGGCACTTGTTTTAGTTTCAAAAATAATTCAGCCTCAACTATTATAATTTAAAGCGATAGCAGAATGATGGCAAGAATAAACTATTTGTTAGACTGTAATTTTTAAAGATTAATCTGTTTAATGAATAAACCAGATATAGAAATAAATTTATGAATCAAATTGAGCTCAAAAAGATTAAACCCAAAAATCTCATAGTTGGCAGCTGACTTCCTCTGCAACTTACTCTAGGGGACAATAAAAAATATTTGTCTTCTTATAAAACATCATAATATTATTAACTAGCTTTTGCCCGCGGCTCCGCCTGCGTTAAAAAGTTTTTCCTGGATAAAAGTCCCGCTTTATGTTTTACCGGGATAAAAAGTAGCTTATGTGTTAATCCAGAACATGATCTACCCGTGTACCAAATTTCATCGAATTCCGTTCAGTAGTTTTTGCGTGAAAGAGGAACAAACATCCAAACATCCATACATCCAAACATCCATACATTCTTACAAACTTTCACCTTTATAATATTAGTAGGATTAATTGGGTATAATTTTAGGTATAAAGATCTACCGCACTCCAATGTTTTTGAATGAGTTTGATGATGGAACAGAGAAATGGGGCTTTGATGGCATTTACCCGGAGCCTGAGACCATTGTCAAAGTATTCTCATGGGCGCAGTGGGACTGTGTCAATCAGGTAAACTCACTAACATTCTGGAATCTAGATGTGTAGTTTGTAAAGATGTTGTTAGCTTATCATACGTAAGCTTCTGAAGTTATTTGGGTCAAAGATAAACCAAGTCTTGAATTCATATATATGTTTCTTTTTATTAGGGAGTAAATGCACAGTGTAACTTTTAATTCCTGTGAATCATATGCAAGTGCAGCCATGTGCAAAAGCTCATATAAAAAATACTATAATTCAGTAGTGAAGAACCTGCTTTATTACCAGATTTAGTAATTAACATTAAAATTATTGTAGACTTCTCATCTTTTTAACCCGTCAAGCCCCTCTTATATATTTATTTATTATTATTAAGGATAGATGTATGGAGAAACCCTATATATATATGGACACCGACGTCCGTCGCGGGACTTGACGAGTCAACAAATGTAATATAATAATTATAAACAAGGAAAATATTTACAGTGATAAGTTATTATTTCATGAGTCAAGTGGCAGTTAGATGCATAATTTAAGCAATTGATAAAAATTTGTTGCATGTATATGTATACACTGGACAAAAATTTAATTAATAATTTGATTCTTAATTCATTGATAACCAAGTAATCTTTAATCAACTTCAGTTTTTCGATTCTCTTGTTCCATTAATTTTACACACACCCTCACGTTTTTTATCCCCAGAATCGTATGCAGAGGAACAAAATAAATGCACCTAATTTTCCCCATCCCTTGATATAATTGGGGGCGAGCCAGTCACCTTATCGGGCACAAATTTCAGTCTCCGGACTGATATTTAGCAGTAAAACCCAATATCACTTTGATCGATTGGGATTCGAACCCGAAACTTCGGCACTGTAGTCATACACTCATACCATAATACAGTCGTACTATCGCCGTACGGCACCGCGCCATCCAATTTGAATTTTATTATAATATTCTGAAGAATTTAACCATTCATATTCAGTAACGCATTTAACAAGAACATTTTCTAAATTGTATTTCGTACTCAGGTCCTGTACTACATCCACTTCCGGCAATCGGCGCAGAGTTTCGCGGAGGGCGAAGAGGTGAAGTCTCCTTCTGAGGCGACGCCGACGCTCTCCGCGCTGCAGTTCCACGCCGACCTGCCTCATGAGACCGTCGTAAGTATCGCGTACCCACTGTCTCTCGCGTCGGTAGATTTAGTATGTACAATATTACTTCTTAATGGGTTACTGTACCTACTAGTCTTTTACTGTAATTAAACATTTTTTTACCAAGCCCTTGTAAGTGTTACATCTTGGCGAAATGTGAAATGACATGCTAGGTTTAAAAAGTCAATATGAGAAAAATGACATTCAATATGAAAAATATTGCGACTGAGCTATCCATCTTAAAACGTACTCAGTTGCAGCTAGGAGTCAGGAAATTAGCGGTATTATACCCCCTTGCCTCGAAAAGCACATAAAGCTGTTGGTTCTGCGCCTGATCTCTCTCCGGTCATGTCGTCTTGCCGTCTCGGTGAACTACGAGAGTGAAGGACCACCTGAGTATTGCGCACACACTTGTGAAATATAATATCTACTGATTACCTGGTTGATCTCCGTTGAGATTGGCCGACGTGGCCGAAATTCGGCTGGGAGTAATTTTTTATGACTAAAATACTCCCAACCAATAAATTCCCCTCTTTTCTTTACCTTTTGCCTCAAACTAAGACTTCACTTGTAGTTTATTTGAAAGCGTACAGACAGTTCGCGCGTGTCATTGTGAACGCCACGACCGCTCATAAATGGTACCAACACTGTTCATAACTTAGTTATACCTAAAGAACTGCACGGCACCTCATTGAAGAATCATAAATAGCATTTCTCAATAATCACACTCGCAATTATATCCTCCAGACCAGAAAACAACGCTTGCATATTGTTACCTCGTGGCAGAAATAAACGTTGCGGTGATATCTACTCAAACGATCTTTCCCTTACAAGGAACCTGCCACCTAGTCATTAGTAGGAAATATAGTTCCAACTCATCGCTATTCTTCCTTTTGATTAATTTCGTTGCGGGTTAAGAGTAATTAGTATTAGTCTTAACAGTCAGTCTCAGAAAGTCGAGACAGTCGAGCTTCACCGCTTGGTGTCACAAAATGCGTGCCACTGCCGATCCTGGATTACAGCAGTTGCAATGGTGGGTTTTGGGAGGGATAGTCTTAGACACTTACCACCTAGCAACATAGAAAAAACCTTGCTTGTGTTGTTTCGAACAAAATTACTTCTTTGAAGTATGTTTGCTTAGTAAGGATTGCAAATCTTGACCTTGCCAATTGCAATCAGCATTTTTAATATTTCATAGAAGCATCGCATTGGTCACATACGCTGCACATTTTTATTGCATTTATTTTCGTAGGAAAGTGATGCATTCGCGCAAATTTTACCTGCCGTTATTTTTGTGTGATGACTGTTTCGTTTTGGCAACTGTCTTCATATAATAGTTTGTTTTTTTTTTGTCACTGAAATCTGCATTAGGTTTTTGAAGATATTTTCTTAATTGAGCTTCAAATTTCTTCACGGGTCTTTTCGAGATACCTGCATCTCAAATTGGTGTCAGCGTAACATGCTTTTTATACATGTTGCAGAAAAGGTTATAGGTACTCTTTTATTCCTTTCTTCACGACGGATCCTACTATATGTTAAAAACGGTGACTCAAATATTGCACAACTTTAATTCCGAAATTTTGGTATCCCCCATCCATAATCGCTACTCCCTCTCCTTCACAGCCTGTAACGTTTTAGGACTCTTTTTTATTTAGGTGTTTATGGGCGATGGCGATTACACAACATTTGGTTCACGACTTGCTTTAGTAAAAAAGGAGACCGGTACCTACTTAGGAGTAGGACAGTAGGTTGGTATACAGCGTCTCGACATTGCGTTGCTAAATGATACCACATATTCTTCTTTACCTCTGCTAACATTGTGCTAAAAATATAAGGCGGGTATCAGTATATTAGGATATCTTTGAATGAATAATAAGTAATAACATATTTAAAAAAAATGCCTCGGTGGCGTAGTTGTATTACGAAACAACTGAAGTGCTGAGGTCTCAGGTTCGATGCCCGGGTTGTGTAGTGATACACACACACACACATACACTCACGCCTGTTATCCCCGAAGGGGTAGGCAGAGGTGCAACTAGTGCACCCACTTATCGCCGGTATACCGTGCCATGATGTGATAGGGGGCGAGCCTATCGCCATGTCGGGCACAAATTCCAGACTCCGGGCTGATACTGAATAGAAAAACTCAATATCACTTTGCCCGACCCGGGGATCGAACCCGAGACCTCAGCTTTGCAGTCGTACTGTAATACGCCACCGAGGCAGTTGATAGTGTAGTGATATTGTATTTTTTACTCAGTACCAGTTCAGAGTCTAGAATTTGTGCCCGATATGGCGATAGGCTCGCCCCCTATCACGTTATGGGACAGAATATGCATGGCGAAAAGTAGGTGCACTAGTTGCGCCTTTGCCTACCCTTTCGGAAATAAAAGGCGTGAGTGTGTATGTATAAAAAAACATCATACGTGTTTCTCTCCCAGATGAACATCCCGCTAAGTCTTCCGAACGTGTCGAGTTCGTCTGAAGGCGCGGCGTGCGGCGCGTACGAGGACGATCCCATACCGTTGCGCGTGCACGACTGCAGCCTCGACCTGCAGATAGTGTGCGACCAGCGCGGGATACTGTGCATCTGCCATCACTATCTGTACAAGGTAAGCGACCATAATATTATCTTCTTTTATCTGCTCTAGCAATGCAATGCAATCAGCCCTATATTATATACTGCCCCCTGCTGAGTACGCGCTTCCTCAACAGAGAGGGGTTAGGCCGTAGTTCACCACGCTGGCCTAGTGCGGATTGGCAAAGCTACATACCTTCGAAATTCTTATGGGGAAATCTCATGTATGTAGGTTTTCTCTCGATCTTTTCCTTCACCGTTAAAGCGAACGAAATAAACAATACACACGCATCGAAAGGTCAGAGGTATGTGCTTTGGGTTTTGAACCTCCGGACATTATCTCGGCAGACCGTTGCGTTCCCAACTAGGCTATCGTCCCACTCCCCCCACTGTAATGTGAAGTCGACGCAACACACGGGTTTTTGGCTGGTGATAAAATACTTGTTCACCCCGAATGCAAACTCTGATGTCAACTCCAGGGAACACACTTTTTAAAGAATCTTTTAGGTGATAGGATGCTCGTATCCTCTCGAATAGCGACCACCGTAGGGCGTAAACTCCGCCAAGTGGTCCAGCGTGTCGCGTTTCGGGGTCAACCTATTATAAATGTGTCTACTGACGGAGAATCATCTCTCTTCAGTCGATACCCTATCTGGATTCCTCTCAAATTATCATCAGGTCTAGTGTGGTAATGATGCCATGTACGTATAAAACAAATGTAGTTGAAGAATGTATTTGGCATCAATCCTAGTGGAAGATCTAGTCACGGGCCAATCATAGAAAAATTCAAACCCCCTGTTACCCTTTTATAATCACTATTATTTCTGCATGGTCTCGCAAATACCGAGATTGAAGATAGGCTGCGGGATCAGAAGAACTAGTTTCAACCACATTAGATGTAAGCCGTAAACACGTCCACATTAGCGATTTCATAAATATTACCTAGGATTCGAATCTGCAGCCTCTTGGTTCATCATTTGCTGAAGCGAATACGAAATATCCTTTAAATCCATCCATTTAACCTTCTGGGGCCGTAGCCAAGACGCCTTTCTACAATCGTCAACGCCAGCAGAAAAAAAATGGAAGCGATCGACGAATCCGTGCGAAAGACTTATCGATTCTGTGACTGATCGATTACAAGTACTTTATAGAGTCCGAGGTACTTTCCAGGGTTCATGAAAAAATGACGTACCTCGCGCTCTACACTTCTCCGTGCACTAAAGTTAAATAGGCATAAATACTGTTCTTTGGTTTAGGTTGGGAAAGGCAACAACAAATTAGGTAAATGATGAATTTTAATAAGCGATCCCAGTTGATAACAAAAATAGACCAATCAGAAAAGCTGGTACCTATACATGCATAAAGATGACATTTCAATTGGTTTATTCTAAAATTCGAATTGAGTATAATCAAATCGGCCTGTAAAGGTATAGATAAATGAAGGGTTTTTTCAGCCCCTAGATGACTCCACCACGTCCCTGGTGATGGAAGACAGCGCTGACCTGAAGGACTCTGGCGTGAACTTCGCGTACTCCATCACGCTGCTGCAGCACGGCTGCGTGGTGCACAGCGTGGTGCCGGACCTGCCGTGGGCGCTGGCCAAGTCTCTACGCCCTTCCTACACTCTATATGAAGGTCACTATAGATGTTTTTGCAACAAACCTGACTACTCATTATTATTGGAAATGAAAACGAAAAATATTTATTTGACATAAACAATCTGTTTACACAAAGAAAATACAAGGTGTTAAAGAGTTAAAACTTTACAAATGTATTGACAACGGTCCCCACACTAGGCAAGCCTGTGTTGGGGTCCCATGTGATCACTCAGGGGTTCCTCCAACCACATTTACACAATAGTTTCTTTGGTAACATAAAATGAGGTCTTATTTACTATATCACTAATAAACAATATAAAAACTTATACCTATAACATTTAAGTATTTAGAAAATAGTAATTATCAATTTGGAATAACGCGCTAATTATAATTGGTTGATATATTTATATTCTGTAGTAGGTTAATGGTGAACGCACACTTGTCCGAGCCGAACGCGTCGAACGAATAAAATTTTAGAATTCTGTATATGAATTTCGCTTTCGATTCGGATGATTAGACGCGGGGAAGTGTGCGAGGTTTCATGAGATTACATACATGGAATTCTAAAATTCGTTTCGTTCGGCTCGGACAAATATGTGTCCACCATAATAACGAATACGATTATGTGATTCATAAACTGCATTCGTCTTCGATTAGTATTCATCGTCATCATCATCAGCCACTGCCTCGGTGGCGTAGTTGTATTACAGTACGACTGCAAAGCTGATGTCTCGGGTTCGATCCCCGGGTCGGGCAAAGTGATATTGAATTTTCTACTCAGTATCAGCCCGGAGTCTGGAATTTCTGCCCGATATGACGATAGGCTCGCCCCCTATCACATCATGGGACGGAATAACGGCGAAAAGTGGGTGCACTAGTTGCGCCTCTGCCTACCCCTTCGGGAATAACAGGCGTGAGTGTGTGTGTGTGTGTGTGTATCATCAGCCACATGACGTCCACTACTGAACATAGAGCTCCGCTAAAGATTTCCAGACTTGGGTGATTCACTGTGTAATAAAATATATGCTACTTTCTATCTCAGAAAAATGTTCTGTATCCTGAAAAAGACTTCCACACCGAAGGAGCTTTCAACAAACGCCTTGACAGAAGTAAGCGGAAATATCAAACTAATCTTCTTTACAGATAACCATCTTCTAGTGAACATTCCGATGCTATACACCCATCTAATAGACATCAGCCTATACCACGAGCCGTGCTGTCACATCGTGATACCGGTAGACGAATGCGAGAGCGGTCCTAGCCTGGCACCCATTCTCGGCTGGGGGCCTCACGCAATGGTGGACCTTAACACCTTGGACATAGTGACTGTTTCCGTCGCCGATAAGGACCTAGCCGCTACCTTCAAGAGCAACACCGCGGTAGAGAACAAGCTGGCGATCATGCACTATCTGATACTGCATGAGGGGAACATGGACTTGGCTGAAGAGGTATGGTTAAGGCGGTCGAATGGGTAAGGTAGTTTGTAGTTTAAGGTTGAGGGCAATATTATTGATTTAAGGTGAAAATTTATGGCGCAGATGTCGGACACGTGATGTGTTAAAAATATAGTTAAATTAAGATTAATCTTGGTCACAGGTCGTGTACACTTTCTGTGAATTTTGCCCAGGGCTTGATATCACAGAAAGCTGAGGACTTTGGCGTTAGACAGGCTTGCAGTAAATAAAAAAGGACTCTAAACTAGAGGTTACATACCTCCTTAGTTCATTATTTTTACCCGACTTCGAAACAAGGAGGGTTACTGTCCCCCGCTTTGCTATGGAGGGAAGTGGACAATTAGTATTTCCAACTCCTCTCTATCTTTCTATTCGATTAATTTCGTTGCGGGTTACAGACAGATTGGTGTTCCCTGAGACTCGCCGAGCTTTACCGCTTGTCATAAAATGCGTGCCACCGCCCATCCTGGCTTACAGGAGTAGCAGTGGCGGGTGTGAGGGCGGGATAGTCTCTGAAATCCAATTAGCACAACACTGCATTCCATTTTATATCCATTATCATTGTTCGAGCACTTACCAAGAAAACTAATAAAGCGAGCGTACGATGTTAGAGCTTGCACGTCTAGATGGACTGTCGGGGCAAATATAGTTACTAACCAACACCAAATAGCACTATTATTCCAAACAGTAATCATAAAGAATATATTAACTTCGTTCGTTCGGCGGGATAGTCTCGCAACAACTAAGTGAAATCTGTTCACAGTTGGTGTCGTGGTCGTGCATATCGCAGCGCGAGGGCCTGCCGGGTCTGCAGCGCGTGCTGCAGGAGTACCTGGTGGGCACGACGCACGCACTCACGCGCCGCTCGCTGCCTGCCTCCGCGCTGCCGCTCTGCAACATGCTGCCCTTCACTCTGCACCTCAAGTTCGCTGACGTTAAGGTTGATCACGAACCTAACAGTTTATATAGATTGGTAAATGAGTTGTGTGGGTGTGCTACCTCGGCCTAGGGCAGTAAGGAACAGGATCCCTAAAAATTAAATGGGTTACCTCATAGTAATCGATCAGTATCGTGTATGAAAACTTATCTTAAGTAATTGATGTTTCGCGACGCTAGTCTTTGAAAACAAAGTCTTAGCTTCTGTATGTGACAGGAATCCAATGATAACAATAAATAGAAGAGATATTTAATGCTGATACTCCTTTGAATTTTTTTAAGTAACTTTTTAGCCATTTTAGTTGTCTTACATGTGTTTATAGAACAGCGATAAAGAAATAATGTGCAAGAAGAGTCACAATCCTAAATTAATGTCAATGTTTGAGTTACATTAATGTTATTGGAACGAAGTTCCTTATCGCGCGTTGTGAAAGGGAGCTAGACGGAAAAAAATCTTACGAAAAGTTGTCACGACACTTTTATACTCGCCAGCGACTATATAACCCCTAGACTCCTAATGTTCAATATTTCTCTTCAAATTAATTCTGTCAACTACCTGAGGTTTGAGGAAGCGGGGTACTGCATTATGATTGGTTCTTCCAACACCTTATCGCATTATACAACCTTGGAAACATAGGCATAGGGATGGGACGAGTTAAATGAAAACACGATTTTTTTATCGATATTACTTTTATGTAATAAAGTTTTATAGTAATATTATTATTATTTATTAAACATATTAATATTTTAACGAAACTCTTTATGTTATCGAATGACAGGTGGCGCTTAGTAAGTCTCATCGACATTAACAAGAATATTTGAGCTGACTTGTAGGAATAACACAAAGAATAACTCAAAACAATCGTTATAATCAACAAACAAAATAAAAAATTATCCTAATAACATTTATTTCTGATACCGCTAGTCAAAATGTATATCCTAATAATTTTTAAAATGAATTAACTATTACTAATGAACTAACCATTTAAAATAAGAAGCCTTTTAAAATTAAATGGGCCTCAGATAAATTGATTAGTTGAGTATTCGGGCGATAGTTTCTCTTATTTTTAATTTTATCGATAGAACTATCGACAAATCCTTTTGGTGTATCACTTACTTTTAATGTTAAAAAACAAAACGAAATAGAAAATGTAAAAAGTACTTTCGTCGGAAAGAGATGCAAATATAACAAGATGGCGCGTAAACACCCAACTGACCAGTCTAAGATGAACTCCGTAAAATTTAAAATAAAATGTGATTATGTGTCGTTATTGACTTACCTATGAAATGTAATGCCATTTTTCTGAAAATTTGAATTATGGCTATTTATACTACACCATTTTATTGTGCACGGGTTCATTACAATAGTTATTTATTCGCAAACACGGAAGTATTTACAGCTCACAGTTGTGGTCGCAACTGACTTGAAGATTTAGAACGATCAGCTACATTGGATCTATTTGTCAGATGTGTTGCCCGAAGCCGATCGTCTGTTATTAGGAGTCTAGGGGTTATATAGTCGCTGATACTTGCCCTGTGAAACCAGCCAGTAACAATAAATAACTGGCCGTAAAAGTGACATTCGAAATTTAAATAAAAAAAGACAATTTAAATCTTAGGGTATGTATACGTAGTTATTCTTACTCTAAGATTTAAATTGTCTTTTTTTTTTTAAATGCTTTTTAGAGTAGTTTTTTTTTTCGTTAGTTGTATGTTAATTTTAATGTCAATGCTTGCTTAGGTGATGATCGTGACTCGATGACATATCTATTGTGTAGGTAGAAGTAAATGTTTTCATTGATGTGGTAACGTTTTAATGAAATATACAATTATTATAACATACATACATACATATACACTCACGCCTGTTATCCCCGAAGGGGTAGGCAGAGGCGCAGCTAGTGCACCCACTTTTCGCCGTCTTTCCGTCCCATGATGTGATAGGGGGCGAGCCTATCGCCATATCGGGCACAAATTCCAGACTCCGGGCTGATACTGAATAGAAAAACTCAATACCACTTTGCCCGACCCGGGCAATTATTATAACTTAAAAGAAATAAAATTTTATTACAATATGTTCACTAATTAATCGAAAACAACTTCGTTCCATCCGGGTGTCCACCTCTCACCTTTGACACCTCTCAAGTTTTTAAAGTTTAAGGACAGTATTCATGAGCAGGAATTACTATAGCGTAGCTCCTTCGCACCGTTTTGTTGCCTGTGGGTTTGGAAGTTAACTGCGGACCACACATCTGCTGTGTTTGCGCAATGGTAGCACAAATTAACAATAAACATTAGCTACGTATGTGATGTTGTTTGTGTAGCGTGTCCAGGGGGCTTAGAATGTGAAAAAAAAACACGATGCGTTTCCGCTTCGTTTTATTGTGATTGGTTGAGAGACTGACGTACCGGTCTCTCGATCAATCACAAACATCAAAATACTGATACGTCAGTCTCTCAACCAATCACAATAAAACTAAGCGGAGTCGCATCGTGTTTATTTTTGGACATTCTATCCCCACAGGTGCGCAACATGTGCGTGTCGGTGTCGCACGAGAAGCTGTGGAACAGCGCGGCGGTGGTGCTGGCGCCGCGGCAGCGCGTGTGCCAGTTCGCGGAGGACGTGTGGACGCGCGTGTGGGCGCGCCTCACCGACCGCGCGCCGCCGCGCCTCGCGCCGCAACACGTGCGGGACAAGCTGCGCGTCAGTCTGCACTGCTACCAGGTATAATTACCTACATCACTGTGTACGGTGTATACTAATGGCCAAAATCAATAAACGACCCTAATAGCTATTCGGGTTTAACTTAAGCTTACACTTTTGTGCGACACATTAATTTACACCTGATTCTATGAAGTCTCAATTTGACACAACAATCATAACAAATTGTATCCAACATTAAATTTCCCTTCCTTTAGCCACAGCTTACGTTGTTTGGTTTCTGCTTTGGGGTTAAAGCATACTTCATACCTGACATCAAAACCGGTGGTTGAGCCACTCAGGCGTAACAAACAGATAGTTACGCATTGATAATAGCGTGCAAACATGACTGGTGTAGCCGGAGGCGCTGTCCCGGTGCAGCACGCCGCTGTCGCCGAGCGGGACGAGTGCTCCGCTCGTCGCGCCGCAGCGTCGCTCGTCCGTCGGCAGCGGCCAGGACCTGCTGCCCTTCTTCGAACTGGACGTCTGCACCGCCAGCAAGCAGGAACATATTATTGCAGCGGTAAGTTTATCATCGGGTTTTAATTATGTGAATTGTTTTTGTATGGGTTTGGAATTTAAACCCACTCTAATTGCTAACAACACATTACGTAGTGGCACATCGCAACGCAAAGGATGTTTGGTAATGTATGATTTATAAAAAATATTCGTCTTTACTGCGAGTTGTAACGTAAACATGACTAATTGGACGTGACATGTCTCGATTGAGGTGATTAACCACTGTTTTTACCCGACTGCGAAAGAAGGAGGGTTATGTTTTTCAAGTGTATGTATGTATGTATGAATATTTATTTGACACGCCCTAGAGCTTAAACGGCTTCCCGCCCTGTGGTATGGGGGCATTTAAAGAATTCCGCCATGGTACTCCCTGCCTGTCGTAAGAGGCGACTAAAAGGGGGCTATTGGGAATTGCGGCTGCGCAGCGGGTAATACGCAGTCTCAAGTCCACGGCAGCATGGAATCATCGTGCTGCCATTACAGAAGATGACCTCTGAGCCCAAAGAGATGAGCCGCGAAGCGGTATTGCGCGGAGACGGGGCCGGCGAATTCGGATGTATTCACGACCCCCCGGAACCGTCTCACATGCGCAGAAGCAGGCTACCGCGGGTTTTAGTCGGTATGCCGGCATGATTTGAGGGACCCGTTCCAGAGGTCACTTAGGTGGCATCTGGTTCGGAAGGCCGGTGAGTCCGACATAACTATTCTTCCCCTCCCCAGGCTTAGAATAAGTATCCATAAGAAGGATTTTTGCTGCGGGATAAAAAAAAAGAGCCTAAACGGCTTGTCGTATTTTTATGTGAGTGGTGTCAATAGATTTGTCTTAGTCATGAGAGTGACACTGGGTACAAGAAAATAAAAAAAATCAAAATTAAGTATTTTTGGCGGCAAAAGTAATTTAAAAAAATTAATATTTTCAAAATACATCGAGTGTAGTATCCAAATAAAGGATTTTTAATGGTAATTACGAATATATATAAAACTTATATGTTTTACTGGAATTTGGAATAGGAAATGCTAATAAAACACATTACACTTCACACTAATAATATAGGTAAATGCGTTTGTGTTAGTTTGTTACTTCTTCACGGTAATACGGCTTGAAGGATTTGACTGAAATTTGGCATACAGGTAGTTTATAAAAAAAAGAAAACTAAAAAGATGGAAATAAAAAAAATATTAAAATCAAACAAAAAATCCGATTGCGTCTTTATTAAATTCATTGAAGAACCAGATAGAAACAAGATTTTAATTTGAATATTGGAACGAAGTTCCTTATTTTATTTTGGTTTTGATTAATCTTAGTTGACAGTGTTCACAAACGCTCTCGGAGGCATAGACACTGACTTCTCCGAATTTGGTTGGTAATATAGGTAGAGCATCAAAATCTCGGAGAGAGAGATTTTAATTTAAAAAATTACATGAAGTGGAAGTATTGAATGGCAATGACGACTTATTATTAGGACTAAATCTGTTGAGAATTCCTGTAGCATTCGGGAGCATCCCATTTTGGTATCTCAGATTTTTTTATGCATCGAAGAGTGCCACATTGCCCTAGCCAGTGAACTCGAGATACCCGCCTCTCCACGTGGATACAATATATTGAAGTAATTCTAGTGTGAAAAAATAATTTAAAAAAAAACTAAAAAACACGCTTTATAGAAAATCCAACTAAAAATAGAAAATGAGTTATAATAAATTTAAATTAAGAATAGTGTAAATAAGAAAATATTTTTATAGTAAAAAAAAGCGTGGGATGCTAGGTGTCAATAGTTAATGGATTATAATTTTGATAATACCTATCTTAAAAAGCACCCCACGTTTTTTTTTTACAATATAAATATTTTCTTATTTACACTATTCTTAATTCAAATTTATTAAAACTTATTTTCTATTTTTTAGTTGGATTTTCTATAAAACGTGTTTTTCAGGTTTTTTTAAACTGTTATTTATTTTCATTTTTTAGTTCTGTTCTACTATTGTCCAACAGATATCACTAACATTCAACAGATATCATCGGTCCTTCATAAGTAGGCAAATTTTTCGATTTAATCAGACGTTTTGAAGGGGTTCAAAGTCATGTTCAAAGTGGCAGTTACATACATACATACGTCTGAAGCTAATAAAAGCGTGTTAAAAAGGAGCTAGTTCGTTACCTTACGTTACGTTCGCTCATAACCAGAACCTGCGTGAGGTGAGCGTGCACCTGATGCGCGAGTGTGGTGGGGTGGGTGGGGCGGTCGGTCGCGGCGTGGAGTCTGGCGTGCACGCGGTGGCGACGCGCTGGGCGTCCGCGCAGCTGGACGCGTCACGCGCGCTGTGTCGCGCCGTGACGCGCGCCGCCGCCGCCGCGCCGCTACACAACCAGCACCGCGGCTTCACATTCATGTACGGACTGCGGAGTGCGGCTCTCACGTCTCATTGCGAGCTTCCTTTCATCATTATATTGTTGCTTTCGTTGGTTTCACTATTTCGCGTGATCTGGTTGCCTTTGGTGGTTTTGTTGAGTTGCTCTAGTTTTTTTTTGTGTGAATTGTTTTGGTTTCCTATTTTGGACGTGTGTGTTTCATTTGGTTGTATTCCCTTGTTTAAGCAGATTTTTATTTTTATTGTTGTGTTGATTTTTGTGTGATTTATATCTTGTTAGTTCTTTGGCTTGTTTTGGTTATGTTGTAATTGGTCACGGATATGTCACGGTAAGTTCAATTTTTGTTACCACATTGCTTTTTCGCCCCCATGTCCTGATATCGACGTTTTTACTAAATATTGTTGATCAAGTTATTTTGATGTATTTAACAGTGATGAGATGGAGCCGACGCACGCGTTCCTGCTATTCAAGATCCTGGAGCAGTACTACCTGGCGGCGGACTCGATTGCGTTCCCGCTGCCGCAGGGATTCAGCTCGTTCTTCACATACCTGGGATACCGCTCGCTGCCGTTCCATGCGTTCGTGCAGTATGTGCACAGGAACGTGTTCGAGCTACAGATAGACGTCATGAAGGCTATTATTGCTTGTAAATATTACTGTTACTTTTTATCTGTTTTTTTAGTAGTGTCTTCTCCTTCTTTTAAAAGGATAAGGCGAAGGCTCTCAGCCGGCAGCCTAGACTGCTATTCTTTTCCACTTTCAAGATCTTCTTTAAGTTCAAAAGCTGGTGCCATGTCTGTGTGTTATTAAGGCTAATGCTAATGTCTGCAATTTTCTTAAGTTATAAGGTCGAGGCCATGTCTTTTTTAATTTGTTAAAAACACAGTCTTTAGTGATGCTTTGACTGTGGCGCGAAAACAATGAATCAGCTTCCGGGCGGCTTACCACAGGCCAGTCGTTCATCCTGCACTCGCGTAGCAGAGCACAACGCCATAGCGTTCCATATGCTTCGAGGGTAAAAATGAGCGCTACAAGCATGCGGCTCACACAACAGGCTCTCAGATCGGCTGTACAACATTTTGTGTACGTGTTTGGTTTATTTGCTGTCGCGCTTATCATGACATGCTAGGCGCGCACCTTTGAAGATATTTTTAACGCTTAGAGTATGTATAAGTACCTATAGAGCGCTAATATCGCATCGTGCGCCCACTACCCAGCGTAGGCAGGTGAACTATAGCTACTTATATAGAAATGTTGGCGACTGCTAGGGATGGGCACGCGAGCAGCACCAACGCAACAGTTATCGATAAGTACAGGTCCGGCGGCGCGGTACATATTGTTGTTAAAAAATTGTGGTTCTACAAAATATGGCCTTGTGAGTAATTTTAAGCGTATTGCGTTAATATAGATAAAAGCTATGCTGCGAATTGGTGTAGTGCCATGTGGAATGATTTATAAACACGGTACCTCAAGAGCAGTTTTTACAAGCAATAAGAACCAAGAATATTTATTTATTTTTATTTATTTATTTAGTTTTAGGAAGGCTTACAGACTAATTATACAATGGATAGGGAACATTATATTGTAAACAAATTGCTGAGAATAAACCTCCACTTATGAATAACTTAAATAAGCACCTTGCGTCTATAAACTAAAATTAAATTTAAAGGAGGATTTTTTTTTTCAATATTAATGGATATCCATTATAATTGAACCAATGGATATAAACCGAGCATCGCACCATGGATTTCTTAGCTAGTCTCCTCAAGCTTAAAACAGTCACGTCTAGTTTTTGAAATATTTATTACCAATGTTAAAAAAAAATACAAAAAAAAAATATCTAATGATTGCTAACTTATACTGTCAAGGCCCGCGATAGAAGCTATGCAATAGCTAAAAATATCATCGGTAAATTTTTAGGAACAGTAATTATTTCTTTCATTTCATAAACAAAAGCGCAATTATTAATTGGCTTAAAAATCACACACAGACAAAAACAGTTACCTAAGTTACATTATATTAAGCATCGCCTTCGATAGTAATAAATACGTATGCTAGAATATGAAAATATTACTTCGATTCTGGTATCGACGCGTAACATCACTATCGAAGAAGCGGGACGCGAGGCAGTGCGGGGAGTACAAGTGTTCGCCTCCCGTGCACCTTTCATACCGCGACGCGTGATTTCAATTTTACCTAAAAATATACTGAAATATGGCTTGCCTGTGAAATGTGATATTAGAATTCTGTTTAGTGTGTTTCCGAGTGTCTGTTTTACAAGTTTCCGCAGAACATTTAACCATTTTGCAGTATTAATAATCAAATATTCGCATAGATCTCACTCGCGTGTGCTCACACCGTTCCTACTCGAGTGACTACAAGCGCTTGCGGCCGGCGCGGGACGATGTTCCCACCCGTGCCTATTGTTTCCACTTGAATACACGCGCTCTATACGTAGTTATACTTACTCTAAGTTTTAACGCCTCGCCTGTGGTGGCGAACTGTCGTAGCGCGCTATATAACGCCATAGGTGTGAGCCGCAGTCAAGGTTTTAATAAGTTTGTGCGTTCTGAACAACAATGGCAAAAACTAATTGAATACGTATCCAAAGGTAAGGACGAAGACAGCAAGACCGCGGTGAACAACAAGCTGCGGTTGATCCAGCTGGTGGGCGAGGGCCGGGCGCGGCGCGCGCTGGCGGCGTGGGGCGGACGTGCCGCGCTACTCGTGCGGGCCCGCGACCACGCCGCCTCGCTGCTCAGCGGCGGCGCCAGCCACCACCACGAGCACGCGAGGCACCGCCCGCTCAGCGACACCGGTCGGTACACACTACACACACAGAGGGCCGGCCGCGCCGCGCTACTCGTGCGGGCCCGCGACCACGCCGCCTCGCTGCTCAGCGGCGGCGCCAGCCACCACCACGAGCACGCGAGGCACCGCCCGCTCAGCGACACCGGTCGGTACACACTACACACACAGAGGGCCGGCCGCGCCGCGCTACTCGTGCGGGCCCGCGACCACGCCGCCTCGCTGCTCAGCGGCGGCGCCAGCCACCACCACGAGCACGCGAGGCACCGCCCGCTCAGCGACACCGGTCGGTACACACTACACACACAGAGGGCCGGCCGCGCCGCGCTACTCGTGCGGGCCCGCGACCACGCCGCCTCGCTGCTCAGCGGCGGCGCCAGCCACCACCACGAGCACGCGAGGCACCGCCCGCTCAGCGACACCGGTCGGTACACACTACACACACAGAGGGCCGGCCGCGCCGCGCTACTCGTGCGGGCCCGCGACCACGCCGCCTCGCTGCTCAGCGGCGGCGCCAGCCACCACCACGAGCACGCGAGGCACCGCCCGCTCAGCGACACCGGTCGGTACACACTACACACACAGAGGGCCGGCCGCGCCGCGCTACTCGTGCGGGCCCGCGACCACGCCGCCTCGCTGCTCAGCGGCGGCGCCAGCCACCACCACGAGCACGCGAGGCACCGCCCGCTTAGCGACACCGGTCGGTACACACTACACACACAGAGGGCCGGCCGCGCCGCGCTACTCGTGGGGGCCCGCGACCACGCCGCCTCGCTGCTCAGCGGCGGCGCCAGCCACCACCACGAGCACGCGAGGCACCGCCCGCTCAGCGACACCGGTCGGTACACACTACACACACAGAGGGCCGGCCGCGCCGCGCTACTCGTGCGGGCCCGCGACCACGCCGCCTCGCTGCTCAGCGGCGGCGCCAGCCACCACCACGAGCACGCGAGGCACCGCCCGCTCAGCGACACCGGTCGGTACACACTACACACACAGAGGGCCGGCCGCGCCGCGCTACTCGTGCGGGCCCGCGACCACGCCGCCTCGCTGCTCAGCGGCGGCGCCAGCCACCACCACGAGCACGCGAGGCACCGCCCGCTCAGCGACACCGGTCGGTACACACTACACACACAGCATGCAGCTCATGCACGTGTTTAGGACCTGTTGTCCAGGACTTCTATCTTACCTGTGCTGATCGTTGTTAAACTTGTCTACCTTCAATCCTGTATTGTAAATACTAAAACATGACCCGGCTACACCTTGTTGTAGGACCTACACCTACTACATCTGAGACAACTACCGTGAAGAGGCTTTGCTTCTACACTTCACATTACTTCTATTCCCCTTGCTCTCATGCATTCCTTAAAGGTCTTAGACACATCAAAGGTTCACGTGACAATGTGGGTGTTATGAATGGTCATAATCACTGACCATCACGTGGTCACGACTCTGTGATCATGTTCATTTGACTGCATTATAGTATAAAAGTAACGAAAGTACCTATTGTGTATAACATAATGTAATGTTTCTGTTTTTAGCCGGAATAGCAGCCTTGCCCTCTGGCGAACGTCTCTCCCCGCTGGACACTTTCCTCGACCTTCTGACAGCTAAGGCAAGCCTCAATGAGTTGGACTTCAACCTCATAATAGAAGCTACCTTGGCATCCGTGCAACAAGACACCTCGGCGTAAACGTGACATTTAGACCTCTAGCGGTTTTATTTATATTTATAGTGATTCCTCATATACCATAAATATTTTTGACTTTAAGGCCTGATGTGTGCAAAGGAACATATATGGATAATATTGCTAGGCCAAGTTGTTCAATTTTTATATGACCCAAAGTAGGAAACTGCAGGTGATTATGTACTTTTGATCTCTTGACTTTATTTAAGAAATAATGTCACGGCAGGGGAGACTAAGAAAATAATAACCTACTTTGAACATGAATATTTTTATTGCTAATCTATACTAATATTATAAAGCTGAAGAGTTTGTTTGTTTGTTTGTTTGAACGCGCTAATCTCAGGAACTACTGGTGCGAATTGAAAAATTCTTTTTGTGTTGAATAGACCATTTATCGAGGAAGGCTATAGGCTATATAACATCACGATGCAACTATTAGGAGCGAAGAAATAATGGAAAATGCGAAAAATGCGGGGAAAATTATTCATCCTTGAGGGCTTCCATTGCGTGCGCTGCGAAAACGGTTCAAGATACCAAAAATATATGTATGAAAGAATTATTCCTCTTGAAATGATCTAAAAAAAAGTCCGCGACAGTATATGTCTATCTTTTAAAATAAACTCTCTAGAACCGTTTTTATGGTAATCAAATTTGGTCGAAATTAATGCATTATTTGTTAAGAGTTGTATCAACGTCATAATATTAATCTTTATACAAATAAATGTGTTGGATAGAGTGATTCAACGGGAAGGTTTTTATGTATGTACTTTTAGCCCGGAAAAACTTATTAACGCGGGCGAAGCCGTGGGCAAAAGCTATAAGGAATAAGGATCTTTCAAAGTTTTGCCAACACTTTTGAGCATATCCTTATTTACCTACAGTTTAGATGCATTGAATTTGTAGCACATTTTTTATCGACTAGTATTAATATAATCTAGTATTATTTTTGATCTCTATAGATTAATTTGGAAATTGTAGACCTACGGGTTATAAGAACCAACACCTTATTTCGTTAACTGCACTTGGTGTGTATCACTATGCTCCACACATTCCATATACATTCCACTTTTATACCAATTATGTGTGATAGTTTGCCATAAAATTAGAATACTTGGTACACTATTTTCTTTCAGATTTATTTCCATTCTTTAATACATAAAACTGTAGAATGTTTCGCATTGTTTCACATAATACATCCAATGTGCAATCGTCGTAATTATAGTACTTTTTACCAAAGAAGCACAAAAATTAGATTAATTGGCTGTAGCGTGACATTCTATTTAAGTGCAATTTGTATGTGCAATATTTTAGTAAGTACTTAGTAAAATAAAACAATAAAAATATTGTGTTTTTTATTTTTGTCACATTTCCAACTTACTTTGTAAATCTTTACATTGACATTCTTAATTAAAGCTAAATTAAAGTCTGGGAAAATCCTACTAATATTATAAACACGAAAGTTTGTAAGAATGTATGAATGTTTGTTCCTCTTTCATGCAAAAACTACTGATCGGATTTCAATGAAATTTGGCACACAGGTAGATCATGTCCTGGATTAACATATAGGCTACTTTTTATCCCAGGACTATATTAACCGGGACTTTTATACCAGAAAAACTTTTTAACGCGGGCAGAGCCGCGGGCAAGAGCTAGTAATATATAATTAACATTAATTTGTTTGGTGCTATTTTTAAATACAAATACATCAAAACAGTTGGACCTCCTCTAAACAAATTAACTATAAACAGATCTAGTCCTCGGGACACTCCTGATTAAGCCGACTATGAAACAAATTGCTTAAAACTCTGCAACAGGCATTGATTGTATTGTCCACAAGCATGCTCCTTCACTTTGTAGATGGGATAAGGCTAGTGACAGTGAGATGAGTCTTTAATTGTAGAAAGGATTGTATGTAACCCAGTGTGCTCTTTGCTGCTGTTTCTCATCCTTATGTGTTGTGAATAAAGACTTGTACACATCACTAGCTTGTGGGTCCTTAGCAATGCTGTAATTCTTCTTTGTCTTCTTGTATGAAGGGTCATCTGCCAACTCTGTAGGATGAGCCCGTTTTGATGAGCCAAAATGACCTCTAGCTTGTTTATTTGGATTGAACTTTGGTAATGACAGTGGTATAGTCTCAATTTCTTTTTTAACTGCATTACTTGGACCAGCTTCTGGTTCTTCCTTAATTTCAGTTTTAACTACTGTATTAGAAGTTGATGGTGTTTCTGATGTGGATTCAACAGCTGTTTCTACTTTTTCAGTTTTTTCTCTAGGTTTAGACTTTTTGCTGGTCTTTCGGCTGGCAATGCGTAATGCAATTTTATTCCTAAGTTTTTCTACATCCTCTTCATTCCCATTGAGGACAACTACATCATTTTCTGTAAATGGCTGCTGGCACTGAAAATAAAGAATTGTTTAAATTGTTTATAGTAGCACACAAAATATGTTTTTTAATAAAATATATTAAGTATATTAAATGTTTTCATAAATAATGTACTATGTACCATGTGGCATAGATTCTGCTTAACTTCCTTTAAGGCTCGCTCAGCCAGCACACAGCCACAGCTCCACAGGAATATAAACCTGAACTTGCCGGTCATCTCAAGCCCACTGATGGGGCAGATGTAAGGAGCACTTCCATTGTCCACAACACCATCCGTGTGGTCTGTTTCTACATAAGCTGGGTTCTTTACTAGTTTCAAATCTTTAATGTCCTGTTATTGAGAAAATTATGCAAAGTTATTAATATGAAATCATTCATAATGATATATGTTATAAATGTTCTTGCGATTTCAATGTAATCATGATAGGAATGTAAATGATGAAGTAATTGTAATATTTACCTTAAGATTTTTAATGTGACTAATCGACTCGGACTTAGTGTCCTTATCAAGAAGAGATTCAATCACTGAACTTTTACTGTACAACCTGCCCAATCCACAGGCCACTATGGGCTCCTGAAGTGGCTGCTGCGATAAAGCGCAGTTTCGCCATTTGAACGATCTTTCCGCATCTTTATCTTTCTGTAAAATAGGAAATTGATTAATAAAAGTAGCTTTTCGGAATGATATTGGACAAACAATTTCAGTACCTGTTCTGGTTTCTTTTTCATGCGTACGAGTTCATCTCGTCGGGGAATAGTACCACCATCGCAACCCATGTTACAACTCTATTGTCTACTTGCGAAATAATTTGGTAAATGGAAAGAATGAATCTCGAAATCAGATTTCAGAAATGTTTGTGTACAATTGACATTTGGCAATCAGATGCGTCATAAACTTTTTTTTTTATAATTCTCCCTTACAGGGAAGGCAAAGGGTTCAAGCCCATACAGCCTCGTCTTAAGTGATATCTCTGGTTGTCGTAGTAAAGCAGTGGCTACCTTACCAAGACTATATTAAGGAGTTTTGGCGGCAACGAAAAAACACTTGATTGGCACAGTTATTTCAATTCACTTCATTTGAGCACTATATTGGATAATATAACTATATTGGATAATATACCACCATAACTATGCAATATAACACAAGGGCGGATCCAGGGGGGGGGGGTCATGGGGGTCATGACCCCCCCCTGGACGGAGTCCAGAACCTAGGTGGACCACTAATTAAAATTATTAAACATTATGTTTTTATATATTTTTTGTTACAATATAGATTTTATTTAAGTATTTTAAATATTTAATTAATCTATTCATATAAAAGGCTTAGTCCTGACTGACTGACGGATCAACGCACAGCCTAAACCGCTGATCGTAAAGACCTGAAACTTGGAGGGTGTGTTCCTTGTATGGCGTAGGCTTCCGATAAGAAAGGATTTTCCGAAATTCTACCCCTAAAGAGATGAAAAAGGGGGGCAAAGTTTGTATGGGGCAACGCGATTCCTAGGTCCAATCTAATTCAAATTTAGCGTAAACTTTTTTAACACCATTGATGGAAGACATGTTTCGTATTTTATTGAAATTTCTTCCCTAATGGGGTTAAATAGTCTAATCAATAAATTCAAAAACGTGAAAAATAGAGATAAAGAGCCTAAAAATATAAGGGATGGCTCATTCGATTCGTAATCACCTCTAGAAAAATGTTTTTGAAGGATTTTGTTGCAGGCTAAAAATTGCAATTGTTATTAACAAAATAAGATGAAAAAAAATATATATTTCGTTTTTTGTTAATAACTCGAAAAATATTAACTTAAAAAATATTAATTAAAATTTAAGCAATTTCGAAAAAAGCTCGTTAAAGAGGAGGAAATTTCCAATAAAAAAGTCCTAACTCCCGGAATTCTATCTCCATTATTTATAATTTTAATTAGACGTTGAAAATAGGGCTCCGCGCGGCAGTTACGGCATGCGCGCGCTGCCGCTAAAGAGAGTTCAGCAATATAAATAATTTATTTATAAGATAAAATGTGATATTAAAAATTTGAAAAAATTCTTGTATCTTCTTAACACTTGAAAGAATCGAGCCCTGAAGAAAAAAAGTTTAATCATCATTTTTCAAAAAGTTATTCAATTGTTAACTAACCAATTTTTTCCCAATCTCCATTGGCATAAACAATGTGATGAAAGGTATAAATAATTGGCCTATAAATTTTAAACTTCGTGGAGCCCTTTTGATATATTATGTACTTTATAAGATCCTGCGGTAAATTTTCATTAAAGTTTATTAATTTATTAATTATGATTTTTTATAACTATTGAAAAATTACAAAATTTATAAAATTAAGTAGTTATAAAAAATCATAACTAACAAATTTATAAACTTTAATGAAAATTTACCACAGGATCTTATAAAGTACATACAGGGTCATTTTGATATTGCGTTAATAAAAGAAACCACATACTTATCTCGTTCGAAATAACACTTTATATTAAGTTATTTTAACCATAGATGTAAAATAAAAAAGTATAATTTTCGAACAAAGTAAATATCAATAAAAAGCAACTTTAAGTTTACACGCCTTAATGCCACAATGACTGCTCTAGGGGCATTCATCGCAGCAGCAACATTACACTTTCAGTCAGAAATACACTTACGGACACTCCATATTCGCACCAAACTACAAAATGAGAAAAAAATGGAATACTAGAACTGGGATTTTTGGCGAAAGTATTCGTTATTCATTGATAACTTTTAGCACGATGTTAGCAGAGGTATAGACGAATATATGGTTTCATTTAGTAACGCAATGTAAAAATAACCCTGTATATCAAAAGGGCTCCACGAAGTTTAAAATTTATAGGCCAATAATTTATACCTTTCATCACATTGTTAATGCAAATGGAGATTGGGAAAAATTTGGTTAGTTAACAATTGAATAACTTTTTGAAAAGTGGTGATTAAATTTTTTTTCTTCAGGGCTCGATTCTTTCAAGTGTTAAGAAGATAAAATATTTTTTTCAAATTTTTGAAATCACATTTTATGTTATAAATAAATTATTTTTATTGCTGAACTCTCTTTAGCGGCAGCGCGCGCATGCCGTAACTGCCGCGTGGAGCCCTATTTTCAACGTCTATTTAAAATTATAAATAATGGAGATAGAATACCAGGAGTTAGGATTTTTTTATTGGAAATTTCCTCCTCTTTAACGAGCTTTTTTCAAAATTATTAAATGTTAATATTTTTCGAGTTATTAACAAAAAACGAAATATCGTTTTTCTTTTCATCGTATTTTGTTAATAAGAATTGCAATTTTTAACCTGCACCAAAATCCTTCAAAAACATTTTTCTAGAGGTGATTACGAATCGAATGAGCCATCGCTCATATTTTTAGGCCCTTTATCTCTATTTTTTACGTTTTTGAACTTGTTGATTAGACTAAGAAAGGCGTAGAAAGTTATTTTGGCATTGATTTGCTTCGAAGTATCAGTAAGATATCAATACTCCTTATAGGTCGAATAGTGTGTAGAGAAGAAAACAAAAAATCGGTTGCAACAAATAATCGATTTTTTAATTCAATTGATTTTATATTCAAGGATTTTGTTATCGTATGCAAATAGAGTTAGATTATTATCAAATCTTACACATTACAATCAAGAGGTTTTTTTATTGTAATAGTTATTGTTAGTCGTTCATTTTGATTTATCGATAGAATTTCACGATTATCCTTTCATAACATTTAAATTGGTTATTGGACATTACAAAGAAATAATGTGTGTACTGAAACTTAAATCACAAATTTAGTGGTACGGTAAATTATTTACTTTGGAGATCTTCATTTTCAGTCTTCTATATCTAAATTTAAATATCTAACTCATTGTTCAAATATGTTTGTAAAACATACTTACAGCATAATTTTTAAATATACAGCTGTGTTTTATTTGCATCCAAAGTTTAGATTTTTTAAAGTAATCGTTTACGTTTCGTTACCAAGCGATTTAAAACTTTCGAAACATTACGCTCATAAACTGAAAAATACAACACTGTAAAAGCGTTGATATAAGAGTCAAGATGTTATTCTTTTAAATCAAATATGTTAAATAAGTATGATACTATCTCTTATAATGTATAGAAAACATGATAAATATTTGTAATTATGTAGCCGACTTTAGAATTTTTGGTTAGACGTTCTCACAAAGCTTTCGCGTCGCGAAAAATTTGAATTGTCATACCAGCCAGCTAAGATTGTATAGTACTATACTAACGCCCGAATACTCAAACGCTACTTAAATATTTGAGATGGCCTTACGGATTTAAGCATTCGTTATTGGTGAAATTGGTATACTGAAACGTCACTTATCTCTAAACCTTAAATTTAAGGCGAATCAGTTTAAGGTCCGCTTATTGATTCAAACGGTATTCACAAACACTGCTTAAAGTTTGACAGCTATGTAAGGCCTCCAAATATGGCTGTTAATCGAGATAAATTTGAGAGTGCTTCAGACTAGTCTCAAATATTTACATTCAAATCTTTAATAATTTTATTGCGTAATAACTACTTATTATATTCTCTTTGGGTTTAATAAATCGTTTTTTTCTTCATTATCATCATTGTCTGAAGAGGAGTGTGGTGTCAAAGGAAGAAATCGAGAGAAATTAAACGCTTTCGAAGAATACAATAATGATAATTTAATGTTAATGTTTGACAAATAAATATATCATATCTTATCTTAGCTTATCGTAGAAGAAGATTCCAACTCAGCAAGAAAACAGTTCTTCATTTATGTTCTTTAAAATCAGGATTATATCCAGCCGAACACAAAAAGAAACCAAACAATCCAACCGATAGCCCAAGGTCATCGGGGTTATTTTTCACGGGAAACAACCAACGGTAGTACATCGTATTGTGCGTAGTATGGCAGTTGAGTTAGCATATTTTGTAAATATTTGTAAATATGCCTACTTCCGATGATAAAACTGAAATAAGAATTATAAATATTATTGTTGTTGACTTGTTTATTTTTTTTTCTAAAGCGGCTAATGTCAACCCTGGCATACTGCCAAGTGGCAATATAAGCTCATCACATCAAAATAATTAATAAACTATTTGTAATAATGAATATGCCATTCCTACATATTAAAAACCTAGGATGATTTTTAAACGTACTTACTTACCATTTTTATTATGTAGCATCTGCACATAGTACATAAAATACACACGAAAATTAAATATAATAGACATATTATAACATTGTAAATCATTTTCAAACTGCGCATTGTGTTATTCGATTTATTTATATTTAACATCTTAAAAATTATACTGCGTGAAACGACACATAAATATCAAATTTATTAAAATTGTAATCGAAAACAAACTTTTTATAATCTGTAGCAAAATTACTGCTCCTCAGTTGAGTTTTCCATCAAATCTTTTAAAGTGCGTTTGAGAATGCCATTTAAAATAAGAAGCCGGCTAAAATTAGGTAGGCCTCAGATAACTTGGTTGGTTGAGTAGCGTTTGAGTATTCGGGCGTAAGTGTATTTAATAAAGCAGTAGAATCAGTATGTCCGTACATTTAAAGAAATGTGATAAAAAAGAAAGGCAGTGACTACAGAAGAGTAATGGAACACAAATCAGTGATTATTGTAATTCTTTTCTGTCTGTCTGTGTGTTTTTCTGTTTTTTACTTACTGCACATCTCCTAAATTACTGAACGCATTTCAATGAAATTTGGCACGTGGGTAGATCATGTCGTGTATAGGCTATTTTTTATTCCCTGAAAATATAAAGCGGGACTTTTATACCGGAAAATCTTTTTCACGCGGGCGGTGCTGCGACCAAAAGCTAGTTTAATATAATACTTTGATGGCAAACGTATTATTCGGGAACGAACGCATCGAAAAGAATTTTGTCGCGCCACCGCCACGGCCGCTACCATTCATATTACGTATGTCAAATTTCGTGTGACACTTGTGCGCCCTTTTTTTCGACTAACGCCTAATGTCTAACTAGAACTAACCTCTAATGGAACGTTTAAAAGAACGAACGCATTAAAACAAAGAGCATTATAATAATACGGAAACATTAACGCGTTTCGGGAGAAGACTTAAAAAAAATGTTATTTAAATATAGGTAGGTATTTTTAAGTACCTACAGTAATTACATTTATTAATAGAATACCTACTTTTTACTTTTCAAAATTAAATTATAACTTCTTGTGACTTGTCCACGACTATGTGACCCCCCCCTGGCGCCAAAGCTGGATCCGCCCTTGATATAACAATAAGTATCACCAAAATAATGAATTAAAACAAGAGCACCTCATGACACTTCTACGTTCCCGCCAAAACTCCTCCGTCATAAACTATGTTTTGTTTGTGGTCACGCACGAAGGAATGACACAAAGAGAATATAACCACTACTTTAAAGCGTACGTTACACGCTCACACAACCGGCATTCAATTCCATAACTCATGATTGACGCGTGAATAATGAAAACAAAACGACATTACACAATCACTCGAAATCACCTTCAGTCATACGCAAAATTTTGCGGAGAACACGCGTTTTCACTCGTTTTGGTATGAATATTTGTAAAATAAAAGGGAATTGAGATTAAAAACGTGTAACAAGAAGGCGTTGGGTAAAATATTGACTGAAAAAAATAGGTTTATAGCCATACTTTTGTTTTATCCACCTTTTATTATCAGCCACGCCTGTTTGATTTTTTTATCCGGAATAAAAGTTATATATATTTTCCAGGGACAAAGGTAGCTTATGTGTTATTCTATACTATAATATATCTTTATGCCAAATTTCATTCGATCTGGATGTTTACCCGTTCTGGTGTGATTGAGAAAAAAAGCATCAAAGTTTTCGCAATTATTATATTAGTACCTGTATGGGAAATCGACCAGACCTTCGGATGGTGTTAAATTGAGGACTGTATCTACCACTCACCTGCAACTGCAGCACCGCTCGTTTCCCTGGGTACCCAGCATTGGTGAATGGCCATAGGTTGCTGATTGCCGTCAAGTATTGCACCACACGTATCACTAGTTTATTCTTGGAATAATGTTAATGTTTGGAATATAAGACACAGCGCGCACAGAACTACGTTGCGTTCGAAGCGGTTGCTTTTAAGGAAGAGAGATTGCGTCTGTATTGCACGTTCGGGGTGGCAGCACTTGTCGCTGCTTAGGATGCGTTCGGATTTTGTGGCAGATACAGATCCGTTCATAATAGAAAATAAATAATTGTATGCCGTAGTATTGTGCCAGCATTACCTAATTGTAAATTAATAAAAGTACGGAACAGTACCTATAGATAAATTTAGTCTGAAATACGAGATATAAAAGTATGACAACAATTTTTTTTATTATCTCATTGGATAAAATTATCTAATAAGATAATAAAGAAAAAGTAGCCTATAGTACTGAGGATTAATGTATCTTCCTATTAGTGAAAGAATTTACAAAATGAAACAAATCTTTCCTCTTTATAACATTAGTATAGACTAACTATTAAAGATTCGTGGTATACCACAACTCAGGGAATGTTTCGAAACTTAAAATATTTTTTTTCTGCGACTGTAGCATAAAGCATAATGTTAGTTCGGAGAAGGTAATTGGCCACACGGTTGCGCCAGCGCCTCTCCGACTCAACACAATATGTCCCACTCCACCGCTGTCCGCGCGCTGACTGACGTTTGCCGAACGAAATGCCATTAGACGATCGCGTAAAAGTCATGATTGATGGCTGCGCGACGCGCAATTTAAAAAAATCCGGATATTCGTCAATCACCGTCACTCAACCGTCAATCACCACATTAGACGATAGGTTATTCGTCACTCACAGACGTGACTGTGGTAAAACTGACAGCAAAACCTACTGTCTAATGGGCGCATAAGGAATGACATTCACGATACAGCTGTGAACACATCCGGTTTTTTGAACTGATGGACTGTCAAAATCACATTGATTCACGTTAGGTTATGTTTGGATTTTTAAATTAAAAATAGTTCTAACTTGTAAATAATACACCTATTGCCTTACGAAGTGTGAATTAACTATAACATGTTGGATATCGAGATGGAACGGGTTCCAGAAAACGGTTCAGATTGTGATAGTGACCAAAACACTAATGAAGATGAGAATACACTGACACAGGATAAACTTGTTCGTAAGAAGAAAATTAGGAAACGAGGGATAGTCTACTTATCTACAATCCCTCCGTATATGAATGTTGCTAAAATACGTGAAATATTTAGTCAGCACGGAGAAGTCGGAAGGATCTATCTACAACCAAGTAATAGTAAGTATAACGTTGTATTAATTTCTTAATCAATTTCTCGAAGAAGCAATTGCTACGTGATGACTTTTATGCCAGTTTTAGATAAAAACCAAAGGGAGTATGTCCAAACATCTAGATTAGAATGGAACCATACAATGTCTCAGTGAGGTGTCCTATAAGCAACTAAGATAGACCCAACAATATTATGTTGTTGCAAGAACTGCCCTATTGAATGATACAAATAATATTATGAATATTCTGCAAAAATAATCTGCTTTGTACTGTCTTGAAAATATCCATACATCATATAAATCAAAATATTTTTATTACAGAACAAGGTGAAAAGAGAAAAAGGGTACCAAATCAATTTACAGAAGGCTGGGTAGAGTTCCAGAAGAAAAGAGTTGCCAAAGAAGTGGCAGCAAAACTAAATAACACAAAAATTGGAACAAGGAAGAAATCCCGGTACTATGACATGATATGGAATATCAAATACATCCCTAGGTTTAAATGGATACATTTGAGTGAGAGACTTGCTTATGAGAAAGCAGCACTTAAGCAGAGACTGCGGGCAGAGATAGCACAGGCCAAGAAGGAGGCACATTACTTACAGAACAATGTGGAGAAAAGTAAAAAAATCAAGAAAAAGAAAGTTACTGCTGAATAAAATATGATGATAACAAAACTGTTTTATTTTGTAAAGTATTTTTTATTCATAAGTTCATACCTTTATAATTGAAGGTGTTGTCAGATGTACAACTAAAGTCCCATGTTTTATCACTCTTTTCATCCCAAGGGAGGGACTATCATAGTCTCTATCTCGAGAGATCAATGATTTGTAGAATCAATTTTGTGTATTTTGAAATACTCAACTGAATACCCTTTTCAATCAAAAATATGAGTAGTATAAAAATGCATATTAATAAAAATAATAAAAAACAAGCTTTATAGAAAATCTTACTGAAAATGGAAAATAGATTTGAATTCTGAAGAATAGGGTAAATAAGAAAGAAGGTATATTATTGTAAAAAAGCATGGAGTGCTTATTAATAAGAAAATATTTTATTGTAAAAAAAAGGCATGGGGTGCATGACATCTATAGTTATCAATATTTTATTGACAGATATGATTAGAAGGAGTATTATGTTGATAATATGTATCTTAAAATTTGTTTTTTTTACGTGGATTTTCTATAAAGCGTGTTTTTTTAGTTTTTATTAAACTATTATTTATTTTTCATTTTTTAATTCTGTTCTACTATTGTCCAACAGACGTCACAAAAATTAATGAAAGCGCCATCTTGTGACAAGTAGAATTTTTTTACACGTAAAATTAGCCAGTTTAGTTATAATAATTCTACTATGGTCCAACAGATGTCACTAAAAATAAATAAACTCATTCATTTTTTGTCAGATCTATACTAATATAATAAAGCTGAAGAGTTTGTTTGTTTGAACGCGCTAATCTCAGGAACTACTGGTTCGAATTGAAAAATTCTTTTTGTGTTGAATAGACCATTTATCGAGGCAGGCTTTAGGCTATATAACATCACGATGCAACTATTAGGAGCGAAGAAATAATGGAAAATGTGAAAAAAACGGGGAAAATTATTCATTCTTGAGGGCTTCCATTGCGTGCGCTGCGAAAACGGTTCAAGATACCAAAAATATATGTATGAAAGAATTATTCCTCTTGAAATGATCTAAAAAAATGTCCTGGACAGTATATGTCTATCGTTTAAGATTAACTCACTAAAACCGTTTTTATGGTAATCAAATTTGGTCGAAATTAATGCATTATTTGTTAAGAGTTGTATCAACGTCATTACATTAATCTTTATCCAAATAAATGTGTTGGATAGAGTGATTCAACGGAAAGGTTTTTATGTACTTTTAGCCCGGAAAAACTTATTAACGCGGGCGAAGCCGTGGGCAAAAGCTATTTTCTATAAAAGCATGTTTAAAATATTGAATTGTCATCGGTCCTTGATTGATTACTCGGCCATCGGTACTTGATTATGCCAAACTTCGATTTAATCCGACGTTTCGAAGGCGCTTAAAATCGTGTTTAGTTTCCGTTACATACATATATACGTATGAAGCTAATAAAAGCGTGTTAAAACCTTTATCTTTTTAGAACTACAATAAATTGATTTATTTAGAGATTCATTGTAAACAAAGATTCAGTTACAACTTTCTTATTTTAAAACAATAAATAAACTCTAAAATAATTTTACAAACATGGTGCTTGCAGCTTTTCTTATTTCTGACTGAAATTCACCCTCCCGCTTATAATTTCTTCTACACGCATCCTTTCTTTTGAAGTGAGAGGGTCAGGGGTCAGCTTCTGTATGTACCGGCGCGGAGGGATCACGTGCGAGAGGATGCCTTGAGAGAACTCGCGGTGAACTCTCACTCCGTCTAGGGCATTCGACTGAAGCCGCTCGAAGCTATGCAGCTCTCGCATGAACTGTTTACGTTGTGCTACCTTCGCCCAGTGGTATCGATGGCGGCAGACCACGCGACTGTAAACATCAGGTGGAAGTGGAAAATTATTTTAAATACTTAGATATTTTTTTGGAGTTCATTCGATTCCCACTCTATAACAGACTTCCTAAATACGAATATGTGTGCACTTACTAAGCTAGAGCTAGTCTTGAATATGCTGGATAGATGCTGACGTCAGATCTGGCCAATTCGGGAAATCCTGGATATAGAGCAACACGCCTCTTTTGTTCTGCTGTCGGCTGCGCCATTATTTATTTTATGTTTAATTTAGGTTGAGCTTTCCGTAGTATTATAATGCTCTTTGGGATGAGCTTAAATTTGGATGGACTTTGTTGACTATAATTGGCAGAAATGTCACTTTGGCAACGGATGTTTTATCAATAATCATCATATGCCATGACGTCATAACAGCCTATTCCTTATCAAAGATTTACGTGATATACTTAAACTTTTTGCCAAAAATCATTGACTTAGCTATAATACCTACTTGGTTTATATAATTTTATTTCCGTGTATTTAAATCATTTTACTTATATTATTGTGTAATAAGTCCATAATATTATTGAATTTTATGATTAGCTCTAGCTTTGTTGTAAATGATAAATGCAAAATCACGAGTTTAGGTAAGATAAACGCTGGCGCGTATTCAAAATTTCCCCGAGGCTCGAGGGGAAGTTAAGTTACATACATGAGGCAGGAGAGAGGTTCCATACCACTTTATTTTACGAATATAAAATACTTTGGTTCTAATTTATGGGTCAATTATTCATTGGAGAGTCTTAACTAGCACAGGTATGTACAAGGAATACAAACAAATTAAATTAATAACATTTTATTCATACAGCAATAATTAAATCTACTGCGCAGTGCCATGCTTTGTCTCTGGAGTCGCAGTTTATTCGTTAGTGATACGGGCTTGGAATCTTTATCTAATTGATTATATACACAGCTCAAGACGCAGTCACGGCCGCCACCCGGCTCTTGCACACACAGTCATTGAACTCATTCACTAACACAGAACACACCAGCGACTTGTCCGGATTAGTGCTGTAGCATTGGAGGACCTGGAATGTCAATTGGATTACATTTAGACATTTATTTATGGGACGGAATTAGGTTTCATAAATGAGCACAACAAAAAAAATAAGGAAAATAAAATATCATTTGACCATATGAATTATTTCATGTTACATACAACACACAACACAGTGGACGATAGCCTAGTTAGGAATGGAACGGTCAGAGGCTCAAACCCAAGGCACACACCTCTGAGTTTTCAAAGTTATGTGTGTATTGTTTCAAATTCAATTATTGTTTGCTTTAATGGTGAAGGAAAACATCATGAGGAAACCTACATGCCTGAGTATTCTTCATAAGAATTTCGAGGGTTTGTGAAGTCTGCCAATCCGCACTAGACCAGAGTGGTAGACTAAGGCCTAAAACCCTCTCAGTAGTAGAGGAGGCCCGTGCACAGCAGTGGGCAGTATATAATACAGGGGTGGTATTATTATTTTTTTTATTACATACAACATAGGTAGGATGCCAATTTCATCAACTAATTATTTGTATGAGTAATCACTTTTTTATTACTGCAGTTTGAAATTATATGTTACTTGTTATGAAATTACAATAATATTTTGATGTTACTAAATGTACTATGCTAACATCTTATAATGTGTGTAGGTAAGAACATGTAAAAATGATCTTGGATCCACCACTCCATAGACATTAATAAAATCCATTGGATCTTACCTTAGCTTTTTCTTCCTGACACGGTGGCAGCTTGCTAGCCATTTTATCATCCTTTACCATGTCAAACAATTCATTGGCCTCTTTCAATGTCTTTTGATATTCAATATGCATGCCACTATTAATTTTTTCATGTGCTCGTTTCAAGTTCTCTATACGGCGAGCCCAGTATGCCTCTTCAGCAGCATATTCATGCTGTTTCCTCTGATCATAGTATGGCGGTGGAGGTGCAGTGTACTGAGGCGTAGGTTGTGGCTGCTCGGCTTGCTACCAACATATTATATATTTAATTTGGATCATGTGAAGTATGAATGTGCTTAGTTTAAAAATTTAAAAGTGTAAAACTTTAAAGTATATTTTTATGTATGTGCCCACATAGAAGCTAAGGCAAGTTATAGGTTCTCGTAATAGCATGCTCACGCCTTTTATCCCTGAAGGGGTAGGCAGAGGCACTTTTGCCATCAGTATTCCGCTCCATGATGTGATAGGTGTAGAGCCTATCACCATATCGGGCATAAATTCTAGACTCCAGGTTGAATCTGAATAGAAAAATCCAATACCACTTTGCTGGACCTGGGGATTGAACCTGATACCCCAGCATTTCAGCCGTACCGTAAGACAACTATGCTAGCGAGGCAGTCTTGTAAGCAAAATTATATAATTTGTTTGCTAACATTAACAAGGACAGACCATACACAACAATTTACACATGTCTTTAAGTTCATGTTAATAAATGTAATGTAATATTTTGAAAAAAATTCCATTGAATTTTACTTGTGATAATAGCAAGAACAGGCCATGAATATCTTTTTCCTTATAAGTGGATTAAAATGCAATTAGATCTGTCTTTGCAGCTTGATTTTGAGTAAATATTGAAAAACATGAGTATACAGGTTATGTATAAAAAATAAACTTGTTTGATCTAGTTACTCGTTAATACCGTTATTATAATTGGTTAAGATTTAGCGTCTTGTAACAGGAATTTGAGGTCAAAACTGGCACTAATTGGGTTTGTTTTTGTTTTCACTTATAACAAAACCATTTTCGAGCAGAGAGCGTTACTTTTTTTTTGATATTTATATCATATTATTATTATTTTAATTGATTAAAATACGTAAATAAAGACGTGAACAACTGAAAAAGTCATGTTGGGTTGTCAAAACTCGTTATTTGTAAATTTCTACTTTTAGAAAGGCAAAGGTATTCAGTACCATACAGCCTCAAAATGGTTTTTATGATAATTAAGTGGTTGCTATTAGTAAAATCATGCTCGCTGATTATAAGTTCGACATTCTCGAACTTTGCTGGAGTACTGTTTTCGTAAAAATTTAATCACAAATTTTTTACCTCTTAATGTACGCAAAATAATTGTAAGCATAATTTTTTTTTCTGGCGCTCGCCGGCCGCTGCCGCGGCACGCTCGCTACGCTCGCTCGGCTCGCGCGTAGTGTACACGGTTCTAACATAACCTAACCCACTTTAGGATTTCTGTCACATGAATTATCTATTTTTGTATATTTATTGTCATAACAACCATTTCTAAGCTGTGCGGTACAGAATACCTTTGCCTTACTAAAAGTAGAAATTTACGAATAACGAGTTTTGACAACCAAACATGACTTTTTCAGTTGTTCACATATTTATTTACGTATTTTAATCATGTAAAAATAATATTAATATGATATAAGTACCCAAAAAAAAGTAACTCTCTCTGCTCGAAAATGGTTTTGTTATAAGTGAAAACAAAAACTAACCCAATTAGTGCCAGTTTTGATCTCGAACTCCTGTTACAAGACGCTAAATCGCAGCCTTATAATTGACTATTCAGTGATATATAAGGATTATATCAGTTATTTGAACCAAACTGGCCAGTACTTAACCTGCAAGCTACATGGTAGTAATAAGTATGGTTGACGCCTATATAATGTAGGATATAAGGGGTAAATATCACTAAAGCCTAAAAGAATTTTTTTTAATAGTGCAAACACAGGTGTATTTTGTTTTATATAGATATGACATTGATCTAAATTATGTAATGCAACATCATATTTACTTTGGCTTGCAGCTGAGCTTGTATCCGGTCTATTGCATCTTGAGATACTTGAATGGCATTTTCGTTATCAACACTTAGCTTTCGAGTGCTCTGCGAGCCTCCCATGGTTTATAAAATATATATTCCAAATATTTTTTGTCGGCGAAATACGTCAAAAAGACATTTTGTTTTGTCATATGACATATCAGACATTGACCGACCATAGTGTCACAGTTTTTTTTGGTTTTGTTTTCTCCTTCATTAAAGGAAAAGGCAAAGGTGCTTAACTATGCAGCCTAGTCTGTTTTGCCACATCTAAGGACTTCAATTTAAAATTCAAAGGCCGGACCCATGTCTGTAGTCGTGTTAATAATAAGGCTGAAGACTTTCTCGATTCAGTGCTGAAAACATTCTTAAACTATTCTGTTATTTAATAAACCTACTCGACGATAGATGGCAATGTAATTGATTTTTAGGTAGAAAAATAAAAAGTGATATTTTTAATTCAATTAGATCGATAAGTCACTTGTACAAAATTTGTTGCAATTAATATTGATTTTTTTTTGTAAGACAATACATGTTCTGGCACAAAGTGTTATGTGTTTAAGTTTTTTTTATTATATATGCCGGCAAACATGCTTCCTTGGTCAGGCGGTAACTATAGGGACTGTAGGCCCGATGGTGTTTGGTTCCATTCTCAGGTTTAACAACAATCTATAAATTTATTTTTATTTTTATAGCATAGCTTGGCAAATGCATGAGGGTAATCTGATGTTAGATGAGTTATCTCCTTAGCCCATTAACTCCCACAATATGAAATACTTACTCCGAGAATCATAAATACGTTGGTGGCATTAGAGAAATAATGAGGGGAAGAATAGGCCAAAGGGATTTTTATGCTAAGTTGTAGCTTTTTGTGAGAAAGTGGCAGGTAGGTTTGTAGGTATGTGACGCTGTCAGCAAACATGTCTGCAACTCAGATCTACTACTTACAATTTATTTTACTTTTTATATCACAACTGTAGGTAATCTATGGCACGCAGGTCTTATTACATACAGACCTACGTCTCCCCTTAAATCTACTTGTTTTTGAAAATGCGTAGAATAAGTAATACCTACCTATCTACATACTTTTTCTACTGTCGCATTTTCAAAAGTATAAAAGTAAAGACAAAGTATTTAATTTTAAAGGGTGGAATGAAACAAATGTTTAAAATCATTATAATACTTTCTAGTAATTTAATTAAGTTTGTCTTAACTGTCCAAATAATATCAGATGTAGGTTGATCATAAATATTTAACAACGTTCACTTTATAACATATTAGACTTCTGCTCGCGGCTTTGCCCGCGTGAATGAGTTTTTTCGGGATAAAAGTCCCGCTTTATATTTCCCCGGGATAAAAAGTAGCCTATGTTAGTCGCCGACAATGTAGCTTTACATTGGTGAAAGAATTTTTCAAATGGGTCCAGTAGTTTCGGAGCATATTCAATGCAAACAATTAAATCTTCCTCTTGATAATATTTATTAGTACCTATAGATCGTAAAGTTCGCTTAAACTATATCCGTTAACGCGACTTAGAAAATATATCTCACAATATCTGAACATGTACTTACTACCTACATTAAAACTAAAGTAGGTATACCTACTTATAATAGTATTTTAGTATTATTTATATCAAGGAAAGAAAGCCGATGCTAGCGGCTCCGCCCATGTGATAAGGTTTTTCCAGGATAATAATATTTTCCCGGGATAAAAAGTAGCCTATAGCACTCAGGAGTAATGCTTCCTATTAGTAAAAGAATATTTGAAATCAGTTCAGTAGTTCTTCAGATTAGCGCGTTCAACCAAACAAACAAACAATCAAACTCTTCAGCTTTATAATATTAAGTATAGATTGAAATTAGATATAGATCCAAAAGTTCTAAATATAGTATACTTACAAATAAAAGTTATTTCTCTGCAGTACCCACATAATAATATTATACAACACAGTGTTTTAAGTTCGCGACCTTAGTTCTAGGATCTTAAATCTCAATAAAGTGTTATCTTGATGGAATTTCACCTCTATGCAACTCATTCCAAGAAAATTATGTAGTCATATACATAATATATTAGCGTAAATAATGGCAGGTAACGTGCAACAATGTAATGGTTGCGATTTGGCTTCACGCAGCAACGTTCTTGGAAATTTCTCACTTGCAATTTTATCTCTTTTGGTTTTATCAGTTAATATATTAATTTAAATAGTTCTCGTAAGCTATCTTTGGTGCTCTCATTTGCAAAATTATCTTCAAAAACTCGTTTACCTAATTATCATTACTGTATAAAATTCACATCAAGCGAATCTCAATTTCGGAGGCAGTAATTCGCATAAGCATGAAGCGCACATAAGCAAATCGTTGAGAGGAACTTAGCATTAAAATTTACTCATGAACGTATTTTTATTTTAGCGAACCCTACGCTGGCCAGCGGCAAGTTTGGTGTACAAAAACTGACCACAATGGATGTTAGCATAACCGGTCGGGTCGGTTGTACTGCCGCCGCCTCTCGTACTTTCTTCTGATCGTATAAAATAAAATAAATTCCCCGGGAGGCTGCACGATACTTGCATTAAGAAACAATCGTTTTCTAATCTCTTACCTTCTATCTATAGATAGTGCGGTTATTCAGAACGTTTATTTCATCAACTTGAGTAGTTCTTTGTTTGGATCTAAATTTTATTAAGCTGTTTTCCTTTATAGCATTGAGTGACGAAACGAGCATACCGTTCACCTGATGGTAAGCGGTACGACCACCCATAAACAGTAGCAGCACCATCCAGCTCTTTGAGTTACAAAGCCTACTGTGTGGCATTCCACTGCGCTCGTCATGCTGAGACATAAGATGTTAAGTCTCATTATGTAGTCACACTAGCGACAATATTCGCATTTATAATATTAGTAGGATAGGATAATAAATAATAATATTAATACTTACTACTTAGAAAAAGTTGGCTATATGTTAATCCAGGACATGACCCGTGTGCCAAATTTCAACCAAATCCGTTCAGTAGTTTATGCGTTTACTTCGAATAAAATATAAAACGTTTTCAGAAACTTTCGTATTTTTAACGTTATAGATACCGCGAAAAGCCGCAAAACAAACACTGTTTATCTTATAAGAACATTGTTGACAGTGTAATCATTGGGTATATGAGGCTTAACATTCAAAGTCCTTGGATGACCAGAACGAGATTTATAATTCAATGTCATGTATAGATTTGTAATTTAAAATTGATTTTGTTATTGCCTCGGTGGCGTAGTTGTATTATGGTACGGCTGCAATGCTGAGGTCTCGGGTTCGATTCCCGGGTCGGGCAAAGTGATATTGAGTTTTTCTGTTCAGTATCAGCTCGGAGTCTGGAATTTGTGCCCGATATGGCGATAGGCTCGCCCCCTATCACATCATGGGGCGGAATAACGGCGAAAAGTGGGTGCACTAGTTGCGCCTCTGCCTACCCCTTCGGGGATAACAGGCGTGAGTGTATATGTATATGTATTTTGTTATTGTTTAAGATTAATTAAGTGGCTTGCTCATTTTGTCATCTATTTTTTTTTTTTTTTTTTTTTTTAAAGGCCATCTTCGGCGCATTAGGGACGGCTGCGGGCTTCCTCCGACTCACGTCTAAGTTGTCGTCCGCAACCGCCCCTGCACGTACCGCTGTTGCGGTCCTGGGGTCACTTTGTCATCTATGAAACTAAACTTTTATGAACAAATACTTTTATTGTGTTGCCAGTTTATGCCAGACACTGGAATTTCCTAGTATCGAATATTCTTAATAATACAATGAAATTATGATTTCATGCCAGCAGGTGAGACGACAGCCGCTAGCCGTTCTGCAGCTTAATTGCAATTTATGCGCATAGGACGCGCCGAGAGAAAATCCAGACATGCAGTGACATAGTGTGCACCGGAGATCGCCGGCACAAATATAGCGTTAAATATTTTAATTTATTGTTGGTTTGTGATGTTTGTGGTATTTATTTATGATGTACGATATGACGCTTATGGTTGGCTTTGGTGTTACAATGTAAAAAACAGAAGTACTTATTTAATTTATTGATTATGTTACAACTTGTTCAATTAAACGTTTGACAATTTATTTCATGTTGCTGTACAAACATGGTTATATGATTGTGAAATTTGTGGAATTGATATATACAACATATTATGTATGTTCGGTGGCGTAGTGGTATTGCGTACGCATTACGAGTACGATTTGCGCGCTGAGGTCCTGGGTTCGAATCCCGGGTCGAGCCAAAAAAATTGTGACTGGGTTTTTCCATCTTAAAATTTACTCAGTCGCAGCTCGGAGTCAGGAAGTTGGCGGTGTGATACCCCCGTGCCTCGGAAAGCACGTAAAGCCGTTGGTCCTGCGCCTGATCTCTCTCCGGTCATGTCGGATTGCCGTCTCACCGGACTATGAGAGGGAAGGAATAGCGAGTGCACCTGTGTATTGCGCACACACTTGTGCACTATAATATCTCCTGCGTACCTGGCTGATCTCCGTTGAGATTGGCCGCCGTGGCCGAAACTGGCTAGGAGGATTTCATTTCATTTCATATGTATGTTTTTAATCATGTTTCTGTTTATCCTTTATTTCGATTATATATTAAAATACAGTATTAGTTTACTAAATGCTGTTGTAGAAACAAATAATTTGTTTCGATACTCAGATTTAAATGCATGGTTCAGGTATTCCGATATAAATTATTTACTTAACGATCGACTTGAGTATTATTATTGCATTTTATTTATGACATGTCTGTCACCTTTTTTCAAACATGTTCACGCTCAGTGACTTCTATCAATAGCGTCCCATCGCGTCAAAAAATGTTAGCGAAATGACAAAGCTAATCCAACGTAATGTCTTTTGTTACTCATCCATTCTCCGCAAAGGGCAACTTTGATAATATATTTGTATTATTATGAGAATATCTGACGTTCCATAACAATTGATTTTCTACCTGCTCGCCCCGGCTTGTCTGTGCTCAACTCTTCTCACCGTACGCTGCGCTCGAAAAGAATTTACGTAAAACATTAACTTGTCAATCAAAAGTGGACTTTAAGACATTCCCTATTCAGTTCAAATATCAATGAATTTTGATTATGCAGTCGTGGTTTATTTATACAAAAATAACTAGTCATCGAAATCGTCGAAGGGTCCGTTTTTAGGCACAGGTGCTTGGCGAACAAAAAACCAGCGTGAGGTCGAAAAAAGCGATCCCAATCTGGGGCAATTAATGGATTATGTATAAAATGGGATGCGTAAATAGTGCCATACGTATCTATAACGTACTATGGTGCAAAAGACGTTACCACCTGGTAACGTCTTTTGCACCATAGATACGTTGGCATTATGGTATAAGGGCTGTTGAGACCGTAATCAGATTTTTCTTTTACAGGAGTTATTGAAAGTTCTTTTATTAGAATCCCTAAGCCGTTAACATTTATACATTGATTAAATAAATTTAATGCTTAAAAAATTTAACAAGAAAGAAAAACTAAAGAAGCAACGTACATAAACTACAACGTCGTAAAACTGCGCATAACGTGTTTTTGTAAAAAATATATAATTCTGGCTCATATCGGTCGTTGGTCTTTGCAGGTACATTATTATCTTGTTGAGTGTTAATGGAGTCCAAACGTCAAATATAATATTATATGCGACATTTTAGCGACCACCTATCTTCACAATCTATACTATCTATACTTATACTTATAATATTATAAAGCTGAAGAGTTTGTTTGTTTGTTTGAACGCGCTAATCTCAGGAACTACTGGTTCGAATTGAAAAATTATTTTTGTGTTGAATACACCATTTATCGAGGAAGGCTTTAGGCTATATAACATCCCGATGCAACTATTAGGAGCGAAGAAATAATGGAAAATGTAAATAAAACGGGGAAAATTATTCATCCTTGAGGGCTTCCATTGCGTGCGCTGCGAAAACGGTTCAAGATACCAAAAATATATGTATCAAAGAATTATTCCTCTTGAAATGATCTAAAAAAATGTCCGCGACAGTATATGTCTATCTTTTAAGATTAACTCACTAGAACCGTTTTTATGGTAATCAAATTTGGTCGAAATTAATGCATTATTTGTTAAGAGTTGTATCAACGTCATAATATTAATCTTCATCCAAATAAATGTGTTGGATAGAGTGATTCAACGGGAAGGTTTTTATGTACTTTTAGCTCGGAAAAACTTATTTACGCGGGCGAAGCCGTGGGCAAAAGCTAGTCTATACTAATATAATAAAGTTGAAAAGTTTGTTTGTTTCTTTGAACGCGCTAATCTCAGGAACTACTGAACCGATTTTGAAAATTATTTCACTAATAGGAAGCTACATAATTTCTGAGTGCTATAGGCTACTTTTTATCCCGGGAAAATATTTTTGTCCCGCAAAAACTTTTTCACGCGGGCGGAGCCGCGAGTACTACTAGTCATTCATATTTATGGTATTTAGTAAGTTAAGAAGTATTTTTTATAATGTTAGCTCTTGTAGATCTGTAGCATCTGATGATGCCCTAAACTTAAATTCGAACTGGAAAACCCAAAAGATTCTATTTAGCAAATATGGATGTATTATAAAATTAATCACACAATTTACGTTTCCCCGATCCCGGTTTCAGAATCAGACTAACCTGATGCTAGACATATAAGGTTTTATTATAAACATAATCTATAACGTGCCCACTCTGTATATACGTAGTTTCGCACAATCGCAGCTAATTTATCAACGTTGTTGAAAGTAGCTGTTGTGTCACAACCAGTTTTATCTGCGTGTAAGTAAAGTAAACCATTAGACGAATGACGTGTATTTATTCAGCGTTAATTTGTTTACAAAATACGTGTTTTTTTATTAAGTTCTTGTGGTACCTACTCATTTTATGTTTAAATACTAGCTTTTGCCCACGGCTTCGCCCGCGTTAATAAGTTTTTCCAGGCTAAAAGTACATAAAAACCTTCCCGTTGAATCACTCTATGACTATGACGTTGATACAACTCTTAACAAATAATGCATTAATTTCGTCCAAATTTGATTACCATAAAACCGGTTCTAGTGAGTTAATCTTAAAAGATAGACATATACTGTCGCAGACATTTTTTTAGATCATTTTAAGAGAAATAATTTTTTCATACATATATTTTTGGTATCTTGAACCGTTTTCGCAGCGCACGCAATGGAAGCCCTCAAGGATTAATAATTTTCCCCGTTTTTTTCACACTTTCCATTATTTCTTCGCTCCTAATAGTTGCATCGTGATGTTATATAGCCTAAAGTCTTCCTCGATAAATGGTCTATTCAACACAAAAAGAATTTTTCAATTCGAACCAGTAGTTCCTGAGATTAGCGCGTTCAAACAAACAAACTCTTCAGCTTTATAATATAATATACAATATACATATAATATACTAATGTATAGATTTACCTGTATCATTTTAAATTTATTGATAATTTTTAGGTTTTCTAACTTGGCTTGGTAAATTCTGGCGTACACCAAAGAAATAGGGTCTGCGCACCGTCTTCACAATATTGAACACTCTGTAGATAGAGACAAAACGCCTGTGTGGCCAAACTCTTTCTTTTTTCCTTAGGCATGTATCTAGCGTAGATATTGTTTCCGTTCTCTCGTTCTGTCTCATAACGACAATATTGTCGAAACCTTAAAACAATTCAAAAGGTATTCTTCTTTTTCCGTGACAATAGAAAAGTGACACGAATAAGAGGGCGATAATGTTATAATTCGCAATTCGACAGGCGGGGAAGGAGGGGGGGGGGGGGTTATTACGTGGTTTAGCGTGCGGTTTCAATAATCATTACAGTGCGGTCGCTCTTAGCCGCAAACGACAAGTCTAAACTCTATTATTAGTCGCTATGGGATTACGATATTGTTGAGAAATATTGCTCTAGTTTAACAGACTGTGTTTGCATCGTAATTAAGGCGCGTCAGATTTTTCAAATAAGAATTAACTCAATATGCTTTACCAGGTTTCAATTGAACTTTTTATGTTTTCGATGTCGGATTTGTAGGTTATCGACAACAGACAAAAAAAACTATACAGGTTTTTAAAGGTGATTTACCAATTTAAATATAACAAATAATGATTTTTATATTTTTATAGACTGCGCGGGAGTGGATGACCAGGCCCCCGTAACAGTGAATACTACTGGCAGCGCGAATAAAAAACTAACTCAGCAAATACTCCATCCAAGTATATTTATCAAAAGACCGAGGTCGTCTTCATTAGGGAATTTCAAGACTACCGATTCGAAGAATTTGCCTACTACGTCTCCAGCGACAAATTCCATAGACAATGGTGCTAACAATATTTGCCCTCCCCCCTGGCAAAGAATACCTACAGACCGCCACCCCAAAAGGAAGAGACTATCTAATAGTCCACCACATACTAAAGAACTCGACCAAGGAACCCAAATTGGAATCAATACTTCTAATAGATACAGTGTACTACCTGTAGATCCAACTGACGAATCAACAGAAGATCCATCCACTCATGCCAAAATAAAAATTAGTAAACCACCACCCATTATACTATATGGCATAGAAGACCTAACTAAATTAACAGAATTATTAAGTAAGACTATACCTAGTGACAGCTATTCATACAAAATCATTAATAGGGACCAATTAAGAGTTATGACACAGTCAGCTGAAATATATAAAGACCTAATAGAAGTCATTCGAACCAATGGCCTCATTGGTCATACCTTTACACAGAAGCAAAATAAGTGCTACAGAATTGTAATAAAAAAGTTGCATCACACCACCCCTAAATCAGCTATAATAACAGCAGTTGAAAAAACAGGGAATAGGGTACGAGGTGAAATCGTCTGTGCAATATCCAGAAAGAACAAAAAACCGCTGAACATGTTTTTTGTAAACATAGAACCTCACCCAAATAACACAGAAATAAAAAATATAGAATACATATATCATACGAAAGTTACGATTGAAGATCCAAGGAAATCAACTGAAATTCCTCAATGTACCAGGTGCCAACAGTATGGACACACTAAAAATAATTGTATGCGTCCATATAGATGTGTCAAATGTGCAAAAGGACACAAAACTACGGACTGCCCAAAAAAGGATAAAAACACGCCAGCCACTTGTACTCTTTGTCATGGCGATCACCCAGCTAACTATAAAGGCTGCCAAGTGTACAAAGAGATTCGAGCACGAAAACTGGCACATGCAGGAAACAGAAAACCCCCACTAAACAGGAAGAAGCCCAACAACACAATCACCCCAGCAGAAATAGATGATTTCCCTCCGCTTATACCTTGCAGCCGCACAAGACAACAGTCTCCAAATTACCAGGAAAGATACTCTGCGAACGTATATGAAAAAACGTCCAACGCCGCAAACACAGACTACTGGAATAGAAAAACAGAGAATAAACAATCTCAGTCAACAAACTCTCTAGAGCAAATTATATTAAAACAATCAGAGAAGATAGATGTTCTCATACAACAAATAGGTACCCTAATGGGCCTACTAACGACACTCATAGCCCAGCAGCAAAAATGAAATTCCTGCGTATTTCTGCATGGAACATAAATGGCTTATCCCCAAATAAGCGAGAAGTCGAGCTATTCATAAATCACAACAAAATAGACATTCTACTAATATCAGAAACACACATGACTGACCAAAGAGTGATTAAAATTAAAGGATACAGTATATACTATGCCAATCATCCAGATGGGACATCTCATGCTGGTGCTGCTGTAATAGTCAAGGATAACATAAAACATCACATCTTACCAAACGTTAAACATGCACACATACAGGCCGCTTTAATATCTATAGACGACTGGCAGGGATCACTTAACGTGGCTGCAGTGTACTGCCCACCACGACATCGTATAGATGAACAAATGTTTAGTGAATTTTTCCACACACTTGGCAGCAGATTCATTACAGGGGGAGATTGGAACTCCAAAAACACATTTTGGGGCTCGCGACTAACGACGACAAGGGGCCGAGAACTAAAAAAGGCAATTGACAGTAATATCCTTAATGTAATATCAACAGGAGAACCAACCTATTGGCCATCAGACCCTAATAAAACTCCAGATCTCATCGACTTTTTTATCACTAAAGGAATGTCAGGACTTTATACAAAAACGGAATCATGTCTAGATGGCTCCTCAGACCATACACCTGTAATATGCACATTGAGTTCCACAGTCATTTGGAAAGAACCACGAGAGACCCTATATAACCATAAAACTGACTGGGACGCATTTCGAGATTATATTGAAGAAAAAGCCAACCTGCGCATATCTCTTAAAACGGAATGCGACATAGACGACACTGCATGGTTAGCCACCAACTTAATACAAAAAGCGGCCTGGCTATCAACCCCGTATATAGAAACCAAACCACAAAGTCAGAATATTACCCTGGAAATACAAAAGTTGATAGCTGTAAAGAGAAGAATAAGACGACAGTGGCACACCAGCAGGAATCGACAAGATAAAAAGGCACTCAATAAAGCGCAAAAAGATCTTAAAAAAGCACTCAAAGAAAATGAGAGTAATACCTTGCAAGACAAACTAAAGACTCTGTCCCCACACAAAGCAGAGGATTATACACTTTGGAAAATCACTAAATCATTAAAAAGACCAAAAGAACACATGCCTCCACTAAGACAAGGCAACGGCAACTGGTCACGAAAACCCCAGGATAAAGCTGACCTATTTGCTAATTTCTTAAAAGATGTGTTTAAACCCAACGAACCTGATATTATGTACACGGACGAAGAAGTTGATGAAATACTGAACAGCGACCAACAGATGTCTCTACCACTCAAACCAGTCACACCGGTAGAAGTCAAAAATATCTTTAAACACTTAAAGAAGAAAAAGGCACCAGGGTTTGATCTGATAACAGCTGAAGTTCTAAAACAACTACCAAGAAAGGGTATCGTTCTGCTGACAATCCTTTACAATGCAATATTAAGACTACAATATTTTCCAAAGTTGTGGAAAGTGTCCACTATAAACATGGTGGTTAAGCCAGGGAAGCCTCCCACGGAAGTTACATCATACAGACCCATAAGTCTTCTCCCCTTACTGTCAAAAGTTTTTGAGAAACTGATCTTGAGACGCCTCCTTCCAGTACTCGAGGAACAAAAAATAATACCAGACCACCAATTTGGCTTTCGTGCACACCACGGGACGACAGAACAAATACACCGAGTAGCGCATACAATACGGCAAGCGCTAGAGAGGAAAGAATACTGTTCGGCTGTCTTCCTCGACATACAGCAGGCCTTTGACCGTGTGTGGCACAAAGGCCTTTTATATAAGCTAAAGCTTTACCTGCCAAGTACTGCATATATGCTCCTCAAGTCCTACCTACACGACCGAATATTCCAGGTCAAATGCGACGATTATCTCTCATCCATTTGTCAAATTAAAGCAGGAGTACCTCAGGGTTCGGTGCTGGGTCCTCTCTTATATACAATCTATACTGCTGATCTACCCACCTCAGAAGAAGTAGTAACTGCAACCTATGCAGATGATACTGCAGTCCTTTCCTGTAATCGAAATCCAGACACAGCATCCATAAAACTACAAGAATGCTTAGATCAAATTGGATCATGGATGAAGAAGTGGAGAATCCGAGCAAGCCCATCAAAATCAGTCCATATAACGTTTACACTAAAAAAAGGTGAATGCTCACCTGTTGCCCTCGACGGAACTGTGCTGACACAACATACGACAGTTAAATACTTAGGTATGCACCTAGACAGAAGGCTCACCTGGCGAAATCACATAAAGGCCAAAAAGGAACAAGCAAACAAAAAGTTTGGAGAGATATACTGGCTAATAGGTAGGCAATCAACACTAAGTCTGGAAAATAAGCTACTCATTTACAAATGTATCATAAAACCAATTTGGACATATGGCATACAACTCTGGGGTTCAGCGAGTCACTCAAATGTTGAAATCCTCCAGCGCTACCAGAATAAAATACTGAAGATCTTGAGCAATGCGCCATGGTACATACGGTACACGGAAGTGCATGAGTATTTGAAAATCCCGACAGTCAAGGAAGAGATAGAAAGGTCTACTGAGGCCTATAAACAGAGACTAGCAAAACACATAAATCACCTGGCTACAAACCTCACAAATACAAATGACAGCATATTTCGGCTAAAAAGAATGCGACTTGCCTCAATCTGAACACCGCGGTGAAGAAAATAAGAGATGACACGTCACAGGATGTGCACTCTCAAAATACATAAATGTTAAACATACGATCTGATTAAAGCCGTAAGGCTGATTGCAGATAATAATAATAATTAAACAAAAAAAAAAAAAAAAAAAATATTTTTATAGAATCCTGAAAAAGAAACAGTCGAAGGCGGGACTCGAACCCACGACCTCCGGCGTACCGTGCCGGTGCTCGTCCAATTGCCATTGACATGTATAAAAAATCATAATATAAAATTATAACAAATAAATTACAATGACTAATGTGTTCTTAAAATTCAGTGAAACTATGCCCACTTCATAATCCACGATGTTAACTTTGCTTAATCTAAATATACAAATACATTCACGCCATTTATCCCCGAAGGGGTATGCAGAGACACAACTAATGCACCCACTTTTCGCCGTCCGTATTCCGTCCCATGATGTAATAGAGGGCTAGCTTATCGCCATATCAGGCACAAATTCCATACTCCATCCAGGCTGATACTGAATAGAAAAATTCAATATCACATTGCACGGCCTGGGGATGGAACCCGAGACCTCAGCATTGTAGACATACCGTAATACAACTACGCCACCAAGGCAGACTCTAAATATTTTTCTATATAATATTAATAATACCAGCCCTGTATTATATACTGTCCCACTGCTGAGAGGGTTTAGTCCTTAGTCCACCACGCTGTCCTAGTGCAGGTAGGTAGATTTCACAGGGATCCCTTTGGTTCGCCCACTTTTTTTTAAACTATTATTTTTTCGCATAATTGACTTTGCATAATACTATGTATTGGCATAATAGTACTATCGCATAGTAATATTTTGGCCTACTACTTTTTTGTCATAATAAGCTATTAGAATAATTTTAGCTCGACTAATTTGTATTAGACTAATACACATTTTGCATAACATGTATTTAGAACAAATTAGGTTAGCGAGGAGGGAAGCGACGAGCGTGTTAGGTGCACATGAACCACCGCACGAGCCGAGCGAGCGAAGCGAGCGTGCCGCGGCAGCGGCCGGCGAATGCCAGAACCGACTTTAAGTCGTTTCCAACTCAGACAAAACCAAACATGAATGATGCTTATTTATTTTTATAACTTTTGGTTATAGTTGTGCTTTTTGTATTTATGCTTTTTTATTTAATCCAAAAACAATTATGCGTAATGATTATTATGCACATTGATATTTAGGCTTAAAGCTAACATACGTAACAATATTATTACAAAAAAAATTATGCAATCCAATAGGGAACCGATTTCACATACCTTCGAAATTCTTATAGAGAACTTCTCAGGTATGCAGGTTTCCTCGCGATGGTTTTCCTTTTTTTTTATGGCATAGAATGACAAAAGCAGCATGCCGTTCGCCTGATAGTAGGTAAGCGATACGACCTCCCATAAACAGCAGAAACACCATCCAGCACCTTGAATTACAAAGTTCTGTGTGGCATTCCACTGCGCTCGTCATACTGATACATAAGATGTTAAGTCTCATTGTGTCCTATAATTTCACTGGCTACAATGGCCTTCAAACCGAAACATAACAGTGCATGCACACTGCTGCTTGGCGGTAGAAATAGACATTGCGGTGGTACCCACCCAGGTGGACTCCTACATATGAGAGTCCTACCACTAGTTCCTTCATCGTAAAAGCAAAGTTATAGGTGCGTGCGTAGGCTTTGATCCTGTGGACATTTGTCTTGGCAGACCGTTCCATCCCCAACTAGGCTATCGACGCTTCTTTACTATAAATAACAAAACAAAAATTAATAAAAAATTAAGCAGGTCCTATTTTTTTAATAATTTTGACTCAATCGTATAATTGAAAATCCCCCTTTAGACAAACTTCTGTAACTGGAGTAGCTAAATTAAAACTTTTACAATTATTATTTCTGTACAAAGCAACCTGAGATTAACTTTGTTCAGCTTTGTAGACGCTTTTGTACTTTTTATTACTAACTTTATTTGATAAGCACGTTAAACCCTATTGTCGGGTAATAAAGATGAATTTTTCGTGGCACAAGTTGAAGTAAGTTTGTAATTAGTCGTCCCGCGTTTATAAGAATGTCAAAGGTTGTGACCGAGCTTTGGAGGCTGTAGGCTGTAGTTATATTAAATAAGGCTTGTTAACGTCATTTATGGAGTTATTGGATTTGTGTTTTTGCGGTATTTATTTTCCTAATTTTCTTGCTGAGAATATAAATATGCTTATTGTCTTTCGTTCGTTACATCAATAGAATGAATGCTGAAAAGTTTACGCAAATTAAATTATTTTTCGCAAACACATCATTGGTCTTTATTTCCCTGGTAATCAACTACAAGAATTTTACAGGTGTGCTAGTTTTTTTTAACAGATACGGTGCTACTTGAGTGGTTTTATTATTTACTGAAGATTTGGGTCCTACTTATTTTATCCGTTACGTTTTGTACTATCATTTTAATTGCCAAAAGTTTAGACGTGACTCTTCTTTCCAGCACATTCTAAATCATAAAATTCGGTGATGATTTCACGATTTATGTAATTCTTTATGAGAAAATAAAGATCTTAAACCTCATTTATCCAACATTGGGAATCACTATGGTCATACAACTTCACCATGAAACGAATCAATATCTTTTTATATTAGAAACATATATAACTTTATACTTGCACCTTTATGTACTGGTAGATATAAGTATATAAATAGGACATGTCGTACGTACTTACAGACAACTTGTACACATTGTTACACATTTGTTGAATCGTGTCTGAGATCGGGTGCGCAGGCGCAGATAGCGCGTTGATGTCTATTGTATGCAATCGCGCGGCTTAGCAAAACACACACCATTTATTGTTACAATGTATTGAAATGTATTTTCATGATATTGTGTTGTAGAAACATTGTTTGAGACCTAAATACGTCTTGTAATAATCTCATTCCTTTGCATGGATTAATTAACTCAGGGAATTATAGAAATGGTGGTTATTACTATTTTAATTACAGCTGCACACATTTTGACGAAAACCGATGAGTGCAGTATAAATATAAAACTTATTGCTCTAGCCAAAGTTGAATAAAATAAATATATTTAGAAACTTTTCTATCAAACTTCATTTGGGTGTAATATATGCGTGTATCTGTGCGAACAGATTAAACAGTCACTTTAAAAGGTTAGTTAAAACGTGAAACTAACAAATAAGTTCTAACGTTGTCCTTAATTAGCGCTGCCCTTAAGATCGAACGACTGATACCCAGCCGAATACTTCTCTAAATATCAAACGTTGGGGTCATCTTGAATCTATGTATATGGAAATAGAGGCAAGTTCTACTCATCTGAACTAAGATTATAAGAGGAAGATTTTTGATTGTAATGGACAAACTCAAAAACGGATGGACTGATTTTGGAAATTCTTTCGCCAATATAAAGTTACCTTATCAGTGAGTAACATATATATACATTCACGCCTTTTATCCCCGAAGGGGTAGGCAGAGGCGCAACTAGTGCACCCACTTTTCGCCATTATTCCGTCCCATGATGTGATAGGGGGCAGGCCTATCGCCATATCGGGCGTAACACAGGCTACATTTTATTCCAGGAAAATACAAAGCGGGATTTTTATCCCGGAAAAACTCTTTCACGCGGGTAAAACCTAGTATTACATATAAGGAAGTCTATGAAAATATGTTTGTAAGAAGTACATGCAGAAATCGTTAGTAGCAGAAGTCCTGAACTACATTACATATTATACATATGTAATGTACATATTATACATATGGCTACATTTTATCTCGATAAAGTACACATTGGGAATTTTATTGAGATAAAGAACATTCATACACGAGTCGCGACAGAGATGTTCTTTGGTGATACAGAGTGAAGAGGCTGCCGATGAGCCTGCGTAAGTTTGGATTCTTAAAGTATAGATCTTACCAGTAGTAGATGCTATCGACATTTTTGAAGACAATCTATCAAACGTTATATAAAATTTCGAAATTATTGCAGCTTCGTACGAATCATGTAAGACAATAATAACTTGGTAGCCTCTTGTCCAATATTGAAATAATAGCAATCGAATGCAACTCTTCCTTACAGCACCTCAAATGTAGGTCTCTCATCAATCAATAATATTTAAAAAAACACGATTTCCAATTTTAAACATCAATTTTTTATCATCAATCATATCCAATTAGCTGAATCTAGACATGACGTCATAGTAAAATATTTAAGTGGACTAAGTGCACGACTACGAGTCAAGGGTCAATGACCGGCTAACCGATCTCGCCTAGGTATTCTAGACTGGCCTAGCTATAACACTGACTTTACGGCCAAACGTGTCTCCTTATGGACATTTTAAAATGCTATTTGAGTGTTTCTTTTATCGTAACGGATTATTTAGTTTAATAATGTTTTAAGACTTTGTTTTAGATTTCACGGGTACTGGGTTATTGGTGATGAACGTTGACTCGATAAGTAGCGGGTATGGGTTGACAAATATAAAACAGGAGTTATGGGGTTCAGATTTAATTACGTAGATGAATCATATATTAGAATGGGTTCTATTTGTGTGTTGTCAGAACAAAAGTGTAAATAATAGTCTAGAATATAGGTATTGTGTGTGATCACAACTATGAGTGTATTCTGTGGAAAGAAAATAAACAGAATTGTAGTTAAATATTTAGAACACCAATTACTAACTGATCGCATTTCAACGAAAGAACGAAAGCAGAAAATTTATTGTCTATAACCAGTTCACTTCAGAGGTCCATTAAAGTAACAAATTGATACGAACTCTACGAAAAAGAATTAATTTGATATACACTTGATATTTTACTGTTAATTAATGAGTTTATTATTGTTTAGGATCTCTAACTCTATCTCAGTTAATTAAATGTAGTCGAATGATTTTTAAAGGTCTTGTAATTTCCTACGAGGTTTATCCCCGGCGTATCTCTAAAGACATGACAGGGCAATTTCTCGGGTTCCTTTAAGCTGTTTTTCTAGGGTCGGTTTGCTTGTATTTTTAGTACGATACAGGGCCCTCAGGTAAGTGCGTGGCGAGGACTGACTTTTTAAATGCCTTGTTAGATTGAATGATGTTGATTGGAATAATAAACGTTATTTTTATTTATTTATATGTTTACTAGCTTTTGCCCGCGGCTCCGCCCGCGTTCAAAAGTTTTTCCGGGATAAAAGTCCCGCTTTATCTTTTCCCGGGATAAAAAGTAGCCTATGTGTTAATCCAGTACATGATGTACCAGTGTGACAAATTTCATCGAAATCCGTTCAGTAGTTTTTGCGTGAAAGAGGAACAAACATCCATACATCCAAACATCCAAACATCCATACATTCTTACAAACTTTCGCCTTTATAATATTAGTAGGCAGTAGGATTGTACACTAACAGAAATAACAATTATATAGGTACAAGTAACATTAGTTAGTAATATTCTTGGCATAGGAGTATTGTGTTATAATTCCAAAGTGATTATTTGAAATAATCGATATTAGAGTTCGGAAAAACTGGTTTATGGAATACTAGCTTTTGCCTGCGGCTCCGCCCGCGTTAAATAGTTTTTCCGGGATAAAAGTCCCGTTTTATGTTTTTCCGGGATAAAAAGTAGCCTATATGTTAATCCAGGACATGATGTACCCGTGTTCCAAATTTCATCGAAATCCGTTCAGTAGTTTTTGCGTGAAAGAGGAACAAACATCCATACATCCAAACATCCATACATTCTTACAAACTTTCGCCTTTATAATATTAGTAGGATTCACTATAGGGTTTTAGTAAGTGACAAAATTGGCTTTGTTGAAATAACGCGAGTGACTTATAGGTAAACTGAAGTCACAAAGAAGTACATATGTACAAAATAAGTGTAAAGGGGTGTATTTAGTAAAATAAAAATTTGATTGCGTTTATTATACAATTTATTATATATTTAATTAAACATTATAAGTTAAATTTTAGCCCTTTAGTAAATTATTATCGATTTACTGGGGTATGTAGGAACATAACAGTTCACATGACAAGGCATTCGTGAAATAATAGAACAAGTTTTCAACGATAAATGATTTTAAATGGCCATTAACAATATAATAATACCGTAATTTTGTAGTAATGTATTCAATCAATTACAAACATCTAATAGAACTTAGGAAGTGACTCAAAGCTGAGCTATCTTAACCTACACAATTAACAGAATGGCAAGTAGTAACTATTCCGGAGGTTATCTCTTAATTAATCGCAAAACCAATTGATGCCCGTCCCGTAAACATTCCTCGATATGCCGTAATCCGGACTCCTCTTATTACCTTGACATAAAGCCGACATTTCACGTAACACTTTATTTGCTTCAAATTAATCCTTTCCGTGGTTTCGCTGGTGCTGTTAAAAAAACGACGCCGATCGGCGACCGAATACAATTGTTTATCTGCGTTTGATTTATCGACGGTTGTTGTAAATTGTTTGGTATTGCGAAGGTATAAGGCGGTGGTAGGGTCCAATGGTTGGTAAATGATGGGTGCATAAAAGAACATGTTGCGGCGGGTAGCGGGTGGCGGGTGGGGCGCGGGCGCGTGGGGCGTCTGGAATGTGGTCTTCTGAGATACCCCACGGGCTGCGCTGCGAGATGCGTATAAGTATGTAGGTGCTGTGTGACCGGACACAACACGGACTTGGGAAATGTGTTTGTATTTCACGAAACGTTCCCTTAATATTCCTTAATGTTTCGATTTCCTTTTAATTTTTTTTTGGAGCTGTCGTCTTAACGTTTTTAAATTATTTATGACTAGCTTTTGCCCGCGGCTCCGCCCGCTTTAAAAAGTTTTTCCGGGATAAAAGTCCCGCTTTATATTTTCCCGGGATAAAAAGTAGCCTATGTGTTAATCCAGGACATGATCTACCCGTGTGCCAAATTTCATCGAAATCCGTTCAGTAGTTTTTGCGTGAAAGAGGAACAAACATCCTTACATCCAAACATCCTAACATCCAAACATCCTAACATCCAAACATCCATACATTCTTACAAACTTTCGCCTTTATAATATTAGTAGGATTACACGAGAGCATAAAAATTTAATATAATAAGTATGCTGTATGCGCGGTGTTATGAAACGCATAATTTACATAGTTTTCTTGATTCAATATCTGCAACACCAAAGAAATACACAAAACAATACACAAAAACTATTTTTCATATTATTTTGGTGGTTATAAACCAAATTTGAAATCCATCACGTCATTCGAATGAAAACACTTATTGAGATATTGAATGTACCAAATACCGAAATATTATAAATGTTATTTTCCATTCGAATAAACATCTTCATTCAGAATAAATTTGTTTCTGAATTTTAACGTAACGTGTTTTTAATGACACTCTCAATTGAATTCAAAGCAATAAGAAAAGACGAGACACGAAATAAAATCTAGATAAATTGATTTTCAAAATGTAATTGATTTTTATCTGAATAAATGAGATTTAGTTTTTTTTTTATATTGGTGACATTTGATTTAAATATTACAATAAGATGTAAAGTGTGCGTAATATGAACCTTATAAATAATGTATGAAGGCAGACATTGCCACTGAGGTAAGATAATTCTTGTGAGAAAGAGAGAATGCATCATATTTTTAAGGAACATTAGAAGGAACTGGTTTATCTAAGTGTCGTATAATTTATTAAGCTATGCTCTGGAATATCAATTAATTATCATTAGCTTTAACGGTGAAGGAAAACATCGTGAGGAAACCTACATACTTGATAATTCTCCATAAGAATTTCGAGGGTATGTGAAGTCTGCCAACCCGCACTATGGCAGTGTGGTGGTTTAAGGCTTAACCTCTCTCAACTAAGAGGAAGCACGTGCTCAGCAGTGGGCAGTATATAATGCAGGGCTGATTGTATTGCATTGCATTCTCTAGAAAGTTTTTTTTTGTATCTGGTATATTATGATTAAAATTTATAGAGAAGCGCAGGCGGCAGCGCTTTGATACGCTTATAATATACCTCCCTAGAGAGAGAGAGAGAGAGTAGAATAGAAACCATTTTTCATTTTTGGTTACTCGATCTGGAAATCGAATCGAACGAAACAATGAAGTAATTATTTTAGGTTATAAAATAATGTATAAAATGTCCATAGCATACGTGGTGTAACTTTCTTCGTACGTTCGGAGCGGCGAACCAAACGTAAGTATTGGTGGTTTTTTGGCCGGTCCATTTGGTGGCCGCGCGGACCGGTCGGCGACCTGAGACAATCGCTGCGCCTGCGCAACTCGCGCTCATTTTGATTCATTCTCCATGTCTTATCAGATTCTATTTTTGATATTTCTACAAACATTTATCGTTATCGTACATCTTGACGGATTATTATATTTTGTTATAAATGAGCGGATATGGAGAAAGTTTTGTTTAAGGCATATCATGGTATTTAGATAAAGAAATAATTCGTTGTAGCTTTCTTACCAATAATATTGCGAATAGCTTAGAGGCACGGATGATTTTTTTTTTGTGGCATCGTATGACGAGACGAGCATGCCGTTCACCTGATGGTAAGCGATACGACCACCCATAAACAGTAGTAACACCATCCAGCACCTTGAGCTACAAAGCACCGTATGGCACTCCACTGCGCTCGTCATCCTGAGACGTAAGATGTTAAGTCTCATTATGTCCAGTAGTTACATTGGCTACAATGTCCTTCAAACCAAAACACAACAGTGCATGCACACTGCTGCTTGCACTGTTGCATTGAAAATAATATAACCGTGGATGAAGAGTCACGGGACAATTTTGTATACCTGTGTGACATATCCCACAGTAGTATAAAAATATCTATCATTCTATAGTTACGGAGAGAAATCATAAATCTACTGCAAAAACAAGTGTTGCCAATAGTCATCACTTAGTGTAAAGGAAAAGCAAGACGTCCTTCAGATATTTTTCTATTTTTAACGTAAATAGTTTTCATAGTTAACTACTTGAATATCACCCTGCCACAGAAAAAATCTGTTAAAAATATTTTCGAGTCGACCCTTGTCCTTTTACCTTTTTATTTAAGGTCCAAGGAGGTTGTCGGAGTTCGTGACGTCATTGTGATGTCCCGCAGTCGTGACTCGAAGGGTTGCGACGCGCCGCACGATCTCACGACACTTAATGCATCGCCGCCTCTGAGCTAAAGGGTTTTTTACATATATGGCATATTGCTCCAAACTCTTGATATTTTAGAGGCGAATATCACTCTACATTTCGTGAATTGGCTAGAAAAGAATATGAAATTTATAAACTCACAAAAGTGCCTTACGAATATTATTAAAACTTACGCGAGATATATTTTATTACAAGTTTATAACACGGTTTTATTCACGTATTCCCTTGGTCAGAATCGCCGACCAGTTTCGACCTTTTAAGTAGGTCATCTTAGAACCTAGAAACTGGTCGGCGATTCTGATTAAGGAATACGTTAGTAAAACCGTGTTGTAAACTCGTAACATAAAGTGGCTTACTACTTCGTAGCAGCAATAGACTTTGCGGTAGTACCTGCAGACTAACCCTCGCATATGAGAGATGTACCGTTTATTTAATGGAAAATACACTTCTTTCCTATGTTTATTTTGACCTGGGAAAAGAATAACATATAGTAGGAGTACGTGCTTCCGTCATCAAGCATTGTGCAAACACTTGCATGTGTATACAACTGGATGACAAGTCTAGTTTAATGAGAAGTGCCATGACTATTCAATTCACAACAACAACTCGTAACTTGGAGTTACAAGGCATTGCATCGCACCTGTCAGTTTGAAAAAAAACAGGAATAATATATTCCTGCTAGCCGAATTTCTGCCATGGCGGCCGATCTCAACCGAGATCAGCAGGTTCGCAGAAGATATTATAGTGCACAAGGCTCTGCGCAGTACATACATAGATGTTATGTGTGTATTGTTTATTAATTTATTATTATTTTTTTATTTGTTTGTGAATTATTAATTTATTATTTGTTCGCTTTAAAGGTGAAGGAAAACATCATGAGGAAACCTATATACCTGAGAATTCTTCATAAGAATTTCGAGGATGAAGTTTGCGAATCCGCACTAGGCCAGCATGGTAGACTAAGGCCTAAAACCCTCTCAGTAGAGGAGGCCTGTGCTCAGCAGTGGGTAGTGTATAATACAGGGCTGGTATTATTATTTTGATATTCTTTTTCACGGAAGTATACGGATATTTCGGACATTTGAGAAACACTACGGGCCAATTATTATTTTTATTATTATTAAAAAGGAATGTCATATCAATTGTATAGATTTGACTTTTTTTTACTGTGAATTGAGTAACTGCTACTATACTATACTATCTATACAAACATTTCGTTTTACCAAATGTAAATCAGGTAGTACGCATTCCAATAAAGAGCATTTTCCAATTAAATTTTATTCCCAAAAGCAAAAACAGTAACAGAACTTTGGTACATATCTAATTTTAATACCAAATTGGGTAAATTTAGAGACAATGGACTACACAGATGAAGCCTCGCGAGTGCCGAGTGTAAGGTTTGTATTCAGAGCACGCGCCACGTGGGTGTATCGCGGTGTTTGCCAAGCCTACTGGTTTCGGCGTATTATGTTACTTATATGCCTAGATGGGCGGCAAGTTGGATTGAACATCGCTAAATGTAGCGTTTAGTGACTTTCGCTCTTTGTGTTTTACGAGATTCAAATTTAGAAATGTTAGTTATTTTATTTATTGAACACTAGCTTTTGCCAGCGGCTCCGCCCGCGTGAAAGAGTTTTTCCGGGATAAGAGTCCCGTTTTATATTTCACGGGGATAAAAAGTAGCCTATGTCGTTTTTCAGGTTCTAAAATATCTGTGTACCAAATTTCATTTAAATCGGTTCTGTAGTATTGGCGTGAAAGCGCGACAGACAGAGTTATTAATTTCGACCAAATTTGATTACCATAAAAACGGTTCTAGTGAGTTAATCTTAAAAGATAGACATATACTGACTGGCTGACTTCTGTAACATAGGTTTATATACCTAGCTCAGAAGTCAGGGGACCTTATGTTTGTTAAAATGTTTAAAAAAAAAAAACAAAAAAAAAAAAATATATACTGTCGCGGACATTTTTTTAGATCATTTCAAGAGAAATAATTCTTTGATACATATATTTTTGGTATCTTGAACCGTCTTCGCAGCGCACGCAATGGAAGCCCTCAAGGATGAATAATTTTCCCCGTTTTTTTCACATTTTCCATTATTTCTTCGCTCCTAATAGTTGCATAGTAATGTTATATAACCTAAAGTCTTCCTCGATAAATGGTCTATTCAACACAGAAAGAATTTTTCAATTCGAAACAGCAGTTCCTGAGATTAGCGCGTTCAAACAAACAAACTCTTCAGCTTTATAATATTATAAGTATAGATTATTTTCTATACAGAAAGCTTGTTATGTGATATTATTCAGTTACGCATATAGAACTGAAATATAAATAAGATTTTTTGAGATGTTCATAACACCTATGCTATGTTGACTTTGACGTTTTAGACAGCTAGTCTCATTTGTGATACGGTTGTAAAGACTAATATTTTGTTAAACATTGTATTTTGTACATACATACACACTCACGCCCTTATCCCATAGGGGTAGGCAGAGACTATTGAGCGCCACATACTATGACCTTGACAAACTTCTTTCGCCTCTTCCACATTCATAGTTCTTTGCATACATTTTCGTCTGTTAAGGGTACTCCTGACCCGCCCTTTTCTGAGAAGATAATTTATCTGGTCAGAGAATATTCCCTCGGGCGTCCCTTTCCAGCCGTACCATCTACATTCGCTCGATAAATACCTTTTGTGATCCGTCTTTCATCCACATTGTATACTACATTGTATTTTATATAGGCATTTATGAAGTTTGCAAAGTGACAGATTAATTTTTGACTCTGCCATAGCTAGCAATAGGAGTTCACAGAGTAACGCGGCATCTAGATTTATATATAAAAAGTTAATATGGATCTGTTACGTGAAGAAAAAAGCTTAACGCTTATTTGTAATGTATCATGGTAGATTCGTTTATAGTAAACCCTTTTTACTGATAAGATACTCGCAGACTTCTGACGCGGTTCTTAAATACAAGTCTTGTGCTGTTGGTATCACTTTTGTATATGTTCTGAAAGAAGAATATAGGGTATCCTATTAATATTATAAAGGCGAAAGTTTGTAAGAATGTATGGATGTTTGTTCCTCTTTCACGCAAAAACTACTGAACGGATTTCGATGAAATTTGGCACACGGGTACATCATGTCCTGGATTAACACATAGGCTACTTTTTATCCCGGGAAAGCATATAGCGGGACTTTTATCCCGGAAAAACTTTTTAACGCGGGTGGAGCCGCAGGCAAAAGCTAATACTGAATAATTTCTTTAGATAACGCAAACCCAAACATATGATATCATTATTTTTTGCATATAATATTACAATTCAGACCCGATTCCGTTTTGTTTATTGGGGTCTAAACCAGAGAGACTAACACGTGACTGACATAATGGTCTCTTGATCAATCACAAACATCAAAATTAAGGTCACGCGTTAGTCTCTCAACTAATCCGAATAAAATTAAGCGGAGTCGTGTCATGTTTTTTTAACATATTATCCTAAGCCCACTGATGCTTAGGATATGATAAAAAAACACATATATAATATGATGAGCCCACAGCGTGGTGGACTAAGGCCTGAACCCTCTCAGTAGTAGAGGAGGCCCGTGCTCAGCAGTGGGCAATATATAATACAGGGCTGATTGCAAGCCCACTGATTTGTTTACGATAAAGTTTCTAGATACAATGAGGTTTGGGACTAAAAACTATTATGTGTTCAGAATTTCATCCAAAGAGGAGTAAGTAATCCAAAGAAAATTCCATACAAATTCAACTAGTTTACAAATAAACATATATCTACATTAAAATGGCTCTACAAAAATTAGTATAATAAAACTTAACTGGTATTCTCTGATAGGTATGAGTCACGGCTTTGGAAAGCAGTTATTGTTGTTTTAGCTCCGATTGGCAATGACATCATTCACCGACGGCGGTGGGAACATACTTCGTAGGTACCATTTTATGATCGTGATATCGTTTTAGTGTATAAACGTGATGTACGGAATTTGTCTCGTTTGTATCAAATTACGGTCGACGCAGACTTATCGGCAGAATCAAAATTAAAAGTTTTAGTTGATGCTTAGTTTTTTTTAAAATATCGCTTGTAGTGGTTAACATTAAGTGAAAAATGATATTGTAATAAAAGGAAGACTTCTATGAGAGTTTTCTGTGTAAACTAGTGTTTAGGACTTTAAGTTAAATTTAATGCATTTCACAAACAATATACTATTTTAAAAAGACGTGGGGCACTCGGAGACTGCCGCGGTAAAGCTATTGCATAAATTCTAATATTTATAACCTCTTTGAACAGATGTAAAATAAAATATTCATCGATAGATGGCAAAACTAAAAATAAATTATGAAAGACGGGCTCAATGGATTGGTATCCAAAGCCGTAATATTTAAATAAAAACCTCTTTGAACAGCTATAAAATAAAAACTTTTTAAAAATTCAAACTTAGAATCACGTAATCTTGCCACGTTTGACATTTCGATACGTTTCACTGACTGGAACAATTTATAAATACACGGCAATTTCGACCTTTTATCGTTTAAAATTCAGCTCATATCCTCTTACATTTTGTATTCTTACAAGACTGCGATATTAAATTTACTTATGGAATTTTACACTCTACATGGTTGTGATAGAGTTGAAAATAAAATGTCACCGCTGTGCCGGTCGGAGTGAAGGGTAACAGGTTTTTTTGTTACTGAATTTCTGGATTTGGTCTCCATGCTCAAGGCCCGCGATAGAAGCTATGCAATAGCTTAAAAATCTCGTGAGTATGTAATATATTGATAGGAATATTATATCCTATAAATTGTTGCATGACACTGTATATAGCTGCAATTACTCTATTTGCTAAATCATACATACATTTTATGTAGGTACGTAATTGAATTTCAAATCAGTATATTGGTTGTATATTGATTTATACATTGAATATTAGTAGTGGTCGTCTAGTGGCTAAAATTCTACCGTCAAATTTGAAATATTTGTAACACAAACTTTATTTTTCTGCACTCCTCTATATTATGAACTTTAATTATACCCAATCTCACAATCCTCCGTATGCATAATTTGCTTAGAAAGGGGTTAAAAATATTTTCTTCACGTATTAAAATATAAAGCTGATTTGCTATATTATATTTTTGCTATATAACCTAATTCCACTTACTTCATGGTGCGTAACATATATGTATGGAGATTGAAGCGATCTGATGCGGGGCGATAAGTCTGCGTCAAACTTTATTTTATGTATTTTTTGTTTCATAAATAATAGACTTGAACTAACAGCCAGTAAGGTTCCGGATTTAGATTATGTCAGTTTCATGTATTCAACCAGTTTTGGAGACAAAGACAGGGCTTTGGAAAGGCATTAGCTTAACATTTAATGTAATCAGTAATTAATCATTTAATGTAGCTGAAGGCTATTGTGATCGGGAAGTTGACCGGGAAATCGTATTATAGGTTTACGAAAATCGATAATTTATATTTAATAAATCGATTTTGAAATTAGGGACGTTGCGCATTCTGCGGTTGAAGGCATAGGGAACATTAAATTGCTGATTTTATTTCTTCTAAATATATATTTAAATGATATTCCACTGAAATTAATAATAGATGGAATTGTTAATGATAACTTAATAAAAAGAAAACATATATTTTGCTATAAAATTCGACAAACTAATTGATTATTCTAAAATTCAAAGTGTTGTATTATATTATACTGATTCCAAAATCGATTGCAGTCGACGTGCCTAATTTCAGCTATCACGTCCAATTAAGAAATCATAACACAAAATGTAAATAACAAGTCTGGCGAGTTCAGTTCAGTTCGTAGACTAACGAACATTTGAGTGTTTGAGCAACTATTTTATATTTTGAAGTGATTGAATGGTTCGTTTGATGGACGCTTAATGGCTCGGACACACGGTGCAAACGCCTGTGCTAGTTGAGATTATGTATTAGTTAATAAAGCTATTTATACTGTATATAAGATGGAGTTTTGTCAGATAATATTATGGTGTATGTCGTCCATTATAACCATCTATTATACAGGGTAATTTTGACATTGCGTTACTAAATGAAACCACATATTCTTCTATACCTCTGCTAACACTGTGCTAAAAATTATCAATGAATACCGAATACTTTCGCCAAAAATCCCGGTTGTAGTATTCATTTTTTTTTATCATATTGTAGTTTAGTGCGAATATTGTGCGTGCTTAAGTGTATTTCTGACTGAAAGTGTAATGTTGCTGATGCGACGAATTCCTCTAGAGCAGTCATAGTGGCATTAGGGCGTGTAAACTTAAAAGTTACTTTTTATTGATATTTATTTTGTTCGAAACTTACACTTTTTTATTTTACATCTATGGTTAAAATAAGTTAATGGAAAGTGATATTTTCAACAAGATAAGTATGTGGTTTCATTTATTAACGCAATGTCAAAATGACCCTGTATAAGCTATGTAATTGTATAATGTATAGTATTTATATCCAAATAACAAAATTTATTGTTTACTTGCCTTTATTTATTTATCATTAGGTTAAGCTCGTATAAGAGCACAATTTTGCATTTTATTCAATAGAGAATTTATATCATACATTATTTAGACGTAATCAGGGTGACTAGACAATCATAGTGCCATGCAATATCCAGAGAAGTTCAGTCATTCATTCTGCTTGTCTTAGGCAGTAACTTAGCTGTGCCCTTGACATTGCCGACCATCAAGGGGCGACTGTGACCTCTTACCATTATGAGGGCCGTTACCTCGTCTGCCTTTGGAGGTAATAAAAAAAAGATTTTACAACTCTTATTAACAGATGTGGTTAATAAGAGGTTAATAGCATCACAACAGCAATATTTTTTATTTGCATGTAGTTTTTTTAAGAATTTACCGGTCATTCAAGTTACTGGCATGATATTGACATTGCGAGTCCGTTCTGTCTGTTTAGTAACTCGCACCGTCTAATTGCTCCCTGAGTTTTTGTCATCTACCATTTCATTTATAACTTTCGTCGTTTTTAATTTGATATATTATCATCGTGTTTTATCATATTTGAATTATTTTTATGGCTTATTTTTATAGTTTATTTTTTTATGTTAATGTGAAATGGCCGAATTCAGTGAATGTTGTGGTCAGTTGTAACGCCAACTCTAAGTGGGAAGTATGTAGAGCGGAGGCGGCAGATTTCTATAGAATCAGAGATGTTAGTAGAGCTTATTTGTCTAATCCATATGGGTCGCAAATATTAGTTCATTGACATTTTTTTATGCTTAATGGGCTCATCTTTGTTTGTGTGTTTGTTGTTAAGCGATGATAGCAAATAATGATGACATACAAATAACGATTGACTTGCAGGTCTCATGTTTCAGTACAAAAAAGCTGAATAGAAGTTTTGATTTTTAATAATTTGAAGAGTGAAAGGACCAAACTGCATGCGTTAAAAGGGCTAAGACATCCCACAAACAGTAAAAACCATATGAACTAAGAACTTATTTTTTTAAATGTATAGACACCACAGATAGCAGTTTGAATTTTACACAGAGTTACATTTATAAGAGACATACACAGCATCCTAGATACACAGCTTGATTCGAGTGTAAAATCCTGAGACATCAGTCGTCAAATATTATAATGCCGAGTAACGGATTTAATTTTACCTATTATAAAGTCGAGTCATTTCGTCATGTCGGTATAAAGTAATCGAATAATTTTTAGTCGTGATTATTATGTCACTGACAAATTATTCCATTTGTTTATTCCAATGGAATGGTTTGATATAAACATAATAATTTTACAAATACGACAGTGACAAACACGTTTTACAAATGTATTGAATGACGGTGAAATTAATACCTACAGTTTAGAGATCGAATTCTATGTAATAATATAGATTCCTCATGGAATTTGTAAAACTCACATAAAAGTTATCTGTACAGTCTAAAATATTATTATATAAATAGGGAAGAATTATAGTTTATTTGTCCTTCTTTTACGCAGTACGGGGACAATATAGGTACCAACATGTTTTTCGTGGGCAAATGGTTTTTAAGCCGGACAGGGCGATAAGCTTTCGAACTTTTTTTATGGCATTGAATGACGAGACGAGCAAGCCGTTCGCCTGATGGTAAGCGATACGACCACCCATAAACAGTAGCAATGACATTCGGCACCTTCAGTTACAAAGTACTGTGTGGCATTCCACTGCACTCGTCATCCTGAGACATAAGATGTTAAGTCTCATTATGTCCAGTAGTTGCAGTGGCTATAATGCCCTTCAAACCGAAACACAACAGTGCATGCACACTGCCGCTTGGCGGTAGAAATAGACATTGCGGTGGTACCCATCCAGACAGTCTCTTACAGATGAGAGACCTGCCACCAGTAATTTTTTTTTTATATATTTTTATTACGAGAAAATATTTTCATGAGGGTGGAGCTGCTAGCTTCTCTATAATTAAACTAATAAATATCATAACAAATGAACCTATGTGACATTGAATTAGAGTCTGTAAACCCCATCTCCAGCTTTTCGATTCCTTGTCCAAAACCCTCAGTTTGTTATAGAATTACCACCCAGCTGAAAATATATTCGCAATAGGTACACGACTCCGGCCGTACTCAGGTAATTTCGTGCGGAAATTATTCGAATTTATATTCACGTGGATGCACGCTATCGTTGCGAGTTGCGACACAGTATAAATTAATGTAAGTGTCGCGTTCGAGATACCGTGGTACTCGTGTCTGGTACACGATCTCTACTGCATTTATTACGGGCGTGCGCGGATTTGATCAGGTATATTCTGCAACTAAAAACAAACTTTTTGGTTTATAAATAAAAACAAATAGAGTACCTAATTAAGATTTATCTTTATTATGCATTTGCCTAATATTTTTTTTCTATTCGTATAAATTGAGATTGTACAGATTACGTACAATGTATGCTTGGCGTAGGTATATGCGTGTTGTAGACAGTGTTACTTACTGGTATAGTTAGATAAGGTTATGTTGTACTACCGTTTTACTAAAACTGACGTGAAGATTTACTGTAGGATCGCTTAAAAATGAATACAATAGCGCTTGAACAATGCTGCATGGCGTCATAAATGGATGTTTCACAGTGGAATCATGCCCAGACAAATTCTGAAGAGAGACCACCCCGACATTAATTATAGATAAGCACCGCTGAAGTTGATAAATATCCAGGGATTTCCCTACTAAGGTACAGATTGAGCTATTGGATTAGAAGTAGTATTGCTCAGTACATAACACCTCGTAACGTGGCATCATTTTCACATGCAAATCAGTCGGTTCATTACCTACATTCCCGTACTGGAAGTCCATTGCGTCCCTCTAGTAGAATCTTAGTGGAGCGGCTTCAAAGATCTCGGGCGTTGGTTATTACATTCCTAAATTGACCTTTTTACTCAAACGTAATAAATTTTATGAGCTAACAAAATTCCGAAAAAACACAGTTTAATTGCAGCATAAATTATGAACAGTAAATTAACAATCATAAATAGAAAAAAGAAAACTAGCTGGTGTATATATCTATTATGTTTCTTTAATAAACTATACGCAAAGTGATATTGGGTTTCTGCTCAGTATCAGCCTGGAATCTGCAATTTGTTCCTTATATTATATGTATATGGCAATAGACTCACCCCTATCACATCATGGGACGGGAAATAATTGTCGAAAAGTGGTACCCTAGGTGCACCTCTGCTTATCACTTCGGGGATAAAGGAGTGATGTGTGTTTCTTTATGTTTATCCTATTAATATTATAAAGGCGAAAGTTTGTAAGTATGTATGGATGTATGGATGTCTGGATGTTTGTTACTCTTTCACGCAAAAACTACTGAACGGATTTCGATAAATCGAAATTTGGCACACGGGTAGATCATGTCCAGGATTAACACATAAGCTACAATTTATCCCGGGAAAATTAAAAGCGGGACTTTTATCCCGGAAAAACTTTTTAACGCGGGCGGAGCCGCGGGCAAAAGCTAGTAACAAATAAACATAAAATAAACAAACAGCTATTAGCACCTGCTCAATGTTAATAACATGTCAAATATATTAAATTAAAACAAAGCCTTACAAAATGAGAACAACACTGAATACGGCAACACCTGAGAAACTAATAAAGTTTGTTTTCATAAATAGGCATTTAGGAAAGCTTTTAGTGCTCTTTCTCGCCTCTATACCGCGCACAAAGCCTGTCGTAACATATTTTGACAGAAGCGCACGTCAGCTTCCCCGAAGGCATAGGCAGAAAAGTGCGACAAAAATCTACTTACTTCTAAAATAAAAATTTAAATTATTAATTTATTATTCAATAAATGATTTACGTTAGTTAATCTATGCGACAGCTGACGTAAATATTACTCACTAGTTGTTGATCATTTATTTAAAGAAAATATTTGAAAAATCTGATTGATAAATTTCATTTTTTTTCCCATGAGAGCTAATTGTGTCTATTGAAAAGGAGACACGGTTAGCACTCCCCGTGACAAGGATGGAACACAGAAACGGTTGTATGAGGCTACACAAATACAACCACCATTTTTTTTTTGGTGCTGTTGCGGACGACAACTTAGACGTGAGTCGGAGGAAGCCCGCAGCCGTCCCTAATGCGCCGAAGATGGCCACTGCGGAGTTTTGGTTGGTATGCCGTGCGGTGTACATAGGTTAGGGTCTCGGCCCGGCGGTCGCCCGACGTTTTCCATCTCTCCGGGCGGCTCAACGTCGGGTCGTACGGCACGGTGAACCGAAAATAACCGCTCAGTCGTTCCCCTTGAACACTGGGCGGTAGTAATAATTCACTTTTTCGGCGTAAACAAAAAAAAAAAATGAGAGCAAATTGAAGGGGTAAAAAGTAGCCAAATCAGTTTTGCTGTTTCTGCGTTTACTTCTAACAAACATGCAAACATTTTCATCAACTCCACATTAATACCATTAGTAAGAAAGGAGTAATATTTCATTACTCATTTCAATTACATTGATTATTTAGGAGAATACGTAGTGCGAGTATGTATTGTAGGTAGAGCTTAGTACCCAATTTCAAAGTCATTGACGATCTTTAAAAGCACCTACCTATCGAATTCTGCAACTTTCTTCATCCATAAAACTATCGACGTGGATATTGAACTCGGGACGCCACGTTACACAACAGACGCCAACACTAACGATGCGTACTATGAATCTTTCGAGTAAATAGTTCGCGTAAATCTGCCTGTCGGAAGGTTCGTGCGTGTAAATAGACCACTTACTCTCCGACCTCATACTGATTGTGGTTTAATTTCTCCCCATTTAGAAGGAGATAACGCGAGATAAGCCGCCCGCTGTTATTAGTTCACGTCGGTAGCTAATAGCTTACATTATAAAATAGATGTTTTGGTATTTGTTTACAATTTATATAAACTGAAATGCATTTCTAGGAAATGAAACAAGAACATCACGAAATAATTTTACGGTTTACGCTGAAAGTTCTTGCTATTCTTTTTTTTATAATATGAATGATGTTATCTTCCTCAGTGGCGTTGTTTTACGGTACGACTGCAATGCTGACGTCTCGGGTTCGATCCCCGGGTCGGGCAAAGTGATATTGGGTTTTTCTATTCAGTATCGGCTCGGAGCCTGAAATTTGTACCCGATATGGTGATAGGCTCGCCCTCTATCACATCATGGGACGGTCAATACGCACGGCAAAAAGTGGGTGCACTAGTTGCACCTCTGCCTACCCCTTCGGGGATAAAAGGCGTGAGTGTGTGTGTGTGTGATGTTAACTTTAAATTTGACAAACACGAAACAAAACTCTAAATTACATAGCACAGGACCGGTAATTACACTGGATAGTATCTACAAACTAAATAAGACAATAATGGTAGCACACACCTCAGTCAGAGAACAAACAGACAGAAAACTCTTACAATACCTATACAATTTTGTTGTAGTGGTAAAGTTGTTTTTCTCTATCCTGACTGTCTCACATTAAGATTAGTCTTTTAATTTTTCCTAACAACATTATAAATATTTTTCGCATATGTGTTCATTTTATATCACACAGGTCATTAACAGACAACGTCGGGTGTTTCGCCCATTATTTTTAATGTGTTAGGTCACAATATGAACAGGCTACGAAGTGTAAAGGCTCTGTTTCGCAACGAGATAAATAAAATAAAAACTTACTCTTAAAACCAAAATATACAGATATATGTTAAGCCAAATAGAGGTGAATGAGTACACACACACACACACATGAGTAAGGTCTCTTTATAAGTGATCATTATCTACAAACATTTACAATGCCAGAGAAACTAGGGTTACGTTGTCATATTTATGGCAAAAAAATTAAATGGCAGAGAGGTGGAACTGGTGGTAGGTATCTCATATGTAAGAGTCTGTCTGGGTGGGTACCACCGTAATGTTTATTTCTATAGCCAAGCAACAGCGTGCATGCATTGTTGTGTTTCAGTTTGAAGGAGATTGTAGCCAGTGTAACTACTGGACATAATGAGGCTTCACATCTTATGTCTCAAGAAGACGAGCGCAGTGGAGTGCCACACAGTACTTTGTAACTCAAGGTGCTGGATGGTGTTGCTACTGTTTGGGGGTGGTCGTATCGGTTAAGGCGAACGACATGCTCATCTCGTCGATCAATGCAATTAGCAATAAAAAAAACTTTTAGGGCCTATCTATGCAGGCCACAAGACATTTTTAGTCGGACGTGTTAGTTTCTCTCTTTTATTGAAACGATCTTGAAAATGACACAGATCTCGTTTACCGTGCATTATAGTTGCGAGTGGCGCGTGTGATTAGCTCGTTTAAACTTCGTGTGTACAGGCCCTTACGCCTCTCAGTGACCGATCCAAATGCACAACAGTTGGTACCTGAGGCGGTATACATACTAACTCTGTACATACTGAATTTATACTAGTATATGTGATACATAGCGATCCAATTGTTATATTGCCAAGTAAAACACGTCTTTACAAATCTACGCTCATATGTGGTTTTCACTGAAAATATTTTTAAAAACTAGCAATACTTGATGCTAACAGATCTTCGCCTCCCAGAAACATAGACAACATATCTATGATGTGGCGGTATGAGCTGTATTTTAGTGCTTGCAATTATCAATTGCATTCATTGGTTTGTGACATCACCGCGTCAGTACCTTACATTAGTTAGGATTTATTTTGTCCGCACAAAAGCAATCAGTTGCCAATGCAATCGGTAGATGGATGAATATTTCGACTTCAAAATGCCGAGTAAAGAAGATTGATCGTTAAATTTATTACACATTTTAAATACATACCATTACTATCTGCACACGTTGCACAAACGAGATAAATTCTAGACACGACCTAGATCGAAATCAAGATTTAAGGTTGGACTTGATTGTAAATCATTGTCGTAAGAGCTTATTTTTTTGGCATATTAATTATTTATGTTTGTAATTGTAACACGTTAATGGTTTTTTGAGCGTTTTTATTCGGGTAATTTATAAAAAGACCTTTACATTATAATCAGGATCCGATCTAGACCCCCAACGCAATATTATTATATTATTTTTGCATAAAAGTTTTCAAATCGTAGATACAAGTCAACTTGCTTAAAATGAAATATCTATACTTATAACAACAAAACTAATTCCATTTTTATAAATTTGTATTTAAAATAAAAAATCCGCAGAAAGAACAGTTGACGTTAAAGAACTTTCACAATAACCATCGGCGTCCAATTACTCAGCGTCTCACGACGTACGATTTCCGTCATATCATTATTTAAAAACTCGATTTTACTTTCCAACGTGATCGTTCACCCTTTTCCCCACTTTAATAACACTTTGGTGCGGCGAGCAGAGTGGGCAAACCGGCCGGACGAGCCGTCATTCGCTTTAATTGATGACTGGCTGGATCGGGTCCCAGACGAGATCGGAAACGATTCGAGTATCGGTATGCGAGCGAGGTTCGTTAGTAGGAGATTATTTTTTTATTTAAAATATACAACGAAAATGCAATGGCCAGTATTGTGGTTTTCTCGCTAGGTATGAAGTATTGAGTATTTATGTAGACTTTTTTTTAACGATTATTATTAGATGATAATGAGAGCGGCGGCAGATTTTGAAAAAGGATTACAACAATCGGTCGCGTCAAATCGCACAGTTGCTGCAATAAAAAAAACATGGTGTAAGCAGTTTTAAACTGTACAAATTTGATTACGGAATGAATAAATCAGCTCCATCAGGATGGTTGGTACAACAATAGACCTAGTTCAACGGTGCGCCTACCTCGTTGATAAATGCTAAGTTACAGCTTTGTACGAAGCTTTGAACGAAGTTGTAACAACCTTTCACAATTTTATCCCGATCCCCATACTTTTTTTCAAATCCTGTCCATGATTCTGAGTATGAGTATTCTAAAGGTTTTTAGGAAGCAATGATAGTGAACAAATGATTTACTGGCGTATATAAGAAATATTCTACTGCGTCTATAGGTACAACATTTCTAACCTTTAAGCCCATAATCATCACAACTTATGAGAGTCATTAATCACCACTCAAAGACTAAAATTTACAAACACGTTGCAAGTAAAAATATACTCTATATTAGCTATAAACGTGGGATCCCATTCAGAGCATCAAGGTTCGTGGGCTAATGCGGGCGAACCACGCGATTACGTCATTAAAGTGGCCCAAACCGGGAAAATAAACGAGGCTCTGTTTAACAACTCGCTCATATCAATTAGTTGGCCAACAGTCGTGCCACGTTAGAAATGGCTGAACTTACATCAATAGTTCAATTAGTTGCGCCTACTATGGGTATTCAATGGTTGTTGCGAGTTTCGGGTTAGGTTAGGATAGGTTGGAATTAAAAAAAAGAATATTTTAAATTTTGAACGTTAGGTTGTCAGTTTGTGTAAAAATTAAATCTACTGATTAAATTTTTTAACTAGGGCGATCCTTTCGTTTACCGGGTGGTAAAATATTGTAAAGTAACGTAAAATGTCAGTTAGTAGTATATTTTGCGGTCACAGGCCAGATCCAACTTGATTAATCTTTACTAATACAATTGATAGTAAAAATTCGACGAACAAATTTCGGTAGGAAATTCACGTCTTTCAATAGGTTCCCTATTGCATTGCATAATTTTTTTTGTAATAATATTGTTACACATCTTAGCTTTAAGCCTAAATATCAATGTGCATAATAATCATTACGCATAATTGTTTTAACATAAAATAAAAAAGCCTAAATACACAAAGCACAACCATCAGAACGACTAACGTCAAAAAACATAAATATCAAAAGTCATAAAAATAAATAAGCATCATTTATGTTTGGTTTTGTCTGAGTTGGAAACGACTTAAAGTCGGTTCTGGTTCATATGCACCTAACACGCTCGTCGCTTCGCTCCTCGCTAACCTAGTTTATTCTAAATACATGTTAAGCGAAATGTGTATTAGTCTAATACAATTTAGTCGAGCTAAAATTATTCCAATAGCTTATTATGACATAAAAGTAGTAGGCCAAAATATTACTATGCGATAGTACTATTATGCCAATACATATTATGCAAAGTCAATTATGCGAAAAAATAATAGTTTAAAAAAAAGTAGGCGAACCAAAGGGATCCCGTTTCAATAGATTCACACGAGTTTTGTTGTATTATAATTGGTGCTCCACAGCGTCAGGCTAAAGAAAATTGGGTGAACAGTAGCTATGCCTTTGCTTATATTCAAAATACGAGAATATAAGCTTATATTCAAAAGAAACAGTTTCATTTCATTATTGTAGAATTCGCATCCATTCCAGATTTCAATAAAGTGATTCGTAGAAAACTGAGCATGAACATTTTTAGAATTCTTCAAGCATGAAATATTGAATATTACCGAATTGCGGAGCATGCAATTCTAAAGTAAACTATTGAATTCAAATTCGTACGAACAAGTTCGCCAGTTGGACTTAAAATCGTTTTAAACTGTACCAAACGAATCATTTTTGGAATATTTAAATATTTCTTTCATCTTGAGCTTTGTATGCGATTTTATTTCAAACGAGAGGTTTTTATAAAGAAAGAATGAAGGATACAGTATATTTAACAGCGTCGTCTACTTAACACGTACGAACTATAATTCTTTTAACTGAAATTATCACATGCACAGTAGCGTTATACCTCATCATGAATTTTATCTACATCAAGGATTGGTTACTTTGAACAGATTGCTACTATACTTTCATACAAAAATAAAATGATAGATTTTTTGCACCTTATATTTTCCCCGAAGGCAGTGATAATCCACGATGTTTATAGTAAACTTAATCCTTCGCTGGCCAATTGCTAAAACATGCATTGGGGATCTTCATTCCAAATTATTTGTAGTGTTACTTATACAACCAAAGTCATAAATAAAAATCCGTGACTTAACTTTTCATCTGTTCATAAATTTGATAATGTCAGCTTTGTTAGCTTTGTATTATGTCTCATACTTGTGTACGAACCTCTTCTATTAAGATTTAGGCTTCCTCCATGAAGTGCATATTTGCAGACTTCATATATCTTTGAAATTCTTGGAATTTGCACAGTGTCATAAAATAAATATCATAGCATATAAAATCTATCTCCGCGTTCATCTTACACGCCTGAGTGACGGGCCGAGATTATGAACTGCAAGATGCAGTCACTCTATTTGTGCAATTCAACATCTTTTAGTTTCCAACTGATGTCTCTCAAAATGTTTTTATTGAGGGCATCAGTTTTTATGAAAGAAAATATCCTTACTTAAATCATACATACGTTGAAGTCTATATCTAAAGGCAGAGATAATCATGGCTTCCTTCAATTCACTTTTAAATATAAACAATTTGACAAGGTAGAATATATTATCTCGCGTAACCTCTCATAAACGATAGCCTGTTTATCATATCATATTGTCCGTAGGTATATCATAATTAATCCATTTATTCGTCGGTCCAACGTTTTCGGATTAATGCTTGTAGGTTCTAGGAATGATAAACATATACTTTTTGTGTGACCTAGGGATAATTCTGGGACTTAATTTCACAGTATACGTTCGCAAAGTATTCCAAGGTTTCGAACTTCGACTACTAGATTTTTGAATAAAATGTACGGCCATCTGACTAATTTCATCGATCCCGATGTTAGCAAACGAAGTGGGCTAGCGTAGATTCAACTTCATTTAGAAACAGCATTGCCCAGCATTGGGGCATTTGATGCGAGAGATTAAACCCAAAAACCTGTTCTAAAGTTAGAGAGACTCAGATTTCTACCAATGCTTTACTTAATGCATTTACTCAAGGCAAATCAATAAGAGCAATTGGATTGGCTGTTTGGTAACATCAATCTGCAATTTTAATCATAAAGTAACATTTATTAAGTTGAACGAGGTTGGCTCGTTAAATCCAAGATAATTTCTCTTAATTGGATAATTTCAGTTTCTTGTTAGGTAAATGAAGATCATAAACTGGATTATTGAGACGTAGTTTAAATTTTTGGATTTCACAATAATTGCAATAGACAACTGCCGATAGTTATAACCTTTGGCAGTTAGGTTTTACTTTTTGGTGGTCAAGATAGGATAGTAAGATGAGCGATAACTATGTCACAAATTGGAGGGTCATTTAAAACACTAGGAGATCCTGGGTGCCATATGGAAATACTTAGAAAGGGTTTTTGTAGTCTATCAAGCCCCGCGACGGACACCGGTGTCCATATATATATAGGGTTTTTCCATACATCTATATATATATAAGTGGGGCTTGACGGGTTAATAAACAATTGCTAGATCACTCAAAGAAGATTGAAATTACGCAAAGGGCCGGTAAGTAAAGAACCTGACGGATGGTTACGTAATGCCTTCTTTTTACGAAGAAGAATATGCAAGTAAGAAAGGGAGGTAATAAATTAATGTTACTCTACATAAATTGTGCCGATTATGAAGTGTACTTATGGAGTTTTCTTTCGCTTTATTTAAATTGACATCAGTTGACATCCTTAGCTTTGAAAAAATAAGGAAAATGAAATAGCATATTCGTCCATATCCTTCGGTACCGTGGGTGGCTTGGACATAATCATAAACAAAGTCTAAGAGTCAATACTTGCGCATGCAAATGTTTGATGAGCAATCGAATGGGAACGGTTGCAGGTGCAGCGCTACCTATCAGCCATTTACGATTTCGCCAGCACAATCTTGCTGTAAGTTGATATTGGTAAAATGCTACATGTTTGTTTGTCAGAGAGAGTTGCGGAAATCAGAGAAAGAACGACATATTTTATTGTTGGGACCAACAAATACAAGCTTATAATGGATCCAGAGCTATAACAGAGTTAAATAAATTATAATTAGGTATACGCCTGAAGAATGAGATGATGAAATCACTCTCCTGATGGTCAGGGCCATGATTGCTCATGGTTGCAAATCCAAATTTTGATAAATAAAATCCTGAATGTAACTGCAATGCGCTCGTCACTCACCAACAACAATCACAGGTCTTATCATAATATCCAGTGATTATGCTCGGTAATTGTAATATATTCAATGCCTTTTAAATTGGACAACGAATTTGCACATCGCTGCTCAGCAGAAATAAAAAGCAACTAATATTTTTATCCACGCCACTTTTTCGTGTCTAATATACTTATTTCTCGACTAATCTTTAAGTTTTCATCTATACTCCCATACATAACCAATTGAAATGATTTCCTTATAGCGGTTAATGTAATGGCTACACGCAAACATACGCTTCTCAAGATTTAACGTGCTGCCATACTACCGAGATAGTAATTTCTGGAATCCCTTTTCCGAGACAACATTAAATTAATTGTATCGACACAAGTAACGTTACCAACGAGTACGCGAAAGGTGGTATAAAACTGATATTGAATAGAAATGAACCTTCTTACCTAAGGATTATGAATCTTTTTCGCGTGTAAGTATAACAGCTAAATATAAATTGTTCTGGTTTCGAGTAGGGTTGTCCCACGCACGGAATTTTTGGACATCCGTTGAAGAAAAGTATGAGATTTTATACTTTATTACCGTTAAAATTTTAATATAAACTTGAAATTAAGTGCCATAACTATCTTGGGGATATGTGTAATGTTCTTTTTATTGTATGTGATAAGGCAGGTATGCCATCTCGTTTAAAAAAATATAAGCAGCGATAGCGTTGACAATTATCGCTCGTTTTATCGATGAACGAATACTTGGAAGAATTTTGAATGTATGTGAAATTTTTCCACCTGTGTTAGTACATCGTGGTAGATTAGAGCCTCAGTCATCACAGTTGTGGAGTAGGCCATTGCCCAGTACCAGTAGATAATGAAGTCAGTAAAAAAAAATTAAACTTTTTCGCTTGTACCAGTGGCTAGGAGGCCCGCATGAGTCTTATTTGTTGAAATTATTTCTTTTCGTCTTACTGCTTCTTCTCGGCGGCATATTTTGGGTACATAACACAAGCACGCTACGCTGAGGCGGATGTCGTAGATTCGATCCCTGTCTTTGGCTCAGTGAAGTTACGTTATCTTTGTTAATTATCACTAGCTCGGTGAAGGGAGATAAACGTGTCTACGTCATGAATGGGCTCACTTGACAGAATATGTCGTACTACAGTATTGCAATAAACAACTAATGTAGTTACTTCGCCAAAGTTTAAAGACTTACTATTACTAATTTTATACCAAAAAATGCGCAACGACATACAATAATATTTCGACATTAGAACGAGTGAAGATAATTTTAAATCAGGTTAATCATGATTTTTCTCCGGTTGTTAATAAATAAAAAAGAAATCAAGGTACGTTTTATTAATTTATCATATTCTAGGAATATTTAAGATCTTACTACGTTTCTACGACACAACCCTATCAAGAAACTCAAAGTTTAATCTACGTAGCACAACGTGAGTTGCTTATAAGTAGAAATGCGGACAAATAATATAAATTAGCCTCTATTGTTCCACATTGTGCGCTATGTTTCACTACGGAGTGTATGTTAAATTATATGATAAATTAATATGTGATAAATGAATTCATATCGCGTACAAATAAGGCAATTAATAACGGAGAAATTAGGTCGGGGTTAATGAAATTTCAAGAAAAAGGAGATAGTGGTTCGAGAAAAGTGACAACGGTAAAATAACCAAGATAATTTGCAAAATATTGTAGTTTTGACCACCGAATGATAGTGATTGCGTACAAGGACTCGTTATTGATATTTAATGAGAAGTCACTTTTGATATTGCTCCGAATATCAACCGATTTTAGAACAAAATGTTAGTGCGATACTCAAATATATTTTGGTACAGGTCTTACAATTTTGGGTTAAAATGTTCCTATTGTTTATACACACGTTAAGAAACGTTGAGGGTATTCATTCAATCCGATATTAGTATAAGCATAAAGACGTCTATATAATTTATGTATCTTTCACACTAGTTTCCTAAGGCTATTTTGTCAAATGCTACTCAAAGGTAGAAGTTTCTTTAAGCTATCGTCTATGCATCCACACAGCTCGTGCACGTGAAACTGTCTATATCAAGTTAACATTCTGTGTTAGGATGCTCATGGACAAGCTAAAGCAAAAGCGCCTCAAATTCCATTCAATCATGCGTGTTAAGTCGGAACTCGAAATACCTAGCCTCAAAAGACTATTCTAGATATACAGACTTCAAAGGTCCGACTTAATACCGTCCGATGCCTTTGACGGCAATAACGCAAACATAGTACCAGTGTAAATAATCCTTCAGTCTGTTATTGAAGTCTAGACCAAGCCATTGTGCGGTGTGGGCTGAGACGCGGAGTATGCAATATGCACCCTAGACGCTATAGTATCACTCTGTCCATATTCTATTCCAGCGGTCCGCAACAGGTGGACCTCGGTCTGGATACCGATCGATCGATCGATCCTTGGACCGCCGAATATTTTTAAATAATATAACTACCTATCTATTCAATTTAAATTACATTTATATAATTAGCTAGAGCTGAAAGAATGTAGAATATTCATTTAGTCTTATGAGTTTTTTTTACCCTCGATACAAATTTTCAACTGGATCCGGACCTCTTTAGAAATTACTTGCTGACCCCTATTCTATTCGTTCTGATAGCGGTTGGTCTGATCAGTGATCGCCTAATATGATAACATACTTTATGGTATGACATATTATGGTCGGCCGTTGTCTAACCGAAAAAACAAACCTAACCAAATTAAACCAGATTTTTATTATATCGAAAATTTATTTAAAAGGAAAATATCTCAAAAATAACACGGATTAACTATGTTCGCTCCCTCGGTGAATAGAATAAATTTCGCTCGACGCTTCTATAACAATCTGCCTAGAGTACAGCGCATTGTCTTTACAATATTACAAGTACGTAGATTCTGATTGTTACTGACCAGCGGGATCCCATTTTACTTACCATGCATTCTATTCATCCGTCACTACAGGACTCTGTTCAATTAATTTTGGAATGCTCAGCACAGCTCTGTTAGGGTTGTGAGCAAATTTAAATTTGGAATTATTTTTTTTATCTTGGCAGTTCCGTTTTTTCAGCCATTATTATAATCGATATAATTAATAATTAGCTGTATAATATACAAGTTTATCACATTAAATTACACAATCGTTTGTCACTGTATTAGTTTAAGTTATAATTTGGCAGTAATCTTGAAATAGTGAGATTACCCGTGATTTGGTATTACGCCAACGTTACCTATGTTTGGTAGTGTATTTGTGTGATTGTGTCTGTGATAACGTTTCATTCGTAAATATTCGTATCATAAACATTTTCTGTACGTGTTTTGCATATAGCAAATGATCAGATATGTTTGGAATTACTAAGACTTCTCTATGGTGAATTCTATCAAAAACGATACCTGTACCTACATAGTATTAAGTTTTCATTTTGTTAATACTGTGGTATTATTATATTTTAAATAACATTTTATACATGTTGGCAGCCCTGCTAGCATGGCGTATCGTTAGTTTCTATTGTACGTAGGGCCTGAATAGTGTTATCGGACGATGCTAAGGACTCGTTATTGTTGCAGTTGTTATACCTTTGTCTGCTTGCAGTTTGTACTGTCATTTTGCTTGATGCAAACCAAGCTGATGCAAAACCTAGTGAAGACCTAACTGAGGATGAAGAAGGCTTTAAATGGCTTCTATTAATATCACTAACTTACGTTTCTACTAATAAAGCCTATAGTGAGGCACTGTTGTATAAAATTGCCTGTGAACTGCATAAGTTTGTGGCAGGTACAGGGGTTGAGACTGACATCCCTTGTCTCTCACTTCGAATTCAGTTGCTCAGAGTACCTATATACTGCTTTATGTTTTGCTATCGTGATGCACGAAAATTGCATATTCGCGAATATGAATACGAAGATTCGCCACATCACTAATTTGCTACTAATTAGTACGTATTATTATTTTACGTACAAATAATATGTAAAAACAAATATAATATGTAATAAAAGTTCCCGTAGTGTTGCTTCTATTAATCGATAGATTACCATAAAGTTAGCTGACTTTTTTAATTATATTCTATTTCTTATTATATCATACAAGTGAAAGTTTATATTATGCTTGTAAGAAATAGACGTATAACGCTGAATTTGGACGTTTGACAAACAGATAGATCATGTGGTGGCTTAATGGTGGCAGGACTCTCGTATGCAATGCCTATTTCTATTACTAATCTGGTTTGAAGGCCATTGTAACCGTAATTACTGGATATGATGAGACTTAACATCTAATGTCTCAGGGTAGTGCAGTAGAGTGCCATGTAGTGCCATGTTTATTAGTCTGTTTATGTCGGCCGTATTGCTTACCATCAGGCGAACGGCATGCTAGTCTCATCATTCGATTGCAATAAAAAAAGATCTTGATTAACATAGGTATAAACTTCTTTATATCGTGCAAAAGTGCATGAAAAGGTCGTTCAGTCGAGTCACTTAAACTTTGTTAAAAATAACTAGTATCAACACGACATACATTGTTTAAATACATTGTAATATTCTAGAATTAAACAGTCATAATTACAGACGACCCCGACATTAACTTAATTAATTTCAACCTTCCGTGCTATTGCAAATAGAAATGTTGATATAAAGTCGTGATCATATTGGTTATTCAGTGCTTTCTATTTGCGCCGGGTCGTGAATGTCAGTGCGAATGCGTTTTATGATACGGGAAATTCGATTGTAGATTTATAGTTATCGTCCCGTCCTGTTTACATATACGTCATTATAATTTCTAAAGGTATATAATATTAGTTAAATACAATGTTAATTATACAGTTCAGTTTTACAGTTATCAAATGTTTACCATACCATACCAGTCCTGTATTATATACTGCCCACTGCTGAGCACGGGCCTCCTCTACAACTGAGAGGGTTAATAAGGCCTTACTCCACCACGCTGGCCTAGTGCAGGTTGGCAAACTTCACATATCTTCGAAATTCACAGAACTTCTCAAGTATGCAGGTTTCCTCACGATGTTTTTCTTCACCGTTAAAGCGAGGTATAATTCACAAAGAATACACACATAATTTTTTTGAAATGTCAGAGGTGCGTGCCTTTTGATTTTTAACCTGCAGACATTCGTCTCGGCAGTCCGTTCCATTGCCAACTAGGCTAACGCCGCTACATTAAATGTTTAGCGCGAAACAATTTGTGCGAATTTAAGTTTTTCTAAAATGTAATAAAATATAATTGAAAATGTTTGAATGTTTGTTAAAAGTAAACGTAGAAATAAGTAGCGGAAAAGGTTTTTCATGGCGGCGGAACCGCGTGCAAAACCTAGTAGTTGTATACAATATATAGATAGCTTAGTCTTATCAATAATAAATCTGAATAGTTAGCTCCTTGTTTCATTCTATTTAAATTTCTAAATAGATAAAATGTTAGTGTGAAGTCGTATAAAGTGGAAAGTTTATTTTAAAATGGCATCACGACTGCTCGAAGACGTTAAAAGGGTTTCTGTGTTGAATTAAACCGTTTTTGGATTAGCGTGCGTGGATTTATTCTTTTATTTCTAATTCTTTGTACTGTAGATCATCAAAGAGCGTATCTCAGCAACATGCGTGGTATAGTGCGCTGACGTCATACAAGAGTAGGCAGAAGATGAAGTGTAAAATATGTTATACGTATTATATATCTCAGAGAAAATAAACGTTAAACTTAGAAGTAAATACGTAAACACCATGTACACACACACACACACACACTCACGCCTATTATCCCCGAAGGGGTAGGCAGAGGCGCAACTAGTGCACCCACTTTTCGCCGTTATTCCGTCCCATGATGTGATAGGGGGCGAGCCTATCGCCATGTCGGGCACAAATTCCAGACTCCGAGCTGAAATTGAATAGAAAAATTCACTTTGCCCGACCCGGGAATCGAACCCGAGACCTCAGCATTGGAGTCGTACCATAATACAACTACGCCACCGAGGCAGCTTGTAAACACCATGTATTTACAAGTATTTCACCTGGTATCCATCAGACTACAATCTACATAATAATATAACCGATATCTACCTATCTTATTGTTTTAAGTACATATTATTTATCCATTTCTTGCTTCAAAGAGAGAAGGCACACTGAGGTTAATGCTACAAAATTAATGTTATTAAGGTATAATGTTACAATAATCAAAACCACAAGTAAATCTAGTGCATAAAGCGGCGTTTTCCTTCGTAAACAGCTGTACCATTTCAGTTGTGAAACATTATAGCATTATCTAGCAGGAAATGGAGATGGAAATATCAACTCTACCAATTGCTAAGGCTCATTTGATTCGAGCGTATATTGTGGTGAATCTACAGTATATTATTATCCTTAGTTATTGTTTTAGGTTTTATGTATCATAATCACGCCCTTTTTAGTTTTTGGGGTAGGGAGAGGTGTTACCAGCTCGACAGGGATTAGAAAAACGCAATATCACTCGAGGATCGACCAGAGATCACAACGCAGTCACACCGTGTGTCATATGCTACAAATCCACAGGGGTAAATATTATCATAATAGGGGAGTTGACTACGTTTTTTAACATATGATTATATAAATTACTGGTGGTAAGACTCATATGTAAAAGTTCGTCTGGGTGGGTACCCCCGCAATGTCTATTTCTACCACCAAGCAGCAGTGTACATGCACTGTTGTGTTTTGGTTTGAAGAGCATTGTAGGCAGTTTAAATACAGGACATAATGAGACTTAACATCTTATGTATCAGGATGACGAGCGCAGTAGAATGCCACACAGTACTTTATAACTCAAGGTGCTGGATGGTGTCTCTACTGTTTATGGGTGGTCGTATCGCTTACCATCAGGTGAACGGCATGCTCGTCTCGTCAATCGATGCGATAAAAAAAGCGCGATATCCCCGCCACGCCGTAACTTTTGCTCACAAGAATATTTCAAAATTGAATATCTGCTTTATTTTTCAATCGATTTTGATGCTGTTTTCACAGAAGAATTTCTTTTTCGTATTATTTTCTGTTACATCTAAAATAATGTGCAAAATCGAACATAGAAAACTACCCTATTCACCACATTTCACAGCAGTTTTTATTAAGTGGTTAGTGTTTTTTTATTGCATCGAATGACGAGACGAGCGTCCTTTCGCCAGATAGTAAGCGAAACGACCTTCCATAAATAGTAGCAACACCATTCAGCACCTTGAGTTACAAACTACTGGTTGGCATTCCACTGCGCTTGTCACCTGAGACATAAGATGTTAAGTCTCATTATGTCCAGTAGTTACACTGGCTACAATGTCCTTTAAACCGAAACATTACAGTGCAAGCACACTGCTGCTTGGCGGTAGAAATAGACATTGCGGTGGTTCGTACCCAGACGGACTCTTACATATGAGAGACCTACCACCAGTAATTGTTCTTTTTTATTCAACGAATAACTTTAATTGAGTAATCTAGAGTAATTAAATAAACATGTTTTCATTTAGTTATTGATTTCGAACATAACAACATTTAAAGATATGTGTATGCAAATAAGCACTCTATCATGAATAAAATACCGTTGCATCCAAGGAATTCTGCTAAGTTATATATATAAAATCCTTATAAGGATTGCGGAATTATTAATGTGTTCCAAAAGGTCGTCAGTTTGTTCGTCGGAAATAGACGAGGAATAATAAACATAATTTATCTACTACGATTTCCTGTTTTTTTCTTTTTTCCTAAAATACGTTTAAAAGAAAATATCTTATTTTAAAGTTTAATAAAACACTACTGTTACCATGGCTTCTTTGTTAGTTTCTGCGGCTCTCTCGTTCGTAACAGTCCGTATGAGTATTGTCTATTTCTGCCGCTAAGGCATAAGTACAGTCAGCCACATAAGTAACTGAAAAATTTTAAATTTCAAATCTCATTTAAAGGTTTTTGTGCTTATGAGCTATCGTTTTTTGTTCACTGAAATAAACTTCAAACGATTTACTTTACTTTGGATAAATTATATCTATTGAAGTTAATGTGTAGAAGGGTTTTGAAATTTTGTACCTGCAAAAAATTATGTTAGTTATAAAGCATTGAACCTACAATACTATAAAGTAGTACAAACCTTAAATATGATTCGCACATTAGCGTAACTACGTTTTGAGTCTGCTATTCAAATGACGTTTGTTTAAACAAACTGAGCAAAAACACAAAATTATAGGCACTTAAAAATATGATATTAGTTCTCTACCCGCTCAGTATTTATTTATTGATTTATCTTTATTTCATCTATGATATCCAGTATCTGCTAAGCTTGATTAATGTACTGCAGGTTCGCAGAGGGCAGACTGCGCGACGTTTGGTAATTTCCTGCAAACTCTCATCGAGAAAGTCATTTGGATGAATGGTTCTAGTTCCTTTGCCAACGTAAAGAAATGATCACAAAACGGACAAGTAATTTGGCAACGATACTTCAATGTACATGTTTGCAATAGTTACTTGGTTTTAAAAGGATTTGCGAAGATTTAAGTTTACAATTAAATTACTTAAATTAAGTGGATTCTTAACGACCATCATGATTCAAAGTGAAGCCATATCGTAAACCGAAAAAGGACGATACCTCACAGCTTAATGTAAGTTGGGTGTCAGCTTAAGATAAGCAAAGATTGCGGAAAATGGAGCAAGTTGAATACATATTACGTGCAATAAACAATAGAACAATGCATTCCAATGTTATTATTAAAAATAATGTTATCGCTACATCTATTTTAGCGCCGATTTTAACTCATAAAATTTACCCATTATATAAATTAAAACTTGTTTCTTCAACATGCTTAAAAAGGTGTTGCGTTGACCCCATATCAGAGTAGGACAACGACAGTTGAGTCAAGAATTCTTATTTTTATTCATTGATATTGTACCGTGGTGGATTTTTTATGGATATATGGAAGAAGTAAAAAAAGGAACTACAGACATTTTTGTTGGGAGTAAAATCAATTATGAAAAATAAACAAAAAAGCCAGCACGGGCTGGCAGGAATGGGGATATAAAAAAAATACTGTTAACAATCTTCATAATTATATTATTTTTCGTCGGTTAAGAGTACCCCTGAATACCCCTTTTCGGAGAAGGTCATTTATTTGGTCAAAGAAAGTTCTCCTCGGGCGTCCCCTTCCAGCTGGAATTAATTATATTATTTTTTATGGATAATATTATTTCATTGTAATATTTTAGTGTGACTATTCTTTTTTTCCTTTATATAAAAGTCAGTGCTTCTGCCCCGTTGGCGTAGTTGTATTACGGTACGACTGTTGGGAAAAAGTCATATTGGGTTTTTCTATTCAGTATCAGCCCGGAGTCCGAATTTGTGCGCAATATGGCGATAGGCTCGCTCCCTACCATATCCTGGAACAGAATACGCACGGCAAAATGTGGTTGCACTAGTTGCACCTCTGCCTATACCTTCGAGGATAAAAGACGTGAGTATGTGTGTATAAAACCCAGTTAAAAATATGAAGCGTGTACTCCAAGTCTTTCGTATCAAACCAGATCATTAGTGTACGCAAGCTAGCCTTTGAGCCTCTATTGTAGGTCAACTTATTTCACTAATGAATCGTTTCATGTAACTCTGCATGCTTTGGACTCTTGCATAAAACCGTTAACGGTTTCTGTGAATTAAAAACACTTTGACTCAAATTTTCCGCTCACGATTGGGTGTTGCATTGCGTTGTAAGTTGACGATTTAATATCGAGCACTTATGGTTTATGTTTAAACTGAAATAATGCGGGCATACCAGTAAAATTTCCTAAGATTGAAGATTGAAGATGGAGTTCTTGCGATTAATATATATTTAAACTCTACAGAAATATCTGGGTACGGTTATCAAATAAACCTTCGTAGAAATTAGCAAAAAACAA